>CM057452.1:351372500-352622500 GCA_016271365.2 Neoceratodus forsteri | reverse complement strand
TAGTCGAAGATGGGTAGGATCATCTTATGGACAATCTCACATCTAGCTGTAAGTGGGATTCAGGCACAGTTCCTGAATAAGGCGCTGAGCTTGGGACACAGTTTTTTCTGAATGGCGTCGATATGACCATAGAAGTTCAGGTGTTGGTTGGTTGGTTTGTTTGTTTAATTTTGTTGACCCAGTAAGCCCACCGGGCCTAGAAGTCCCTTTTTCAGGGGCGACCCGGGGGGGGGGGGGTACAGATGGTAAGCAACTGAAACTGAACCAGATCAAGCTGTTGGTGGTATTTTTAGTGAATGAGGGAAATTTGGCCAGGACACTGGGAACATTCCCCTACTCTTTTCGATAAGTGCCATGGGATCTTTAACATCCACCTGAACTACCACCAGTCCAGGCAGATGGGACCTCGGTTTAACGTCTCATCCGAAAGACGGCATCTCAGAAGTGCAGCACCCCTCTCATGCTGCACTACAGTGTCAGTATTGGGATATTAACCCAAGTGCCAGTGACAAGTGGTTCAGCCAGACACCTAAATACCTGAAGGAGGATGTGTCCCTGAGTAAAGTCCCATCAAGGACGAGGAAGGAGGGTAGAGAGGGAAACCTGGTAAGTATCTGCCTGGTGCTGAAGGTCATGGAGATTGTTTTTTGGCGTTGAGAGATAGCTGGTGGTTTGCAAACCAATGCGGAACTTTGTCGAAGTCGTGCTGCAAGTTGGATACAACCTCAGTGGGGCAGGAGCCAGATGCATACAAGACAGTATCATCAGCAAACATGTAAATGGAGGAGAAGGGAGAGCAGGTGGATGGGAGATTTAGAAAAATAGAGAATAGTATGGGGCCTAACACTGATCCCTGGGGAACGCCGGTTCTTATGGGGAGGAGTGGGGAAATTGCATCAGAGATCTTGACGGATTGGGTTCTGCCAGTGAGGTATGCCTTGAACCAGTCTGTGGCTAAGGAGGATAGCCCAGCTGTTGATAGGGTGTCAAGGAGAAGGGAGTGGGAGACAGTGTTGAAGGCTTTATCCAGATCAACAAAAATGGCTGAGGTGATTTGCCCATTGTCCATTCCCATGAGGATAGAATCAGTGAGCTGAAGAAGGGAGGTGGTGGTGGTGAGCAATTTTTCCTGAAGCCAGATTGATAAGGGGTGAAGGAGGAGTCATTGAGGTAAGCTGGGAGAGGGCTAGGTGTTCCTGAAGTTTGGCATGGGTAGGGAGAGGAGAGATGGGGCGGTTGTTTTCAGGGGAGCTGGGGTCTCTGCATTTAGGGAGGTGAAGGACCACTGCGTGTTTCCATGGGGAAGGTACTGAGGCTGTTGAGAAAGAGAGGTTTAGGATAATAGAGAGTGGGTAGGTGATGGCTGGGGCTGAGAGGGAAAGTAGTTTAGGATCAAGGCCATCGGGGAGGAACCTTTTGAAGGGTTGATCGCTAGCAGGGCATTTAGGGTGTCATTTGGAGAGACTGTAGCAAAGGAGAAGGGGGAATCAGAAGGGGGGTTATTTGTAGGCAGTAGGAAGGGGCGTAGTTTGGGAGGGATTGGAGTAGCTCATCAGCACAAGTGGTGTAATAGGAGTTAAATTCAGTAGCTACTGCAACTGGATCGGCAACAAGGGTGGCGTTTATCTTAAGTATAGGGGGTGGATGGGCAGGATGGGGGGTAAAGAGGGTGTGGATCACGCTCCAGAACATGGAAGGGGAGTTGATGTTAGTCATGAAGGTAGATTTGAAATGCTCTGTTTTGGCTAGCCTGATAGCCCAGGTACAGGCATTAGAGTTTTCAATAAATAAGATCATTTGGAAGCTGGAAGACTTTGTGCCATTTCCAGGCCCGCTCTGTGACTGGCTAGTAATTCAACCCTTGTTTGTTTTAGGGGTGCGAAGGCTTTCCAATTTGCTAGGAAGATGTCTTTAAAATAGATTAGGGCTTTATCAACCGTGGAGGTGCTTGCTAGAGGGGATCAGTCTGAGAGGGCAAGGCTATGCAGGAGAGACTCCTATTCTAGGGATTTATAAGTCCATATTCATAGGGTTTTATGTGGGAATTTAGGGCTGTGAACTTTTCTGACCAGGAAAACAGGGTTGTGTTCGCTGAGAGCATCCGGAAGGATGCCAGAGGCGATGATTCTGTGGGGGTGGGAAGTTAAGGCCCAGTCAAGTAGGGAGTGGTTTGGGGTTTTGTGATTAGGACGGGTGGGTTCTGTAATTAGTTGTGTGAGGTTGTGGGCATTGATAGCATTTCTTGTGGTAGATGTTGTTAGGGACAGCCAATTTAAATGGAGATTGCCAAGGATGTAAAGCTCCCCAGATTGAGAGAGGGAAGTAATGGAAGTTAAGAGGTCAAGGGAGACAGCAGGCTGGTCATTTGGACGGCAATAGATACCGGCTACAAAGATAGGGAGTGAGACAGGGAGGGATACATTGATAGCTTAGATGTCATGGGTTGCTGGGTTGGAGGAAGAGAAGATTGGGAAGTATTGCAGGGAGGCTTGGATATACATGGCCATTCCACCACCCCTGCCTGCTCTGACTAGCCTTAGGATGGAGTAACTGGGGATGGAGACAAAGTGGTTAGGAATCGTGCTCTTTAGCCATGTTTCTGTTATAATTAAAATGTTTGGTTTCACTGCAGCAACCATGGCTTGCAAGAGGTCTTATTTTTTGAAGTAAGCTATGAATGTTAAAGTGTAACATCTTGAAACCCTTTATCAACGCTGATGGGGTAGGGATATGGGCAGCGGCAGTGGGGGGAGATGGCAGGGGTGAAGGAATTAGCAGGATAAGGGTTGGGGTGGATGTCCCTTAAGGCGAGTAATAGTTGAGCTTGGATGAGGAAGTGTAGCTTTGTGGATTTGGCATGATGGGGCTTGGAGGCAGAGTGAATGAGGTAGAAGGGAGTGATATAGTGAGGAAGCAGGAGGTGGAGAACAGCAAACAAATTTGGTAAAGTTAGTAGTGATGCATTTGGAATGATGAAGGAATGAGACCAGAATACGTTGGGGGGGGGGGGGCACAGGAGTAATACCATGAATATAAGTTGGGGTCTGGAGATGGGGTTTGGATGGATTTGGAGTTATAGGGCTCTGGGCTGGCAAAAGAAGGAGGGGCAGGTAGGGAGAGGGTAAGAAATAAGGTTAGGGGGAGGAGGTCGAAGGGAGAAGGATTTGAGTGGAGAGGAAACATCCATAGAGTCGAGCAGCGGAGGGGGGGGCTGACATTGGTCAGCCTTATATAAAATACTAGAAAAGTTAATCTATGGTCAGCTGATCAACTATGTTAAAACTCACAGTTTGTTGTCATCAAGTCAATATGGCTTTTGGAAGGGGGGAAGTACAGAGACTGCCTTGGTCGAGTTCACGAGCGCAGTCCAGGAAGGCATGGAGGGTGGTCGCCTGACTGGGGCCGCGTTCGTGGACATGACCAAGGCATTCGACCTTGTTGATCATTCCTTGTTAGTAGAGAACCTGGACCATATATGGGTAGGAGAACCTGTCGTAAGGTGGTTCGCAAATTACCTGACAGATAGATAGCAGATGGTTAAATTTGGGGGGAGAGTTTCTTAAAAGACATTAGTAAAATGTGGAGTCCCGCAAGTCTCCATATTGGAACCCGTTTTATTTTCGTTATTTTTTTTGATTCTGTCACATCACTCGTAAAAATGCTAGACTTAAACTGTACACAGATGATGCGGTTCTGTATTGTCAAAGTGCATCAATATTAGATGGAAATTCTACTTTAACAGCAGAGTTTAATATAATGCAGGGTTGGGTAATTAGAAACAAAATGGTGTTGAATACTCAGAAAACCAAGACAGTGCTTTTTGGGACATCAGCCAGGTTAAAAGAGAATACATATTAGTTCTCTGGATGGTACAATGTTTGAGATTGTGATTAATATTAAATATTTAGGAGTTATATTGGACCCTGTCCTTAATTATGGATCTCATATACAGATGATTACACCTAAGATTTATGCAAAGCTTGGCTTACTATACCAACTTCGCAGTTATCTGGTTTATGATGCACGTCTGGCAATTGCATCTCACTGCCCACTGCCAATATTACAGTATGCTTCAGTTATAGTTGATAATTCCCCGGGGAGTACAGTACATTGGAAAATTGTGTTACTAAACAAGATAGGGAGATTTGTTTTATTGGCACCAAATACTGCACACCACTGTGATATCATTAACGATTTGGGGTGGTTAACAATAACAGTCACACAAACTTAGTTTAGCTAAGTTTGTATTTAAAATGTTACAATCTGAAGAAGTATTAAAAAAATATATATTTACAATCGGGTATACCCATTAGTTTGAAAATTCACCTTTTGACATTTCAGAATGAAACTTACACCAGATCAGCTTGATACAACAGGCCCAGTGGCGCTGAGGGTTGAGGCACTGGATGCCACCTCGCACCACCGGCAGCCCGAGTTTGGGAGCTAGCTTTGAGTTCGGGGGTCGGCAGGGCAGAGCAAGGATTTAAGCGCCAGCAAGCTGCTCTCCTCCTCGGGGGTTGAGGTTTCTCTGGCGTATCACCGGCTCTCGGTGGAGATCGGGCGCTACAATCGCAGACAACACGTTAAGCAAGCGTGGCTAACATCAACAGGGTGTCATGTATCGGCGCCGGGGTGCCACACGGGGAAGGCAGCAGAACACAGAAAAGCCTGGATCTGCGGTGTAGGCGGCGGCACCTGACCCCCCCATGCCCACTGCCGGATTCATCTCGTCTGGCCTTCCATTTCCTCAGCCCGGGCCCTCACCTACAGCCAGGGTCTGACTTGCAAGGGTGCCCACAGAAGAGGGATGGGGTTAAGCTGGGGATACTGGCTGTGGGGTGGGGAAGGGAACAGGCTTAGGGCAGAGAGAACCTCAGTATGGGCAGGAGCAAGTAGGATTCCCGAGAGTCTCCGTAGGCCATGACAGGAGGGAAAAAGAATTGTAAAAAAAAAAAAAAAAAATTTGATACAACATTGTTAAAAGTCCCATTCAGACGTTCATCTAATGGTCAGCGTACTTTTGGATATATTGCGCTTAGTTTGGAACAGTTTACCCTTTCATATTAGCAATATAACAAGTCATGCTGTTTGCTAAAACCCTAAAGACATATCTTAGAACTTTGTGTAGTTGTGATTGCTTTTAAAATGAATGTTTTACTGATGACATGGAATGTTTATTTTCTGTATAATATGTATTATTGTATGTTGTCATTTATACTTTTGTAACTGTGATTTGCGTATGTTATTGTATTGATGGTTGTGTGTAATTGTATTTTATTACTGACTATGGGTAGTACCTGTAAAAGGGATTGTATCCCAGTGTACTTACACGTATACAAATCAAATCAAATGTTGCAGAATTAGAAATGTGCAACTCAATATACTGTATTACTGACTGGAGTAATGTAAATATGAAACGTGAAGTACGATTTCTTGAAAGCATGTATGGTTTGTATTTGCTATTAAATGCAATAAAAAGAAATGAAAGGGGAAAAAAAAGAAATTGTACAGATTAAAAAAAGAAACACATGCCCCCCCAACACCAACATTGCTCAAGAATGACAAACGATAAAGAAATCAGTCCAACAACTTGGAACCATACAGTACCGCTCCAGTAATTTGAACCCTGCTTTACCAAAAATGCCCTCTCTTACTAACGTAACACAGTAGCATGGAGATCTTCCTCGAGGATATCTCTTTCATCTGACCACACCTATGGAATGTATAGCTGCCAGGAGCTAGGACCACGCAGAAACTTTTGCAAGTAGTCCTCCAGGGGCCACTCAGAGCGATGTCAAATGTTAGCTGCTACGTAAACGTGGGGGACTCCTCCCCCCCCCCAGTTCTTTTCCCACTGTCGACCATATTCATCAGACTGCTTATGAAAACATTGCTGCAGTTGCCACCACTTTATTTTTCTCTCCATGGTAAAGCAGTCACTTCAATAAGTGATTCAAACAACATGAAGTCTTGCTGTATTCTGACAAATTGCAGTGAGGTCCAACCTTCGAACTGCCCCGGAGATGACAGAGTTAACTTTCCATGCCAGGCATGGAACGCTGACCTCGAGCTCGGTTGAGACTCTGTCTGTTGCTGTTTGAACTCAAACCGTCAGATTCTTTACTCCGCCTCACTGAACAGTCGCTCTGGAGATTTCTCCTTTGCTCGGTTCAGTTTGTCGGTTAAAGTACCGTTTTTCTCGGTTTTCGACCGAATTTAAACCGCAACCTATCGGTGCAGTCTCTGTCTGTGGTATTCGTGAGTACTAGATAGGTTTATATTTGTTTTTTATTCTGTGTGGAACTTGTAAACGTGTCATCGGTTCGGTTTGAACCGATCAGGTTGTTAAAATCTTTACTTCTGCTTTTAGAGTGTGGTTACGGTTCTTATCGGTTCTAAACAGATTTTATTACGTTTTTTCCACCACCTGCACCACGGTCAAGAACCGGTTAAGAGTGTCTTGCCTGGGCGGATTGCCTAAAAAGGCTAAGTTTGGTTCTAGGACATGGAATATGTTGTTCATCCACACTTATTGGCAGGTTCCTTGCCGCTTTAAATCTTGCCGGAAGGTCTTCAAGCTGGCTCCTCCCACCCACCCGGGTGGTAAAACTCTCGGCTCCGCCCCATGACCCCAGATCTTCCTTACTGCTTGGAGGCTCAGGTTCCCTCCTTAGCGCTCTGCGTTTTCGACTGGTTCCTGGAAATTTTGGTCTTGAATTCAATTGGGAGTTTTGAAACTGATCTTCTTCTTCGCTGCGGCGATGGCTCATTCGTTTTCCGGCTCGCAGAGGCACCTGGCTTTTTCCTCCAGAAAAGACCCGCACTCCACGTGCGTTTACTGCCTTGACTTGGATCATGATCCTCAACTTTGCGGTTTTTGTTGGGCCCGTTCGGGGCTCAGGCGACCGGAAATTTTTCCCGCTCCGGAAGATTCCTTGGAGACTCGTCGGGCAGTGTCCGTGTCGGCGGCCTCAGCTGAGCAGCTCGATTTTCCTCCCTCCAGGGAGGGGACGGCCGCCCCTCCCTCTTCCTCGGTCGCAGCACTTATCCCGCTCTCCTTGAGTTCTCCTCATGCAGCTTTGTTCAAGGAGCTTCGCCAGTCCCTTTCCTCGAAGGGAGAGGGACCTTCGGGACCGGCCCCTCGGCCCAAGTCCAAGGAGTTGCAGGCTAAGTCCCTTCATCGGGCGCGGAGGGGCCAGGAGTTCCCTCCCCTGCCGGCCGCGTTCGACTTTGGTCAGGATGCGGCTCTGACCGCTGGTCTCACGGTGTCCCCGTCATGCCAGCCGGTCAGGACTCCCGTCGACGTTGTCGAGTCTCTCAACCCGTCATCTGGGCTGTCTTCTGCTGGAGCCGCCATCCCTTCGCCGGTTCCCCCGGCGGAGGCTGAGGTTCTGCCTATACCTTCGGGTTGACAGACCTCAGCCATTTCTTCCGAGCCAAAGGAGGAGCGGGCATGCCCTGCTCCTTCTCAGGCCCACCCTCGGTTCCCCCGAGGATTCTGGTCTCGGTCCTCCTCTCGGTCTAGCCGCTCACACCGACCTCTGCGTTCTCGGTTGGGGCACCAAGTCAAGTGGCATTGCCGTTCTTCCTCATCCCCCTCCTCGGATGAGGAGTGGTTTCGATGCCGTTGGCGTCGACATTACAAGGAGTTTATGTGGCAGCAGCTGTTGTTGTCTGGGAATCAATTGAGCCCGATTCATTCTCTGGCTAGTAAGTAGCTGCTGCCCGGTCGGCCGACGCAGCCGCTCGAGGCAGTCGAGGTGCCCTCTCCGGGGCCGGTTGCTTGTCCGATCCCTGCTACCCCACCGTCCTCGGTGGAACCCAGGCTGGGTCATGACCTGTCCCGCAGGTTATCTGTTCCTCTCACTCCCGCCCGCCCTCGGTGGACGAAGAGTGACTCAGGCCTGCGGCAGCTTTTTGCAGACCCCTCGGAGCCCGAAATCGACTCTTCTATGTTTCCTAGCAGGGAGGACCCAGGGTCTTCTCCGGAACATTCCGTGGATGACAGCCCATCGTCCTTTATGGGTCTGCTCCAGCTCATCTCAGAATTCACCGGGATGCAGCTCGAGCCCGTTTCCAGATGGGCCCCTTACACCCTTACGGAGATTCTAGACCGAGGGGGTTCACCCTCGGAGGCCTTCCCGGTGGCTGAGGCAATTGTGGGCCCAGCCTTGGAGCGCTGGCAGCGGCCTACTTCCTGCCCTGCGCCATCGGCCAGGGTGGCCAGGAAGTACTCTGTCCCTGTCGGTTCTCTGCCCGGTTTCTCGGAACACCCCTCGGCTGAGGGGGTGGTTACCGACAATGTTTTCTAATGTTCTGGAAACACTAGGGATGTGGATAGGCCCCCTGACAAGGAGTCCAAAAGGATGGACTATGTTGGGCGCAAGGTTTACGCTGCGTCCTCCCTAGGCCTCCGTCAGGCCAGCTTGGCTGCACTGATAGCACATTTCTCCCACGTCCCTCTTGGGCTCCCTGGATGAGGTCCTCCCTCATCTCCCGGCCGACCTGCAGACCACGGTCCAGTGGGTCCGGGACCAGGGTAGGGCGGTGGCGAAACAGCAGCTCCAGATGGCTCTGGATCTGGGCGACTCCTGTGCCAGATCGGTGGCGGCCGCAGTGGCCATGCGCCGCAAGGCGTGGCTGAGGTTATCCTCCGTCTTTGGAAACCCAGCACGAGTTGGCGGACATTCCCTTCTTGGGGACTGACCTTTTCGGCCCTGGAGTGGAGGGACACCTCCAGGGGTCCGAGAAGTCCGATGCCACTCCGGACTCTGTCACTCCCGGCCGGAGGGACAAGGGCAGCTGGCAGCCTTTGCGTAAGCCCCTTTGCCCCGGTCCCTGCGGCTCGACCGGCCCAGCACGAGGGCCAGCAGGCATGCGCCGGGCGGCCTGACGCCAAACCAGCGTCTTCCTTCAAAAGGAAGCAGGGAGGTAAAGGTCCAAGAGCTCCCTCAGCCTCCTTCTCCTCCCCCAAGCCTGCTCAGTGACGGGCTAAGGGGCGCTGTCCCCGGCCCCGTCGTCCCTACCTGGGTTTCCCCTGTGGGGGGATGGCTCCGCACCTCCTCCTCTCAGTCTGCCCCGGACCTCTAGGGGTCGGAGGTGCTAAGGGTAGGTCCTGTCTCGGGTTTGTGAGCAGGTTCCACCCTTTTTGAGCCATTGCCCCACAGGGATCTTGGGGTCCACAGCCTCTTCGTCGGCCCACTGAGCCGACTCGCCTGGCCCTCTAATTAGACGTGATCAGGAAGGTCTCGGATCCTCCTTCTGACCCTGGGTTCGTGTCCAGGTATCCCTGGCCACAAACGGACGGGGGGGGGGGCTTGCGCCCCATTCTTCCACACGCCTGGATGGTCTCTCTGACTTAGATATCCCATCCTCTTAATGGGCGTGTGGCTCTGCTCCTAGGCCTCCAGGACGTACCTTCTCCTCGTTCTGTCTGTTTCCTGGGAGACTCCTTCCCTTTCTAGCGGGGGATCTCCTTACGAGTTTCAGGCCAGGCCCTTCTGTCTCTGCCCAGCAGCTTTCTGCGGCATCGAGGGGCCCGGGCGTAACCCCACCCGGATGGCGGCCTGACTACAACCCTTCCAGGTGGAAGGGGTCGATCCAAAGTTCTGGATCTCAGGCTGGTCTCCTGTTATCGGAGCCACGTTGAAACTCGTGTCTTACCGGGTGACCCTTCTTCGGGACCAGGCTCGACTCTTGAGTCCGAGCTCGGCTCCCGGCGGACAGGGCTCGGGTTCTTCCTCCCTTACCTGGTCAGGTCTCACTGGGCAACTGCGCCCTGCTGGGACCTCCTGCTCCTCCTGGGCCTCGCGGCGGCCGGCTCCAGCATGGTCTGTTGGACCCGCTGGTTCATACGTTCCCCTTGTGGGGACTGGCCAGCCGGCGGTCACAGTGCTGTGCTCCTTCGGACCAGTTCGTGACTACAGCCCAGGAGTTAGGGAACGCTGTCCTTCGGACCGTTCCACCTCTTGCAGGAGAACATCCTGTTCGTCCGCCCCGGGTCGACGGTCTGTTCCAACCGATGCTTCTCGGATGGGTTGGGGTGCCCATCAGGGGGAATACAGAGTGCTCTGCCTCTGGTCCTCTCGGGAGTCCCAATGTCTTCCTACCCGCTGGAGCTCCTGGCAGTCCGCTTGCTTGCACCGCCCGCTCCGTTGATGCGGGGTGTAATGGTTTAAGTCCAGGTGGACACCACGACCATGTGCTACCTTCCCCGCCAGGTTCAGACGAGCCCCTTGCATCTTGTAAGGGGGTTCTTCGTATTGGTCTTTCACGCAGCAGGGAGGCGGTTTCCTAGCCATTCGATGGCAGGAGCCTCCAGCACCCTGGCTGATGCCCTAAGCCGGACATAGGCTGTGCCTCACGAGTGGTCTTCCCTGCCGGAGGTAGCACAATATCTTCTCCCTCCTTCCCTCCAGGGAGAATACGAGGCTGAGACTGTCTCATGCTCGCCCCCTCAGCAAGGTTTGCTGTAGGGGATGCCGTCGAGGTCGCAGACCCCGGGCTTCTTCTACACCTCTCCCCCATTCCCTTGACCCACGTGCAAGGCGAGGAGGGTCTAGGCGCAGGCGATGCTGGTAGCCCCAGACTGGTTGGCCAGCTCTGGTATCCAGCTCTCCTCAGTCTCAGCCCCAGGCTCCCGAGGCGGCTTCCAGCCCCCCTGGTCCTGATCTCTGTTTTCAGGGGAAGGTTTTTCCATCTGGACCTTCAATCCCTGCACCTGAAGGCCTGGTCCCTGTGCGGCTAGGGGCCAGGCCTGGGGTCTTTCGGCAAGGTCCTCGACGTTTTCCAGGCGTTCTGCCGGGAGTCGGCCAAACATGCTCGCTTTCAAATGGTAGAGTCCTCCATTTGATGATGGGACAGGGCCGGGGACCCCTCTCCCGTCCTTCGGCGAGCATTCCGGATCATCTGCGGTCCGTTCTTTTGAATCAGGGCTTCGGCCGACGACCCTCTGGGTGCTTCTGTTGGTCACCCCTGTCTTCCGGGCGCGGGCCGGAAGGCAGTCGGTGGTGCAGAAAAGGTGGTCTGGCGCTTTTCTAGGACTCGATCACACCTCCCCTTCGGGGAGAGTATCCCCATTTCTGTGGGATCTTTGCTGGTATGGGTTTAGCTCACGGGCAAGCTGTTCGAACCTTTGCACAGGTGCGAGTTTCCCCACCTGTCGTGGAAGTACACCTTCTTGGGGCTACTCTGCCATGCAGAAGGAGGGGAGAGTTCCAAGCGCTCCTTTGAATCTCTCTATCTGGTCTTCCACAGGGACAAGGTTGTCCTGCGCCCCACCCGAAGTTCCTTCCGTTGGCGGTGGCGGACTTGCTTTTTCCTATCCGGGTATTGCCTCTGCTGGGGTTCTTCCCCATTCACGCCCCGTAGGCCGTATATAGGTTTCTTTGGGACCCTATTCATACACTCGCCTACCCAGGGAGCATAGGGCTGAAGTTTGGGAGAGGTTTGCCAGCTGTTTTGTCATCTACGCTGAAGCCGCACCTGGCAGACCTGCAGCCTAGCAGATGACGAGTGGGTGGGTCACCTCCTGCATAGGTCTCTGCTATAGGTGGGCGGGCATGGAGCCTCCCAGAGGGATAAGTGCTCATTTTACCCGCACTTCCGCTGCATCGGTGGCTGCTTCCGAGGATACTCCGGTCCAGGATATCCGCAGGGCTTCTACCTGGAAGCAGGCTTTACCGTTTCCCCTTCCACATCGACCCTGGGGTCACGCCGGGATGCTGGTCGGGGCCTCTGTTCTCCAGTCTTTCTACCCAAGTAGGGGGTGTGCGCCTTGCCTCCCTCCTCCCGGAGAACTGCTAGGAGTCTGCCAATAAGTGTGGATGAACAACATATCCATGTCCCTAGAAATACAGGTTACTCACCTGTAACAGGAGTTCAGGAATGGTATATGTTGTTCATCCACATGACCCACCCGGCTTCGACGCACAACCTGGCTTCCAGCGGGCTAGATCTGGCGTCATGGGGTAGAGCCGAGAGTTTTACCACCCAGGTGGGTGGGAGGAGCCAGCTTGAAGACCTTCGGCAAGATTTAAAGCGGCAAGGAACCTGCCAATAAGTGTGGATGAAAAACATATACTATTCCTAGAACTCCTGTTACAGGTGAGTAACCTGTATTTTAGGACTGGCCATGTCTGAGAAACCCAAAAGAAAAACCGGGCCCACTGGGTTTCAACACTCTAGTGTGTGTGGGGAGGTCTTTGCTAAGGCTGATCCCCCACACCACCTGTGTTTATTGTCTGGGGTTTGACCACCTCGATTCAGACTGCCAGATTTATAAAAATTTTCCTGCAGCAACCTAGAAAAAGAGTTGGTAGACTCAGGAAAGGGAGGCCAAAAGTCTGCTGACCGGATGGCCAGCCGGTTTGGTTCAAGCGAACCAGAAGGTGCTCTCTGACCAGGCGAGAAACTTCTTGAGACAAGGAGAACCAATTAAAGTCGGTTCCGGTTAAGAAGATCAAGAGGATAAATCAGCGGTGCGGATCCAAAGTTCTTTCTCCGACACGCTGATGAAATAGAAGCGATCAAAATTGTTCAGTCGCTATCCCGGTTCCGACCCGAACCGGCACCATTAAGGCGCTCGGTTGATCCGGTTCCACGGTTCGGATTATGATTTGAGGAATTTTATGAACCGAGGAGGAAGGAGAGTATGAAGTAAATGTGATTATGAAAGTCTGGATGTGCCCATTGACCCGGACATCTCCCCAGACAGACCTTCAGGAGTGTCTCCTCCTAGGCTTTCTGAGTCCCCCTCCCATTTCATGTTTTACAAGGAAGTGGCTGAAACCCTTCAGCTTCCTATGGAAGAAGCTGTGGATGACCAGGAGGAGCCTGACTATGTTGAAATGATGGATATCCCAGAGTCCAGGAGGCTGTCTATTCCCCTTCATAAGTCTTTTGGGAAACAGACAATAAAAATTTTAAAGACTCCTAATTCTATACCTCCTGTGGATAAGAGAATGGACAAGAGGTATACTCTTTCAGGCTCGGATACAGAGCTCCTTACCCAGCAATGTAGCCATGTTGGGGTAGTGCAGGCTGCTGCCTGTGATAAGGCAACTATAGCTTCACACCCCCCAGATAAGGACTCTAGGAGGACTGATGCCATGGCAAAGAACCAGTACATGGCAGCATCCTTGGGACTCAGGCAGGCCAATTATATGGCCTATACAGCTAGATATCAGAAATCTAGCTGGGACACTGTAATGGCTTTAGCTAAACAGGTCCCTGGCCAGCTTGCCAAGGAGCTGGAGCAGGTAGCTGCGGATGGTATTGAGGCATCCAAGGTGCAATTCCATGCTGCAGTGGACTCCAATGATGTTTCATCTAGAGTCATGGCTACATCTGTGGCCCTTCGTAGGATGGCTTGGCTCAGATGTACTAGCCTGTCTCAGGATACCCAGACTAAGGCCATGGATTTCCCTGTTGTGGGTAATTCTCTGTTTGGGGAGCAAACAGAGAACTACGTGAAGAAAATGGATGAATACAGGACCACCTATAGGAGTGCTCAGGCCAAGGAAAGGCAAGCCACTCCTCAGAGGCAGCATCCCAGGGGCAGGGGCAGGCCTTTTCATAGGCCTTTCTACCAAGCCCAGGCCTCCTCTTCTGCTTATGCTGAGAGGGGTTCTTTAGAGGGAGAGGCAGACTGGGTACAAGCAGACCTGCTTCCACCCCTCAGCCTAAAGCTCCTGCCGAACAGGCACCCTGATGGGTTTGCCAGGGCAGATTCTCCACCACCTGTAGGGGACAGGCTGGCTTACTTTGTCCAGGACTGGATGTCTTTAACATCAGACAAATGGGTCCTGGAAGAAGTAGTAAGCCAGAGACTGGTTCTCAGCTTCAAAAAATTTCCAAAGATGAGAACCAGATTCTTTCCACCTGCAAATCCTTCAAAGGCACTTGCCCTAGAGGCAGAGGTCTCTTTCCTCTTGGCTCTCAGAGCTGTAGAAGGGGTTCCACCCCTACACAAAGGGAAAGGATTGTACTCCAGGTACTTCCTCACCCCCAAAAAGACAGGAGAATGGCGGCCCATCCTGGATCTCAGATATTTCAACAAGCACCTTTTAAAGCCAAAGTTCAAAATGGTGACTCTGGGAATAATTCTACCCTCTCTAAGGCCAGGGGACTGGCTAGTCTCCCTGGACCTCAAGGATGCCTATTTCCATATTCTTATCAGAAGCTCCCATCGAAAATACCTCAGGTTCGAGCTGCCCTCAGGCCATTACCAATTCAGAGCAATGCCCTTCGGTCTAACCTCTGCTCCAAGGGTGTTCACAAAATGCCTCGCAGTAGTAGTTGCCTCCCTAAGAAGGAAAAGGATTTCCATCTTCCCATACCTGGACGACTGGCTCATAGTAGGCCAGTCCCCAGACCAAGTCAAGTTACACCTACAGATAACTCAGCAACTGCTCACTTCTCTAGGTTTCCTTCTGAATCTTTCAAAGTCAGTTCTAGAGCCTGTACAGCGCCTCACCTTCATAGGCACAGAGCTAGATACAGTAAAGGCAAGAGCCTTCCTTCCCCTGGACAGGGCAAGGACCCTTATTACACTGGCCTCTTCATTCACCCTACAGGTGTCTCGACCAGCAAGGCATTTTCTGCAGCTCCTGGGGCACATGGCTGCTTCTACAGCAGTGGTGCAGGGAGCAAGATTTCAGATGAGGGACATTCAGTTCCACTTGAGAGCCTTTTGGTCTCAGAAAAAAGATCCTCTGACCAAACTGATCCCAGTGATTCGAACCCTGATCCAGGCATTGCAGTGGTGGCAGGATCAGGACAATCTAAGACAGGGAGTTTGTTTTGTCACTCAGTTTCACTCTCTAATCCTTACTACAGATGCCTCCCTCTTGGGGTGGGGAGCCCACTTGGGAGACCTGACCACCCAAGGGTTGTGATCTCCTCAGGAATCTCTGCTTCACATCAATCTATTAGAACTCAGAGCAGTGTTTCTAGCACTTCAGGCTTTTTCAAAGTCTGTTCAGAACAAAGTAGTTCAGATCAGGACAGACAATACCACCACAATGTGGTATATCAAGCAAGCAAGGGGGCACTCGGTCTACGGCCTTGTGCACAGAAACAATGAAGTTATGGTCTCTGACCTATTCCCTGAACACCTCTCTTACAGCAGTACACCTCCCAGGCAAGGACAATGTCCTGGCAGATGCTCTCAGCAGGATATCTCAGGGCCATCACGAATGGTCATTGGATCCCCTGGTTTTGATTGTGATTTTCTCCAGATGGGGCACCCCACAGATAGATCTTTTTGCAGCCCCAGACAATCACCAACTTCCCCTCTTTTGCTGCAGGCCCCCAGTGTTGGGCTCAGTCCCCCTGGATGCCCTAGTTCTCAGTTGGGAAGGGAAGTTCCTGTATGCTTTTCCCCTTCCTCTCCTGTTCAAGGTGCTAGTCAAAATCAGGTCTCAACCCTGCAAGGTGATTCTGATTGCTCCAGACTGGGCCAGACAGCCCTGGTACCCTCTCCTGTTGTCCTTAGCAGTCCACCTTCCCCTGTTTCTTCCCAAGAATTACAACCTGTTAACCTGTGCTCAGGGGAGGGTTTGGTATCCGAATCTCAAATCTCTCAATCTCAAGGCCTGGCTCTTGAAGAGTTAGAGTTTGCTGATTTACACCTCTCTCAAGGTGTTATGGATATCCTAAAAGCTTCTCGGAAGCCTTCCACCAGAACCACTTATAATTCCAAATGGAAAAGATTCTCCATATGGTGCTCTGGGAAGCATATTTCTCCAGAGTCTGCTGGCCTGCCCACAGTCCTTGACTATATGGTTCATCTGAATAGCTTGGGACTCAGACCAGCTACACTAAGAGTGCATCTGGCAGCTGTCTCTGCTTTTCTTTCAGCAGGTAAGCCTTCTTCCCTTTCAGCTCATCCTGTATTGAGTTTTTCAAGGGATTGCTTCATACCAATCCGCCATTCAGGGACCCTGCCCCCGCTTGGGACCTTAATGTTTGCATTGCTCAGCTTATGCAACCCCCTTTTGAGCCCTTGTCCTCAGCAGAGCTTAAGTACTTGACTTGGAAAACTGTTTTCTTGGTGGCCATCACTTCTGCCAGGCGCATAAGCGAGTTACAAACCCTGTCAGTGGAGCCTGATTTTATCTCTTTCCATAGGGATAAGGTGGTCCTCAGGACTAACAGGAAGTTTTTACCTAAGGTGGTTTCAGACTTCCACCTTAACCAGTCTATGTCTCTTCCTGTGTTCTTCACTGACCATTCCTCCTCCTCTGGTGAGAGGAGGCTGCACAGTTTGGATGTGAAAAGAGCCCTTAGCTACTACATAGAGCGTACCAAGGGTCACAGGTTTGGCTCCCTCCAACTGTTCCTCACTTATGGTGAGGTTGGTAAGGGAAAACCTGCCACTAAAAGATCCATTGCCAGGTGGATTGTCTCTTGCATTCAATTTTGCTATGAAAAAGTAGGCAGGATTCCACCCTCAGACCTGAGGGCTCACTCTACCAGAGGTACAGCTGCTTCCTTGGCTGCTGCCAGGGATATTTCTATCTTAAAGATATGTCAAGCAGCTACCTGGAAAACAGTTCACACTTTTACCAAGCATTACTCTCTGGATATCCAGGCTAGGTGTGATGCTCGGTTTGGCACAGCTGTGCTTCAGAGCCTATTTCCTAGGTAGGTTCTGTCCCTCCTCCTCCATGGAGGTACTGCTTGGTAGTCTGCAATTTGTCAGAATACAGCAAGACTTCATGTTTGAAGAAAAAATTACTCAGCTTAGTAATGTTGTTTCTTCTAATGGTGTCTTGCTGTATTCTGACCCCCGCCTTCCCCTCTCAGAACCTTTGTTTTTGGGATGTGGGTGGGCAGTAGCAGTGTTGGCACTCAGGAGGTGCCCCACCTTTTATTATCACCCCTTTTCTTTGGGTGAGTGGGTGTTGTGTTTATTTCATTTTTTGGGTTTCCTGACTTGAGTCTTTGTTTTGGGACCAAAAAATCTGTTTATTATATTTAGTAGCCAGTTGGCTAGTGTAGGTTTACAGCTTCCACACAGGACACTCAGTGAGTTTAGCTCGTAAAGATCTGACGGTTTGAGTTCAAACAGCAACAGAGAGAGTCTCAACCAAGCTCGAGCTCAGCGTTCCATGCCTGGCATGGAAAGTTAACTCTTTCATCTCCGGGGCAGTTCGAAGGTTGAACATCACTGCAATTGGTCAGAATACAGCAAGACTCCATTAGAAGAAACAGCATTACTAAGGTGAGTAATTTTTTCTTTTCGACGGCATGCATGTCATCGAAGGAAACGTTGAAGATTAACACCAGTGATTCTCACAATGTCGTGCATGCGTTGTCTCAGCCAGGAGCATAACATGCATGCCTGCTCAACTTGCAAGTGTTTCAACACTGCCACCCCACAATGCCAAAAAGGGGCATTAGAGAAGCACCTTTTGAAATAGCAGATAGCCTGCATGGAGAAGGAGCTCCAGCAAGAGTTCTGCCATGTCGCCAGTGTCGTTGAGGCACATGTCAGGAAGCATAGGAAAACCAGGAGCAGTTGTAGAATTCATCCAAAAATATTTATTTATAATAGCAGTAACATAAAACATAAAATTGTTCAGTATAACTATTTACAAAGGCAAAATAAAATAGATTCATCACAGTTTTCCTTCAGTCTATGTGTCCAACTTGCAAGCAGTTGCAGCTCTGTCTTCTAAGTCCTTCCAACCCACCATTCTTAAGTAGCGTCTTCCAAAGTGTTCTTGTATGTTTCAAGCAAGTGTTGGCAGGAACACAGTGTGCCTGAGCTGATGTCCCCTTTGCACAGCTCTTCTGCAAAAGGCTTACAAATTGCACTCGGGTAACCTCGTGAGTTTCTAATAGCTTTTTGCAATAATCTCAAACTATAATTATATACATTGCAAAAATGAACACTATGGAATTTCTAAAGAAAGGGATCCTAATATCAGTTATATTTCCACATAATTTACCTATTTTGTACCAGCAGATATGTAAGAAAGAAAAAGACAAACAGCAAAGGAAGAGTGAGAGATAGCGAGAGGCGAATAATTGCGAGACTGTCGGGGTGGTCAAATCCTAGATCTCACAGGAAATTTTGGTTGCATAACCAGACAGACAAGAGACAGGAAAAGGAAAGAACAGATCCTTGCATTTAAAAACCTTCTCCATAACAACTGGGACAGGGTCCTAGTCTACCCTGTCACACACACACACCCTCCTTAAGAGGGAACCTGTTTTATCAACAAGTTTCCAAAATGTTCCATTAATTCTCTGATATTAACTTTCAGAAATAAACCACAAGTGCATTATCCTTTTTTCTATAACAGTGCAGCAGATAGTAAAGTTCAAACACATACATTTGTTTTTCAACTTTCAGAACCCTCAATTCCTGATCCATATCTTGACAGAAAATCAACATTGCTATCAGGGGTGTGTAAATTTCCATGAAGGGCAGGTACAAAAATAGAGCTAATTTCATTGTAATGAATAGGGGGCAAGTAAAAATTCAGCTAGAGTCATGGCTGGGGAAGCACTTATAAAGTTTTGGTTTGAACACCCTGATTGCTATTCTCTTTACCAGATTTGTGTATCACATTGAATTTAAATGACTGTAGTGCCAGGTACCACCTTGTGATTCTGGAATTTTATATCTTTCATTTCGTTAAGCCAACAAAGAGGATTGTGATCTGTTATAAGTACAAAGTCAGTTCCTAGCAAATAAAACTTAAGGGACTCCATGGCCCACTTTGCTACTAAACATTCCTTTTTGATGGTGGAGTACCTTTTCTCTCTGTCATGCAACTTCCTACTTATGTACAGAATAGGATGTTCCATCCCATGTACCTGTGATGCATCTGTTTGTAACAAAAATGGTTTCTCATGGTGTGGGCTTCTTAAAACAGGTGCTGAACATAATGCAGCCTTAATGGTTTGAAAAGCTTCATCACACTCTGGGGTCCATTTCACATTATTTGTATACAGTTTTTTCATGAGTTCAGTGAGGGGAGTAGCTAATTCGACAAAGTTGGGAACAAATCTCCGATAATAATCAGCCAGCCCTAAAAATGACCTGACATGTTTCTTTGTTTTAGGGACAGGGCTGTTAGCTACAGCTTCTATTTTAGAAATGTCTGGCTTAACTTCTCCGTTTCCCAACACGTATCCCAAATATCTGGTTCTAGGGACATGGATATGTTGTTCATCCACACTCATTGGCAGGTATCCTTGCCGCTTTAAATCTTGCCGGAAGGTCTTCAAGCTTGCTCCTCCCACCCACCCGGGTGGTATAACTCTCGGCTCCGCCCCATGACGCCAGATCTTCCTTACCGCTTGGAAGCTCAGGTTCCTCCCTAACGCTCCAAGTGCTTGTGACTGGTTCCTATTTCTCCGCTTATGGATTTAAAAATAAATTTTGCAAAAGACTTCAGTCTTCTATCCCTCGCGGCTGCGATGGACAAATCGACTCCCGGATTTCGGAGATGCCCATGCGGGCAGAAGATGTCTCGGACGGATCCACACTCCACGTGTGTCTACTGCTTAGGCCTTGAGCACGACCCGCAGGCTTGCGACCTGTGCTCATCTTTCTCGGCCTACGTCCTCGAAGACCGTGCTGCCCGATTGCAACTGGGCCGTCCCGAGAAGCGCTTCCCTCCGGTGAAGTCCAAGGAGGCCCGGTTGGCGGTGTCCGCGGCGGCGGGCTCGGCGGATCAGCTCGAGCGGATGGTCGCCCTCGAAGAGGAGGCGGCGCGGGCCGTATCTTCCTCGGCCGCGGCATTTATCCCGCTCTCTCTGGGTTCTTCCTACACGGCTTCTTTTAAGGAGCTTTGTCTGTCCCTCTCCACTAAGGGAGAAGGGCCTGCGTCTGCTGGACCTTATTCTCGGTCCAAAAAGAGGGACAGGGGTAAGTCCCTCCGTCGACGCTCTTGGGAGCGGGAAAGGTCCCTCTCCCTGGGCCGTCGACCGTCGGCTTCGGCCGATCGCCGTCACACTGGCCCCACGGGTGTCCCCTGGCCAGGTCAGTTGACCGAGACTGACCGATGAAGTCGAGATTTTTCTCGACTCCATTGGACGGGCTGTCGCCTTTAGCAGCCGAGATTCCCTCTCCCGGTTCCCCGGGAGGAGTTGAGGATCCTGGGCTCGCTTGTGCCTCCGGTTCCGGAGCCCTCGGATGGACCATCCGAGCCGGAGGGAGTGCCGGTTCCGCCGACACCTCCCGCACCGACCTCGGAAATTCCGGGACTTCGGTCTCGGACCTCTTCGGTCCAGCCGATCCCACCGCATAGGCGGTCTCGGGTCTCGGCACTCGGGTAAGCGGGCGTCGCCGGCCCTCGCCTCCTCCTCGGATGAGGGAGGCCGCGCAAATTACGCCGACGGCACGAGGACCTTATGTTGCAACAGCTCCCTGGCCGGGAATAAGCCGACCCGCCGCCTTCCCCGCCATTAAGTGGCTGTCACCGAACGGCCGACACAACCCTCGACTTATCCGAGGAGTCATACCCAGGCCGGTTGTTCGCCAAACCAGCTGCTCCACCGATTCCGTGGAACTCCGCCCACAGCCACCATTGGGGCTCCACCAAGGATTCTCGGTCGGCTAAGGGTCTACCCCATCGGCTGTCAGTTACCCTCACTCCCGACCGACCTCGGCAGGTGAAGGGTGGCTCAGGCCAGAGGCAGTTTTTCGAGGACTCTTCCGAGTCCGAAGATGATTCCTCCTTTTTCTCCAAGCGACTGGACTTGGAGTCTTCAGGAGGTCAGTCAATGGACGATAGCCCGTCGTCCTTCCTAGGACTGCTTCGGCTCATCTCGGAGTCTACCGGGATGGAGCTCGAACCCGTTTCCAAACGGGCCAGGTATCCCCTCACGGAGATTCTGGACCGAGGGGATTCTCCGACGGAGGCCTTTCCGGTGGCCGAGGCCATAGTGGGTCCAGCACTGGAGCTTTGGCAGCGCCCTGCTTCCTGCCCTGCGCCTTCGGCCAGGATGGCCAGGAAGTATGCGGTCCCTACCGGTTCCTTGTCCGGTTTTTCGGAACACCCCTCTGCTGAGGGGTTGGTTACCGACAGCGTTTTCCGGCGCGCCGGCAACGCCAGGGATGTGGACAAACCTCCTGACAAGGAGTCCAAGAAATTGACTATGTCGGGCGAAAAGTCTACGCTGCGCTCCTTTCTCGGCTCAGCCAGGCCAGTTCGGCCGTCCTCATGGCACATTTTCTCATGCCCTGTTGGGCTCCCTGGATGAGGTCATCCTCATCTTCCCCCGATCTGCAGACTACGGTTAGCAGGTGCGGACCAGGGCAGGGCAGTGGCCAAACAGCAGCTCCAGACTGCTTTGGATATAGGGGACTCATGTGCCAGATCGGGTGGCGGCCGCAGTGGCTATCGCGTCGGGGCTTGGCTGAGGATATCCACCTTTACTTGGATACCCAGCACAAGTTGGCGGATGTTCCCTTTTGGGACTGACCTCTTCGACCCTGGGGTGGAAGGTCACCTGCAGAGGATCGAGAAGTCCAATGCCACCTTGGACTCTGTCTCTTCAGCTCAGAAGGACAAGGCCAAAACCACAGCCTAAGCCCTTTCGTCCTTCCTGTGCCTCGGCGCCCTGCCCAGCAACGTCAGGGCCAGCAGGCTCGGCCTGGCATCCCAAACCCAAGCCGCCGGCTTCTTCTAACAGGAGGCAGGGAGGAAAGGGCCCAGGAGGTCCCTGGCGGTCCCTCCTCCAAGCCTGCCCAGTGACGGGCTGAGGGGTGTCGCCCATCCCCCGCCACTCACTCCTGGGTCCCCCTGGGGACGGCCCGCACTTCCGTTCCGCCTGGTCCGCTGTTACCACGGACAGGTGGGTCTTGGAGGTGGTGGGAAGAGGCCTGCCTCTGGAATTCGAGCAGGCACCACCCTTCAGAGCCGTCGCCCCTCGGGGGGCTTCTGGATCCCCAGCCTCACTGGCGGCTCGTCGAGCCGACATCGCTCTCCTCCTCCAGAAGGAGGTGGTAAGAGAGGTGGTGGACCCTCCTTCAGACCCAGGGTTTGTGTCCAGGTACTTCCTGGTTCCGAAACGGACGGGGGGCTGGCGCCCCATTCTCGACCTACACGACCTAAACAAGTTCCTAAGGTCTCGAACCTTCAGGATGGTCACTCTGGCTCAGATAATACCATCCTTGGAACGCGGTGTGTGGTTCTGCTCTCTGGACTTGCAGGGCCGCTTTTTCACGTCCCTATCCGTCCGTCTCACCAGAGATTCCTTCGCTTCGACGGAAGGATCCTCTTCGAGTTCCAAGCCATGCCCTTCGGCTTGTCTCCAGCTCCCAGGGTCTTCACCAAATGCATGGCAGTGGTGACAGCGTCTCTGCGCGCCGAGGGTCCGGTGTACCCTTACCTGGACGACTGGCTGATAGCAGCTCCCTCCAGGAAGGAGGCGGAGTGGTCCAGAGATCTGGCCCTCCAGGTCTGCTCTCAACTGGGCCTCCTTATCAACGAGGCCAAGTCGGAACTCGAGCCGAAGCAGGTGATTCTATTCATCGGGGCGCAGCTCGACTCTCTTCGAGCCAGAGCGCGGCTCCCGGCGGACAGGGCCGAGGTTCTTTCCTCCTTTGCCCGATCATTTCTGGTTGGGCAATTCGCCCTGCCGGGACTTCCTCGCCTCCTGGGTCTCATGGCGGCCTGCACCAGCGTGGTCCGTTGGGCCCGCTGGAACATGCGTCCCCTTCAGTGGGGACTGGCCAGCCAGTGGTCACAACGCTGCGATCCTTTGGACCAGCTTGTGTCGGTGACACAGGGGATGTGGAACGCTCTCCAGTGGTGGACCGTTCCAGATCATTTGCAGGAGGGCATCCCGTTCGTCCGCCCCGAGCCGACGGTCTCTCTATCGACCGATGCCTCTCTGATGGGTTGGGGTGCCCATCTGGGGGAACACCGGGCTCATGGCCTCTGGTCCCCGCGGGAGTCCCGATGCCACATCAACCTGCTGGAGCTCCGAGCGGTCCGCCTAGCTCTCACCGCCTTTGCTCCGTTCCTCCGGGGTCAAGTGGTCCGAGTCCAGACGGACAATACCACGACCATGTACTATCTAAACCGCCAGGGGACGCGGCTCCATGCTTCTATGCAAGGAAGCTCTCCGCATTTGGTCACTCGTGCGCAGCCTGGAGGCGGATCTCCTAGCCATTCACGTGGCAGGAGCCTCCAACACCCTGGCCGATGCCCTGAGCCGGATAGGGCTGCATCCCACGAGTGGTCTCTCCTGCGGAGGTAGTACAGCATCTGTTCTCCCTTTGGGGCACACCTCAGGTGGACCTGTTTGCCTCCATGGAGAACGGCTGAGTCTGTTCCATGCCCGCCCCTCAGCAGGGCTCGCTGCAGGGATACCTTCTCGAGGCAATGGACCCGGGCCTCTTTCGCCTTTTCCCATTTCCCTTGATCCACAAGGTGCTTCTCAAGGCGAGGAGGGACAGGCGCAGGTGATTCTGATAGCCCCAGACTGGCCTCGCTAGTTCTGGTACCCAGATCTCCTCAGTCTCAGCTCCAGGACTCGCGGCAGCTTCCAGCTCGCCCGGACCTGCTCTCAGTCAATCAGGGAAGGTGTTCCATCCGGACCTTCAATCCCTGCACCTGACGGCCTGGTTCCTGAGCTGCTAGAGTTCCAGGCCTTGGGTCTTTCCGACGAGGTCCTCAATGTAGTTGAGGCGTCCCGTAGAGTCGACCAGAAAATGCTATGCCTTCAAATGGAAAAGGTTTTCCATTTGGTGTCAGAGCAAGGGCTTGGACCCTTCCTCCTGTTCCTTGGCAAGCATCTTGGACTATTTATGGTCCCTTTCTAGTCAAGGGCTTAGGTCGGCGACCCTAAGGGTGCACCTGGCAGCCATCTCTGCTTACAGGCGCGGGCGGGAAGCAGTCGATGCAGAGGAGAAGGTGGTCTGGTGCTTTTCAAAGGCCTTGATCACATTTCCTCCAGTCGGGAACCCCACCTCCGTGGGATCTACTGCTGGTACTGGCAAAGCTCATGGGCAAGCCATTCGAACCTATGCACAGGTGTGCTCTCTCTCACCTGTCGTGAAGACCGCCTTCTTGGTGGCTATCACGTCAGCCAGAAGGATGGGAGAGCTCCAGGCGCTTTCCATAGAGTCTCCTTACCTGGTCTTCCACAGGGACAAGGTTGTCCTGCGCCCCCACCCGAAATTCCTTCCGGAGGTGGTGTCGGAGTTTCACCTTAACCAGGTGTTGACTCTGCCGGTGTTCTACCCCAATCACACCTCGGAGGCCGAATATAGGCTCCATACTCTGGACCCTAGAAGGGCGCTCGCTTATTATAAGGAGCGCACGGCTGAAATTCGGGGAGAGGTTCGCCAGCTGTTTGTCACCTACGCTGAAGCCGCATCTGGCAGACCTGCAGCCAAGCGGACGATAAGCAGGTGGGTAACCTCCTGCATAGATCTCTGCTATGAGTTGGCGGGCATGGGCCTCCCAGAGGATAGAGCAATTCTACCGCCATACTGCTGCAACGGTGGCTGCTTCCAGGGACGTCCCTATCCAGGAAATCTGCAGGGCTGCTACCTGGAAGTCAGCAAACACCTTCATTACCCATTACCACATCGACCTTGAGTCACGCCGGGATGCTGGTTTTGGGGCCTCGGTTCTCCAGTCTCTCTTTCCCAAGTAAGTATTGGGGGTGTGCGTCTTGCCTCCCTCCTCCCGGAGAACTGCTAGGAGTCTGCCAATGAGTGTGGATGAACAACATATCCATGTCCCTAGAAATACAGGTTACTCACCTGTATTTACAGGAGTTCTAGGAATGGTATATATTTGTTTCATCCTACATTCCCTGTTCTCCCGGCTTGACGCACAACCTGAGCTTCCAGCGGGCCAGATCTGGCGTCATGGGGCGGAGCCGAGAGTTATACCACCCGGGTGGGTGGGAGGAGCAAGCTTGAAGACCTTCCGGCAAGATTTAAAGCGGCAAGGATACCTGCCAATGAGTGTGGATGAACAACATATACCATTCCTAGAACTCCTGTTACAGGTGAGTAACCTGTATTTTCCTGCATGCCCAATGCATATTTGGTAGGATTGATAGTCAGACCTGCATTTTTGATAGCTTAGATAACTGCTTGTAGGTGTTCCAGGTGGCTTTTCCAGTCTGGACTGTATACCACGACATCATCCAGGTACGCAGCACAACAGCCAGTGTGAGGTGATAAAATGACATGCATGTACCGCTGGAATGTAGCTGGCGCACCATGTAAACTGAATGGCATGGTGGTGAACTGATAGTATTCAACAGGAGTGGCAAATGCAGTTTTGTCTCTGTATTCTTAAGCTAAAGGTATTTGCCAGTAACCCTTGTTGAGATCGAGGGTACTGATATACTTTGCACTCCCCAGTCTGTCTACCAAATCGTCTATCCTAGGCATAGGATAACTGTCATATTCTGACACTTGATTGTTTCCTAACACCCCCTTCTTTTTTGTTTAGTTACCATTGGAGATGACCAAGCACTCCTGTACTCCGCTATGATACCCAATTCTTTCATTTTTTGTATTTCCTTAACCACGTCCGCTCTTAACTGCTCTGATAACCTGTATGTCTTTTGCCTAATAGGATGATCGTTCCTTGTCCCTGTAACATGCTCAACCCCTTTTGCTTGGCCTGGTACTGTGGTAAAGGTACTGTTATAAGTCTTTAGCACATTACGCATGTCTGCAGTTTGTTCTGAGGTTAAGGAAACCTCCACCTTTACAGCATCAGCATTTAGTCTGTTCCAGTCTATCATAAGCTACATCAGTATCTTCCTTATCAGTTTCTGGTTAAACTAGCAAAGTAGCTTTTGGCATTTTTCAGCCCATTTCTTGAAGAGGTTAGCTTGGGGTATATCTTGGCTCATTTGTTCCCGGTGGCCATTTTGGGTCCATTCCAGCAATGGATGATTCCGACGCCATCTGGCGTCTATGGGAACAAATGAGTTAGTTGGATTTTTCCTGTCAGTGGTCTCAGTCTTGTAGTTAATGGTGCCAGTACGTCTATGAACCTTATAAGGCTCTTGCCACTTCATTAACAGTTTTTCTGTTGTGGGTAACAGTTAGCTCTTTTATAGGTCTTTTCAACCCCTTTAGCAAACATCCTGTCCTTGTAAATTTTCTGTTCTTGTAAGTTTCAGGAGCTGCTAGACCACAGTGTGCTTCTTGAGGCCCCTACAGCTTTTGCAAAAGGCTAGAAGATTTGCACTCAAGTAACCTCTAGTTTCCAACACCTTTTTTCAGTCATGTCAAAATACAGTTGTATACCTCTCAACAGTAACACTATATATTTTCTAAACAAATGGATCCCGATATCCATTTCATTTCCATACAGTAATTTGCACATATTTTTATATCAGCAGATCTAGATATGCAAGGGAAGGAAAAACGGACAGCAAGGGAAAACTGAGACAGTGAGAGGCAAAGGATTGCTAGATTGTAGGGATGATCAAATCCGAGGTCTCACAGGAAAATATGGTTGCGCAACCAGACAGGCAAATAGGCAGGAGAACAGATCCTTGCATTTAAATGGTTTCTCTAAAATAAATGGGACAGGGTCCTAGTCTCCGCTGTCACACCCCGCCAAATCACACAGAACGTCCGGGGAGGCGCCAGCCATCTGTTCAGGTGGGAGGCAATCACGGCAGACTCTTGGATGCTTCAGCTCATAGCTCAGGGTCACACGATAGAATTTGTAGAGAGACATCCAGAAAATCCTCCAGGTCACTGTCATTATCTGCAAGGTCACATTCCGTTCATCGAGGAGGAAACTGCAGCTCTATTGCGAAAGTCTGCCATAGAGCCAGTTCCTCGGGGTCAAGTAAGAAAGGGGTATTACTTCCACTTCTTCCTGGTCCCAAAGAAGACGGGAGACCTTTGGCCAATAATGGACCTCATCTTGCTCAACCTACATGTCAAGTACAAACAGTTTCACATGCTAACCCTCCCAGGACTGTTGCCACTGCTCCATCAGGGATACTGGCTCTGTGCCCTGGACATGCAGAATACCTCCCTGCATATCCCTGTATTCCCTGCCCACCACTACTTCCTCCGGTTTCCATTCCAGGGAGAGCATTTCCAATTTAAGGCTCTTCCCTTTGGCCTTTCCTCAGCACCCAGGGTGTTCACTAAGTGCCTAGCGGTGGTGGCAGCGGCTTTGCAGCGTCAGGGCCACTATGTGTTCACGTACGTCGATGACTGGCTTCTGTCAGCCCCGTTGAGGGATGACCTGGAGGCTTTTCTAGCGGCTGTCCTGCATCTATTCCACAGGTTGGGGGTCACGATGAATTACCCCAAGTCTCACCTCACTGCTTCCCAGTGTCTTCAATTAATTGGGGCAGTAATGGATACTTCTAGGGTCAGGCCTTCCTCCCCTTAGACAGGGCGGAAATGCTCCGGAAGCAAGCTCGGCGTGTGGCCTCCAGCCATTGGACAATGGCCAGAACAATCCTCCGCCTCATAGGTCTTATGGCGGTGGCCATTCCCACGGTGCCCATGGCCCTGCTCCACATGTGGGTTACAATGGACCCTCTGGGTACAGTGGGATCAGAGATCGGACAGCCTGGATCACAGGGTTCTGTTGTCCAAGCCTATGCGACAGGATCTCCTGTGGTGGCAGGATGTGTAATATCTCTGCTGAGGTGTTCCCTTCCAGCCTCCTCCTCCAGTTCAAACACTGATGACATGCATCAGATCTGGGCTGGGGAGTGCATCTGGGAGATCGCAGATCCCAGGGATCCTGGTCTCAGCGGGAGTCATCACTGCACATAAACGTGTTGGGGATATGTGCTGTGCTGTATGCCCTCCAGGCATTTCAGCCCTTTCTCCTCCCGGGACCACTCCAGATCCAGTCGGACAACATGTGCGTGGTCTGGTATCTAAACACACAGGGAGGCACTCGGTCATACCCCCTTGTGCTGGGAAGCAATGCGAGTGTGGTATTGGGCAGTTCAGCACCTGCTTCAGCTAACTACAGTGCACGTCCAGGGCATCCAGAATGTCCAAGTGGTCAGTCTCAGTCACACTCAGGTAAGGGCTCATGTCAAAGAGTCGTGGTAATGGATGGATGCAGAGACAATAGTAGCTTTCAATGCCAAGCAAGTGCTAGGCAGATATTTATTCACAGCCAAAGTAAATTAAGAAAGGCAGACTGACAGCGGCAAAAATAAAACAGAAGCATATCTTAAAAGTTCATAAATTCTCCAGTAGATAGCTAGAACACAAGTTGAGGTCAGCACAGTACCAACCTCGCCACTCATCTGAGGTGGTGTAGGAAATATGGTCCTTTTATATCAGTGGAGGTCAGGTGGTTTACCTGAGGCCCTGCCCCCTAGGTTCTGTAATTCTTAAATCATCATATGACAACTATTTTTATGTAAACTATACAATAGAACATCATAATTTCAAAAAGATTTACAATAGTACTTATGGATTTTCTCAACAACTTGTAGAAGCAGGCCCCTCCCTTTGAGGTAGCCAGTATTTAGCTATGTGGATGGCTCTTAGACACAAAGGGAAGCTCAAGGAAGAGGTGCTCCAGCTAGAAGGTGTGTTTTTTTTTTTTTGTTTGTTTGTTTTTTTTACTACCATTCCTATATAGTTCAGTACAGCTTCCTCTTACAAACAGTTTCCTAGAATTCACTATGTAACAACTTTATTTGAAACAGAAGTAAGTACTGGTGCATGAAACAACAAACAAAAATAATTCATTTAAATCATCTCATTTACTGACTGAGTATGTTAGCTGTCTTGCTAGCCACACTCAGACTGATAGGCTCTCCTATTTATGAAGCACAAAACACATTCCAAACAATAATATTCCTCATATCCATTAGTCTTTGTGGGGGGGGGGGATCTTTTAAACTCAGTGTTTGGCAACTGTCTACATAAAGCTTTACTGTGCGTTTTATACCTGAAATGCATATATTTAGCACATTCAGCACCTCCTGCACTTAAGCCTATACCCAGTTTGAACACAGTTGCTTGCATTTAAACAAGAACTGTAGCGGTTACCTCCAACGCAGATTGTACTTCTTTTTGCATATACTGCTTCTCGCTGCTACCATCCTAATACCCTGCTTTAAGATTTGGCTGCTGATAGACAAGGAGAGTATTGGAAGACAGAAATTACTCATTACAAAATAAAGCACTACTGTGTGAATGTGTGCACTGTCGAGTAGCTTAAATCTAGTGCTGTAGGACCGTGCGCACCATCGAGCAGGCACAAACTGCCGAAACTGCATTACGGGAGGTAGGGTGCCTCTTTAAACATTTTCTAAGTGCTGTAAGGAGTACAGGATATAATGTATGAATGCTTTTAGTGTTTCTTTACTCTTAAAATTCACCTACTATACATAGGAAAACTTGAAAAGTATTTCTTTACTCCGTAGCTACTCCTGTATAATGTTTGTTCTATCATGCCTGTTAGTCTTATTTCTCTGCACTATAAAACGAGACTCCAGGCTAGTTTCCAAGAAATCATACTGGAAAGGAGGTGCGCATCAGGGCTGGCAGACCAATGCTTTCCAGAACCAACCAGGGATAGCAAGGAGAACCTTCCCAGTTGGCCTAACTGGAAAAGGGTAAAAAAGTAGTGGACAGAAAAGTATAAGTAAGGGTAGTCAGGAGAAATGCTGCTGCAGCAGACTTAGAATAGAAGAAAATGAAATTTGGATTCCAGACAGCAAACATGGTCAAACACCCTATGACAGCTCACAAGTGGGAACTGTCAGCCGCTGGTCGAGGATATCTTCCACCTGTGGGGTCATCCAGATTTCGATCTGTTTTCCTCCCCATACAATACCAAACTACCAAATTTTTGTTCACTTGTTCCTGAGCCTAGTGTTTTTTGGTGAGATGCGCTGTCTCTTTGCTGGACCGGGAGGTTGTTGTACGTCTTCCCTCCCTTCCCACTCCTGCAGAGGCCTCCTCAAACTGCAAGTAGAAGGGGCACAGATAATCCTCATCGCTCCATATTGGCCTCGCCAAATATGGTTCCCTCTACTCCAGCTGTTAGCAGTGGAGCATTCAGTTCCTCTTCCCCTCTGCCAGGACCTTCTGATCAAGGATCAGGGCAGTCTGGTCCATCCAGACCTCATGTCCCTTCACGCGTAGCACTTTCAGACACAGCTGTCTCTCGCTTTGGGGTCTCTCCTAGAGTCGCTGAAGTCCTTGTAGAGGCCAGAAAGCCATCTACAAGAACCACCTACGCGATGAAGTGGAAGAGATTTTCCATCTGGGCAGCCTCCAAGAGTCGGGACCCTTTTTCATGCCCGGTTCCTCAGGTCTTCGAGTTCCTGCTCCATTTCTCCGACCTGGGACTCAGTTATTCTTCTTTGAAGGTCCACTTATCTGCCATATCCACCTACCACACTCCGGTGGAAGGCAAAACTTTGGCTCAGTTGGAGGTCTCCCATACTTTTCTGAAGGGAATACTCCATATGGAACCCCCAGTCAGGAACTCTGTTCCCCGTGGGATCTGAACTTTATCCTTGAGAAGCTCACTCTGCCTCCCTTTGAACCAGCCGCAAGCTGCAACCTGTGCTGTCTGTTGTGGAAAGCTCTGTTTTTAGTTTCATATCTTCCTGGTTTTAAGGTCTCCTCCACTCATTCACACTAGTGGGACTACGACGGAGGTGCTAGGACCCAGTGGGAGCCAAAAATCTTCAGGAGGGCCAGCACCGAAGTAGGATTGCGCATGCACGGCTTGCTCATGCTGTATAGGCCATCTCGGCATCGACCCTCCAACTGCCTTAGTTCCTTTTTTCCTGCCATCAAGTGCACTTCAGTGACGAGGTTGCTCACCCACCCAGAGTCAAGTCTTCAAATCTATACGACAGCAGCATAGTCGTTCAGTATTTGATTTAATTTAGTTCTTTTGTAATATTTATTTTAAAAAAGTTTTAAAATTTTTGTTTCAAGAACTAACGAAAAAGGAAGTCTTCTTCAGCCCGCCATCTACAGAACTGACCATGAACGGTGACGGTAAGGGAGACTTCACTTGAAAGCTGTTTTAGCAGCAGGGCTGGGTCCATTCTGCCACCCTCTTTGGAGGGGGGTGTGGGTCTGATCACGGGCAGTCCGGTGCTCGGGAGGGAAGGCAGTCCTCTGGAAAGCACAAAAAGAAGCGGGCATGATCATGGTCAGGGGCAAGGCACTGCTCGGTCGCTCTCTGATGCATCTGCACGGAGATCATAGGTAGCGGGGGACAGGAGGCTGACCCTAGCTCCATTGGGGTTGCCTTCGGCCTTTGTCCCCATTGGCTGCGTCCTTGGCTCGGGAGTCCCTCCCTGCCCCCCTGGGGGGGGGGTCTTCCAGTGAGCAGTTTCATAATTGGGACAGTCTTATGGCGCAGTGGGTCTGGTGATTGTTCTGATTGCCCTTGCGTGCTAACGCAATCCTTGGGCCTTTGAGCGGAGTGGTTGGGTCAGCCTGGCCAGGCGACACCTTAAGTGCCGTTGATGCCGCTCCCTTGTACCTTTCCCCCTCACATGGCTGTGGCACAGGGGCCAGCACAGGTACTGCTTTCTCCTACTCCTCTTCATACTTTCAGGTCTCTTGCATCTGGTGTCCCAGTGTTAGGTTTGGGACCCATGGCGCTGTATTAGGCGCCAGACCCACCGCGGGTGCCAGGGTTTTCGACTCCGATTCAGGGAGTGGCACCTCCAACCCTTCTTCATCCCTTTCCTATCTATACTATCCCTTTTGGGGTACTGGGAGACTATGTTGAGTCTGATCCTGATCTACAGCTAGTGGACGATGTGTATGAGGACTTGTTTTTTGGAGTGGAGAGAGAGCCCTCAACTTCAGCGGAGCTTGTGGTCGAAGACCTCTCTTTTAAGTCTCTGCTGAAGAATATGAATTCTAGGGACATGGATATGTTGTTCAATCCACACTTACTGGCAGGTTCCTTGCTGCGTTAAATCTTGCCGGAAGGTCTTCAAGCTGGCTCCTCCCACCCAACCGGGTGGTAAAACTCTCGGCTCCGCCCCATGACGCTAGATCTTCCTTACCGCTTGGAAGTTCAGGTTCCCTCCTTTGCGCTCTGTGTTTTAGGCCTGGATCCAAACTCTACGGTTAACCCGAAAATAATTTTATAATTTACAAGACTTTGGTCTTCATCTTCCCTCGCGGCTGCGATGGACACATCGACTCCCGGATTTCATCGGTGCCCCTGTGGGCAGATGATGTCCCGGACCGATCCGCACTCCATCTGGGTCTACTGCCTGGGGCTTGAACACGATTCGCAGGCCTGCGACTTGTGTAATTCCTATTTGGCCACGGTCTTAGAGGATCGCACTGCCAGACTGCAACTTGGGCACCCCGAGAAACGTTATCCTCCGGTCAAGTCGAAGGAGGCCCGTTGGGCTGTGTGTGCAGCTGCAGGCTCAGCTGAACAGCTCGAGCAGATGATCACCTCGAGGAGGAAGCGGCCCAGGCCACAGCATCATCTTCATTGGCTGCGGCATTTATCCCGCTCTCCTTGGGCTCCTTCTACATGGCTTCGTTCAAGGAGCTTTGTCAGTCCCTCTCCACCAAGGGAGAGGGGCCTTCGGGACATTCCTCTCGGTCCAAAAAGGAGGACTCTAAGGGTAAGTCCCACAGTCGACGTTCGCGGGAGCGGGAGAGGTCTCCTTCCCCGGATAGTCGATACACTACTTCAGTCGAGGTTGCAGCTAAGGCCGCTGGCTCCACGGTGTCCCTGTCAGGTCAGCCAGCCGAGACACCCGTTGACGCAGTCGAGATTTTTCTTGACCCGTCGAACGATCTATCGACTGGAGAAGCCAACAACCCTTCTTCACCGGTTCCCCCGGTGGAAACCAAGGACTTGCCTGTGCCTCCTGTGCCAGAGTCCCCAGTTAAGGTCTCTGAACCAAGGGAGGAGCGGGTTTCCCCCGGCCCCTCTCAGACCCACCCTCGGAAACACCGAAGGTCTCGGTCTTGGACCTCTTCCAGGTCCAGCCGATCCCACCAACATCAGCAGTCTCAGTCTCGGCAGCGTGGAAAGCGGCAGCGCCGCTCATCCTCGTCCTCTTCGGAGTATAGGCACCAGCGCAAATTGCGTCGGCGCTACGAGGATCTAATGTGGCAGCAGCTCCTTTTGACCGGGAATAAGCCGACTCCGTTGCCTTCCCTGGCCATTAAGTGGCTGTCATCAGAGCAGCCAAAACAACCCCTTGTTGTAGTAGAGGAGCCGAAGCTGGCACCGGTTGTTCGGCCGAAACCGGCTGCACCACCCATTGTGGTAGAACCCCCGCCTCCACAACCTAAAACTGGGGCCCCGACCAAGGATTCTCGGTCGGGTCAGGGCTTGCCCCATTGGTTGTCGGTCACCCTCACTCCCGATCGACCTTGGCAGGTGGAGGGTGGCTCAGGTCCTCGGCAGCTGTTTGCAGACCCCTCGGAGTCTGACGACGATGAGTCCTTGTTCGGTGGACGAGAGCCCATCCTTGTTTCTTGGAATGCTTCGACTCATCTCAGAGTCCACTGGAATGAAGCTCGAACCCATTTCAAAACGGGCCAGATATCCCCTCATGGAGATACTGGACCGAGGGGATTCCCCCATGGAGGCCTTCCTGGTGGCTGAAGCCATTGTTGGCCCGACCCTGGAGCTATGGCAGCATCCAGCTTCTTGTCCAGCACCTTTGGCCAGGATGGCTTGAAAGTATGCTGTTCCCACTGGTTCACGCTCTGGTTTCTCGAAGCACCCCTCCGCGGAGGGGATAGTGACCGGCAGCATTTTCCGGCGTTCTGGGAACGCTCGGGATGTGGACAAGCCACCCAATAAGGATTCCAAGAAACTGGACTACTCGGGGCGGAAAGTCTATGCGGCTTCCTCGTTAGGCCTTCGTCAGGCCAGCTTGGCTGTTCTGATGGCACACTTTTCACACGCCCTTTTGGGCTCCTTGGATGAGGTGATTCCTCATCTCCCGGCTGACCTTTAGATGATGGTCAAGCAGGCGCGGGATCAGGGAAGGGTGGTGGCCAAACAGTAGCTCCAGACTTCCCTGGACATCGCTGACTCATGTGCCCGATCAGTAGCGGCCGCAGTGGCCATGCGCCGCAGAGCATGGCTGCGGATCTCTACCTTTATGGCAGATACCCAGCACCAGCTGGCAGACGTTCCCTTCTTGGGTACCGACTTGTTCGGTCCCGGGGTTGAGGGTCATCTGCAAAGGATCGAGAAGTCCAGCGCCACCTTGGACTCGGTCACATCTGCCCAGAAGGACAAAGGCCGCCAGCAGCAGCGTAAGCCCTTTCGGCCTTCAGCCCCTGTGGCACGTCCAGCCCAGCAACACCAGCATCAGGGCCAGCAGGCTCACACTTGCACCCCAAAGCCAAGCTGCTGCTTCCTCCAACAGGAAGCTGGGAGGAAGGTCCAGGTGGCTCCTCTGACGGTCGTTCCTCCAAGCCTGCCCAGTGAAGGGTTGAGGGGTGTCGCCCCCAACCTCGCACTCCTCCCGGGTTCCCCTGTGGGGATGGCCCGCCACTTCCTTTCCGCCTGGTCCGATATCACCACCGGACTGCGGGGTGCTGAAATGGCAGGAAGGGTCTGCCCTCTGGAATTGAGCAGTCCCCACTAACGATCCGTCACCCACGGGGCTACGGGGTCCGTGGCGCCTCTGTCTGCTCGTTGAGCCGACACTGCCCTGCTCCTCCAAAAGGAGGTGATCAGGAAGGTGGCAGATCCTCCATCAGACCCAGGGTTTGTGTCCAGGTACTTCCTGGTCCCAAAACGGACGAGGGGCTGGCGCCCCATTCTAGACCTACACGACCTGAACAAGTTCCAAAGGTCTCGAAACTTCAGGATGGTCACTCTGGCTCAGATCATCCCATCCTTGGAACGAGGTGTGTGGTTCTGTTCTCTGGACCTTCAGGATGCGTTCTTTCACGTCCCAATCCGTCCGTCCCACCAGCGATTCCTCTGCTTCACAGTGGAGGGACTCCTTTACGAGTTCCGGGCCATGCCCTTCGGCCTCTCTCCATCTCCCAGGGACTTCACCAAATGCATGGCAGTGGTGACAGCATTCCTGCGGCGCCGAAGGGTCCAGGTGTACCCTTACCTGGACGACTGGCTGATTGCAGCCTCCTCCAAGCTGGAGATGGAGCGGTCCACGGATTTGGTCCTCCAGGTCTGCTCTCAGATTGGCCTCCTCATTAACAAGGCCAAATCAGAACTCATGCCAATGCAGGTGATTTATTTCATTGGGGCAGAGCTCGACTCTCTTTGAGCCAGAGCACGGCTCCCAGCGGACAGGGCCGAGATTCTTTCCTCCTTTGCCCAGTCATTTCTGGTTGGGCAATGTCGCCCTGCCCGGGACTTCCTGCGCCTTCTGGGCCTAATGGCGGCCTGCACCAGCGTGGTCCATTGGGCCCGCTGGCATATGCGTCTCCTTCAATGGGGGCTGGCCCGCCAGTGGTCACAGTGCTCCGGTCCTCTGGACCAGCCAGTGATAGTGACCCAGGAGATGTAGAACACTCTCCAGTGGTGGCTCATTCCAGCTCATCTGCAGGAGGGTATCTTGTTTGTCCGCCCAGAGCTAACGGTCACTCTAACCATCGACACCTCTCTGATGGGTTGGGGTGCCCATCTGGGAGAGCTCAGAGCGTACGGCCTCTGGTACCGTCAGGAGTCTCGATGTCGCATCAGCCTGCTGGAGCTTCGAGCGATTCAACTAGTCCTCACCGCTTTCGCTCCGTTTGTACGGGGTCAAGTGGTCCAGGTCCAGAGGGACAACACCACGACCATGTACTGCCTAAACCACCAGGGTGGGATGCACTCCTTGCCTCTGTGCAAGGAGGCTCTCTGCACTTGGTCTCTCGTGATCAGCCTGGAGGCGGATCTCCTAGCCATCCATGTGGCAGGAGCCTCCAGCACTCTGGCCGATGCCCTCAGCTGGATAGGTGCTGCATTTCACAAGTGGTCTCTCCTGCTGGAGGTAGTACAAGATCTGTTCTCCCACTGGGGCACCCCTCAGGTGGACCTGTTTGCCTCCAGGGAGAATACAAAGCTGAGGCTGTTTCATGCCCGCCCCCCTCAGCCGGGCTCGCTGCAGGGGGATGCCTTCTCGAGGCCGTGGACCCCGGGCCTCTTCTACGCCTTTCCCCCATTTCCCTTGATCCACAAGGTGCTTCTCAAGGCGAGGAGGGACAAGACACAGGTGATTCTGGTAGCTCCAGACTGGCCCCGCCAGTTTTGGTATCCAGATCTCCTCAGCCTCAGCTCCAGGCTCCCGAGGCGGCTTCCAGCCCGCCCAGACCTGATCTCAGTCAACAGGGGGAAGGTACTCCACCCGGACCTTCAATCCCTGCACCTGACGGCCTGGTTTCTGAGCGGCTAGAGTTCCAGGCCTTTGGTCTTTCCAACGAGGTCCTCAGCGTTGTTGAGGCATCTCATAAACAGTCGACCAGAAAATGCTATGCCTTCAAATGGAAGAGATTCTCCATTTGGTGTCAGGATTAGGGTTTGGACCCTTCTTCCTGTTCCTTGGCCAGCATTCTGGACTACCTGTGGTCCCTTTCTCAGCTAGGGCTTCGGTTGACAACCCTTAAGGTGCACCTGGCAGCCATCTCTGCTTACCGGGCACGGGCCAGGAAGCAGTCGGTGGCGCAGGAGAAGGTGGTCGGGCGCTTTTTCAAAGGCCTTGGTTACATATCCCCTCCGGTGCAAGAACCTCCACCTCCGTGGGATCTACTGCTGGTATTGGCTAAGCTCATGGGCAAGCCATTCGAACCGATGCACAGGTGTGACATCTCTCACCTGTCATGGAAGACCACCTTCTTGATGGCTATCACGTCAGCCAGAAGGATGGGAGAGCTTCAGGCACTTTCCATCGAGTCTCCTTATCTGGTTTTCCACATGGACAGGGTTGTCCTGTGCCCCCACCCAAAATTCCTTCTGAAGGTGGTGTCGGAGTTGCACCTTAACCAGGTGTTGACTCTGTCAGTGTTCTACCCCAATCACACCTCGGAGGCCGAATATAGGCTCCACACTATAAGAGCGCTCTCTTATTACAAGGAGCGGACGGCTGAAGTTCGGGGAGAGGTTCGCCAGCTGTTTGTCACCTACGCTGAAGCCACACCTGGCAGACCTGCAGCCAAGCGGATGTTAGGCAGGTGGGTCACCTCCTGCATAGATCTCCGCTACAGGTTGGTGGGCATGGAGCCTCCCAAAGGGATAAGAGCTCATTGTACCCTCCATACCGCTGCATCGGTGGCTGCTTCCAGGGATGTCCCTATCCAGGAAATCTGCAGGGCTGCTACCTGGAAGTCAGCATACACCTTCATTACCCACTACCACATCGACCTTGAGTCATGCCGGGATGCTGGGTTTGGGACCTCAGTTCTCCAGTCCTTATTTCCCAAGTAGGGGGTGCGCACCTTGCCTCCCTCCTCCTCCTGCAGAACTGCTAGGAGTCTGCCAGTAAGTGTGGATTGAACAACATATCCATGTCCCTAGAAATACAGGTTACTCGCCTGTAACAGGAGTTCTAGGAATGGTATATATTGTTCATCCACACAACCCACCCAACCTCCCCGTCTTCTATGCGCAACCTGGCTTCCAGCGGGCTAGATCTGGCGTCATGGAGCGGAGCCGAGAGTTTTACCACCTGGGTGGGTGGGAGGTGCCAGCTTGAAGACCTTCTGGCAAGATTTTAAGCGGCAAGGAACCTGCCAGTAAATGTGGATGAACAACATATACCATTCCTAGAACTCCTGTTACAGGTGAGTAACCTGTATTTCCACCCTCACACTTCTGAGGTGGACCCTGGGAAGCTTTTGTGCCTTCAGTAGCTGCATGTTCCTGAAATTCCTGTGGAACTGATACCACTGGTGCAACCCTCTTTTGAGACTTTCACAAGTGGTGTGGGACAGACTGGCGCTCATTCCTTTCATGGCTAAGTCCATAGACAGGAAGTACGTGCCTCGTAAGGACAGACCAATCCTTGCTTCACAAGCCTTTGCAGATGCCCTAGTGGTTCTGCCAGAAAATGACAAAGGCGTGCTTCCCCAGGAATCCACGGCTCATCTGGGAAATAAATAATCCCATAAAATAGATACTCTGGGGAAGCAAGTGTTTGCTGCCGCAACCCTGGGCATGTGTATTGCTTGGTTATCAGGGCTGTTTCTCTCAGTATGAGTATACCCTCTGGCATTCGGCAGACAAATAGTTGAGGCTCTTTCGGAGTTGGATGCTAACTCTGAGCTTCTTCAGACCATCAGTAGAGGCACTGAGTCCAACAATCGGCAACTGTTTTTTTTTTTTTTTTTTTTTATCATGTCATTGTTTATCCACCCTGCTTGCAATGCGATTGGCGGAGGCGTCCAGCCGCTGGCTCGACCCGCCCAGAGGACAGCTGGCTCACTTACATGATGAGGGGTCGGTACGGCTGTTCCCCGACCCACTAGGAGGCCCCCTTATACCGGGCCGAGACCAAACCCGTCCAGTGCAATTCCACGACACAACCTCCAGGCGGTACTAGCGTGGCTATCAAGCTGCTTGCTCGTGCCCTACCTTTTCCTCTTTTGTTTTTTGGCCTCTTGGAGTGCGGACATGCAGTGATGTGGAGGCATTACGTGCCGACGTCTGCCGCACTCCACCCTTAAGTGCACCAGCCCTAGGTAGTGCCCCTGATCGTCACCACGGGCCGCTACAGAACGTGGAGTACCTCAGCCATCCCCAAGGATAGGAGAGCAGTCCGTGGACGCTCGATCCTAACCCTCCCCTGCCAACCCCTGACGCCCCAGGCTCATTTCCGAACCCGGGTCACCAGCGTGGCGCAAGGTGTGGCGTCCAGCGCCTCAACCCTCAGCACCACCGGGCCGGCTAAGAATCAGCAACTTAAGGCTGTTATGGACGCCTTTGACACCGCCTCTAGAGCAGCAGCAGCTAGGATTTGTACCCAGCGTCACTCATGGCTAAGGACTTCGCTAATGATGCTTAGCAGAGGGTTATGAATTTTCCCATTGATGGTGTTTGTTTGTTTGGCCCACAAATGGAGCAGGCACTGGAGGCCACTGAGAAAACCAGGACTGCTCTTAAGACTGCCAGGCCAGCCACTGCCACCCCTCAGCGGGGCGGCAGCCACCGACAGTTTCATTACCGGCCATCCTTTTGCGGTAAGGGCAGAGAGACTTGTAACAAGAGTTAAATCCCTCAGCCACAGAAGAAAATGCAGCAGATGGCACTGGCCCCAAAGGCACCCAGTGCCACCCTCTGAAGACCCAGTTCATGTCCCACCTCAGCTGCCTGAGGGAGACTCTTCTCTGGCAGTAGGGGGTCGTCTGACTCAATTTCATCAGGATAATTTGAGGAAGGTACTCTAACTTTCTCGAGACTCCTCGGATCGCTCACCCAGCGACAACTCAAGCTGTCTGCCTCTAAGTCAGACCTCCTTGCTGCTGCCAGCCCGCCGGCGCAGCAGTTGGAATTCTGCTTGTGGCGCCGGCGACCTGGGTTCAGGAACGGACCTGGGTCATCGGAGGGTCGGCCAGGGGGAGAAGGATAGAGCGCTCCATGGGCAGCTCTACTTCTCCAGGGGGAGTGTGGGGCAGTGTCCGGCGCATTGAGGACTCTTGGCAGAGGCTGGGAATCGCTCACGCTACCGGTGCTTGGCATCAGGGAGGCGGGGCGGACGCTGGCATCCTTGCATGTCCCTGCCTCCGAGAAAACCAGGAAAAAGATGGCGGGTGGGTCCGCTGTCTATGTGAAGCCCTCCCTGGGGTTTCAATTAGCTGCCATCGCCGCATCCCCAACCAGATACCAGTTCTGCGGCACGGATGAGGGGACCAGTGCTGCAGCCCTCTCCGGGGCTGGGATAACTGGGGATGGCGGCTGTAGATGGCAGTGGACGTCCCAGGGGCCATGACCAGGGCTGATGGTGACAGCGGACCAGCCAGGATAAAGAAGGAAATAAAAAAAAAAAAAACCTCCTTGCTGCTGAGATTCAGGGCCTTCTGAACAACAGGGCAATAGAAGTGGTTCCGCAGGCAGAATGGAACACAGGTTTCTACTCCCATTACTTCCTAGTTCCAAAGAAAACTGGCGGTATGCGCCATGTTCTAGACCTAAGAAAGCTAAACAAATATCTGTGCAAAGAAAAATTCAAGATCTCGCTGAGAACGCTATTGCCCCTCATTCATCAAAATGACTGGTTAGCATCTCTAGTCATGCAGGATGCCTACCAGCACATCCCGGTACACGCAAGCCACAACAAATACCTACGCTTTGTGGCTCTTGGTCAGCACTACCAATTCAGAGTCCTTCCCTTGGGCCTCCTTGGCACCATGAGTCTTTACTAAGTGCTTTGCAGTACCTCATACATCTCAGAAAACCTAACCAGGTGCACCCACACGTGACGATTGGCTCCTTACAGCCCCTCCAGACGGGGGGATACAGGATGCAGTTTCCACAGCCTCCAAGTTCCTCACATCCATGGGCGTTCTACTGAACCTGGGAAAATCCCAGCTTCAACCCTCCCAGCAGCTTCTCTTCATAGGGGCTGTCTTGGACACCTCCAGAGCAAGACCCTTCCTTCCAGAAGACAGGAGAAACTATATTCTTAGGCTGGCTTGCTGCTTCATCAAGGAGAACGACTCGATCAGAGCTGTCTCAATGCAGCTCATGCTAGGCCTCATGGCAGCATCTGTATTCACTGTACCCCTAGCCTGCTTACACATGAGAACCACACAGTGAATGCTCAGCACTCTGTGGTCCCTGACAACGCACTCACAATCCTTCCGCATCAAGGTGACAGAGCCTTTAGCGAAGTCACTCACTTGGTGGACTCAGGGGGACAACCATATCCAGGGTTTCCCCTTTGCTTCACTGGAGACTCTGATCACCATCACCACGGATGCATCTCTGACCAGATGGGGACACTGTCAGAACCTCCACACCCAGGGCCTTTGGAGTCGGGACGTGTCCCAGCTGCACATAAATGTCCTGGAGACGAGAGCTGTCCTGTACGCTGTCCGAACCCTGAAGGATGTCCTCTGTCACAAAGTAATACTCCTTCAGACGGACAACAAGGTGGTGCTGTACTACGTCAACAAACGGGGTGGAGTACACTCTTACCCTCTGTACAGAGAGGCCATGAGAGTGTGGGAGTGGTGTCTCGAGCACGAAGCCCTGATCCAGATGGTCTGCCTGCCAAGAATCCAGAACGATCTGACGGACTGCCTCAGTGGAACAGAGGCGGAGGCACTCCGGACCTGCACCTTTTTGCCTCCCCACTCAATGCAAAACTGCCTCTGTTCTGCTCCAGAAATCCAGAACTTTGTGCTCTCTGTCAGGTTGCATTCAGACTGCGGTGGACAAAATGCTTTCTATACGCATTTCCCCCTCTTCCCTTAAGTCAGAGGGTGCTGTTCAAGTTAGAGGTGCAGGGGGGCAGCATGATTCTCATTGCCCCATATTGGCCTCATCAAATTTGGTTTCCGTTAGTCAACAGATTATCGGAGGTTCCTCCGAGATAACGTCCCCTTCAGATGGACCTCCTGACATAGGGTGCGGTGGTCCATCCCAACCTGCGATCCCTTCGTCTTTATGCCTGGCTCCTGAGGAGATAGAAGTAGGGAGGTTCAGCGTCTCTCAGAGAATCTCTGATATTCTCTTAGCCGCGCGTAAGCCATCCACTAGGAAGACTTAAACGGCAAAGTGGAAATGATTTTCCATTTGGTGTGCAAAGTCAGCCCTGGACCTCTTTGCTTGCTCACCAAGCAAGGTGTTAGTGTACCTCCTAGACCTGTCGAACATAGGACTGCAATACTCAGTGTTAAAGGTGCACCTTTGTGCGATTTCTGCCTATCACGAGCCAATACACAATATGTCAATGGCTCATTACCCTTAGGAGATTCCTTAAAGATATCCTACACACTAGACCACCAGTCAGGAGACCGGTGGCTGCATGGGATATCAAACTTGTGCTAGACATTGCTCACCCGTAAACCTTTTGAGTCTCTAGCAACCTGCGACTTGAAGTTTCTGACCTGGAAGGCAGCCTTCCTTGTGGCCATTACCTCCACTCGCAGGGTGTCTGAAATACATGCCCTGATCACAGCATTTCACAAGGACAAGGTGGTTCTCAGAACTCACCCATAATTCCTTCCCAAAGTAGTCTCGGAATTCCACCTGAACCAGCCCTTGGTCCTTCTGACCTACTTCGAAAATTTCCAGAATGAAGGGGAGCATACCCTTCACTCTCTGGATGTAAAAAGGGTTTTGGAATTTCTACATCAATGGAGCACAAGAGATTCACAAATACAAGCAAATCTTTATCTCATTTAGCATGGCCATCAGATGCATTTCAGCCTGGCTGTTAGTGTGTCTTCGCCATTGCTGCTTGATGGTGCAAGTCAAGCTGGAAGGCAGAGTGTACGCCCACTCTACCACAGCGGTCACAGCATCCCTGGCAGAGATTCGGAATGTGCCCATTGCAGACATCTGCAGCGTGGCCACTGGAGCTCTGTGAGCACTTCTGTGAAGCACTACACCCTGGATGTCCAAGCCAGACAGCATCCTTCCTTTGGCAGGACAATCCTTAATGGACTTCGGTCCTAAGTGATCTCCTTTCTCCTGCTGCCCTTCTCGGGGGATTGTTTTTGGCTCAGTATTCTCCCACTAGTGTGAATGAGCGGTGGAGACTTTAAGTCCAGGAAGATATGAAAATTACGCGTGACAGAGTTGAATAGGACCCTGTCTCAGTTGTTACGGAGAGTTTGAATACAGGGATCTTCCTGGACATAAGTCTCCACCACTCATTCACACTATTGGGATCTGCGCCGGAGGCACTAGGACCCATCAGGAGCAAACTTTTTGCTGGAGGGTCGGCGCCAGAGATGGAGCCACGAAGGACGGCACTGTGACCCTCAGCTCGCGCGGTAATGACTATCTCGGCATCGACCCTCCAACCGCCTCAGTTCCTTTTTTCCCGCTGTCGAGTGCACTTCAGTGACGACGTTGCTCGCCCGACGGGAGTCAAACTTCAAACTAGCTGCATAGTTTTCAGTTTTCTTATTTTGTAGTAATATCTCGATAAGTTTTGCTTAAGTCTATTCTTATTTTAAAAATAAAAGAAGTCTCAGCCTACTTTGACAGAGTCGACCATGAGCAGGTCAGGTGACGGTAGGGAGACTTCGTATGAAAGCTGTTCAGTCAGTCGGGCTGGGTCTGGTCCGCCACCTTCTCTGGAAGGGGGGTCTGACAATGGTCAGTCCAATGCCCGGGGGGACGGGTGGTCCCCGAGGAAGCATAAAAATAAACGGTGCTATTCTTGGCACCGTTCAGCCTCGAGCTCTTCTTCGCCCACAGGTCAAAAAAGAGAAGCATCACCTCGAGGTCACCCTCTGATAATGCCTGCGCATAGATCGTCAAGTTATCGGGTTAGTTGTCGTGTCCTCCTCTGAGTCGCCAACCTCTGCTTCTGGTAGCCATGATTTCGACATCTGAGCCCCACCCGCCCGCAGGTAGGTCTTCAGATGAGCAGTTTCCATCAGTGGGCCACTCTTATGGAGCAATGGGCTCGGAGGTTGGTTCAGCTACCTGGCTCGGTCACCGTGGGGCCTTCGGGCTTGTTGGAGACAGCTACAGTAGGTTGGATTCTAGTCGCTACGGCACCTTCTTCGTGCCGTCGATCTGCTTAGGTGTTCCCCTCACATGGCTACGGGCGCAGGGGGCCCACAGATGCCCTTATCTCCTGCTCTCTTCCTTCAAAGCCTGTTTTTCGGAGTCTTGGAGTGTCTTCGGCGCTGCGCTCTTTCTGTGCCTGCTGTGCCGTCAGGCGGCCTCTGTGCTGCCTCTCGGCGTGGGTCCTCTGCGCGTTTTTTGCGCCGCGCCCGCAGCGCCGGAGAGGCTGTCTGGGCGCCCTCCACTTTTCAGGACTCCTCTTTTCACTCTTTTCCTTCTTCGCTTTCCTCTGACTTTCATTCCTTTCCTGTCCATTCAGTCCCTCCTGGACTGTCAGGAGATGACATTGAGCCTGACCCAGACCTTCGGCTGGGTGATGAAGTGGAGGAAGCAGTATCCATTACTGCTACAGAGCCTGTGGTCGAGGACCTGTCCTTTAAGTCTCTGCTGAAAAATTTGATCTCCACTCTTTCTCTCCAGACTACAGACATCGATCCTGGGAAATTTTTAAGACTCCAATACCTTCATGCCCTGGAGATCCCTATGGATTTGACTCCTCCGGTTCAGCCTTCCTTTGAGATACTGTCTCAAATGATATGGAATAATCCTGCTCTCACCCCTTCGGTGGCTAAATCCATAGATAGGAAATATTCAGCCCCCAAGGATCGTCCCATTTTGGCATCTCAAGCCTTTGCGGATCCTGTTGTAGTCCTGGCAGAGAATGATAAGGTCGTTCTTCCCCAGACTACTACAGCTCGACCTATTAACAAAGAATCTCATAAGATAGACACCTTAGGTAAGAGAGTCTTTACTGCTTCTACCCTAAGTATGCTGTGCCAGCTACCAGGGCTATTTCTCCCAGTATGAGTATATCCTGTGGTACTCTATCAAGCAGATGGTTGAAGCTTCCACGAATCGGATACAAAGCCAAAGCTTCTTCAAACCATTACCAGAGGTATCGAATCTAATAACCAGCAGGTTAAAGCAGCTATGGATGCTTTCGACACTGCTTCCGTCTCGCAGCTGCTGGTATTTGTACCGCTGCGTCATTCCTGGCTTCGCACTCGGGCTTCACGACCAATGACGGCAGCAGCAGGTAATGGCAGTACTTCTTCTCGATGGTGCATATCTTTTTCGGTCCTCAGGTAGAACAAGCTCTAGAAGCTACATAAAGACTAGGTCAGCCATTAAATTGGCTAGACCCCTCCTGCCCCTCTCGAGGGAGTGTCAATAAACGCCAGTTTCATAACTCGTAGTCCTTTCGAGGCAGAGGAGGTTTCCATAAAACCAACCTGCCCAACCTCAAAAGAAGAACAACAGAAGGCGCAGGCCCAAGCGCCCAGCGCCACCTTATGAGTTGCTGGCCCAAGTCCCATCTCAGCTGCCCGAGGTGGACTTTTCCTCTCCAGTGGGAGGTCATCTGATGCACTTCTACAACCAATGGAAGTCCATAACCTCAGACAAATGGGTCCTTCGGATAATTCGAGAGGGGTATTCACTCAATCTTGTGGAGACCCCTCCGGATCGTCCTCCCAAACGATAGCCCAGGCTGTCAACCCTTCAGTCAGACTTTCTCGCCGCTGAGATTCAGGGCCTTCTGAACAATAGGGCAGTAGTGGTGCCGCTGCATCAACGGAACAGGGTTCTATTCCATTACTTTCTGGTTCCAAAGAAGTCCGGGCATGCGCCCCATTCTGGATCTCAGAAAGCTAAACAAATTTCTCCCCAAGGAGAAATTCAAAATGATTTCTCTGGGAACCCTGTTACCCTTGCTTCATCAACACGACTGGCTAGCCTTCCTAGACATGCAGGATGCTTACCAGCACGTTTCTATTCACCCGAGGCATCACAAATTCCTGAAGTTTGTGGCTCTGGGACAACATTATCAGTTCAGAGTCCTGCCCTTTGGGCTGTCCTCGGCGCCGCAGGTTTTTACAAAGTGTTGTGCAGTTCTCGCAGCGCACCTCAGAAAGGTTGGAATACAAATGTTCCCTTATCTGGACGATTGGCTTCTGGCAAGCCCTTCCAGGCAAGGGACTGTGGACGCCATAGAGATGGCCTCTCGCTTCCTTACGTCCATGGGAGTTCTGCTGAACCTCAAGAAATCGCAACTGCAGCCCTCCCAGAGGCTCCTTTTTGTAGGGACTCTTCTGGACACCTCCTGTGCGAAGGCTTTTCTTCCAGAAGACAGAAGGAACGATATCCTTCAAATGGCCCATCACATTGGGGAAAACACCTCAGTCCTAGCTCTCTCTCGATGCAATGGATGCTAGGCCTCATGGCATCCTCAGTGTTTACTGTACCCCTAGCACGTCTGCACATGAGAACCACTCAGTGGATGCTCAGTACTCAGTAGTCCCCAACCACTCACCCACAGTCCTATCCCATCAAAGTGACAGAACCTTTAAAGAGGTCACTCACCTGGTGGTCTCAAGAGCGCAATCTCCTGGAAGGGTATCCCTTTGCTCCTCTAGACCATCAGATCTCCATTACCACAGACGCGTCCCTAGTGGGGTGGGGAGCTGACTGTCAGGCTGTCCACACTCAAGGTGCGTGGACTCAGGTCGAGTCCCAGCTTCACATAAATGTTCTAGAAATGAGAGCCGTTCTTTATGCGGTCCAAGCATTGAAGGACATTCTCTGTCACAAGAACATTCTCCTTCAAACAGACAACAAAGCAGTGATGTATTACATCAACAAGCAGGGCGGTGCTCATTCTTACCCCTTATGCAGGGAAGCGATGAAGGTATGGGAATGGTGCTTGGAGCACAAGGCTCTAATTCAAGCGGTCTACCTACCGGGAATACAAAACGAGCTGGCAGACCGTCTCAGCAGAACAGAGACAGACCCTCACGAGTGGTCTCTCGACTCAACCATAGTTCAGTCACTATTCAAAGAGTGGGGAACTCCAGACCTGGACCTTTTTGCATCCCCACTCAACGCAAAACTGCCTCTCTTCTGCTCCAGAAATCCAGGGCCTAGCATTTTCTGTCAGGATGCTCTCAGGCTGCGTGGACAAAACACTTTCTTTACGCCTTTCCACCTTCTTCCTCTAATTCAGAGGGTACTCCTCAAGTTCGAATCCCAGGGGACAAGATGATTCTCATTGCTCCTTCTGGCCTCGGCAGCTGTGGTTTCCACTACTCAACAATATGTTGGCAGTTCCTCCAAGACCACTTCCCCTGCAGATGAACCTTTTGACTCAGGGGCCGGTGGTCCATCCCAACCTGAGATCGCTTCACCTTCGGCTCCTGAAGAGGTAGAAGTAAACCGGTTCAGTGTCTCTCGAAGGGTTTCAGATATTCTTCTGGCTACGCGGAAGCCAGCCACACGGAAAACTTACACAGCCAAGTGGAAGCGTTTTTCGATCTGGTGTGCAAAGTCCTCTTTGAATCCCTTTTCCTGCCCACCAGATAAGGTTTTGGAGTACCTCTTGGACCTCTCAAAATCAGGTCTGCTGTACTCTGCAGTCAAAGTTCACCTTAGTGCCATTTCAGCGTATCATGAGCCGGTTTTTTCCTTAACACTGGCTCAGTTATCTGTGGTTAAGAGATTTCTTAAAGGAATTCTGCATACCAGACCTCCTACAAGACGTCCAGTTGCAGCCTGGGACATTAATCTTGTGCTAGACATGCTCACTCGGAAACCTTTCGAACCTCTGGCTACCTGTGAGCTAAAATTTCTCACCTGGAAGACTGCCTTTCTAGTGGCCATTACCTCAGCCCGCAGGGTCTCTGAGATACATGCCCTGGTCACACACCCTCCGTATACTGTGTTCCATAAGGACAAAGTAGTCCTTCAGTCTCATCCTAAATTTCTTCCTAAGATTGTGTCAGAATTTCATCTAAACCCACCTTTGGTCCTTCCCTCTTACTTTGCGGACTTCCAAAATGAAGGAGAATGATCTCTTCATTCTTTGGATGTTAAGAGAGCTTTGCATTTCTATCTAGATAGAACCAAGGACTTTCGCAAAGCCCAGCAACTGTTTGTTTCCCTCAACGAGACCCGGCTGGGTCAACCTGTTGCTATCAGATGTATCTCAGCATGGTTAGTGGCATGCCTTCGCCACTGCTATTCCATGGTGCAGGTTGTTGAGGGCAGGGTTTACGCTCACTCTACTAGAGCGGTCGCGCATCCCTAGCGAAATTCAACGTGCCCATTGCAGATATTTGCAACGCCACGTGGAGCTCAGTGCATACTGCTAAGCATTATGCACTGGATGTCCATGCCAGATGACATTCTTCCTTTGGCAGAGCCATCCTTAATGGACTTCTGTCCTAGAAACGTGAGCTCTTGGTCTCTCCTGCCGCTTCGGGGATTATTAGCTCGGTACTCTCCCAATAGTGTGAATGAGTGGTGGAGACTTATGTCCAGGAAGATATGAAAATTACGTACCTACCGTAATTATTGATCTTCTTGGACGAGTCTCCACCACTTATTCACATGCCCACCCTCCGTCCCCCGAACTCACCTCTGTTGTTGGTCTTCACTCCCTCAAATATTTAGGCTGTGAAGACTTCTTTGTTGACCCTTCTTATACGGGTCGCCCGGACTATCTTATGTCCGTCTTTTTTTTAGGTTAGGCTATCCTTCTAGGTTAGTTACGCTGCACCTCCTTGGTAAAAAAGGTACTGAGGCGGTTGGAGGGTTGACGCCGAGATAGTCATTATTGCGCGAGCTGAGGCTCACGGTGCCGTTCCTCGCGGCTCCGCCTCTGGCGCCCACCTCCAGCAAAAGTTTGTTCGATGGGTCCTAGTGTCTCTCGGCGAGATCCCAATAGTGTGAATGTGGAGGAGACTCGCACAAGAAGATCAAGAATTACGGTAGGTACGTAATTTTCATTTCTTGTCCTTAAAGACGCAACCCTCAAATTAATTTAAGAAACTTGTTTCTTACCACCAAACTTGTCTGGGGTACAGCCCTGTATCCTGTCTTTTCTTCCAGAATAGCCGCTTCTGCTTATATTAGAGTTTATTGCCAGTGATTCTGTGCCTTGAATTCTGGCAGTGTCGCCTTCTGGCTACTCCTTCGCAGTTCCTATACAATCTGGAGATGGGTCAAGCTTCAGGGTATGTCTCTTCCCCCCCCCACACACACACATACACACATCCTTACTACTTCTAATTCTTCCCTCCTTCCTCTTCTACTTTCAGAGATTGGGGGCCCTTCCCAATCACTTTAGATTTGCAGCTCTCTTTCTGTCCTCTGTCGTTTATTTCTCCTTTCAGTTTGTATATCTTTTTCTTTATCTGTCCTTTGTCCCTCCCTCCCAACCTTTTCTTACTCTGCGGCGACTCAGAACTGGTGGGAGGGCCGGGTCGACGACACCTAACAATAACCCCCTTGAGCACTATGCAGTGCGTTGGCCTTGAGGGCGGCGCCGAGGGTACGTCGACTCCGCCCATCAAAAAAAAAAGCTCCCGCGGGGTTGTGACCTCTGGCCACATTACCCAAAGATGATGAATGGTGGAGATACACAGAAAGATCGGGAATTACAGTAGGTATGTAATTTTCATTCTTGTGCGTGGGCACTGGACCTAGTACCAGGGAAACATAGAGAAAGGTATGGATTCTGCAGCAGCAAGCCCAGGAGTGGTTACCAGGAAAATGGCACCCAAACTAGCAGAGACAGAAGTCCAAGCTGTGATTGTACAGCCAGCAAAAGTTATGGAAACAGAACAGGCAGTGACAGAACCTGAAAACCTGACAGCCTTTTTCAAATGGTGGGCTATACAACAAAATGAGACAGAGAAATAGAGGAGAGAAGAGAAGCAGCAGATTAGAGAAGAGATACAGTGACAGGAGCAGCAGAGGAGAGAAGAGATGCGCGACAGGAGCAGCGATGGCTGGATGCCTTGCAAGCTAGAAAGGCAGAGCATCTGGCACAGATCCAGACAAGCAACAGAACACAAGCAACTTAAAAGCCATTAAACTGAAAAAGTTGTGTCCCCTGGATGACTTCGAGGCATACCTGACAACTTTTGAAAGAGTTGCCGCAGCTTGCCAATGGCCAGAGCAACAATGGACAATAAGACTGGTACCCTACCCGACAGGGAAAGCCCAGCTTGGCTACAGCAATATGAACACTGCACAGTCAGAAAACTATGACCTGGTGAAAAGTGAAATCCTGAAAAGGTATGACATCTCAGGAGAGACCTACAGGCAGAGATTTCAGTCTCTGAAGTACAATTTAGTCGACAATCCTTGAGAAGCCTTCACCTGACTCAAGAGAACTCCTGATAAAATGGCTCCAACCAGAGGGCAAAACAGTCTCACAGATCGACACATTTGCCATGGAGCAATTCATCAACATCCTGCCTACAGATGTGTAGCTTTGGGTAACGGACCACTGACCAGAAAGTGGGGAAAAGGCTGTTTCTTTGGTCAAAGACTGCCAAATGGCCAAACAGACACCAGAGCAGCGAGGTAACAGCCAAGCACCAGTAAGACACTCTTTTTCCCATTTAAACTCCAAGTCTGATAAGAACTCTGGTGGGGGTAACCAATCTGTGTCCAAAGACGTTGTTTGCAATAACTGTAATAAGCCAGGTCATTCTGCAAGAAATTTCCGTAAGAAGAGTGCCACCGGAGCAGATTTGTCCTTGGCAAATTGGGGCAAGTACTTAGATGTGAGGGTTGGGGATAAGACTATAAAGGGACTCATTGATTCGGTAAGTGGACAGACCCTAGTGCGTGTTGAAGTGCTGTGAATACAGTGTGCAAAAGGCCAGGTACTGGTGTCATCTGCATCCACGGGGACACTCGATACTATCCCACCACCCAAGTGACTCTGACCGTTAAGGGTGTGTCGTACCAAATGAAAGTGGGGGTAGTACCTAAGTTACCTATACCCGTGATTATTGGAAGTGACTGTCCAGGATTTACTGAGTTAATCTCAGAGGAACTGAAGCCTGCAGTTTAAGCAGCAGTGGTAACAAGAGCTCAGGCAAAGAAAATCTCAAATGATGGGGACACTTTTCTTTTCAGTGACTTTGATTCGGACTTGTTTGAGCACAGCCCCAAGATCCAGAAATCCAAGAAAGACGATGCCTGAAGAAACTGTGTCAACAAATGACTGATGGACATAAGGGGTTAAGATATGAAAATGCTGAAACTAAACTGGTCAGTGATTGTGAATTTTTTTCAGAACAAGACAACGATGCTTCTCTCTAGGGTTTTTTTTAAAGCAGCTGGGGGTGAAACCAAAACAGGGTGGACCAATGTTGAAAAAATGTAATGGGTTACTGTGCAGAGTTTGGGTTAAATCTCAGACACAGGACCAGATAGAATAATTGATTATACCACAGAAGTATAGAACAGAGTTGTTACTGATACTACATGATAGTCCTAAGGCTGGTCACTCAGGAGGGATCAGACCCCTGCCAGATTGCTGCATAGATTTTACTGGTCAGGAATTCATGAAGATGTTGCTACCTGTTGTAATTCCTGTGCTGTGTGTCAGAAAGTAGCCCCAGTCACTAGAAGAGACATGGTACCCCTGGTGCCGCTACCCTTGATAGATGTGCCTTTTGAGAGAATTGCAATGGATGTGGTTGGTCCTTTAGACAAAAGTAAAAAGGGTAATAGATTTATTCTGGTAGTATGCGACTATGCTACTCGATACCCAGAAGCAGTTCCAGTGTATACTGCCACAGCTTCCTAAGTGGCAGCAGAGCTTGCAAAAGTTTTCAGCAGATTTTACATGCCTAAAGAAATTATTACTGATCAGGGTAGTAATTTTGATGTTGCATTAGTTAAGCTGTACAGACTGTTGGGTATCACTGCCATAAGAACCTCCTCCTATCACCCTCAGACAGACGGTCTTGTTGAGTGTTTTAACCAAACCCTAAAACGTATTTTAAAAAGGTTTGTAAAAGGGGAAGGAAAAGATTGGGATCAGTACTTGCCTTACCTACTTTTTCCTTACAGAGAAGTACCACAGTCATCAACAGGGTTTTCACCATTTGAAATACTGTATGGTAGGCAGTCAAGAGGGCCACTGGATGTGATAAAAGAAACATGAGAAGATAACCCCACTTAGAAACAATCTATACCGTCGTATATGTGTGCCTAAGAAAGAAGCTGGCAAAATATGTTGAAATTGCCCATAGTAATCAGGAAGAGGCCCAAAACCAGCAGAAGGTATATTGTGACCATGGGATAAAAGAAAAAAATTTTGCGCCAGGTGAAAATGTTTTGCTACTGTTACCCACAACAGAAAATAAACTGTTAATGAAGTGGCAATGGCCTTATGGAGTGCTTAGATGTACCAGCACCATTAACTACGAGACTGATACCCCTGACAGGAAAAATCCTAAACTTGTTGAAAAAATGCCACAAGCTACTTTACTAGTTTTACCAGAAACTGATAAAGAAGATATTGATGTAGCTTATGATAGACTGGAACAAACTGTAACTGCTGATGCTGTAAAGGTGAATGTTTCCTTAACCTCAGAACAAACTGAAGACGTTCGTAATGTGCTAAAGACATTTAACAGTACTTTTACCACAGCACCAGGCCGAGCAAAAGGGGTAGAACGTGTAGTAGTGCCAAGGAATGCTAGCCCTATTAGGCAAAAGACATACAGGTTGCCAGAGTGGTTAAGAGCTGGCGTGGTTAAGGAAATACAAAAAAATGAAAGAATTGGGTATCATAGAAGAGTCTAGGAGTGCTTGATCATCTCCAGTGGTAATTGTAAATAAAGAAGGGGGTTTTAGAACCTGCCTTGATCTTAAGAAACGTAATCAAATGTCAGAATTTGACAGTTATCCTAGGCCCAGAATAGATGATTTGGTGGACAGACTGAGAAGAGCAAAGTACATCAGTCCCCTCTGTCTCACCAAGGATTACTGGCAAATCCCTTTAGCTAAATAATCCAAAGACAAAAACTGCATTTGCCACCCCTATAGGGTTCTATCAGTTCACAACCTTGCCATTTGGCTTACATGACCCTCCCGCTACATTCCAGCAGTACATGGATGTGATTTTATCCCCTCACACTGGTTATTGTGCTGCATACCTGAATGATGTGGTGTACAGTCTAGACTGGAGAAGCCACCTGGAGCACCTGTGAGCAGTTATCCAAGCTATCAAAAATGCAGGTCTGTTGATCCTACCAGATGTGGATTGGGCATGCAGGAAACCAGATATGTGGGCTGTGTTTTGGGAAATGGAGAAGTTAAGCCAGAAATTTCTAAAATAGAAGTTGTAGCTAACAGCCCAGTCCCTAAAACAAAGAAACATGGCAGGTCATTTTTAAGGCTGGCTGGTTATTAGCAGAGATTTGTTCCCAACTTTGCTGAATTAGCTACTCCTCTCACTGAACTGATGAAAAAACGGTACCCAAATAATGTGAAATGGACCCCAGAGTGTGATGAAGCTTTTTAAGCCATTACGGCTGCGTTATGTTCAGCCCCTTTTTTGAGAAGCCCAGACTTTGAGAAACCATTTTTGCTACAAACAGATGAATCAGAGGTAGGTCTAGGTGCAGTCTGAGTCAAAATATAGATGGGATGGAACATCCTAATCTGTACATAAGTGGGAAGTTGCAAGACAGAGAGAAAAGGTACTCTACCATTGAAAAGGAATGTTTAGCAGCAAAGTGGGCCATGGAGTCCCTTAAGTTTTATTTGCTAGGAACTGATTTTGTACTTATAACAGATCACAATCCTCTCTGTTGACTTAACCAATTGAAAGATAAAAATTCCAGAATCAGGGTGCCAGAGAGCCCTCTTCCAGGAATGAAGCACCTTTACAGAGTTCCTCCGTGTGGAGGCAAATAAAATACAAAAACAGCAATAAAAAAATCGATTTAATCACCAAACTAGCATCAGATCTCAACTCCTGACATTACCAAGTGTGAAACACCAAATTCTGGATGGTTCTTCAAAAGGCGCAGTACCAGGGACCGCCAAAATAATCTCAACAACAGGGCACAACTACGGCCGCAGCATCAACATGCGGTGGGGAGGCGAATGCCACAACTCATCAGAACCTCCATGGAAAGTGATGCTGGAATCAATGAAGACCATGGACTCCAAGATAGAACAAAATCCCTGAACAAACTTGAGTCTCATGATGTTGCAATAAAAACACTTACAGGGACAGTAGCTGAATTGGAGAAACGATCTATAACCATCATGGCAACAGTGGCAAGTTTAACCCAGAACTCCCAGCTGTGAAGCAGGATGGAAGCAATGTAGAACAAGATTCAATCGGGGAATGTACAGTTAGTAGGGGTCCCGGAAGGAGTGGATTGAACAGACTTTCTACGTCTTTTTTAACAACTTGCCTACCGGCGCATTTAAGTGATCTTATCTGTGTCAGTCTTCACCATTCATCACAGATGGTTACTGGCCGGAGATCAGGACCCCGCGGAAGCTTCTTTTTTTTTAGGCGGAGCCGACACACCATCGGCGCCGCCCTCGAGGCCGACGTACTGCATGGCGCTCGAGGGTTGGCCGTTAGGCTGTGTCGACTCCGCCTGCTTACCAGTTCTTCGTCTCCCGCCGTCGAGGTCACCTCGTGGGAAGCTTCTCTCAAGATTTTAGGCCTTCAGCCTTTTCAAAATCGAAGCTTTCAGTCCGTCGGTCGCCTGCCGGTTCTGTGTTCTGCCTCCACTCTACGTCGCCCAGTAAGATCTTTCCTTTTTATTTGAATTCTGCGATGTCGAGTCTGTTTTGGTGTGTTATTTTCTCCGTAGGTCATGTCTCGGTTGGAGGGCAAAAAGTCTTCGAAGGCGGGTCGGCCCCCATGTCCCAGTGCTTGTGTGGCGAAAGTTTCCGTCACCGACCAACCGACCCGGCGTCTTGCGATGTCTTGGCCGCTTCGACGACATGGACTCGTCGTGCGACTGCTGCTCCATGGACGAAATCAGGTACTCGAACAGCGTTGAAAGTGGGGCGAGCTCTGCTGACTTTGGGGGTAGGGTTCTGACTGTCCGAGCCAAGCCGCTCTCGGCCCTTCCTCCGGGTCCCCTCCCGGTTCTATACAGAGAAAGATCAGAATTACGGTAGGTATGTAATTTTCATTTTCTGCAGATTTTGATTGGATCACCTTGAAAAAAACTTACGGGGTCAGTCGTAGAGCAAGGCCAACTGGATCACCGTAGCCCGTACTATCCTCCTGCACACCACAGGCTCTGAAGTTCAGCATGTCCTTATTTCCACCGTGAGAGCCAGTTACCAGTTGGAAATAAACGCCTCAGACATTACACTTTATCCAGACCTCTTGTACCAGACGAGGGCCCGTCGGAAGAGCTTTGATGCAATTCGTCGTCAATTAAGGGCCCTAGGCATACTTCACTCATTTTGCTGCCCCCGCAGATTGTTTACAGGAAGACCTGGAATTTCAACAACGTATAAATGCCGGCGCTGGGTTGAGAAGGTAGAAACCAGGTTCGCAGGCCACAAGAATGCTTCAGACTCTCAACTTTCTGAGTCAGATACAGAAGACTGAACTAGACCTAGATTGGATCAGAACAGTAAGAAACTTGTGCAGAGACTCCCAGGACAGATATACAGTACATTTAAAAATGCTGGACTCTAAATTTTGTGGGGACTAAATAAGTACTGGGGGTAGATAGGAGTCTGGTTGATTCTGTTCTTGTTTTTCAAATTTATGCATGTTAGGGGAAAGTATACTAAATATTTGTATATTTACAAGTTGAGCTGTGGTGGGGAGTGGGAATAATCTTCATAAGGCTCATATCAGTACAGCTGCACATTTTCTCCAGTGTTGGGAGGTTCTGCATTTAGCACTAAAAAGCTTAATTGTAAGCTCCTGGAATCTTAAAGTTGGTTACTAATTCACAAACTATTGTTACAGAGTGATCTTTGTTTGGAAATTGAAACTGTATTAATGCATATCTACTAATAGAGGAGGAAGCTTATTAGGGGTCTACTTTTCGGTTTATGTTGATTAACATCGGGTTAAACATCAATCTCTTGATTGTGTTACACGTAAGCATTAATGTCCGACGAAGGAGGATTCTACTGGGGAATTAATGCATGGTTGGTGGGGGCTGTGGCACGAGGCCTTGGCCGAGTGCCTACAACCACCCAACCATGCATTAATTCCCCAGTAGAAGCCGACTCCGGAGGGCATTAATGCATTTGTAACCAGGAATACTTGCATTGTTGTTTTCAGTTTTGCAGTTCTGTTCGGCTTTGTGTCGGCACATTGAGATCCTCCGTATTCGCCGTGATGTGTGTTCTGTTTGCTGCTGTGACACATAGTGGTGCTAGAGCTTGACCCCGTGAACAATAGTTGGAGTGGTCCTTACTGGGGAATTAATCACCACTCCAACTTTGATCATGTGTTGTATTTGGTCCAATGAGATTCCTCTATTTGCCGTTTCTGTTTGATGCTGTGTTACACTATCTAATGGATACTCCCTACAGAAAATACCTTTTCCCTTTGAAGAGGCTGGCAATGTATTGGGAATTTAAGTGTTCAGGTCTTAGAGCTACATTAAAGAACTCCTGTTTCCTACTATACTAGAATACAAGGCTTTCGTACTACTGTTTATCAACTGTACCTAATGAACCTCAATGTAATACCTTGTATGAGAGAGATATTAGTCAATTGTTTATTGATGAAAATCTAATAAATATAAAGTACAAAAAAAAAATTCAAGAATCACAAGATGGTACCTGGCACTATAGCCATTTAAATTCAAGGTGATACACAAATCTGATAAAGAGAATAGCAATGCTGATTTTCTGTCAAGTTATGGATTAGGAATTGAGGGTTCTGAAGGTTGAAAAGCAAATATGTGAGTTTAAACTGTAATGTTATATAAAAAAGGATACTGCACATGTGCTTAATTTCTGAAAAAAGAAGCTAATGTTAGTACAGAATTAATAGAAAGTTTTGGAAACCTGTTTGATAAAACATGTTCCCTCATAAGGAGGGGAGTGTATGTGACAAGGTTGAACAGGACCCTGTCCCAGTTGTTTTGGAGAGTTTGAATGCAGGGATCTGTTCTGTTCTCTCCTTTCTGTCTCTTATCTGTCTGGTTGCGCTTCCAAATTTTCCTGTGAGACTTAGGAATTGAGCACCCCGACAGTCTTGCAGTTCTCTGTCGCTCACGGTCTCTCAGTCTTCCCTTGCTGTTCTGTTCTCCCCCCTTGCATAGCTGCTGGTATGAAAATACATGCAAATCTTTATGTGGAAATGTAACTGATAGTGGGATCCCTTTGTTTAGAAATTATATAATGTTACTGTTGAAATGTATATAATTATAGTTTGAGATGATTGCAGAGCTATTTGGAACTCAAGGGTTTAACCTGAAATGCAGTATTTAAGCATTTTGCAGAAGCTGTGGAGAAGGGGCCTCCGTTCTAGGGCATTATGTTCTAGCTACACCTGCCTGACACAAGAACATCTTAGAAAAAAACAGGGTGCTTGTTTAGAAGGGGGGGGTTGCAAGTACTTATAAAAACAGGGCTGCAATTTCTTGCAAGAGAGACAAAGAGATTGAAGGAAAACTCGGATGGATCTTCTCTGTTTATTCTGCGTTTGTAAATAGTTATTCTGAACATTTTTTTTTTATTGTTATTCATAATAAAACTCGTTGCGAATTTTACAACTACTGCTGGTATTCCTATGCTTCTTGACCTGTGCCTCGACGACATTACGTACCTGCCGTAAATCTTCCTGGACATAAGTCTCCACCACTCATTCACACTATTGGGATCTGCGCCGGAGGCTCTAGGACCCATCGGGAGCAAACTTTTTTGCTGGGGAGTTGACGCCAGAGATGGCGCCGCGAGCTCCAGCTCGCACGGCAACGACTGTCTCGGCGTCGACTCCCCAACCGCCTCAGTTCCTTTTTTCCCGCCTCGCCGAGGGCGCTTCAGTGACTATCGTCTCGCCTGTCGGGAGTCAAACTTCAAACTAGCAGCATAGTTTACAGTTTTTATTATTTTGTAGTATTATCTCGATACAGTATCGCTTAAGTTATTCTTATTTTTATATAAAAACATTAAAGAAGTCTCAGCCTACACTGACGGAGTCGACCATGAGCAGGTCAGGTGACTGTAGGGAGACTTCGTATGAAAGCTGTTCAGTCAGTCGGGCTGGGTCCGGTCCGCCGCCTTCTCCGGAAGGGGGGGTCTGAACGGTCAGTCCAATGCCCGTGGGGATGGGTGGCTCTCGGAAGCATAAAAGCAAACGGTCGATTCTCGCACCGCTCGCCTCAGCTCTTCTTCGCCCGCAGGTCTAAAAAGAGAAGGCATCACCGAGGTCGTCCTGATACGCCTGCGCGTAGACGCTCGGGTTATCGGGCTAGTTGCCGGTCTCCTCCTTCGAGTCGCCAACAGCGGCTTTCGGTAGCCGACGCCTCGACATCGGAGTCTTACCCGTCCGCAGGTAGGTCTTCAGATGAGCAGTTTCATCAGTGGGCCGCTTCTGGGAGCAATGGGCTCGGAGGTTGGTTCGATACATGGCTCGGTCGCCAGGGGCCTCGGCCTCTGGGCCACCAGGTAGGCGGTTGACTTTCCTGGTCGCGCAGCACCTTCTTCGTGCCGCGACTGCATGTTTAGTGCTTCCCCCACATGGCTTCGGAGCAGGTGGCCACACCGATGCCCTTATCTCCTGCTCTTTTCCTTCAAAACCATATTTTTCGGTCTCTGGAGTGTCTTTGGCGCCTGTGGCTCGTGGTGCCGCCTGGCGTCGTCCGCTCAGCTTGGCGGCGCCTGCAGCGCCCGTGTGGCCACACGTCGGTTACCATCCTGCCGCCGTTCGGCTAGCGTGGTTCCTCAGCGTCGTTCGGCACCGGGGCTCTCGGGACTTCCCTTTGTCTCGTTTCCTCCTTCCTCTTCTGGCTCTCATCCCTTTCCTGTCCATACAGTCCCTCCTGGACTGTCAGGAGATGACGTTGAGCCTGACCCATACCTTCGGCTGGGCGATGAGGTGGACAAAGCAGGATCTTTTACTGCTGCAGAGCCTGTGGTCGAGGACCTGTCATTTAAGTCTCTGCTGAAGAATATGATTTTCACACTTTCTCTCCAGACTACAGACATCAATCCTGGGAAATTAAGACTCCATTACCTTCACGCCTCGGAGATCCCTACAGATTTGACTCCTCCAATTCAGCCTTCCTTCGAGACGCTGTCTCAAATTGTATGGAATAATCCTGCTCTCTCTTCATCGGTGGCTAAATCCATTTATAGAAAATATTCAGCCCCCAAGGATCGTCCCATTTTGGCATCGCAAGCCTTTGCGGATCCTATTGTAGTCCTGGCAGAGAATGATAAGGTCGTCCTTCCTCAAACCACTACAGCTCGACCTATTATCAAGGAATCTCGTAAGATAGACACCTTAGGTAAGAGAGTCTTTACTGCTTCTACCCTAAGTATGCGTATTGCCAGTTACCAAGGCTATTTTTCTCAGTACGAGTATATCCTGTGGCACTCTCTCAAGCAAATGGCTGAAGCTCTTCCGGAGTCGGATTCAAAGCCAGAGCTTCTTCAAACCATTACCAGAGGTATTGAATCTAACAACCAACAGGTTAAAGCAGCCATGGACGCTTTCGACTCTGCTTCCTGTTCAGCAGCTGCTGGTATTTGCACCTGCCGCCATTCCTGGCTGCGCACTTCAGGCTTCACCAGTGATGCGCAACAACAGGTAATGGCATTGCCCTTTGATGGTGCATATCTTTTTGGTCCTCCGGTCGAGCAAGCTCTAGAAGCTACACAAAAGACTAGGTCAGCCATTAAGTTGGCTAGACCTCCTCCTGCCCCCTCTCGAGGGCATGCCAGTAAACGTCAGTTTCATAACCGTCAGTCCTTTCGAGGCAGAGGAAGTTTCCATAAGAACCAACCTGCCCAACCTCAAAAGAAGGCGCAACAGAAAGCGCAAGGGCCCAAAGCGCCCAGCGCTACCTTATGAATTGCTGGCCCAAGTTCCACCTCAACTGCCCGAGGTGGACTTTTCCTCTCCGGTGGGAGGTCGGCTGATGCACTTCTACAGCCAGTGGAAGTCCATAACCTCAGACAAATGGGTCCTTCGGATAATCCGCAAGGGGTACTCACTCAGTCTTGTGGAAACCCCTCCAGATCGTCCTCCCAAACGGCAGCCCAGGCTGTCTGCCCTTCAGTCAGACCTTCTCACTGCCGAGATTCAGGGCCTTCTAAACAACAGGGCAGTAGAACTTGTGCCGCTGCATCAACGAAACACGGGGTTCTACTCTCATTACTTTCTGGTTCCGAAGAAGTCTGGGGGAATGTGCCCCATTCTAGATCTCAGAAAGCTAAACAAATTTCTCCCCAAGGAGAAATTCAAAATGATTTCTCTAGGAACCCTGTTACCCTTGTTTCATCAGCACGACTGGCTAGCCTCCCTAGACATGCAGGATGCTTACCAGCACATTCCCATTCACCCGAGGCATCACAAATTCCTGAGGTTTGTGGCTCTGGGACAACATTATCAGTTCAGAGTCCTGCCTTTTGGGCTATCCTCGGCGCCATTGAGTTTTACAAAGTGTTTGCAGTTCTGCAAAGTGTTGTGCAGTTCTGTAGCGCACCTCAGAAAGCTTCGGAATCAGGTGTTCCCTCATCTGGACGATTGGCTTCTGGCAAGTCCTTCCAGGCAAGGGACTCTGGATGCCGTAGAGACGGCCTCTCGCCTCCTTACGTCCATGGGAGTCCTGCTAAACCTCAAGAAATCGCAACTGCAGCCCTCCCAGAGGCTCCTTTTCATAGGGACCCTTCTGGACACATCCTGTGCGAAGGCCTTTCTTCCAGAGGACAGAAGGAACGATGTCCTTCAGATGGCCCGTTACATCGGAGAAAACAGGTCAGTTACAGCGCTCTCGATGCAACGGATGCTGGGCCTCATGGCATCCTCAGTGTTCACTGTACCTCTGGCCCGTCTGCACATGAGAACCACTCAGTGGTCTCCAACCACTCACCCGCAGTCCTATCTCATCAAGGTGACAGAACCCTTAGAGGTCTCTCACCTGGTGGTCTCAAGAGGACAATCTCCTGCAAAGATACCCCTTTGCCCCTCTGGACCATCAGATCTCCATTACCACAGACGCCTCACTAATGGGGTGGGGAGCTCACTGTCAGCTTCCACACTCAGGGTGTGTGGACTCAACTTCAGGTCCCAGCTTCACATAAATGTCCTAGAAATGAGACGTCCTTTATGCGGTCCGAGCTTTGAAGGACATTCTCTGTCATAAGAATATTCTCCTCCAAACGGACAACAAAGCAGTGATGTATTACATCAGCAAGCAGGGCGATGCTCATTCTTACCCTTATGCAAAGAGGATGAGGGTCTGGAATGGTGCTTGGGCACAAGGCTCTAATTTCAAGCAATCTACCTGCCAGGTGTACAGAGCGACTTGGCAGACCGTCTCAACAGAACAGAGACAGATCCTCACGAGTGGTCTCTCGACTCAACCATAGTTCAGTCACTATTCGAAGAGTGGGGAACTCTGGACCTGGACCTTTTTGCGTCCCCACTCAATGCAAAACTGCCTTTCTAGGGACATGGATATGTTGTTCATCCACACTCATTGGCAGGTATCCTTGCCGCTTTAAATCTTGCCGGAAGGTCTTCAAGCTTGCTCCTCCCACCACCCGGTGGTATAACTCCTGCCCCATGACGCTAGATCTTCCTACCGCTCGAAGCTCAGGTGTTCCTCCTTAACCCCGCGCTTGAGACTAGTTCCTATTTCTCCGTTCATGGATTTAAAAATAAATTTTGCGATAAAGACTTCTGTCTTCTATCCCTCGCGGCTGGCTGGACAAATCGACTCCTGATTTCGGAGATGCCCATGCGGGCAGAAGATGTCTCGGACGGATCCACACTCCACGTGTGTCTACTGTTTAGGCCTTGAGCACGACCCGCAGGCTTGCGACCTGTGCTCATCTTTCTCGGCCTATGTCCTCTAAGACCGTGCTGCCCAATTGCAACTGGGCTGCCTCCGAGCGTTCCCTTGGTGAAGTCCAAGGAGGCCCGGTTGACGGTGTCCGCGGCCGGTGGCTCGGCGGATCAGCTCGAGCGGATGGTCACCGCTTGAGAAGGAGGCGGCGTGGCCGAGTCTTCCTCGGCCGCGTTTATCCCGCCTCTCTGGGTTCTTCCTCACGGCTTCTTTTAAGGAGCTTTGTCTGTCCCTCTCCACTAAGGGAGAAGGGCCTGTCTTCTGGACCTTATTCTCAGTCCAAAAAGAGGGACAGGGTGTCTCTCTCGGTGGACGCTCTTGGGAGGCGGGAAAGGTCCTCTCCCGGCCGTCGACCGCCGGCTTCGGGTCGACCGCTTCGGTCTGCCACTGGCCTCACGGTGTCCCCGTCAGGTCAGTTGGCCGGGACTCCCACCGCTGAAGCCAGATTTTCTCGACCCATTGAGACGGGTTGTCGCCTTTAGCAGGCGAGATTCCCTCTCCCGGTTCCCCGGGAGAGTTGAGGATCCGTGGGCTCGTCTGTGCCTCTCCGGTTCCGGAGCCCTCGGATGGACCATTCTGAGCCGAAGGGAGTGCCGGTTCGGCCGACACCTCCCGCGCTGACCTCGGAAATTCGGGACTCTCGGTCCCGGACCTCGCGGGTCCAGCCGATCCCATCATCGCCAGGCGGTCTCGGTCTCGGCACCGCTGATAAGCGGGCGCCGCTCCTCCGTCCCTCCTCCTCGGATGAGGGGCGGCCGCGTAATTACGTCGGCGGTACGAGACCTTATGTTGCTAACAGCTCCTCCTGACGGGAGTGTTTCTACCTCCGCCTTCCCCGCCATTAAGTGGCTGTCACCGAGCGGCCGACACAACCCCTCGACTTATCCGAGGAGCCTATACTCAGGCTGGTTGTTCGCCGAACCAGCTGCTCCACCGTTTCGGTGGAACCTCCCGCCCACAGCCACCAATTGGGGCTCGACCAAGGATTCTCGGTCGGCTAAGGTCTACCCCATCGGCTGTCGGTTACCCTCACTCCGACCGACCTCGGCAGGTGAAGGGTGGCTCAGGCCAGAGGCAGCTCTTCGAGGACTCTTCCGAGTCCGAAGATGATTCCTCCTTTTTCTCCAAGCGACTGGACTTGGAGTCTTCAGGAGGTCAGTCAATGGACGATAGCCCGTCGTCCTTCCTAGGACTGCTTCGGCTCATCTCGGAATCCACCGGGATGGAGCTCGAACCCGTTTCAAAACGGGCCAGGTATCCCCTCACGGAGATTCTGGACCGAGGGGATTCTCCGGCGGAGGCCTTTCCGGTGGCCGAGGCCATAGTGGGTCCGGCACTGGAGCTTTGGCAGCGCCCTGCTTCCTGCCCTGCGCCTTCAGCCAGGATGGCCAGGAAGTATGCGGTCCCTCCCGGTTCCTTGTCCGGTTTTTCGGAACACCCCTCTTGCGGAGGGTTGGTTACGACAGCGTTTTCGGTAGCCGGCAACGCCAGGGATGTGGACAAACCTCCTGACAGGAATCCAAGAAATTGGATTGTGTCTGTGGGCGAAAGTCTCGCTGCGTCCTCTCTCAGCCTTACGTCAGGCCAGTTCGGCCGTCCTCATAGCACATTTTCTCATGCCCTGTTGGGCTCCCTGGATGAGGTCATCCCTCATCTTCCCGCTGGAATGTGCAGACTACGGTTAAGCGGTGCGGGGCAGGGCAGTGGCAAACAGCAGCTCCAGACTGCTTTGGATATAGGGACTCATGTGCCGAGATCGGGTGGCGGCCGCTAGTGGCTATCGCTGTCGGCGGGCTTGGCTGAGGATATCCACCTTTACTTCGGATACCCAGCACAAGTTGGCGGATGTTCCTTTTTGGGGACTGACCTCTTGACCCCTGGGGTGGAAGGTCACCTGCAGAGGATCGAGAAGTCCAATGCTACCTTGGACTCGGTCTCTTCCGCTCAGAAGGACAAAGGCCGCAAACCACAGCCTAAGCTCTTTCGTCCTTCTATGCCCCTTGCGCCCGGCCAGCAACGTCAGGGCTAGCAGGCTCGACTTGGCATCCCAAACCGAGCCGCGGCTTCCTCTAACAGGAGGCAGGGAGGAGAAGGCCCAGGAGGTCCCTCGGCGGTCCCTCCTCCAAGCCTGCCCAGTGAGGCTGAAGGGTGTCGCCCCATTCCCGTCACCTTTCCCCTGGGTCCCCCCGTGGGGGGACGGCTCCGGCACTTTCGTTCCGCCTGGTCCGCTGTTTCCACGGACAGGTGGGTCTTGGAGGTGGTGGGAAGAGGCCTGCCTCTGGAATTCGAGCAGGCACCACCCTTCAGAGCCGTCGCCCCTCGGGGGGCTTCGGGATCCCCAGCCTCACTGGCGGCTCGTCGAGCCGACATCGCTCTCCTCCTCCAGAAGGAGGTGATAAGAGAGGTGGTGGACCCTCCTTCAGACCCAGGGTTTGTGTCCAGGTACTTCCTGGTTCTGAAAGCGGAGGGGCTGGCGCCCTCATTCTCACCCACACGACCTGTTAAACAAGTTCCTAAGGTCTCGAACCTTCAGGATGGTCACTCTGGCTCAGATAATACCATCCTTGGAGCGCGTGTGGTTCTGCTCACTAGACTTGCAGGGCCGCGTTTTTCACATCCCTATCCGTCCGTCTCACCAGAATTCCTTCGCTTCCGGCGGAAGGATCCCTCTTCGAGTTCCAAGCCATGCCCTTTGGCTTGTCTCCAGCTCCCAGGGTCTTCACCAAATGCATGGCAGTGGTGACAGCATTCTGCGGCGCGTGAGGTCCGGGTGTACCCTTACCTGGACGACTGGCTGATAGCAGCCCTCCAGGAAGGAGGCGGAGTGGTCCAGAAATCTGGCCTCCAGGTCTGTTCTCAACTGGGCCTCCTTATCTACGAGGCCAAGTCGAACTCGAGCGGGTGGTGATTCTATTCATCGGGCGCAGCTCGACTCTTCGAGCCAGAGCGTGGCTCCCGATGACAGGGCCGAGGTTCTTTCCTCCTTTGCCCGATCATTTCTGGTTGGGCAATTGCGCCCTGCCCGGGACTTCCTGCGCCTCCTGGGTCTCATGGCGGCCTGCACCAGCGTGGTCCGTTGGGCCCGCTGGAACATGCGTCCCCTTCAGTGGGGACTGGCCAGCCAGTGGTCACAACGCTGCGATCCTTTGGACCAGCTTGTGTCAGTGACACAGGGGATGTGGAACGCTCTCCAGTGGTGGACCATTCCAGATCATTTGCAGGAGGGCATCCCGTTCGTCCGCCCCGAGCCGACGGTCTCTCTATCGACCGATGCCTCTCTGATGGGTTGGGGTGCCCATCTGGGGGAACACCGGGCTCATGGCCTCTAGTCCCCGCGGGAGTCCCGATGCCACATCAACCTGCTGGAGCTCCGGCGGTCCGCCTAGCTCTCACCGCCTTTGCTCCGTTCCTCCGGGGTCAAGTGGTCCGAGTCCAGGCGGACAATACCACGACCATGTACTATCTAAACCGCCAGGGCGGGCGCGCCCATGCTTCTATGCAAGGCTCTCCGCATTTGGTCACTGTCGCAGCCTGAGGCGGATCTCCTAGCCATTCACGTGGCAGGAGCCTCCAACACCCTGGCCGATGCCCTGAGCCGGATAGGGGCTGCATCCCACAGTGGTCTCTCCTGCGGAGGTACAGCATCTGTTCTCCCATTGGGGCACCTCAGGTGGACCTGTTTGCCTCAGGAGGCAGCGAGCTGAGTCTGTTCCATGCCCGCCCCCTCAGCAGGGCTCGCTGCAGGGGATGCCTTCTCGAGGCAGTGGACCCCAGGCCTCTTTACGCCTTTCCATTTCCTTGATCCACAAGGTGCTTCTCAAGCAGCGAGGAGGGACAAGGCGCAGGTGATTCTGATAGCCCCCAGACTGGCCTCGCCAGTTCTGGTACCAGATCTCCTCAGTCTCAGCTCCAGGACTCCGCGGCAGCTTCCAGCTCGGCCGGACCTGCTCTCAGTCAATCAGGGGAAGGTGTTCCATCCGGACCTTCAATCCCTGCACCTGACGGCCTGGTTCCTGAGCGGCTAGAGTTCCAGGCCTTGGGTCTTTCCGACGAGGTCCTCAATGTAGTTGAGGCGTCCCATAAGGAGTCGACCAGAAAATGCTATGCCTTCAAATGGAAAAGGTTTTCCATTTGGTGTCAGAAGCAAGGCTTGGACCCTTCCTCCTGTTCCTTGGCAAGCATCTTGGACTATTTATGGTCCTTTCTAGTCAAGGGCTTAGGTCGACGACCTAAGGGTGCCCTGGCAGCCATCTCTGCTTACAGTGTCAGCCTGGAAGCAGTCGAGGCGCAGGAGAGGTGGTCTTAGCGCTTTTCTGGGCCTTGATCTCATTTCCTCCAGTGCGGGAAACCCCACCTCAGTGGGATCTACTGCTGGTACTGGCAAAGCTCTGGGCAAGTCATTCCAACCTATGCACAGGTGTGCCTCTCTCGCCTGTCGTGGAAGACCGCCTTCTTGGTGGCTATCACATCAGCCAGAAGGATGGGAGAGCTCCAGGCGCTCCATCGAGTCTCCTTACCTGGTCTTCCACAGGGACAAGAGTTGTCCTCGCCCCCACCAATTCCTTCCGAAGGTGGTGTCGGAGTTTCACCTTAACCAGGTGTTGACTCTGCCGGTGTTCTACCCCAATCACACCTGAGGCCGAATATAGGCTCCATACTCTGGACCCTAGAAGGGGCTCGCTTATTATAAGGGCGTGCGGCTGAAAGTCAGGAGAGGTTCGCCAGCTGTTTGTCACCCTACGCTGAAGCCGCATCTGGCAGACCTGCAGCCAAGCGGACGATAAGCAGGTGGGTAACCTCCTGCATGATCTCTGCTATAAGTTGGCGGGCATGGAGCCTCCCAGAGGATAAGGCTCATTCTACCCGCATACTTGCTGTGGTGGCTGCTTCCAGGGACGTCCTATCCAGGAAATCTGCAGGGCTGCTACCTGGAAGTCAGCAAACACCTTCATTACCCATTACCACATCGACCTTGAGTCTCGCTGGGATGCTGGTTTTGGGGCCTCGATTCTCAGTCTCTCTTTCCCAAGTAAGTATTGGGGTGTGCATCTTGCCTCCCTCCTCCCGGAGAACTGCTAGGAGTCTGCCAATGAGTGTGGATGAACAACATATCCATGTCCCTAGAAATACAGGTTACTCACCTGTAACAGGAGTTCTAGGAATGGTATATGTTGTTCATCCACACGACCCACCCGACTTCCCCGGCTTCGACGCACAACCTGAGCTTCCAGCGGGCCAGATCTGGCGTCATGGGGCGGAGCCGAGAGTTATACCACCCGGGTGGGTGGGAGGAGCAAGCTTGAAGACCTTCCGGCAAGATTTAAAGCGGCAAGGATACCTGCCAATGAGTGTGGATGAACAACATATACCATTCCTAGAACTCCTGTTACAGGTGAGTAACCTGTATTTCTTGTGCTCCAGAAATCCATGGCCTGGCATTTTCTGTCAGGATGCGTTCAGGCTGCGGTGGACAAAACGCTTTCTTTACGCCTTTCCGCCTCTTTCTCTAATTCAGAGAGTACTCCTTAAGTTCGAGTCTTAGGGAGACAAGATGATTCTTATTGCTCCCTTTTGGCCTCGACAACTGTGGTTTCCACTTCTCAACAGTATGTTGGCAGTTCCTCCGATACCACTTCCCCTGCAGATGAACCTTTTAACTCAGGGACCGGTGGTCCATCCCAATCTGAGATCTCTTCACCTTCACGCTTGGCTCCTGAAGAGGTAGAAGTAAATCGGTTCAATGTCTCTCGAAGAGTTTCTGATATCCTTCTGGCTGCGCGGAAGCCAGCCACTCGGAAAACTTACACAGCTAAGTGGAAGCGTTTTTCGCTCTGGTGTGCAAAGTCCTCTTTGAATCCCTTTTCCTGCCCTCCAGATAAAGTTTCAGAGTACCTTTTGGACCTCTCAAATTCAGGTCTCCAGTACTCTACAGTTAAAGTTCACCTTAGTGCCATCTCAGCGTATCATGAGCCGGTTTTTTCCCTTTCACTGGCTGTTACCTATGTTTAAGAGATTTCTTAAGGGCATTCTGCACACCAGACCTCCTACAAGATGTCAGTTGCAGCCTGGGACATTAATCTTGTGCTAGACATGCTCACTCGGAAACCTTTCGAGCCTCTAGCTACCTGTGAACTAAAGTTCCTCACCTGGAAGACTGCCTTCCTAGTGGCCATTATCTCAGCCCGCAGGGTCTCTGAGATACATCCCTGGTCACTGATCCTTCATACACTGTGTTTCGCAAAGACAAAGTAGTCCTTCGTACTCATCCTAAATTTCTTCCTAAGGTTGTGTCAGAATTTCATCTTAACCAACCTTTGGTCCTTCCCTCTTATTTTGCGGACTTCCAAAATGAAGGGGAACGCTCTCTTCATTCTCTGGATGTTAAGAGGGCCTTGCGTTTCTATTTAGATAGAACCAAGGATTTTCGTAAAGCCCAGCAACTGTTCGTTTCCTTCAGTGAGACCCAGCTGGGTCAACCTGTTGCTATTAGGTGTATCTCAGCATGGCTAGTGGCATTCCTTCGTCACTGCTATTCCATGGCGCAAGTTGGAGGGTAGAGTTTACGCTCACTCTACCAGAGCGGTCGCGGCATCCCTAGCGGAAATCCGCAGCGTGCCCATTGCAGACATCTGCAATGCAGCCACCTGGAGCTCAGTGCATACTTTCGTTAAGCATTATGCACTCGATGTCCATGCCAGACGACATTCTTTCTTTGGCAGAGCCATCCTTAATGGACTTCTGTCTTAAGAAACGTGAGCTCTTGGTTTCTCCTGCCGCCCTCTTGGAGGATTATTAGCTCGGTACTCTCCCAATAGTGTGAATGAGTGGTGGACACTTATGTCCAGGAAGATATGAAAATTACGTACCTACCGTAATTCTTGATCTTCTTGGACAAGTCTCCACCACTCATTCACATGCCCACCCTCCATCCCCCGAGCCACTCGCTTATTGGTCTTCACTCTTCAGATCTTTAGCCTTGAAGACTTCTTTGTTGACCCTTCTTACACGGGTCATCCGGACTATCTTATGTCTGTTTTTTTAGGTTAGGCTACCCTTCTAGGTTAGTTACGCTGCACCTCCTTGGTAAAAAAGGTACTGAGGCGGTTGGGGAGTCGACGCCGAGATAGTCGTTGCCACGAGAGCTGGGGCTCGCGGCGCCATCTCTGGCGTCGACTCCCCAGCAAAAAAGGTTGCTCCCGATGGGTCCTAGTGCCTCCGGCGCAGATCCCAATAGTGTGAATGAGTGGTGGAGACTCATACAAGAAGATCAAGAATTACGGTAGGTACGTAATTTTCTTTTCTTGATCTTCTTGGACAAAATCTCCACCACTCATTCACACGCCCACCCACCATCCCCCAAGCTCACTCTCTCTGTTCTGGTCTTCACTCTCTCGTTGGCCTAGGCTGTCAAGACGCTGTTGAGTTGACCTTTCTTAGATGGGTCATACGGACTATCTTATGTCAGTAATAGGTTAGTTTATGCCGTACCTCCTCGGTAAAAAAGGTACTGAGGCAGTTGGCAGGTCAATGCCAAGATAGCTTATACGGTGCGAGCCAGCCATGCAGTTCTGCACATGCACAGTCCTACCTCGGCACCATCCCTCCTGAAAATTCTTGGTTCCTGCAGGGTTCTAGCGCCTCCATCGTAGTCCCACTAGTGTGACTCAGTGGTGGAGACTTTGTCCAAGAAGATCAAGAATTATGGTAGGTAAGTAATTTTCATATCTTCCCTGTATCGGTCTTCACCATTCATCACTGGTGGATTCCAGCCAAAGGTGCAGGACCCCACGGGAAGCTTTTGCTTTAAGAAAAAGCTTTTCTGCTATAGAAGGAGGTACGACGTCGGGAACGGCACTGCCCTCGAGGCTGCCCCATTTCTTGCACTTTTCATGGGTGGCCAGTAACCGCCATTGTCCCCGCCACTACATCAGTTCTGCTCTTCCCGCCATCAAGGCTGCAGGTACTCTGTGGGACAGCGACTCCTGAAGAGATTAACTGTGTTTCAGCTACCATACCATTTTCTGCTCACTTTAAAGTTACTGTACACCACACTTCAACACTGCTTGGTACCGTTTTTGTTATTTTGATTGTTTAAGTTAGCCGGCGTCAAGTCTTCTGCATCATTTTAGTTTTGGTGTTCAGCCGATTTCATGTCGAGTGCGGGGGTGTAAAGGTTCAACAGCAGGGACGTTCCCCTCTGGAGGTCGAGTTACCGTAACAGACCCACATTACCGATGTTTCAGTTGTTTGGGGCCATCTCACGACATGGACTGTTGCAACGCTTATTTTAGTATGGACTACCGCACCCTAGAACTCCGCACGGCGAGGTGAGGACGCAAACCCCCAACCTTCTGTAGCAAGCGTCAGATGAGGGCCGCCAAGACAAGGACTTTGGGGTTGTCCCCCGGGCCTTCCCCCACTGCTGTATGCACTGGGAGAGAGCAGGCTGTCTCGGATTTGCATCCTGCTGAGTCCAGGCACCTGGGGGAGCAGTCTGCTTTCTCTGTGAGGTTGGCTGCTGACTGCTCCAGGCTTGGTTCCCCTTTGGGGGACTGGGCGACCCCAGTGTCAGGGCTTCAGCTACGTGCTAGACCTACATCAGTGGTTCCTTTGAGGGCTTCGGAACATGTGGCTTTGGCTCTGTCATCGAGGCACAAGTCAGGAAGCATAGGGAAAACCCAGGAGCAGTTGTAAAATTCGCCACAGCTGCTGAAACATCAGGATTTACTCCCCCTTTGATCAGCTCAGTAAACTCTGGAAAGTCATTTCCAATAATCACAGGTACAGATAACTTGGGTACTACCCCCACTTTCATTTTTTTTTTTATACTCAAGTTTATTGCATATTTTGACACAAATATACAATCATCACATTTCCTTCCCAAACATATACACATTTTCAAGCTATCATATAGTTACAGATATTAATTTCCAACTTTATCTAGTTTGTTGGCGCTTTAGTTCTATTGGCTCATTTCATTTTGCTTTCCATTTTATGAATCATTTTGTATAAATCATTTCATATGTAGAGCGACCTGGAAGAATTTTCCTCTCCTTCTGTTTAAATAATTATCTGATCTTTATTCCTCATTCCCCTTCCCTCCTCCTATTCCTTCTCACTTGTTTCTGCTAGCATCAACCAGAGCGTCCATCTCTCCCTCCATGTTTGTAACCTCGAGTTTATTTTGTACGTCAGTTCCGCCATGTCTTTAATTTCAGTGACAGTTGCCACCAAGTCATGAACTGTCGGTAAGTTTGGGGTAAGCCATTTTCTGGTTAATGCCTTGTGTGAGGCAACAATCAGAATATTCCATACCCCCACTTTTATTGGTCAGAGTCACTTGGGTGGTGGGATAGTATCGAGTGTCCCTGTGGATGCAGACAACACCAGTACATGGTCCCTTTGCACAGTGTTTTCCCAGCACTTTAACATGCACTAGGGTCTGCCTACTTCCTAAATCAATGAGTCTCTTCACAGTCTTTTTCCCAGCCTTCACATACTTGCCCCAGTTTGCCAAGGACAAATCTGCTCCAGTGCCACTCTCCTTGCTACAGCAGATTCTTGCAAAATGGCCTGGCTTATTACAGTTATAGCAGATAATGTATTTGGGCACAGATTTGTTACCCCCACCAGAGTTCTTATCAGACTTGGAGTTTACCCATCACGCCAGTCAGTCAAGATGCCCATTGGTTAACCTGTCAAGATTTTTCTCAAGCCAGTCAACGCGCTGTTGCAGGATGAAGTGGATACCTCACTTTCTAGGGCTCCAGTCCTACCGGTTTCATCTCAGGGTGGGTTGGACCAGCACGCTGATCTGGTCACTAACCCTCAGGATCCCATGACCCTGGAGGATCCTTGGCTTTCGCCAGTTTCCCTCCAGTGCCAACCACAGACTCTTCCGATGGTCGCGGTCATGATCCCGAAGTCTGGAGTTGAGCAGCTTATGCCGATATCTGCTTTCCTGCTCTCGACATTCGTGTAAGCGATGCTGCCACTATTCTTCCTAGTCTTTCTCTTTGGGCAAGGAGAGGCTTCATTGCAAAATGCACCGGCGCTATGAAGAACTCATGTGGCATCTGCTCATGTTTACCGGGGTTAAGCCAATTCCGGCCCCTACCTTAGCTATTATGTAGCTCCCGCCACCGAGGCCTTAGCCCACCCTGACTCGGCCTATTATAGCGCCTCCACTAATCCAGGTGGAGCCGCCGCCTAAGCAGCTGAAGGAGTGCCCCCCTCCTAAGGATGCCCTTACTGCTCCCGGGCTTCCTCATCAGCAGTCAGTCACCGTGACTCCTGACTGACCCCGTAGAGTCAACGGGGACTCTGGCAGTCGACCGCTTTTCGACGAATCCTCTGAGTCTGAGGGTTCCTCCCTTCACCCTATTCGTTGGACACCGAGTTTGTAGAGGATTTGTCTGCGGAGCATGATCCCGCTTCTTTCGTGGGCCTGCTCCATTTAATCTCGGAATCTACGGCACTCCAGATGGAGCCCATCCAAAAACGGGCCAAGTACCCCTTGACCAAGATTCTGGACCAGGGTGACTCCCCTGGGGTGGCTTTCCCAGTCGCAGAAAACATTCTTGTCCCCACTCTGGAGCTTTGGCAGCACTCTGTCTTCTGCCCTCCGCCGTCGGCCTGTATGGCCCACAAGTATGTGGTCCCCTTGGGTTTACTGTTAGTTTCACCGAGCATGCCTTGGCCAAGGGTCTGGTAGGCGACTCATTTTTTTTGGCATACCGACAATGTCTGGGACGTGGACAACCCCCCCCCCCCCAAAACCGCCCGACAAGGAATCTAAAATGTTGGATCACATGGCCAAGAAGGTCTATGCGGCTTCTTCACTCGGCCTTCAGTAGGCGAGTTCCACTCTTTTGATGGCCCACTTAGATCATGCTCTGCTGGATACTCTTGAGGTACTTCCCCAACTCCTGACTGACTTGCAGACCATAGTCAAGCAAGTCCAGGACCAGGGCCAAGTGGTGACTAAGCAGCAGCTCCAGATAGCAGTTGACATTGGCAACTCCTATGCCCGATCTGTGGGTATTGCAGTGACCATGCACCACAGGGTTTGGCTGAGGATCTCTACCTTTACGACAGATACCCAGCACAAGTTGGCGGATGTCCCCTTCTTGTGCACTAACTTGTTCGGGCCGGGGGTGGAAGGACACCTTACTCGTATTGAGAAGTCCAGTACCACCATGGACTCTGTTACCTCCGCCCAGGAGGAGCCAAAGGGCACTAAACTCCAAAGGAAGAAGCCCTTTTGGCCCCTCTCTGCCTCTGCAGTCATGCTGCCCCAGCCCTCATCTGGGCTTTAGGCTGAGGCTTGGCATCCCCGACTGAAGTCTGTTGCTTTGGTCATCCGAAAGCCAGGTGGTCGAGGCCCCACTGCTTCCTCAGTCGGTCCCTCCTCCATCTCCAAGCTTGCCTAGTGACGGGATGGAGATAACTCCCCAGTGCCTGTCCTGACTCCCCTGCGTCCTCCCATGGGTGGCCATAGAAACATAGACTTTGACGGCAGATAAGGACCGCTTGGCCCATCTAGTCTGCCCATTTCCCTACCTACAGGATAGGTCGCAGATCTAGTTAACCAACAGCCTATTTCTTCCTACCCCCCACAAGAATTGCCTTATGTCTGTCCCATGCATTCTTGAATTCTCCCACAGTTTTAGACCCCACAACCTCCTCAGGAAGGCTGTTCCATGCATCCACTACTCTCTCTGTGAAAAAATACTTCCTCACATTGCCCCTGAACCGCCCCCCCCCCATCTTTAAATTGTGTCCCCTTGTTCTTGCACATCTCTTTTTCTGAAAGATGCTACCCTCTTGGACTTTGTTGATTCCACTGAGGTACTTAAAGTTTCTCTCATGTCCCTCCCTCCCTTCTTTCCTCAAGGGTATACATATTAAGCTCCTTTAGTCTCTCCTCGTACGGCTTCTCTTGCAGACCCTGCACCATTTTAGTTGCCCTCCTCTGGCTGCTTCTATCCTGCCTGTGTCCGTGCGATTGGGTCTCCAGAACTTGACGCAGTACTCCAGATGGGGTCTCACCAACTGTCTGTACAGAGGGATAACAACTTCCTGTTTTCTGCTGCTGATGCCTCTCCCTGTGCATCCCAGTATACCTCCAGCCCTCCCTACTGCCTTCTCACATTGCTTGCTAACCTTAAGGTCATCTGATATGATTACCCCCAGGTCCCGTTCCTTTTGTTGTTAGTACCTCCCCCCCATTGTGTATTCTTCCCCTGGGTTCTTGTTTCCCAGGTGCATTATTTTGCACTTCTTTGCATTGAATCCTAGCTGCCATACTTCTGACCATTCCTCCAACCTTGCCAAGTCCCTTCTCATCCTTTCCACGCCTCCTTGTGTATCAGCCCTGTTGCAGATCTTTGTGTCATCTGCAAAGAGGCATACCTTTCCTTCTAGTCCCTCTGCAATGTCACTTATAAAGACATTAAAAAGGACTGGACCCAGTACTGAACCCTACCGATATCCCACTAGTAACCCCTCTTTCTTCAGAGTGGACTCCATTTACAATTACCTTCTGTGTCCTGTTGTCCAGCCAATGTTTTACCCAGGCTACCACCCTGGGACCCACTCCCAGTCTGGTTAATTTGACTATTAATCTTTTGTGTGAGACTGTGTCAAATGCCTTGCTAAAGTCTAGGTAGGCCATGTCCACAGCCCCTCCCTAGTCTACTACTTTGGTCACCCAGTCAAAGAAATCTATTAGATTCGTCTGACATGACCTTCCTGCTGTGAACCCATGCTGCCTTGGGTCCTGTGCCCCACTGGCCTGTAGGTACTGAACGATTCTTTCCTTCAGAAGTGACTCCATCACTTTCCCTACCACAGAGGTCAAACTGACAAGTCTGTAGTTTCCTGCCTCTGTCTTGGTCACACTTTTGTGAAGGGGAATCACATCCGCCTTCCTCCAGTCCTCTGGTACCACACCGTCCTCCCATGATTTATTAAAGAGTAGCCAGTGGTTTCACTAGTTTCCCCCTTTATTCTTGTAGAATTCTGGGGTGAATTCCATCAGGCCTCATTGCTTTGTCCACCTTCAGTTTTAGGAGTTCTCGCAGAACCCTTTCTTCTGTGAAAGGACTGGAATCGACACCCCCCCCCCGCCAAATCAAGAGTGCTTCTGTTAATTGGATTAGGCACTTCCCCCTCCTCTTTTGGAATGCTGAGCAGAAATATTTGTTCAGTATCCCTGCTCTTTCACTGCCCCCTCTGCCCACCCACCGTTCATTGTATTCACCTTACTGTCCCTCCCTTTGTCTTTCTGCACTAGCTGATGTACCTATAAATGGTTTTATTCCCTTCTTAACCGAGTTGGCTATCTTTTCCTCAGTTTGGGCCTTTGCTATTCTGACTTTCCTCCTGCTTCTTTCTGCCTTAACTGGTACAGCTCTCTGTCCTGCTCCTTCTGTGTTTTCTTATACTTCCGAATGCTATCTTTTCTCCCTGACTTTCCCAGCCACCTCTTTTGAGAACCATAGTGGCTTTTTCCTTCGCTTTTGATTTGTTCATTTGCTTCACACAAAGGTTTGTTGCCTCTGTGATGGCAGTTTTGATGATTCCCCATTGTTGCTCCACCCCTCCTTCTAGCCTGTTTGCTAGTGCTTTTCTGAGGCACTCTCCCATCATGCCAAAGTCAGCCCTCCTGAAGTCCAGTACCCTCACTTTTGTATGGCTTGACTCTGTAGCTGAGTTTAACGTGAACCACACTGTCTGATGGTCACTTGTTCTCAGATGGCAACCCACTTCTGGATCCGAGATCCTCTCACTGCCCCCGTTTGAGAGTACAAGGTCTAAGATTGCTCCCTCACGAGTAGGTTGCGAAACTAGCTGTCTGAGGCCTGCCACCTGTAGGGCATTGTGCACGTGGAGGTGTCCAATAAAGTCCAGAGAGCAGTCAGGATCTGATATTTCAAAATTTATTAGGAGCAGAAAAAAATAAAATGAACTTAAAGCGGAAGTTGTACATAAGTTTAACAAAAATAAAGTACAGGAAATCGTATCTTTTACAAGAAATAAACAATTCCTGTCATAATGGTACCTAGAATCTGGCTAGGCATCTGGTAGGTATGCCTTCCTACCACACACTGACTCAACACTCCACATTCACCTCCTTTTATACCAGTGGAGGAGCACATGACTTAGTTAGCTCCTCCCCCAACTTGCATCATAAAAGTGGGTCAACCAGGGCCGCTCAGTCCTATAAGGAGATTGGACTGAGAGGAGCTGGAAGCACTTTACAAGAGAGTTGTAAGTCTAAGGCATTTCTGGATTACAATAGGAGACTTTAGTCCTTTTAAGTTAAGCATTTTCATCTTTCTCCTTTTTACTGTGGCAAGCATTGCCTTCTCCCTTTTAAAAGTACTAGTTTAACCTTTTTATTTCAGGAATAAACAAACACCACTTTTCAAATAAATTCTCAGTTACAATTCTGAGGTATAACATAACTCTGAACTTCTCATACTAAAAACTAGCAAAAAAGACTGTTAACTTGTACAATTCACCAAATAATGAAAACGCCATAACAAACTCTTTTTTTCGGCTTCTTCGTGACATTCGCACAATCGCATTAGTCGGAATTTAAGATATCTGCAGGAAAATTAATCAAACAAGCTTGTATTGCAAGCAGAACATTCTAAACATTGGGCTTTATTATTTAATGAAAACAAGCTGGAATTAAGGAATGGGACAGAAAGACTGCTCAAAGCTGGCCAAGCTTGAGTAGGGGAACAGAGAAGGAGCGATAGTAAAAGGAAGAGATTAGAAGAGCAGGAGACTGTTGCAACAGATTTTTTTAATATTTTAGCCCACAATGTTCTCAAATTACCTCCAAAACATAGGCAGGTAATTACATATGCTCTGTATCCAAGTGAGCATATCAATGTTTGGGGGTGGGAGGGTTCACCGACCCTACCAGAGGCATCGAGAATGGCCCTGCTTTTGGATGTGGCTGCAGCAAATGTGCTCCAGTTAACATGTAGCATGTTCAGGTCCCCCATTAACAGTATCTCCTCTTTCTCTGCCATCCTAAGAATGCCTTCTATCATATCCTTGTCCATTCCCTTCCCAGCTCCGCCACTTCCTTTCCACCTGATCCACTGTCACCGCAGACTGGTGGGTCCTCTGTTAGTCAGTCAGGGTCTTCCTCGGGAGTTCGAGGCTTACCCACCTTGCCAAGCCTGTGCCCAATGGGAAGACATGGGTGTGTGCTAACATGCTGTTAGCTCTTCGGGAAGACATTGCCCAGCTGTACCAGAAGGAGATAGTGGCTCCAGTCTAGGTCCTTCCGGTAAGCTCAGGGTTTGTCTCCAAGTACTTCTGGTCCCGAAACGGATGAGGGGCTGACGCCCCATCTTAGATCTGCATGGCCTGAACAAATTCCTTTGGTTGGGCACCTTCAGGATGGTCACTCTGTCTTGGATCATTCCATTTCTAGAGCAGAACATGTGGTTCTGCTCCCTGGATCTTCGAGACACGTTCTTCCACATTCCCATCAGTCCGTCCCACCGCTGGTTCCTTCCGTTCTGTAAGGAAGGGGTTCTCTACTCATTCCAAGCCATGCCCTTCGGCCTCTCCTTAGTTCCCAGGGTCTTCTCCAGGTGCATTGCAGTGGCGGCAGCCTACCTGAGGTCCCGAGGGGTCCAGGTGTACGCCTACCTGAACGACTGGCTTATAGCAGGTCCCTCCATGGAGGAGGTGGATCGGGCCAGGGATCTAGCCCTCCAGATCTGCTTGTCCTTTTGTCTCCTGGTGAGCATGGCCAAGTTGCAGCTCGTACCTTCGTGGGTGATACAGTTCGTTGGTGCGGAGTTCGACTGTCATAGAGCCAGGACTCTACTTCCAGCGGATCGGGCGGAGGCTCTCTCTCCTCCTTTGCCTGATCATTTTGGGTTGGGCAGTTGCACCCTGCTTGGGACTTCCTGCGCCTCCTGGGATGCATGGTCCATTGGGCCGGGTAGAGAATGCATGCTCTGCAGTGGGAGCTAGCCCGTCAGTGGTTACAGCACATGGTCCACTTCAACCAGCTGATCACTGTGACCCAGCTGATGTGGTATGCCCTCCAGTGGTGTTTAGTCACAGAACATCGGTAGGAAGGTATCCCATTTTTCCACCCAGAGCAGATGGTCACCGTCACGACCATTGCCTCCTTGATGGGCTGGGTTGCCCACCTGTGGGAACATAGAGTTCATGGACTCTGGACCCCTGAAGAGTCCCGATGCCATATCGACCTGCTGGAGCTTCGGGCAGTTAAGCTGGCGCTGACAGCCTTTGCTCCGCTCCTTCAGGGTCAGGTTGTTCAGGTCCAGACGGACGACACCACGACCATGTACTACCTCAATGAACAGGGCAGGATGCACTCTCTTCTTCTGTGCACGGAAGCTCTCTGCATCTGGATCCTCAAGCTCAATATGGATGCTGATCTCCTGGTCATCCATGTGGCCTGCGTCTCCAGTTAGCTGGCAGACGCCCTTAGCCATGTGGGCAAGGCATCTCATGAGTGGTCTCTCCATCTGGAAGTAGTATACATCCTGTTCTCCTGATGGGGCGCCCCTCTGGTGGATCTTTTTACCTCCAAGGAGAACGCAAAGCTGAGGCTGTATTGTGCACACCCCCGTCAGCAGGGAATGCTGCATGTGGATGCCTTCTTGAGGCCCTGGACCCTGGGCTTCCTCAGTGCCTTATCTCCATTTCCTCTGACCCATAAAGTGCTGATTAAAGCCAGGAGGGACAAGGCACAGATGATCCTGATAGCTCCTGACTGGCCCTGCCAGTTCTGGTACCCCTATCTCCTTAGCCTCAGCAGCAGGCTCCTGTGGCGTCTTCCTCTCTGCCTGGACCCGCTCTCTTGCAGTCAGGGGAAGGTACTCCATCCGGAGCTCCAGTCCCTGCACCTGACAGCCTGGTTCCTGAATGACTAGAGTTCTAGGCTTTGGGTCTCTCTGAAGATGTTTTCACCGTGGTCAAGGTTTCTTGGGAGGAGTCGACCCAAAAATACTATGCCTTCAAATGGAACAGGTTCTCCATTTGGTGCCAGGGCAAGGGGATTGGTCCTTTATCTTGTCCGGTGGCTGGCATTCTTGACTACCTTTGTTCCCTCTCTGTCGGGCCTTTGGTCAGGGACCCTTAAGGTGCATCTGGCAGCCATCTCTGCATACCAGGCACAGGCTGGTATGCCATCGGTGGTGCAGGAAAAGTGTTGTGGTGCTTTTTCAATGTCCTTGGCTAACATTTTTCCTCCGGTGCGTGAACCGCCACCACTTTGGGACATGTTGCTGGTGTAACTCGGCAAAGCTCATGGGCAAGCCATTCATGCCGATGCACAGGTGTGACATCTCTCACCTCTCATGGAAGACCACCTTCCTGGTGGTTATCACGTCAGTCAGAAGGATCAGTGAGCTCCAAGTGCTGTCGGTGGAGTCTCCTTACCTGATCTTCCACAACGACAGGGTTGTCCTTCACCCCAACCCGAAGTTCCTCCTGAAGGTTGCGTCTGAGTTTCAACTTAACCAGGTGATCAGTCTCCCAGTGTACTTCATCAGCCACACCTCGGAGGCCGAGCACAGGCTCCATACTTTGGACCTACGGTGAGCACTCTCCTACCATAAGCACACAGGTGGAGTTTGGGAAGAGGTTCGCCAGCTATTTGTCAACTACACTGAAGCCACACTTGCAGACCGGCAGCTTAGCAGATGAATGGCAGGTGGATTATATCCTGTATCAACCTCTGCTCTAGGTTGGCAGGTAGGGAGCCTACCGTATGGCTCAGGGCTCATTCCACCCATCATACCACTGCCTAAGTGACTGCTTCCAAGGATGTCCATATCCAGGAAATCTGCAGGGCTGCTACCTGGAAGTCAGCACACACCTTCATTTCCCACTACTGCATCGACCTTGAGTCATGCGGGGATGCTGGCTCTGGGGCCTCAGATCTCCACTTTCTATTCCCTAAATAAGTGGTGTGCACCTTGCCCCCTTCTCCTACAGAACTGCTACAGTAGGTGTCTGCCGGAAGTGTGGATTGTACATCATTCCCATGTCACTACAAAAGCAGGTTACTCACCTGTAACAACAGATCTTCCATGGAGTGGTCTCTTGCAGCAGGTAATACACTTGGGTCGTCACCAGAAGTCGCTGTGGCGCACTGCAGCTCTTCTGGCAGTTTTTTCCAGGGGCCACCCACACGACATCAGCTTCCTGTTTCCTATATAAGTATGGGCAGTCCTTGCTATCCTCACTTCATTTTCCCACCATCTTCAGATCACACGCAGCAGCAAGAGCAACTTCAGACAACAATCATCAACGAGAATTTGAGCAACCAAATGAATGTCCAAAGAATCTTCCAAGCAAGATACCGCTATCCGTTGTAGAAAGATCTACTGCTTCGACAGCCACACTACTTGTTTAAGGTGTATGGGACCCACACAAGACACCAGATCCTGCATTCATTGTCAGGACTTTAACCAAGCAACCCATCGTCGACGGTTGCTTGAAATCAAACAACATTTAATGGAGCAGAAATTGTCTCCTATGGAGAATCAGGGAGCTTGTACCAAGAGTCCCCCCCACCACCACCACCACACTGATTCTCGTAGACAGCACAAAAAGGAGAAGAAGAAGCCCCCCTCACACTCCGTGCCTAAGCGCTTGTCGATAGCCGCCATTACAGGTGCCACACCATTGATGGCACGTTCTCAGCCTGCCTCTTCAACAGGGGGCTATACTCTCTTGTTGACAGCAGTTTCCAGTGCGTTGAAGGCAGTTTACAAAGAGCCCTTTGTGGGTTCTGTCAACGGAAGCTCCTCTCCCGTTGATGGGACCATCATTTCCACAGCATAGCTCTGTTTAAGAAGAGACAGGATTAAGCTATTCCTCCATCAACTTCCATTTGGCCTCTATTTCAGTCTTCCATGAACCTCTGGATGGTAGATTACTGTATCAACATCATCTAGCCAAAATGTTCTTAAGAGGAATATTACTTATTAAGCCACGTATCAGAAGACCCACTCTCCTCCATGGGATCTCAGTTTCCTAATAGAGTAATTAACTCTTGAGCCTTTTAAACCTGTGGCCACTTGTGACCTCCATTTTCTTTTATGTAAAACACTGTTTTTAGTGGCTGTCATTTCAGCTCGACGTATTTGAGCTCCATGCCCTCGTGTAGAGAACCTTCCCTGATTTTTCACAAAGATAGGGTGGCACTTCATACGAACCCTTCCTTCCTGCCTAAGGTAGTATTTGAACACACCTTAAACTAGTCCCTGGAGTTGTATGTTATCCTGAACTCTCCAGTCAATGTGAACACCTCTTACATACTTTAGATGTCCATCGTATATTACGATACTACAGTAATTGAATGAAAATGATTAGAAAATCGATTGAAAATGATTAGAAAAACTTCTCAATTTTTTGTTACCTTTGCCTCGAGCGGGGAAGGTCTCCCATTCACTAAACAGACTCTTTCCAATTGGCTAGCACATTGCATAACATTTTGTTATTCAAAATACAACAAGCCATTACCTGGACCTGTCCAAGCTCATTCTACCAGAGCTGTGACCACTACTGCGGCCTACTTTAAAGGGGCCTCAATCATGGATATCTTCAATTCAGCTACCTGGTCCACATTTCACACTCTCACAAAGCATTACAACTTAGACGTGGCTTCACGCTGTAGGATGGCCTTTGGCCGAGCTGTCCTACAAGGTCTCCTGTCATAATTCCACCCTTCTTGGGTTTACTGCTTGGGATGCATCCCAAGTGTATTACCTGCTGCAAGAGACCTCTCCATGTAAGATAGTACAGTTATGTAAAATCTTACTGTAACAGTAGATCTTTGAGGAGTGTCTCTTGCAGCAGGTATGATCCCATCCTCTGTCCCCCTCCTTCTCTAAGAGAACAAATTCTGGTCCAGTGACTTATGGGTTGGGATAGCTATGTTACCTCGGCTTCCCCTCGGCCCTTGCTTAGTGAGCTGAATCCGGCTGGGGAACTGAGGATACTAGGGACTACCCACACTTCTATAGGAAACAGGAAGCTGGTGTCATGTGTGTACAGCCCCTGGAACAGCCTGCTAGAAGAGCTGCCGTGCACGACAGCGACCTCTGGAGACGACCCAAGTGTTTTACCTGCTGCGAGAGACGCTCCTCAGTGATCTACTGTTATGGTAAGATTTTACGTAACTGTACTTTCTTGAAGTGATATATGATGTACATCCACACTGACCCACCCAACCTCTCCTGGCAAGTGGTGCACCGGTCTAGCTTCCAACGAGTAAGATCTGATGTCTCAGGGTGGTTCCGAGGGAGTTACCACCCGAGTGGGTGGGAGGAGCTCGCTTGAAGATGTTCTGACAAGTCTTAAAGGGAAGGAACACTACCAGATTTGTGGATGTACATCATGTACCACTCCTAGAAGTACTTTTACAGGTGAGTAACCTATTTAATACAATTCACAATCCTGATATTATGAATGTCTGCCGATCTGAACTTAATGTCTCCCTTGCGGTTCAGATTAGCGGGCTTCTGCTGTACCTAATTATGAATCCAAACCCAAAAAGCCTCAGTGCTGCTCACACAAGAAAAACATTTTGAACACCTAACAAAAACACAAAATATATTTCAAAACTATAACTCTACACAACAGCAGAAACATGGATACATACATCACTAATGCATTAGCAAAACTTTTTTAAAAGCAATTCTCTGAAGGCTGATAAAATGTCCTCTTGCATATCTGGCATTCAGTCAGTCAATCAATCTTTATTTAACCAGGTGGAACACCATTGAGCAAGCTCATTTGCAAGGTGGACCTGGGTAGTACACATGAGCAATTCAGTAGAACAACAGTAGCACAAGTCAGCACAACAGGATAGCATAGCCTGAAACATGTTAAGGCAAAGGGTAATACAACAACTCTTCAGTACAACAAAATAAAGAATTATACACTACCGGTCAAAAGTTTTAGAATACCCCCATTTTTCCAGTTTTTATTGAAATTTACGCAGGTTAATGTCTCAATGTACTCTGAAATTAAAGCGTAGAACAAATAAACAATTGGAGATAAAAAAGAAATCATAGAATAGTTTTAACAAAATTTAATCTAAATTTTTGTCTTATCAAAGTAGCCACCTTTTGCAGATATACTGTAACCGTCGAACACACTCGTGGCATTCTTCCTACAATGGACATCAAACATTGTTCGGGAAGTTCTTCCCAACACTGTTGCAGAAGTTCCCACAAATGTGTTGCACTTGTAGGTTGCTTTGCTTTCACCCTTCTGTCCAGTTCATCCCAAACCAGCTCGATGGGGTTTAAGTCTGAGACTGTGCTGGCCATTCCATGATTTGAAGCCTACCGTCTTGTTCTTTTCCTCAAAGGTAGTTCTAACATAGCCTGGAGGTATGTTTTGGGTCATTATCTTGCTGTAGGATGAACCCCTGACCAACTAGGCGTAGACCAGAGGGTATTGCATGGCGCTGCAAAATGCTGTGGTAGCCCATTTGGTTCAGGGTGCCAGTCACTCTGTGCTGTGAGCCGCCTATCACGCAAGCTGTTGACTCTCAGAAACTTGTCTTCTGATTCTGTTGTGGCTTTGGGTCTGCCAGACCTCTTCCTGTCAGAGTTTCCTCCAGTTTCCAAGTGCCTTTTGATGGTGTAGGAAACTGTACTCACTGACACCTTGGCTTTCTTTGCAATTTCTCTAAAGCAGTTTTTGCTAACCTAAACTTTTTTTTTTAACCTCTAACAGTTTACCGCTTACCTTTGTACCATTTCAGGTTATTCACTGGACTTGAATTGCTTAAATTTCAATAAAAACTGGAAAAATGGGGGTGTTCTAAAACATTTGACCGGTAGTGTATACAATAAGTATACACGTAAAACAACAATTTCTTAATATAAGCAGTGTGGCAATATAGGAGTCAGCCTGCTAGGAAGAATGATAGAAATGCAAGGAGGCACAAAGAATAAGGGGAAGGGAGGGATGAGGGTAGGAGGAAGGATGAGGGCTACTAGTATCACAGTAGTGGCAGCAGTGCAGTTAGTGACAGGGAGAACATTTGCAGAGCTCAGAGAAGGATCGCTAGTAAACTGATTTGAACGCCACAAGATTAATTGGGTTAACCAGTTTTAACGTTTTTTGGATTTTATTCCATAGCTGGGGCAGCATGAAGCTGAAGAAAGCTCTACCAAAACGGGAAGTGACCCTAGGTACATACAGTGAGAAGTAAGAGTAACTTCTTAGGGCGTAATTGCCTAAGGCGCAGAGGGGTGACCAGTAGGATATGTAAAGGGGGAGTTTCTTAATAATAGCTCTGTAGGTCCAGAGTATAGCATCCCTTTGTCTCCTGAACTTAAGTGATGTCCAGCCCACCATTGAATGAAGTGCACAATGATGCGTGGTATAAGCTGCACCAAAGATGAAACATAAGGCTCTGTGGTAAAAGATGTCGAGTTTTGCTCTTGCTGACCCTGAAACGTGACCATAGAGGAAGTCAGCATAGTCCAGGAGAGCTAGGAAGGTGGTTTGTACCAGAGTCTTCCTAGCCTCTTGAGTAAGTAGATGTTTAATTCTACAGAATAGGCCAAGCTTTTGCTTCAGTTTATTTGAGAGTTCTTCTGCATGCTCGGTGAAGGAGAGTCTGTTGTCAATCCATACACCTAAGTATTTGAATTTTGCAACATAATGCAGTGATTCACCAAGCAGTGTGGTGAGAGGTGGAACTGGGCCAGATGTCCAGGGATTTGAGGCTATAAAAAGTGGAGACAGGAGCATGGCTTTTGATAGCCTGTATTGATAGAACAGTAAAGGAATTGGAACCAATGTTTCGAAACCAACTTCTACACGGAAATGCAGCTTGCAGGTTCAGTGCAGTTCTTCATTAAGTGCTGCAGTGTGTGTTTTTTTTTGTACATCTTACTTATAGTCAGGGCTCTAGATAAGATTTTTTGGAATGAATACCTGTACTCCTCATTTTGAAAGTGAGTTGAGTAAAATGAAATTCAGATGTGTACAAATGTCTTGGTAGAGTGGACTGAGGAGTACATTTAGTACAAAAATGTAGTTTTTTTCCTAGGTAAGAATTTCAGATGCTAACAGTGCTCTAATGTTGGCAGGTAGGAATTTACTCACCAGTTTTAAAACATAGTGAGCAAAACAAAAGTGGGATGCATACAAGTGCTGTAAATCTGGCAAAAAACTGTTCCTTTTGAATTACCAGTTATATTATGAAGCACTGTTCTTTGGCGTGTGGAGTATTTACAAATGTTGGGTGAGTACTGGTACTCAAAAAAAATTTCTGAAGAGTATTTCCTAAAATGAGGTGAGTAAAATAGGCCGGTACACACCTTATCTGGAGCCCTGCTTATAGTTCTGCTGTTGGTATTCTTACCACTTGCAGATAACTAACCTGACTTCCCCCAGCTATAACCTTATGAGTATTTTTTAATGTAGAAGAAATATCTATATTAGAATTATTTATGGGTTTAGTCTGCTAGACTTACTGGTGTGATGCGAAAATCTATGTGTAAAGCTACTGTTTCAAGAATTTTTTTTATGTTTAAATTTTCTTTTACAGAAACTCTATACAGTGTGTGATGTTGCACTTTGTGTCATCGTTAGCAAAAGTACAGCTTGTAGTGTGGATTCACCGAAAGAACCTGTGCTACCGGTCAAATTTTTCACACCACCTGATAAGGTACTTTTTCCATTTTTTATGTAATTTTTATCAGTTTGAATTTGGCATTAACTAAACGATCAATGAGTGTAATGTCTGTTTAAAGGCTTAACCTAGCTTACAGTTTAGCTTTCTCAACTACTGATCGTTCCCTTTAGGAATTGTATACTATGGGTGAGATTTTAAGGAGGAACCCCTGTACAATGGCAAACGTTAAATGTAATTTAAGAAGAATTCTGCTGTCTTGAATACGTTTTCTGTGTTTCCCTGCCGTGAGATTCTACGTATTGAAAGTAGCTTTATTTAAACAACTGCTTTCTCTTACTACCTATCACCTCCTTTGGCTTGGATGTGCAGTGAAATTAAAATCCAGTGTTTGTGGCATCTCCTTTAATTCCATGACAACAGATTGCATATCCTAGAAAGGGAATTGACACTCCCCTGTATATTCAAGCAAAAGGAATAGTTGGATTATGAGAGAGAAAGTTTGGGCTTCAACACAAATGTAAAGTACAAGAAATGGAAAATGTGTTCAGTTTCTGTCCAAAGGCGAAAGTCCATTTTTAACACATGAAGTCTTTGCTGCAGTTGTCGGGTTCCACTTCTTCAAACCCGTGCTCCACCAGTTTCATGTTCAGCTGCAGAAGAGTTTTTTGGCTCCCCCCACCCAGATTTCCAGCAGAGCATTCTTTTGACTCGGATTATGCTATGATTCTGTTTACCCCGTGGCAGAGTGCGTCACCTGCATAAGGCTGTTCAACATCTAAGAGACAGACGTAAGAGTGCTTGGGTTGGATCCAAACCATCAGGCTGGTTTCTTCTTTAAAAACATTATTGCACGGCACTAGGGTTACCACTCGCGACACCAGCAACACGGGTTTGGAAAGTAGCCCAGATTACCGGAGGGAGAAGGTTTGAGCATCCCAGAGGACACACTCTTTAGGGATGGAGTGTGCAGTCAATGGAGCAGCACCACCTGGACTACCACAGGTGAATAAATGGGTAATGGAGACACTAGCTGATGCCATGTGGCAGCACGTTCTTATTTGAACATGGCATTGTGGAATTGGCTTGGGGGGGATGGTGGAAAATGTCCTCTGCAGTTGTAGATGATGGGCCCCAGTACATCTGTGTTACCACTGGCCACCACCTGACAAACGACTAATGTCGAGGTACACCCCGCCCCACCTGAGGGGATGCAAACCAGAGTTACATGGAGGGCCAGCGTATTGGTGGTGGGGGCATAAGATCCGGAGGAGTAAATTGATATATTTTGATTTGTAATTTTTGACCAGGAAAGGCACACTGAGCTGGGATAGCTTGTTTCCAGGTGCAGCCTGAGGGATGGGTTACATGAACTTATTTTACTGATGGGAAAATGGTGGACATGACATTGGGGGAACTCCCCTACTCTTAATCTGACAATTAAGTCAAATCAAATCAAACTTTATTTATATAGCGCCTTTCAAAACCAAGGCACTGCACATAAAAATATAGATATAGCATAAAAAGATTAAAACAAATATATCAATAAATTAAACATCATTTGGGAATGCTAAACTGAATAGATGTCTTTAAATCAGTTTTAAATCTGTCGACAGTCGGGCATTTTCTTAACCAGTGAGGTAGAGAATTCCACAGGGATGGTGCTGAAAAAGATAAAGCACGGGCACCAGATGTTTTAAAACAAACCCTGGGAATCTCCAGCAATCCCTCGTCGGAGGATCAGAGAGGAAGGAGGGAGGGGGCAGTAGGGAGTGTGGAGGTCTTGCAGGTGGCTGAGCCCCTGCTCATGTAGGGCTTTAAAGGTTAGCAAGCCAAGCTTAAAGGTGATCTGCCACTAAACAGGCCGCCAGTGAAGCTCGCGCAGCACAGGCGTAATGTGACTGGCCCTTGACGTCCCATTCAGAAGACTGGCTGCCGTGTTCTGCACCAGCTGCAGGCAGCGAATATCAACCCCTGGAAGCCCTAGGTAGAGGGCATTGTAATAGTCAAGGCGAGTAGTGAGAAAGGCATGGACCAATGTTGGAAGATCATACGGAGGAACCAGGTGTTTCACCCGGGCGATATTCCTCAGATGGTAAAATGTTAAGGCCAGAGAATCAGTTTGTTTGTTACAGTGACCTACAGTGGGAAGAAACAAAAAAGATGCACAAGAAGTGTTTCAAAATTATGGGAAATTTAAACAGGCATATTTTCAGTATTTAAATTATGAGAACAGCTCCATAGAGTATTGACCCTGACAAGTAGCAGTCGGGGATTTCTAAGATCAAATTAAAAATTGAGGCAATAACAATACGATCTTGCAGCAGCCTTTAGAGGCTGAGCTAAAATATGGCATGCAGAAACACCCTTATGGTGATCCTTTTGGTTCCTGCAGGGGCAGAATAGACCAGTCATTCGTTTCAGCCTTATGTTGCGCAGATGAAAATCATAACACAGCTGCTGGATTTATTTCAGCATATCAAGCAGTATGCCTAAAACACATTTAGCTCTAGACACAAATTTATCAGGAACATTGTGGGATTTTTCAGATACTCCTTCTCCCATGGTTTCTGAGGCGAATCAAGATTGCTTACGTATCCCAGTTTCCGGAGCTGCAATTTTGGCAGTAGTTTCTGAACTCAAAAAAGGGAGCATCACTTGGGAAAGACACTTTATAATTACAGACTTACATACCTGTAACAGTATTTTACAAACCTGGTTTTGCAGCCTCCTCCTTCGCTGAAGGCTCTTGGTTTATCTTTTCAGAAAAGGGGACAAAACTAGACATTTAAAACGGGTGTCCTATCTGTTAACTGAACAGATTTTAAAATTGTGACTAAAATACTCGCATCCAGATTACCACAGGTAGCGGATATACTGACTGATCCAGCACAAACTTGCTCTATTTCCACTTGGAGGATTCCTGATAATCTGTACATGTTTAGAGAATTCATCTGTCATTGTATTAAGTACAAGTTTCCAGGTTTTTTTGCTATCACTTGACCAGTCAAAATCCTTCGATAGGGTGCCCCTTGACAGTTACTTTTCAGTATTGTCCTTATAAAGGATACCTCCACAGTTCATGGGATGGTTGCGGGCCTTGTATAATACTGTTTTGGTAACCTCTTTTTATGAGGAAGAATCGGCCAGTCTTTTCCAGTTAAAGTAGGAGTGCAACAAGGTTGCCCCTTGAACCTTCACATGTATATTTTTGTTCTTGACTCATTCACAGAATAATAAGGGACCCAAACATTAAAGGTATTTCTTTTTCTTTAGGAGGCCCTTCTTTTAAAATTGAGGCATACACAGATGATGTGTACCTTTATCTTACCTGTATCAATCATTACCATTCATCACTGGTTGGTACCAGTCGGAGGCACTAGGACACAGCAGGAAGCTTTTTAGTTCGTTTTCTTCCTGGCTGGAGGAAGAGCTGCTGCCCTCAAGGCTGCTGTGCTTCGTGGAGCCCGTTGGTTGGCCAGTAATGGACGCTGGCTCCTCCACTACCTCAGTTCTGTTTTTCCCGCCATCGATGACAGCAGCACGACTCCAGGGAACTATCCTGAGAATCTTCCAGAAACTCATCTATTTGGGTCTACTCATACGATCGGTCACTCAACGCCATTCCGTTGCAGATTACCGACACCATTTTTCTTCTGTTGTAAAGTACAGTGTTGAGTCTTTTCTTTGTTTTATTATTTTTGTGTACGGCCAATCATGTCGGGTTTGAGGCAAAACGTACGAAGGCGGGGACTTCCCAGATGCGTCGGTGTCCCTGCGGTAGTTTCTCTTCCATAACAGACCTGCATGATCAGTGTTTCACCTGCCTAGTGCCAGACCATGATATGGATCGCTGCAACACCTGCTTCTCGATGGATTTTCAAAATTTGGTCAGTCATGATGGTGAGGTTGGGGTGAACCCAACTGCGTCAGCGTAGGGCTGCTAAGGTAAGGTCCTGGCCTTTTTCTCAGGCCTCCCCAGCTGCTATATGCACTGGGAGAGCAGGACTCCTGTCTCTGGTCTCGCTGAGACAGGACGCCTGGGCAAGGGGTTGGGCAGCCGATCGGTCTCCGGGGTCTGGTTGTGCACCCCTCATGTCCTAGCCCAGTGTTGAGGTCTCAGCTGTACATGAGGCTTACATCGGCGGTTCCCTCAGTGACTCTGGCAGGCGTGGCCTTGGCTCCTGGCACCGACTGTGGTGCCAGTGAGTGAGGCGGCCCTGCCGTTGCCACTGGATCCTTGCCGACACTGCCCTCAGTGCCAGGACGGGTAGAGTTGCCTCTCTTCAGATCTCCTTGGTCTCCTTCCTGGAATTGGAGGATGACCAGGATGATCCTGACTGGCAGCCAAGTTCTCCGGAAGCTATGGACACTCCCCGGACTCAACAGGACGTTTTCTTCTTCTTGGTCCAGTTCATTAGCCGGCACCGCTCCTCTCTCTGCCAGTGCCACCCTTTGGTGCTGCGGAGGTTTTCAGTGCTGTCTCCATGTAGCAGCACCACTTTCGGTGCCGCCTTTGGAATTGGTGTCACATGTGGCGTCTCTTCCGATGCCAGTGTTGCGGTTGATGACTGTGCCATGGTTAGTGCCGTTTTGGGTAGCAGCACTGCCTCTGGTGCAATTTTGTGCCGCGTCGGCTGTCGCTGCCAGCCTAGGGTCCGAGGGGGAGTTTGAAGCCGACCCGGGTGCCATTTTTTGCTTCCCCTTTGCTTAAAACAGTGGCTAAGTTAGGGCCTCTCTCGAGGAGCAGGTCCCCGTCCTCTGGGTCGGGTGGGGGGGACACCCTCCACCTTGCATCACGCTCTGTCCCAGTGGCCTCGACCACTCCGGGATGAAGTCGGGTCAGTGGTCCGGGCTCCCCCTCTCTGGCTAGGGGCCACAGCCCTGCTGTGGGTGGGGACAGGAGACACCCTTCTAGGTCTGTACGGCACCAATCTCCTCCCCAGGGGTCTCTCCCCCCCCCCCCAGCACCACCCTGTTGGCTTGGAAAGGGGTGAGCAACAGTCGGTGGCTGGGCAGCGCAACCCCTAGGGGTCCCCTGCTTGTGTCCACAGCCCTGGCAGAGGGGCGTCATTCTCCTAGGACCATTCTGCTCTACCTCCTTCCTTTCTGCCTCCACCTCCCCTTTTCCCAGGTCTTTCTGGCCCCTTGGGGCCCCTCACCTGGAAACAGTATAGGGCTACGGCATTTCCCCCATCTATTTCAAGGTCATAGATGAGATGATTTTTCCACCTACTTCCTTGGCATCATCGCACCCTTTGCAGAGTCCTTCCACATCATCATCTTCCCCCTCTGAAGAAGAGGACTTTCCCTCTCACCTTTCCTCAGATGCTAATGTCACATAGTATCAGCGGTTCCTCGCGATGATGTTGGATGAGCTCCACCTTCCACTGTCGCTAGAACGCAATCCTGCAGTGTGACACTGGCATTCCTCGGGGATACAGCCAAGAATCCATGGTGATTCCTCCATGGTCTCGTCCTTTCTTGGAGGAGACGCACAGTGCCTGGCAGCTTCCCGCTTCCTCTTCACCAGCCCCTTGGGACTGCTAGCGCATGTATTGCACTACCCCTGTGTTTCCAGGAGCTATGCCCTATCCTGAATCTGGATTGGAGTGAATGGATACCCCTTTAGGGCATCTACACCTTTCAAGAGACCGCCCTCCCAGAGATTAACTCCATGGAGTTTGATCACCTGGCAGAATAGTCTTGTCTTTAGCATGGCGCTTTCTCTTGATCTCTGCACATCAGGCACACATGGTAGCCTATGAAATGCACCTGTGGGCTACGCTGGGTCAGATCCTGGTGGCCATGCCTGATAGCGAGGCAACTGGGTGAGCCATCACCATTTCTACCTGCAGCTTGGAACTGGCAAGACAGCAAGTGGGGCCATCTTATGCAGGGTTTTATTTAACTCTAAAAATTGATTAGTGTTTTTCTCATAAAAGTTCTAAAACATTGTGAAAATGCACAGCACTTGCCTCACTGTGTTTAACAAACATAACACTTCTAGAGGAGACCCAGCCAGTTGGAAATCCCATCGAGGAACCGATCCCTGATCCGGGTAAATCACCGGTTTCCCCGGTGTCTCCCCAGCAACCAAATCAGCCAGTCCGATCAATGTCGAGATCTAGAACCCCCCTTGACTGACAGGCCGAGGAAGGAGCATAAGCGCTTAGAAAAGAGGCGACACCATTGGTCATCCTCGTCCTTCTCAGGTAAGGAGAGGCTTTGGCGGAAACTCCGTCAACACTACGAGGATTTATGTGGCAGCAGCTGATTCTGCCTGGACAGAAGCTGGCCACGGTTTCTACTCCAGCCATATCTTCCTGGACTAAATCTTCATCACTCATTCGCACTAGTGGGATAGCGCCCTGAGGCGCTAGGACCAAGCAGGAGCCAAAATTGCCGAGACAGGACCATGCATGCGCAGCACCACGAGACTAGCTCGCACCTGTCTAGTCTATCTCGGCATCGACCCTCCAGCCGCCTCATTTCCTTTTCTCCCGCCATCGAGTGCGCTTGGATGTCGACGTCGCTTGTCTGCTGGAGTCAAAGTTTTTGTCTGTACGACAGCAGCTTTTAGCGTTTAACATTTTAGTAGTCATTTCTTCTTTTACGAACAAGAAAAGATTATGAAGAAGAAGAAAGAAAAATTCTCACCTGCCATCAACGGAGTCATCCTTAGATGTTAGCGGTGACAGTAGGAAGACTTTGTTTGAAAGTGGTTATGGGGCAGAGGGGCTGTGTCCGGTCTGCCACCCTTGATAAATTGGGGTGAGGTGTCAGACTACTGACAGTCCTGTATTTAGGGGACAGTCCACTGGAAGCACAAATCTAGCGGTTCCGGGATCCGCTCTGCTTAACCTCGAGCTCTTCTTCCTCGCTGGGGAAGAAGAATTGGTGCCGTCGAGGTTGTCCTCTGGCACATCTGCACGGTGACGTCTCATCGGGGCAATAGGCCTGAACCAACTTTGGTCGGTTCCCCTTGGCCCCACTCTTAACGGCCGCATTCTCAACTCCGTACTCTGTCTCTGTCCTTGATGGAACTCCGGTGTGCATTTTCATCTGTGGGCTGCTCCTGTGGAGCGGGAGGGTTCTCCTTCTTCCAGTTTTCCTGGCCTGTGTTCCTGATTTCGGGGCCTTGGAGCTGCTGGACCGGAACCGGGTTGATTGGATCAGGATCAGCGCATTGCCCTCTTGGTGTCTTTGTCATTGTGTTGACCCCTCGTGCCTACCCCCCCCCCTCACTTTTCCATGCAGGGGCCAGCATGGGCACCACCTTTTTCCTTCTCCCCTTCTCCTCAGGATTTTCCATTGGCATTTTCTGCGGTGGTGTTTGTCCTGGCACTGTGCCATCGCCATGGATGGCAGCTGCAGGTCCGGCACCGTAGATCGGGCGCCATGGCACCACTGGTTTGGCTTAGGTGCCGTGGCGGCACCGCTGGTGTTACCGATCCGGTACGCTGGCACCTGCATCATGGCTCAGTGCCGTCGCTCAGGTGTGGTGCCATGGGTGCTGTTTTATTGCCATTGGTTGCTGGATGCCATTGGTGGTAGTAGGTGTTCTATGGACCTGCTGGTGGCGCTTGAAAGCACCATTGGTGCCGTGAGTACCATGGGTGCCACTGGTGCCTTTGGGTGCCATTCTTGCCATGGTAACATGGGTGTCGGGGGTGCCCTCAGGTGCCATTGCTGCATGGGTACCGGGAGTGCCTGCAGGTACCGCTGTGGGTTCCCTCAGGTGTCGCCCAGGTTGGCATAGGCACTGCTTGGTGTCCTTCTGTGCCACGAGTGATGCTGGTGCTAGTGGGTGCTGTCTGGCAGAACTAGTGACAAATTTTCCTTCTACAGACTTCTTCTCCGCAGAACTTGTGGCAGGATGTTTTCCACAGAATGAAGTCCTGTTCTGCGGATTATTTTTTTCCACACATCTTAGTGAGTGCTAGTCTGCGTGGGATCTTGTGACATCCAGTGGTTTTCCGCTGATGGAACTGTTCTGTACTGTTATGCCAGTGGAATCTCTCATTCCGCTCAGTACTTTCTCGGCTCCCTGCATGGTGCCAGGCTCCTCAGCATCCTTCCTGGTGGCAAAGTCTCTAGTGGCTCTGACCTTGACCTCCCTTAGGGGTCCTGATGAGTCTCTCCCTGTCCTTCTGGTCTGTAATACAGCAAATGATTCATTTATATACTGAAGGGCATGTCCTCTCTATCATCAGAGTCCATGATGGAAAATCTTTTCAGTAGTTCCTCAGTGATGGGGTCCACTATAGTATTTCAGATTGCATCCGTGGACCACACTTCTGCGTCTAGACTCTTTCAGTCGTCAAGACAGTTACACTTTGTGAAACATTCTAATTCAATGGTCCGGAGCTGCTCAGGCTCTTCCGCTCCTTTGGTAGGGATATATAGCCCCCTTTTGATATTGCCCCTTCGGTGGCTTCTTCGGCACAGGTGGTTATCATCTCTCCAGCTGTGATTATTAATCCAGTCACGATTTCAGTATGGACGCTCAGGCTCCTCCTGCCCCTCAGATGGAGGACATCTTCGTCATCTTTGTATCAGGCACTCCTTGCGAAGTAGCAGCCTGAAAGCCTTGTTAGGCTCTGACTAATGTTAATTTTTTTTTTTTGTGTGTGTCACAGCACTGGGCCTAGCCAAAATTACCCAATACCATCCTTTTGGATCTGGTTAGGTTCTGTCTCAGCCCACTGAGGTGCTAGTCTCTAGAATACGGTAAAGAGTATATGACTTCTTCTACCCCTAGGGGGAGTCCGATCCAGCGGCAGTATGGGTCATCTCTTTCTCCAAGAGAGATTTCTCTTATTCAGAAACATTTCCTAGACCTAAGCGACTGGCCAGTCTGTTAATCCCCCTTTTTTTATCAGGCTTTCTTCTCTTGAACAGAGCCTTGCAGCAACAGAAGTGACTCCCCAGTGAGTTGGAACTCGGGTTCCTAATTCCTTGCTTGCTTCAACTTAACAGACGACATACTCTTTTCTTGACCGAAGGTCAAGTAGGTCTTTTTTCTGAGATGGCTTCTCAAATATTCACACCTTCGGTTCCTGCGCACTGGTTCTGTGCCTGTCGCTCACAAAGCTGTCCTCTCCGAGTGCATGATGGAGCTGTGATGTTTTTCAGCAAGCAAACTAGAGTCCTTTTCTACTCCCTTCAGGGAGGCCAGAGTAAGTAGTGCCTCCCCGCATTGAGTCACTTCTGCCGCTATTCATTCACTTTCAACGAATGGGTTAGCCCTAACTTGGTCCTGCTGCGCCCCTCCTTGACGCACATATGCCTTAGAAATCCAGCCCCTGTTTTTTTTTCTGTCAGAATGTTTTTCTGCAGTGGACACGTCCTCCTGTACACTTTTCCTGTCTTCCCTGAGTTCAGAGACTGCTACTACAGTTGTACACACAGGGGCAGGATGATTCCTTTTTGGAATATAAAGTGGGTAGGATCTGGTTCTCCTAGACCACCACAAGAGGCTTCTAAGTTGGCTTTGAGCTTTCATCAGGAAGGTTTTAGTGACTGTGAAAACCATTCTCCTTGATGGGCTAACCCCAACGGGACCTTCTTTTGTTCATCAAGTAAGGGATTCAAAGTGCTCCTAGACCTGTTGTTCGCAGGTCAGCCATATTTGGTAATGGGGGGTTCCCACCTGCGCTTTTCGGTCTGCCATGAACCAGTAGACTTTACCCCTGGCTTTTTCATTTACTGACGGCCTTTTACGTTAGATTAATACATGTCTTTGACACTATTATTTTTGGTCCTAGACCAAATTGTGTAGCCGAGTTCTCGCTGTACTCCTAGAGTGGTTACGGCTTTCTGGCAGAGTTTCATTTGGTGTCCATTGCAGTCGTTTGCAAAGTGGTAAGTTACAACTCGAGCGCTTATCTTGTAAGCACTATGTTCTAGATGCTCTTTCCAAGACAGCTCTTTTTATTAGCAGGACAGTCCCTGGCCATCCTTTCTGAGTGAACCATATCTCCTACCACCCTACTCAGGGTTGTTGGTTTTAGCTTGGTACTCCCCCACTAGTGTAAATAAGTGATGGAGACTTAGTCCAGGAAGATATGGAAATTACGTACTTACCATAATTGTTGATCTTCTTGGACAGTCTTACTTGGTATGAAAGAACAGAGGAAGGCCAGAGCCCATCGAGACTGTTCCCCACACTATGTGGGACATTATTTCTATTATTCCTCAACCAAACATCTAATTTGTTTTTAAAGACAGTGGCACTAGTTGCCTCTACCAATTTTTGTGGCAAGGTGTTCCATACAATGGCTGCTCTTATTGGAAAAAAGTTTCCCCTTTTGCTGGTTTTATAAGTTTTTACTTCAAGCTGTTTATTATGCAGTCTCGGAACATGTCTCCTTTTGGAGCGTGTAGACCACATTTTTCCATTAGATCTGGTGAATTTATTAAATTAAAAACCATAAGCATATCACCTCTTAATCTTCTAGTTTGAAGAAAGAAGAGACCAGTAGTTTTTAATCTGTTCTGATAATCCAAGTTTGTTAATCTTGGAATCATTCTAGTTCCTCTCCTTTGAACCTGTTCAAGAATTGCTATGTCTTTTTTTTGGTTTGGATTCCAGAAAGGGGAGCCATAGTCTAGATACAGTCTAATGTATGCCCTATACAATGGAATAAGGCATTCTTCAGTGCGATTAACAAATGTGCGTTTTATTTGCCTCAAACGGCTGTTGGTCATGCAAGCAGTTCTAACACAGTGATCATTTGATGTAAGTTTATTATAAACATATACCCCTAAATCTTTTTCACAATTTGGTGAGTGAAGTGGTAGTCTGTTTATATGATATATCGTTTTTGGATTATTTACACCGAAATGCACTACTAAACATTTGTCTTAATTAAACTGCATATGATTTTCATTTGCTCAAAGTGTTAATTTTTCCAAATCCTACTTTAATGCAGAAATTTTTTATTGATTATTAACCTTGCCCCAATTTAGTATCATCTGCAAATTTAACTATGAAGTTATTTGGCCCTCTTTGTAAATCACTGATAAAGAGGTTAAACAGTGTTGGTCCCAAGACCGACCCCTGTGGTACACCACTTGTCACACTACCCGAATCAGACAAGATATCATTAATTCTGACTCTCTGAGAATGATTTGTCAACCAGTTTAAAGTCCAGTTGACAATATCAGGTGACAAACCTAGATTGTGCATTTTAGTAATGAGTTTTTCATGTGAGACTTTATCGAAAGCTCTACTAAAGTCCAAAAGAATTACATCAGTAGGGATACCCACATCTAGTGGAGTACTTATATTATTGTAAAAATATATCAGATTGGTGGTGCAGGAATACTTGGGAGTAAACCCATGCTGATTTGAATCATAAATTCTAATTTTTACAATCTTGATCTATTAGAGACTTCATTACTCATTCCATTAATTTACCAGCCACTGAGGTCAGGCTAATTGGACTATAATTTTGCACAGAACCTCTATTGCCTTTTTTAAATATGGGAGCAACTATTGCTGAACGCCAGTCATTTGGTACAATGCTTTCTTGTAAGGATTTATTGAAAATAATTGACAAAGGTATAGGAAATATTTATAGTTTCGATCAGAAACCATGGATGAATACCTTCTGGGCCAGGACTAGTATTTTTTTTTTTTTTTTTGATAGCCTGTATATTGTCAGTTGGATAGAACCTATGATAATCTATGTGGTGAACTTTTTAAATGTACTAATAGGTGATTTTTGAAAGAAGACAGAACAAATGTACTTATTAAAGAGATCCGAGGTTTCTGTATCAGATAGAGAAGAGCCATTGGTTATAATGGGACCAATGGTCCTTGATACACCTTTTTTACTATTTATATAGGAGAAAATAGATTTGTGACAGTCTTTTGTGTGAGCTAGTTTAAATTCTAGCTTATTTTTTGCCAATTTAATAGAATTTTTTTAAGTTTTTCACAGATAGTCTGTATTTATGTAATATAGTAGTTTTAAATGGAACAGAACTACTCTTAAGTTTCCTAAAAAGTTTAATTTTTATTTTAATCTGATTTTTAATTGTCTTGTTGAACCAAGGTTGGATTTTTCCTTTATTATTAAATTTCCTCTTGGATGGAATAAAGGTATTTTCTAAATAATGTACAATGTTTTTAAAAAAAGTCCCAAGCTTGTTGTGTTGTACAATTAAGAAGATTAGATGGATGCCCAGTTTATGTTTTGTAAGTATTCATTGATTTTAGAAAAAATAGCTTTGTTATAGTTTTTTGTATAGTATAACTTCCTTTGTGTAGTTTTAAACTGTTGAATTTCAAAAAGAATAGATGATCGATCACTGGTCCCAAGTGGATCCCAAATTTGTAAATTGCTGATTTGTTGCTCTATGTTAGTAAATAATAGATCCAAAATAGTAGGACCTCGAGTGGGTTCAGTAACAAGTTCTTGTAATCCAGTACTAACTACCACATCTATTAGTCCTTTCTCGGCATAGGACTGTCCTGAGAATGAGTCCCAGTTAACATGAGGGAGGTTAAAGTCACCAAATATTACAGTATCTTGAGATTCTGAAAAATGTGTAATTTCTTTAAACATGTCAGTTGTGTAATCTGAATTTGCAGATGGAGGTCGATAGATGTTATCAATAGTTATATAGGACTTCTCCTTCAATAAGATTTTAACCCATATACTTTCCAAAGGAAAGGGTGAACACACTTCAAAATGAGGAATATCATTTCGTGTGTACATACAAACTCCACTGCCTTGCTTATCTAATCTGTTTTTATGATGCAATTTATAACTTGGAATTTCTCTGGACCAAATTGAGGATGCGTCCCACCAAGTTTGAGTTACTCCCACCTGTATTTAAAGTTTTACATTTGGCTTCGAGTTCTGCTAATTTGAGTTGGTTTAAAGATCTTGAATTCAAAGCTAGGAATTTACATTTAGTTGTAATAATATTTTGGTAAGTATTCAGAGACTTGGGAATAGACCCATTCTCCCCCACTGTTTTTTAGTTTAAACAATGATTTTGGTGATACTTTTCCCCATAAGTGTACTACCCCTATGACTGAGATGTAAACCGTCCCAGCAAAACAAGGAAGAATGATCTGAAAAGGATTCCCAGTGGGTAATACAGGGTATATCCTGCTTAAAGCACCACTTTCTCAGCCATTCATTTAGGGCTCTGATTTTCTGCGTCATGGTTAGACGTTGCTGTCGGGACAGGTAGAATTTCAGATATACTTACTCAGCATCCCCTATCAAGTAACAGGTTACATAACGCCCCATAGTCCTGTTGTAGCTGATTAAATGGGATGTTCTTTATACCATTAACACTGGCATGTATGATAACCATTGGATTTTCCCCCGCATTTTGTAAAATTTTAGGCATCATGGAGGTAATGTCAGATACCCTGGCCCCACGGAAGCTAGAACAAGTGCAGTTGCTCTTGTCACTATTGCATACCACCCTGTCAGTGTGCTTAATGATTGAATCTCCCAGGACTAACACTTGTTTTGAGACAGTAGAGGTACAAGAATCAGAAACAGGTGATTGTTTAACACACTCTGGAGCGATTAACTTAACAGATATTGATTTGGTAGCTTGAGACTTGCTAGGACAAGTATTCATGGGGATTAACTTCTGATTGAAAAGTGTTTTTGAACCATTATTGTCAACAGAGGGTGATGCACAGGATAAATCATGTAGCACTTCATTATTTGATACAGCCAATTACTCAAACCTATTACAAGTTTCAGTAGGGGCACTATTGTGTGTTTGACCGCCCCTCCTTTTTTTTTTTTTGGCTTTGTGACAATGGTCTAGTCATCATCATCAATATGAGAAGAGGGCGGATAATCATCCACCTTATAAGAGGGGGCAGAGGCAACAGGTATACTAGTACTAGTCGTTACAATTGTCTCCTCATCAGGAGGCATAGAAATGCTACCTGAATGTGAAGGAAATTGTTCATTAGAATGAAGTTGTTCATCCATAAGATCAATGTAACTTTCCAATTATCTAATATCAGTAGAAACTGGTTTAATATTAAGCAGAAACGTTATCTCTGCTTCAAGAGTAGTAATCAGATGACAATTAGCACATACATAACTCGCTCCCATATTTACCCTCACTATACATCAAACATTGCATACACTTACTAAGTTCCTTTTCCATTATTAAAGGTGTATATTTACTAAGTAGAGGATATGCTAAAATTATCTTATCCAAGTTTGTCTAATGCAGCAGTTTCAGCGTGCCCAGTGAACACAGCAGACATGCATAAACACAAATGTAGCTTCTTTTAGTTAGCTGCTTTCTGATCTGCAAGCAAGGCAAGCAACAGGAAGTTGTAATTTGAGTCACCTGCTTTTATAGTGTCTAAGCCACACACCCAATTTGGCTCTCTCTCCTCCTACTGATTTAGCAAAGTAAGTTGATACAGTACCCTTCACAGCACAGAACACACACTGATTGACTTTTTTTTAACCCTAAATAAGACCCCTTCTACTTCTAATAAAGTATCTGTCTTGCTTAATCTCAACAGACACTGACTCCTGCTGAGATATGTGTTAAATTAATAAGAAAATGTAGCTTCTTTTAGTTAGCTGCTTTCTGCTCTCCATCACTCATTCACACGCCCACCCACCATCCCCTGGGTTCAGTTGTTTTCTTTCCTGGTCTTCATGGTCTTATGGTTCAGGCTATGAAGACGTTGTTCTTTGATCTTTCTTGCAAAGGCCATCTGGGCCCTCTCCGGCCCAGAAAGACAGGATCAGATATTTTCATTAGTTAAACTGCACCTCCTCAGTTGAAAAGGTACTGAGGTGGTTGGAGGGTCGACGCCAAGATAGCCTACACAGATGTGAGCTAGTCTCGTAGTGCTGCGCATGCATGATCCTGTCTCGGCACCGACCCTTCTGAAAAATTGTGGTTCCTGCTTGGTCCTAGTGCCTCCGGCGCTGTCCCGCTAGTGTGAGTGAGTGAGTGATGGAGACTGTCCAAGAAGATCAACAATTACAGTAAGTACATAATTTCCATTTCTTGGCTTTCGCCTCCTAGGCCAAAGCCAACTCCTTTGAAACCGGTCAAATCGGTTCTCCCACCCGTGGAGCCGGCCAAACCCGTTCTGGTTTGGCCAAAATCAGTCTTTCCGCCAACTGTGGTGGAGCAGTCGCCTGAACAGCCTTCGCGGGAGGCTCCTACGAAGGATTCTCAGACAGTTCCGGGACTCCCACATAGGTTGTCGGTCACCCTTAAGCCTGATTGCTCCAGGTGTGTTGAAGGGGACCTTGGTGGCCGACCGATCTATCCGTATTCTTCGGATACGGAAGACACCGACCTACCCTCTCACCCTCGGGACGATGAGTCTATCAGTAGTCTGTCGACGGAGGAGGGCCCTTCGTCATTTCAAGGGATTCTCCACCTTATCTCTGAATCCACGGGGATGCCCCTGGAGCCTGTCCCGCAAAGGGCAGATTACCCTCTTACAGATATTCTTAGAAGAGGGAATACATCCACGGAAGCCTTTCCAGTGGCCGAAGCCATTGTTGGCCCAGCTTGGAACTCTGGCAGCATTCTGCCTTCTGCCCAGCGCTGTCTGCCTGGATGACCTGCAAGTATGCGGTGCCCATTGGGTCCCTCTCGGGGTTCACTGAACAGCCCTTGGCCGAGGGGTTGGTGACTGCCTCAGTGTTCAGATGCACAGGCAGCTCTGCTGACACCGATAGACCGCTGGACAAGGGGTCCAAAAAAACTGGACCACACGGCCAGGAAGGTCTATGCAGCCTCCTCTCTAGGCTTCCGTCAGGCGAGCTCAGCCGTCATCATGGCGCACTTCTCTCATGCCCTGTTGAGTTCCCTAGCCTAGATGAAGTTCTCCCACACCTTCCTGTGGACCTTCAGACTACGGTTAAGCAAGTTCGGGACAAGGGCTGTGCTGTTGCCAAGCAGAAGCTTCAGATGGCTTTGAACCTCAAGGATTCTTGCACCTTTTCGGTGGCAGCCGCGGTTGCCTCACGCTGCAGGGCTTGGATGAGGCTTTCCACCTTTACAACGGATACCTAGCACAAACTCACTGATGTTCCTTTCCTGGGTACCGATCTCTTCGGCCCGGGGTGGGTGGTCACCTTCAGCGAATCGAGCAGTCCAAAGCCACCTTGGAGTCTGCCACTTCTGCTCAAAGCGCCCGGTGCCAAAAAGCAGCAGAAAAAGAGAAAGTCTTTTTGACACCCTGCTCTTGCAGCCCTCCTTTCATGGTGGGCAGCAACAGCAGGCACAGGCTTGGCGCCACCGGCCCGCAGACAGGGAGGTCGGGGTTCAGGTCCTGGACCCTCTTCCTCCAAACCTGCCTAGTGTTGCCACTCCTATCCCCGTGAGACCAGCTCTGGATCCTCCCATGGTGGGGGGGGGCAGCTCTGCCACTTTCTTTCTGCCTGGTCCACTGTTACAATGGACTGGTAAGTCTTAAAAGTGGTCGGCCAGGGTCTGCCTCTGGAATTTGAGCAGTACCCTCCCAGCCAAGCCAAGCTCCCATGGGAGGAGAGAGTATCAGCCCACGGCTCTGAGACATATCATAGCCCAGCTGCTCCTTTATTAACAAATTAACAAAGTCCAAGAGGGTAGCATCTTCCAGAAAAAGAGATGTGCAAGAACAAGGGGGCACAATTTGAAGATAGAGGGGGGGCAGCTCAGAGGTAATGTGAGGAAGTATTTTTTCACTGAGAAGGTTGTGGATGCATGGAACAGCTTCCCTGAGGAGGTCGTGGAATCAAGAACAGTGGGGGACTTCAAGAATGCATGGGACAGGCATAAGGCAGTCCTAGTGGGGAGTAGGAGGAAGTAAGCTGTTGGTTAACTAGGATCTGCAGCTTATCTGTTAGGTAGGAAAATGGGCAGACTAGGTTGGCCAAGCGGTCCTTATCTGCCATCAAATTCTATGTTTCTCCTCAAGGAGGCAGTGGTTTCGGTGGCAGATCCTTCAGTCAACCTAGGGTCGCTTTCCAGGTACTTCCGGGTCCCTAAGCAGACCGGGGCTGGCGCCTCATTCTAAATCTGCATGACCTGAATCATTACCTCAGCCATCACCTTCAGCATGGTAACTCTGTCCCAGATCATACCATGCCTGAAGCAAAACATGTAGTTCTGCTCTCTGGATCTTCAGGACGCATTCTTTCATGTCCCGATCCATCCACCTCACCAAAGGTTCCTTCGCTGCTGAACAGAAGGAGCCCTGTTCGAGTTCTGAGCCATGCCATTTGGCCTGTCGTCGTCCCCACGGGTCTTCACCAAATGCATTGCAGTGGTGGCGGCCCATCTTCAGTGTTGAGGGGTCAGAGTTTACCCATATCTTGATGACTGGCTTTTAGGGGGTTCCTCCAAACAAGAGGTGGAGGGGTCCAGGGACCTGGCCCGCCAAACCTGCACTGCCCTTGGTCTCCTGGTCAATGAGACCAAGTCAGAACTCGTACCTTCACAAGTGATACGCTTCATCAGGGCAGAGTTAGACACTTGCTGAGCCAGAGCCCGGCTCCCGACGGACAAGGTGGAGGTTCTCTCCTCCTTTGCCCAATGATTTCTGGTTGAGCACTTGCACCCTGCCCAGGACTTTCTGCGCCTTCTGGGGAACATTGTGGCCTGTATCACTGTGGTTCAATGGGCCCGGTGGCATATGCACCCCCTCCAGTGGGAGCTGGCCAGCCAGTGGACTCAGCATCACTGTCAGTTCGACCAGTTGATCACAGTGACCCAGAAGATGTGGTATACTCTCCAATGGTGGACCGTCCTAGAACATCTACAGGAAGGGATTCCATTTGTCTGTCCTGAGCAGACAGTCGTTCTCACGACCCATGCCTCTCTCACAGGCTGGGGTGCCCACATGGGGAATCACTGAGCCCACAGGTTCTGGACCCCCGAAGAATCCTGATATATCGACCTGCTGGAGCTCAGAGCAGTCAGATTGTCACTGTCAGCAATAGCTCCACTCCTTTGGGTCAATCTCAACGAACAGGGTGGCATACACTCCCAGATGCTGTGCAGGGAAGTAGGGAAGTGCTCCACATCTGGGCCCTCATGAACCAACTGGAGGCAGATCTCCTAGCCATCCACATGGCAGCCTTAAACCAGCTGGCGGACGCTCTCAGCCATGTGGGCGAGAGGTCCCACGAGTGGTCTCTCCATTGAGATATGGTAGTACACAGCCTGTTCTCCCACTAGGGTAAACCTCAGGTGGATCTGTTTGCCTCCGTGGAGAGCGTGACACTGAGGCTGTTTCATGCCTGCCCCCTTCAGCAGGGCTCGCTGCACGGGGATGCCTTCTTGAGGCTGTGGACCCCAGGCCTCTTCTATGCCTTCCCTCCACTTTCCTTGGTTCACAAGATGATCCCCAAGGTCATGAGGGACAAGACACAGGTGGTCCTGGTAGCTCCAGACTGACCACGCCAGTTCTGATATCCAGATCTTCTCAGCCTCTGCTCCAGGCCCTGAGGTGTCTTCCAGTACGCCCGCACCTCTCATCAGTCAGTCAGGGGAAGTTATTCCATCCGAACCTTCAATCCCTGCACCTGACAGCCTGGTTCCTGAGTGGCTAGAGTTTCAGGCTCTGGCCTCTCCGAGAATGTTCTTACAGTAGTGGAAGCATCCAGAAGGGAGTCGTCCAGGAGGAGGTGCTGTGCCTTTAAATGGAAAAAGTTTTCCATATGGTGTCAAGGCAAGGGCTTGGACCCTTTGTCTTGTTCAGTGGCTAGTATCCCAAAGGCGATCTTCAGTCCATGACGCTTAAGGTGCACCTGGCAGCTATCTCTGCTTACCAGGCACGTGCCGGTCAGCAGATGATGGCACAGGAGAAGGTGGTCTGGCATTTCTTTAAAGGCCTCGACCATATATTCCCTCTGGTGCGTGAACTTCCGCCTTTATGGGATCTTCTGCTGATACTGGCAAAGCTCATGGGCACGCCATTCGAACCGATGCACAGGTGTGAGATGTCGCATCTGTTGTGAAAGATCGCCGTCCTGGTGGCTGTCACATCAGCCAGAAGGACTGGGGAGCTCTCTGAGTCTCTTTACCTGGTCTTCCACAGGGACATGGTAGTCCTGCTACCCCTCCCGAAGGTGGTGTCAGAGTTTCACCTTAACAGAGTGTTAACGCTGCCTGTGTTCTACCCAAACTACACCTCGGAGACCGAGTACAGGCTCCATACTCTGGATCTGAGACGTGCGCTCTATTGTTATAAAGAGCAGGCGCGGGAAGTTTGGGGAGAGGTTCGTCAGCTGTTTGTCACCTACGCTGAAGCCCCACCTGGCAGACCTGCAGTAAATTGGACGATTGGCAAATGGATTAACTCTTGCATTGATCTTATCTGTGTCAGTCTTCACCATTCATCACTGTTTGGTATCTGCGAGGTCAGGACCCATGAGGAGCCCTTTTTTTTTTTTTTTTAAAATGGGGCGGGCCATTACCATCCCGGCGCCCGCCCTCGGGAATGATGCTCTGCATGGCACTTGCGGGTTGGCCGGTAGGGCCGCCTGCCTGCCAGTGGTTGTTCTCTCGCTGTAGAGGTTACCCCTCAAGGAAGCCGTGAAGAGCCTAGGCGAAGTCCCATGGTTTTCCTGCCGATTCTGTGTCTGCCATCACCGACGTCGCCTGTAAGATCTTTCTTTATTTTCATATTTCTCATACCGCCGAGTCTATTTTTGGTGTTTTTCTCCGTGAGGTCATGCGTCTCAGTCGGAGGGCAAGAAATCTAAGAAGGGTCAGCCCCCGCCCCATGTGGCGGTGCCCTTCTGGCGAAAATATTACGTTCGAACCAACACGACCGGTGTCTTCGTGTCTTGGCCCGCTTCATGACATGGATTTCCTTATGACTCCCTGTTCTCCATGGACGGTGGTCATTGAGCAGCAGCGATGGAATGTGGGCGAGCTCATGGAAACTTTGGGGTTGCTGCACTGGCCAAGCCACGCTCTCTCGGCCTTTCCTCCGGGTCCCTCCTGGTTTTATCGGACCAAGGAGGAGGGAGCCTCTGCTACTAGTAACCTAGCCATTGCCGAGCGTCTTCCATGGCGCAGGAGGCCCATCCCACTGCTTCCGAGGGCCAGCGGGAGGTACCGCTATGGCATTCGCCCTTGGGGTGAAGGCTCCTCCGTGTCTGACCCGCCGCGGGCCCTCACAGAGTCGGCAGCAGCGCCGACTTGTCACCCAGTGCTATGGCCTCTGTCGGAGCCGTTGGCGGTGCCGTGGGAGCTGCTACAGCACCGTCCTTTTCCATGTCCTCGGCGCCAAGGTTGAGCACTGTGCCATGTCGTTGCGGCTGGGCACCGTGGGGCCTTCAGACTCCTCTGTCGCCATCATCGGCACCTCCTCTGTCATCGGCGCTTGGGAGCTGGGTGGCACCGTCATCGGTGCCAATTGTTCCGTCGTTGGAACAGTCTCTGCCCTCGGTGCTGCCCGCGGCGCTGTGGGGCCGGATGGCGCCATGACTGGTCCCAGCTCTGGAGCTCTTGTTTGGGCTGGAGCAGTGCCCCTCCGGATTCCGCTCGCGGAGCTGCGGGGGACGCTGGCACCAGCTCGGGCACAGCTTCAGTTTCTGGGCCTGTTGGCAAGGATGGCAGTGGCCACCCTCCTACGGTTTGGCACAGGGCCTCAAACTCTACCTCCTCGGAGGCGGAGTCAGGCTCTGATTCAGATGCACAATCTGACCCTTTGGGGTTGGCTGTTGTGGAGGGTAGCCCAGTGGTCTCCTCGACAAGCCAGAGTCAGCCCCCTTCTGAGGTGAGATCAGTGGCTACCGAGACTAGGGTCAGGGGTGCTGACCAGCAGGCAATGATGCAGGTCACCATAGCTCTGCAGCCTGGTCTTGGTGGTTTCACTGACCCCTCAGTAGTGGTACCCCCACCAGTGGTGTGCCTAGATTGCCCAACGTTGGGGCCGATTAGGGCACCTACAGGAGGGGAGGGTACTGTACCCTAGGTAGACCCTTCGGGAGCTGCCCAGAGATGCCAGCTACCTGGGCTGGCCCTCTCAAGGAGGAGGGCTCTTTCGGACTCCAAGGGGTCAAGGGGCGTGGGGTCGGCACGTCAGCCTTTCTCAGGGGTCCACCCGGGCTCTGGGAGAAGCCGTAGTGCGGATCTCCACTCTTCCTCCTCGGTCTCTTTGAGAGAGTCCCGTTCTTTTGAGGTAGGGGACTGTCCTTCTGGACCTATACGGCCCCGGTCACCTCACAGGGGGGATTCTTCTGGGCGCTGCCAAGGCAGTACCGAAATGGTTGTTCAGATGTCGGCTGTGGAGTCTTCCGGGGCATCTTCTTCCGTGGGTGCCCCCGGTCCACTCCTTAGCCCAGGCGGAGGTCAGCTGACATCTCTTCTCGGCTCTGTCCATCCCTCTGCCGAACTCTCCCGCACTCCCATGCATCCTTGGTCCTAGCAGGCCTCTCTCCTGGGAGCAGTTCAGAGCAGTGGCTGCTCAGTTCCCTGCTTACCTTAGGGCAATGGACAGCCAGGTTTTTTTCCCCCATGCACCCACCCACTGAACAGCTGATGCCCTCCAGCTCCTCATCCCCCTCTTCTGGGGGAGAGGAAACTTCTGTCCACATCTCTCCAGCTGCTGATCTCGCTGAGTATCAGCGATTCCTCGTGAGGATGTTGGAGGACTTGCACCTTACTCCTTTCACTACCAGCAATCCTGAGCACTCTGCACATGCCTTTCTAGGCGATTTTGGCGAGGCCACCCTTGTGGTGTCGCCTCTGGCCTGCTCCCCTTCAGGAGGCGCTGCTATGCTCTCTTTGGCAGAGGCCCTTCTCCGGTGTTCCTGCCCCAAGGGATCTCAGCCAGAGGTATTGTGCACCCCTGTAGTCTCCAGGTTCCATGCCTCATCCACAGTCTGGATTGATGCAGGTGGACACTTCTGATAGGCTTCGCGCCCTTCTAAGTGACCGGCCTCCAGATCAAGACTCCTCAGATTTTGTCTTCTGGGGTAGGAGTACTGTCTACTCAGCACGGTTACTTCTTTGTATTTCAGCACATCAGGCTCACTATGTAGCCTATGACAGGTTCTTGTGGTCCAGGCTGGGCCAGCTCCTAGCCTTATTGCCTGATACGGGGGAACCAGACAAGCCATTGCACACTCTGCGCGTGGCCTGGAGCTAGCAAGGCACCAAGCGAGGGCATCCTTTGATGCCAGCGAGGTAGCTACCAGGGTCGTAAGGACAGCAATCTGCACTAGGTGGACGACATGGCTGCGTCTTTCCCGGTTGTCACCCTTGGCCCGGCGTAGGGTGATTAACTTCACCCACCAGGGAACCTTTCTATTCTCCTGTAGAGCGAGATGATGCTTGTTGGGGCAACTTCCTTCCCCCTCTGGGGGGACTTCGTCTCACTCTACCCACTCTTGGGCCTCTTCAGGCCCTGAAGGTCCCCCCCCCCCTTAGTGTGTCACCCACTGAGGGCTAAGGGATTTATCCCTAGGTGTAAAAAGAAAGTCTCTTTCACGGGGCTCGGCATCATCTAACAGTGATGAATGAGAAGAGGACACAGATAAGATATGAAAATTACGTACCTACCATAATTATGATCTTCCTGTGTATCTTCACCATTCATCACAATCCCGCCCTCCATCCCCCTGGGGCTTCAGTCTCTGGGTCCCCCTCCCTCTCTGTGCCTATCTCCTCCCTTCCTTAGGAGTGTGGTAAAACAGGACACACAGGGGGATAATGTTCCAGGGAGAGTGGACAGCAAGGGGGGCACTCCTTCTCCAGTGCTTGGCTCCACCCTTTTGGGGGTGAGAGTTGTCAGTTGCCCTCCTTTCTCTCCTCCCCCATGCTCCCGTGCAACCTATTTCTCCGAATTTAACTCCTCCGGTGCAGCCCTCCCTGGACATGCAGGATGCTCATAGGAGCAGGCAGTATAGGCCACTTAGAAGACTAGGTCTGCTATTAGGACAGCTAGACCCCTTGCCGCTGCCTCTTGAGGCAGGAATAAGTGTTAGTTCCATAACCATTAGTCCTTTCGTGGCAAAGGCAGAGGACGTTTTAACAGAAACCAAACCCCTCAGCCACAAAAGAAAGTGCAGCAAACGGCACAGGGCCCAAAAGCGCCCAGTGCCACTCTCTGAGTTTCTGTCCCAGGTCCCACCTCAGCTGTCCGAGGGGGACTCTTCCTCTGCAGTAGGAGGACGGCGGACTCATTTCAACAACCAGTGGAAGTTCATGGCATCAGACAAATGGAGTTTCAGGATAATCCGCGAGGGGTACCCTCTCGACCTGTTGGAAATTCCTCTGGATCATCCTCCCAAGCAACAACCCAGGCTGTCTGCTGTGCAGTCAGACTTTCTTGCTTCCGAGGTGCAAGGCTTTCTGAACAACAGGGCAGTAGAAGTAGTTCTGCTAGATCAGCGAAACATAGGTTTCTACTTCCACTACTTTCTGGTTCCAAAGAAAACAAGTGGTGTGCACCCTATTCTCTATCTCAAAAAGTTAAACAAGTTGCTGCTGGTTAGCTAGGATCTGCAGCTTATCCATTAGGTAGGGAAATGGGCAGACTGGGTGGGCCAAGCGGTCCTTATCTACCATCAAATTCTGTTTCCTTTACAAGGAAAAGTTCAAGATGATATCACTCGGTACCCTGTTACCTTTGATTCATCAACACGATTGGCTAACCTCCCTGGACATGCAGGACGCCAACCAACACATTCTCTTACAACTAAAACACCACAGATATCGAAGGTTCGTGGCGTTTGGTCAAAACTATCAATTCAGAGTCCTGCCCTTTGGGCTATCCTCGGCACCTCAAGTTTTTACAAAGTACTGTGCAGTTCTTGTGGTGCATTTAAGGAATATCTGAGCTCAAGTATTCCCATATGTGGACGACTATCTTCTTGCAAGTCCCTCCAGACAAGAGACTCTGGAGGCCATGGCCGCGGCTTCAAATTTCCTCACGTCCATGGGAGTCTTGCTAAACTTGAAAAGGTTGCAGTTGCAGCCCTCCCAGAAGCTTTTATTTATAGGAGTCATTCTTGACCCTTCCTATGCGAAAGCCTTCTTTCCAAAGGACAGAAGGAGCGATGTTCTTCAGATGGCCTGCTTCATCAAGAGAACAGCTTAGTTAGAGCTCTCCATTGATGCAGCAGATGCTAGGTCTCATGGCATCCTCGGTTTTCAGTGTGCCCTTGGCTCGTCTCCACATGAGACCACTGAGTGGATGCTCAGTACTCTGTGGTCGCCAGCCACTCATCCTCAGTCCTTTCACATCAAGGCGGCAGAACCTCTGAAATGGTCCTTCACCTGGTGGTCTCAGGAGGACTACCTTCTGGAAGGAAATCCCTTCACCCCTCTGGATCCTCATATCTCCATTACCACGGAAGCGTCCCTGATGGGCTGGGGAGCTCACTGCCAGGATCTCCACCCCCAGGGCATGTAGTCCCAGGACGAGTCTCAACTCCACATAAACGTCCCAAAAATGAGAGCCGTTCCCAATGCAGTCCGAGCTTTGAAGTACATACTCTGTCACAAGAACATTCTCCTTCAAACAGACAACAAGGCAGTGATGTATTGCATCAACAAGCAGGGCAGTGCACACTTCTACCCATTATGCAGGGAAGCAATTTAGAGTGTGTGAATGGTGTCTAGAACACAAACCTCTGATTCAGGCAGATCACTGGCCAGGAGTCCAAAACGAGCTGGCAGACCATCTCAGCAGAACGGGGACAGATCCTCACAAGTGGTCTCTCGACTTAACCGTCGTTCATTCACTCTTCGAAGAGTGGGGAACTCCAGACCTGGACCTTTTTGCATCCCCACTCAATGCAAACTGCCTGTCTTCTGCTCCAGAAATCTAGGACCTGACATTTCTTGTCAGGATGCATTCAGTCTGCAGTGGACAAAACGCTTTCTTTACGCATTCTCTCCCCCCCTCCCCCCCAGTTCAGAGAGTACTGCTCAAATTAGAGGCAAGGGGGGGGGGTGCAGAATGATTCTCATTGCCACGTTTTGGCCTTGTCAGATCTGGTTTCCTCTAATCAACAGGCTATCGGAAACCCCCTCCAAAACCACTTCCCCTTCAGATGAGCCTTCTGACCCTGGGCACTGCAGCTCATCCCAACCTGAGGTCTCTTCTCCTCCATGCATGGCTCCTGAGGAGATAGAGGTGAACAGGTTTAATGTTTCTCGTACAGTTTCAGATATTATTTGAGCTGCACGCAAGCCAGCTACCAGGAAAACCTACACAGCTAAGTGGAAACGTTTCTCTATCTCGTGCGCAAAATTCTCGTGGAATCCTTTTTCCTGCCCACTGAATAAAGTCCTGGAGTATCTCTTTGACCTCTCAAACACAGGTTTGTAATACTCTACAATCAAGGTTCTTCTTTGCGCAATTTCTGCATATCATGAACCAGTACATTCCATGTCTTGTCTTAGTTACCTGTAGTTAAGAGGTTTCTTAAGGGTATTCTGCATACTAGACCACCTGTTAGACGTCCAGCTGCAGTCTGGGACATTAACCTTGTGCTAGACATGCTCTTTTTTTTTTAACTTTATTTTTATTTTTAACCACATCATCTTGTCAAGCATTCAGTTTCGATTACAAGCACAATACATTATTTATACATTTACAGCTGATCACCTCCAGTGACATTTCTACTGGTTTACTGTTCTATTAATATTATTGAGTTGTAGCTTTATTTCAACATTGTTTATAATGTTGCTTAAGTTAACTTAATATAAATCTTAATACACTCATTTAATTTATAAATCTATCTTTAAAAAAAAAAGCAATAACTTAAGGTTTATTAACCTTAAAACTTCAAATAAAAGACTGCCATCAGCTGCGCATCTCCCTCCCTTCCACTTTGTCTGTCAGACCATTCTTTCTTTTATTATCTTTCCACTCCTTCTCCCTCTAACTACCTCTTTAGATTACCAGGAACAAACTCGGTCAAGGGGGGGACTAATTTTTCTTTTATCATATGTTTACCACATATATCTCCCATCTAGTCCATCTGTTGAGAAACTAGGCTTGCCTGTGCTGAATCGCAAAAGTGATCCTCTCCATTTCTTGCATTGAAGTGACTAAGTTAACCCATTCTTTTATAGTGGGGTTATCTCTCTGCCACCAGTGTCTTGTAAGGGCCTTAAGTGCCACTACACACTGGATGTGCCAAAGGTGCCTGGCTTCACGTCCCTTCAAGGTCTTGGGGTCAACTCCCAACACTATATGTTTAGGGCTCATGTCCATAACTTTTGTAAAGATTGCTTTTAGGTGTTTTATAAGATCTCCCCAATCAGGCCGTAGGAAGGCATTTTGGTGCCCTGTGCAAGAGACTAATTTTGCCTCCCCAAAAGAAAGAGGGATCTGGGACATAAGGCCCTCAGAAGCTCTGGGGGTTTATATGATCTTTGGTGGGTAAGGGGCTTTTCTGAAGAAAAACATACTTTTAATACAGAAAAGTAAAATCTAAAAAAAATACAATCTTTGAGCATGAGCAGATAGAGACAATATTTACTAAGTGTGTAAACAAAGGGAAAACCAAAATCGAATTCTCTTCTCAAGCTTTGGCCCTGCCTCTCTCCTCCTTCCTAGATACCCAGATCCAGTACTACAACCCCTCTCCTCCAGCTTGTTCCAACCTCACTCTTTCTCCACATTTGTTGTGCCATATTGTTCCTTCCATGTTTTTTAGCAGTTTAGTAGGTGCATTTGTTGTCCGTATCTTCACAGCATCTCCCTTTGCCGGCTTAAAGCTGCCTAATTTTTTAAATAATTCTTTAAACTTGCTCCCTGGTATCCTAATGCCCTCCTCAGAGGGTTGAGGGCCATCCAGCTTGAATAGCTTTCAGTCCATCCAAGAGTGGCTCCAATATCCCAGGTACCCCATCCCTCCTGCCTGTACCACTCCATCAGCCATGAGCTGAAGTGAGCAATTGGATGAAACCTCTTCTAGTTCTCCCTTCTGCTCAAACTGGCAGAAAAAAATCAGAAGTCAGTGAGGCAGCTGCCAGCTTGGATGTCCCCCCAAAAATTTCTAAAGCTATTCTTAACGTCCTCTAGGAATCTGCAAACCAGGTTATCAGTGCCTAGTAGGACTGCTTTCCACTCTCTTGACAATTCTTTCTACCCTGTTTACATCCCATCCAACCAAAGCCCCAGAAGGCATCTAACCTTCCTGTCCCATGCTTTTCTGCACCCACTACCCCCTCTGTCCTCTTTATGATGGAATCACCTATCACAAGCTCTTCCCTAGCACTGTCTTGCCTCTTGGACGCCGATCACATGTAAGGTGTACTCTTAAGCACAGACCTGGTCTCTTGCATGCCTGCAGGGTACGGCCTTTTCACTTGGGGGACTAGACAAACCAAACTGCACATGAGGTGTGAATCTGTTTGCTGTTGCCACCTCAGGGTCTCAGTCTGTATAGATCCTTCTTCCCCCATTCCCCCTACCTACAGTAGGTGTGGCACAGTGTGCAGTGGAAAGGAGTAGTGGCTGCTTGCACCAGTGTCCACTGGGACTCACTGTAAAAAGGTTAAGTTCATCCTTTACTGCACCCAGCTCCACAGTGAGTGCTGCAAACCTGCTGCACACCAGGCAACATCACTGCCTCCCGAGGACTTTCCTGAAGATGACTGCACTATGGGTGCTGCGGCCTGTGATGCCTCCTTCCTACCCTGTCCCTCCATAGCTCTCCACATCCTTCTCGAATGACTCCCTTATGCCCCTGCTTTACCTATTGATATAGGGTCCCCATTCCTAGTGCTTTACTAGCACTGCTGAAGTTGTTTCATGGGCAGAGATCCTTTTATCAGGGGGTATCCCAGACAGGATTTCTCTAGCAGTCACTTAAAAACCCAGAATCTTCACCCACTCTACCACTATTCTGGATATCTCCTTGCCCTCTTTTAATCCCACCTTGTCCCTCAGATTATTTTGTTTGCTGGCACCAGTACACAGAAATCACAGTTTCAGTCCCTTCCTGCATTCCCACAGGATGCCCAAGCATGCATAGCAAAGCTCCTTCAGTAAGAGGGCCCCGTGTCTCACTTGTGTCCCTTGATCTTTTTTAAGCATAGTCCCCTTCAGACTCCCTGCAGATTATTTTAATTTTAATACCGCTAATATCCCCGCAGACTGACACACAAAAAGAAAGGAGACTTGAGTTTCAACTGCTTTATTTTACTTTTTTTTTTTTATTTTTTTTTTTTTTACTGCTAATCCACCCCCCACACACAGACTAATTTTTGTTTCTTTAAATACTGCTGCCTGCTGATTCTGTAGTAGGGTCTGGGTCAGACTCTGGAGGTGTGAGGCACTGGGCTTTTATTTTAAAGAATGCAGCCAGCCTAGGCCGCAGCCAGCAGACTTGGTTACAAAGGCAGCGGAGCCAGCAGCACTGAGCAGCACGAACTAAGTAACTATTGCTGGGACACCCGAATAGGATTAGGAAAGCAGCAAGTGTGGGATGGGCAGCTGGCAGGGGTAGCCAGGCCAAGCAGTCTCCAGGCTTAATCCGGAGTTGGCAGGAGTCGGTAAGACAGGTCTGTGGGGCAGCTGGCAGGGACCTGGGACCAGGGAATCAAGAATCATTGAATCAATTTTTGCAAGGTGGAAGTCCAGGACAGTGGCTGTGGAGAACACAACGTTGTTTTCTGTCTTGTAAAAATAAAGAATCGCCTCGGGAGTCAGCAAGAGGGGTAGAGGACTGGGACTGAGGGCCAGACTAGAAGGAATCTCAACATTCACAAATGATCGATCAGCCTGCCTCAGAGGGTGGACGAATGAATCGGGGGATGGGGCAGGGATGAAGGAGAACAAGGCCGAGCCGGCCAGTCAGTCAGCACAAGAGTCTACTCCAAAAGCAAAGTAAAACGGACAGGTTATACACAACAGCCAGCCCTGAGCCACATTATCTAATCCTGTATATCCTAGGCTAACCCTTTGCCTACTTTGAATGAGGGACGATCAGCAAGTAGTTTTTACTTTTTTTCAACCCCCCCCTCCCTGCAACAAACAGATCATCATCATTAATTTAATTAGACGGATTACAGACATGGAAGGAAGCTTCGTTCTCTTGTCTGCTACATGCTGCTACACAAAATCAATTTAAACAGTCCATGCGTGCTCTCTCTCTCTCTCTCTCTCTCTCTCACTGTCTCCTTTACTCCAACTCTCCTCTAACTACCTCTGCTCAACTGCTCTGCCACTCTAACAATGCTGTGGAGTCTGCTGCTTATGTTATCTTATATACTTCACTTGGCGCCAGCCTGCCCCCACAGGCAAACTGTCTGCTCTGTATACCACACGATTGTTCTTCTTGCTGCAGCAATATATTATGTGACCACCCCCGACTTGCTGGTCCGCAGATGCGCCCTTCTGGCAGCAAATAGTAATTACCTAAAGAAAGTAAAAAAAAAAAAAATTAAAGTTGCAGTGCTCACTTTTTCAAGTTAATAACAGAGATGAAACTGCGCCCCTAGGAGGCTTGCGCCCGGGGCGGCTGCCCCACCCACCCCACCTACGGTACTGTCCCCAATAGTCTCTTATGCCAGGGCATTGACAAAATATGTGTGTGTGACCCGCAGAGGTTTCCCCACACTCTCTCCAACATGCAGGGCTGCCCCCGGGTTTGAATTTGGCCTGGACCTTAGGAACAATAAAATAACTTATTCTAGTTTTCCACCTGAACTCACGCCAGGTAGGCAAGCTGCTGGAACCCCATACCCCCTCCAGCTCCTTTCCCAGTCAGTGTCTTCTAGTCCCTCTCCTAGTTCCTCTTCCCAATTAATTTTAGTTCCTCTAGTAGTATACTCTCGATCTGTGAGGTAATTGGAGTATAATAGTGTGATGGCACCTCGTCCCGTCGGTGAGGGCCCATATGTTTTCAGAGGGAGGGGGAGGAACATCTGAGGCCCCTACTGTTGCTGTCTTATTTAATTCTGCACAAACCCAGTTTCTCACTTGATAATGTTTAAATCTGTCCCTTGGGGTCAAGTCATATAGAGTCTAAGCTGCTTCGAATGGGATTAGTATGCCTCCTTTCAAAATCTGCCATGGGGAATACAATCCCTTGTGAGCCTGGGTCTTACACCAAGGGTCATGAGTTGCTGGGACAAAGTGTGCATCCCAGGCCCACCACTTATACTTCCACATGTGTTGTACTGTGCATCCTGTATTGGTCCCTCTCCTTCATCCTTCTAGGGCCGCTTCCATCCCCCCCCATCTTTTGACCACCCAGCTGGGCCTGCAGTTGTCTATTAAAAACAATAGCTTGCAGTGGGGGATCTTCCACTTGGCCTACTTCTATATTTTTCCAATGGGAAATGAAATTCAGGTGCTGCCACATTAATACTCTTTTCATCTGTGAAGCAGTCCAGTACCCCAGCAAGTACGGGACCGCCAATCCCCCTTTGTCCTTGGGTAGATATAAAATGTTTTTGGAAATCCTCTGTCTTCTGGACCCCCAGATAAAGGAGAGTAGTTGTGTCTGACAAGTTTCTCATGTTTGGTGAGGGACTCTGCACGGAACTTCCCGAAATAAGTTTAAGAAATGGGGGAGTATGTTCATTTTTGTGGATTGTACCCGTGAGTGCAGGGGCAAGGGTAGAAGGGCCCATCTCTTGTAGTCTTGGGTTATATCATTCACCAATTTGGGGTAATTATCTCTAAAAAGGCTTAATGGGTTCAGTCCTAAATAGATCCCTAGGTACTTTAATTTATCCATTCCCCACCGCATTGGAAACCTTTTCCGGAACTCTAATGGGACTTGGAAGGAGCACGTCAAGACTTCCGTCTTATCCATGTTTAAAGTGTAGCTGAGACCTCTGAGTATTTTTGAATTTGACTGAATGTCTCAGGGAGGGAAGTTTCTGGGTTGCTCAAAAAAAGCAGGACATCATCTGCATAAAACCCTAACTTAAGTTCAACCCCCATCTCCGAATTTCAGCGAATCGCCTGAGCCAACAGCTCTACAAATAAATGGCAAATAATAGAGGAGAGAGGGGACACCCCTTCCTCTTGCCTCTTTCCAAAGGGAAGGCCTTCCCCAGGTGTCTGTTTATTCGCACATATGCTTTAGGGGTAACATAAAATTTGGTTATCAATGTGGAGAATGCCTCCGGGAAACCAAAGCCCGCCAGGGATGCCTGCAAAAAAAGGCCGCAACACCTTATCAAATGCTTTTTAAGCATCCAAGCTCATGACCAGGGCTACTTGTTTAGTCTTGCTTAAATGATCCAAAACATTCACAGCTCCACCGACACCATCCTGAGCCAGATGTCCCATGACAAAACCCGTCTGATCTATATGCACAATCTGCGGGATAATGCTTTCAAGTCGCCTGGTCATGATACCCGGCATGATTTTATAGTCTGTGTTTAATATTGATAACGGCCTATATGAGGCACATAGTTGAGGGTCCCTTGCGGGCTTGGGCAACACTGCAACAACTACTTATTTCCAAGATTGAGGAATCTCACCGTCTTCTACTAATAAGAAATTGTATACCCTACCCAGGACTGGTACCAGCTGACCCTGAGGAGTTTATAAAACTCTGCTGGGTAACCATCCATTCCTGGGCACTTCCCTGTCTTAAGTCTGGCTATTTCACATTCTTTTATAGGTGAAACCAGCCTGGTAGTTTCCCCCTCTCCAACCTCTGGTAACTGCAGGTCCTCTAAGTATTTAGCTATCTTAGCTAACTTTTCTGCTTCAGGCGGTGTATCCATCTGATACAATTCCTGATAGAAATCAGTAAAGGTATTGGCTAGGTCCACTGCGTTAGTCTTGTATTGCCCTGTGTGTGGTTGTTTGATTTTAGCTATGTAGCTTTGGCCTTTTTCTGCCTCAATCTGCTGGCCAGTAATCTCGATGCCCATGGTCCCCCCTCGTAATACTTCTGCTTGAGGTATAAGTGTGAGACATGTTCACTCGTAGACCTTTTAAGCCTCTAGCCACTTGTGAGTTGAAATTCCTTACTTGGAACACAGCCTTCCTGGTGGCCATTACTTCTGTTCGTAGAGTATCAGAAATACACGCTTTGGTCCTGCCCCAGTATACTGTACAGCATTTCACAAAGACAAAGTAGTTCTTAGGACCCCTCCTATGTGCCTCCCTAGGTTGTCTCAAATTTCTTCTAAATCCACCTCTTCCCTACTTTGCCAACTTCCAGAGTGAGGGAGAGCATACGTTCATTCCCTGGATGTAAAAAGAGCTTTGCGATTCTATCTGGACAGAACAAAAGAAATTCGCAAGGCTCAACAACTGTTTGTTTCCTTCAGCATGACCTGGCTGGGTCAGCCTGTTGCTATCAGGTGTATTTCAGCATGGCTGGTAGCATGCCTTCGCCACTGTTACTCCATGGCACAGGTTAAGCTGGAGGGCAGAGTGTACGCTCACTCTACCAGAGCAGTCATGGCATCTCTGGCAGAAATTCATAATGTATCCGTTGCAGACATTTGCTGTGTGGAAATCTGGAGCTCTTTGTACACTTTTGTTGAGCATTACGCCTTGGATGTCCATGCCAGACATCAGTCATTGGCAGGACAATTCTTAATGGACTTCTGTCCTAAAATGTGAGCGCCTCTCTCTCCTACGACCCCAGTCTCAGGATTATTTAGCTCGGTACTCTCCCATTAGTGTGAATGAGTGGTGAAGACTTTATGGCCAGGAAAATATGGAAATTACGTACCTACCATAATTCTTGATCTTACTAAACTTCCAGCGGGCAAGATCTGACGTCATGGGGTGGAGCCAAGGGTTATACCACCCGGGTGGGTGGGATGAGCCAGCTTAAAGACCTTCCGGCAAGATTCTTAAAGGGAAAGGACATGCCAAGCAGTGTGGATGAACATATAGGATTGTGGGTATGTTGTTCATCCACACTCTTTGGCATGTCCCCTTCCACTTTGTCTTGACTGGAGTCTTCAAGCTGGCTCCTCCCACCCAGGTAGTATAACCCTTGGCTCCACCCCATGACGCCAGATCTTCCTTCCTTTCTGCTGGAAGATTCAGGTTTCCTCCCTCATTCTCTCACGTTTTGTAGGCCCTGGCTTCCCACACTGCATGCGTCCACTGTCTCAGTTTTGACCATGAGACCTCGAATTGCGATCTTTGCCTTGCCTTTCATCCCAACGTCCTCAATGACCATCTCGCATGCCTGAAATTGGGGAGACCAGAAAAACGGAATCCTCCGGTGAAATCCAAGGAGGCTCGGTGGGCGGTTTCCATGGCTGCGGGATCCGCTGAGCAATTGGCACGAATGCAAGCATTCGAGGAGGAAGCGGCTTGGGCTGCAGAAACTACTCTGAGCTTCTTTGTTCCGCTCAACCTGTGCTCCACCATCTCGGGTTCTTTCCGAGAGTTGTGCCAGTGGTCTCCCGACCAAGGGAAAGAATCCTGCTGGCACGCACTCTTCTCGATCCCGTAAGCAGGAGAAGGACCCGGGATCATCTTTGTCCCGACGGAGACGCTCTTGGGATTGGGAGAGATCTCGTTCCCAGGAACCAGCAGTCTCGACTTTGGCCAAAATTGCCTCTTTGGCCACTGGCTTCTCGGCTTTGCCATCTGGCCAGTCGACTGAAGTGTCGATTGACAATGTGGAAATAGTCATCGACCCTATTGTCGCAGACTCCGGTGGACGATTCTCTCGATCAAACTCAGATTTTTACTTTCCCCAACAAGGAGACCCAACATGCTGGGACTCCCATCGAGGAAGTGGTCCCCATCCCTGGGAAATCACCGGTCTCGTCGGTGTCTTCTGAGTGACCAAGTCGGCCTGTATGATCTCAATCGAGGTCCCGGACCCCCATGACTGAAAGGCAGAGGAAGAGCCACAAACGCTCGAAAAAGAAGTGACGCCATCGGTAGTCCTTGTCCTCCTCGGATGTGGAGAGGCTCCGGCAGAAACTCCGGTGCTATAAGGACCTTATGTGGCAACAGCTGATTTTGACCGGGCACAAGCCGACCCCGGCTTCCACCCCGGCCATTACTTGGCTCTCGCCTCCTGGGCCGAAGTGGACTCCTTCGGAGCTGATCAAGACTGTTCCCCCCTGCCCGCTCTCCACCAGTTGTGGTGGAACCACCACCCAAGCAGCCTGTGGGAAGGTCTTCTTCCAAAGAAGATGGGCCAGACACTGGGCTTCCCCAGCGTCTCTCGGTCACTGTCACCCCGGACCACCCTCGGCTGGTCGAGGATTACCTGGGCGTTCAACCATTATACCCGGATTCCTTGGATTCAGATGTGACCGGTCTGCATTCTCATCCTGGGGATGACGAATCGGCCGGTGGGGTAGGGTCAGAGGAAGGTCCTTCGTCTTTTCAGGGCATTCTTCACCTGATCTGAACATACAGGGATGCCCCTGGAACCAATCCAGAAAAAAGCAGAGTACCTTCTGACGGACATCCTCAAGAGAGGGGGGATACCCAGACAGTGGCCTTTCCTTTGGCTGAGGCCATTGCTGGCCCGGCCTTAGAACACTGGCAGCTCACTGCCTCTTGTCCAGCACCATCTGCCCGCATGGCTCGCAAGTATACGGTGCCCATGGAGTCCCTTGCGGGATTCACAGAGTGCCCTTCGGCCAGGAGCCTGGTGACTGCCTCTGTGTGTAGGCGTACTGGCAGTTCTGCTGACACTGATCGACCTCCCGAGAAAGAGTCCAAGCACGTGTACAATTCGACTAGGAAGGTCTGTGCGGCATCCTCCCCGGGCCTTCTTCAGGAAAGTTTGGCCGTCGTCATGGCACACTTCTTCCATGCCCTTCTGAGGTCCTTTGATGAAGTCCTCCCTCATCTCCCCGTGGACATGCAGACCTCAGTCAAGCTGGTCTGGGATCAGGGCTGAGCTGTTGCCAAACAGCTGCTTCAGACAGCCCTGGACATGGAGGATTCTTGAGCCTCTTCGATGGCAGCCACAGTTGCCTCTCATTGCAGGGCTTGGCTGAGGCTCTCCTCCTTCCCGGTGGATACTCGGCACAAACTCACTGATGGGCCTTTCCTGAGCAGAGACCTTTTCAGCCCGGGTGTGGCCAGTCATCTTCAGCATATTGAGCAGTTCAGTGCCACCTTGGAAGCTACTTCTGCCAGGGGTTCATCTGGCAAGAACCAGAAGAAGAAAAAGAAGCCTTTTCAGCACTCTTTCCCCAGCGACGCAGCAGCCCTCCTTTCAAGGAGGACAGCAGCAGCAGGCTCAAACTTGGAGCCCCCGGCCCAAGCCTCGGTCCTCCAGGCTTGTAAAGGAGGCCGGGGTTCCGGCCCTGGATCCTCCTCCTCCAAGCCTGCTCAGTGATGGGGCGGGGGCTGCCACCCCCCTCTCCCGTCATGCCAGCTCTGGGTCCTCCTGTAGGGGGCCAGCTCTGCCACTTCCTTTCCATCTGGTCTGCTGTTACCATCGACAGGTGGGTTCTCAAGGTGGCCAGACAGGGACTGCCTCTGGAATTCTAGCAGTACCCCCCAAGCTGAGCCCGCACCCCTCGGGAGGAAAGAGCATCTGCCCAGACTCGGTCAGCTCACCGAGATGACATTGCTCAGCTCCTCCTCAAGGAGGCAGTAGCTCCAGTGGCGGATCCTCCAGCAGACCCAGGCTTTGTCTCCAGGTACTTCCTGGTGCCCAAGCGAACGGGGGACTGGTGGCCCATTCTAGATCTGCATGTCCAGAATCAATATCTCCGGTCATGCACCTTTCGAATGGTCACTCTGTCCCAGATCATACCATCCTTGGAGCGAAACATATGGTTCTGTTCACTGGATCTACAGGGCGCATTCATTTACGTCCCAATCCATCCATCTCATCTGCATTTCCTCCGCTTGCGAGCAAGGGACTTACCCAGTTCGTGCCATGCCATTCGCCTGTCATCAGGCCCTGCTGCGGCTCTCACCAAATGCATCGCAGTGGTGGAGGCCAATCCAGGCGTCCGGGGAGGGGGGGATTTACCCCTACCTCGACGATTGGCTCTTGGCAGGTCCCACCCAACAAACGGTGGAGAGGTCCATGGATCTGGCCCTCCAGACCTGCTCGCAGCTCGGCCTCCTCATCAGTGAGGCCAAGTCGGAACTCTTGCCTTCCCAGGTGATGTGCTTCATGGGGGCAGAGCTCAACTCTCATCAAGCCAGAGCTCGGCTCCTGGCGGACAGGGCGCAAGTTCTCTCCTCCTTTGCCCAGTCATTTCTGGTTGGGTAATTGCGCCCTGCCCGGGACTTTCTTCGCCTTCTGGGTTACATGGCGGCATGCACCTCAGGGGTCTGTTGGGCCTGGTTGCACATGTGCCCCCTCCCATGGGAGCTGGATGTCCAGTGGACTCAGCGCCATGGGCATTTCAACCAGCTGATCACTGTAACCCAAAAGATGTGGGATGCTCTTCAGTGGTGGACCGCCCCAGACCAATTGCAGGAAGGGATCCCGTTCTTCTGCCCTGAGCCAACGTCCGTTCTTACAGCTGATGCCTCTGTCATGGGCTGGGGAACCCACATGGGGGACAACAGGGCCCATGGGTTCTGGGCCCCCGAGGAGTCCCAACACCACATCAGCCTGTTGGAGCTCAGAGCAGTCAGACTGGCACTGTTTGCTTTCGCTCCTCAGATCCGGGGTCAAGTGGTTCAAGTCCAGACGGACAAAACCTCGACTACATCAACAAACAGTGCGGCACGCACACCCATCTGCTTTGCAGGGAGGCGCTCCGTCTGGACACTCATAAGCTGTCTGGAGGCAGATCTCCTAGCTATCCATGTGGCAGGAGCCTCAAACCATCTGGCAGATGCTCTCAACTGCTTAGGCGAGACATCCCATGAGTTGTCTCTCCATCCAGAGGTAGCTTACAGCCTGTTCTCCCACTTGGGCAAACCAATGGTGGACCTGTTTGCCTTCAGGAAAACACCAAACTGAGGCTGTTTCATGCCCGCATCCCTCAGGGCTCACTGCAGGAGGATGCCTTGTCGGGGCCATGGACCACAGACCTCCTGTACGCCTTCCTTCCATTTCCCTTGATCCACAAGGTGCTCTTCCAGGTGAGGAGGGACAAGGCGAAGGTGATCCTGGTAGCCCCAGGCTGGCAGCGCTAGTTCTGGTATCCAGATCTCCTCAGCCTCAGCTGCAGGTGCCCAGAGCGGCTTTGCACATGCCCGGGCCTGATCTCTCTCAATCAGGGGAAGGTATACCATCCAGATCTTCAATCCCTGCACCTCACAGCCTGGTACCTAAATGGCTAGAGTTCCAGGCTTTGGGTCTTTCTGAGGATATCCTCACCATAGTGGAGGCATCCAGAAAGGAATCAATCAGGAAATGTTACGCCTTCAAATGGAAAAAATTTTCCATTTGGTGTCAGGGCAAGGGCCTGGACCCTCTGTCCTGTCTGGTGGCTAACATTCTCCACTTCCTTTGGTCTCTCTCCAAAGGGGGTCTTCAGTCATCGACCCTTGGGGTACGCCTGGCAGCCATCTCTGCTTACCGGGCATGGGACGGACAACCGACGGCACAGGAGACAGTGGTTGGGCACTTTTTCAAAGGCCTGGATCACGTATCCCCTCCGGTGCGTGAACCTCCACCTCAGTGGGATCTTCTGCTGGTACTGGCAAAGCTCATGGGCAAGCCATTCAAAGCAGTGCACAAGTGTGAGTTTGAAGCAGTGCACAAGTGTGAGTTCATACTAAGGTAGACAGGAGAGCAAGAAGGCCAAAGTCCATAGTGCTCCCATACTAAACCAAAGAATAATAAACCAATTTATAACCTGCATTGATTAATGCATCCAGTCAATATGTAAATATGCTTTTAGTTTCACTAATCACATGGAGTGGTAAATTATTCCACAGTCCTATTACTCTAATGGTGAAAAAATATTTCCTGTTGGTATGAGAAAGATTTTCTAATCAATTGTAGTGGGTGATCCCTGATGTCATTCGGCTGTTTTTTAAATTCCAAACCCATTTCACACATCAGATAAGGGTCTTGAATAATGTCCTATAAAAGCATATGATTGCCTCTGAGGCGTTGCGTGGAAAGGGGCATGGGTATAAGGCGGTCAAGCCTCTCACAATATGTTGCATTTCAAAACCTACATTTTTAGTAAATTTCCTCTGGACACCTTCCAACAACTGACATTCTGATTCCTTATAAGGGTTCCAAAGTTGGGAAACATATTCCAAATGGGGCCTAACATATGATCGATATAATGGTGACAACACGTCTTGGTTTCTAGATCTAATATTCCGTAAAATAGACCAAATCACTCTATTTGATTTATTAATTATATTGTGTATATGTCTATTATGTGATAAATTACGGAAATTTTAATTCCCAGGTCCTTTTCATCTACTGTCTGAGCCAGCCTATCACCAGCCAAGAAATACTGGTGGTGTGAGTTAGGACCCACGTGCATAACTTTGAACTTTGAAATGTTCAACCGCATACCCCACTGTTGACCTAATCAGTGACAATGTCTAGATCTTTCTGTAGGATTGCTGCTTCAAATGCTAATGTACAAGATCCCCCAATTTTGATGTCATCTGCATATTTAGTAGTGAACGACTGACATCTATTTGTCAAATCAGCAATAAATAATTGAAAAAGACAGGGCCCCAAAACAGAGCCCTGCGGTACACCACTTAACACTGAACAAATGTCTTGATTTCTAACCATTAATCATAACTTGCTGGTTTCGATTACATAACCAGTTTGATATCCAGTTAAAAAGAAAAGGATTAATACTTAAGTTACAAAGTTTTTGGATTAATGCCCAATGTGGCATTACATCGAAGGCCTTACTAAAATCTATGAAAATGATGTCACAAGGAGTCCTCTGATCCAATAAGGAACTAATTTTTTTCATAAATACGCATCAAATTAGTGATACAGCTTCGACCACCTCTAAAGCCATGTTGTTCAGAATCACGTATGTTAAGAATAGGTGTAATCAGATCTTTAATGAGACTCTCAAGAATCTTGCAAATTGAGGATGTCAAGCTTATGGGCCGATAATTTTCCCACATGTTCTTGGGCCCTTTTTTATAAATGGGAATAACATTAGCATCTTTCCAATCCTATGGAACAAAACTATTGGCAAGAAAATATTCAAACATTAACTTCATTGGCTTTACTAAAGTATCAGCCAATAGAAATAGTAAGTGGCCTTGAATATTATCAGGGCCTGGGCTATATTTACCCTTTTGGCCTGAAGTTTATTATATATCTAATCCTCGGATAAAGTAATGTAAGCATCATCATTAACAATAAGGGGTTAGAAATAGGGCTATTATCGGATTTGTTAGTGAAGACATTACTAAATTCAATGTTAAGCAAATCAGCCATAGCTTTAGAATCATAAATAAGAGTGTTGTCACGTAATAATGGCCCTACCTGACATTTTGGTTTCTTTAAAGAGTTTATAGGTTTTTTTTTTTCCTTTTCTAGCAAGATTATTTTCCCACCTAGATTTAACTTTTCTAATCATGTTTTTGCATTTGTTTTGAGTGGGTTTATAAGATTCCCAAAGTGACATAGACTTGTTTTTTGGTAGGCATCATATTTTTGTTTCTTTTTTCTTATTAGTCTTTTTATAGTTTGATTCATCCATTTAGGTGCCTTTTTAAAATTCGGAGTTTTTTGTTTGAATGGAATGTATACATTTTTTAAATGGTGGATAATGTTTTTAAATATCTCCCAACAGTGTTGAGGGGAGGACTGTATTAATACTGACTCCCAATTTAAAGTCTTTAACAGCCTGCCTAATATTAATTAAATCAGCTTTGTTATATAAATAAATGATTGTTTTAAATAGTAATGGTTTTATGATCACTATTCCCTATTGGGTCACTTCTATTAAGGTTGTTAATTGTTAAATTATTATCAGATAAGATAAGGTCCACTTGTTGTATAAGACGGCCTTCCTGGTGGCTGTTACATCTGCCAGAAGGACGGGGGAGCTCCAGGCACTCTCTGTGGATTCCCCTTATCTGGTCTTCCACAAGGACACGGTTGTCCTATGCCCCCACCCGGAATTCCTTCCAAAGGTGGTGTCAGAGTTTCACCTTAACCAGGTGTTAACTCTGCCGGTGTACTACCCCAGTTACACCTCGGAGGCCGAGTACAGGCTCTATACTTTGGATCTAAAACATGCTGTCTCCTATTATAAGGAGAGGACGTTGGAAATGCAGGGAGAGGTTCGCCAGCTGTTTGTTACCTACATTGAAGCCGCTTCTGGCAGACCTGCAGCAAAACAGACTATTGCACGGTCATTTACATCTTGCATCAGTCTGTGCTATGAGTTGGCGGGCAAGGAGCCTCCCAGAGGGATAAGAGCTCATTCTACCCACCATACCGTTGCATCAGTGGCTGCTTCCAGGGACATCCCTATCCAGGAAATCTGTCAGGCTGCTACCTGGAAGTCAGCAAACACCTTCATTACCCATTACCACATCGACCTTGAGTCACGCTGGGATGCTGGTTTTGGGGCCTCAGTTCTCCAGTCTCTGTTCCCTAAGCAGGGGGTGTGCGCCTGGCCTCCCTCCTCCCAGAGAACTGCTAGGAGTCTGCCAAAGAGTGTGGATGAACATGTCCACAATCCTAGAAAAACAGGTTACTCATCTGTAACAGTAGTTCTAGGAGTGGTATATGTTTTTCATCCACACTGACCTGCCCGGCTGTGGATGCACAACACCTGGCTTCCAGTGTTCTAAGATCTGGTGTCATGGGGTGGAGCTGAGGGTTATACCACACGGGTGGGTGGGAGGAGCCAGCATGAAGACTTCTGGCAAGATTTAAAGTGGAAGGGGACATGCCAGAGAGTGTGGATGAACAACATGTACTACTCCTAGAACTACTGTTACAGGTGAATAACCTGTTTTTCCTGACATTCCCCCTGAGCCAGCCCCCTCTATCTCCACGTTGTGCTTCCTTGTTCTTGTACATCTCTTTTTCTGAAAGATGTTGCTCTCTTGGACTTTGTTTATTCCCTTGAGGCACATGAAAGTTTCTATTATGTCCCCCCTTCCCCTTTCCTCAAGGGTATACATATTAAGCTCTTTTAGTCTCTCTTCATATGGCGTCTGTTACAGACCCTGCACCATTTTAGTTGCCCTCCTCTGGACTGCCTCCATCCTGTCCCTTCCAAACCCAGGGCTCCTGGTCCCAGTGGGAAGCATCCCTGCATATCAGTGTCCTGGAGATGAGAGCGGTGCTCTGTGCCATGTGGACCTTTCAAGAGCATCTTGCTCTGGATCAGCAGCTGGTGCAGTCAGACAATTTGAGTGTAGTATATTACATCAACAAGCAGGGCGGAACTCACCCATTCCCCCTTTGCCGGGAGGCCGTGAGAGGTGGTACTGGACACTGGATCACAGTCTGACACTGTCTGCAGTCCATGGCCCAGGCACCCTAAACACCCTGGCTGACTGTCTCAGCAGGACTCAGTCCAGCATGCAAGCATGGGAGCTTCTCTCATCCATCGAAGAAGACTTGTTCGACAGATGGGGTCATCCAGAGCTGGTCTTTTTTTTTGTGTCCACCACTCAGTGCAAAACTGACCAATTTCTGCTTGCTAGACCTAGGGCCTGGAGTTTTCTGGTGAGACGTGTTGTCCCTGTCTTGGAAAGGGAGGTTTCTTTATGCATTCCCTTAGTTTCCCCTGATACAGAGGGTGCTAATCAAGTTTCAGATGGAGGGGTCCAGCATGATTCTGGTAGCTCCATTTAGGCCTCGCCAGATATGGTTCCCTCTACTTTAGCAGTTGGTGGAGGAACCTCCTGTCCCTCTTCTCTCTGCAGGAATCTGCTCACCCAAGATCGCAGGACCCTTGTCCATCCCAACCTCAGGTCCCTTCATCTGCTTGCCTTGCTCCTAAGAACATAGCCATCGCCAGATTTTCGGTCTCTAACAGAGTGGTGGACATCCTAGTGGCTGCCCAGAAGCCTTCCACTCGAGCCACGTATGCCATGACGTGGAAGCGGTTCGCCATCTGTGCTGCCAGATATAATTAGGCCCTTTCACCTGTTCGGTGAGTCACATCCTGGACTACCTGAATTCGCTGTCAGACTAAGGCCTCCAGTATTCCTCCCTCAAAGTCCACCTTTCGGCTATTTCTGCATTCCATGAGCCCATGGCTGACCACACTATGTCTTAGCTGGATGTCTCCCGTACATTTCTCAGGGGCATCCTGCATCTGAAACCCCCAGTCCGTTCTCCTGTCCCGGCTTGGGGCTTGTTTTGGAAAAGTTGACCCTGTTTCTTTTTGAGCCAAACGTGACTTGCAATTTCTCTCTTAGAAAATGCTGTTTTTGGTTGCAATTACTTCTGCTCTAAGAATTTCAGAGCTTCAGGCCCTGTTGTGCGAGGTGCCTTATTTGATTTTTCACAAAGACAGGGTGTGTCTGCGCACAAATCCTAAGTTCTAGGGATATGGATATGTTCATCCACACTGTCTGGCAGGTTCCTTGCCGCTTTAAATCTTGCCAGAAGGTCTTCAAGCTGGCTCCTCCCACCCACTCGGGTGGTAAAACTCTCAGCTCTGCCCCATGACGCCAGATCTTCCTTACCGCTTGGAAGCTCAGGTTCCCTCCTTAACGCTCTGTGTGATAGACTGGATCCTAATTCTTCAGTTCGCCTGAAACTCATTTTAAAATTTTGAAGACTTCAGTCATCTTTCTCCCTCGCGGCTGCGATGGACAAATCGACTCCCGGAGTTTGTTGGTGCCCTTGTGGGCAGAAGATGTCAGGATGGACCCGCACTCCGCGTCGTCTACTGCCTCGGCCTAGAACCGACCCGCGAGGCCTGCGAGTCATGCCGTTCGTTTTCGGCCAACGTACTGGAGGACCGCGCTGCCCGGCTACAGCTTGGGCGCCCTGAGAAGCGCTACTCGCCGTTTAAGTCGAAGGAGGCCCGTTGGGCAGTTACCGCGGCCGCTGGCTCGGCTGAGCAACTTGAGCAGATGATCGCCCTCGAGGAGGAGGTGGCCCAGGCTGCATCATCCTCTTCCTCTGTCGTGGCATTTATCCCGCTCTCTCTGGGTACCTCATATTCAGCTTCGTTCAAGGAGCTTTGCCAGTCCCTTTCCACGAAGGGAGAGGGGCCATCGGGACATTCCTCTCGGTCCAAAAAGAAGGACTCAAAGGGTAAGTCCCATTGTCTGCGTTCGCGGGAGAGGTCTCCTTCCCTGGACAGCCGACTGTTGACTTTGGTCAAGGTTGCGGCTAAGGCCGCTGGCTTCACGGCGTCCCCGTCAGGCCAGCCGGCCGAGACACCCGTCGATGCGGTCGAGATTTTTCTCAACCCGTCGGACGGGCTGTCGACTGGTGAGGCCAACAACCCTACTTCACCTGTTCCCCCGGTGGAGACCGAGGATCTGCCTGCGCCCCCGGTGCAGCAGTCCCCGGTTAAGGCTTCCGAGCCAAGGGAAGAGCAGGTGTTCTCCGCTCCTTCCCAGACCCGTCCTCGGAAACACCGAGGGTCTCGGTCTCGGACTTCGTCTCAGTCCAGCCGATCCTGCCAACATCGGCGGTCTCGGTCTCGACACCGAGGTAAGCGGCGCTGCCGGTCGTCCTTGTCTTCCTCCTCGGAAGAGGAGAGGCTTCGGCGCAAATTGCGTTGACGCTACGAGGACCTGATGTGGCAGCAGTTACTTCTGTCCGGGAACAAGTCGACGCCGTCGCCTTCCTCGGCCATCAAGTGGCTATTAACCGAGCTGCCGAAACAACCCCTCGCTGTAGTCGAGGTGCCCAAGCCTGGGCCGGTTGTTTGGCCGAAACCAGCTGCCTCACCGATTGTGGTGGAACCTCCGTCTCCACAACCGAAATCGGGGGTGCCGCCCAAGGACTCTCGGTCGGGTCAGGGCCTGTCTCACAGGTTGTCGGTCACCCTCACTCCCGACCAGCCTCGGCAGGTGAAGGATGGCTCAAGCCCCTGGCACCTCTTCATGGACTCCTCAGAGTCCGATGACGACTCCTTCCTGTTCTCCAGGCCCGTTGACCTGGAGTCCTTCGGGGGGGGGCCAGTCGTTGGATGAAAGCCCATCATCCTTCATGGGTTTGCTTCGGCTCATCTCGGAGTCCACCGGGATGCAGCTCAAGCCCGTATCCAAGCGGGCCAAGTATCCCCTGACGGAGATACTGGCCCGAGGGGATTCACCCAAGGAGACCTTTCCGGTGGCTGAAGCCATTGTTGGCCCAACCTTGGAGCTCTGGCAGCAGCCTGCTTCCTGCCCTGCGCCTTCGGCCAGGATGGCCAGGAAGTATGCGGTCCCTACTGGCTCTTTGCCTGGTTTTGGAACACCCCTCTGCTGAGGGTTGGTCACCGACAGCGTTTTCCGGCGTTCTGGGAACGCTAGGGACGTGGACAAGCCCCCGACAAGGAGTCCAAAAAGCTGCACTACGCCGGGCACAAGGTGTACGCTGCATCCTCCCTTGGCCTCTGCCAGGCCAGCTCAGCCGTGCTGATGGCACACTTCTCCCACGCCCTCATGGGCTCCCTGGATGAGGTGATCCCTCATCTCCCGGCCAACCTGCAGACCACTGTCCGGCAGGTGCAGGACCAGGGTAGGGCAGTGGCTAAGCAGCAGCTCCAAACGGCTCTGGACATAGGAAACTCCTGTGCCATATCGGTTGCGGCCACGGTGGCCATGCGCTGCAGAGTATGGCTGAGGATATCCACCTTCATAGCGGATACCCAGCTCAGATTGGCAGATGTCCCCTTCCTGGGGACCGACCTCTTTGGCCCTGGAGTGGAAGCTCACCTCCAGCGGATTGAAAAGTCCAATGCCACTCCGGACTTGGTCACCTCCACCCAGAAGGACAAAGGCCGCCGACAACAGCAGCACAAGTCCTTTCGCCCTTCTGCGCCTGCGGCACGTCCGGCCCAACAGCACCAGGGCCAGCAGGCTCGCGCTTGGCATCCCAAACCCAAGCCTGCGGCTTCCTCCGGTAGGAAGCAGGGAGGTAAAGGCCCAGGAGGACCCTCGGCCGGTCCCGCCTCCAAGCCTGCCCAGTGACGGGTTGAGGGGTGTCGCCCCCAGCCTCGTCACTCCCCCCAGTTTCCTCCCGTGGGGGGACGGCTCTGCCACTTCCTTTCCGCCTGGTCCGCTATCACTACGGACTGGTGGGTGTTGGAGATGGTAGGAAAGGGCCTGCCTCTGGAGTTCGAGCAGGCCACACCCTTCCGAGCCGTCGCCCCTCGGGGGGCCACGGGGTCCGCAGCCTCTCTGTCGGCCCGCCGAGCCGATATTGCCCTGCTCCTCGAAAAAGAGGTGATCAGGAAGGTGGCAGATCCTCCTCCAGACTCAGGGTTTGTGTCCAGGTACTTCCTGGTCCCAAAATGGACGTGGGGCTGGCGCCTCATTCTCGACCTGCACAACCTGAACAGGTTCCTAAGGTCTCGGACCTTCAGGATGGTCATGCTGGCTCAGATAATCCCATCCTTGGAATGAGGCGTGTGGTTCTGTTCCCTGGACCTTCAGGACACGTTCTTTCACATCCCAATCCGTCCATCCCACCAGAGATTCCTCCGCTTCAGAGCAGAGGGATCCCTTTACGAGTTCTGGGCCATGCCCTTCGGCCTTTCCGTAGCTCCCAGGGTCTTCATCAAATGCATGGCAGTGGTGACAGCATTCCTGCGGCGTCGAAGGGTCCGGGTGTACCCCTACCTGGACGATTGGCTGATTCCAGCCCCCTCCAGAGCGGAGGTGGAGTGGTCCAGAGATCTGGCCCTCCAGGTTTGCTCTCAGGTCGACCTCCTCATTAACGATGCCAAGTTGGAACTCGTGCCAAAGCAGGTGATACAATTCATCGGGGCAGAGCTCGACTCTCTACAAGCCAGAGCATGGCTCACAGGCGGACAGGGCCAAGGTTCTTTCCTCCTTTGCCCAGTTATTTCAAGTTGGGCAATCGCGCCCTGCCCGGGACTTCTTGCGCCTCCTGAGCCTCATGGCGGCCTGCACCAGCGTGGTCCGTTGGGCCCACTGGTACATGCGTCCCCTTCAATGGGGACTGGCCAGCCAATGGTCACAGCACTTCGATCCGCTGGATAAGCTAGTGACAGTGACCCAGGAGATGTGGAACGCTCTCTAGTGGTGGACTGTTCCAGCACATCTGCAAGAGGGCATCCCGTTTGTCCGCCCCGAGCCGACGGTCTCTGTATCGACCGATTCCTCTCTGATGGGTTGGGGTGCCCATCTGGGGGAGCACAGAGCGCCTGGCCTCTGGTCCCCTCGGGAATCCGGATGCCATATCAACCTGCTGGAGCTTCGAGCGGTTCGTCTAGGCCTCACCGCCTTCGCTCCGTTTCTACGGGGTCAGGTGGTTCAGGTCCAGACTGACAATACCACGACCATGTACTACCTAAACCGCCAGGGCAGGACACACTCCTTGCCTCTGTGCAAGGAGGCTCTCCACATTTGGTCTCTCGTGAGCAGACTGGAGGCGGATTTCCTAACCATCCACGTGGCAGGAGCCTCCAACACCCTGGCCGATGCCCTAAGCCAGATAGGGGCTGCGTCTCACAAGTGGTCTCTCCTGTTGGAGGTAGTACAAGATCTCTTCTCCCACTGGGGCATGCCTCAGGCGGACCTGTTTACCTCCAGGGAGAATGCGAAGCTGAGACTGTTTCATGCCCGCCCCCCTCAGCAGGGCTCGCTGCAGGGGAATGCCTTCTCGAGGCCGTGGACCCCGGGCCTCTTCTACGCCTTTCCCCCATTTCCCTTGATCCACAAGGAGCTTCTCAAGGTGAGGAGGGACAAGGCGCAGGTGATTCTGGTAGCCCCAGACTGGCCCCGCCAGTTCTGGTATCCAGATCTCCTCAGTCTCAGCTCCAGGCTCCCGAGGCGGCTTCCAGCCCGCCCGGACCTGATCTCAGTCAATCGGGAAGGTATTCCATCCGGACCTTCAATCCCTGCACCTGACGGCCTGGTTCCTGAGCAGCTAGAGTTCCAGGCCTTGGATCTTTCTGACAAGGTCCTCAGTGTCGTTGAGGCGTCCCGTAAGGAGTTGACCAGAAAATGCTACGCCTTCAAATGGAAGAGATTCTCCATTTGGTGTCAGGGCAAGGGCCTGGACCCTTCCTCCTGTTCCTTGGCAAGCATTCTGGACTACATGTGGTCCCTTTCTCAGCTAGGGCTTCAGTCGACGACCCTTAAGGTGCACCTGGCAGCCATCTCTGCTTACTGGGCGTGGGCCAGGAAGCAGTCGGCGCAGGAGAAGGTGGTCAGGCGCTTTTTCAAAGGCCTTGATCACGTATCGCCTCCGGTGCCAGAACCTCTACCTCCGTGGGATCTACTGCTGGTATTGGCTAAGCTCATGGGCAAGCCATTTGAATTGATGCACAGGTGTGACATCTCTCACCTGTCGTGGAAGACCGCCTTCTTGGTGGCTATCACATCAGCCAGAAGGATGTGAGAACTCCAGGTGCTTTCCACCGAGTCTCCTTATCTGGTCTTGTACAGGGACAAGGTTATCCTGCACCCCTACACAAAATTTCTTCCGAAGGTGGTGTCGGAGTTTCACCTTAACAAGGTGTTGACTCTACCGGAGTTCTACCTCAATCACACCTCGGAGGCCGAGTATAGGCTCCATACTTTGGACCCTAGAAGAGCGCTCGCTTATTATAAGGAGCGGACGGCTGAAGTTCAGGGAGAGGTTCGCCAGCTGTTTGTCACCTCACGGCTGAAGCCGCACCTGGCAGACCTGCAGCCAAGTGGGCGATAGGCAGGTGGGTCACCTCCTGCCATGAATCTCTGCTACAGGTTGGCGGGCATGGAGCCTCCCAGAGGATAAAGAGCTCATTCTACCCGCCATACAGCTGCATCGGTGGCTGCTTCAGGGACGTCCCAATCCAGGCAATCTGCAGGGCTGCTACCTGGAAGTCAGCACACACCTTCATTACCCACTACCACATCGACCTTGAGTCACGCCGGGATGCTGGTTTTGCGGCCTCGGTTCTCCAGTCTCTATTTCCCAAGTAGGGGGTGTGCTCCTTGCCTCCCTCCTCCCGGAGAACTGCTAGGAGTCTGCCAGACAGTGTGGATGAACAACATATCCATGTCCGTAGAAATATAGGTTACTCACCTGTAACAGGAGTTCTAGGAATGGTATATGTTGTTCATCCACATGACCCAGCCAACCTCCCTGGCTTCGACGCGCAACCTGGCTTCCATCGGGCTAGATCTGGCGTCATGAGGCAGAGCCGAGAGTTTTACCTCCCGGGTGGGTGGGAGGAGTCAGCTTGAAGACCTTCCGGCAAGATTTAAAGCGGCAAGGAACCTGCCAGACAGTGTGGATGAACAACATATACCATTCCTAGAACTCCTGTAACAGGTGAGTAACCTGTATCTTCTGCCTAAGGTGAGTTCCGAGTTCACACTGTCCACCTTTCTGTTTATTTTCCCGAGCATGCCAGTCCAGGGGAAGCACTGCTCCATATGTTAGATGTGTGCAGAACCTTGAAATACTATCTGCTTAGGACTAAGGAGTCCAGAAAGTCAGAGCAGTTCTTTGTTTCTTTCGCCCCAGAGTGGGCGTTTCAGTTTCTAAGCAATGTTTATCCAAATGATTGTCTAACTGCATTGTGTTCTGCTACAGCAAGTATGGCTAATAATTGCCTGGTGCTGTCAAAGCTTATTCCACCAGAGGAATGGCTGCCTTGGTGGCTTGTTTCAAAGGGGTCTCAGACACTGACATTTGTGTGGCTGCCACAAGGAGTACAGTCTACACTTTTACCAAGCACTACATTCTGGTCATTGCCTCTCGAGCCCGTGCAGGATTTGGCAGGGCTGTGTTACAGGGACTCCTGTCTTAAGTTTATGGAGAGCCCTCCTCCCAGGCTGTCTGTTTACACATGTCACTGCTTGGTACTCATTCCTATGGTGTTACCTGATGACTGAGGTACCCCCAAATAAGATGGAACAATTACGTAAGAACTTGCCTTAATAGCAGATCTTGGAGGGGATCTCAGTCATCAAGTATATTTTCCCTCCCACCATCCCTCCCAATGACTCATATGTGGAAGTCATGTTCGTTTTTGTAACTAGAGAGCTTGTATTCTTTATTCGTTTTGGATCTACACACTCCCACAACCTGCTCCACGCACAAGACATTTCTTATCCATTGGATTTCCCTTGGACATTATATTTTTTGGCTTTATCTGATGTATCCAGCTTTTTACTTGGGTCTGGGTACCTCTTTCTCTTCTAGGTCCCCTGGGGTGAAGGCTTAGCTCCCTTAGTCTCCGGAGGGGAAAGAACTGAAGGAGTGGGGCCGCTCATGCCGTAGGGTTGGTGACGCTAATGGCATGAATGGCCCCAGTTGTACTGCTGAAAATCTTCCATGTGGATTCCTCTTCACCGACGACGAAGATTCTTATGGTGTTACCTAATAACTGAGATCCCCTCGAAGATCTGCTGTTATGGTAAGTTCTTACGTAACTGTTCTTTTTTTTTTTTTTTTTGTGATCACCTAGTGACCATGCAGTTTGGAATTTTGGTCTGATATTTTCAGGGTAGAAAGAGCTTGGCCCACGGTGGTGCTTTCCACTGGTTTGGTGAAAAAATATTATTCTGTTCCCAAGTTATTAAATTTTGAAATTGTGATTCTGCGCATGCTCAGTACAGTATTTTGGATAGCTGTTTGGAGCAAAAAAAAAAAGAATTTGGTCCATAAGAAAAAGGTATTTTTTCGTATGGGGTAATACTTTTTCATGAGGGGAAAAAAATGTTTTTCATATGGCCACCAGGGTATCGGTTGACCAAGCTGATGACCAGACATACAGTCAAAGTGCCAAAATTCCAGGTGGAATCAAACACTTTGCTGCAAATCAGTTGGCCTATGATAAATGGGTGTTAAATCTGTCACATCTAGCAAAATTCAGAGAAGCACTTTTGGAGATGACTTGCTTTCACAGTTCAGCCAGTAATCCGCAAAAAGCATGCAGGCCATCTGAAATCATCAAGTCAGAACATTGCTTCAAAGCCATATTGACTCTTCTCGATCATGAGTTTATCATCCTATTCAGTGCTACTTTAGATGTGGAAAGATTGTACAATTTGTCCTCGGGAGCACCTGTTGTGCCTGATATTGAAGAGAGCCTCACCAGTGTCGTTGAACGAGGTACAGAAATATATTATCAGTTTGTCAAAGAAAGACTAGAAAGTGGTAAAAAAAAATATTTTGATCCAATTTCAAAAGCCCCAGTCAAAACCTTAAATGATGGAACAAAATAGTGCAAGTAGCTACCAAAGGAAAACTTACAGAACTTCAATTTGAAAGAGATATATTGGGAAAACCTTTGGCCCTTTCAAACAAGCACAACTTTCCTGTCGATATGAACGTGTTATTAACGTACTGCCTGGGCCCTGTCCTGTTGAGTCTAGCCAGTGAGATGGAACTAGATGGACAACAACAAAGAACAATTTACTTGAGGTGTCAGCAGAATACTCTCTAGTGTTAGACACTTTGGAGCTTTCACCCTGGAAAAGGTGTCAGCATACATAGTTACTCTAATGGCAACAGTGTGGGTTATGACAGGAGTCCCTGACACTTTCAGTGATCTGGCAGTGAAACTCCTGAATAGTCTTCCAAAGGGATTTGCAAAAGTGGATTATGTTGCAGATACATACAGAGAACAGTCAATCAAAGAGGCTTAGAGCTTTCAACAAGGATTTAGTGAGAAGCATATTATCAAAGATCCCAACACCAAAGTGCCAAAGAATTTCAGTTACTTTCTTTCTGATGGATCTAAGAAGGAGCACCTGACTGATTTGATCATACAAGTTTGCCAGAGGGCCAAGTGATCTATTTTTTCGAAGAAAGACCAGTGTTATATGATCACTAAAGAAGGTACTGTAGTCGTGGATGATCTCTATTCTGACCAGGAAGAAGCAGACACAAAAATTGCCCTTCATGTGCAACATGCCATTACAATATGTTCAGGCCCTGTCATCACGCGTTCACCATCAGGGGATACCGATAAACCAGTAATTTTACCGTTCACTATTTTCAGAATGCGAGGAAAGTATATACCTGGGCAATGGCCATGGGAACAGTAGGAGAATCTTCAAAATTACCAATTGTGAAATGACCACTGCAACAAAGAAAGCCTTATTTGGTTTCCATGCATTCGTAGGCAATGACTATTTCTGCATTCTTCAAAATAGGGTAAGAGAATTTGCTGGAACGTCCTTCAGAAGTACACCCAATTTCCTGGATTCCTTTCAGAAACTTGGGAGTGATTGGCAAGTGGATATGGGTGTTGTAGCTCTGTTGGAGCAGTATGTTTGTAAACTATATGGAAGGAAGCAAGTTACTAGTGTAAATATAGCGAGGCAGCAGATATTCTGGGGAAATATAACAAAGACAGCAGAATAACTGATCAGTCTCTGCTACCACCCTGCCAGGAAACCTTGAAGTTACATATTCTGCGTGCCAACTACATCTGCCAATTGCGGAGGCTTTCTTGTCTTGCAGTTATCAATGCCCCAAATGCTGCTTTTCACAGTTGGACTGATGATCTCAGTGTAAAGTGGACGGACACACCATTTCCAGATGTTATGTTTCTGTTCTATAATGCAAATGATGAGGACCAAGATGTATGTGATTACCAAGATGCTATTGGCATATCTGACAATGACGATGATTTTTCCTAGATGGAGAAGACCAAGTTCCACTACTTTACCAACCGTCATATTTTAAATTTTTCATTTTTGAAGTAAAAATATTTTGTGTAAACAAATGTGTGTGTGTTTTCTTATAGATAAATTTCCTTCCTTAAAAAAAATTTAAAATTAACCTTTGAGGCAACTTATGGGTATGCAGTTTAAAGCTCTAACTCCCACCTATTCATTGAGATCACACTTGAATGTATATTTAAATTTGTCTTGAAGTAATAGCTCATGAATCTGCATTACGTACGCGTAGCTGAAAATCGCAAAATTTTACAAGGTATAAACTTGCTAACATTTCATCTATTAATGGCATCTTCACTTTTATCAATTTATTCTCTTATATTACCTTAAGACTTCAGAAACACATATGCATTTCAAAGCAGAGTCCTTACCCTTTTAGACAACATAACATTATATTATAAAGCACAATAAATCCTGTCTGAAAAGATTAAATGCAAGAATATTTTGAAATTTCACAAGCAATTAAGTGGTGGTTGATATTTAACCCTTTAACTTTTAACATTAATCTTTTGAGGTAACATATTGATACGCATTTTAAAACTCTAACCTCGCCTATTCATTGAGACCACACTTGAATGTATATTTCACTTACTCTCGAAGTAATGGCCCAAGAATCTGAATTAAGTATGTGGAGCTGATAATCAAAAAATTTGTCAAGGTGTCAGTACAAAACTGATGCAAACTAGCATTTTGCCCCGGCGTTCATGCAATCAACAGACAGATCATGAATTTTGGGAACATCTGCTGCATTAAGCAACCATCAGCATTTATTTAGCTCTCCGGTGACACCCCATCTTCATCTACACCTGGTCTAATAGGCCTGGAACAGAGTAGCCAGACAAGCAAGAATAAGAGAACAGGCTTGGAAGTACAGATGGTTAGCTTGGGATAATACTTTTGCACCTAACAAAATGGACCTCTGGTACAAAAGACAAAGCAGAATAGGACTACAGTTCCCAATCCAGTGCCTTAGTGGGGATATCTTCAAGACATCTGACAAGCTGAAAACAGATTTCAAATGGCAAAATACTGATAGATTTCACTATTTTCAAATCCGGGATTTTGTTCTGCAAAGCCTCAGAAGGCGTAGGGGGAGGTAGTCGGTGAGCTCAGGTGAGGCTGTAACACTGGATACAATCATGAACAACATCCAACAAAAAGGGGTAATTTCACTTCTTTATCAGTTCCTCCTACAAGGTACGCAGTACATTGTAACAACTGTAGAAAACAAATGGGAAAGGGAACATCCTGTACAGCTCTCGCAGAAAGAATGGGAGGGAATGTGGAAAAAACTCAGTTAAAACAGCTTCTGAACCAAGATGGCATGAATTCTGGTAGAATGTTAGTTAGGTTTTGCGCAGTCGCTGCCATCACAGTTAAATGGGGCACTGCCCTTACAGGGGAGTGCTGCATAGCATATGGGGGAAAGGACAGGGACCAAAAACACGCATTTTTTGGTCCAGTGAGAAACTGAGACCCTTCTGGGGTAGTGTTAAACGGAGACAAAGCAACATTTTTGCAGTGCTTGGGGATATTTATTTATTTAAGAGTTTCACCAGGAAGGCATACTGAGCAGAGTACTGCTGAATTCCAGATGCGTCCTGGGGGGGAGGGGTAAAAGGGTGTAGACAACATCGGATGATACACAGGAAATTACAGTTACAATACAGCAGCAGCACAGGTGCTTTAGAGATACAGGTACAACAACAAGAACAATAGCTTAGAGTGAGGGCAGCCAGTTGGTATAGATGTGTATAGTGGAGCAACTAATTAGCTTAAGTACAGTGGTTCAGCAGCATATCTAGCCCAAAAAGTGCCTATATACTTGAGTTCACTCCCTAATATACAGTGGGATATTATGGCAGTGGAGTGAGTGGAACACTGGGGGCCCGGGACAGACTCAGAGGCCTCAGGTGGCCTATGAGGTTATTTGGTGTTGAGAGGGGACTGCCCTCAGGAGCAGGTGGGGGGGAGAGTGATTTAACGAGCCGATTACGCTGCTGGGAGTTATCTGAATGCCTAATGACATCGGGTAAGGAGTTCCATAGTTTAGGCGTATGATAATTGAATGCGGCCTGTCCTTTGGTTGTGGACATGTGAGGGACATGTAGCAGCTGAGAGTCAGTGTTCCTGAGAGAGTACACCAATGGGGGTTGAGCACGGTGGGCAGACTTGAGGTGGGGGGGGGGACTATGCCCAGTATTTCTGCGAAAGTTAGCCTAGCACTGTGGAGCTGTCTCCTAACGTGGAGCGACAGCATGTCTAGAGACTTGTAGAGATTGCAGTGGTGCATTGAGTGGAGGCAGCCTAGGGCAGACCGGCAGGAATGGAAGAGCGGGTCGAGTCTTGCTAGGGTAGATTTGGGGGCAGCACTGTAGCCTACGTCTCTGTAATCAATTATCAGGAGGATCATTTTCTGGAGGATAGCCTTGCGGGTTTCTGAGGGATGCAACCCCTGTTACGACGCAAAGCACTCAGCTTGGGGTGTAATTTCTTGTGGATATAGTCGATGTGGCGTGAGAAGTCGAGGTGCCGGTCAAGCCAGACCCCAAGGTACCAGAAGGAGGCGCAGTCCTCCAATGGTGTCCCATCTAAGGTGTAGAAAGTGTGGGTGGCAGGGAGATGGGAGAGTCTCTGCCTACTGCCTAAGGTTAGGGAGATGGTTTTTTGGGGATTTGGTGAAAGCTGGTTTGAGCGAAACCAGTGCTGGACAGCAGTGAAGTCGTCTGCAGTCTAGCTGCCACTTCAGCGGGGGAGGGGCCCGATACATACAGTGCCGTGTCGTCAGCGTACGTGTGTGTGCACATACAGAGGGCAGGTCACTCAAGAAAATGCAACACCTTTGATACTAGGCCTCAAACCTAGAATAATAATGGGAAAAGAATCCACTTACCTTTGGAACTATCCTAGTAGTGGCTGCCTTTAAGGCAATCACACAAAAATGGTTATTGAAAACACCCCCACAATTCAAGAATGGGGGGGGAAGTGGTAGAAGAAACTGCGGAGTGGGAAAGAATATCTTTTCAAATCCAGGATAGGGGTGAAGCATATCTTTAATGGATCGACTAGATGGATTATGTCAAAAGGAGACCAGGAAGGGGACAAATGGGGGACTCCATTAATGAAAACGGACTTGGAACAAGATGAATATCAGAGATCAGAAGTTATGTGTGTGCTGCATATCTATAACAGTGGTGGTTCCCGCAACTCAACCCATCCATCCATTTGCTGACTGTACTCACTCCTTAAGATTACAAAGAAGTGATAGAAATACTTATGTAGATTCGGAGCATATACTCAAACCTCCAAAGTTTATAGTTGTCTGACTTAATGTATAGGTGTTAAGATACTACATGTTTTGTCTGTTTTATAGTTTAAAAAAAAATCAGACAGAATTGTCTAAAATGAGAGTGTATGCAAACCGGCCTTGAAAAATTAAATAACTGTACATTTCTGGAGACATGAAATGCTGTGAAATGTAATGTGAACATTTTTAAATAAAGTACAAAGAATCAACCAATAGCTAGATACATATGCTGAACGACTGTCACTATAGATGCATCAGTTAATGGGATGGCAACCAAGGTAGATAAAACAAAGAAAACAGCTGTAGAGACTTTAGCAGTGGTAGCTACATCAATCAAAGAACAAGGGATTTTGAAATCTGGCATTCAGCAGCTGGAGAAAGTTGTTAGAGCTGCCAGTGTGATAGTTTTGGGGATACCAGAAGGGTCGGAGGGCGATGATCCTAAAACATTTAATGAAAGGCTGGTTTTCTGAAGCTGTAGGTTTGGGGTTTGCTCCCAGCCTAGTCATGACATACCGGATTACACCTCAGCAGGCCTGATCACAGAAAAAGAGCCCCAGAACCACTACTTGGGTGTCCATGACACGATTCACTGAGCGGCAAGAGTCCATGGACACAAATGACAATGGACAATAATACAACTTGCTTTTTTCTGGATTATTTTTTTGCCACAAGCTGAGGCGTAAAGCCTTTGATGGGGCCTGTTGTAATGCTGAGGGAGGCAGACATTGTACATCATTTTAATTTTGTGTGTCACCTGCACTTTACATTTTCCCAAAAAAAATGTACTCCTTTACATACCCGTGAGCTGTAAATAGTCGCATTGAGAAACTGCTTCAGCAACCCCCAGCTTCAGATATACAGTAATACAGTAGTAGAGACAATTGGACAATGGAAATGAGTAACTGCAATGACTACTTTAATAGTTACAGTGTGAGTAGTGGGATATTTGCGTGTTACCCTTGATACTGAACTCCATATGGGATCTGAAGCAGAGAATCTCAGCATTTACTGTTGCAGTTCCATTCCCGTTCTGATGTCGTCTAGTTGCACTTACTCTGGATTATTTTTTATGTTGGCTTGTGTGCATGCTCAAGCAACATCTTGTGGTAGTAGCACATTTCAGAGGTGTGTCAGTGTTGCAGTGAATGCAGGGGATGCTTTAGTGGGTGCATCCCTCAGCCGCCAGTCAGTGAGTATGCTGGCAGTGACGGCAGCTTCAAAGAGAGCCAAGGAGTTGAAACAAATCTGCCACTGCAATCAGGTGCAGATTCGTCATTGCAGCGGCACCTCCCTCGCAACCTCATCGGCTCCTGCCGCGCACTCTGTCCCCAGGCCTTGCTGTACGAGAGCAACTTGTTTTGTTCACTGTGCCTTTCCTGGTAAAACATTTCAATAAATAAATCAGCCACTGTGTGCCTTTCCACATTGGCGGCTCCTGCCATACACTCCCCGGAAAGCAGACATCGGAGTGCCAATCCCAAGTCGGCATGTATTCCCCCTCTCTCTGCTCCCTCCACCCCCCACATTGTGGCACACTGGTAGCCTACCCCAGTGTGCCCAGATAATTTGTTTTATGTATTTATTTTGCAACACCGGATGCCCACTTCGTGTCGTGTCCCCCAAAACAGCTCACTGTCTTTACCGACGGGGTGCCAGATCCCATCAGCATCATGTTTCCTCTTACCCCAAGCTCACTTTCTTTGCCTACACAGGTGCCCAATCCCCATCGGATCATCATGTCGCCGCTCCTCCCCAAAAACTCATATGGTGCACACTGGGGAGCCCGCACCACTAGTGTGCCCAAAAGATTTTTTTTTTTTTTTTGAACTTGTGAATTAAGAAAATCATCCCCGCAATTTATTTTAATCTGCAAAAGAAAATGGTCCCTCGTAGTCTCCCCACTGCCCTCTCCCCATCCCCACCCTTCCACTGAGCATCCAACTCCCCGCACCCCCTTCCCATACTTCCTCCGAGGTCAAGAGCAGCAGTCTTTCATGCGGCGCGAACATGTGTACACTTGTGACCTGACCGCAAACTGAAGAAGCAAAGGTAAGCACATATATGGCTGTCCATGGGAGTTTCAACTTATGTTGATATTCCTGCCATTTTTTAGGAATTATGGCCCCAAATTTTTAACATGGGGGTGCTTTGGACCCCACCTCGTGAACATGTCAGTCATTTCATGCACAGAATCACCTTTCGGGACTGATTAATGTAATGACAGTACCACTGTTCATGAGGTGGGATCCTAAAAAACCCATGTTGCAAATTTGGTGGAAAAATTCCAAAATTTGACTGCATTACAAATGTGTGTTGCGCAGTTTCTATACACGCTTGTAACTTCGCCAGTTTTTAATATTTCCACTCCAGATGTTCAACGTTGCCATTTTTTCACACCTCCTTATAAACAGTACAACTGTTATTGTTCACATCCTGCCTGAAATGTGTTTTCGCATCTGTTGCGCAGAATGGCGCATTCGCTATGGGAAATAAACTTTTGGGACAGATTAACAAAATTACAGTGCCACTGTTCATGGATGAGGTCCCAAATGCCTGTGTTGAAAATTTGGTGAAAAAATTGCAACAATTGATTGCATCTATGGATGTGTGTTGCGCAGTTTCTGCGCACACTGTTAACTTCGCCAATTTTTCAGATTTTCAGCATTGCCATTTTTTAACCCCTCCCCATGAACAGTACAGCTGTCATTTTTCACATCCTGACCAAAATGTCTTTCTAGGGATGTGGATATGTTGTTCAATCCACACTTGTTGTCAGGTTCCTTGCCGCTTTAAATCTTGCCGGAAGGTCTTCAGGCTGGCTTCTCCCACCCACCCGGGTGGTAAAACTCTTGGCTCCACCCCATGACGCCAGATCTTCCTTACCGTTTGGAAGCTCAGGTTCCCTCCTTAGCGCTCTGCGTTTTAGGCCTGGATCTACATTCTTCGGTCAATCCGAAACCTATTCTTAAATTCAGAAGACTTTGTTTTTCTCATTCCCTCACGGCTGCGATGGACAAATCAACTCCCGGATTTCGGTGGTGCCCCTGTGGGTAGATGATGTCCCAGATCGATCCACACTTCACGTGCGTTTATTGCCTTGGACTCTGCCATGACTCAAAGGCTTGTGAGTTGTGCAAATCCTTTTCGGCTTAGGTCTTAGAGGACCGTGCTGCCGGATTGCTGTTGGGACGACCCGAAAAACTTTATCCTCTGGTCAAGTCAAAGGAGGCCCGTTGGGTGGTGTCCACGGCTGCAGGCTCGGCTCATCAGCTCGAACAAATGATCGCCCTCGAAGAGGAGGCGGCACAGGCCGCATTTTCATCATCCTCGGTCGCGGCGTTTATCCCGCTGTCCTTGGGCTCCTCCTACACAGCTTCTTTCAAGGAGCTTTGTCAGTCCCTCTCCACCAAGGGAGAAGGGCCTTTGGGACATTTCTCTTGGTCCAAAAAGAAGGACTCCAAAGGTAAGTCCCACCGTCGATGTTTGTGGGAGTGGGAGAGGTCCCCTTCCCTGGATAGTCGACACTGGACTTCAGTCGAGGTTGTGGCTAAGGCCGCTGGCTTCACGGTGTCCCCGTCAGGTCAGCCGTCCGATACACCCGTCGACGCGGTTGAGGTTTTTCTTGACCTGTCGGACAGTCTGTGGACTGGAGAAGCCGACAACCCTTCTTCACCGGTTCCCCCGATGGAAACCGAGGACTTGCCTGTGCCTCCTGTGCCGGAGTCCCCGGTTAAGGTCCCTGAACCGAGGGAGGAGCGGGTTTCCCCCGCCCCCTCTTGGACCCACCCTCGAATCCCCAAAGGTCTCTGTCTCGGACCTCTTCCAGGTCCAGTCGGTCCCGCCGATGTCAGCGGTCTCGGTCTCGGCACCATGGAAAGCGGAGGCGCCGCTCATCCTCATCGTCCTCTTTGGAGGATAGGCTTTGGTGCAAATTGTCGGCGCTACAAGGATCTAATGTGGCAGCAGCTCTTATTGTCCGGGAATAAGCTGACCTTGGAGCGGCCGAAACAACCCCTCATGGTAGTCGAGGAGCCAAAGCGGGCACCGGTTGTTCGGCTGAAACCGGCTGCGCCACCTATTGTGGTGGAACCCCTGCCTCCACAACCTAAAACTGGGGCCCCGGCCAAGGATTCTGGGTCGGGTCAGGGCTTGCCCCACCAGTTGTCGGTCACCCTCACTCCCAATCGACCTCGGCAGGTGGAGGGTGGCTCAGGCGCTCGGCAGCTGTTCGCAGACTCCTCGGAGTCTGACAACGATGACTCCTTGTTCTCCAGGCTGCTTGACCTGGAGTCCACTGGGGGTCAGTTGGTGGACGACAACCCATCCTCGTTCCTTGGAATGGTTCGAATCAACTGGGATGAAGCTCGAACCCGTTTCGAAATGGGCCAAGTATCCCCTCACGGAGATACTGGACAGAGGGGATTCCCCTACGGAGGCCTTCCCGGTGGCTGAAGACATTGTTGGCCCGACCCTGGAGCTGTGGCAGCGGCCAGCTTCTTGTCCAGCACCTTCGGCCAGGATGGCTCGCAAGTATGCTGTTCACACTGGTTCACTCTCCGGTTTCTCGGAGCACCCCTCTGCGGAGGGGCTAGTGACCGACAGCATTTTCCAGCGTTCCGGGACGCTCGGGATGTGGACAAGCAACCCGATAAGGAGTCCAAGAAATTGGACTACTCTGGGCGGAAAGTCTATGCTGCTTCCTCCCTAGGCCTTCGTCAGGCCAGCTTGGCTGTCCTGATGGTACTCTTTTCACATGCCCTTTTGGGCTCCCTGGATGAGGTGATTCCTCATCTCCCAGCTGACCTTCAAATAACGGTCAAGCAGGTGCAGGATCAGGGAAGGGTGGTGGCCAAACAGCAGCTCCAAACTTCCTTGGACATCGCTGACTCATGTGCCTGTTCAAGTAGCGGCCGCAGTGGCCATGTGCCGCAGAACTTGGCTGCAGATCTCCACCTTTACGGCAGATACCCAGCACAAGCTGGCAGACGTTCCCTTCTTGGGTACCGACTTTATCGGTCCCAAGGTGGAGGGTCATCTGCAACGGATCACGAAGTCCGACACCACCTTGGACTCGGTCACGTCTGCCCAGAAGGACAAAGGCCACCAGCAGCAGCGTAAGCCCTTTCGTCCTTCAGTCCCTGTGGCACATCCGGCCCAGCAACACCAGCATCAGGGCCAGCAGGCTAGCACTTGGCTCCCCAAAGCCATGCCTGCTGCTTCCTCCAGCAGGAAGCTGGGAGTGAGAGGTCCAGGTGGCTCCTCGGCCGGCCCTTCCTCCAAGGCTGCCTAGTGACAGGTTGAGGGGTGTCGCCCCAACCCTCAGCCACTCCTCCCTCGGCTCCCCCACATGGGGAGGGCTGCTCCATCACTCTTCCGCCTGGTCTGATATCACCACAGACCACTGGGTGTTGAAAAGGCAGGCAGGGGTCTGCCTCTGGAATTCGAGCAGTCCCCACCCTATCGAGCTGTTGCCCCACGGGGGGCTACGGGTTCTGCAGCCTCTCTATCGGCTCGTCGAGCCGACATTGCCCTGCTCCTCCAGAAGGAGGTGATCAGGGAGGTGGCGGATCCTCCTCCAGACCTAAGGTTTGTGTCCAGGTACTTACTTGTCCCAAAATGGACGGGGGGGGGCTAGTGCCTCATTCTAAACCTACACGACCTGAACAAGTTCCTACGGTCTTGTACCTTCTGGATGGTCACTCTGTGGTTCTGTTCTGTGGACCTCCAGGACGCGTTCTTTCATGTCCCAATCCGTCCGTCTCACCAGCGATTCCTGTGCTTCAGGGCAGAGGGATCCCTTTACCAGTTCTGGGCCATGCTCTTTGGCCTCTCTCCAGCTCCCAGGGTCTTCACCAAATGCATGGCAGTGGTGACAGCATTCCTGCGACGCCGAAGGGTCCAGGTGTACCCTCCAGGTTGGAGGTGGAGCGGTCCAGGGATCTGGCCCTCCAGGTCTGCTCTCAGATTGGCCTCCTCATCTACGAGGCCAAATCAGAACTTGTGCCATTGCAGGTGATTCAGTTCATCGGGGCAGAGCTCGACTCTCTTTGAGCCAGAGAACTGCTCCCGGTGGACAGGGCCGAGATCCTTTCCGCCTTTGCCCAATCATTTCTGGTTGGGCAATTGTGCCCTGCCCGGGACTTCCTGTGCCTCCTGGGCCTCATGGCGGCCTGCACCAGCGTGGTCCGTTGGGCCCACTGGTACATGCGTCCCTTACAATGGGGGCTGGCCCGCCAATGTTCACAGCACTCCGGTCCTCTGGACCAGCCAGTGACAGTGACCCAGGAGATGTGGAACGGCCTCCAGTGGTGGCTCGTTCCAGCTCATTTGTAGGAGGGTATCCCATTTGTCTGCCCAGAGCCGACAGTCACTCTGACGACCGACGTCTCTCTGATGGGTTGGGGTGCCCATCTGGTGGAGCTCAGAGCGCACGGCCTCTGGTTCCCTCAGGAGTCTCGATGCCACATCAACCTGCTGGAGCTTTGAGTGGTCCAACTAGCCCTCACCACCTTCGCTTCATTTGTACGGGGTCAAGTGGTCCAGGTCCAGATGGACAACACCACGACCATGTACTACCTAAACCGTCAGGGCGGGGCACACTCCTTGCCTCTGTGCAAGGAGGCTCATCACATTTGGTCTCTCGTGAGCAGACTGGAGGCAGATTTCCTAGCCATCCATGTGGCAGGAGCCTCCAACACTCTGCCTGATGCCCTCAGCCGGATAGGTGCTGCATCTCACGAGTGGTCTGTCCTGCCAGAGGTAGTACAAGAACTGTTCTCCCACTGTGGCACTCCTCAGGTGGACCTGTTTGCCTCTAGGGAGAATGCGAAGCTGAGGCTGTTTCATGCCCGCCCCCCTCAGCAGGACTCGCTGCAGGGTAATGCCTTCTCGAGGCCGTGGACTCCGGGCCACTTCTACACCTTCCCTCCATTTCCCTTGATGCACAAGGTGCTTCTCAAGGTAAAGAGTTACAAGGTGCAGGTGATTCTGGTAGCCCCAGACTGGCCCTGCCAGTTCTGGTATCCAGATCTCCTAAGCCCGCCCGGACCTGATCTCAGTCAACAAGGTAAGGGTACTCCACCTGGACCTTCAGTCCCTGCACTTGACAGCCTGGTTCCTGAGTGGCTAGAGTTCCAGGCCTTGGGTCCTTCTGACGAGGTCCTCAGTGTTGTTGAGGCATCCCATAAGTAATCGACCAGAAAATGCTATGCCTTCAAATGGAAGAGATTCTCCATTTGGTGTCAGGATAAGGGGTTGGACCCTTCCTCCTGTTCTTTAACTCACATTCTGGGACTACCTGTGGTCCCTTTCTCAGCTAGGACTTCGGTCGACGACCTTTAAGGTGCACCTAGCAGCCATCTCTGCTTGCCAGGCGCGGGCCGGTAAGCAGTCTGTGGCGCAGGAGAAGGTGGTTGGGCGCTTTTTCAAAGGCCTTGATCACATATCCCTTCCGGTGCGAGAACCTCCACCTCCGTGGTATCTACTGCTGGTATTGGCTAAGCTCATGGGCAAGCCATTCGAACCGATGCATAGGTGTGATATCTCTCACCTGTCGTGTGGAAGACCGCCTTCTTGGTGGCTATCACGTCAGCCAGAAGGATGGGAGTGCTCCAGGTGCTTTCCATCGAGTCTCCTTATTTAGTCTTCCACAGGGATAAGGTTGTCCTGCGCCCCCAACCGCAATTCCTTCCGAAAGTGATGTTGGAGTTTCACCTTAACCAGGTGTTGACTCTGCCGGTGTTTTACCCCAATCACACCTCGGAGGCCGAATATAGGCTCCATACTCTGAACCCTAGAAGAGCGATCTCTTATTGTAAGGAGCGGACGGCTACAGTTCGGGGAGAGGTTCACCAGCTGTTTGTCACCTACGCTGAAACCGCACCTGGCAGACCTGCAGCCAAGCGGACGATAGGCAGGTGGGTCACCTCCTGCATAGATCTCTGCTATAGGTTGGCGGGCATGGAGCCTCCCAAAGTATAAGAGCTCATTCTACTTGCCATAATGCTGCTTTGGTGGCTGCTTCCAGGGACATCCCTATCCAGAAAATCTGCAGGGCTGCTACCTGGAAGTCAGCACACACCTTCATTACCCACTACCACATTGACCTTGAATCATGCCGGGATGCTGGTTTTGGGACCTTGGTTCTACAATCCTTATTCCCCAAGTAAGGATAGGGGGTGCGCGCCTTCCCTCCCTCCTCCCACAGAACTGCTAGGAGTCTGCCAACAAGTGTGGATTGAACAACATATCCACGTCCCTAGAAATACAGGTTTATTACCTGTAACAGGAGTTTTAGGAGTGGTATATGTTGTTCATCCACACGACCCACCCGACCTCCCTGGCTTCGATACGCAGCCTGGCTTCCACTGGGCTAGATCTGGCGTCTTGGGGCGTAGCCGAGAATTTTACCACCCAGGTGGGTGGGAGGAGCCAGCTTGAAGACCTTCCGGCAAGATTTAAAGTGGCAAGGAACCTGCCAACAAGTGTGGATGAACAACATATACCACTCCTAGAACTCCTGTTACAGGTGAGTAACCTGTATTTTTAACCTGTAGCACCGAATCGCATCTGCTTGTGTGAAATCACCTTCGGGACTGAGTAAACGAAATGATAGTGCCACTATTCATGAGGTGGGGTCCCAAAAAGCCCATGTTGAAAATTTGGAGGGAAGATACCAACAAACACCAGGGTGTTAGGGTTTCCAGCTGTAACACCCCACCCTGTGAGACTGACAGGCGCCTGGGTGGGGTGACTTGGGTTCATCGGCCATAATGCTATGGTATTTATCCCCACCTGCAGCCGTGGAGTAGGCATCAAGGTGTGTAGTCTTGGGGTCTTCTGTTTTAATGTTCACCCCATTCTGCTATACTGCACCCATCTCGCTTATTTCCTTATGGAATGGGTGAGTGTAGGGGCGAAGGCCACAAGGTACACCGTGACACCTGTTGCTGTCTGCAGGGTGGGATGAGGTGGAGTGACTTAAATGTTATGGCCGACAACCCAGTGTCACACCCCAACGCCTTTGAGTCTCTATGGGTCGGGGTTGGCATTAGTTCAGTACTTCACTGCAATTCCTATGATGCATCTCTCTAACTCCTGCACTACCAATGCTAGCAAGCCAACATTCGGCATTGACAAATGCTTGTTCATGTTCTAAAACAGGACTTTAACCATCTGGACTTCTTGACATAATAGTGGGTACTGCATGCTCATGTTATTTAAAGTTACTTTTACCTTCCTAGTTCTTGTTAAAACAGTAACAGTGTTTTAATGTTCACTTTGCACATGTAGCTGCTAACACTAAGAATTTTGTGTTATACCTGAAGGGTACAGCATAGTCTACATATGGTCAGTGGCTGAGTGAATGGTGTCAGGCTTTGACATTTTGAGACCGTCTGGATTCTAGCTCTGTCTTTTCTGGCCTGAGGACTCTTTCTCTTGAAGCCTTGGGCATCTTGGATGATTGAGATAGTGCATCCACCTGTGTGGTGCACTTGCAAAATGGCGGTGCTATTTTTCTCTGGTAAAAAGTTGGCTGACAGCTTCAGACCTTTGTCAACATTGTGCCACAAAGATAATGCAGCTTAAAATTGTTTCGGCAGAATTCAGGGGATTGCAATATGTTTTAAATCTCATTTTAAATAGTACAGTTTGGTGATCTAGTACCCAATTGAGCTTAGTGAAAAGTCCTTTTTGTACTGTTTCACGAATATTTAACAGACATCCTGAAGGCTGGATCCAATAATCGTTTGAAATGTTTTGCTGTTAAGTCTCATGCAGTGAATGCAGTATGACTTTACAGTGGTACAGAAGTTTTATTAAGCAGTAAGGCATGATCAGGGGTGTTAATCACCCTGTAGGGGTGTAATGCAGCACAAGGCTTAGCCGAATGCCACATACCCCTAGAGGGTGATTAACTGACCATTAACATAACTCCAGTGAGTGCCTCATTGCTATTATAAAACACATTTTTTTAAATAGTGGTAAACCTTGTTCAGCATATTTATTTTTAATTATTTAAGGGTTTCACCAGGAAAGCAAACTGAGCAGAAGAGCTTGTTTCCAGATGTGTCTTGGGGAGAAGGGGTAGTGGGAGTACAGCATTAAATAGTACATGAATAAACAATGGACAGTGTACAGTACAGATCCAACTAACAGTAGCAGTGCAGTAAAGTGCTTTGTGTCAGGTACATACAAAAATTGAACAGTATAACAACATGGTGAATAATTAATAAAAATGGGGACAACTGGTAAAACAAAGGCCAGTAAACATAGTGGAGCCAGTTACAGCAAACGGAGCATCTAGTACATTGAAGTCGGTTACATCCAATTTAAAGTGTGAATCCATGTCAGTTTAGCTCCTTTAATTCAGCTCATATGTCAGTTCAGCTCCATTTGGTTCTGCTCTAGAATAAACATAACTAACCACACGTGTAAACATATTTAAACTTTATTGAAAGCATTAAAAAGGGCCTGCCCAGTGGCGTGGAGGGCTGAGACATTGGACCTTTACCTCCTGCCATGTTGGCTAACTGGGTTTGCGGGTCGAGCAGGTCGGCCGGGGAGGGAGAGGATCAAGCGTCTGGTGGACAACTCTTCTCTCTCGGGGAAGGATGGGGATAGAGTCCACTACTTGCCTGGCGGTAGCCGGGGGTTGGCACAGTGGACCCACAGATGGCGGGAGCAGACGCCTTTGCGTGTGGAAGTGTGCGCAGCTTGGCTGTTGGCGTCATTGTACACTTATGCACTGCACTTGGGGGGGGGCAGTTGAAAAACCAACCAGCAGGATAACACCAGTCCCCCGCAGGCTCCATGCCTGGCTAGTTGGGCACCTTCTGGGAGCAAAGGAGGAAAAAGAGAGTTGAGTCCCAGCGGACGCCAGGGTGATGGGGGCTGGAGGGACTGGTGCATGGGGGCCGGTCGACCGGGGATAAACAAAGTAAAGAAAAGAAAGAATTAAAACAAATTGAAAGGATGTTAATCATCAAGTTAAAACATGAAATTGTGTGGAAGTCTTCTCAGGTGCTCTACTGTTTCCCTTGTATGGTATTCTGCAACTGTGTGCTGAATTCTTTCAGCCGAGTTCTAGTGCATTCTCTTAGCTTATTGTCTTGGACGGCCAGCAACATATTGCTCCATTATAGTCTCTGTCAGACTCTGTTCCTTTTTCAAAGCATCGATTAGTTTCCACATTTTGGGGTGATCAGCGCTTAGGAGGCTCTCAGAACTGTTGTGCCTGGACTTCCCGTGACGTCACGGCAGAGATGCAAGCTTAGTCTGTGACGCTCTGAGCCAGGCAAGCTAAAAAAAAAACCAAAATAGCTACAATTCCTAACCAAGATGTCCAAAAATGCAGGGGGGCACGCACAACAAGCGAACAGAGGTAAATCCCGGCAAGAACAAAAGGCTAATAACAGAGATGCAGTCAGATTAAAACCAGGCCTAGTGCTAGGACGTTCCTCAGCCGCTAGGGTCATGCCTCAGAGTAACACACGGACGGAGAGACAGAACAACTATCGCGTCCAGATTTGAAAGGCTCCTTCACGAGATCACCGAGTCAAGGAAAGAAAACAAACAGGAATTTAGGGCGGTTCGGCAACAGTTATCAGCCTTTGAAACCCGGGTCAATCAGCTTGAGGATCGGCTTTCAGAGACAGAAGAGACAACTACACAAATGACTAAGGTGATACAATCCTTAGTACTGCAAACGGAAAATCTGAAAGCAAAATGCCTGGATCTTGAAGGGCGTTCCCGGAGAGAGAATTTAAGATTGTATGGCCTCCTGGAGGACTTAGAAACAGCCCCACTATCAGCTTTCCTTGAAAACATGCTGAAAGATGTTTTGGACCTTCCCCCCACCATGTCATTCCGTATCGAAAGGGCGCACTGCGCACTACAAGCCAAATCATCTGACTCCCCTTGGCCAGACCAAGATCGATCGTCTTTAAACTAAACTCCTTTTCTGTAAAAGAAGAAATTCTAAGGCGAGCCTGGACTAAGAAAGATGTAAGATATCTGTCCCATAGGCTGTTCATTGACCATGACTACCCGACAGAAATACAGATGGAGAGAATGAAATACCTACCTATTCTGAGAGCCCTTAAGGAAAAATCTGTCCGTTTTCACACTCCCTATCCAGCGAGGCTGGGGGTCTTTTGGGAAGATGGCACTAAGATCTACTCATCTGCGGAGGAAGTTCTGGAGGCCTTGGGAAAGCGTGGACTCACGGTTAAGGAGAGGAGGAACCCAGATTCTGCTGTGAAGGAACGCTTCAATCAACAAGAGTTGAACAGGAAGTTAGGGGGAACTAGAAGAGGGGCGCACACAGAACTGATGGACACTGTTCAGAAGCTCCTCTCGAAGAAGGCAAGGCACGGCGACCCCCCCCATGAAATGGCGGCAAGGTAGAGCAAAACCTCCACCAGCAACTCAAGATGCTACCGGCTGATGCCAGAAAGGGGGGGATAAATAAATAAATTAATTAAAAAACTTGCTGAAATATTAAACTATCCGAATGGTACCAAATCGGACCTCTCTGTGATGGCCAAAGGAATAACTGGGAAACCCTAGAGACCCTGTACAAAATATGATCCAGCCCTCGTGGATGGGATAAGTAAAGGTTTTTTTTTTTTGTTTGTTTCTCTCTCCTCACATCCCCGAGGATTAAGACATGGTGAGGTGTAGTGTTTGGGTGCAGACCATACGCCTCAAAGCATCAATGAGAGCAGTTTGATTAAAGAGGGTGAAGGTACAAGGCGGAATTACTAGGGTTAGCCCAGAAAACCCTCTCTGAAAAAGATATACTACCCAAGAGGCCATGCCTGGCTCAGTGTTAGTGTTGTCTTCGTTATCTTTAGGCGCAACACAAAGGAGCCTACTGATATTCAGGCTCTAGGGGGGGTGCCCCGGAAACGGAGTGGTAAATACCTCCCCCCCGTCTTTCCCACTTAGGGAGACAAAGGGGCTAACATCATAAGGATAGCCCCCAACCTTGGAAGTTGGTTAGTTACGCAAGTTCTAATAGTTGAAATGTTACAAATGTTTAAAGTTGGTTGTAAAGCAGGGCAAAGGTATAAGGCGGGTGTTAGAGTGGCTGTTCTGAAAGTAATTTATACAGGTGGAAAGTGGGGCAGCTACCAGGGGAGAAATCTAGGTAAAAGAAGAGTACGGAAGCTAGGAAATACCCCCAAGCTCAGGAAATGACACAGAATTGGGTGGTATGCACATATAATGTGCATGGCCTCACCAATCCAATAAAGAGGGCCAAGATACTTCAGTCAGTGAAGAGACAGGGGACAAATGTTTTACTATTACAGGAGACCCATCTCTCAAATGCTGAACATAAAAAATTTGAGAAACTGGGTTTCTCCCAGGTGGTTGCCTCATCTTATAAGGGAGGTAGGCGCTGGGGTACGGCGATATTGATCAGAAAAGGTACCCCATTGGAGATAATAGACAAGCTAATTGATCAAGAGGGGAGGTATGTCCTTATTAAGGGCCAAATGGAGGGGCCAAAAATAACGCTCGCCTCAGTATATATCCCCCCGGCCTCGGAATTTTCTACATACCAGAAGTTTTGGTCAAAATTAGCGAGCTGGTCAGAGGGCGTTTTAATCTGTGGGGGGGATATTAACCTGGATATAACAGGGGAGAGCTGGATCGCCCAGACCAGAAACTCTAAGTTGAGTAGAAAAGTACTGAAGCTGGTGCAGGAGCTGGGGTTTGAAGATATTTGGAGGCAGTTGAGGGGGTCAGACAATTGGAGCACCTTTTACTCACAAGCACATGACTCGTACTCATGTCTAGACTGCCTAATAACACAGAGGGAGCATTTAGGTAGTATAAAAGCAATTTGGCAAGGGGATTTTTCCCTTTCGGATCATAGACCCATCTTTTGCAAAATAAATTCCCTAGCCCCCAAAAAAAGGACATTCTGGAGACTCAACGTATCAATTCTTAGAGACAAGGACGCACAGGAGGAGATCTCCAGAACCATAACTCAGGCAATACAGGATAATGATGTGCAAGGGACATCGACACCAATACTATGGGATACGTTGAAAGCAATAGTGAGGGGGAAAATTATTGCAATCTCTGCATATAAAAAAAGACAGAGGGAGGAAGGGAGAGTCCAATTAGAATCTAAAATAGCCACTTTAGAGGAAGATCAGAAAATAAAACACTGTAAAAAGAGAACCAGGGAATTGGAATCCCTCAAAAAACAGCTAAACAATATCCTAGACTACGAGGTGGAGAGAAAGTTAGTCTTCCTACGTCATAGGTATTACGACGGGGGCCCAAAATTTACCAAATTGATTGCAGCCCAATTAAGAAACCGAAAGGCCAAGGCTACAATAATTAAAGTTAAGCATCCACTCACCGGAGCCATGAAAACCACCACTGTTACTATAACAGAGGCCCTGCGTGACTACTATTCCTCTCTATATACGGAATATCTGAGCCCTCCAGAAGGGGAGATTCGGATCTTCTTGTCAGCCATTCAACTTCCTACCTTGACCCCAAAACAAGTAGAGATGTTATTAGCCCCAATCTCACTAAGGGAGATTGTTGCCGCAGTAGGGCACTTAAAAACAGGCAAATGTCCAGGGACGGATGGGCTCTCGGGTGAATTTTATAAAGCTTTTACGAAGGAATTGGTGCCATTATTACTTAGGGTATTTGCATTTGCTACCTCACAGGAGGGAGAGATCCCCCCATCCTGAAACGAGGCTGTAATCTCATCCATACCCAAGGAGGGCAGAGATCCGACCCTATGCTCCTCCTATTGTCCCATCTCGGTGTTAAACGCCGATTATAAAATATTGGCCACTATACTCTCCAAACGTATGGTGGAGATTGCCCCATCATTAATAAATATGGACCAGAGTGGGTTCATTCCTGGCAGACAAGCCCAGGACAATGTCAGACGTACGGCCTATATTATAGAACAAATTAAAGATAGAAATACCCCAGCAATCATAGAAACATAGAATGTGACCGCAGATAAGGACCGCTTGGCCCACCCAGTCTGCCCATTTCCCTACCTACTGGATAAGCTGCAGATCCTAGTTAACCAGCAGCCTACTTCTTCCTACCCCCAACCCCCAGAATTGCCTTATGACTATCCCATGCATGCTTGAATTCCACTACTGATTTTGACTCCACAACCTCCTCCGGAAGGCCATTCCATGCATCCACAACCCTCTCTGTGAAAAAATACTTAAATTACCTCTGAGCCGCCCCCATCTTCAAATTGTGCCTCTTGTTCTTGCACACCTCTTTTTTGAAAGATGCTACCCTCTTGGACTTTGTTGATTCCTTGAGGTACTTGAAAGTTTCTATCATGTCCCCCCTCTCCCTCCTTTCCTCGAGGCTATACATATTAAGCTCCTTAAGTCTCTCTTCATATGTCTTCCGGTGCAGACCCTGCACCATTTTAGTTGCCCTCCTCTGGATAGCTTCCATCCTGTCTATGTCTTTGTGGAGATTGGGTCTCCAGAACTGCACACAGTACTCCAGATGGGGTCTCACCAGCTGTCTGTACAGAGGGATAATAACTTCCTGTTTTCTACTGGTGATGCCTCTCCCTATGCATCCCAGTATCCCCCCAGCCCTCCTTGCTGCCTTCTCACATTGCTTGCCCACCTTTAGGTCATCTGATATGACTACCCCCAGGTCCCTTTCCATTTTTGTTGTTGTTAGTATCTCACCTCCCATTGTGTACTCTTCCCTGGTTTTGTTTCCCAGGTGCATTACCTTGCACTTCTTAGCATTGAATCTAAGCTGCCATACATTTGACCATTCCTCTAACTTGCCAAGTCCCTTCTCATCCTTTCCACCCCACCCTGTGCATCAACTCTGTTGCAGATCTTAGTGTCATCTGCAAAGAGACATACTTTTCCTTCCAGTCCTTCTGCAATGTCGCTTATAAAGACATTGAAGAGGACTGGTCCTAATACTGAACCCTGCGGTACCCCGCTAGTAACCCTCCTTTCTTCTGAGTGGACTCCATTTACTATTACTCTCTGTGTTCTATTCTCCAGCCAATTCTTTACCCAGGCTGTCATCTTGGGACCCACTCCCAGGCTGGCTAACTTATATATTAATCTTTTGTGTGGGACTGTGTCAAATGCCTTGCTAAAGTCTAGGTAGGCCATGTCCACAGCCCTCCTGATCTACTACTTTGGTCACCCAGTCAAAGAAATTTATCAGATTTGTCTGGCATGACCTTCCGCTGTGAATCCATGCTGCCTAGGGTTCTGTGCCCTTCTGGCCTCAGATCTGCGATATTCTTTCCTTAGAAGTGATTCCATCATTTTCCCTATCACTGAGGTTAAACTAACAGGTCTATAGTTTCCTGCTTCTGCCTTGCTCCCACTTTTGTGAAGGGGAATCACATCTGCCCTCCTCCAGTCCTTGGGTACCACCCCATCCTCCCATGATTTGTTAAAGAGGGTAGTCAGTGGTGTCACTAGTTCTACCCTTAGTTCTTTTAGAATTCTGGGATGAATCCCATCAGGCCCCATTGCTTTGTCCACCTTCAGTTTTAAGAGTTCTTTCAGAACCCTTTCTGTAAAATGGGCTGGTATCAACTTCTGTATCCAGAGTGTTACTACTGTTTGTTTTATGTACCTCCCCTCTTCCTTTGTAAATACTGAGCAAAAATATTTATTTAGTATCTCTGCCTTTTCACATTCTCCCTCTGCCCACCCTCCCTCCCCTTTATTAAGCCTCACTATCCCTCCCTTGGTCTTCCTTTGCTCCTGATGTACCTATAAAGGTTTTATTTCCTTCTTAACTGAGTTGGCTATCTTTTCCTCAGTTTGGGCCTTTGCTGTTCTGACTGCCTTCCCAGCCTCCTTTTGCTTTAACTGATACAGTTCTCTGTCCTGCTCCTGCTGCGATTCCTTGTACTTCCTGAATGCTGTCTTTTCTCTTGAACCTTCACTGCCACTTCCTTTGAGAACCATAGTGGTTTCTTACATCGTCTTGTTTTGTTTATTTGCTTCACACAAAGCTCGTTACCTCTGTGATGGCAGTTTTATTATTCCCCATTGTTCTTCCACCCTCCTTCCCGCCCATTTGCTAGTGCATTCCTTAGGCACTCACCCATTTTGGCAAAGTCAGCCTCCTAAAGTCCAGTACTTTTGTCTTTTGTATGGCTTGACTCTATTGCTGTGTTTATTGTGAACCATACTGTTCGATGGTCGCTAGTTCCCAGATGGCTACCCACTTCTACATCTGTGATCCTCTCTCCATCTCCATTTGAGAGTATCAAGTCTAATATTGCTCCCTCTCGAGTGGGCTCCAGTACTAGTTGTCTAAGGCATGTCCCCTGTAGAGCATCTAGAATAACTGCACTCTTCGGAGTGGCAGCTGCAACTGCGCTTCAGTTAACATCTGGCATATTCAGATCACCCATCAGCAATATCTCCCCTTTTTCTGCCATTCTAAGTATACTTTCTATCATTTCCTTGTCCACTTCCTCCCCTGAGAGAAAGTCTGCTCTAACCCTATGCGGATTGTGGTGCCATTGCCTGTCTCCAAATTTACCCACAGTGCTTCTTCTCCTCCCTGTTTACCCTTTTGTTCTGTTGCTTTTATTCCTTCCCTTATGTAAAGAACTACTCCTCCCCTCTTTTACCCTCCTGTCCCTCCTGTAGATAGTGTATCCTGGTATGTTTACGTCCCAGTCATGGTTTTGTGTGTACCATGTTTCTGTGACTGCCACGATATCCAGATGTTCCTCCTCCATCAAGGCCACTAATTCAGGAAGCTTGTTACCTAGACTACGGGCATTGGTACTCATTGCTCTCCATTTTTTGATGGCCTTACCTTCTGTTGCAGCATCCCCCACTGACCGTTCTACCTTGGTCTTTTTCTCATTTAGTACCCTGTTTTGTAGGGAGAGGCTGGGATTTTTCTGCTGCTTGTCAGTGCCTCCCCCATTGACTAGTTTAAAAGCTTGCCAATGAAGCATTTAAACCGATTGCTCAAAAGACTTGTTCCCTTCCTGGACAGATGCAGACCATCCTGCCAGTATAGGATTAGATGCAGAAAAAGCCTTCGATAAGGTAAACTGGAAATACTTAAAAGAAACCCTCCTAGCTTTTAAGTTCCCTACTCCTCTGGTGGAGACCATCTTTAGATTTTAGAGATGCCCCATAGGATATACAAGGGCCAATGGCCACATCTCTGAGAAATTCCTTTTACAGCGTGGGACTAGACAGGGATGCCCCCTGTCCCCTCTCCTGTTCGCTTTTTATATAGAGCCACTTGCCCAGAACCTAAGACAAGCACAAGAACTGCAGGGAGTGAGGGTAGGGGGAACGGAACAGAAGCTGGCCCTGTTCGCTGATGATATCCTGCTATATATAACGAACCCCCGTAAATCCCTACATACACTGTTTGCTCATGTCAAACGCTTCGCTACCTTCTCGGGGTTCACTCTCAGTGTGGGTAAATCAGAAGCCATGACTTTCAATTTCCACCCGACCCCTTCGTTTAAAAAACAATTCCCAATTCGGTGGGGGAAAGAAAGTATTAAGTACCTAGGAATACAAATCCCTACAAACCTGAGAAGCCTATTTCCCCAAAATTACGACCCATTAGTACAGAAAATAAAACAGGATCTGGATAGATGGTCCTTGCTCCCCCACAACATTTTATGTGAGAAATTTAACCCTTAAAATAAATATCCTCCCGAGGTTCCTATACTTATTTCAGTGTGTTCCATGTCCCCTCACATCCAAAGAATTACTTTCCTGGCAAGAAATGCTTAACAAATACATATGGGGGTGCAAAAAGCCGAGAGTAAGCTTCTCGGAGCTCATACTCCCGAAAGACAAAGAGGGGTATTGCCCTTCCTTCTTTATATGAGTATTGGTCGGCCTCTCAGGTGAGGTTGGCCTTGCTGTGGGGAAACCAAAACTACCAGGCACGTTGGAAGCAGATTGATGTGATGAGAGAGGGACAGGTCCCTCTTACGGCTGCCCTTTTTTCACCTACACACCTCAGGGTAAACCTGAGAACAGCCCCATTTACAGCCATGTCTATTCTTACAGGTTGGCAGATGGGCATGAAGAAGAAAATTTACCAATGTCATAGCTGGAAATATAAATGGTTAATATTGATCCCATCATTCAGCAACCCCTGATACAAACATCAATTAAGCAAAGGATTAGAGGCCCCCTGGCAACTAATGAGAGGCAATGAAGTAATACCCTTTGAGGAGGCAAAAATAAAATTTAAATGGGTTGAAAGAGACAGGCTATTTTACTATCAGATAAGAGCTTATGTTGCTAGTCAACTAAATACACAAAATAAAAATACTTGGGTCATAGGTGCGGACCCCCCATACGAACAGATATGGTCCTCGCAGTATGGGGAAAAAGCAATAACGATCTTATATAGGTATAACATCCAACAATTTGGAAGTGCAATGACCCCAGTACAGTCCAAGTGGGAGCAAGAGACTAAACATCCAATGACCACTACAGAGTGGGAAAGGGTATGGAGAGATACTTGGGCCGCCACCTCATCCCCGACATGGCAGGAATTCGTTTGGAAGGTGCGGGCGAGATTTTTCCACGTCCCCTCCACAGCACACATGCGGAATGGGAGGACAGCCACTGGGTGTTGGAGGGAGTGTGGCGAAGAGAAAGCCTCACAAATACATATTTTCCTGGAGTGTCCGGGAATACGTAGTTTTTGGAACTTAATCCCGTAACAGATTAAGAAGATCCTGAATATTCAGGAGGAGCTGGAACCTCATCACTTAATCCTCGGCTTGCCACCCTCGGAGATAAGGGATAGGGCTCAGAAATATCTATGGGCAATCTTGTTGGCTTCAGCTTATAACGCAGTAACCAAAAAATGGTATCAAAAGTCCCCTTCCTCCCTCGAAGAATGGAAAGCAATTACAATTCAAATTAAACGTAACGAGCAACTTACACTCAGTCTGCAAAATCGGCTGGCAGTCTATATATCAAGATGGGAACTTTATCAGGAGGAGAGTGGGGAGTGCCCGGTAGAAGTAGACTGAAGGGGGAGGGAGTACGAGAGGGGCAAACACAGGTCCCCATTAGGAATACGGAGACCATTATGGCAGTTAAGGGTCTAAAGTCTGAATATCTTAATACAGAATAGCCACCCCCAAAAAAAAAAGATATACCCTGCCTGTTTTTCTTTTCCTTTTGTCTCAATTTATGTTACGTTTCTCTACAACTAGTCATACCAAGTGCCCGAAATTAATGTGTACTTCTTCTCTTTGTTCTTCTGTTCTTCTTTGCTAAAAAGGCTTGTGATTGGAACAAAGATAATTGATGCCTGAAGAGTGTAAAATCAGATCTGTACACAAAATGGAATGTTGATGGATAAGATGCTTCTTTTTAATTGACTATGTAATGTGTACCGTTAAGTTGAACGACACAATAAAATAAGTATAAAAAAAAAAGAACTGTTGTGCCATCCTTCAGCAGCATTATCTGTCCTTCGGATGCCTTAGTTTGTTGCATCATAGCAGTTCCACTGGCTTTGAGGAAATGTGGGATGCCGTGGTCTTCGTCTTCTGTCCATCCTTCCTAACCAAACGTTTTCAAAATAATCAAGCATAGGCTATAGCAAATCCTCATGCTCCATGTAATACTCACTGTCCATTAAAACCTCGAACACTTTCACTACATCGTGTACAGGCACGAATGCCAGTGCAGCCAATATTCTCACATTCAGCGATAACTCTGGATCAGCTCCATATTGCTGTTGAAGTCCTCAGTTCTGTACCTGCCACCAGATACTTTGGATGAAATGAAAAAAAAAAAAACGCTGCCCATTGTTGTCCCTGGAAAATTGTCTTGGAATGCTGACACAGCACTGATCTTATCTGTGTCAATCTTCACCATTCATCACAGATGGGTACTGGCCAGAGATCAGGACCCCAGAGCCTTTTTTTTTTTTTTTTTTTAAAGGCTAGGCGGAGCCCAGGCATCGGCGCCGTCCTCGAGGCCACGACATACTACGTGGCGCTCGAGATGCCGTTAGAGGGCGTCGACTCCAGCCTGCTTACCAGTTCTTCGTCTCCCGCCGTCGGGGTCGCCTTGTGGGAAGCCTAGAGGCGTTTTTCCAAATTTTAGGCCTTGAAGCCTGCGTATCTAGTTCGGTCTACTAGTTCTGTGTTGCCTCCACTCGACGTCGCCGGTAAGATCTTTCCTTATTTTTCTGTTTAAGCGGCGTCGAGTCTGTTTTTGGTGTTTTTTTTCTCCGTAGGTCATGTCGTGGTCGGAGGGCAAGAAATCTCAGAAGACGGGGCAGCCCCCTATGCATCGGTGCCCGTGCGGCGCAAGTACTCCGTCACCGACCAACGTGGCCGGTGCCTTTCGGTACGCTGGCGCTACGACATGGATTAGTGCGGCGCCTGCTTCTCGATGGACCGCGCGTTTTAGAACAGCGGCGTTTAAAGTCGGGTGAGCTCCGCGGGCCGACTTCGGAGGTAGGCCGCGCGACTCGCCGGGCCAAGCCGCTCTCTCGGCCTTTCCTCCGGGTCCCCTCCGTTCTCTACGGACCGGGAGGAAGAGCCTTGGCCTCTTCTAGCCTAGCCTGTGGCGAGGCTCCTTCCGCGGCGCAGGAGGCCCGTCCTGCTTCCCTCCCGGGAGTAGGCGGGGCGCTGCTCTGGCAGTCACCCTTTGGGGTGAAGGCTCCCAGTGTCGCTCCCGCGGTCCGCTAGGTCTAGTCGACGCTGGCTGGGCCTTCGGCACCGCTCACGTGCCACCGGTCCTGTTGCGCCGTGGCTTGTCGGCGCTGCGGAAACCGCTTTCGGCGCCTTCCTTCGCCATACGCCACTCGCGCCTGCCCCTCGGCGCCGAGGCTGAGCACTGGCGCTGTGAGGCCTTCGGTGCCTTCCGCCGGGTGCCGTGCCTGGTGCCGCTGGGACTCGGTGCTGCTCCCGCCCCGAGCAGCTCACGGCACGCCGCCTTGGTCTGGCGGCGTGGTCGGCTCCGAGGCTGGAGTTTCTGCCGGCGCTGTCTCTGTCCCGGGTGCCTTCCTTGGCACCGGTGGACCTGATGGTGCCGCAGCTAGCCCCAGCCTAGGACTTCTGGCCCAAGTTACCCTGCCACCTCCTGCTGGCACCGCTGGTGGTGCTGTGGAGCGGGCAGGGGTTGCTTTGGCCCTGGGCCTCTGGAAAGGTATCCCTTCTCGACCCCTACTATTTGGCTTAGGGCCTCTGACTCTTCCCTCTTCGGAGTCAGAGTCCAGCTCGGAGTCGAATGGGCAGTCACACCTTCGGGTTGTCTGCAAGGGAGGACGAGCTGGTGGTTTCTCTTCTGGTCTCGGCCAGTCCCTCTCCAGGTGAGTCGGGTTCTCTAGGGCTAGGGTCGGTGGTACTGACCAGCGGGCTGTGGTGCGTGCCACCATTGCCTTGCAGCCTAGCCTTGGGGGTTCCTCCTTGACCCCTCTATTGTGGTACCTCACTGTGACATCTCTCTCGTCACCCAACTTTGGGCCTATCGAGGGCCACAGGAGGGAAGGTGCCCTTCCGGGTTGCTTCTCGAGCAGCCCTGGGCACGGAGCTGCCTAGTCTGGCCACTGAGGGCTAGGACCCTTCGGACCCGAATGGTCGAGGGGTAAGTTTGTGCGCCGGGCCCTTCTTCTGGACCTACCCGGTCCTGGACGGAGCCGGAGTGCGGACTTCCGCCCTTCCCCTTCGGGTTCCTTGAGAGGGTCCCATTCTTTCGAGGCAGGGGACCGTCCTTCTGGACCTTCACGGCCCCGGTCGCCTCACTTGGATTCTTTTGGGCGCAGTCTAGGCAGTACCGAAGTGGTTGTGCAGCTGTCGACTGTGGAGTCTTCCGGGACTCCCCCCGTGGGAGTCCGTGGTCCGCTCCTTACCCCTGGCAGAGGTCAGCCGACTTCTTCTCTCGGCTCTGTCCACTCCCCTCTGCCGCCTTCTCCTGCGTTTCCAGGTATTCTTGGTCCTAACGGGCCTCTCACCTGGGAACAGTTCAGAGCGGTGGCTGCTCGGTTCCCTGCTTACGTTAGGGCTTTGGACAGCCAGGTTTTCAACCTCCCCGAGCAGCCACCCTCCGAGCCTCTGGTGACCTCCAGCTCCTCATCCCCTTTTCTGGGGAGAGAATTCTGTCCACATCTCTCCTGTTGCTGATCTCTCTGAGTATCAGCGTTTCCTCGTGAGGATGATGGAGGACCTTCACCTTTCTCCTTCTTCTGTAAGCAATCCGGGCATGCGGCGCCGCGCCTTTCTGGAGATTTTGGGACAGCCACCCTCGTGGTGTGCCGCCTTGGCCCGCTCCTCGCGGAGGGGCGTCCATGCGTTTCTGGCAGAGGCCTTCTCCGGAGTTCCTGCCCCTAGGGACCTCTGCCAGAGGTATTGCGCCCCCGAGTCTCAAGGCTTCTTGCCTCATCCACAGTCCGGATTGACGCACCTGGACACTCCTGATGGGCTTCAGCGCCTCCACCAGTGGACCGGCCCCTCAGATCAGGACCCCAGATTTTGACTCTGGGGAGGAGGACTTTCTACTGCACGGCTGTTTCTCTCATTTCCCGCGATCAGGCCCACTACGCTGCCTATAACAGGTACTTGTGGTCAGCGTTAGGTCAGTTCCTAGCTGCTCTGCCTGACTCGGAGCAAACCAGGCAAGCCATTGCTCTCTCTGCACGTGGCCTGGAGCTAGCAAGGCACCAAGCAAGGGCATCTTACGACGCCAATGAGGTAGCTACCAGGGTCGTATGGACAGCGATCTGCACTAGAAGATCGGCATGGCTTTGCCTTTCCCGGTTGTCACCCTTGGCCCGGCGTAGGGTGATTTGCTCTGCTCACCAGGGAACCTACCTCTTTTCCCGTAGGGCGAGACGGCATTTGTCGGGGCAAATTCCTTCCTTCTCCAGGGAACCCCGTCCCGCCTCCCCCTCTCGGGCCTCCTCAGGCCCAGAAGGTTCCCATTAGTGTGTCACCCACTGGGGGCTAAGGGACACTGTCCCTTAAGGTGCAATCACTCAGCCCCCTTGGGGGTTTTACAGATTCTCTCTAGATGAGTGGTGAAGATTGACACAGATAAGATATGAAAATTATGCACTACTGTAATTATGATCTTTCTGTGTATCTTCACCATTCATCACAATCCTCCCACCACCCCTCTTGGGGCTCCAGTCTCTGGAATCCTCCTCCTCTGTGCCTTCCTCTCTTCGCTGCATAGGTGCTGAAACCCTCTGGGACAACCGGCAGTTCCTTCCACTTGTTATTCCTGTATGGTGGAACTGGTATGAGGAAAGTGTCTTTCATTCTTAGCCCCTTCAACTTTTACCATCTTCCATTTCCCTTGGCGAGTGAGATTAGTGGGGACACTGCAGGGGTGGGGACAGTCTTCTCTAAGGGGTGCAGTTTGGGTGGCACTCCTTCTCTTCTTAAATCTTCACCTCTACGGGTGTGAGCTGGTGGTTGCCCTCCTTCTGTTATCCATCTATATATATAAAAACAAAAACTTCCCTTTTTTTCACCAAATGTCTCTTTAAAGAGAGAGAGTACTGAGTCCCTGTACCCTGTCCTTCAGAATAGCCGACTCTGCTTTGGGGTATCTGCCAGTTATTCTGTGCCTTGAATTCTGGCAGTCAGCTTGCTAACTCCTTGCAGTACCTTATATAGTCTGGTGACGGACAAGGTCCTGGATCCTTGTTACCTCTCACTCTCCTAAAATATCTCCTTCCCTCCCTTCTTCCATTTCCAGAGATTGGGGCTCTACCCAATCCTATTAGTCGTATTTTATTCTATGCTGTCCTCTCAGTCGTTATTTCTCCTTTAGTTCAGTTTTTCTTCCTTTTTCTGTCCTTGGACTCTCTTGTCCCACCCTCCATCCCTTCTTCTTACCTCTCTGGCGACTCAGAACTGGTAAGCAGGCGAGTCGGGCTCCCCTAACGGCTAATCCTCGGCGCGTAGTTGTGAACGCCTCGAGGTGGACGCGCCTGATAGCTGCGTCGGCTCCGCCTAGCCTTTTAAAAAAAAAAAAAAAGGCTCCTGAGGGGTCCTGATCTCCAGCCAGTACCCATCTGTGATGAATGGTGAAGATACACAGAAAGATCATAATTACGGTAAGTACGTAATTTTCATATCTCACAGTGTGGACTCAGGTCCGATTGTAGCATATTCAGCTCTTACAACAATCGTAAGTACGTTTGCTTGGTCTCAATTTGGCAGCACCGTAAATGCTGCAGGCAGCACTATGTTATGATGAACCCCATCGGAAGTGTAGATTGGTACTACTACCAAATAACAGAATTCTGTCATTTCCTGGTCCACTGTCAAACAAGCCTGCCTCCCTCCCTCCCCTTGTACTCGGGCTTCTTTTTCTATGGAAAATGCTAACTTCCTGTACCTTATTAATACCAGGCAGACTTCCAGGACACATCACAGAAGAAACAGATGTCCACAACAGCCACAACATGTAAGACTACACATACCATCATTTCTGGGACCACTCCGGGCCTTTGAAATGCATTTCTAGCACAGCTGCAAGAGGAGCAGAGGATAAAAAGGACAGTACAGACACACAGAGCAGCCATCTCTGGTGCACCACATAATCCAGTAAGTCTGCAGGAGCTGTAAAGCACAACTCCATACTGTGAGACAAGTGCAGGTGATGCCTTCCTTTTGTTTGACAGTGGACCAGGAAATGACAGAATCCTGTTATTTAGTACCAGTGCCAGTCTACGCTTACTCAGCATGTCACCCCACTGGTATGCTGATGGCATCTTCCCCACCACTTCTCGAGCAGCTGTATACCATTCATGGGGTTCATCATAATAAAGTGCTGCCTGCTGTATATGCGCTGCTGCCAAATGAGGCCAAGCAAATGTACTTACGATTGTTGCGAAAGCTGAAGAAGTTACAACTGGACCTTAGTCTACAATCAGTAATAACTGACTTTGAGATCGATGCTGTCACCATTCCAAGACAGTTTTCCAGGGACGAAAATGCACGGCTGTTTTGTTTTTTTTTTCCATTTCAGCCAAAGCATCTGGCAGCAGATATAGAACTGTGGACTTTGGTAGCAGTATGGAGCTGATCCAGAGTTATCGCTGAATGTGAGAATATTGGCTACACTGGCATTCATGCCTGTACATGATGTAGAGAAAGCGTTTGAGGCTTTAACGGACAGTGAGCATTACGCTGAGCAGGACGATTTGCTGCAGCTTATGCTTGACTATTATGAAGGTGTTTGGGTGGGGAGGACAGACAGAAGGCAATGGCAGCCCAGATTTCCACAGAGCCAGTGGAACACTATGATGCAACAAACCAAGGCATCCCAAGGACAAACAATGCTGTTGAAGGATGGCACAACAGATCTTTCTTCGAGAGGGCTCTTGCAGTAGGTAATTACATATAGGACTGATGCCGGCCGGCGTCAGGACCAAACAGAAAAAATTCTACCTAGCAGTCTCTGGTGGGGGACCGCCCCCACGTCAGATGTCCGACATCATGCAGCGTCAGTATAAAGGGGCGGTCCCTCCACACCCGCCTTCCAGTTCTTTCCCACCATTAGTTAGTGTCAGCGCCTCGCAGTAAAGTTCAGCGCTCGTCAGCTCTGTCACTGGTAGTATTTGCCATCGTTTTTTCAAGTTATTCAACGTAATCGTCAGCCTTTCGTTGGTATATGTCGTCTCCTACACCCTCCGAGCACAAAAATAAGTGCGACTCGTGCGGTGCTCAACACCTGCACAAGGACGGCCATTCCCAGTGCCTCTTCTGTCTGGGCCCGGACCATCAGGTGGAGAAGTGCCAGCACTGCCTTAAATTTAATGCCGTCACCTGCAGACGGAGGCAGCAGTCTCTGGAGGCCCATATCCTCAAGAAGATGATGTCCTCCACAGAGAAGGAGTTGAAAAAGCTCCGGCAGGCATCTGCTTCCCCCGAAGGCCATTGTAAGAAGAAGGACAAGAGCTCCTCTTCTACCACAACTCCGGCTGGAGTCGCCGTGTTCCAGGAAACGTCCCTTCCGGGGGACTGCTCCACAGGCGTCGGCCCACTCGTCTGGCTCGCGCTCGGGCCATTTGGGCGCCTCTGAGCTGTTGGAGGCCTCCGCTCCCGGTAAAGCCATCATTGTGCGGCCTACTGGTTCGGGCGGCTCTGGTAAGCCAGACGTCAGCCCCTCTGACGCCCACACGGAGACAGTCGATAAGTCACTTGACCCTTCGGGGCGATGCACAGCCACTTTCCCGCCCGACCAGGCCGCCCCTCCTTCGCGACCTGCCTCGGGCGATGGGTCCACTGAGTTGGACGCCTGCTCCTCCAACGTCCGCCCGGACTCCACTGGTAAGTCACACGTCGGCTGACCCGACTTCCACGCAGCGGCTGAGCCGATGTTGGACCCTCCCTCGTCCACAGATTTCCTGACTCCCCAGCGCCCGCTGCCTCTGAGGGACCCTGGTCTCCACAGCCTGACCCTGGGGATTTTCCCCACCATCCCCAGGCGATGTTAGGTTCCTGCTGTGCCTCGTCAGTCCCTCCCTCCCGCTAGGCTGGACAACCTGAGATCGATTCCCCGTGCGCGGCTCTGATGCGGTCATACCGACGCTGGGCAACATCCCTCTCCCAGATGCTGGCTTCCGGCCAGGCCTTTGCTCAGTCAGACACCCCGGGTATCTGACTCAGTCTTATCCAGCGCCATCTTACCCAGCCCGCGAGTACCCGCCCCAGTACTCTGTGCCTCACTACTCGACGCCGGGTTACGGATACTCACCCTATGGGTACATTCAGTATCCGTATTCCCCCCTCCTCCTCCACCGCCCCCTCAGCCATCGGTGGACTTCAAGGAGACTCTGGCCTCTTGGTGGGCTGAGGCCAAGGCTCAGCTCACCAGAGAGGTGGAGAGTCATCTCCCAGCGATGATTCGTGTTCCCGTATGCCCCAGACGACAGACTCCTCCCCACCTCCGGATACCAGGGGTGAGCCTTCTGGTTCCAGGGCATGGCAGGACATGCTTCCCCGAGGGCTTCCTAAGGGGCCTGCTCCTCCCCCACGCCGGGAGAGGTTGTCTTCTTCCTCTTCCTCCTTGGACGACGAGCCACGCTCTCCGACCAAACTCGGTCCTAGGACTCATCCGAAGTCTCTTCCGGAGGATCCTTCCTTTTTGGAGTTGCTGCGCAAAATCCAGGAAGTTCATTAGTGGTGCTCTTTGGAGCCGGACCCACAGCGTAAGAAACTTGCTGAGCACCTGGATCTGCCCGAGACCGCTCTTACCTTGGTGCCACCCTGGATTGAGCCTCATGCCGACCTTGTTTCCACCAATTGGAAGCAACCGTCGGCTTTAGCCCCTCTTCCTCGGAAGTCTTAACAGGCTATACCAGGCTTCCAAGGGTGTTGACTTCCTTGATTCTCACCCTCGAGCTGACTTGGCGGTGATTAGTGCCGCTCACAGCCGGTCAGCTAATTCGAAGCATCTGAGCTCATCTCCACCTGACAAAGAATCCCGTCTTCTGGACCAGTACTTCAAGAAGATCTATGCTTATTCCACTCTGGGTATTAGGGCCCTGAACTATGTCAGTCACATGTGGGATTATCAGAAGGCGATTCTTAGTGAGGTGGAATCCAAATTGGACTCCCTTCCTGACTCTCAGGTTAAACAGGAAGTGGCTGACCCTTGTCCGTTCTTAAGCCTGTTTTCGGCCTGTCGGCGGCTATGCTTCGTGACATGTACAACGCAGTGGATACTGCTGGTAAGAGCTCGACTTTTGCCATAGGCTTATGGCATCATGTCTGGCTCCGTGTGTGTCGGGTTTGGTCCCGGAAGTGCAGTCCGCTGTTCAGGAAGTGCCCTTCAGGGTTCGTGCTGTTCGGTGGTGATGTCAAGGACATTATCACCGATCTGCAGGAGAAGGGGACTACACTGAAGTCTGTGGACTCTATGTACAATCCCCCTCCAGTGCAGCGTCGTCTGTCACAGGTGGAATCGGCAAAGGGCGAAACCACAGGGAAGGCGGGCCAATAAACATCGAGCCATTCCAGCTGCCAAGCCCCCACCGCCCAAAAAGGCAGCGGGAGCTTCAGCCGCGACGCTGCTCCACACCACCTGACTCATTTCCTCTCCCACAGCCTCTGGTGTTTCCAGAGGAACCAGTAGGAGGGAGGTTTTCTTTCCACCTCCCGGGTTGGGAGAGGATGACATCAGATTCCTGGGTGCTCCAACTCATCACAGAGGGACACTCGATAGTTTCTACAGAACCCCCCTCGGCACCCTCCCCCAAGGTCGTCGTACTCGCAGGAGCATCTTCTTCTGGTCCAGGAAGAAATTTCCTCCCTTCTCTTGAAGGAGGCGATAGAACTCGTCCACATTCCTCTTCAGGGAACAGGATACTATTCCCATTTCTTCCTGGTATTACTTGATTGTATGAGATACAAGGAGGCATGGTGCCCATCGAGAGTATCTCCCACAATATTGTGGATCATTGTTTGCCAATGGTGTTCAACCATACGTCTAATTTGAACTTAAATGTCTCAGAACTAGTGGTGTTAACAAAATCATTGGGTAGTTTATTCCATATTCTGGGGACTCTGGTTGTAAAAAAGTGTGGTCTTTTGTTAGTATTTGCTTTTGGGACAATTAATTGATTAGTTCCCAGACTACACAATAGTTTTCTTTTTGTGGTCCCAAAGAAAACGGGCGACATGAGGCCGATTCTCGACCTCGACTCCCTGAACTTGTTCATGGAGTACAAGAAGTTCAGGATGCTCTCGCTGCAGAGCCTCCTGCCGCTTCTCCAGCCGGGACAGTGGCTGTGTGCTTTGGATATGCAGGATGCCTACCTGCATATCCCTATCCGCCCTTCTCACCGCAAATACCTGTGTTTTGCGTTCCAGGGGGACCACTACCAGTTCAAGGCCCTCCCATTTGGTCTTTCCTCGGCACCCCAGGTGTTCACCAAATGCCTTTCCGTGGCAGCGGCCTACTTGTATACCCAGGGGGTGCAGGTTTTCCCGTACCCGGACGATTGGCTCCTGGCAGCCCCATCCAGGGAGGAACTCCTTTGCTTCCTCTCCCTCACCCAGCAGGTCTTTGCCTGCCTGGGAATTACCATCAACCAGGCCAAGTCCCATATGATCCCATCCCAGAGGTTCCAATTTATCGGAGCGATCCTGGACACGACCTCTGGTATGGCCTTCCAGCCTCTGGACAGGGCAGCCACTCTCCAGGCCCAGGTCAGCCTGTTGTCCAGCCGCAGGTGGGTCAGCGCCAGGTCAGTCCTTCGCCTCCTTGGGCTAATGGCGGCTGCGATTCCAACAGTCCCTCGCACTTGGCGCCACATGAGAATCTGTCAGAGGATGCTTAGGTCTCAATGGGATCAGCTGGTGGACGACCTAGATCAACTTTGGCTTCTCAGAAGGAACTAGAAGGGGGACAGGATCAGATCTACACCTACAGTAGCTTCTCCTTGTTGTTTTTACATTGTTTCTTGTGGATTCTACTTGGTAGAAGGGTATTTCTTTCCTTTCTTACTACTAAGGGACTAGCAGGGTATTGTTTGGGGCTGTTGGAATTTTTAAACCTGTTTTGGTAGCTATAAGTGGGCTCATTTGTTTCATGATTCACTGTGTGGCGGGCTGCATTTGTGAAGGCCTATTTCTTCTATTTTAAAATATAATTGGTGTGATTTAACTGGATCTGTTTCTTCGAATTGGAGACCTATATCTTCTAATTCCAAGCCTATTTTGATGTGTTGTTGGTGAAGCTGTTTGAATTGGAGTCCTGTTTCTTTGGGTAGCAAACCTATTTGGGGGGCTTTGAGTAGAATTGTGATTCATTGTTGCTGGCTTCACTAGCTGCAAAGTTTTAGTGCAGAGTGGGGGCAGGGTGCTAATGGTCTGACCAGAGGCCTCAGCTACCTGATTGTTTCTGGAAGACTTGGGCTGGTCCCACCTCTGGTCCATGATTTCCTTTATACCAGGGGTTCTGACATCACTTACTCAAACGGGCAAGGATATGCACCTGTCATAGCAGAAGCAGACATCCAGGAAAGGAACAGCAGCAAGTGAAGAGGTGACTGCTATCTCAGTGGAAGGGAAGTAAATGCAAATCTTGGAGCTTTCATTATTACTTCTTCGCGTTGATATTGCACTGGGGAAAGGAGGAGTAGGAGTTTGAAGAAGGTTGTGCAATGGCTACTTAAAGTCTCTTTTGGAGTGTGGATAGGAAGGATAGGAATATAAAAAGCAGTTGCTCAATGTGTCTAAACATGTACAACAAAGGAGGTAAGGGAAATAAAAGAATGTTTTGCACTGATAGAGGGGGGAGAGGGGACACTTGGGGGAGTGTTTGGTATCCTGCATCTGGAAGGGTGGGGGGTCGTTGGTGGGCAACGACAGCAATGGGTAGGGTGGGAGGCTGCAACAACTTCAGTGCACCAATCTTTCTAAAGATTGCCTGGAGTGTGGGAGGATGTTTAGTGTGCAACCACAAAGAAAAACTTAGAAAGAAGATTGAGGGTCTGCAGGAGGAACTAAGGCAGATTGGGGGTGGGTTTAGCCCAGTACTGGAGGGAGGAAGAAGGGGAGATGAGGGAGGACGATTTAAGCTAACAGTGGTGAGGAGAGGGTCAGAAGAAGGGAAGCAGAGACAAAGGGGCCCAGGCCAGGAAGAACGATTGCCGGGGAAACCGGGTCAGGAGACAAAAGACAAATGGAAGGAGGAGATAGGGACTTGTGAGGGGAGGCGAAGAAGTGGCAAAAGTCATGGAGTGGAAAGGAGAGAACAGGTTACTATGAAGAGAGAGAGGCGGGCATTTGTGAAGGGTCTTCAGAAAATAGTTTGCACTGCTAGAGAGGAAGAAGGTGGAGGAGGAAATGATGAAATTAGAGGAGTAATTGATAAATGCCTGAGCCAAACTGGAGCAGGGGAAATTCTGCTCAGAGAATTGCAACAGGGGTAAAAGGGGGAAATAATGTGCAGGAGGAAGAACAGGAGCTGGAAATGAGAGGGAGAGATGAATGGAAGCAAGCAGGGAGTAAGACTGGCGGAATCTTAGTGCTGGGGGACTCGCTACTAAGAGGAGTTAGGTGGGGTAGCAAGGGGGAGAGGCATAGTCGCATTTGGGTGGAGGCCATGCCAGGAATGACAGCGGAAAGGGTGGGACAGTCTGTTCTGAAATATGCTAGAAGGGATAGGGACAAGCCTCATTTAATTATACATCTTGGGACAAATGACCTGGCTGACAAGACAGTAGATATAGTCCAGAGGAGGTTTGAGGAACTAGCATAATTATGTGAGGGGGCAGGAAGATCAGTAACTTTTTCAGAGATACTTCCGGTGCCAAAAGCAAGCACAACAAGAAAGCTGAGAATAGAGGAATTTAACGGATGGCTAAGAACCTGGTGTTGTGCTAAAAGGTATGGGCTGTTGGGGGGATGGGGAGGGACCTGGGAGGACAGTAGTCTCTCTGCCAAGGACAGACTACACTTGAGTGAGGAGGGAAAGAAAGTGTTGAAACAGAGAATGGAGGAGTACACAGAGGAAGTTGGGAATTTGAGCTAGGAGTGGGGGGTGGCAATTGGGGAAGAGATATGCAGAGACCACAGGTTGAGAAACCATATGAGCTTACCCCCCATAACAGTGACAAAGGACAAATGGCAAGTACTGTTGGTGATGCTAGGAAAGGAGGGCAGAATGGGAGGGGGGAAAGGGTGGAAGATGGTTACCCTTAATATTAGGAGCCTTGGGAGGAAAACTGCAGAGTTACAGGTTCTCATGGCAGAGGGAGAGGTGGACATTGCAGCCATCACAGAAACATGGGCCACCCAATACAATGACTGGGACCTGTCTCTACCAGGGTACAGGTTATTTCGTAGGAACAGGGTGATTGGGAAAGGAGGGGGGGGGTGGCACTATATGTGAAGGAAGGACAGAAGTGTGTAAGGGAGGAAGGGGAGGAGGGTAGTACGGAGTCACTTTGGATGCAAATCCAGGATTCCAAGAATAGGATTCTTAGAATGGGAGTGGTGTACTGGCCACCATCTCAGACGGAGGAGTTAGACAGGGAACTAGCGGGACAGATCAGCAGGACCTGCGAGAAGGGTAGTGTGGTGATTGAAGGGGACTTCAGCATGCCAGGAATGGACTGGAATACCCCAACAACCAGGAACAAGAAGGGAGCAGGTACTGCTGGATGCCTTTCAGGACAGCTTCCTGCTGCAAATGGTCAGTGAACCAACCAGGTTAGGGAATACCCTTGACCTTGTGCTGGCAAATGGGGACTTTGTGAGAGAACTTACAGTGGAGGAACCGCTGTCAAGGAGTGACCACCACTCAGTATGGCTCACACTGGATATGGACAAGGAAGGAGTGGAATCTGGCACAAGAGTGCTGGACTTCAGGAGGGCCGACTTTGGGAGGATGGGGAAGTGGTAAAAGGGTACCTGGCCAGAATTCAATCTAGTATGGACACTAACTTGAGGTGGGAGCTCATAAAGCTGGGGATAGTGGAGGCAACCAAAACCTGCTACAAAGCCCAGAGCAAGAAGGCTAGGGCTAAGAAACAGAGCTGGTTAAGCAAGGAGGTCATGGAAAAGGTAAGGAAGAAAAGAGCTGCCTTTAGGAAGTACAAGAAAACAGGGAGGGGGGGAGGACAGGGAGGAGTACTTGACAGAATCAAAGGAGGTGACAAGGGCAGTAAGGGGAGCCAAAGCATCTACGGAACTCAGGCTGGCACAAGGCATTAAGAAGGGGGAGAAGGGCTTCTTTAAGTACATCAGGGAGAAAAGGAGCTGTAAGGACCACATAGTAAGGATTAGGAAGGAGGGTTGGGTGAAAGCAGAGATCGATAAGGCAGAAGCACTAAATGAGTACTTCTGCTCAGTATTTACTAAAGAGAAGAGGGGTGACACCCAAGGTGGGAGAAATGGCAGAAACAGGGGGTGGTGACAGATGGGGAAATCATGGAGGCAGAGTTGAGAGGTTTGAAGGCATTGAGGGTAGACAAGGCGCCAGGCCCAGATGGCATCCACCCAGGGTACTGAAGGAGCTGGCAGAGGTCCTTTGCAGGACCTTGGCAGACCTATTTAATGCCTCACTACATTCGGGTGTGTACCTCAGGACTGGAGGATGACTCATGTGGTGCCCCTCCACAAGAGTGGCCCCAAGGATGAACCAAGAAACTACAGACCAGTGAGCCTCACATCCATCGTGGGTAAGCTAATGGAGACTATCCTGAAGGAGAGGCTGGTGGCTCTCCTAGAGGCCAAAGGACTACAGGACAGCAGGCAGCATGGCTTCATACGTGGCAGATTCTGCCAAACCAACCTGGTGGAGTTTTTTGACTGGGTAACTAGGCAAATGGACAGGGGCCATGCAGTGGATGTCCTGTATCTGGACTTCAGTAAGGCATTCGACTCTGCCTGCATGGAAGGCTGGGAAGGAAGTTAGTAGGCACAGGGGCGGGTGCAAAGCTGGTGAGATGGGTAGGAAACTGGCTTCAGGGAAGGCAACAGAGGGTGGTGGTGGTGGGTTGGAAGCTCTCACACCCAAGGGCAGTGACGAGCGGTGTTCCACAGGGTTCGGTGTTGGGACCAGTGTTGTTTGGGATATTCATTGCAGACATATCATGGGACATCAAGAGCAAGATCAGTCTCTTTGCTGATGATACCAAGGCAGGTGCGGTGGGGGATGGCAGGGGCTGCAGGATGATCTAGCAAAGCTTGAAACCTGGTCAGACACCTGGCAACTGGGGTTTAATGCCAAAAAGTGCAAGATGCTGCATTTTAGGATGAAGAACCCAAGGAAGAGTTACCAGCTGGGGGAAGTGCAGCTAGCCCAGACAGAGGAGGAGAAGGATCTGGGTGTGCTGATTACAGGGTCAATGAACAACTCGGCACAATGTGGGAAGGCAGCTGCAAAGGCCAACAGAATGCTGGGTTGTATTGCAAGGGGTATATCCTCGAGGAGGGGGGAGGTGATTCTGCCACTGTATAGGTCATTAGTTAGACCACACCTGGAGTACTGCATGCAGTACTGGTGCCCGTATCTGAAGAGGGACATTAAGTTACTGGAGGGGGTGCAGCGCAGGGCGACAAAGATGATCAAGGGGCTGGGGGACTTATCATACGAGAGGAGGTTGAAGGAGTTGAACATGTACTCACTGGAGGAGAGGAGGGACAGGGGTAACATGATTGAAACCTTTAAATACATGAAAGGAATAAACAAGACGGGTACAGAGGGACTGTTCAAAGTAAGGGAGGGGAGGGCCACCAGGGGCCATGATATGAGACTGGAGTGAGGAAGGTTCAGGAGGGAGATGAGGAGACACTTTTTTACAGAGAGGGTGGTGGCTGGGTGGAATGCGTTACCTGCTGAAGTGGTATCCAGTAGAACAGTGGACTGTTTCAAAAGGGAATGGGACAGGACAAGGGGGAAGGTTAATGAAGGGGAAGGGTGGAAGGGAGGGGCAGCTGCAGAATAAGGGGTGCTAGCTGCACATTCGAGCAGACTTGATAGACCTCTAGGCCTTTATCTGTTGGCAAATTTTGTATGTATGTATGTAAGTTGTCCTGGTCTTCACTCCCCTCCCAAGGCTTGGGACTTGCAGTGGTGGATGGTTCAGGAGAATCTCTGCCGGGGAGTTCCCTTCGGTCTCCCTCCCCCCTCACAGACGTTGGCTATGGACGCCTCTGGCGAAGGTTGGAGAGCCCATCTCGGTCCTCACAGGACCCAGGGCTGCTGGTCCAAGCTCGAGAAGTCTCTTCACATCAGTGTGCTGTAACTAAGGGCAGGACTGTATGCTCTTCAGGCTCTGCATCTGTATCTGTCTCCCAGTCACCTAGCTGTACAGATTGACTGTGTGTGTGTGTGGTCTGGTACATCAACAAACAGGGAGGAACTCGTTCCTACCCCCTTTACAGAGAGGCGATGTGAGTCTGGGATTGGGCAGTGCAGCACAACCTTCACCTCACGGCATCTCACATCCCCGGGGTCGAGAACATGCAGACAGGCTCAGCTGGTCATCTGCTGTACTTCACGAATGGGAACTGGATTAGGGGGTCGTAGACTACATCTTCCTGCGCTGGGGAACTCCACAGGTAGACTCGTTTGCATCCCCTCAAAACACAAAACTTCCCATCTTCTTCTGCTCGCTCCAGGGCGCAGCATTTTTTGGAGAGACGCTCTGTCTCTAGACTGGAAGGGCAGATTTGTCTATGCCTTCCCCCCGATTCCACTGATTACGAGGGTCTTGCAGAAACTTGGTTCGGAAGGAGCTCGAATGATTCTGATCGCTCCTTTCTGGCCCGGGCAAGTTTTGTTCTCTGTTCTGCAACAGTACTCAGAGGAACCTCCTCTTCCTCTTTTGCTGTTTTTGCTGACCCAGGATCAAGGGACCCTGGTCCATTGAGGCCTCAAGTCCCTTCAGTTGCACGCATGGCTCCTGCAGACATAGCTCAAGCCCGATTCAGGGTCTCCCCACTCCCCGAGTAGCTGAGATTCTGGTGGAGGCCAGGAAACCCTCAACCAGATCTACTTATGCTATGAAATGGAAGCGGTTCTCTATTTGGCCTGCCTCCAATGATGTCAAGCTTTTCTCGTGCTCTGTCGACCGACTTCTGGATTACCTGTGACATCTCTTCGATCTGGGTCTCAGCCCTTCATCCTTAAAGGTTCACATGGCAGCCATTTCAGCTTATCATGTCCCCTTTGCAGATAGAACGTTTGCACAGCTGGAGGTCTCTAAGAACTTTTTGAGCGGGATCCTTCGCTTACGGCCCCCTATCTGGGTTCCTGCCCCTCCTTGGGATCTGAATTTCATTTTAGGGAAGCTTACTCTGCCTCCTTTCGAGTCGGCAGCCTCAGCAGACCTAAAGTTCCTTTCTTGGAAGACTCTCTTCCTAGTGGCCATTACTTCTGCTCGACGGATTTCCGAGCTCCAGGCCCTGCTGTATAAAATCCCATATTTGATTTTTCACAAGGAACATGTGGCTCTGCGTACCAACCCTAAGTTTCTCCCTAAGGTGGTGGTAGAATCGACGCTGAATTAATCCATAGAGTTGCCTGACTTTTTTACGCATACTTTGGATGTTCACTGAATTCTGAGCTACTACAGCAACAGGACAAAGGTTCTCAGAAAGACTGATCAACTCTGTTCATCTCCTTTGCTCATAAAAGAGAAGGCAATGCTGTTTCTAAGCAATGCCTATCGAAATGGTTGGCTCGTTGTATCACTTTCTGTTATAAGTACAAGACGACCCTGCTGGGTCAAGTTAGAGACCACTCCACCAGAGGGGTCGCTGCCTCTGTGGCTTGTTTCAAGAATGTGTCAGTGGCTGACATTTGCGCAGCCACCACTTGAACTTCTGTCCATACCTTTATGAAACATTACAGTTTGGACATTGCCTCTCACCACAGAGCGGGCTTCGGGCTGGCTGTTTTGCAAGGCCGCCTTTCCTAAGGCTTTCACAACCAGAGGGTCTACTTCTGAGTAGCTTTCCTCCTCCTGTTTGCGTCTTCTTTTTCCAGATTACTTGGGCCTCAGTCCTATATGTCATTACCTACTGCAAGAGCCCTCTCGAAGTAAGACAGTACAGTTATGTAAGTACTTACCGTAACAGTAGATCTTCAAGAGAGGCTCTTGCAGTAGGTAATACCTTCCCGCCCTCCATTCCCCTAAGCTTTTTCAGCTCCTTTTCCAGGAGGGGAAATATCTGCTTCTCTCTTGTCTTACCTTTTGACCTTTGGCGGGAAAGAACTGGAAGGCAGGCGTGGGGGACCGCCCCTTTATACTGACGCCGCATGACGTGGGTCACCTGACGTGGGGGCGGTCCCCTGCCAGAGACTGCTAGCTAGAAATTTTTCCGTTGGGTCCTGACGTCCGCCAGCATCAGTCCTTTATGTAATTACCTACTGCAAGAGCCTCTCTCAAAGATCTACTGTTACAGTAAGTTCTTGCGTAACTGTACTTTTTGCAAGCTTCCTAAGCACTGATCACCCCACAATGTGGAAACTAATTGATGCTTTGAAAAAGGAACAGAGCCTGACAAGAGACTATAATGGAGCAATACATTGCTAGCCGCCTACCACAAGAAACTAAGAGTGTGTACAAGAACTCTGCCGGAAAAATTTATAGCATTATTGCAGAACAGCATACAAGGGAAATTGTGGAGTACCTGAGTGGACTTGCACACAATTTCATGTTTTAACTTGATGATTATTAGTCTTTCAATATGTTTTAGTGCTTTCAGTAAGGTTTATAAATGTTTACATATGTGGTTAGTTATGTTTATTCTAGTGCAGAACCAGAAGGAGCCGAATTGACATATGAGGTGAATTAAAGGAGCTGAATTGACTCGGGCTGAACTAATGGACTGAATTCACCAGGCTGAATTGACTGGCCACCAAAAGGGTAGACAGTATACAGCTTGAGTATATACAGCTTGCGCACAGCTGTGAGTACTCAGGAGAAACAGACTAAGAGGGCTGGATAAACAGCCAAAGAGAAATAGAAGGGCGCAGTTGCATTGGGCTAAGATTGGGCAGTCCAGTTGGACCAAGGCTAGGGGTAGCCACCAAGGCATACTCCATAGGATTATTGGGGTGGGGGGGAGAAGCGGGATAGCGTAATGGGGGTGGACTAAAGGCTTTGACAAGAGCAGGTATGGGTTGTGAAATCACATGGGAGGGAGGAAAGGGGTTTGGGAGATGTGGCATTGGTTGCAGATGGGGGAGGGCATTTAGGACACTAGAAAGAGAAGGCCGATTGACCAGTATTGGTGGAATGGTGGGAAACTGCGAAGGAGCAACGATCAGCGTTACATAGTGAATAAGTGCGTTGGGAGGAGGCGCAAATAGAGGAAGAAAGATAGGGGAAATTGCCAGTCCAGAGTTTAACCATGAAAGAGGCAGTGTGAGACAGCCATCTGGATTCCAGGGATGGGAGAGACAGGGCTTTGTAGAGGTCACAGTGATGAGTATGAGGGGGCAGCCAAGCACGAAGCGACAAACAGTTGCAATGGGTGTCCAGTCTAGCCAGGGTAGTTTTGGAAGCAGCACTATAGACTATATCTGCATAGTCAAAAATGGGGAGGATCATTTTCTGCACAGCTGCACACTGAGCAGATTGAGAAGTGCAATCCTAGTTTCTGTATAAAGCACCAAGTGTAGGGTACAAGTTCTTACGGATTGCATCCATGTGTGCCGAAAAATCCAAATGGTGATCTAGCCTGACCCCAAGGTATCTAAAGGTAGTGACATTTTCAATACAGGTACCATCCAAGGTGTGGAAGACGGGGAGAGATTAAAGTTTAGATAACCTCTGTCTTGTGCCGAAGGACATGGAGACTGTCTTAGCATTAAGGAACAGCTGGTGGGACTGGAATTATAGCTGGAGCATGTTGGAGTCTAGCCTCAGTATCCGAGGATGATGTGCTAGACGAGTAAAGGATGGTGTCGACCACATACATGTGGATTTGGGAAGTGGAGCAGGCAGAAGGTAAGCCATTGAGAAAGATGGAGAATAGTATAGGGCCAGGAACTGGGCCCTGTGGGGGGATGCCAGTGGAGCTGGGGAGATGAGGGGAGAAGGAGGAGGCAATCTTGACCATTTGAGTTATGCCTGACGAGTAGTATTGAAACCATCCTGTGCCTGAGGAGTTTTACCCAGCAACAGTGTGTTTTTGGAGGAGCAGGGAATGGTATACTATGTCGAAGGCTATTACCAGATTGACAGAAATGGCAGAGGTAACGTGCCCCTGATCCATATCGGAGAGTATTGAGTCATTGAACCGTACGGGGGAAGTGGTGGTGGAGTGGGACTTTTCGGAAGATGACTGGAAAGGGGTGACGAATGAGGTAGAGTCAAGGTAAGGGGTGAGTTGAGCGAGGACAGTGCATTCTTGGAGCTTAACTAGAATAAGAAGTAAGGAAATTGTGCAGTAGTTTCTGGGGGTAGTGGGATAACCACCTGTGGGGAGAGGAATGACAGTGGAATTTTTCCAGGTAGAGGGAGCTGAGGCTAAAGTAAAGGATAGGTTGAGAAGGGAGACCAGGTGTGAGGATTTAGCAGGGGTGGAGAGATAGGGCAGACTAGGGTTTAAGCCATCAGGGCTCTTACCCTTGGGAAGTATTCAAGGCATGGAGTTCCTTTAGAGCTTCATTAGGCGAGATGGAGAAAATGAGAAGGGGGAGGTGGAGAGGTTGGGAGTAAATGGGGGTGTCTGGGGAAGCAGTAGTAGTACAAGTGTGGGGGTTGGGAGGGTGGAGAGGAGCGAGGAAGCACAGGATGTAAAGAAAGTGTTGAATGTAGAAGTGACAGATGAGGCTCAGAAAGTGAAGCATTATCGTGGATGAGGGTTGAGATTGGGGGGGGTTTGGAGGGAGGAGAGAAGAGGGATTTGACAACTCTCCAGAATTTAGAGGTGTGACTTAAATTGGTGGAGAAGGAAGTGGAAAAATATTCAGACTTCACATATCTGGCGGCCTTGGTGCAGGCATTTCTAAGTTGTCTGTATTGGAGAATGAGAGTGTGAGATCCGGATTTCATGTAAGCTGTCCAGGCCTGGTCCCTGGCACGCATGCAGGCCAGCAGTTCTTCATTGATCCAGGGGAGGTGGGTGCTTTTGACACTTTTTAGCTTAGGAAGGGCGTGTAGGTCCCAGATTTCCAGGAATGTTGTCTAGAAGTAGTTGACAGTATTGATTGTGGATGCTAATGATATGGGGGACCAGTAGGTGTGGTGTAGGTCATTTAGTAGGGAAGCTATGTTTAGTGTGCGAAAAGTGTAGAAGGATCAGATCTTATCTGTGTCAATCTTCACCATTCATCACAGATGGGTACTGGTCGGAGATCAGGACCCCGCGGGAGCCTTTTTTTTTTTTTTTAAAGATAGGCGGAGCCGATGCAGCATCGGCGCCGTCCTCGAGGCCGATGTACTACATGGCGCTCGAGGATTAGCCGTTAGGCTGCATCGAATCCGCCTGCCTACCAGTTCTTCGTCTCCTGCCATCGAGGTTGCCTCGTGGGAAGCCTGAAGAAGCGTTATACTAAATTTTTAGGCCTTGAAGGCTGCGTCTCTAGTCGTCGGTCTACTAGTTCTGTGTTTGCCTCCACTCGACGTCACCGGTAAGATCTTTCCTTTTTATTACATTTAAAGCGACGTCGAGTCTGTTTTTGGTGTTTTTCTCCGTGAAGTCATGTCGCGGTCGGGCCGAGAAAGCAGGCGGCCCCTGTAACGTCGGTGCCCGTGCGGCGCAGAGTACTCCGTCACCGACCAACATGACCGGTGCCTTTCGTGCCTTGGCCCACTACACAACATGGATTCGTGCGACGCCTGCTTCTCGATGGACCGCCGAGTTTTGGAACAGCGCGCGTTTAAGGTCGGGCGAGCTCCGCCGACTTTCGGGGGTAGGCCGCGCACTCGTCGGGCTAAGCCGCGTTCTCTCGGCCTCTCCTCCGGGTCCCCTCCCGGTTCTATATGGACCGCGGAGGAGGGAGCCTCGGCCTCTTCTAGCCTAGCCGTGGCCGAGGCTCCTTCAGCGGCACAAGGCGCGTCCGCTTCCCCGGGAGCAGGCGGGGCGCCGCTCGGCTAATCACTCCTTGAGGTGAAGGCTCCCGGTGTTGCTCAGCGGTCCGCTGGGCCGGGTCGACGCCATCGTTCGGTGCCGTCAGGGCCTTCGGTGCCGTTCCGGTGCCGAGGTTCTGTCGGCGCCAACTGACTGTCGGCGTAGTGGGGCTTGCAGCGCCGTTGGCGCCAACACTGCTTCTGTGCCGTGAAACCGCCTTCGACGTCCGTCCTTAGCCATGTCTCACCTGGCGCGTGCCGAGGTTGAGCCTGAGCGCCGTGGGAGCCGCCGGTGTCGTCCGATCGGTAGCCATTGGGACTCTCGGCGCCAGTGGTCGCCGCGCGCGGCACCGATGTCGACCGCCCGTGGTGGGCAGAGTCGCCGAGTCGTCGCCGCCGCCATGGTCCCTCGCTGCCATGCGTGGCGTCAAGCGGCCTGGCGTCGGCGTCGGCTCCGAGACTGGGGTTGCTGACGGTGCCGTCTCCCTCCCGGGTGCCTCCCCTGGCACCGGTGGACCTGATGGTGCCGCAGCTGGCCCTGGCGTAGGACTTCTGGCCCAAGCTGCCCTGCCACCTTCTGCTGGCACCGCTCGCGGTGCTGTGGACCAGGCGGGGATTGCCTTGGCTCCTGGGCCCCTCGGGAAGGTGTCCCTTCCTCGACCCCCTACTGTTTGGCTTAGGGCCTCGGACTCTTCCTCGTCAGAGTCCAGCTCGGAGTTGAATGGGCAGTCACACCCTTCGGGGTTGTCTGCAAGGGAGGACGAGCTGGTGGTTTCCTCTTCGGTTTTCGGCCAGTCCCCTCCGAGTGAGTCGGGTTTCCTCTAGGGCTAGGGTCAGTGGTGCTGACCAGTGGGCTGTGGTGCGTGCCACCATCGCCTTGCAGCCTAGCCTTGGGGGGTTCCTTGACCTCTCTCCGGTGGTACCCCCTACTGTGACATCTCTCGGTCGCCCAACTTTGGGGCCCTATCGGGAGAGCCACGGGAGGAAGGCGCTCCTCAGGATTGCCCTTGAGGAGCAGCCCTGGGTACGGAGCTGCCTAGACTGGCCACTTCGAGGGCTAGGACCCTTTCGGACTCCGAAGGGTCGAGGGGTATAGGTTCGGCGCGCCGGCCCTTCTCTGGGACCTACCCGGGTCCTGGACGGAGCCAGAGTGCGGACTTCCGCCCTTCCCCTTCGGGTTCCTTGAGAGGGTCCCATTCTTTCGAGGCAGGGGACCGTCCTTCTGGACCTTCACGGCCCCGGTCGCCTCACTTGGGGGATTCTTTTGGGCACAGTCTAGGCAGTACCGAAGCGGTTGTGCAGCTGTCGACTGCGGAGTCTTCCAGCACTCCCCCCATGGGAGTCCGTGGTCCGCTCCTTACCCCTGGCAGAGGTCAGCCGACTTCTTCTCTCGGCTCTGTCCACTCCCCTCTGTCACCTTCTCCTGCGTTCTCAGGTGTCTTTGGTCCTAGCGGGCCTCTCACTTGGGAACAGTTCAGAGCGGTGGCTGCTCGGTTCCCTGCTTACATTAGGGCTTTGGACAGCTAGGTTTTTCAACCTCCCCCCCGAGCAGCCACCCTCCGAGCCTATGGTGACCTCCAGCTCCTCATCCCCCTCTTCTGGGGGAGAGGAACCTTCTGTCCACATCTCTCCTGCTGCTGATCTCTCTGAGTATCAGCGTTTCCTCGTGAGGATGATGGAGGACCTTCACCTTTCTCCTTCTTCTGTGAGCAATCCGGAGCATGCGGCGCACGCCTTTCTAGGCGATTTTGGGACAGCCACCCTCGTGGTGCCGCCTTGGCCTGCTCCCTTTCGGGAGGCATCCATGCGTTTCTGGCAGAGGCCCTTCTCCGGAGTTCCTGCCCCTAGGGACCTCTGCCAGAGGTATTGCGCTCCCCCGGAGTCTCCAGGCTCCTTGCCTCATCCGCAGTCCGGATTGACGCACCTGGACACTCCTGATGGGCTTTGCGCCCTCCGACCGTGACCGGCCCCCAGATCAGGACTCCTCGGATTTTGATTTCTGGGGGAGGAGGACTTTCTACTCGGCACGGCTGCTTCTCTCCATTTCTGCGCATCAGGCCCACTACGCTGCCTATAACAGGTACTTGTGGTCAGCGCTAGGTCAGTTCCTAGCCGTTCTGCCTGACTCGGAGCAAACCAGGCAAGCCATTGCTCTCTCTGCACGTGGCCTGAAGCTAGCAAGGCACCAAGCAAGGGCATCTTACGACGCCAGTGAGGTAGCTACCAGGGTCGTAGGGACAGCGATCTGCACCAGAAGATCGGCATGGCTTCGCCTTTCTCGGTTGTCACCCTTGGCCCGGCGTAGGGTGATTTGCTCCGCTCACCAGGGAACCTACCTCTTTTCCCGTAGGGCGAGACGGCGTTTGTCGGGGCAAATTCCTTCCCCCTCCGGGGGAACCCCGTCTCGCTCTCCCCACTCTAGGGCCTCCTCAGGCCCAGAAGGTTCCCCCCCTTAGTGTGTCACCCACTGAGGGCTAAGGGACACTGTCCCTTAGGGTGCAATCAGTCAACCCCTTCGGGGGGCTTGGTACTCACCCATCTGTGATGAATGGTGAAGATTGACACAGATAAGATATTCAAATTGTACTTACCGTAATTATGATCTTTCTGTGTATCTTCACCATTCATCATAATCCCTCCCACCATCCCCCTTGGGGCTCCAGTCTCTGGAATCCTCCTCCCTCTGTGCCTTCCCTCTCTTCACTGCATAGGTGCCGGAACCTCTGGGGTGAAAGGGGCGGTAGCCCCTCCACTTGTTATTCCTGTATGGTTAAAACCAGTATAGGGAAAGTGCCCTTTCTTCCTTAGCCCCCCTCAACTGTTGCCATCTTCCGGCACCCTTGCTTGAGTGAGATTAGTTGAGACACACAGCGGGGGACAGTCTTCCCTAAGGGGTACAGTTTGAGTGGCACTCCTCTCTTCTACATATCTTCTCCCCTACGGGGTAGGAGCTGGTGGTTGCCCTCCTTCTGTTATCCATCTAATCAAAAAAAAAATAATTTTCTTTTTCTTTTTCACCAAATATCTCTTTAGAGAGAGAGTACTGAGTCCCTGTACCCTGTCCTTCTCTAGAATAGCCGACTCTGCTTTTGGGGTATTGCCAGTTATTCTGTGCCTTGAATTCTGGCAAAGAGCTTTGCTAACTCCTTGCAGTTCCTATACAGTCTGGTGACGGACAAGGGTCCTGGATCTTTGTTACCTCTCACTCTCTCTCCTGAAATTCTCTCCCCCCTTCCCTCCCTTCTTCCATTTCCAGAGATTGGGGCCCCTACCCAATCCCCTTAGTCTTACTTCTTCTATGCTGTCCTCTCAGTCGTTATTTCTCCTTTTAGTTCAGTTTTCTCTCCTTTTTCTGTCCCTTGGACTCTCTTGTCCCACCCTCCATCCCTTCCTCTTACCTCTCTGGCGACTCAGAACTGGTAGGCAGGCGGAGTCGATGCAGCCTAACGGCTAATCCTCGAGCGCCACGTAGTACGCCGGCCTGCGGGCGGCGCCCGATGCTGCATCGGCTCCGCCTCATCTTTTAAAAAAAAGTTCTGCTGGGTCCTGATCTCCGGCCAGTACCCATCTGTGATGAATGGTGAAGATACACAGAAAGATCATAATTACGGTAAGTACGTAATTTGAATTTTTGAGGGGTCTTTGGGCTGATTGACTTTACGGATGCAGTATATCACGTGGTCACTAAGGGAGTCAGAGAATACCGGAGTGGATTATCCTGTGGGGGTGAGAGATGAGGGCCCAGTCTCAGGGTGTGCTTAAAAGATTTGTGGTTAAGCAGTTGGAGAGGTAAGTAGTTGTTACGTTTAGGGAGTTTACTTTGGTGCAAATTTTAGTGTTGGCAGAAGAGGGCCAATTGACGTTTGAATCGCCTAGTAGGTATAGCGTGCCAGAGGTGGTATGTGAGGTGATGGTGGTGATAATTTCATCTATGGTTGATGTAGGGAGGCTGGGATGACAGTAGGTGCCAGTTATGAAATAGGGAGGAAGAAAAAGGGAAGGATAGCTTGATGAGGAGTTGATGTTGGGATGGGGACGAGATAGACAGTACAGGTGAGTATTGGAGGATGAAACATAGCTATGCCTCCGCCCTTGCTAGGTCTGTCTTTTCTGATAAGGTTGTAGCCGGGAGTTCAGAGATTGGTATCTGGTATCTTATATGACAGCCAGGTTTCTGAGGATACCAGCACATCTGGATGTAAATCCAGCATGATTGGTTGGAGTAGGGTGATTTTTGGGGAGTAGACGTCGTATTTTGAGGTGAAAAATTTTTAAACCTTTTGGGAGGTGCTTATGGGGATGGGGGGTAGGTCCAGAGTGAGTTAAATTTCACCTGCTGAAATTAGTAGGAGGGTGATAAGCAATTTGGAGAATGTGTAGACCCATTTGGTAGCTTTTGGTTGTGGGGGATGGGATTGGTGGAGGGGGGAAGGAGTTTGGAGAAGTTTAGGACAGCTAAGAGAGATGGGGGTATGGAAGCAAGGGGAGGCCAGGGGTAATTGATTGAAGTAGGCTGATTAGGGAGTGTGGCGTGTGAATTAGGGGTGGGCAGGGTATAGAGGCTTTAGAGCGAGGAGGTAGAGAAACCAGGGAAGGAAGAAGAGCTGAGGGCACGACAAATAAAGATAATATTATGCATTGTAGTGCGTGTGGGAAAGAGTGGCAAAGACTTTACCCAGAAACAAGCTATGTAGCAGTAGTGACCACAGGACAGATTAGCACGGTGAGGTGTAGTACCGCTTGAGGTCACTAGGGGAAGAGGTAGTGAAAAGGTACTACCTAGCAGGCTGTGTGGCCTAATGGTTAGAGCAGTTGACTAGGGCAGAACACTGACTGGTGAGACATAGGTTCAAGGCTGCCACTGGAAGCGAGGAGGGGGGGGAGTAGGAAGAGTAACAAGGTGGAAAGGGTTAAGGCAAGAGGGGGGATTAACTCTGTCTTCCAGGACTAAAAGTCTACACCACTCATTCACACTAATGGGACTACACCGGAGGCGCTAGGACCCCGTGGTAGCCAAAAATCTTCAGAAAGGCCGGCACCAGGTTAGGACTGTGCATGTGAGGCGCCGCGAGACTAGCTCGCAGCATATAGACTATTTTGGCATCAACCCTATAGGCTAATTCAGTACCAACCCCCAACCGCCTCATTTCCTTTTCTCCTGCCATCGAGTGCGCTTCAGTGACGACATCGCTCACCTGCCGGGAGTCAAGTCTTCGTCTATACGACAGAAGCTATAACTGTTAAGTATTCGTTTGACTTACCATTTTTAGTGGGTTTTTTTTTTTTCTTATTTTAAAAAAAGAAAATAAGGTGATGATGAAGAAGTAATTATTCTCGGCCTGCCATCAACAGAGTTGACCTTAGACGGTAGCGGTGATGGTAGGGAGATTTCGTTTGAAAGCCGTGATGGCAGTGGGGCTGTGTCCGGTCCGTCCCCCTTTGTGGAGGGGGGAGTCCAACCATGGGCAGTCGGGGGGGGGGGGGATCAGTCCACCCAAAGCACAACAGTAGCGCTTCTGGGACCTGGCTCTGCTTGATTTTGAGCTCTTCCTCCTCCTGTCAGTGGAAGAAGAATTAGTACCACTCGAGGTTGCTCTCTGGATGTCGGCATGGGAATCGTCGGTGGTGGAGAGCTGTATGTCTGAACTGACTCCGGTGGGTTCCTCTGTGGCTCCGCTCTTAATGGCCACGATCTTCGACACCGGATCTCGTCTCTGTCCTCGATGGCGTTCCGGTGAGCAGTTTCACCTCTGGGCCATTCTTTTAGTGCAGGGGCTACAGCATCTGCCCAGTTGTCCTGGCCAGTGGACCCAGTTCTGGGACCTCGGAGCTGCTGCGCTATGGCCAGGTTGTGCGCAGTGCCCTCTCCAGGGCTGGCAAAGGTACCGCTTACCCTCTACCCCTTTTCTTTAGGTCTTGCAGCGGTTCTGGCACCGTGTGTGGTGCCGGCACTGGATCTAGCGCAGATGGCGCTGAACTCTTTACCGATCTAAGTGGTGGTGTCTCCAGTGTTCCTGGTCTAGACCTGCCTTTTGGTGGTTATTCTGGGGTAGAAGTGGATCTCGATGAGTCTGTCCCTGTTCTACTTAGTCGAAGACGCAGCGGATGACTCATTTTATTGGCTGGAAGATCTTCTTTCCAGTCATTTTTCCTCAGGGTTATGGGGTCCACTGTAACATTTCAGTCTTCATCTGTGAACCAAAGCAGACTTCTGTGTTTTGAGTTCCTACATTCTTCAGTACGAGTACATCCTGTGGAACACACTCTGTGCAATCTTCGAGAGCCTCCCAGAATCTAATGCTCCATTGCTAGGGGCTTACAGCCCAAAAATCAGCTGAAAGCTTTTATGGATGCCTATGACTTTGCCTCTAGGACAGCTGCTGCTGGCAGCAGGTGTTTAAGGTCTTCTTGATGATGCTTATCTGTTCGGCCCTCAGGTTGAGTTCTGGGGACCACTCAGAACAATACAGCTGCCTTTTAAACAACAGGCGGTGCCTGCTGCCTCTCAGAAGGACGGGACCTTAGACATTCTCGTACAGGCAGTCCTGTCAAGATAAAGGTCTAAGTGCCTTTATCAGGAATCAACCCAAAGTACCCTGTACCAACCTCTGTGGATCCAGTTCAGGTTCCACTTCAGCTGTCCGAGGGGGACGCCTCTCAGCAGTATGAGGGGAGTCTAATTCGGTTTTGTAGCCAGTGGAAGTCCATAACAGCGGACATATGAGTCAGCAGGATTGTCCGAAAGGGATACTCTCCCAATTTCGCAGATTTCCCAGACCTTCCACCCAGACAGCAGCCCAGTCTGTCTGCTTCTCAGTCACACTGTCTTGCTTCTGAGATGTGGGGCCTCTGCGGGAACTGAGCAGTTCAAGTTGTTCCATAGTGGAACAGAGCACACCTTCCTATTTCCTTTGCTTCTGGTTCCAAGATAACAGGCGGCATGTGCCATTTGTCAGCCTTGGAAGGTTAAACGAGGACCTGTTCAGGGAGGAATTCACTAAAACCTCTGCGTTCAAGTATTCACTTCCTGGACATTTGGCTCCTAGCTAACCCATCTGGGCAAAAGACACGAGGCAGTTGCCACAGCTTCTCAATTCTCTTGAGGGGGTTTTCCAATTCGGGGAAGGTGCCAATTTCATCTTCCCAGCAGCACCTCTTCTTATGAGCCCTCCTGGATACCTCTAGGGTGTTGTTTTTCGTTCCAGAAGACAGGAGAAATTACATTTTCAGATGGCGCTTTACATCATGGAAAACCACCCTATCGGTTGAGCGGATGCTGAGACTCTGGACATCCCCCACAGCAAGCAGTTGTCTCAGAATACGCATCTGCAATCCTCCATTCAAAATAACGGGGCCTTGGACAAAATCTGTCCTGGGGAGCTGACTGTCAAGACCTCCACACTCGCGTGTAGAGCCAGGAGGAACCTCGTCTTTTCATAACTGTCTTAGAGATGAAAGCTGTCTTATAAACAAAGTCCTGAAGGATGCCCTCTGCCACAAAGTGATCCTGCTTCGGATGGACGACAGAGCTGTGATGTATTACATCAGCAAACAAGATGGGGCACCCTCCCACCCTCTCTGCAGGAAGGCCATGAGACTGTGAAAGCGTACTTTGAGCATGATGAATCAGTTCAGATTTTGTGCAGTCACTTTCGGCGAGTGGGGCAGTTCGGACCTGCTTCTTTTTGCGTCCACTTTCAATGCAAAACTGTCTCTATCCTGCTTCAGAAATCCAGACCCTGGTGTTTCCTGTCGGGATGTATTCACTGCAGTAGACAAGATGCTCCCTGTACATTTTCCTCCTCTTCACTTAATTCAGAGGGTGCTGCACAAGTTGTAGGCACAAGTGGGGGGGGGGGGCAGGATGATTCTCATCATCCTAGACTGGCCTTGGCAGATACGATTGCACTGATCAACAATCTGTTTGAAGTTCCCCCGAGGTGACTCCCTCTACGAGTGGACCTCTGACATAGGGACTTTAATCCATCCTAACCTGCATTCCCTTCTTCTCCATGCCATGCTCCTCAGAAAATGGAAGTGGGCAAGTTTTAGGTTTCCCAAACCATCGCATACATGTTCTGAGCCACATATGGGCCTTCCACCAGGAGGGCTTGCACGGCTAAGTGGAAACCCTTCTCCTTCTGGGGTGCAAGTCCCATATGGACCCTCCAGTTGCCCACCAAGTAAGGTGTTAGGGTGCCTCTTGGAACCTGTCTAACGCAGTTCTGCATTACTCAGCAGTGAAGGTACACCTCTGCGCATTTTCACTCTATCTTGAGCCAGTAGACAGCATATGATTGGCTCAGTTACCATCAGTCAAGTTTAACTTCTCCCTTCTTATTTCGTTAGCTCCAGAATGAAGGAAAGCGCTCCCTTCATTTCTCTGGATGTTAAGAGGGTTCTGCGATTCTGCATCGACAGAACAAAGAGATATGCATCCGAGCAACTATTGTATCTTTCAGCATGCCTCGGCTGGGTCAGTCTGTTGCCACAAGATGTGTTTCGGCTTGGTTTGTTGCATGTCTTCGACGCTGCTGATCCATGCACAGGTCAGGTTGGAAGGCCGGGTTCACACCACTCTACCGGAGTGGTTGCAGCTTTCCTAGCTGGGATTCATAATGTACCCACTGCAGACCTGCAAGGCAGTGAGTTGGAGCTCAGTGCATGCCTTTGTAAAACCACTGTGTTCTGGATGTCCATGCTAGACAGTTCACTTCCTTCAGCAGGACACTCTTTATGGACTTCTGTCCTGTGTGAACGTTGTCTCCTACTACCCTACTTGGGGATTTAATTTTCAGCTCGGTACTCTCCCATTAGTGTGAATGGGTGGTGGAGACTTTTAGTCCAGGAAGATATGGAAATTATGTACTTACCATAATTCTTTATCTTCTTGGACGGAGTCTTCACCACTCATTCACATGCCCACCCACCATCCCCCAAGCTCACTCATTCTGTTTTGGTCTTCACTTCCTTGTTGTTCGGGCTGTGAAGAGATTAAGTTGACCCTGCTTACATGGGCCATCTGGGGCTTCATATGCCCAGAAGTTAGGGTTAGGTTTTCTTTCATTAGTTTACATTGCACCTCCTCGGTCGAAAAGGTACTGGGGTAGTTGGAGGGTCAACGACAAGATAGCCTATACAGCGCAAGCTAGTCCTGCATCACCGCGCATGCGCGATTCTATCCCGACATCAGCCCTCCTGAAGATTTCTGGCTCCCACAAGGTCCTAGTTTCTCCGGCATAGTCCCATTAGTGTGAATGAGAGGTGGAGACTCCGTCCAAGAAGATCAAGAATTACAGTAAGGAAATAATTTCCATATTTAGATTGTAACTAAATAGAGGAGGGGGGCGTAAAATTTTATGACCTATTGAGGGGTCAAAATAGCACCCTTAGTGGTCAAGAGATATAACGAGCTAAAGGAAATTTGGGGAGAAAGTTTGGAAGGTGTCACATGACTTGATCACGTGATGGAGGCTACCTACATAAGAAATGCCTGCTCAGGGAGGGTGGGGGTGGGCTGTACAGGTCCTCCGACCTAAATTAGGAAGCTCTACCTGCGTGTGGTAGGGGGTTCAAGGAGAAGCTGCAGGGTGATTAAGGACCTGGTTTCCTGGCTCGGCTTGTTGTGCCTAAATGGTGGCGGAAACAAGGCAACTTTAGGGGTGGGGTAGGCAAGGTCAAGGCGGGATAGCTGACTAGCAAGGGAGGGGAGCTAAAGGAACAGTGCTGGAGGCTAAGGAAACATGGTGACACATCAGCAACAGCTGCTGCAGGTAAGCCACAAGCAGTGCAGTAAAATACTTAAGCAGCAGATAGAATTTACAACAGGTAGTATCGGCAATAAAACCGTGTAATCGAGGCACAGGTCAGGAAGCATAGGAAAAACAGGAGCAGTTGTAGAATTCACCAAAACTTCTTTTTTTACACAAGCAGTATCATAAAATAAACTTGTTCAGTATAACTATTCACAAAGGCAAAATAAAGTTTTCTTTCAGTCTCTGTGTCCCTTGTTGTCCTAATCTTTCTTGCAGTTGCAGCTTAGCTCTTATAAGTCTCTTCAACCCTGCCCCAGCAAGCATCCTGTTCTTGTAAGTGTTCTGTTCTTGTAAGTTTCAGGAGCTGCTAGTATACAGTATGCTCCTTGAGGCCCCCTTTGCACAGATTTTGCAAAAAAGCTTAAACATTTGCACTCAAGTAACCTCTGGAGTTTTCCATTAGCTTTTTGCAATCATCTCAAATTATAATTATATATTTCAACAGTAACACTATATATTTTGAATTGTCTGGGCCGTGATCTTACTGATGTTCCTCATCCTACTTAGTTCAAACGTCTCCTACATCTGTATATTATGAATGAAAACACTTGTGATTGCCCCATATAATCACACTACCAGCACTCTTGAGCCCTGAGAATGACTGGTTCTATGACAAGGCCTTTGGCTGCCTCTTCTCCTCCCCCCACCACCTTGCCAGCACCTCCCCTTCCAGATAGTACTGCCCTCTCCTTAGCCACAACTTATACTGCATTCATTGGCTACTGATTTCCCACTGTCCTCTCCACACCCATTCTCTGGCTCCACTACCCCCATCCTACCATCCTCTCCTTCCCTGTACTCCCTCTCTCTGTTCCTTCCCCACTTTTTCCACCATCCTCTCCCTCCCTGTACTCCCTCGCTCCTTTCCTTCCACACGTTTTTCCTTGTTTCTCACATGACAGTTGCCACCTGTCTGCAACTTTCTCCCTCCCAGTAATTACTTATCTTTCTCCCTAAGCTCTGAACAGCTTGTATTAATGACTTTTACTGTACATTGTAAATAGTCTGCTTTTCCCCATGTCTTTGTACTACTCCTCCCATAATGACATGGAACCTTTGTAAATGAGCTGTTCTGTGCTCAAAAGTATTGTAATCCGAGAATGAATGAATGAATAAATAAATACTTTCTAAATAAAAATGATCCCGTTATCAGTTACATTTTCATACAATGATTTGCACATATTTTTATATTAGCAGATATGCAAGGGAGGAAAAACAAACAGCAAGGAAAGGCTGAGAGACCGTGAGAGCCAAAGAATTGCGAGATTGTCGGGGTGATCAAATCCGCAGTCTCACAGGAAAATTGGGTTGTGCAACCAGATAGACAAGAAAGGACAGATCCTTGCATTTAAACACTTTACCTAACAACTGGGACAGGGTCCTATTCCACCCTGTCACATACACCCCCTCCTTAAGAGGGAACCTATTCTATTAAACAGGTTTCCCAAACTTTTTATTCTAACCCCGGTAATACTCAGGTATTCATAACTTTTTGCAATAAGCCTGAAGGGTTGAACTGCCCCGAGAGATGGAACATATGCAAATGATGGAATCATCTGCACGTGACAACTTTTCAAATGCTGCCCTACAGTATAGTAACTGTCAATGTTCTAAATCTCTTCAGATTTAACTCTCCGCCCGAACAGTTTGGTCGCTCGGAGTGTCGCTCTTCATCTGAAGTGAAAACCTATGAAAACTTATAAATACTGTTTTATTTTTATTTGCTGCCTTATATTAATTGTTTAGCTTAGTTAAACTTGTTTTTTGTGGTAAATGTGTTTTTTTCTCAGTTCCTCTCAGTTCGGTATACCCGGGAGGAAACTGAGCTAGTTCCTTGATTTTTAGCCTATTTCTGTTAAGGATAGGGTTTATCTCAGTTTTATTTTTACTGTTTAGCTAAATTCTTGTAGCCGTCTTTTTCGGTTACTGAACCGCTAGTACCAGAATCTTTTTCTGTTCAGTTCACCCGCTTTCTCATTTCTTGTTCCGAACCGACCAAAAAACGCAATTATTATTATTTTAAATTGCCTTTTTGCAATTCTCCAATTCTAGTGAAAATGACAGAAAAACCTAAGAAAAAGACCGGTGAGCCCGGCTTTAAAAATTGTATTCTGTGTGGGGATGTTTTTGCGAAAGCAGATAAGCATAAGATAAGTATGTGGCTTGTCTGGGCTATGAGCATCTGAAGGAGGATTGTAAGATCTGCCTGACTTTCCCTGAAAAACATTTTGAAAAATGCCTGGAACAGCTAAAAAAGAAACTCCCCAAGGGTCCCTCTGGCTCTGCCCAGCCGATACCCTCTACTACTGTGGCTGAACCCACGAATATTGTAACTTCCACCCCTGATATGGGTGATAAGAATATAAAGAGGGGCTCTGAACCGGTTAGCTCCCGGTTCCTTCTAAGAAGGCACGTAAACTGAAACATTCAGAACCCCCTACTTTTAATCAGGGGACTTCTGTATCAACTAACGTTATGCCAGCTCCTCAGGAGATTGCACAGGCAGTCAAAATTATTCAGGCTTTGCAGGGTTTGGTGCCCCCCTGCACAGCAAACCCCTGTGCCAACAGGACAGCCTGCCAGGATTCCTCCTATTGAAGAGGAGTGTAGTGATTATGAGGAGAACGAAGGGGAACCTATTTTACCAGAGATATCCCAAGAGCAGGACTTTGAGTCGCCCCTAGGGTATCTGAAGATTTCTCTTCTCACTTTACTTTTGTGAGAAAGATGGCAGATGCCCTTGACACCTCCACAACTGAGGAAGTGGAGGATGAGGAGGAAATAAGAGTACCTGGAAATTATGGGTTTGACTCCCACCAAGGCCCTCCTCCTCCCAGTAAATAAATTTTTCAAAAAGGATGCTCTAAAGCTGTTGCAGACCCCAAATTCTGTCCCTCCTCTGGATAAGAGGCTGGACAAGAAATATCAGTTGGAGAGAGAAGGGTCAGAGTTCCTGTTCTGTCATCCAGACCAGCAAGGGGTTATTCAGCAGGCGGCCTGCGATAAGGCTAGAGTCCCTCTGGCTTCCCATCCCCCAGATAAGGACTCTAGGAAGACAGACAGCATGGCTAGGAAAGGTTACCTATCAGCCTCCCTAGCCATGAGACGGGCTAATTTTTAGGCCTATGCAGCCCAGTACCAAAAGTTCCTGTGGTAGTCAGTATTGGCCATCTCTCAGGAAGCTCCCTCACCCCTATCAGACGACCTAGCAGAGACTGCTAGGTTTGGGCTGTAGGCAGCTAAATACCAATTCCAAATGGCTGCTGATACCAGTGACACTGCAGCCTGATGGATGGCAAATACAGAAGCCCAGAGGAGATTTGCTTGGCTGAGAGCTACAAATCTCACTGCTGACGCACAATCTAAGGCCCTGGATTTTCCCTTGGAGGGAAATGCTCTTTTTGGAGAATCCACTGTGGTATATATGAAGAAGGTGGATGAGTATAAGGCCACTTATTGGAGCAACTCTAGTAGAGGCAGAGCTTCTCTATCCACCAGGCCTTATGGAAGGGGGGGCCGGGGCAGGCCTTTTCATTCCAGGCCCTTTTTCAGCCAGTGGCCATACCCCAATATCAACAGTATCCACAGCAGGGATACTTTAGGGGCAGGGGTCGAAGGGGATCTAGGCGTTCAAGCACAACCTCCACCCCAAGCCAAACAGACCCCTGAAGTACAGGCCACCTCCTCAATCCCTGTCGGAGGCAGACTCTCCCACTTCTTCCAGAATTGGATTACCATCACTTTGGACAAGTGGGTCCTGGAAGTCGTTGGTCAGGGTCTGTCTTTGAATTTCAGATCCCTTCCTCCTCTAGCAGCCAGGGATTTCAGTACACCATCCCAGGCAGAAAACACCTTGCTGGAGGCAGAGGTTCAGAAACTCCTGCTTTTAAAAGCAGTGGAATCTGTTCCAAGCACCCTCAGAGGAAGGGTTTTTTATTCCAAATACTTCCTCACCACAAAGAAAAGTGGGGAGTGGCAGCCTATATTTGGATCTCAGATCCCTGAACAAACATCTAAAAGAGCTAAAGTTCAAAATGATAACTTTAGCATTGATCCTGCCAACAATCCAGAAGGGAGACTGGTTGGCATCACTGGACTTAAAAGACTCCTACTTCAACATCCCAATATGGGAGTCTCACAGAAAATACCTCAGATTCAAACTCCCTTCAGGTCACTACAAGTTTTCAACCCTGCCTTTTGACCTTTCTTTGGCCCCAAGGGTGTTCACAAAGTGCCTGGCTCCAGTGGTAGCATACCTTTGAAGAAAGGGTGCATCAGATCTTATCTGTGTCAGTCTTCACCATTCATCACCTTTGGGTATATGGCCAGAGGTCATGACCCCACAGGAGCTTTTTTTTTTTTTTTTTTTGGGATGGGCGGAGTTGACGCACTGCGTGGCGCTTGTGGGTTGGCTGTTAGGTGCTGTCGACTCTGCCCTCCCACCAGTTCTTCATCTCCCGTCGTTGAGGTCATCTCGTGGGACGCTGGAAGAAGATTTTTGAGGCCTGCTTCGCAGTTTTCTCGACTACGTCATTCTCTTAAATTCGGTGCCGAAGTCCGTCTGTTCCCCCTGCTGGTTCTGTTTGCCATACTCTACATCGTCCGGTAAGACCTTTCCAGTTATTCTATTTACTGCGACGTCTAGTCTGTTTTTGGTGTTTTTTTTCTCCGTAGGTCACGTCTCGGTCGGAGGGCAAGAAAACTTCCAGGACGGACGGAGCCCATGCGGCTACGAGATATTCCGTCACCGACCAGCGACCGGTGCCTCATGTCTTGGCCCGCTTCACGACATGGATTAGTGCGATGCCTGTATCTCCATGGATCAGAGAGTAATCGAACAATGCGCGTGGAAAGTGGGGTGGGCTCTGCCGACTTTTAGGGGTCGGGTTCGCACTTGTCGGGCCAAGCCACTTACTCTCAGCCTTTCCTCTGGGTCCCCTCCCGGTTCTACATGAACCGAGGAGAATGGAGTCTTGGCCTTTCCCAGCCTAGCCATGGCCGAGGCTCCTTCCACGGTGCAGGAGGCCCAGTCTGTTCCCGCGGGGGGACGGACGGTAGGCACCATTATGACAAGCGCCCCTTCGGGGATGAAGGCTCCCCCGGTGTCGGACCCATGACTTGGAAGGCCTGGGTCGGCACCATCCTCAACGCTGTCGGTCGAAAGCCATTTGGGCCTCTATGCCGTTCATGGTGCCGTGGGCTGTGACAGCGCCATCGTCGCCGCCGGCCAGCCGCTTGGCACTGTGGCGGCTGTCAAGTGCTAGTGGCGCCGTTGGAGTTTGTCTGGCGCCATCTTTTTCTTTCTCTCGCCTTGGCGCTGAGGTTGAGCACCGTACCGTGTCTTCCTCTCGAGTTCGTGGCTCTGAGCGTGGTCACGGCGCCATGGGGGTTCTGGATCTCTGCGCCATTCGCAGTGCCAAGATCACTGTCGGCGCTGTTGTTGGCACCGCTTCTGCCTGCGGCACTGCTTGCGGCGCCGAGGGGCCAGGCAGTACCGTTCATGGCACCAATGGGGCTGTCAGAGCTGACTTTGGCACCATGTCTGTCCCCGGAGCCGTTCGCAGCACCATGGGGCCGGATGGCACAGTTTCAAGTTTCGACACCGGGATTGCTGCCCTTGTTGGAGCCGTGCCTTCTTCTGCCACCATTCTTGGTGCTGTGGGGGGCACTGGAACTGTCTCGGGTGCAGTCTCCTTTTCTGGTGCCTTGTTTGGTCAAGATGGCGCAGCTACCTGGAAGACAGTACACACCTTTACTAAGCATTACAGTTTAGGTATGTAGTCTAGAAGTGATGCTAGGTTTGGTACAGCAGTCCTGCAGAGTCTATTTCCTAAATAAGTGTTTTGTGCCCACCTCCTGTGGTACTGCTTTGTAGTCTGCAGAAAGTTATGAATACCTGAGTATTACTGGGGTTAGAAGAAAAAATGACTCGCCTTAGTAATTCTGTTTCTTCTCAGTGACACTCTGGTATTCATAACTTCCCTCCTTCCTCCCCTTCCAGAACTCTGCCTCTGCACTACTGTAAAAGGGTACATCACATTTGTGCAAGCATCCTCTCATAGTGGTCCAATTTATAAAACAGGTTTTTGGGTGTTAAACCCCTAGAGTTTTCTGACATTTTAATTCTTTTAGAGTTTTTAGGTGTTCTTGGCTCCAGTTGGAGCTATCCCCTATTTCAATTGGGGTCAACTTTTAATTCTCTCTTTAGAATAATTTTAAAATTTTTACTTTAGCATTGGTCTATTCAGGCTGCTAGGAAATCTGAAGAGGTTTAGAACATTGACAGTTACTATAGGGCAACATTTGAAAAGTTGTCACGTGCAGATGATTCCGTCATTTGCATATGTTCCATCTCCCCGGGCAGTTCAACTCTTCAGGGTTACTGCAGAAAGTTATGAATACCTGAGTATCACTGAGAAGAAACAGAATTACTAAGGTGACTATTTTTTTTCATCTCTAATAACATTTGCTGCTTTCAGCAATTAAGCACATGTGCATTCAGTTTTTTTTTTTTTGTAGCAATACAGCAAACAGTAAAGTTCAAACTCATACACCTGTTTTCAGCCTTCCGGACCCTCCATTCCTGATCCATATCTTGATAGAAAATCAGCATTGCTGATCTCTTTAACAAATGTGTGTATCACAGTAAATTTATATGGCTGTAGTGCCAGGTACCATCTTGTGATTCTGGAATTTTTATCTTTCGTCTGGTTAAGCCAACAGAGAGGATTGTGATCTGTTACAAGAATAAAGTCAGTTCTTAGCAAATAAAACTTCAGGGACTCCATGGCCCACTTTGCTGCTAGCAATAGTAGAGTACCTTTTCTCTCTGTCGTGCAACTTCCTACTTGTGTACATAATAGAATGTTCAAACAACATGAAGTCTTGCTATATCATGACATATGCAGTATAACCCCAGGTTAGAACTGCTCCGGAGGTGAAAGAGTTGACTTCCATGCAGGGCATGGAATCTTGAGCGCGAGTTCGGTTGAACACTCTGTCTGTTGAAGCTCAAACTTAAACTGTCAGATTCTTTACTCCGCCTCACTGAACAGTCGCTCCGGAGATTCCTCCTGCTGCTCGGTTTGTTTGTCGGTTTTAAAGTGTAATTCTCGGTTTATTTTAAAATTTAACACTAATCGTCTGTTCAAGCTCTGTCTGTGGTATTATAAGTAATAGATAGGCTTACTTTTTATTTTTCTTCTGTGTGGAACTTGTAAGCGTCTTTTTGGTTCGGTTTGAACCGATCAGAGGAATTTAAAATTACTTTCTAGCCCTTTAGAGTGCGGTTCCGGTTCTTTCGGTTCTAAAAAAGCGGATTTTATTACGGTTTTTCACGACCCGTGTGCGGTTGGGAACCGATAAAGAGTCTTGCTTGGTGGATTGCTGTTAACGGGCAAGTTTTGGTTAGCTGGCACTATGTCTGAGAAACCCAAAAGAAAAACCGGACCCACTGGGTTTCAGCACTGTGGCTCTGTGGGGAAGCCTTTGCCAAGGCTGACCCACACACCATATGTGTATATTGTCTGGGGTTTGACCACCTCAATGCAGACTGCCAGATTTGTAAAATTTTCCTGCTGCCACCGTGGAAAAAGAGTTGGTAGGCTCAGGAAAGGGAGGCCATAAAGTCCGCTGACCGGATGGCCAGCCGGTTCGATTCAACGAACGGAGGGAGTCTCCTCTGACCAGGGCGATGCTTCCTCGGGCAAATGAAGAGCCAGCTCTGAGGAGCTGGTTCCAACTAAAAGGGCTAGAAGGTCAGCTAGTTTGGGGCCAAAAGTTCTTTCTCCAACCGCTGAGGAAATGACCAAAGCTATTCAGATTGTCCAGTCTCTTTCCCCAGTCCCGTCGAACCGGCACCATTGGGTAAGCGCCGGTTGGTCGGTTCCGATTCAAGATTATGATTTTGAGGATTTTTATGAACCAGGGAAGGGAGGAGAATGCGAGGAGAGTGAGTGTGATTTTGACAGTCTGGATGTGCCCATTGAACGGACATCTCCAGACAGACCTTCAGGAGTATCCCCTCCCAGGCTATCCGAGTCCCCCTCTCATTTTTTGTTTTACAAGAAAGTTGCTGACACTCTGCAACTCCCTGTTGAGGAAGCTGTTGATGATCAAGAAGAGCCTGATTTTGTGGAAATGATGGATATTCCAGAGTCTAGGAGACTGTCTATTCCCTTGCATAAATCTTTTAGGAAACAGACAGTAAAAATTCTGAAAACTCCTCAATCTTCCTGGACATAAGTCTCCACCACTCATTCACACTAGTGGGATTGGCGCCGGAGGCACTAAGACCCATCGGGAGCAAACTTTTGCTGGAGGGTCGCTTCATTGCCCGAGCAGCGCCCGCGAGACCGCAGCGCCCATGAGCAGCGCTCGAGCTGTAATGACCATCTCGGCGACCCTCCAACCGCCTTCAGTTCCTTTTTCCCGCCGTCAGTGCACTTCAGTGACGACGTCGCTCAGCCTGTCAGAGTCAAACTTCAAACTAGCGCATAGTTTTCAGTTTGTTTTTATAACATTATCACGATAGTAGTATCGCTTAGTTTTATTCTATTTTTTCGTAAAATTTTCTAATATTAAATTTAACTTACTTGAAAAGTCACCGGCCTACTGGGCCGAGTCGACCATGAGCAGGTCAGGTGCGGTAAAGGGAGACTTCATGTAAACTGTTCAGTCAGCGGGCTGGGTCGGTCAGCCTCCTTCTCCTCAGCGGGGTTCCGACTACGGTCAGTCCGATGCCGAGGGATGGGCGGTCCCCGCCCGGCATAAAAAATAGCGGTGCATTCTCCTGCGCCCGTTGACCTCGAGCTCTTCTTGACCCACAGGTCAAAAGAAGGCATCACTCGAGTCGCCCTCTATGGTATCATCTCTTGTGATCGACGGTGGTTATCGTTGCTAGTTGCGGTCTCCTTAACCAGATCGCCAGCTTCCGATGTCGTCGTCCTCGACGCCGGAGCCTCCGCCCTATGGGTAAGGGCTCCAGATGAGCAGTTTCATCAGTGGGCCGCTCTTATGGAGCGATGGGCTCGGAGGTTGGTTCTTCTGCCTGGCTCGGTTACCTCGGAGCCCTCGGGCTCCTCCGGCGATCAGGTAGGGCGGTTGGACCTTCCTAGTCGCGCGGCGCCTTCTTCGGTGCTAGCGACTCCGTGCTTAGGTGTTTCCCCCCCTCACATGGCTGCGGCGCAGGGGGCCTCACCGATGCCCTTATCTCCTGGTATTTTTCCTTCTCTTGTTTTCCAGGTTCCCGGGGCTTTTCCGGCGCCTTCTGCAGGAGTCTGTGGCCGTGTCGGCGCCGTTTAAGAACGCCCGGGCTTGCTGGCGCCCGTTAGCGGCGCGCAGCGTCTCTCGGCGCCGTTAGTGGCGCCGCGCGTTATCTCGCGGCGCGCCGGTGGTACCGTTAGATCGGCCCGGCGCCGTTCGCGGCGTCGTCTGCGATACACGTTCAGCGGCGCCCGTTCGCGGCGTCGTCCGATAGCGCCGTTAGCAGCGCTGCCCGTGTATGGCGTGCGTCAGCAGCGCCCGCCCGAACTAACGAGGGCAGCGTGCCTCTTGGCGCCCGTCGCCTCCAGATCACCGTCTTCCAGCCCGTTTGCCTCGGCGCGGCAGCCACTAGGACTCTCCTTGTTTTCTGCCATTTCCTCCTCTCTAATTTTCACTCCTTTTCCTGTCAAACAGTCCTTACCGGACCATCAGGAGATGATGTTGAGCCTGACCCAGACCTTCGGTTGGGTGATGAAGTGGAGAAACAGGATCTTTCTTTGCTACAGAGCCTGTGGTCGAGGACCTGTCCTTTAAGTCTCTGTTGAAGAACCTGGGATCCACTCTTTCTCTCAGACTACAGACATCGATCCTGGGAAGATATTAAGACTCCAGTATCTTCATGCTTGGAGATCCCTACGTTTGACTCCTCCGATTCAGCCTTCCTTCGAGGCGCTGTCTCAAATGGTATGGAATAACCCTGCTCTTATTCCCTCAGTGGCTAAATCCATTGATAAAGTATTCAGCTCCAAGGATCGTCCCATTTTGGCATCCCAAGCCTTTGCGGATCCTATTGTAGTCCTGGCAGAGAATGACAAGGTCGTTCTTCCTCAAACTACTACAGCTCGACCTATTAACAAAGAGTCTACCGTAAGATTGATACATTAGGTAAGAGAGTCTTTGCTGCCTCCACTCTAAGTATCACGTGTTGCCAGTTATCAAGGCTATTTTTCTCAGTATGAGTATATCCTGTGGCACTCTATGAAAGAATGGTTGAAGCTCTTCCAGATTCAGTTCAAGTCAGAGCTTCTTCTGACCGTTATTAGAGGTATTGAGTCAATAACCAACAGGTCAAAGCACGCCATGGATGCTTTTCGACACTGCTTCTCAAGCTCAGCAGCCAGCGAGGGATTTGTACTGGCGCCATTCTGGCTGCGTACTTCTGGCTTCACGAATGATGCTCAGCAGCAGGTGATGGCTGCCTTTGATGGCTCCTTTCTTTTTGGCCCTCAGGTGGAGCAAGCCTTAGAGGCCACTCAGAAGACTAGATCGGCCATTAAGTTGGCCAGACCTCCGCCTGCCCCTCTCGGGGCATGTGAACAGACGTCAGTTTCATAGTCGTCAGTCCTTGAGCAGAAGCAGGAAGCTTCCATAAAAGCCAGCCTGCCCAACCTCAAAGAAGAGCAGCATAAAGCGCAGGGACCTAAAGCTCCCAAGCGCTACCTTATAAGTCGGCCCAAGTTCCATCCACTCTGCCCCGGTGGAGACTTTCTCCTCCGGTGGGAGGTCGTCTGATGTACTTCTACAACCAGTGGAAGTCCATAACCTCAGACAATGGTTCTTCGGATAGTCAGCGAGGGTTACTCTCTCAATTCTTGGAACCCCCAGTGTCCTCCCATCGACAACCCAGGTTTGTCGGCCTCTCAGTCAGATCTCACTCACCGCGCGAGAGATCCAGGGCCTTCTGAACAACAGGGCAATGGAACTGGTGCCCCGCATCCTCTCGAAAACACAGAGGTTCTACTCCCATTACTTTCTGGTTCCAAAGAAATCTGGGGGATCGCCCCATTCTAGACCTCAGAAAGTTAAACAAATTCCTCCCCAGGGAGAAATTCAAAGATGATTTCCCTAGGTACCCTGTTACCCTTGCTACATCAACCCGACTGGCTGGCCTCTCTGGATATGCAGGATGCTTACCAGCATATCCCGTCCACCCGACCCCACAAAATTCCTCAGGTTTGTAGCTTTGGGTCAGCATTATCAGTTCAGAGTCCTGCCCTTTGGGCTATCCTCGGCGCCAGCAGTTTTTACAAAAGTGTTGTGCAGTTCTGTGGCATCTCCAGGAAAAGTCGGGACTCCGAGTGTTTTCTCCTACCTGGACTGATTGGCTTCTAGCAAGCCCTTCCGCCAAGGGACTTTGGAAGCCGTGCAAGCGACTTCTCGTCTTCTCACGTCCATGGGAGTTCTGCTGAATTTGAAAAAATCTCAACTGCAACCCTCCCAGAGGCTCCTTTTCATAGGGGCGCTTCTAGACACCTCTTCAGCGAAGGCTTTCCTTCCAGAAGGAGAAGACTCGACATCCTTCCGTGTAGCCCGTTACATCAGGGAGAACCAATGGGTTACAGCTCTCTTTCGATACAGCGCATGTTGGGAATACTCATAAGCGTCCTCGGTCTTCACTGTCCACTCTGGCCGACTGCGTAAGGAACCGCAGTCTGGATGCTCTCCACTCAGTGGTCCCCGACCTCTCACCCCCAGTCTTATCCCATCAAGGTGACGGAGCCCCTTGAAGGTCTCTCACCTGGTGGTCTCAAGAGAGCAATCTCCTGGAAGGATTCCCCTTTGCTCCCCCGGATCATCAGATCTCCATCACCACAGATGCATCGCTAATGGGATGGGGAGCTCACTGTCTCTCCCTCCACACTCAAGGTGTATGGACTCAGTTCGAAACTCATCTCCACATAAATGTCCTGGAGATGAGAGCGGTCCTCTATGCAATCCGAGCTCTGAAGGATGTCCTTTGTCACAAGAACATTCTCCTTCAAACGGACAACAAAGCAGTGATGTATTACATCAACAAGCAAGGCGGTGCTCATTCTTATCCCCTTTGCAGGGAAGCAATGAGGGTGTGGGAGTGGTGCTTGGAGCACAAGTCTCTGATTCAAGCGGTTTATCTGCCAGGTATACAAAACGACCTAGCAGATCACCTCAGCAGAACGGAGGCAGACCCTCACGAGTGGTCTCTCGATCCAGCCGTAGCTGGTCCCTGTTCAAAGAGTGGGGACTCCAGACCTGGACCTTTTGCATCCCCACTCAACGCAAAACTGCTCTCTCTGCTCCAGAAATCCAGGGCCTGGCATTTTCTGTCAGGATGCGTTCAGGCTGCGGTGGACAAAACGCTTTCTTTCGCCTTTCCACCACTTCCTAATCCAGAGAGTACTCCTCAAGTTGAGGTCTCAGGGGACCAAGATGATTCTCATTGCTCCTTCCTGGCCTCGGCAACTATGGTTTCCTCTACTCAACAGTATGTTGGCAGCCTCTCGAGACCACTTCCTTTGCAAATCAGTCTTCTGACTCAGGGTTCGTTGGTCCATCCCAACCTGAAATCACTTCACCTTCATGCTTGGCTCCTGAAGAGATAGAAGTGAATCGGTTCAACGTCCTCGTCAGAGTCTCAGACATCCTTCTGGCTGCTCGAAGCCAGCCACCCGAAAAACGCACGCCCAAATGGAAACGTTTTCTCTCTGGTGTGCAAAATCCTCTTGGAATCCTTTTCCTGTCCTCTGCAGAGTTCTGGAGTATCTTTTGGACCTATCAAACTTAGGTCTTCAATACTCCACACAGTTAAAGTTCACCTTAGTGCCATCTCAGCGTTCCATGAGGCGGTTTCTTCCTTAACTCTGGCTCAGTTACCTATGGTGAAGAGATTTCTTAAGGGGATTCTCATACCAGACCCCTGTTAAGCGTCCAGTTGCAGCCTGGGACATTAACCTGGTGCTGGACATGCTCACTCGAAGCCTTTCAACCCTTAGCTACCTGTGAGCTAAATTTCTTACCTGAAGACTGCCTTCCTGGTGGCCATTACCTCAGCCATGGGGTCTCTGAGATACATGCACTGGTTACGGACCCTCCGTATACTGTATTCCATAAGGACAAGGTAGTTCTCCTACTCATCTAAATTTCTTCCCAAGGTTGTGTCAGAATTCCATCTGAACCAACCTCTGGTACTCCCTTCGACTTGCTAATTTCCAAAATGAAGAACAGGCTCTTCATTCCTTGGATATTAAGAGAAGCCTTGATTTCTATTTAGATAGAACCAAGGATACTTAGAAGACTCCAGCAACTGTTCGTTTCTTTCAGCGACACCGGCTGGGTCAACCTGTCGCTATTAGATGTATCTCTTCATGGTTAGTGGCATGCCTTCAGTCATTGCTATTCCATGGCTCAAGTTAAATTAGAAGGTAGAGTGTAACTCACTCTACTAGGGCGGTCGCGGCATCCCTAAGCGGAAATTTAATGTTCCAATTGCAGTATATGCAACGCCGCTTACCTGGAGCTCAGTGTATACTTTCAAGTAAGCACTATGCACTGGATGTTCATGCCAGGCGTATTCCGAGATTAAGCAGAACTATCCTTAATGGGCTTCTATCTTGATAGCGTGAGCTCTGGCTTTCCTGCCGCCCTTTTGGGGATTATCAGCTTGGTACTCTCCACTAGTGTGAATGAGTAGTGAGACTTATGTCCAGGAAGACAGGAAAATTACGTACTCACCGAATTCTTGATCTTCTTGGACTAGTCTCCACCACTCATTCACACGCCCACCCTCCATCCCCGAGCTCACGCTGTATTGGTCTTCACTCCCTCAAATCCTTAGGCCGTGAGGACTTCTTTGCTGACCCTTCTTCGGGTCCTCCTGGACTATCTTATGTCCGTTTTAATGTTAGGTTTTCCCCTTTTAGGTTAGTTAGCTGCCTCCTTAGTAAAAGGTACTGGGGGCGGTTGGAGGTCGTCGCGAGATGGTCATTACCGCCGAGCCGCTGTCATGGCGCCAGGCCCCGCTGGGCGCCTGCCTCTCGGCTACCGACCCTCCAGCAAAGTTTGACCTCGATGGGTCTTAGGTGCCTCCGCGCCAATCCCACTAGTGTGAATGAGTGGTGGAGACTTCGTCCAAGAAGATCAAAATTACGGTAGGTACTGTAATTTTCCTTTCTATCCTCCTGTGGATAAAAGGATGGACAAGAGGTATGCTTTATCAGGCTTTGATCACGAGTTTCTGTCTCAGCAGTGCAGCCATGTGGGGTAGTGCAGGCTGCAGCCTGTGACAAGGCTAATATTCCTCTAGCCTCTCACCCTCCTGAAAAGGATTCCAGGAGGATGGATGCCATGGCAAAAAAGCAGTACATGGCAGCATCTTTGGGACTCAGACAGGAAAATTATATGGCTTATGCAGCTAGGTACCAGAAATCCAGGTGGGATACTGTCCTGGCCCTAGCAAAACAGGCCCCTGAACAACTTGCCAGGGAGCTGGAGCAGGTGGCTGCGGATGGTATTGAGGCATCCAAGGTGCAATTTCATGCTGCTGTAGACTCTAATGATGTTTCATCTAGAGTTATGGCTACATCTGTGTCTCTTCGCAGAATGGCCTGGCTCAGATGTACTGCCCTGTCACAGGATACCCAGTCTAAGGCTATGGATTTTTCCTGTTGTGGGAAATTCTCTGTTTGGGGAGCAGACAGAGAATTATATGAAAAAATGGATGAGTATAGGACCACCTATAGGAGTGCACAGGCCAAAAGAAAGGCAAGTCACTCCTCTCAAAGGCAGCATGTCAGGGGGCAGGGGCAGGCCTTTTCATAGGCCATTTTACCAAGCCCAGGCCTCCTCTTCTGCTTATGCCCAGAGGGGGTTCTTTAGAGGAAGGAGCAGAAGGGGTTCTAGTAAGCCTGCTTCTACCCCTCAACCCAAAGCCCCTGCAAAACAGGCTCCCTGATGGGGTAGCCAGGGCCGATTCTCCACTACCGGTAGGGGGCAGGCTGGCTTACTTTGTCCAGGACTGGAAGTCTTTAACATCAGACAAGTGGGTCCTGGAGGTAGTAAGCCAGGGACTGGTTCTCGGCTTCAAAAAATTTCCGAAGATGAGAGCCAGATCTTTTCCACCTGCAAACCTATCAGAGGCACTTGCCCTGGAAGCAGAAGTTTCTGCCCTCCTGGCTCTCAGAGCCGTGGAAAGGGTTCTACCCATACACCAGGGCAAAGGGTTGTACTCCAGGTACTTCCTTACCCCAAAAAAGACAGGAGAATGGCGGCCCATTCTGGATCTCAGGTATCTAAACAAGCACCTTTTAAAACCAAAGTTCAAAATATGGTGACCCTGGGATTATTTTACCCTCTCTAAGGCCAGGGGACTGGCTAGCCTCCCTGGACCTCAAGGATGCCTACTTCCATGTTCTCATCAGAAGCTCCCATCGAAAGTACCTCAGATTGGAACTGCCCTCAGGCCATTACCAGTTCAGAGCAATGCCCTTGGCCTCTCCCCGGTTCCAAGGGTGTTCACAAAATGCCTGGCAGTAGCAGTTGCTCATTTTAAAAGCAAAGATTGCCATCTTCCTTATCTGGACGACTGGCTCATTGTGGTGGCTAGTCTCAGAACAGGTTAAACTTCATTTGTAAGTAACCCAGCAGCTGCTTACATCTCTAGGTTTCCTTCTCAGTCTTCAAAGTCAGTTCTGAAGCCTGTCCAGCTTCTCACCTTCATAGGCGCAGAACTGAACACAAAAAGAAGCCAGAGCCTTCCTTCCTCTGGAGAGAGCAAGGACCTGGTGTCTCTGGCCTCCTCTTTCACCCCTGCAGGTCTCTCGACCAGCAAGGCATTTCCACAGCTCCTGGGGCACATGACTGCTTCTACAGCAGTAGTGCAGGGCGAGATTTCAGATGAGGACATTCAGTTCCATTTGAGAGCCTTTTGGTCTCAAGGGACGGATCCCAACCAAATTGATTCCAGTGACTCGAACCCTGATCCAGGCCCTTCAGTGGTGGCAGGATCAGACAATCTGAGACAGGGGTTCCCTTCACCCCAGTCTCATTCCTTGACCCTTACTACAGATGCCTCCCTCCTGGGGTGGGAGCTCACATGGGCGACCTTTCCACCCAAGGGCTGTGGTCCCCTCAGGAATCCCTGCTCCACATCAATTTGCTGGAGCTCAGAGCAGTTTTCTAGCACTTCAGGTTTTCTCACATCTGTCCAGAACAAGGTGGTTCAGGTCAGAACAGACAATACCACTACAATGTGGTACATCAACAAACAAGGGGCACTTCGGTCTCGGCCTTTGCACGGAAGCAATGAAGTTGTGGTCTCTGGCTACTCTCTGAGCGCCTCCCTTACGACGGTTCACCTCCCAGGCAAGGACAATGTCCTAGCGGATGCTCTCAGCAGGATTTCCCAGGGCCATCACGAATGGGCACTGGATCCCCAGTACTGGAGGTAATATTTGCCAGATGGGGCACTCCGCAAATAGATCTCTTTGCAGCCCCAGACAATCACCAACTTCCCCTTTTTTACTGCAGGCCCCCAGTGTTGGGCATAGTCCCTCTGGATGACTTCCTTCTCAGTTGGGAAGGGAAGTTTCTCTATGCTTTTCCCCCCTTCCCTCTTCTTTTCAAAGTGCTAGTCAGAATCAGATCTCAATCCTGCAAGATGATCCTGATTGCTCCAGATTAGGCCAGGCAGCCCTGGTACCCACTCCTCATGTCCTTAGCAGTCCACCCTCCCCTATGCCTTCCCAGGAATCACAACCTGTTAACCTGTGCCCAGGGGAGAGTTTGGTATCCGAACCTCAAATCTCTCAATCTCAAGGCTTGGCTCTTGAAGAGTTAGAGTTTGCTGACCTACACCTTTCTCAAGGTGTATTGGATATCTTGAAGGCCTCTAGGAAGCCTTCCACCAGGGCTACCTATAATTCAAAATGGAAAAGATTTTCCATATGGTGTGCTGGTAAACATATTTTCCCAGAATCTGCTGGTGTGCCCACGATCCTGGATTATTTGGTGCATTTGAATTCCTTGGGGCTGAGACCAGCTACCTAAAAGTGCACTTGGCAGCTGTGTCTGTCTTCTTGTCAGCAGGTAAGCCCTCTTCTTTATCAGCTCACCCTGTGTTCTCAAGTTTTAAAGGGTTGCTTCACACCAATCCCGTTCAGGGATCTGCCCTAGCTTGGATCTTAATATTTGCATTGCTCAGTCAAGCAACCCTTTGAGCCATTGTCTTCAGCATAGCTGAAGTACTTGACTTGGAAAACTGTGTTTCTGGTAGCCATCACCTCTGCCAGGCGCATAAGTGAGCTACAAGCCTTGTCAGTGGAGCCTGATTTCATCTCCTTTCATAGAGAATAAGGTAGTCCTCAGGACTAACAGGAAGTTTTTGCCTAAAGGTGGTTTCAGACTTTCACCTTAATCAATCCACGTCTCTCCCTGTGTACTTCACTGACCATTCCTCCTCTGGTGAGAGGAGATTGCACAGTTTAGATGTCAAAAGAGCCCTTAGTTACTATATAGAACGTACCAAGGGTCACAGGTTCGAATCCCTCCATTTGTTCCTCACCTATGGTGAGGTTGGTAAAGGGAAACCTGCCACTAAAAGATCCATTGCCAGGTGGATTGTCTCTTGTATCCAATTCTGTTACGAAAAACTGGGTAAGGTTCCTCCCTCAGGCCTGAGGGCTCACTCTGCCAGAGGTACAGCTGCATCTCTGGCTGCTGCCAGGGACATTCCTATCCTAGAGATATGTCAAGCAGCTACCTGGAAAACAGTTCACACTTTTACTAAGCATTACTCCTTGGATATCCAGGCTAGGAGTGATGCTCGATTTAACGCGCCGTGCTTCAGAGCCTATTTCCCAAGTAGGTTCTGTCCCTCCTCCATGGAGGTACTGCTGTGTAGTCTGCATATGTCATAATATAGCAAGACCCCATGTTGTTTGAAGAAAAAATTACTCACCTTAGTAATGTTGTTTCTTCTAATGGAGTCTTGCTATATTATGACCTCCTCAACCTGCCCTCTCAGAACCTCTGTTTTTGGGATGTGGGTGGGCAGTGCAATGTTGGCACTTCTTTGATGCCCACTTCATTTCACCCTTCTAGGGTGCTTAGGTGTTATGCTTAAGTTCTTCTTGATTCCCCGACTTGAGTCTTTGTTTTGGGATCAAGATCAAAAGGTGTTTTTGTAGTTAGTAGCCAGTGGCTAGTGTGAGGTTCACGGCTTCCACACAGAACCTTAGTGAGTTTTGCTTTCGTAAAGATCTAACAGTTTAAGTTTGAGCTTCAACAGACAGAGTGTTCAACCGAGCTCGCGCTCAAGATTCCATGCCCTGCATGGAAGTTAACTCTTTCACCTCCGGAGCAGTTCTAACCTGGGGTTATACTGCATATGTCATAATATAGCAAGACTCCATTAGAAGAAACAACATTACTAAGGTGAGTCATTTTTTCCTTTGTACTGAAGAAAGTACATTTAGACTGGAAGAATGGGAAGGTGGTTTGATCTCCCGTGTTTTCTTTTTATATTTCACCCCAGGGTAAGGTAATGTGTCGGTGAGTAGCTGGTACATCACTAGGATGATTCCTTTTTAAGGGACCCTGGGGTGGAGCTTTTGGTGAGGGTGGGCCTAGCTCCCTTCAAGGGAAAAGGGATGGTGATGACTGCCTGCCGTGAAATACTGGACCAACAGTTTTGTTCTCTTCATCTCTCCTTGTCTTCCTTCATATTTTCTAGTCTGACAGGGTAGCTACCTTCAAACGAAACTCTTTTGTCTCTTCTGATCTGCCTTTTTCTACTGCTGTTTCTTTTTTTTTTTTTTTTCCCCCTTCTTCTTTTGGTCCAAGTAGAGGGAAGTTATTAGAAATGACCGCCAACTGAAATATCAGAAGGTGCATGCTTTTGGAATAGGTGCCTAATATTGTACTTAAAATTGTTTGGGGGTGTTAGTACCCTTGGTAATATGACTGTGGGGATACATCAGTCAGTCCAGACTGTGTGCTGTTGCCAAATTTGAAATATGTTAGCCCCAGGGTATGTATGTGTATTACTTTGTTATAGCCGATGTAGGAGTTACAAGGCTGAGTAGTACTGTATAATGGGACCCTGGGGCAGAACTTTATGGAGAGGGAGGGCCGGAGCTCCACACCCTACCAGGGCTCTGGTTGGGAGTTAAACCACCTTAGATAATTTTGCTTTCCTCCTTAAATTCTTAAAATACGTTGATCTCCATCAGTTATTCATGATCTTCCCTTGTCAATCTTCACCATTCATTACTGCTTGGGTAGTGCCGGAGGCACACATCTGCTACGGGAGATTTTTTTTTTTTGAGTCGGCTCCAATGGCGCCGCCCACAAGAGCAGTGCACTGCGTCATGCGTGAGGGGCGGCCATTAGGTGACGCAGACTCCTCCTCTTCCATCTCAGTTTCTCCCGCCATCGAGGCTGCACCTACTACGTGGTTAGATTCAGTTCTAGGCCTAGTTGCGATATCGACCATTCCAGACTCCTCCTTCCTGCTTTTCTTGATGTCATCGCTGGTAAGACCATTCTTTTTTCCTTCTCTTTTTCAATGGCGCCAAGAGCTGTGCTTGTTTTGATCTTAATTTTTTGGCATCATGTCGTGTTGGGGCACATATAAGTATTAAGTAAGCCGAACCCGCCCTATCGTCGGTGCTTCTGTGGCCCGCATTTTTCCGTCATGGACCGGCATGATGTTTGTCTCCATTGCCTGGGACCCAACCACAATATGGATGCATGCGACACCTGTTTCTCGATGGACCGTTGCGTCCTGGAAGTCTGCACATTCAAGATTGGCAAGGCTCCGCCGACTTTCGGGGGAAGGCGCTGCTCCAGGGATTCCCAGGTGAGGTCTCGAGACCCTTCCTCTGGGTCCCCTCTTAGGCCTATACAGTCTGTAGAGGAGGAGGCTTCCTCATCTTCTCTTGCAGAAGAAGGCCTCTTTTGCTGTGTCGGGAGGAGCTGAGGTCCTCCAGGGCCTGCCAGGGGACACGCTTGGCAGTCACCTCCTCGGAGGTGCAGGCTCCCCAGTTTGAGGCCCAGGTCTGCTGGGCTCGGCATCGGTGGACTGTCGCCACCGCCTTCCAGCGAATCCGGCTGTTGGCGGCACTGGTGATTGAGGATGGTGCCATTCTTGTGCCGATGTTGGCGCACTCACCGCGCCGCCTATGGTGCCATGGGCGGTCGGTTCTTCTAGCGGTGCGAGTCTGGTCGGCACCGAGGGAGGTGTCGTGGGTCTGGCCGGTGCCGTTGGGGACTCTGGGCCAGGTCTGAGCGTTGTGGGGGGCCTAGGGTTGTCCAGCGCCGCCGCTGGCACTGGCGCCATTCGCGATGCCATTTCACTTGAGACCTCCAGGGTGTCCAGTATTGTGGTCCAGCTGGTCTCTTCCTCGGAGGAGGAGGAGGAGGAGGATGATTCAGATGTGGACCCATCCTGGCACCTCGACTCTTCAGAGTCAGGGTCTCCGGTGAGACGAGGTGCTAGGCGGCCCAGCGTGCCTATTCCTCTGTCTCCACTGCTGTCCTCCCCTGAAGCCTCCCAGCCTAGGGGTGTTCTGGGGTCCCTGGAGGGGGATGGAGCGGAGGTGGAGGGAGGGGCTCTCCCTCCTGAGGGGGTTGTGGCAGCTGCGATCCCGGTGCTGCAGCACCTTGAGTGGGGGAGTCACTGAGATTAGAGGAGAATTCTCCGAGTCAGGGTTGAGACAGGGTTAAGGCTCCTCGGTCTTCACCTGCCACCCCTCGGGGCGTGGGTAGGAGCCGTAGCGCCGAGCTCCGTCTTTCCCTCTCGAGCCCCTGCTGCCCTTCTGGATCCATGCAGCCCCAGGTTCATCACAGGGGAGGATCCCCTACTAGGCTCTTCCAGGCTTCACATCCCCAGGGTTCCATTCTGCGACCTGGTTTGTTGTCCAGGATCCTGCCAGCTCGGGCTCCGTTCCCCGGATTCCAGAGCGTCAGCAGAGGACAGTTGCCTTGTGTAGGTGCCCCTCTCCCATTCCTCTGCAGCCACCCCTCTCTCCCAGGCCGTGTCAGTCCTACTGGCCCATTATCCTGGGAGATATTCAGAGGCTCTGCGGCGACCTTCCCCCCATATGTTAGTTACATGCATGAGTGGGTATTTTGCCTATCCCCACCGCCGCAGAAGTCCTCTGGACATTCGAGCTCGCCATCATCCTCGTCTCCCTCCTCTGAGGGAGAGGACCTACTGCTTATCTCTCCTCCGATGCTGATTTCACTGAATATCGTCGAGTCGAAGATGGTGAGGGACCTTCATATCTCCTTTGTTAGGCGAGACAATACCGAACAGAAGATGTGTGAATTCCTCGGTGAATTCAGTACCCAGCATTTGGTGGTAATATCCTGGCCTTTTCCCTTACAGGAGGCGTCTATCCTTTCCTGATGGTCACCAGCTGCCCTTTCTCCAGCCCCGGCTGACTGCGAGCGAAGGTATTGTGCCCCATCGGAATCTCTAGGTACTCTCCTCAACCCACCTTCGCGATTGGCAGACCTAGAAACTCCCTCCGGGCGCCACCGCCTGGCGCATGACCATCCACTGGACTCAGATTCCCTACAGTTTGACAGGTGGGGGCAAAGAGTGTTCTCTTCCTCTCGTGTGATGTCATGCATTGCATCACATCAGGCTCACCATGCTGCCTACAGTAGGCATTTGTGGTCGATGCTTTCCCAAATCTTAGCATCAGTGCCTGATACGGAGCAAACCAGACAAGCTGTTGCCCTCTTTGCTGTAGGCCTGGAGCTGGGAAGACACCAAGCAAGGGCATCTTTTGACGCCAATGAGGTGGCTTCCAGGCTTGCAAGGACAGCGATCTGTATTAGACGGACAGCATGGCTTTGTCTATCAAGGTTGTCACCCCTGGCCCAGCGTAGGGTGATTCACTCCGCTTTCCAGGAGACCCGTCTCTTTTCCTCCAGAGCTAGGAGACTTCTACAGGGGCTTCCTCCATCTCCCCATCCTCGGGGGACATCTCCTAGCTCTCCCCCACCATAGGCTTCTCGCTTGATTAGCCCAGGGTCTTCCCCTTCTGTTTCCCACCAACAGGAGGCTGGGGTCTTGCTCCCTCAGGGTTTCTAATCCCAGGCTAATGACCCAAGCAGTAATGAATGGTGAAGATTGACAAGGGAAGATATGAAATTTACATAACTACCGTTATTCTTGATCTTCTCTTGTATCTTCACCATTCATTACTGATACCCACCCACCTTCCCCTCAGTGGCCTCCTACTGCGGCGTCTCCCCCTTCCCCTCCCTTCTCATTCCTCTCCTTTCCTTTGGCCTTTATGCCAAAAAAAAAAAATAAAAATCCTGGTTTCCGTTCTTCTTTTCTTCAAGGTAAAGGGGAACCAGTAGGATTTTTCTCCTATTCTGAGGGAACTTTTTCTGACTGCCCCTAGGAGTAACCGCTGGGCTCCTTAGCTACGATGTTCAGCTCACAACTAAAGAGACCACCCCTCTTGGCTTGGCCTCAAAATTAAGGTTCCCCCCAACGAGCATTATTTAATTGTCAGCTTCTTCTAGTTTGTGCTTCTGCACTTCTTAACCTTGAACTGCTACCCTTGCCTTGCCTTCAGGCAGTCCGATTGAGTTCCCACTCTATCCTTCATACATAGCTGCCTCTTGTAGGGCCTAACCCCTACCCACACACTTCGGTGTTAGCACTTAAGGTGCTAAGGGGCTTAACCCCTTCCTCATAGTTGGGTGCTCTCTTTCCAGAACAGTTTTCTCTCTGGGCAGCCTGTAAGCTCTCAGCTAGAGTGTAGGGGGTTGGGATGATGAGATTATAGAGAACCTGTCCTTTGTGTCCAATCTTACAAGCGGTTCAGTTGAACCTTTTCTCACTCCTGTTAGGTGGTATTCTTGCTCCCTTGGTTTTTGGTTCCGAGCTTATAACCCTCTCAACCAATATACCTATGGGTAGTGTTCTCCCCTCTCAACATGCCTTCTTTCTTCTTCTTCCTCTTCCTTGACTCTTTATCTGTTCCTCCCTTACAGCCGCCCCAGATGGGAGGCCCTGCGGTCCCTTAGGGTAGGTATTCTCCCTCCTCCATCTGTCCTCTACTGGCTTATTCCTTCTTCAGTTTATATCCTTTCCTTTTTCTATCCCCCGGCTCTCTTGCCTCGCTCTTCCCTTTTTTCTGGCCTCTCCGGCTACCAGAACTGAGATGGAGGAGGAGTCTGCTGCACCTAACGGCTGCCCCTAGTGCATGACACAGTGCGTTGCTCTCGTGGGTGGCGCCGTTTGAGCCGACTCCAAAAAATAATCTCCCGGAGCCGGTGCACGTCTCTGCCACTACCCAAGCATTAATGAATGGTGAAGATACAAGAGAAGATCAAGAATTAAGGTAGGTACGTAGTTTTCATTTGTGGGAGATTACTTCGGGATTGATGAAACTTGTGTATGTATTGAAATCGTATACTGTGCTAGGCTATGTACGATGATTATCAATGGCCCAAGGTATAGTGTCTGCTGTATTTGGCACTTGGGTGAATGGATGCCCTTTGTGCAAGCTGCAGATATGTTAAGGGGCCCTGGGGCAGAGCTCTGTGGTGCGAGTGGGCCAGAGCTCCTCCACACCTTAAGGAGTACGACTTAACGGTTAGACAATCGTAGAGTCGGTTGCCCTGTTAAGTGGGGGGATTTTTTGGTTTTTATTTTATTACCTTTTGGTTGCCCCATAGAAACATAGAATTTGACAGCAGATAAGGACCGCTTGGCCCACCCAGTCTGCCCATTTCCCTACCTGATGGATAAGCTGCAGATCCTAGTTAACCAGCAGCCTACTTCTTCCTACCCCCAACCCCTAGAATTGCCTTATGACTGTCCCATGCATGCTTGAATTCCTCCACTGTTTTTGACTCCACAACCTCCTCTGGAAGGCCGTTCCATACAGCCACAACCCTCTCTGTGAAAAAATACTTCCTTAAATTACCTCTGAGCCGCCCTCCCCTTCTATCTTCAAATTGTGCCCCCTTGTTCTTGCACACCTCTTTTTTTGAAAGATGCTACCCTCTTGGACTTTGTTGATTCCCTTGAGGTACTTGAAAGTTTCTATCATGTCCCCCTCTCCCTCCTTTCCTCGAGGCTATACATATTAAGCTCCTTAAGTCTCTCTTCATATGTCTTCCGGTGCAGACCCTGCACCATTTTAGTTGCCCTCCTCTGGACAGCTTCCATCCTGTCTATGTCTTTGCGGAGATTGGGTCTCCAGAACTGCACGCAGTACTCCAGATGGGGTCTCACCAGCTGTCTGTACAGAGGGATAATAACTTCTTGTTTTCTACTGGTGATGCCTTTCCCTATGCATCCCAGTATCCCCCAGCCCTCCTTGGTGCCCTCTCACATTGCTTGCCCACCTTTAGGTCATCTGATATGACTACCCCCAGGTCCCTTTCCATTTTTGTTGTTGTTAGTATCTCACCCCCCATTGTGTACGCTTCCCCTGGGTTTTTGTTTCCCAGGTGCATTACCTTGCACTTCTTAGCATTGAATCTAAGCTGCCATACATTTGACCATTCCTCTAACCTTGCCAAGTCCCTTCTCATCCTTTCCACTCCACCTTGTGCATCAACTCTGTTGCAGATCTTTGTGTCATCTGCAAAGAGACATACTTTTCCTTCCAGTCCCTCTGCAATGTAACATAAAGACATTGAAGAGACTGAGTCTAATCTGAACCCTGTGGTACCCACTACTAACCCCCTTTTTCAGAGTGGACTCCATTTACTATTACTCTCTGTGTCCTATTCTCCAGCCAATTCTTTACCCAGGCTGTCATCTTGGGACCCACTCCCAGGCTGGCTAACTTGTATATTAATCTTTTGTGTGGGACTGTCAAATGCCTTGCTAAAGTCTAGGTAGGCCATGTCCACAGCCCCTCCCTGATCAACTGCTTTGGTCACCCAGTCAAAGAAATCTGTCAGATTCGTCTGGCATGACCTTCCTGCTGTGAATCCATGCTGCCTTGGGTCCTGTGCCCCTCTGGCCTCTAGATACTCAACATTTATTTCCTTCAGAAGTGATTCCATCATTTTCCCTACCACTGAGGTTAAACTAACAGGTCTGTAGTTTCCTGCTTCTGCCTTGCTCCCACTTTTGTGAAGGGAAATCACATCTGCCCTTCTCCAGTCCTCGGGTACCACCCTTCCTCCCATGATTTGTTAAAGGGGTAGTCAGTGGTGTCACTAGTTTTACCCTTAGTTCTTTTTAGAATTCTGGGATGAATCCCATCAGGCCCCATTGCTTTGTCCACCTTCAGTTTTAAGAGTTCTTTCAGAACCCTTTCTTCTGTAAATCGGCTGGTATCAACTTCTGTATCCAGAGTGTTTCTACTGTTTGTTTTAGGTACCTCCCTCTTCGTTTGTAAATACTGAGCAAAAATATTTGTTTAGTATCTCTGCCTTTTCACAGTTACCTCTGCACCCTCCCTCCCCTTTATTAAGCCTCACTATCCCTCCTTGGTCTTCCTTCGGCTCCTGATGTACCTATAAAAGGTTTTATCCCCCTTCTTAACTGAGTTGGCTATCTTTTCCTCGGTTTTGGCCTTTGCTGTTCTGACTGCCTTCCCAGCTTCCTTTTGCTTTAACTGATGCCGTTCTCTGTCCTGTTCCTTCTGTGATTCCTTGTACTTCCTGAATGCTTTCTTTTTCTCTTGAACCTTCACTGCCACTTCCTTTGAGAACCATAGTGGTTTCTTACCTCGTTTCGTTTTGTTTATTTACTTTACACAAAGGCTTGTTACCTCTGTGATGGCAGTTTTTATTATTCCCTATTGTTCTTCCACCCCTCTTTTCTGCCCATTTGGTAGTGCATTCCTTAGGCACTCACCCATTTTGACAAAGTCAGCCCTCCTAAAATCCAGTACCTTTGTCTTTGTATGGCTTGACTCTATTGCTGTGTTTATTGTGAACCATACTGTTCGATGGTCGCTAGTTCCCAGATGGCTACCCACTTCATCTGTGATCCTCTCTTCATCTCCATTTGAGAGAACCAGGTCTAAGATTGCTCCCTCTCGAGTGGGCTCCAATACTAGTTGCCTAAGGCATGCCCCCTGTAGGGCATCTAGAATAACCCCACTCTTAGAAGTGGCTGCTGCAACTGCACTCCAGTTAACATCTGGCATATTCAGATCACCCATCAGCAATATCTCCCCTTTTTCTGCCATTCTAAGTATACTTTCTATCATTTCCTTGTCCATTTCCTCCCCCTGAGAAGGGGGTCTGTATACAACCCCTTTGCGGATTGATGGCCCCGAACTGTCAGTATCCGTCCTGGTCACAGACTCCCCTTGCCTCCACCTCCGCCTGTTGCCTGAACGACCCAGTCACCCCTGGCTTGCCCCCCAGAGGGCGAGGGTCTCGGCGCTGTGGCCCTTCAGCGCCGAGATGCTAGTAACTAGTTGGGGAGCCAGTGGCGGAGGCTAATCGAGGCCCGGGGGCGGGCCTTCATGGAGACGGCTGGGGTCACAGTGTTTTTTTTTTTTTTTTTTCCCTGTAGGCAGGGGCAGGGACGTGCAATGACGCCAGCATCCACCCCGCCCCTGGTGGTCCTATTTGGCATCGGTGCGTAGTGGAACACTCAGCCTCCGCCGGGTGTCGCCACTGCACCTAAAACTCAGTCCCCCCTTCCCCCAGAGAAAGAGAGCAGTCCAGGGACACTCGATCCTTCTCCCCCGGCCAGCCCTCCGACGACCCAGATCCATTCCCAAACCTGTCTCACCGGCATCTGAAGCGGAATCCCCATTGCTGCACCGACGGGCCGCTTTTTTATTTTCAAACACTAGGTTGCATTCTCTCTTTTCTCTCTGTTTTCTAATCCAGAAGGCAGGCCACCTTCGGGCAAACGTTTCACTCTGTCTATCTCTGAAACCTATCACTATTACTTTATTTTCTTACCTCCTCTTGAGCCCAGCAACATGGGAGGGCAAGTGAAACATGACCTACAGGCTTATATGAGCTTACATCAGCAAATCATAAAGAACGGCACTTAATGTGCATATGGTTGCCCCTAAGTGACTGGTGAAATGAATGATTAGACAGCATTTGGCTGTAAAGCCAGTTTTCTGTTCCCCTGGTATATTATAGATTTTCCCTTATGTAAAGTTTCCTATTCCTAAGAATTAAATGTCTGAGGACTGCCTTCTCCCCCCCTTCCCCCATTCCCTGGGACATAGTAAAAAAAATATTCTGAATAGAACAATATCTAGTTCTAAATCATTGAGAAGTTTTACTCCTTACTTTACACTTAACCATATGTACTACTTTGGTTTATCACCTCCCAAAGCCGTTGGGGGAGAAGGAAGTCCTCAGACATTTAATCCTTAGGCATAGGAAACCTTACTTAAGGGAAAATCTATAACATACCAGGAGAGCTTAAAACCGGCTTTACATCCAAATGCTGTCTAATCATTCATTTCACCAGTCGTTTAGGGGCAACGATATGCACGTTAAGTGCTGTTCTTTATTGTTTGCTGATATAAGCGTTATGTTTCACTTGACCTCCCATGTTGCTAGGCCCAAGAAGATGTAAGAAAATAAAGTAATAGAGATTGGTTTCAGAGAGAGAGAAAAGGTTGCCCGAAGGTAGCCTGCCTTCTGGACTAGCAAACAGAGGACAGAAGAGAGAGAGGTTGCAACCTAGTGTTTGAAATTAAAAAAGGGCCCCATTCCAAGGCAGGGAAGTTTTATGTCACACTCCTGCCTGAGGGGGCCCATAAACATTTTACACTGGACCCACAGATGGACTGTCCACACCCGAAAATTGGGATTGTATTGTATGGCTTTATTTTCTGATAGATGGAGGTAGAAAATGGGTGATCACTCATGTTTGGATACGGCCATTACAGAACACAGAACTTTGCATCAAGAAAACTTTGCTTTCTCCAAAACAGGCTACATCAAGAACACTTTGCTTTCTCCAAAACAGGCAGTATTGCCATTTCACATCTACTATTTCCCCAACAATGAACAGTCCATCCCTCTGTCCCAGGAATCTCTGGACTTACTCATTAGTGTCTGTTACGTGGGGGTTGCCATACACTTTAAATTTAAATATCAGTCCTCCTGATGAGATGGGCCACGTTAACACCTGCAGGGTGAACTGTGCCTTTCAGGTAACCAGTTAGCTCTAGCCACAACTCCAGGTGAGGGTCTGCCCGGCCTGACCCCAGCCGGCCTCTGCCATTCCTTCCTGGATACAAATTGGATCCTTTAGTCCCACATGGATTGCTAAAGGCCTCCACACAATTCAGCTTTTACTTCAGCACATCATTGTGGTGACACTGGAGTCCTGAGTGGTGTAATGTAGCCTTGTCTTGGGCACATACACCACCAGACAACTCCCTTAGAACACACCCATGTAACAGTACTCACAGTTTGTTTGTCCCTCTGTTAAAGACATCAGGCTTGAATGAAGAAAAAACTTTTCTTCCCTGAAAACCATAGCTCTTCACGCAGAAAACTCTCTCAGTTTCTGCTCTGGGCAGCTGGACAGTCTTCTAGTCCCTCAGGGAATTGCCCCTTGGACACACGGATTTCTCAGTCCCATTCCTTGTTCACAGAAATGAACCCACTGGGGTCCTGTTGACACAGGTCTCCACCACTTCCTGTAGAAAAGCTGTTGTCTCACACTCAAGGGTGAGAAAAATGACCAGAGGTCCTTCACCCAGTCTAGAGGTCCGCCTACTTGGGCTGTGTGGCTGGGTGTTTGTGTTCTCTGTCAATAGTTTAGTTTTTTGGATTTTCATGTGTTTTGGCTTGGAGGAACTAGACCATTCTTGGATATGTGCTCTATGAAAGTTTCCTGGACTAAGAAACTGGAAAACATCACCAGCAGATATTGGGATTCTCATGATAAATCAACTTTTTTGGAAGCCATCAAAATCAAAGTAAGTACAGCTAAGAAATTCTACAAGCTCTGACCTGGGGAGTGCAAACTGAATCAACATTTCCGTCTACCTTGTTGCTAAGGGAACTGCATGTCTTTGAGAATCATTCACAACTATTTTAACAAGGGGAAGACACTGACAAAGGGTTTTAACTTCCTGCATATGCCCCAGGCCAGTGTTCCAGGAATTTAACACATCCTTTGTCTTGTTACCATAGATCAATCAGTTTACTGGTCATTTTCCTGTGGATTTGATTATTTTACATCATTTGGCAATGGGGCAAATCCTCCCCCTGGAGGCACACCACCGAAATTGATCTGTCCCTGCTCATGTGTGAGCCTTGGGCACATCTAGCCACATTGTATACAACTATTCCAAAGTTGCATTTTCGACATTACCACCTGGCATACTACTGTTCAAAAAAGAAACACAACCTCTCTCTGACTGAACTCTGCCTATGCACTCTGAAACTTGTGCTCCTCCTCCTGCTGCTATCAGGGACTGTCCTCCCTAACCCCCAAACACCTCCAACCAGAATAAACCAGCAGGCACTCTCAATCATGTACCTGAACATCTGCAGTTTACTTCCGAAGCTTGATGCACTGCAAGCCTTTACCACCCAACACAACCCGGATATTCTGTCAGTAGTTGAAACTTGGCTCACCCCAAAGATTCCTGATCAGGCAATCACCCTTCCTGGCTACAGTGTCTTCCGGGTTGATCGTAAGTCCAAAAGAGGTGGAGGGTGTGCCTTATATGTGAAAGACACTTTCAAAGGACACCCCATTGATTCCAATCTTCCAGCAACACCTGCTCAGAGTCTTCCCATCAGACTTCTATTAGGAGCCCACAATAAGGCCCTCACAGTTGTCACTGTTTACATACCTCCTAAAGAACAGGGAGCTGGTCTAACCGCTGTCCTTGACTTTGTCAAATCCCACCCATCAGACTCCGAAATCATCCTTCTTGGTGACTTTAACATTAATTGGCTCTCAGCTGAATGTGGGTCATTTAAGGACTCCGTTATATCAGCTAACCTGATTCAAATGGTTGACTTTGCAACCAGAAAGAACTACAGAACTGGGACCTGCACCCTACTCGACTGGATCCTAACCAACCACCCCTCTCGGATCACGAAAACCTCAGTCCTCTCTGACTCACTCAGTGACCACTCTCCCATCAGCTGTACCTGGTCAAACAAATTCTATAAGCCCCCTCCAAAAATCATCACCAGCAGAGTCCTACCCCGTGGTCAGCTACTCCACCTCAAATCACACCTCAGTCTGCAGGACTGGTCCCCCATCTTCAAGGCAACAGATACTAATACTGCACTAGAGCAGTTTATTCACATTTTCAATGAAGCCTGTAATAAATTTGCCCCCTCAAACAGCGTAAAGTTAAATCGCTCAGTAACCCTTGGCTGTCAGGAGACCTCCTAAAAAAACTTAAATCCAGGGACCACCTCTGGGAACTGGCTAGAAACTCTGGTAAGCAACTTGACATCCAGAATTATAAACGGGAACGGAATGACTGCACCAAATCCATTCGGCAACAGAAATCTGACTACTCTAAAAATGCCCTCACTAACTCCTGGGGAAATGGGAGGGATTTCTGGAAAAACATTAAAGAGGTCACTGGGAAGCAGTCAAAATCCTCGCCGAACATACTCAACATAAATGGGCACACTACACTCTACTTTAAAACTATTGCAAACACTTTTAACATCGCTTTCACTGACTTTAGCAGTGTTCTCCCCTCTGACTTCTTCCAAGATGTGTCTACTCCCATCCCCCCCAACTCCTCCACCCACGCCTGTCACCCACCTTTCTACTTTAAAGCACTAAAGAAACATCAAGTCCAAAACTACAATGCCAAAGCCATCAGCAAATGTAGAACAAGCAATGACACACTTGACCTCGAGCTACTGGCTCTAATGCTTGACGAGGTACTTGGGCCCCTCACCAAGATCTTTAATCTCTCTCTTTCCTCTAACCAATTCCCAGACAAATGGAAAATGGCCACTGTTACCCCAACTCATAAAAGTGGTGATAAGGCTGACCATGCAACTTCCGCCCCTATCTCCATTCTGCCTCCCCATCGAAGGCACTGGAGCTGATAGTAGCGGACCAACTTACCGAGCATCTGGACAATTATAATATTCTCTGTAAACAGCAACATGGCTTTAGAAAAGGTCATAGTACATCCTCTGCCTTACTCGAATTCACCAGCTCCATTCACAGCTCCCTTGACAATGGACAACTAACTGGTGCTATTTTCATCGACCTGACCAAAGCCTTCAATACTGTCCACCACTCCCTCATGCTGAGCAAACTAAAAAATGCTGGTCTCTCCAATGATTCAGTCTCTTGGTTCAAAAGCTATCTTGAAAACCACACCCAGCGTGTAAAATTTGGAGATGAGCACTCTGATTCCAGACCTGTCCTCTCTGGAGTCCCCCAGGGTTCAATACTGGGCCCCCTACTCTTCAGCCTGTTCCTTAACACCCTACCGGACTCCTGCACTGAACATATCACCCTGTATCCCGATGATGCAGTAATTCTTGCCACACACCAGGACCCAAAGAAAATCTCCAACTCGGCTTCTCCTCAGTTGAGAATTGGCTCACAAAGCACAAACTGATCCTTAATAAAAAAAAAACAAAGGCCATGATCTTCAGCAGCTCCCATAATAAACATAAGCACTTCCAACTGTCCTTTATCACCAGACAAGGTGCCGCACTGGAACAGGTCAAAAACTTTAAATACCTCGGGGTCACCCTTGACCCTAACCTCTCCTACACTGCCCACATCGACCATGTCGCCAAAGCCGCTAACTCCCGGCTAGGCCTGCTATTCCGTCATAGGAAACACCTGACACCTGAATCCCTCACTGTCGCTGTCCAGAGCTCCATCATTGATTATGGCATTATCATTTACTGCTCTGCTACAGCCACCACACTCAAACGTGTATCCACTGCCCTCAACAAGGCCTGTCGACTTGTCACTGGCTCCCAACGCCTAACTCACACCTGTGACCTCTATTCTCAAACTGGATGGTTGAATCTTGCCAATCAAATAAAACACCAAACTTGTATTACTACTAAGAAAATCTTGCTGGGCCTTGTCCCCCCTGGAGTCTGTGCCCTCATACAACCAAGAATCCATACCCGACATACCAGGGGATCGAAACCTCAGCTTCTGCAGTCCGCATTGATGCGAAACACAAGGCCAAAGATCCTTGTCATCAATACTAGTTGGTACAACGGTCTTCCCAGCGACATCTCATCTTCACTATCGCTCAGCACTTTTAAGACTCGTCTCCACCTAACACTGACTGCCTCCAACCTCTTTGACTGTTGTGGCTAAGCATATCTTTTGGTTCCGTAGCTGAAGATGCCCTTTTGGATCCACATCTACTCCTGCACTTTGCCAGCACCCCCCTTCCTATCTTCACCTCCCCTGCTGGCCCATGACAAATGCCACCCGGCTGCACTACTTCTATTCTCTTCCGCCTTCCACCTCTCCTCTCTCTGTCTCCCCAACCTACCTCCCCTTCCATCCACTTAGTCTCCCTGATTTCACCCTCCTGCTTTCCCTTTCCCTTTCCCAAAGTTTCACCTTATTGTTCTTTTTTCAGCTACAAGACTATGTGTTGTTGGTTTTTTTTTAATTTTATAAACTGTTATCTTTGCTTATGATTGTCTCAATTGTGCCAGTGACGTGGAACCTTTGTAAAAGAGCCTTGGCTCAAAGATATTTGTGATCCTAGAACAAACAAATAAAAATAAATAAATAAAGAGTAGGCGGGCAGGCACCTCTACACTCAAACTTCACACTCCTCTCCGGACACTACAGTAATGCACCCAAGATTCTAAAACTGTTCCACCTGCAGCTGAGTCAAAAGTGGCTCATGCCGCTGTGAGAGTTCTAAATGACATCACTCATTTTCTACATACTGCAGCTAAGTAAACAATGAGCTGTCTGTAGAGAGTTTCTAATAAACTCCCTACCAGCTGCCCACTACCTTCCTAGTCTAACACTGATGAGATTCTAGTAATCCCAGAGGACTGGGTGGTTACATTCACCGCCAACAGACAAACCTTGCTGACCGCATCAAGGGCTTTGGACGGCAACACAGGTCGTCCAACCTCTGGGTGTCCTATGGGGCGAGGTGACCAGGCTCACCCCTACCTATGCTGAGGCATAGGCAGGTTGCAGCAGAGAACAGAGGCCCCCTGAAGAAACTTCAGCTCTACCTAACAAACTATCTGTGGACTCTTTCAGTGGCGCCAAGGAACTGCCTGAAGCATGCGCTGACAGAGCAGTGCTGGTGACCCCTATCCTCCTTGCCCACTAAGGAAAAGCTATCTAACCTAAGTTACCCACACACATTTTACAATAACACTATGTACTGCTTTAGAAACATACATTAGGCATTGCTATGCATTTCCCAAACCCAAGTACTACACACTTTAAACCTGAAAGCCAAAATGTTTAGCATTTCCTAATTAAAACATTTCAAAACACCCAAAAAGGAGGACTTTGTTGAGCCCTAAACATCCTTTTCTTGTCTTCATTTCTTTTTTCAGGCGCACTTGCAAAAGAAAACATTCCAAAAACACATCATGCAAGAAAAACAGTGACCACACCTCCCTCCGGCAGATACCATACAATGCCAAAAAAGATTTTTAAAGGGTTTTTCTACAAAAGGCGGTATAAAAGTACCAAAATAACACATACAAAACATATGAGGGGAGGGATTCCTTTCAAAGTCCAATCCGAGTAAGTGTCCCGAGTCATAAAGCACTGTCATTCAAGAAAAGTCATGATGCAGGCCGAAGCCTTCTCAGAACTGATCTTATCTGTGTTGCTCTTCACCATTCATCACGTTTGGGTATAGTGGCCAGAGGTCACGACCCCCGCGGGACCTCCTTTTTTTGGGGGGGATGGGTGGAGTCGATGCACCATTGGCGCCGCCCTCCAGGCCGACACATTGTGTGGCGCACGCAGATTGGCCGTTATGTGTGGTCGACCCCGCCCTCCCGCCAGTTCATCTCCCACCGTAGAGGTCGCATCTCGTGGAAGCTCTACTAGCAAGAGGCCTGCTGCTCAACTGAAGCCTTCGGTTCCGTTATCTCCAGTTTTCGATGCAGAGTCTGTCGCCGCTTACTGAATTTTCCTGATGGTTCCGTTGTCTGCCACTACTCGATGTCGCCTGGTAAGACTGTTCCTTTTCTTTTAGCAACGTCAGGTCTTGTTTTTTTGGTTGTTTTTTTCTGTAGGTCATTTCTCGGTCAGGGGGCAAGAAAATTTTGAAGACGGGTGGCCCCCTATGCATTGGTGCCCATGCGGCAGTAAGTACTCCGTCACCGACCAGCGGGACCATGGCCTCGCTTGTCTTGACCTGTTACACGACATGGATTCTCCATGGACTGTCATATCATCGAACAACGCGCGTGGAAAGTGGGATGAGCTCCACCGACTTTCGAGGGACGGGCGTGCACTCGTCGGGACAAGTCATGGTCTCTCGGCTTTTACTCTGGGTCCCCTCCCAGTTCTATACGGACCGCAGAGGAGGGGGCTTCTGCTTCTTGTAGCCTCGCCATTGTAGAAGCCTCTTCCGAGGTGCAGGAGTCCCAGTCCGTCCCTCCTGGGGGGGGGAGGTGGTAGGCACCACCTTGTCAGTCGCCCCTTCGGGAGTGAAGGCTCCACCGGTGTCGTCTCCTTGGTCTTTGAAGCCTGGGTCGGCACTGTCCTTGATGCAGTCTGTTGGCACCGTTTTGGGCCTCTGTGCCATTCGCGGTGCCGTGGGCCCTGATGACGCTGTTGTCCGCGCAGATTAGGTAAGCTGGTGCCATCTCTATCAGTGCATTTCACAGTGCCAATGGTGCAAACGACGCCATGGGAGGCTCTATGGCACCCTCCTTGTCTGTTTCTCGCCTCGGCGCTGTTCACAGCACCGTGGTTGAGCGTGGCGCCGTGTCCAGCTCTGGTGCCACTTGTGGCGCCGTGGGGGTTTCCGAACTCTGCGCCGTACGCTGTGCCAAGAGTGTGGTCGGTTCCGCCGTCGGCGCTGTCTCTGACCTCTGTGGCACCATACGAACATACGGAATTTGCCAGCAGATAAAGGCCTAGAGGTCTATCAAGTCTGCTCGAATGTGCAGCTAGCAGCCCTTATTCTGCAGCTGCCCCTTCCTTCCACCCTTCCCCTTCATTAACCCTACCCCTTGTCCTGTCCCATCCTCGTTTGAAGCAGTCCACTGTTCTACTTCATACCTCTTCAACAGGTAACGCATTCCACCCAGCCACCACCCTCTCTGTATAAAAGTGTCTCCTCATCTCCCTCCTGAACCTTCCTCGCTCCAGTCTCATATCATAGCACCTGGTGGCCCTCCCCTCCCTTACTTTGAACAGCCCCTCTGTACCCATCTTGTTCATTCCTTTCATGTATTTAAAGGTTTCAATCATGTCACCCCTGTCTCTCCTCTCCTCCAGTGAGTACATGTTCAACTCCTTCAACCTCCTCTCATATGATAAGTCCCCCAGCCTCTTGATCATCTTTGTCGCTCGCTTCCACCCTCCAGTAACCTAATGTCCTCCTTCGAATCGCAGGCGCCAGTACTGCACGGTACTCAGGTGTGGTCTAACTAATGACCTATACAGTGGCAGAATCACCTCCTCCTCCTCGAGGATATACCCTTGCAATACAAGCCAGCATTTGTTGGCCTTGCAGCTGCCTTCCTACATTGTGCCGAGTTGTTCATTGACCCTGTAATGAGCACACCCAGATCCTTCTCCTCCTCCTCCTCTGTCTGGGCTAGCTGCACTCCCCCTAGCTGGTAACTCCTCCTTGGGTTCTTCATCCCAAAATGCAGCACCTTGCACTTTTTGGCATTAAAGCCCAGTTGCCAGGTGTCTGACCAGGTTTCAAGCTTTGCCAGATCATCCTGCAACCCCTGCTATCCCCCTAGGTCATCCACCACCGCGCCTACCTTGGTATCATCAGCAAACAGACTGATCTTGCTCTTGATGTCCCATGATATATCTGCAATGAATATCCTAAACAACACTGGTCCCAACACTGAGCCCTGTGGAACACCGCTCGTCACTGCCCTTGGGTGTGAGAGCTCCCCACCCACCACCACCACCACCCTCTGTTGCCTTCCCTGCAGCCAGTTTCCTACCCATCTCACCAGCTTTGCACCCACCCTGTGCCTACTAACTTCCTTCCCAGCCTTCCATGTGGCACTGAGTCGAATGCTTACTGAAGTCCAGATACAGGACATCCACTGCATGGCCCTTGTCCAGTTGCCTAGTTACCCAGTCATAGAACTCGACCAGGTTGGTTTGGCAGGATATGCCACGTATGAAGCCATGCTCTCTGCTGTCCTGTAGTCCTTTGGCCTCTAGGAGGGCCACCAGCCTCTCCTTCAGTATAGTCTCCATTAGCTTACCCACGATGGATGTGAGGCTCACTGGTCTGTAGTTTCCCGGTTCATCCTTGGAGCCACTCTTGTGGAGGAGCACCACATGAGCCATCCTCCAGTCCTGAGGTACACACCCCAAATGTAGTGAGGCATTAAATAGGTCTGCCAAAGGTCCTGCAAGGACCTCTGCCAGCTCCTTCAGTACCCTGGGGTGGATGCCATCTGGGCCTGGTGCCTTGTCCACCCTCAGTGCCTTCAAACCCTCTCGAACCATGGGTCGGATGGCGCCATGACAGGTTCCAGCTCTGATGCTGCTGCCGTGCTCGGCGCCGTGTCTTTTTCACGCACTGCTCGTGATGCACTTGAGGGCTTCAGCGCTGACTCTGATGCAGTCCTTCGTTCTGGTGCCCCATTCAGTCGGGATGGCAGCGGGTGTCCACATACTGTTTGGCACAGAACTTTGGTCTTCACCTCCTCAGAGGTGGAATCGGACTCTGAGTCAGATAGGCAGTCTGACTCTTTGGAGTTGGCTGCTCATGTGAACACCTTGGTAGTGTCCTCAACAGGCCGGAGCCAGCCCCCCTCTGAGGAGCAAACAGTGGCCCCCGGGTCCAGAGTCAGGAGTTCTGACCAGCAGGCGGTGGTGCAGGCCACCATTGCCCTGCAGTCTGACCTCGGAGGGTTTTCTGACCCCTCAGTGGTGGTACCCCCTCAGGTGGTCTGCCTGGATTGTCCAACTTTGGGGCTGATCAGAGCACCCACAGGAGGGGGAGGGTGCTGTTCCCTGGATAGTCCCTTTGGGGACTGACCAGGGCTGCCAGCTGCCTAGGCTGGCTTTTTTTAAGAGAAGGCTCATTCAGACTCTGAGGGGTAGGAGTTAGACACGGTGACCCTTTTCTGGGACCCACCCAGGTTCCGGAAGGAGTCATAGTGTGGATCTTAGCCCTTCCTTTTCGGTTTCCTCGAGAGGGCCCTGTTCTTTGGAGGTAGGGGACCGTACTTTTGGACTCTCACGGCCCCGGTCACCTCACGGGGATTCTTCAAGGTGCAACCTAGGCAGTTCCAGTATGCTTGACCAGCTGTTGGCTGTTGAGTTTTCCGGAGCTCCCTCTTCCCTTGGGGCTCCAGGTGCGCTCTCTGGGCGAGGCAGAGGACAGCCGATTCCTGTTATTGGCTCTGTAACCTCTCCTCTGCCACCTTCTCCTGCTCTCCCAGGTATTCTTGGTCCTAGCTGCCCTCTCTCCTGGGAGCAGTTTAGAGCTGTGGCTGCTCAATTTCCTCCTTACGTCAGGGCCATGGACAGACAGGTTTTTCAACCTCCTCCTGAGCAGCCAGCTTCTGAACTCTTGAGGTCCTCCGACTCTTCACCCCGCCCTTCTGGAGGAGAGGAGCAGTCTGTCCACATCTCCCCAGCTGCTGATCTTGCAGAGTATCAGCGATTCCTCATGAGGATGTTGGAGGACCTGCACATCACCCCACCCACACTGCACAATCCAGAGCACTTGACACGCGCCTTTTTAGGTGATTTCAGTTCAGACACCCTTGTGGTGCCCCCCTGGCCTGCTCCCTTTCGGGAGGCGTCATTGCGTTTCTGGCAGAGACCCTCTTCAGAGTCCCAGCCTAAGGGATCTCTGCCAGAGAGTGTTATGCGCGCTCCCGAGTTTCCAGGTTCTATGCCTCATCCTCAGGATTGGCGCAGCTGGACACTCCTAATGGGCTTCACCTCCCTCACCGTGACCAGCCCCCAGATCAAGATTCAATGGATTTTGACTTCTTGGGGAGGAGGACTTTCTACTTGGCACGGTTGCTGCTCTCTGTTTCAGCACATCAGGCCCACTGTGCTACCTATGATAGGTTTCTGTGGTCCAGGTTAGTTCAGCTCCTAGCCGCAATGCCTGACATAGAGGTAACCAGACAAGCCATTGCACTCTCTGCACGTGGCCTGGAGCTAGGAAGGCACCAAGCGAGGGCATCTTACGACACCAACGAGGTATGCTTCCAGGGTCGTAGGGACAGCAGTCTGCATTAGGCGGACAGCATGGCTGTGTCTTTCCCGGTTGTCACCTTTGGCCCGTCGTAGGCTGTTTTCCTCCCCTTACCAGAGAAACCATCTTTTTTCCCCGTAGGGTGAGGCTGCGTCTGTTAGGGCAACTTCCTACTTCTTCCGAAGAGTCCCCGTCTCACTCTCCCGACTCCTGGGCTTCTCCACACCTGTGAAGGTTCTCCCTCTCGGTGTGTCACCCACTGAGAGCTAAATGACTTGGTCCTTTAGGGTTAGGGCCCCCTTTGGGGGGGGCGGGGCTCAGCACTCGCCCAAAGGTGATGAATGGTGAAGATTATCACAGATAAGATGAAAATTACATACCTACTGTAATTCTGATCTTTCTGTGCATCTTCACCATTCATCACAGTCCCACCCTCCATCCCACTGGGGCCTCAGTCTCTGGGTTGCCCTCCCTCTCTGTGCCCTCTCTTTCATCCCCCTCCTTTCTGTTGGTCAGGAGTTGGGTGACCTTGGGCACATAGGGGAATGTTTTTCTCTAGGGTGAGAGTGGCCAGGATTGGGGGGGGGCACTCCTTCCTGAGTGCCTCAGAAGCACCCCCATGTGGTGTGGGCTGGTAGTTTCCCTCTTTTCTGCTCTCTTTCCCCTTCTCCCCATCAGCTCTACTTTAATTCCCTTTGATTTCCTTGTCCTTTAGACACAACCTCAATTTAATTTGAGAAACTAGTTTTCTTATGCCAAACATTTGATTTGGGGGGGGGGTGTTATTCCCTGTATCCTATCTTTTCTTCCTGAATAGCTGACTCTGCTTATGTTGGAGTTATTGCCAGTGATTCTGTGCCTTGAATTCTGGCAGTTTAGCCGTTTGGCTACTCCTTCGCAGTTCCTATACAAGCTGGAGACAGGTCAAGGTTCCAGGGTATGTTCTCTATCCCCATATCCTTCTAAATTCCCTAACCCTCTCTCCCTCCTTTTCTACTGCCAGAGATTGGGGCCCCTCCCAATCCCCTTAGTTTTTTCAGCTTTATTCTGTCCTCTCAGTTGTTTTTCTCCTTTTAGATTGTAAATCCTTTCCTTTATCTGTCCCTTGGACTCCCTTGTCCCTTCCTCCTAACCTTTCCTTATTCTATGGCAACTCAGAACTGGTGGGAGGGCCGGGTCAACCACACATAACAGCCAACCCCCGAGCTCCACGCAACTCGTCAGCCTTGAGGGCGGCGCTGATGGTGCGTCGACTACACCCATCAAAATAAAAAGCTCCCACGGGGTCGTGACCTCCAGCCACTATACCCAAAGGTGATGAATGGTGAAGATGCACAGAAAGATCAGAATTACGGTAGGTGCGTAATTTTCATTTCTTGCCATAGGTCTGAGGCCCGCTGGAAACTTTAGTGCAGATCCAGGTGTCTATGGGACCAAACTGTTTAAAGGTCCTGCTCTCTTAAATGAGCAAAGTCATAACATAAAAAGTAAGAGGAAAATCCTAGCCCAACAGTTCCTGAAGTGCAAGCTTACAATCTGCATCACCTCTAGATCTGGATCGGATCTTTTCACCTTCAACTGAAGACAAATCTTCGGTCAAGTACTTCCACACCACCTCTGAACTTGATTGCTGCGGATCATGGAAGAGAACTGCAGGTACAATATCTCTAGTTACTCAAGGGGGGGTGCTGACGTGTTGCTCCCAGGGGGGTCGCTGATGTGTTGCTCCCAGGGGGGATGCTGACTCTGGCCTTCGGATCTTCATTCTTCGGCCGATTGCCTGCAGAGTTGGGTGGTGGGCCCACCATGCTGGACATCTTCTGGTGTTGCTTTCTTTCAAGCTGGCACATTCTGATGGTGGCACTCAAGGGTAGTACCACTTGGGATGAGGACCATAAAAATACTGTCTTATCTGGGCAAACAGTTCTGGTAGTGTGGACTATCTCATTTCCATTAATCGAAATGGAGGGTGCGACCCAGTCTCCACACCTTTAACTTGTCATGGCATATTGTGATGCTTTCAAACATTAGTTTTAGTTTAGGTTATTTATTCATTCGAATAAAAGTCATTACGACACAGAGAAAAAGACATTCTACAATTTCCAAGGAATTAAAATACAAAGTATGCATGAAAATTTAGTTAATATGCAATGAATAACACCAGGCATGTCAGACGATAGTATCTATTAACTGATTAATAAATACTTCATTTCCCTAATTAAACAGGTTTTACTAAGCCTCAATAGATTAATTCAACATAGGATGCTTAGTATCCAGATTAATTTTTCCTTTTATCAAATTAAAGTTTTTTAATTTATACTTAAAAGGCTATGAACTTCAGACTGACACCAATCTGTGTGTACAGTTCCTACCACAACCAAATTCTGTCAGAGTTCTAGTAAGAGCATAGCGGATGATTACCTCAAAATCAGATTCCCTCTGCTCCCTTATTAATCATAGTAATCAATCACCATAAATAATTATACCATATATTTACCTTGAAGAACCAGAATACTGGACTTTGCACAACTATTCATAGCATTTCTCTAATCTGATATTAGCACCTTGTTTCGAGTAGGTATTTAATAGAACAGTGCTTATATAGTAAATCACTCATTGCACATTTATATCAATAACAAAATTCACTTCATGCTAGTTTCTAGGTTGTAAAAAGTAATTCAGTAAACCTGCTACGTTCTGGTAAACAGAACTATCCTGATGATGCAGTTATGACTTGAAACATACAAATAAAACGAGACTATTAAAAAACATGCAACACAACAAAGAAATACAGAACTTTGAGTTTAAAATTAAAACCTAGTTAAGCTTGTTCATTTGCTGGAGTGGATCAGTTTGTCAGACTTATAAAATATGCATTAAATGTTCCATCTGATCTTGGCTAATAAATGCAAATAAAGTTTTTATGCCGTTATTTTCATGCCATTGGCTCCATAACAAGGAGTCCTTTACAAAACCTGATCAATATGCCCAAGGCCACAGGAAACGCATTTAGCAGCTCCGAGCCTTAGTAAGGAGTCCTAGTTTCCATAGAAGATATTGCTTAAAAAAAAAATACCCAGGTGTCGTGTCTCAGAATAAGTTCACAATAGGAACACTCGAAGGCAGACAATATGCACAAGAAGCAGCCAGAGGCCCAGGATTATGTTTATAAAAGGTTTCAAAATTGTAGTTTCCCCTCTCAAATAAGCAGCGAATGTGCAATATTTTAGTAACTTAAAGAACAGAAGTACCCGCAGTTGCCTTGCTTCATTAATTAGATAAAAAAAAAAAGTCATAGACCAAGATCAAGGAAAAAATAAAATACCACCTTATCGTGGGAATTTCCCCACAACCAGCTTCCAAGGATGAAACCGCAACATTGTGATATTTAAAAGAACCCACAGCTGCAGTAACGCTGTTGGATTTGGCTCCATTCTCTTGAAGTAGGAGTCCACAACTTTGACAAAATCTTTCATTGGAATCCACTAATAGCTAAAGCTTATTCTTTCCAGTAAGTTTTTACCATTTGGCTAAAAGTTAACATGCTGCTTCTTTTAGTGGGAGTCTCTATCTCCTGCGTTCCCAGGGTCTGGCTGCATATGCATGTTGTTCCATCTGAGCTCAGTCATTCAAATTGGAGGCAGTCAGGCAATCTGAGGAAAAAGAAAATGACAAACACTTCACTGAACACAATAACTTTGAGAGACCAAAAATAATACTGAGACCCACCCAGCCCTAAGCAATGTCAACTTACCTTTTTTAATATAGAAAAATAATTTCAGCAGATCGTGCCCCAGTACATCTCAACCTCCTTTAGGTGTCTTCCAGTTTCTTCTATTCTGGTATGCTTAAGACTCTCACCAAAATCTTTCCTTCCTTTTGCAGTAACAACTCAGTGAACACAGCACCACCACACTCCAGTTACTGGGCTCAAAGTGCTGAAGTCTTCTAGATTCACATATTCAGCCCTTATAATTCGTACGACCATCTTGCTGCGGCTCCAACCCCATAGACCCACATTACTGGACATTCAAGACTCACGACTCACTTGCTGTTTCAACAAGTGCCCATCGAAAAGCCAGAGACCAATGGGCAAAATGACTGCATTAGTGCAAAAGCACTTTAACTACAGCTTCTGCAGTTTGACAACCGAGTGAAGCATATTTCCAGGTACTACGTATTAAAACAAGTTGGGGTTCATACGTAAAACCTGCAAAAAAACCTTTTAGTTAAACGGCAACTGAGGAGCAAGGAGGGTGCAGCAGGGAGTAGAGCAGCGCTGCAGCCATCTTGCCACTCTGCCCAATCTTATTCTGTCAAGAGTGTCTCACGCGCAGCTGCCCTGGAAACAGACGTCGCCTTTGAACATACACTTGTCAGGTTTAATGGCAGCCCTCGTTTCTTGCAGCAACCATTCCTCTCTATGGTCTTCAGCTGCATCCCACATCCATCTTTTGAAAAATGGATACTTTAGCCCATACTCTGCTTCAGCCCTGCATATAATCAGACATTCCTCTTTGCTGCTTTTGGGCAGACTTAAACCAGCAGCCTGGCTTGAGGGAGACCAGACCTGGTCAAGCCAGTCTTGGATGTTCCAAATGGGAAAACCGCAGTCCATCCCTGTACTCACTACCACTTCTCTTGAGCCCTGCTCAGTCTCTGATGGCTGACTTGCAGTTAGGGCCACTGATGGACCAATCTCACTACCAGTTGCCTTACTAACTTATTTGTGTTTTTCTTTTTCTACTTGCTCTGCCCAGGAACTGATAACTGTCTCTGCCCCCTGATGCACTCCACTCCTCACTATGTTCCGAGGCTGTTACCTCCCAGTGTAGGGCTTCTTCCATTTCATCCTCACCAGTCAAACTCAGACTTGGGCCTGCTGCCCATAGATCCACGGACTCAATCTCTGGCTGGTCCTTTTCAACCTTTGCATGGGCTGAAAAGTCTACCTCTGCCTGCCACTGCGAGTTGCTTTTGGTCACACCTTCAGAGAATTCTCTCGCAAACTCCCCTGGTTCTTCCTGCCTGCGTGCAGCTGCTTTCTGTAATGCACAGGTTGGGCCCTCACCAAGGGTCCACATAGGAGCCAGACATACTGTTTTGGTATTGGCTTGAACAGTACCACTTTCCACACACATGCCATACTGTTTTCTACAGTCCTTGCAGTGCAGAATCATTCAGACATCTCTTCCCAGTCTTCATGTAGATCATGCACTACGTGGTTCAAGAGCCACTTGGAGAACTGCTCCCAAATGTTTTCTCAGATGCACATCCTGTACACTCAGGAGTCCTTCAAGGCTCCTTTTTTGGGCCACTTCTTTTCAGCCTCTTTCTGAATGATCTTCCGCAATTGTGTCCAGCACAAATCCTCCTTTATGCTGACGACGCTGTCACCCTCTCCACTCACAAGGATCCGGGGCCACCTTCAAAAGAATCTACAGCTTGCCTTCACCTCGATTGAAACTTGGTTTAGTACACATAAATTGGTTCTCGACTATAAAAATACCAAGTCCTTCCTCTTCTGCAGCCCGCGTAACAAACGCAGACTCAGTCCCATCACGATGAAAAACTGACTTTGTGCAACCCTCGAACAGGTTCAATCCTTTAAATATCTAGGAGTTACCATCGATTGTAAACTATCATATGCTGCGCACATTGACAACATTGCCAAGGCTGTCAACACTCGCATTGGCCCACTCTTCAGGCACAGGCAATGCCTTACCTCAGATGCCTTAAGGATTGCAATACAGAGCTCAGTAATCTCAATAATTGGCTATGGCCTGATCATCTACAGCTTGCCTCTGCCACTGCCCTCAGGCACATATCTATTGCACTAAACAAAGCTTGCCGTCTCATAACCGGTGGCAGTCACTTCACCCACACGTGTGATCTCTACGCACAGACTGGGTGGCTTCAACTTTCAAACCGGACCAAGTACCAAACCTGCCTTATGGCAAAGAAAATAACACTAGGCCTTGCTCCCCCAGGTGTCCAAGCCCTCCTCTGCCCAGCGCAGACTACTCGCATCACCAAGGGCTCTGAATCTGAACTACTGCACATCCCACGTTTCCGCACCACACAAGGGCAAAGATCCTTTGCGCATAGAGCTCCCAGCTGGTTCAGTGGTCTCAATATTGATATCACCTCAATGTCAAAGCTTGGTCCATTCAGATCCAGTCTCTGTCACATTCTGTCTGCATCTTTCCCCTGTGACTGTCCTTCCTAATTGTTCTGCCCTCTCCTCTTTGCTCTTTCCTCCTAGCACTTAACCCTCTCCCCCCTCAACTCTCTCTCCCATACAACCACTCATCCTTCTCTCCTCCCACCCACTTTCCCTACCCCCTTGTAGCACTTTAATTGATATTTGACAAGTGCCTATGGCCGCACCCTACTAGTGTGTGTCTCTTCCATATCGTGTTAACCTTGTTACCAGACCTCCTCCTGGCATTTTTGCCACTGTGTTGAATGTATAAAACTGTATGTACAGTAACTGCCTGTAACCCACTGTTATACTGTTATTCAATGTCTTGTTTGAATTGTACCTCATCCGACGTGGAACCTTTGTAAAAGAGCTTTAGCCGAAAGGTACTTTTAATCCTATATTCAGATAAAATAAAAAATAAATGAAATACACACATTTACTGGAAAGTTCGGCAAAGCAACATTTGCTGGTGCTCCTTCACATCCATACAACTTTTCAAATTGTTCCAAATCTCTCTCTCTCGGCGATCCAGACCCAGGTACGAAGCAGATACCCTGTTTTTTTTTTTTTGCTAGCCATTTTGCTCTGCAAAAAGAATATACAAGTCCAAGGTTACTGATCTGATCTCTGCACGCTGACACACTTGGTCTGATCTTTTAATAAAAGAATACCCCTCTTTTCTGTGCTGAAACCTGCTACCTGCTCTTTGGTTTTGTTTTCAAAAGTTTTGCACACACACTGTGGTGGTGTTTAGGAGGCAGTATAGTGCAGTGGTTTAAGGTTCTGAGCTGCAAACCTGGAGAACTGGGTTTGAATCCCACAGCCCCCACTTGCATACTGTATGACCCTGAGCAAGTCACTTAACTGCCTTGTACTCCCAGGTCGCACCTGGAAACAAGCTTCAGCTTAATGTGCCTCTCCTGGTTGAACAATCCCCCCCCCCCTACCTTTTACCATCAGGACTGTGCCCAACGTGGTACTTTGTGTTTGTTTACATTGCTTTGGAACTACACCCCAACATGGCCACTGAAACTTTTCTGCTTCTTAACCACACTGTTCTTAGCACTCTGGCGCTTTTGGTTCTCTGCCATAGTGATTGGCTTTCTTTACACAATACCTGCAAATTAAAGAAACCTTATTTAATTCAGCAGTCTATTAAATCTTTGCACACACACTTAGCTACTTTGCTCAGTACTGCCCAGTTAATACTGTTTGCTTGTACCAGCTAGAGCTACTTGATCAGTCCTTTCCCCTTAGATTACTTGCTTCGCTCAACATTTGCTAACTTTTTGTGTTCTATCTATTTTGCACACATACCAACTGCTCAGAGCCTTTATCTTGGCTACCACACATGTGGTGCTTACAGAAGTAGCTGGTTCCCTCCAATAGATGTTGTGGCCTTCCCTGCCAATTTGATGACACGTAGGGTCGGCCGGCTGTCCTGTCCTACAGTTGGCACCACACTTGATCGTGATTGCCCACTGAAGCGGTCGCTACCTGGGAGAAGTCCGATTTTTAAAGTTTTTCCTTTTTTGAAGCAAGTTTCCAAAGTCCATGATGGCTCACTACTGCAGCTGCAATCTGTACTCCTTGCACACTCCTCAAAGCAGGAACTCCAGGCAAGGGGTAGGACTTGGCTATGGGGACCAATCATACAACGTCATGCAGATGATCTGCTCTCTCTCTCCTGCTTACTCTCCTTTACGATGATTGTCGAGCAGGCAAATTTAAACTGCAAAAATTTACTTTTTAACACGGCTTGAAATTTCAAAGGCTGAAGCGCTTTTAGGCAATTTTGGCAGAGTATTTTGTTCAGTTCCTCAACAATTTCTGTTATGGTGCACCGCCACCAGGCAGAAAAGACCACAGACATACCCTCAGCATTTGCACTGGCATGGCAACTTTTTCCCTGTCCCCCAAGATCTTCAGACGAGCCCCCAATTTTGCAACCCTTCCCCCAGTCAAGAGCAGCATCTTGCAACCAGGACCCCCACTAACTTGTACACAGACAAGGCGACAAACCACAAGTTGGCATTACAAAAGTACCACCCCTAGCTTTAGGGTAAATACCTGGCTTGGCATCTAAGAGGTCTTGGGGGGGTTAGAGTGCAAAATAACATGTATATTTACACCCAAGTTCTGGGAGTGAGGTGCCAGGGCTATGCAGTGTCTCCTGCCTGAGGGGGCCCATAAACATTTTACACTTGGACTCACAGATGGACTGACGATTGTATTGTATGGCTTCATTTTCTAACAGATGCAGGCAGAAAACGGGTGGTTCCCCCAAATTTAGATACGGTCATTACAGAACACAAAACTTTGCATCAAGAACGCTTTGCTTTCTCCAGAACAGGCAGCATTGGCATTTCACATCTATTCATTCCCAGCAAAGAACAGTCCATCCCTCTACCAAGAATTTCTGGATTTACTCATTTGTGTCTATTACGTGTGGGTTGCCACACACTTTAAATTCAGACATCAATCTTCCTGATGAGATTGGCTAAATTAACACCTGCAGGGCAAACTGTGCCTTTCAGGTAACCAGTTAGCCATAGCTACGACTCCAGGTGAGGGCCCCCCCACCTTGGCCCCATCTAGCCATTCCTTCTAGGACACAGATTGAATCCTTCAATCCCACATGGATTGCTAAAGGCTTCCACACAATTCAACTTTTACTTCAGCACATCATTATGGTGACACTGGGGTCCTGAATGGTGTAATGTAGCCTTGTCTTGGGCACATACACCACCAGATGACTCCCTTAGAGCAGGGGTTCTCAAATGGTTAGGCCAGCCTCCCTTGGGAGGCCCCAACCTGTTCCAGGGGAGGCTCAAGCAAGTCTGAAAAAGTACTATATTTAAATTTTGAGTTTTATGTAATTTGTGTGAAGAGATGAAGCAAACTGAAAGAGGATAATAGTAGGCAAATCTTATGTATTTATTTACTAATAGGTGACAAGGGAAGGTGAATGAGCCAAGGCTCATTTCAGGTGTACTCAGGAAGGGTAGGAGTCAGTACATTTCAAAAGGTAACTGCAAACAATCAAGAAATACAAATGAACAATACTGCAAACAAATATGAACAATAAAATAATAATGACAGGTGGTAATTGATCAATTTGTAGCCTGATGGCAGAACAGCCCAAATACAAGGGTTGAACATAGAAGTGCTAAGAGCAATAGCAGGAAGGAGCAAAGTAATTTCTGAGAAGTTGCTTAACAGCAGGAAGGAAGTGGAGGAGAGGCAAAGTATGTAGGAAGGTTATTTCGTATAGGAGGAAACAGAGAAAGTAGTCTGACCCATGAAGGTACTGCAAGAAGGGATAACAATGGTTCAAAATAAAAGTAGCAGAGCAAGTAGGCTGGCCTGTGAAGGGGGTATAGTAAGCTGAATAACATGTATTTATTTGTTATTCAGATAATGCCTTTGATCACAGGAGCTCTTTTTCAAAGGTTCCACGTCTGTATAAGACAAATAACTGAAAGTGAGCCAAGTATTCAAAGGTGTTTCAGTTTATTCATGGTGTACTGCGCAAAGTACAGTATGTTATTTTTCTTTGAGGGAGGCCCAAGATTATTTCAGTTTTTTTTGGGAGGCTCAAAATCTTTTCCAGGGATTTGGGGAGGCTCACTGTGACAGTCTGAGAACTATTGCCTTAGAGCATGCCCATGTAAATGTACTCACAATTTGTTTGTCCCTCTGTTAAACATCAGGCTTGAATGAAGGAAAACTTTTTCTTCCCTGAAACCACAGCTTTTCATGCAGAAGACTCTGTTTCTTCTGCTCTGGGCAGCTAGACAATCTTCTAGTCCCTCAGGGGATTGACTGTTGGACTCACAGATTTTTCAGTCCCATTTCTCGTTCACAGAAATCAACCCAATGGGGTCCTGTTGACACAGGTCTCCACCACCTCCTGTAGAAAGGTTGTTCTCTCTCTAGGGTGAGAAAAATGACCAGAGGTCCTTCATCCAGCCTAGTGTAGGCTGGCAGGCACCTCGTAAACTCAAAGTTCCACTGTCCACTCTAGACACTACACTACTCTACTGCACCCAAGATTATAAAACTGTTCCCCCTGCAGCCGAGTCAAAAATGGCTCATGCTGCTGTGAGAGTTCTAAATGACATCACACTTTCTACCTAGCCTAGCTAAGTAAACAATGAGCTGTCTGTAGAGAGCTTCTAATAAACTCCCTACCAGCTGCCCACTACCTTCTTAGTCTAACACTGATGGGATTCTAGTAACCCCAGAGGACTGGGTGGTTACATACAGTTTATAAAAAAATAAAAAAAAAATCACTATAGGTCCTCCGACCTAAATTAGGAAGCTATACCTGCATGTGGTCAGGGGTCCGAGGAGCAGCTGCAGGGAGACTGAAGAGCCGGTGTCATGGCTCGGCTTGTCTGCACACCTGATTAAGCTCTACATATATGTTAATAAAAGATTAGCATAAGGCTGTTAGAATGTTTACAGCCAATCGGAGAGCTCCATTTCTCAGACCTTTTTTATAATTTATATTAAATCATGGACTGCCTTCCAAGTTTTGTATCATGAAGTAATGTGCAACAACTCCAGCATTAATCTGTTTTAGATAAATACTTTGTATTGCCATTCCTTGGATGCAGTTTTCTTTGCTGGAATATATTGAAAAATGCAATGAAGATAATGTTTAAGAAGTTACTAAATCCTATTGCAACACTAATATATAATTTTTTTTCCTTAGGATTCCATCAATGACAAAGCATACATTTCAGACGAGACGCGAATCCTCCTTCTGACTGGAAAGGTACAGTATTGTGTTTTTTACCAGTGGCTGATGCATTGAGAGGTTTACTGAGGTTTAGAGAGAGATATGAAGATGGTAGTGTCCATTTAAACTGTTCCCTACTACAACATGTCTTGGGGGTTTGTTCAGCAATCCCACCACCGTCTGAGACTAGAAATATTTCCTTTTTTCAATTATTTTTTTGTTTTCATTCTGTTTATTCTCTCCTTGAGTGCAGCGGCTGCCACCCACTGTATAGGCATTCTTCCACCCATGCCTTCTCTGCCACATACCAGAACCTCCTCTGCTTCCAGGCTTCCTTCTATGGGGTGGGATGGCATGGAAATGAACAGAGTCGTCCGTTCTCCCCCGCCCCAATTGACTCAGTTCTTGGAGTTGATGGGTGATTTGCTTCTTGGAACCAGAGTGTGCCCTCAGTATCATCCTGCTTGCATGTAGATAGTTTCCTCTTTTCCTCCCTGTTCCCATGGGAAACGGGCAGGCTCATAGACTGGCATGCTTGCAACTGTGTAACTGCTCCGGCTGGAGCTAATTGGGTCTCCCCTCCCAAGGTGCAGCAGGTGCCAGAACCCACCCACCCTAGAGGAGCGGTACATTCCCTGGGACAATCATTCCTCCTCCCTGGCCAGCTGTGTCTGAGTCTGACTCGTTCCCAAACCCGGGTCCCCAGCATCACAAGCAGGAGTGATGCCTCTGCATTGACTAGCTTCTTTTTTCAGTTCTAAATGTGTTTAGCTTTAACTGTAATGTGTGTTCTGTGGTACATTGAATTCCTTCTTTAGCTCCAGGTTTAATTCCTCCTGCTTTCCAGACTCTTGCTTTTCAAATATGTCGGTATATGGTACATGATTATTGCCGTTAAATGGGTCATGATCTCTGTGTAAGAAGTATTATCCGTCCCACTTGTATGTGTAAACTGCTGTGCTAAGCCATGCTTTTATTTATATTGAGTAAGGATGTCTATACCTATGTTACTCAATAAAGATGAATTAAAAAAAAAAAAAGCACATGTACATGATTCAGGCTCCTAATCCATTTTGTTGCCCTCCTCTGCATCTTTTCCGATTTCTAAGTATCTGCTAATATATTGGGCCCATAACTATGATTCATAATTTACAGTAGGTATGATCTTTTTCAGGGGTATCGGAGTCATTGGGGCATACCATACCAACTTCACCGTTGGTGAAGCAGGATCCATGCAAAACATTTTTCCTGCAGTACAACCGGGACTGCCCACGCTGACGTCATCAACCCTAAAGGCATGAGTGGCCCCACTCCCTTCTGAGTTCTTTCTCACTGTTGACGTGTCTCAAATGGGTCTCCGTGGTTGCTCTGTCACAGTTCGCAACTTTTTTGCCTGCATTTTTTTATTTAGCATTTAGTTTAGTAATCACTTTTTTACGAAGAGGTTCTCTTACCTTGTTTATGTCGAGAGTCACTCCCTCCACATCTCTTGTCAGTCGCTGCTGAAAGAAGACTGCCTCTTCAGACAACCATGACCTCTGCGTCTGCTGTCTTGGGCCTGACCACGACGTTCCTGCCTGTGAGCTCTGCCAAAAATTTTATCTTACAACCCTAAGGTGTTGGAAGAAGTCTCTGAAGAATTTCCTCATGGAACTACAGATAGTAAGTTCTGGGCAGGGGCCCCGTCGGGTACCTCCTCCCCAGTCGCTGGTGGGTTGGTTGAGCTCCTAGGCCTTGAAGACGCAAGACAAGTCCAGGGATCTCCCCCCCCCCCTCGGAGGCACTCCTGTTTCCCGACGGCTTCTTTTTCTTCCAGGAGCTCTCCGTTGGCTGCTGCTACCCTGGTGACTTTTGCTGTCCAGGTCTCTGCTCCTGCCAGGCCCATACCGACAGCCCCTCCTCCCTCTTCACAGGGAGGCCGGCCTTCGACCCTCGCGTCGTTAACCCTGGCCCCTCCATCAAGGCCAGATACCTCTCAAGGCCCTCAGACGCTGGGGCTGTCGGGCTCCCAAGACCCGACAGACGGTTCGTTACGCCTTGACCCGAGGACACCTCTGCCTCTGCCTGCCGTTGACCTGAATAATAATTTAACTCATCTGATGGCCGGTCATCGAGGCACAGGTCAGGAAGCACAGGAAAACCAGGAGTAGTTTCAGAATTCCTAATGAGTGTTTTATTATTATTACTAGCAAAATAACAATTATTCAGTATAACTATTTACAAAGACAGTACAGAGAAAACTAAATTCTTCTTCTGAGGCTGTCTCTTAATTCCAAGTTTCAGTCTCTCACTCTCCTTGTCTCTCTAGCAAAAGCATTGCTGCTCTTTTTATAAGTCTTTGCAACCTCCACTTATTAACAGACATCCTGTTTTTCCTAAAATGTTCTTGTCAGTGTCTTGCAGGTACAGCAAAAAGAACATAGACACCCAGAACTGACCTCTTGTTGACAGCTCTGGAGAGATTTTGCAAACCAGCATTTCAGGTTAACCCCTTGAGTTCCAAATAGCTTTTTGCAGTCATTTCAACAGTGTAACTATATACATTTCAAACAAAAGGATCCCCTGTTTCACGTAAAGATTCACATATATTTTATAACTGCAGTTATGCAAGGGGGGAGGAAAGACAGAAACCGTAAGTGAAGGCAGAGAGATAGCGAGAGGCGGAGAATCGCAAAACCATCGGAGTGAAGGTAGAGACATATAGTAGCAAGAGGCGGAGAACCACGAAACTGTCAGAGTGATCAGTTCCTAGGTTATACAAGAAAATTTGGTTGCGGAGCCAGACAGAGAAAAGAGAGAAAACGCGAGGACAGAAGAGATCCTTGCATCCAACTCTTTCTGCACAGCAGATTTGCTAGGACCTCATTCAACCATATCACACTACCCTTGTGCATTAGCTGGGTGCTCATAGACCAGTATCCCTGGTGCCATCAGGCGTTCCATCGTTGACGCCTGTGTGGCCTTTTCAGGCTGCACTTTAGGAGCTGCTGCTCCTTTGTTCGCTCGACGCTGAATTAGAACAGGTCAGCACTGAGGAGGAGTACCATCCTGATCTCATCCTCCCTGAAGAAGAGGAGGAAGCTTTTTCCTCAGACAGGTCTACAGCCTCTTCAGTGAGCAAGGTCTCTGTAAATTACACTCCTAGGTCCCCTCCTGAGGACCCAATTTTTTCAACATTATGAAGCAGCTGTCTGCTGCAAGGGGGTTCCACACTGAGGAAGAGGATGCCACCAGAAGGGAGCAGGTGGACTTATTGGAGATCCCATTATCTCTGCCATAGGTCATTTCTCCATTTTGCCAGCTCTGAGGTATGCCACCACTGTTGTGTGGCACCGTCCAGACATGATCCATGCCATACCTAGGAGGGCAGACAAGCTCTGTCATGGCTCCCAGGGCCCGTCCTATTTTGCTGCCCAACCAGAAATTGATTCCGTGGTCGTCAGAGCGGCACATGACAGGTTCAAGGTGCCAGAACATCTCAAGTTCCCTTCCCCCTGACAGGGAGTCTAGGAAGGTCGACCACTGGGGTAAGAGGGTTTATGCCTCCTCTACTCTGGGACTCCAGATTGCAGATTATGTGTCCCATATGATCAAGTACCAAAATACCATATGGAAGAAGGGCAGGGCAGCTGCTCAGGCCCTTCCAGAGGTACCCAGAAACAGGAGGTCATCAAGTCCCTCCAGGCCGCTGTGGATATTAGTAAATGCCTCCTCAGGTCCTTGTATGATATGTCGGACACTGTTGCTAGGGCTACAGCAACAGGTGTTTGCCTTCGTAGGCACACCAGGTTAAGGGCATCTGGTTTCACGGCAGATGTTCAGCACAAGACACTTAAAGCAGCAGTGCAATGTAAAAAAGATTGTGCTTTTTCAACAGTTTAGTCCCTGTGCTCTGCTGAGCATAACCCTGGTACTCTTTCTCGCTGGCATTGTACTATCACCCCATAATGTGCTCTGGTTTCCTTTGTTTTTGTTTACATTTCTGCCACCCGCCATGTTGAGCTGAAACACCCTCTGCTGCAGACTATACATATGTATGACTGGCAGTACTACACAGGGCGATCAGGAGTGTTCAACACAGGGTTACTACAATAACCAAAAGACATGATGCAATGTGAAGGGGGAGCACAGCTGAAAATTAGGCAGCCGCCATATTTATTGTGGCGCCACAACAATTGAAATAAATTTTAAATACCTAAAAAAGTAAAGATCGCTAGGAAAAAATATTTACAAATATGGACACCTCATCTATGGCTGCATTCTTACAGCCAAAAAAAATAATTTTGATAATCACTTCCTGATTATGTTGCACTGCTGCTTTAATGCCCCATTCATTGGTTCAAAACGTTTCGGGCCTGATGTCCAGTACATAATTAGTGATTTGCAGGTCTCTGGCAGGGCCCTCAAATCTGTCCACTCACTTTACCATACCCAGCCTAGGAGCAGACAAAGGCAGCCCTTTTGTAAGGTGTCTCACAAGTCCAGCGTGGGCTCCAGACTCCAGGGCAAAAGTAAGGCCAGTTCCGCCTTACCTACCCTCCCCCCTGGGTCCTGCTGCGAAATGGCCCAGAGGCAAAGGATCAGCCCAGATGGCTGGATCCACCTCTGCCTGACTTCTTGCCAGACCCCAGACTTCCAGTCCCCGACCAAGAGTTGGTGGTCAGAGACTGGCTCTCCCTCCATCTCAATCAGTGGAGAACCATACCCTCAGATGTTTGGATTCTTCAGATCAGAGAGAGGGATCACATTCTGGAGCATTTGGAACAGCCCCCAGAGACTCCTCCGGTACCCTCCACCTACCCTTCAGACCAAGCAGCGGTCCTTTGGGAAGAGGTACACTCCCTTCTGAGGAAAATGGTGATCGAGCCAGTGCCCAGGTGGCAGAAGAACAGAGGGTTTTATTCCAGGTTTTTCCAATTTTAAAGCAGTAACAGAAAGCAAAGCTAAAAAAATATCTCCTTAAAGTACTCTGGCAAACCAGTTTCACTAGATCTGAAACTCATTTCTCTCACCCTTGATGAAGTCCTCCCCCCCCCCCCCACCAAGATTAGTAACCGATCCCTTGTGCTCTCCCAATTTCCCCGTAAATGAAAATCAACCTTGGTGACCCCAATCCATAAAAACATAGGACAGGGTACAAACCAGCAACTATAGGCCTCTCTCCATTCTGCCCTCCCTCCCTCCACTTGAAAGAATTGTTGCCAATTAACTGGTAGATTACCGGAGAAATACAACCTTCAGTGTCCTCAACAGCATGGATTTCGAAAAGGACATACTACCACCACCGCCCTCCTAAAATTTTCCAACTATACCACCATGCTCTGGACCAAGGCCAACTTGTTGGCGCCACTCTTATTGCCCTTACCAAGGCATTTGATATGATCAATCATACCTTGTTCATTGAACAGCTTACTGACATAGGATTATCCAAGGAAACCTCAAGCTGGTTTAACATTTACCTCACTGACCGTATGTAGCAGGTCAGGATCGGAGAGGTCCTGTCAGACAAGCAATCTGTCCGGTCAGGTGTCCCCCAAGGGGGCCCCTACTCTTCAGCATTATCCTAAACAAGCTCCTGGCCTCATGCCCGGACCAGATTCTGCTATATGCCAATGACGCTGTAATTTTCACAAGCAACTCGGATCACTCCCTTCTGGGGAAACCAATTTCGGAATAGTTTTGCAGCTGTCGAATCCTGGTTCAGTTTACAGAAACTCATTCCAAACTACAAAAAAAAAAAATCATGCTATTCCACAGTTCGCACAGCAAATATAAAACCAAATAACTGACTGTTTGAAAAAGTACCTAGATGTCACCTTAAACAGCACCCTATCTTTTGTCAGTCACATTGACAACGTAGCTAAAGCCATGAATACCCGTATTGGACTTCTGTTCAGACATAAACACGGTCCTAACATAGAAGCCCTTAATCTGGCAATCCATAGCTCGGTAGTTTCCATCATTGACTATGGGGTGGTCATCTATGGATCTGCCACTGCTTTGCGATGGATTACCATTGCTCTCAACAAAGCCTGCCGCTTCCTTACTGAGTCTGCACGCCTCACTCACACCTGTGACATCTATGAATAGGCAAACTGGCTCCAGCTTCAAGGCAAACTTTCATATCAGACCTGCCTCTTGGCTAAGAAGGCTTTCCTTGGTCTCATGCCACCAGAAGTGCAGAAGCTCCTCAGTTCTTTCTCCAAGAGTCACCGTACAAGAAGCTCCAAAAACCTAGCTTTCTAGGTACCTCGCTATTGTACATCACAAGGTCAGCGGTAGTTTTCGCCCAGAGCCCCGCATGGTTTAACTCACTTAACTGTGAAGTTGCCAACACCACCTCATTAGGCCCTTTTAAACGTAAACTAAGGGCTCTTCTGGTGGCCTGTGCCACCAGTGACTGCTTCAGCTAAAACTGGTAAAAGGTCCCCTGTTCCTGATTACCGTAAATTAACATAGAAATAGAAAAATAGAATCTGATGACAGATAAAGACCGCTTGGTCCACCTAGTCTGCCCATTTCCCTGCCTAATGAATAAGCTGCAGATCCTGGTTAACCAACAGCCTACTTCCTCCTACCCCCCAACTAGAATTGCCTTATGTCTGTCCTGTGCATTCTTGAATTCCTCCACTGTTTTTGACTGTGTTTACTCACCCTTTGCACCTTCCTGTCCTTAACCACCTTTTGCCTTACCACCCCACCTCGCCCTCCCCACCACCCTCCCTCTCATGCTTCCTGCCCCACCTCCTTTCCTCCCTTCCCTCCTTTCCACCCTAGATCCTTCCTCTACTATGTTACTGCCATTTGCAGCACTTTTTTCCTTTTTTTTTTTTTTCTCCGATACTGGCAGTTAGACACTTTCTATTGCCTTAGTAATACCTAAGTTTATTAGATATTGCTCCTCTCTTCGTTTAGTCAGTATGATCCAGGTATACGTTGTACAATGCCAATAACAGTTGATTGTCCAATTACAATGTTAAATTACCTTGACAATGCCCTCTGGGTTGCACATCCTTATAATACTGGAATGTATGCCCTGCGCTGCTCCAGTAAGATTGCTCTGTTTAGCTAGATTGTTACTCTTTAGTCCTGAATTATCTTGTCTAATGTCAACTTCATTATACCCTCCTCCTAGTTTCCTGACTGCCTGCAATAGTGTACCTCTCCAGTGTTTTATCTGTCTTCCATTTGTAAATTGCATTGCATCTGTCTGTGTACCTTGACATGGAACCTAAGTAAAAGAGCCCCTGGCTCAAAAATGTTTAATCCAAAACATAAATAATTAAAATAGAAGAGGGTGGGAAACTGAGTCAAAGGCCTTTGCTAAGTCGATGAATATAGCTAAGGTGAGGTGACCCAGGCCCATGGCAGAGTGAATGATGTAACAGGAATAGCCGTCTGCCAGTTATGTGTATATAATTTTTTTAAAAATCTATATTTGGTATGGCAGTCCTGCTTAGGAAACAGACCAAGCAGCAGAGCCTCATGGGACGTTGGATTTTTTAAAAGAGAAGGGGAAAAAATGGTCTGCTCTTTCGCTGACCTAGAGGATAAGCTAGTTAGAGCTTCCTTTCTTGTTTTAACACCTGCCTGCCAAAACCTTTGTAGCCATTATACAACCAGGTTATAAAAAAACAACTGCTTTGAACTTAGTAAGACTGCCATAAAAGGTTACATTTTATAGGATAACAGGAGGAAGATTGTTTTTGGAAAGCTTATGTGAATTAACCTTACAGGATATTCCTGCAAGATCAAAGGGTGTCGTAAACCATACTCTGAGGAAGGCAGTCTGTCTTATTATAATTAAAAATATTGCTGTATTTGCAGATTCCAAACTAGCAATCTGACCTGTTTGCCTATGCAACTGCATTTTACAAATTAAGTATGCAGGACTGAGTGTGATCTCACACTAGCAGCTCAGAGCTGTGACATCACAAGGAGGGAGTAACATTCTGTCCTCCCTGATATTGGTGAAGCTTGGCTGAAAGGACTTCCACTCTTTTCTGGATTTCTAAGAAAGAGTCCTCTTTGTTTCTGGACTTCTAAGGGACACTTCTGCCAAGATAGGTAACAGCCCAAATCATTTGCCAACTGAAAACCTGAGGTAGAATTAGGTAAATCAGTTACAAGGTGCTTTGTTTTGTATTTGTCAATTTCTTTTCTAGCTGTAACCTTAATGTATTTATTTACTATTTTTAATTTTAGTAAACCTTGTTTTTCCTTAAACCTGCCTAGGAACTTGCTCATTTTGAGTGTGAATGGTGGGACAGTATTGATAATTCTGACATAACTGTTAAATTGCTTTGAGTGTTACCATATGCAGCCACGCTAACAAGGATCTGCGTAAAGATCCAGCAAGGTAAGAAAATACCAGCATCTCAGTTGAGTCGCCAGGGGGGTGTGAACCAGGTTGGTTGTATGCCCGCTGGATCAAGTATTGTGCTGCTTTCCCCAAAGAGAGTGTGATATTTGGACCTGTTATTTGGGTGTGCTAGCTAAAAAGGGTTCATAATTAACCCCAGGACTCGAGACTGGTAGTATACTTAGACCCAAAACAAACAGGAGGGTGTCCCTGTTTTCCCTGTTCACGAATCGCACTTCAAGGTTGGGAGCAGAGGGCCTGATCCTCGGAGTGGATTTGTGACAAATGGCATCGGAAAAGCGTAGGAGGGAGGAGGTGGTCAAATGGGATTTCCTCAATCCTGATTGGAATGGCGAAAGGTTGTTTGAGTTGCAGAGGAATTCGTTGAGCCTGGAAAGAATTAGGGATTCTTGGACTTTGGCAAGGGCAGGTAGAAGGGAGATGGAGCGATAGTTTTCAGGGGTAGTGTGGTCACCACCTTTGTGAAGGGGAGGACTATGGCAGACTTCCAGGCTGTGGGAACCGTGGCTGAGGAGAGTGAGAGATGTAGGGTGTAGGTTAAAGGGGTCACAATAGATGGGGCAGAGATTTTTAGGAGTCTAGGATGCAGTTCATCAGGACTTGACTTAGCAGGGTTGAGTAAGGTAAGAGCTCTCGGACTTCTGACAGAAGAACAGGTGGTAATTGGCAGCCTGAAGGCTGTGAGGGGGAATGGGGGGGTGTAAGAAGGGATGGAAGGGGACCCAGAAGGTTCAGCGCAAGAAATGAAGTACTTATTAAGGGCTTCAGCAACGAGGGTGGGATCGGAGATGAGAATACCGGCTTCACGGAAAGGGGGAAGGGGAGTCCATAGTGGGGTGAAGGAGCGAGCAGAGGTCCTGCCAGAAGGAGGACAGAGTGCTATCAGAGGGGTGCAACTGTGATTTAAAGAAATCTGATTTAGCACGCCGGATGGTGATAGTACAGTTGTTGAGGAGGGCATGAAAGTTCTGGCGGGGGGCTTGGTTGCCTGTTGATTTAAAGCAGTGCCAAGCATGGCACAAGCTCTACACTTGGTCAGGATATCGGGGGAAATCCAGGGATGGTGGGTGCACTTTACTCTGGTTGTTTTTGGGAGGGCGTGGGCATCCCAGATCTTAAGGAAGATAGTGGTGAAGTGAAAGAGGGCAGCATCGACTAAGTAGAAGGAGAGGACTGGAGACCAGTTAGCCAGTGCCTGATCATGAATAAGTTTACCCACGTCAAGGGCTTTGATGGGGCGGTATTGGATATATTTGGGGGAGTGGATGGAAGATGGGATTTGATGTATGCTATTGTTCAGTGCCTGGAACCTCTGGGGGGTGGCCGCTTTAGAAATAAAGTTTACTTACTTACTTAAAAAATGCTTGCATCAGTATTTGATGTCTCAAAAATATTTGTAATTGTGTATGATATATTTTGTGTTGCATTGATTTAAATTGTATGTATTTTATGTTTGCCACGTTTTTGATCCAGGTCAGGCCTAAAAAAAGGACATTTGGTTCAGTTGCTCCTACCCGGTAATCAAATTTCAACTAAATAAATAACAATTAATGTCAACTTTAAGGCTTCCCATAGCCATTTAGCCTTGACCTCTGACACTCAGTGATCCCCGAGATATCCCTCAATTGTATCTGTGACCAGAAGTTAAAAATGTTCATTGTTTAGTCATGAGACGTTACTCTAGAAGGTGGATCTTCTCCAGTCTCCCAATTCCATTTGAACCATAATTGCAGCATGGTCTGTATTAATCATTGGGTGAATGTCACACAAGTTTTAAAATTATATAAATCATCTTGACTGCCCATAAACATATCTGTACAGGAGTAAAAGATCTTACTTCAAGGGCATCTCTTGCAGCAGGCCATCACCAATAGGACTGTAGCCACCAGATACTAGGTCCACATGGAAGCCTTCTAGTTAGCAGTCTACCAGATAGGGCACCCACCTCTGATATCAACCCCTGATGTCAGCTAATCCTATAAAGGTCGGTGGCCCCTATACCTTTCTCAGTTCTTTCCCTACAGTCGTCCAGCGCTTGTCTGACCACTGAAACCACTGCAGCTACAGTCGAACGCCATTACCCGTTTTTACTGTGTTTTATTTTTCAATTAAAGTTGTAACATCAAACTTTTGGTGTTCTCACTTCATACCCCCTTCTGGCCTTGTCAGATCTGGTTCCCATTGCTGTAGCAACTTGCAGTGGAACCTCTGGCATCCCTACCCCTTTGCACAGGCTTTCTGTCCCAGGAGCTGGGTACCCTGGTCCATTTGGACCTCTGATCTCTCCATCTCCATGCGTGGCTCCTGAGGACATAGCCATCACCAGATTTTGGGTGTCTCTCAAAGTGGCGGACATCCTGGTGGCAGCTAGGAAGCCCTCCATTAGGGCCACTTACTCTATGAAGTGAAAATGCTTTCTTGTTAGGGCTGCTTTAAACCATTTAGATTCTTTCTTGCCTGTTTGCAGATTACACCAAGATCTGCAACAGGTAGATACTCCAGATGGGGTGGAGAAAGTGAGGAGGGACCTGGGACAGTTGGAAAAATGGTCTGAAGTGTGGCAACTGAGGTTCAATGTGAAGAAGTGCAAAGTCATGCACCTGGGGTGCAGAAACCCTTTAGAGAGCTACAGGATGGGGAGGGAGTTGCTGACGGCTACCAGTGAAGAAAGGGATCTGGGGTTATCATCTCAGATGACCTGAAGGTGTCAAAGCAAAGTACAAAGGCTGTAGGGGAGGGCGAGTGGCATGCTAGTGTGCATAGGAAGGGGTATCACTAGCAGAAGGAGGAAGGTGGTGATGTCACTATACAAAACACTGGTGAGGCTTTGTCTGGAATACTGTGTACAATTCTGGAGGCCACACATCTTCGTAAGGACATAGACAGGGTGGAGGCGGTTCAGAGAAGGGTGATTAAGATGGTGCAGGGCTTGCACCATAACACATATGAGAAGAGATTGAAAGGCCTCAATATGTATTTATTTATTTATTAGCTTTTGTTGACCAGGTAGGTGCATTAGGCAAAAACCCTGCCTATTTTCAAGCATGACCCAGGAGAGTACAGTATACAGTTTTACAAAAAACAGGACAATGGTAAAGGTATAAAGCAGTAGATAATATAAAAACCCATGGATATCCTCGCAGGGATAGTGGGGAAATCAGAAACATACGTTTAGCAGTAGCCATCCACGCAGGTATGGAAGGCAGGAGGGAATTGGAAACAAGATAAAGCAATCATTTATCACAGTGACACAGTACAAAGCAGTCAAGTATTACAGTGACAATTAGTAAGCTAGCCTACAGAAGGCAGTAGAAGAGGGGAAGGGTTACGTACATTCACAGGAATCAAGTACAAATAGGTAGGAGAAAAGTGCAGATTTGAAGGAGGAGTCGGAGGAAGAGCATTTAAGCCTGGGGGGTAGGGAGTTCCAGAATTTGGAAGCAAAGTGAGCAAAAGCTTGCTGTCCTATTTTTGTAGAACAGTGCGGGACAGAGAGTGAAGAGGATCTCTGACAGCACGAGCGAGACACCAGGGTGAGCATTGCCCCAATGCTATCGGGGCGGGGTGGTCAGGACATGGAGTCTGTGAAGCAGCCCAGAGTGTATAAGCGCATGTTTTTGGGGGACAGCCAGTGGAGGAAGGAGTACAGTAGACAGTGGTGAGTCAGTCAAGGGGCCGACAGGGCGAATCTGCAAATGTTATAATAGGTGGTATCGCACTTATGGAGAATACCAGCATTTGAGTGGGAAAAGATGGGGAGGGCATACAGAAGCCTAGGAAGCAAGACTTCTCTGGCCACCTAGAGCCTTGCAGCAGGGGTTAGGGAGTGATGCACTTGGTAAGTGGCCCCAATCTTAATGTTGACAGATGTACAAACCTTATTTAAATAAGAGAAGTCAAGAGCGGGATCGAGTGTCACTCCAAGGTACTTTATGGAGTCAGTGGACTGGATAACAGACCCATCACGGCAGTTCACACAAAGCTTGGGGTTCACGTTATGAATCTTTCTTGGTGACCCAAAGAGCATCACCTGTGTCTTAGGTAGATTAAGGATCACTGAGCTGGATTGGAGCCAGCACTGAGTCGCTTGGAATGCAGATGAGAGGTGAACATTAAGGTCAGCTACAGAGCAAGCGGCTGACTAGAGCACCAAGTCATTAGCATACATGATGGAGTCACAGTTGGCAAAGGCAGAGGGGCAGTCACTGACAAAAATGGAAAAAAGCAAGGGTCCAAGAATGGATCCTTGTGGGACACCACAGGAGAGTGGAGCCGAAGATGAGAGGACTTTGTTGAAGGACACGGATTGGGAACTGTTTGAGAGGTAGCTACTGATCCAAGATAAGGTGGGACCAGAGTCACCAATAGATTGCATTTTGTTTACGAGCAGAGGGTGATTAACCATCTCAAAGGCTTTTGTGAGGTCAGTGAACACGGCCCCGGTAAGTAGGCCAGCGTCCATGTTAGACTTAACCTTATTAGTCAGCAGGGTGAGTACTGTTGTGGTGCTGTGCCCAGCCCGGTAACCATGTTGAGCTGGAGACTGAAGATTGAAGTTTGATAAATGGGAAGAGATCTGGCGACGAATAAGTTTTCCAATGTCTTGCAGAGGGTAGGCAGAAGCACGATGGGTCAATAATTGGACAGGATTTTAGGTTCTCCTTTCTTGAAGACCGGAATGTTCCTGCAGATTCTCATACCAAAAGCACTGTGGAGGTATTAATGGACAAATTAAAAAAGCAGAGTAACCGGTGTAGCTAGGAGTGAGGCACCAAGTCTAAGTAATCTAGGTTCTAGGGACGTGGATACGTTGTTCAGTCCACACTTGTTGGCAGGTTCCTTGCCGCTTTAAATCTTGCCGGAAAGTCTTCAAGCTGGCTCCTCCCACCCTCCCGGGTGGTAAAACTCTCGGCTCCACCCCATGACGCCAGATCTTCCTTACCGCTTGGAAGCTCAGGTTCCTTCCTTAGCGCTCTGTGTTTTAGGTCTGGATCCACACTCTTCTGTCAATCTGAAACTTATTCTTGAATTCAAAAGACTTTGGTCTTCTCTTTCCCTTGCGGCTGCAATGGACAAATCGACTCCTATATTTCAGCGGTGCCCCTGTGGGCAGAAGATGTTCTGGACCGATCCGCACTCCATGTGCGTTTATTGCCTTGGACTTGGCCATGACTCACAGGCTTGTGAGTTGTGCAAATCCTTTTCGGCTTCGGTCTTGGAGGACCGCACTGACAGATTGCTGTTGGGGCAACCTGAAAAACGTTATCCTCCGGTCAAATCGAAGGAGGCCCGTTGGGCAGTGTCCACGGCTACGGGCTTGGCTGATCAGCTTAAACAGATGATTGCCTTTGAGGAGGAGGCGGCACAGGCCGCATCTTAATCATCCTCGGTCGCGGCGTTTATTCCTCTCTCCTTGGGCTCCTCCTCCACAGCTTCTTTCAAGGAGCGTTGTCAGTCCCTCCTCCACCAAGGATGAAGGGCCTTCAGGACATTCCTCTCAATCCAAAAAGGAGGAATCCAAAGGTAAGTCCCACCATCGACGTTCATGGGAGCGGGAGAGGTCCCCTTCCCACGATAGTTGACACTCGACTTTGGCCGAGGTTGCGGCTAAGGCTGCTGGCTTCACGGTGTCCCCATCAGGTTAGCCAACTGAGACACCCATCGACGCGGTCGAGATTTTTCTCGACCCGTCGGACGGTAGGTCAACTGGAGAAGCCGACAACCCTTCTTCACCGTTTTCCCCCGGTGGAAACCGAGGAATTGCCTGTGCCTCCTGTGCCAGAGTCCCCTGTTAAGGTCCTTGAACCGAGGGAGGAACGGGTTTCCCCCGGCCCCTCTCGGACCCACCCTCGGTATCCCCGAAGGTCTCTGTCTCGGACCTCTTCCACGTCCAGCTGGTCCCGCCGATGTCGGCGGTCTCAGTCTCAGCACCATGGAAAGTGGTGGCGCCGCTCATCCTTGTCGTCCTCTTCGGAGGATAGGCTTCGGCGCAAAGTGCGTCTGCGCTACGAGGATCAAATGTGGCAGCAGCTTTTATTGTCCAGGAATAAGCCGACTCCGTCGCCTTCTCCGGCCATTAAGTGGCTGTCACTGGAGTGGCCGAAACAATCCCTCGTCGTAGTCGAGGAGCCAAGCCGCACCGGTTGATCGACCAAACCAGCTGCGCCAACCATTGTGGTGGAACCCCCGCCTCCACAACGTAAAACTGGGGCCTGCCCAAGGATTCTGGGTCGGGTCAGAGCTTGCCCCACCGGTTGTTGGTCACCCTCACTCCTGATCGACCTCGGCAGGTGGAGGGTGGCATAGGCGCTCGGCAGCTGTTTGCAGACTCCTCGGAGTCTGACGACGACTCCTTGTTCTCCAGGCCGCTTGACCTTGAGTCCACTGGGGGTCAGTTGGTGGACGAGAGCCCATCCTCGTTCCTTAGAATGTTTCAACTCATCTCAGAGTCCACTGGGATGAAGCTCAAACCTATTTCAAAATGAACCAAGTATCCCCTCACGGAGATACTGGACCGAGGGGATTCTCCTACGGAGGCCTTCCCGGTGGCCGAAGCCATTGTTGGCCCGGCCCTGGAGCTATGGCAGCGGCCAGCTTCTTGTCCAGCACCTTTGGCCAGGATGGCTTGCGAGTATGCTGTTCCCACCGGTTCACTCTCCGGTTTCTCAGAGCACCCCTCTGCGGAGGGGCTAGTGACCGACGGTGTTTTCCGGTATTCCGGGAACGCTAGGGATGTGGACTAGCCACCCAATAAGGAGTCCAAGAAATTGGACTACTCTGGGCAGAAAGTCTATGCTGCTTCCTCCCTAGGCCTTTGTCAGGCCAGCTCGGCCGTCCTGATGGCACACTTTTCACATGCCCTTTTGGGCTTCCTGGATGAGGTGCTTCCTCATCTCCCAGCTGACCTTCAAACGATGGTCAAGCCGGTGTGGGATCAGGGAAGGGCGGTGGCCAAACAGCAGCTCCAAACTTCCTTGGACATTGCTGACTCCTGTGCCCAGTCAGTAGCAGCCGCAGTGGCCATGCGCCGCAGAGCTTGGCTGCGGATCTCTACCTTTATGGTGGATACCCAGCACAAGCTGGCAGACGTTCCCTTCTTGGGTACCGACTTGTTCATTCCCAGGGTGGAGGGTCATCTGCAACGGATCGAGAAGTCCAGCGCCACCTTGGACTCAGTCACGTCTGCCCAGAAGGACAAAGGCTGCCAGCAGCAGCGTAAGCCCTTTCGTCCTTCAGCCCCTGCGGCACGTCCGGCCCAGCAACACCAGCATCAGGGCCACAGGCTCGCACTTGGCACCCCAAAGCCAAGCCTGCTGCTTCCTCCAGCAGGAAGCCGGGAGGGAAAGGTCCAGGCGGCTCCTCACTTGGCACTTCCTCCAAGCCTGCCCAGTGACGGGTTGAGGGGTGTCGCCCCCAACCTCATCACTCCTCCCCCGTGGGGGGACAGCTCTGCCACTTCCTTTCCGCCTGGTCCAATATCACCACGGACCACTGGGTATTGGAAGTGGTAGGCAGGGGTCTGCCTCTGGAATTTGAGCAGTCCCCACCCTATCGAGCCGTCGCCCCATGGGGGGCTACGGGTTCCGCAGCCTCTCTCTCTCAGCTCATTGAGCCGACACTGCCCTGCTCCTCCTGAAGGAGGTGATCAAGGAGGTGGCGGATCCTCCTCCAGACCCAGGGTTTGTGTCCAGGTACTTCTGGTCCCAAAACGGACGGGGGGCTTTAGACCTACACAACCTGAACAAGTTCCTAAGGTCTCGTACCTTCGGGATGGTTACTCTGGCTCAGATCATCCCATCCTAGGAATGAGGTATGTGGTTCTGTTCTCTGGACCTCCAGGATGCGTTCTTTCACGTCCCAATCTGTCCGTCTGACCAGCGATTCCTCCGCTTCAGGGCAGAGGGATCCCTTTACGCGTTCGTGGCCATGCCCTTCGGCCTCTCTCCAGCTCCCAGGATCTTCACCAAATGCATGGCAGTGGTGACAGCATTCCTGTGGTGCCGAAGGGTCCGGGTGTACCTTTACCTGGACGACTGGCTGATTGCAGCCCCCTTCAAGTTGGAGGTGGAGCGGTCCAGGGATCTGGCCCTCCGGGTCTGCTCTCAGATTGGCCTCCTCATCAACGAGGCCAAGTCGGAACTCATGCCATCGCAGCGGATTCAGTTAATTGGGGCAGAGCTTGACTCTCTTTGAGCCAGAGTATGGCTCCCGGCGGACAGGGCCGAGGTCCTTTCCTCCTTTGCCCAATCATTTCTGGTTGGGCACTTGCACCATGCCTGGGACTTTCTGCACCTCCTGGGCCTCATGGCAGCCTGCACCAGCGTGGTCCGTTGGGCCCGCTGACACATGCTTCCCCTACAATGGGGGCTGGCCCGCCAGTGGTCACAGTGCTGCAGTCCAGCCAGTGACAGTGACCCAGGAGATGTAGAACGGCCTCCAGTGGTGGCTCGTTCAAGCCCATCTACAGGAGGGTATCCTGTTTGTTCACTCAGCGCTGATGGTCACTCTGACAACCGACGCCTCTCTAATGGGTTGGGGTGCCCATCTGGGGGAGCTCAAAGCGCACGGCCTCTGGTCCCCTCAGGAGTCTCGATGCCACATCAACCTGCTGGAGCTTTGAGCGGTCCGACTAGCCCTCACCGCCTTCGCTCCATTTGTACGGGGTCAAGTGGTCCAGGTCCAGACGAACACCACCACGACCATGTACTACCTAAACTGTCAGGGCGGGGACACACTCCTTGTTTCTGTGCAAGGAGGATCTCCGCATTTGGTCTCTCGTGAGCAGACTGGAGGCAGATCTCCTAGCCATCCATGTGGCAGGAGCCTCCAACACTCTGGCCTATGCCCTCAGCCAGATAGATGCAGCATCTCACGACTGGTGTCTCTCCTGACAGAGGTAGTACAAGATCTGTTCTCCCACTGGGGCACTCCTCAGGTGGACCTGTTTGCCTCCAGGGAGAATGCGAAGCTGAGGTTGTTTCATGCCCGCCCCCCTCAGCAGGGCTCACTGCAGGGGATGCCTCCTCGAGGCCGTGGACCCCGGGCCTCTTCTACGCCTTCCCTCCATTTCCCTTGATGCACAAGGTGCTTCTCAAGGTGAAGAGGGACAAGGCGCAGGTGATTCTGGTAGCCCCAGACTGGCCCCGCCAGTTCTAGTATCTAGATCTCCTCAGCCTCAACTCCAGGCTCACGAGGCGGCTTCCAGCCCGCCCAGACCTGATCTCAGTCAATAAGGGGAGGGTACTCCACCCGGACCTTCAATCCTTGCACTTGACAGTCTGGTTCCTGAGCGGCTAAAGTTCCAGGCTTTGGGTCTTTCTGAGGATGTCTACACTGTGGTGGAGGCATCTCGAAAAGAATCGACCAGGAAATGTTATGCCCTCAGATGGAAAAGATTTTCCATTTGGTGTTGGGGAAAGAGCCTGGACCCCTTATCCTGCTCTGTGGCTAACATTCTGGACTACCTTTGGTCCCTCTTCAAAGGGGGTCTTCGTTCATCGACCCTTAGGGTGCACCTGGCAGCCATCTCTGCTTACCGGGCGTGGGCCGGTCAGCCGACGTTGGCACAGGAGACTGTGATCTGCTGCTTTTTCCAAGGCCTGGAACACATATCCCCTCTGGTGTGTGAACCTCCACCTCCGTGGGATCTCTTGCTGGTTTTGGCAAAGCTAATGGGCAAGCCATTCGAACCCATGCACAAGTGTGAGCTCTCGCACTTGTCATGGAAGACTGCGTTCCTGGTGGCTATCACATCAGCCAGAAGGACAGGGGAGCTCCAGGCGCTTTCGGTGGACTCCCCTTATCTGGTCTTTCACAGGGACAAAGTTGTCCTGCGACCCAACCCGAAATTCCTTCCGAAGGTGGTGTCAGAGTTTTACCTTAACCAAGTGTTGACTCTGCCGGTATATTACCCTAACTACACCTCGGATGCCGAGTGCAGGCTCCATAATCTGGACCTCAGACGTGCGCTCTCCTACTATAAGGAGAGGACGGCGGAAATTCGGGGAGAGGTTCGCCAACTGTTTGTCACCTATGCTGAAGCCGCTTCTGGCAGACCTGCAGCCAAGCAGACTATTGCAAGATGGATCACATCATGCATAAGTCTGTGTTATGAATTGGCGGGCAAGGAGCCTCCCAGAGGGATAAGAGCTCATTCTACCTGCCATACTGCTGCTTTGGTGGCTGCTTCCAGGGACATCCCTATCCAGGAAATCTGTTGGGCTGCTACCTGGAAGTCGGCGAACACCTTTACTACCCATTACCACATCGACCTTGAGTCACGACGTGATGCTGGTTTTGGGGCCTCGGTTCTCCAATCTCTTTTTCCTAAGTAGGGGGTGTGCACCTTGCCTCCCTCCTCCCGGAGAACTGCTAGGAGTCTGCCAGACAGTGTGGATGAACAACATATCCACGCTGCTAGAAAAACAGGTTACTCACCTGTAACAGTAGTTCTAGGAGTGGTATATGTTGTTCATCCACCAACCAACCGACCTCCCTGGCTTAAGGCACACAACCTGGCTTCCAGTGGGCTAGATCTGGCGTCATGGGGCGGAGCCAAGGTATTTACCACCCGGGTGGGTGGGAGGAGCCAGCTTGAAGACTTCTGGCAAGATTTAAAGGGGAAAGGGACAATGCCAGACAGTGTGGGTGAACAACATATACCACTCCTAGAACTACTGTTACAGGTGAGTAACCTGTTTTATCTGGATGCCCCCAAACTGAAGGAGTCTCCCAGATCATCCCCTGAGGATCTTTTCACAGAACTCCTCAGGAAGATTCAGGCGGCTTACAACTGGCGCACGGAAGATCAAGACCCCCGAATGCCAGAGACTTGCCGAGCATCTGGAGCTCTCGAATTTATCTCCAACTCTCATTCTGCCATGGATAGGTCCTCATGAGGACTTGGCATCCACGATATGGAAACAAGCTGCTTCTCTAGTCCCAGTGGCCAGGAAGGCAAATAGGTTATACGAGACGTCAGAAGGGAAGTATCACCTTAGCGTCCACCCCGAAGGCCGATTCAGTGGTAATCAATGCAGTTCATGACTGTTCATCCAAGTTGGAGCACCTCAGTACCTCCCCTCCTGATAAGGAATCCAATGTACTAGATCAGTTTGGAAAAAAGGTCTATTCTTCCTCCACTCTGGCCATTAGAGCTCTAAGTGATATAGCTCACATGGTGGTTTACCAAAAATCCATCCTGGGCCAGCTAAAGTCCAAGCTCAAGAAGCTCAGCGACTCAGAAGTCAAAGAGGAAAGTGCAGGCATGGTGTAGTCAGTTAGGTCCGCTAGATGACACACTTTGAAGTCCACTTACGATGCCATGGATGCCTCAGCAAGTGGAACGGTGATGGCTGTCAGCCTGCGGAGACCCGCATGGCTGAGGATCTCTGGTCTGGCACGCAAAGTGCAATCAGCAATCCAGGATGCCCCATTTCGGGGTCCTGTTTTGTTTGGAGGGGATGTATAAGATGCCATTATGGACCTACAGGACAAAGGCAAGGCCTTGCGCTTTGTCCAATTTATGTATAAACCCCCACAGGAACAGCCTTTTCGTCAGCAGCAGCATCGACATCAAAATCAGTAACAGAACCGACACCAGAATAAACATTGGGTACCCTTTGACAGGCACTGCTCCCCCGGCCAAATCTCATAGAGTCTCGGGATCTGCTCCCTCCACCCTTCCCACCGTCTCTTGACTCACTCAGACCCCCCCCCCCGACCGATTCCTAGGAGAACTGGTAGGAGGCAGGTTTGCAAACCACCTACTGAGATGGGAGGCAATCACGTCAGACTCATGGGTTCTCCAACTGGTGGCCCAGGGTCACAATAAATTTGCAGAGAGACCACCCATCTATCCACCAGGCCACTGTTATTACCCTCCAGGTCACATCCAGCTGGTAAAAGAAGAAATAGACTCACTGATGCTGAAGTCAGCAATAGAGCAAGTTACTCTGAATCAAAGATGAAGGGGGGATTCTATTCGCACTTCTTCCTGGTTCCCAAGAAGACTGGCGACCTCAGACCAATATTGACTTTCAGCACCCTGAATCTCTTTGTGGAATACAAGAGATTCAGAATGCTTTCCCTTTGCGTGCCTCATTCCCCTGCTACATCAGGGACATTGGCTATATGCCCTGGATGTGCCGGATGCCTACCTTCATATCCCCATTTTTCTACCTCACCGCAGATTCCAAAGATTCTGTTTTCAGGGAAAGCATTTCCCGTTCAAAGCTGTACCTTTTGGCCTATTGTCTGCACCCAGGGTGTTCATGAAGTGCCTAGCGGAGGTGGCGGCAGCTTTACACAGGCAGGGTATACAGGTGTTGCCCTACCTCGACAGTTGCCTTCTTTCTGCCCTGTCGAAGGACAGGCTACTCAGATCCCTATCTATTACCCTGGATCTTTTTCAGCAGGTGGGCATTTCGGGCAGCTATCCCAAATCTCACCTTATCCCTTCACAACACCTCCAGTTCATTGGGGCACTGTTGGACAGTGTCCAGGGGAGAGCCTTCCTCCCGCCAGACAGAGCGGAGAGACTCCATCAGGCGCATCTGGTAGCCTGCCAGAGGCACACCTCCGCAAGATCGATCCTTCGACTGCTATGACTTATGGCAGCTGCTGTACCTACTGTGCACTTGGCCAGACTGCATATGCAGGCCATGCAGTGGACCCTCAGAGCACAGTGGGATCAGAGCTCCAAAGATCTGGATCACAGGGTCCTGGTCTCAAACCCGATGGCACGGGACCTATTGTGGTGGCAGAACCCAGACAGTCTTCAACAGGGTGTCTCATTCCAGTCGGTTCTCCCCACCAAGAACCTGACGACGGATGCCTCGGGGCTGGGATGGGGAGCCCATTTAGGTACACACAGGACTCAAGGTTCTTGGTCTTCCAACAAACTTTCACTCCACATCAATGTAGTGGAGATGGAAGCTGTGCGGAATACCTTGCAGGTCTTCCAGCACCACATTCAGTCAGGATCGCTCATGATCCAGACAGACAAACGTGTGTCGTATGCTCCATAAACATGGAGGCACTTATTCATACCTACTCTGTTGCAAAGCGATGAGAGTGTGGTACTGGGCAGTGCAGTGCAGCACAGTCTCCATCTCACAGCGGTGCATATGCCAGGAGTACAAAATGTACTGGCAGACGCTCTCAGATGCACTCAAGCCAAAGCCTATGAATGGGAGCTGAGGCAGTCTGTGGAAGACGACATCTTCGAATTTTGGGGCTGATCAGACCTCGAATATGTTTGCATTCACATCCAATGCAAAACTATCAACTTTCTGCTCGTTCGTTCCAGGGTGTGGTGTTTTCTGGCAAGGCACACTGTCCCTGTGCTGTAAGGGGAGGGTTATGTATGCCTTCCCTCCCCTTCCGTTACTACAGAGAGTACTGCTGAAACTCTGGGCATAAAGAGCAAATATGATCCTGATTGCTCTCTTCTGGCCACGACAGATCTGGTTCCCTCCAGATCTTCCACCGGGATAATCTCTTGCAGGAGGTAACACTGGGTTGTCACCAGAGGGTGCTCCTGTGCACGGCAGCCTTTTTTCTAAGTCTTTTTTTTAGGGGCTGCCCACACATGACATCACCATCCTGCACCTAATATGAGTGGGTGGCCCCAGGCATCCTCAATTCATTTTCCTGCCATCTTCAGCTCGCATGCAGCAGTTAGCGCCTGTGAAGTAGTCATCAATGAGAACTTGTGCTGGGAATGGATGTTCCCTCCATTTTCGATCTTTATCGATGAATGTCCAAAGAATCTACAAGCAAGCCATCACATTTTTGGTCATTGTGGTAGAAAGATCAACAACCATACCGTTTGTGTTAGGTATCTGGGTCCCACACACAACAACATTTCCTGCAGACACTGGCAAGAATTTAACCAGGCAGCACGACGACGGCTGCAAGAAATTGAATCACACCCAATACAGCAGTAATTGTCTCTCTTAGGAAAGGGGGCCCGTCCCAAGGAGCCCTCCACTAGAGCTTCACACAAGAAGCATAAACAGGATAAGAATAAATCATCCTCATCTGGCAGACATTTGTCGACAGCCACTATTACTGGTGCTCCACCGTCAACTGTGCCCTCCAGATCTGCTACCTCGTCGATGGGAGTTTACACCCTCTCATCGACAGTGCTTTCTGGTGCCCTTTCAGCAGCTTCAGTGGAACCTTGTGTAAGTACCAATAACTCCTGACTGCTTTTAAGCATTCTTCTACCTCCCCATTTATTGCTTCATCGATGACGGGTCAGATTTTCATGGTGAGAACTATGGGATTTGCCTTGGCTACAGCCGTCCTCCCTCACAACCATTCTCTCACAGAGGTCAGCGAGATAGAGACAGAGACCCTGGCATTTATCACCCAGGGGCCAGACCTGTTCATACCTCACGTCCAGTTACTTCCACAGTTCCTTTGGTTTCCCGGAGGCCACCTGCCCCACCCTCTACTACTACTACTTCATTGGACGTGGTGGCAGTGGGGCAGCAGCTTTTGGAAGTGATGAGGAAGTCTCAACCTCCCACTCCAGGAGAGGCGGGTTGCCCTTCCCGTTCTCCCACCCCTCCACCTAAACGTTTCCAAGGTGATAGAGAACCCTCTCCGGCATGATCCCCCCCCCCTCCCCCATTCTATGAGGAAGAGTATTTTTCACAAGAGGCAGAATTTCCTGAAGGTTTTCCAGGAGATCTTGAAAATTTTAAGCTCCTTGACCTGGACTCCAGTCCTCTATTTTGACTATCTCCTCCTTGCACGAGGATGCCTCCCGTCATGCAGCTGCCTCCCCTACTTATGACCCATCCTTTCATGAGATGATGGTCCTAATTCAGAAAATCATGGGATTTTCAACTACGGAACATGATAAACAAAGAAAGGATATGGCAGAATATCTTGAATTGCCTGAGGAACCTGTTGTAGTGGTACCCCCACTTATACAAACTTAACAAAATGATGTACTGGCTGCTTCAAACCAGCCCTCAGCTGTTCCTGCTGTTCCTAGGAAGGTGGATCGCCTGTATCAGGCTCCTCTTGACCAACCTTTTCTTTCCGCTTCCCCTGAAGCAGATTCGGTAGTGATCACAGCTGCTCCTGATCATGTCAAATGTCCAAAGCACATGAACTCATTACCTCTGATAAGGAATCCCGCCATCTTGATTACTGGGGGAAGAAGGTATTCCAGGCGGGTACCATGAATCTCAGAATTTTAAACTATATGGGACACATGGTTAAATACCAACGCACCCTCTGGTCCTCGGCTATAGATCTAGTCAATAAACTCCCTCCCTCTCAGAAGAAGGACCAATTATTAGCAACAGTTTCCACTGGCAACTCCATCTGTTGACATCTGCTCCGTTTGAGGGTCGATGCGGTGGATACCTCTATCTGTATATCAGCCACAGGTGTTGCCCTCAGACAACATGCCTGGTTACATGTGTCAGGATTTACACCAGATGTGTGGCATAAAGTGGTAAATGCCCCCTTCAGTGGATCCAAACCCGGCACCCAAATGCTTCTGGATGATCTCCAGGCTTCTGGTCGGACTTTGCGTATAGTACATGGCATGTATCATTCCTCACGGCCATCTTACCATTCCCAATCCTCTCTTCAATCGAAGAGAAGTGGCAAACACAGAGGTACCTATAGAGGTGGATTCTGTGGTTATTCTCATGCATCCTCCAGGACTACCACCCCTACCTCCAGAGGCTCCCGCTCCCACTCTCCAGGTGGATCTGGTTAGCCCACTTCTCAGTGACCAACTGGGGCATTGCCCAGACTTCCTTGATCAGGCCTTGGAAGCCATGGGCGGTCGTTTTGCCCTCCATTTAGAGGCCCAGCAAGTGATAACATCAGACGAGTGGGTGCTTCAGATCATCTGGCTAGGGCATATGCTGGAACTCACATCACTGCCTCCCCCCGAAACTTCCCACTCTGTCTCTTACCCACCCAACCATATCCCCATTGTTCAAGAACTCTAGGTACTTCTTCACAAGAATGCAGTCTATCCAGTCCCCCCTTCAGAGTGCCATCAGGGATTCTACTCCCATTTTTTTCTGGTACTCAAATGCACCGGGGATCTCAGACCTATATTAGACCTCAGACAACTGAATCTACACATTTAGTACAAGAGGTTCTGGATGGTCACTTTAACATCTGTCATGCCAATGTTAAGACAAGGGGGTTGACTATGCGCATTAGACATGAAAGATGCCTACCTACATATCCCCATACACCCCGCACACCACTGGTTCCTTCGCTTCTACCTGCTAGGACAACGTTACCAATTTTGGGCACTCCCATTCAGTCTTTACAAGTGCCTATCGGTGTTGGTTGTGGCTCTGAGACGGGAAGGACATTTCATCTTCTCGTATTTAGATGATTGGCCCATAAAAGCGGATTCCAGAACCTCTCTGCTTTTGTCCCTCCAGGCAACCCTCATTCTGTTCCACTCCCTAGAAATTGCAGTCAGCTGACCCAAATTCAGTCCAGCTTCTAGCCAGCTGCTCCAGTATATAGGAGCCGTTCTGGATACCACCTCTGCCAGGGCTCATCTCCCTGGCGACAGACAGAACAGACTTCTATCTCTGGCTTCCCATATGCAAATTCAGCAATTTGTCACAGTCAGACACCCGTTATGCCTTTTGGGACATATGGCCGCAGCCATCCCCATGGTAGCCTTTGCCCATCTACACATGAGACCAATCCAGTGGACTCTTCAAAGTCAGTGGAGGCAAAAAACAGGAGAGTTCGAAGACAAAATCCAAGTCACTCCCGTTCTACGATCAGCCCTAGACTGGTGGGCCTATCGTGCTAACCTGTCTCAACGCATGCCCTTCCAGTCCCCTCCTCCCCAGCAGACGTTGACCACAGATGCTTCCTCTGACGGCTGGGGGCACATCTTGGTCCTTACATGACCCAGGGCAGGTGGCCCTGGTACCCCATCCATCCTCATATAAATATATTGGAAATGAGAGCGGTCCGCCTCATCCTTCAGGCTTTTCATCCCCATTTCATCCTGGGACCCCTACTGATCCAATCAGACGACACCTTGGTGCTGTATTACCTGAACAAACAAGGAGGTACTAAATCCCATGCTCTCTGCAGGGAAGTGATAGAGGTTTTTCAGGAAGCCATACTTCAACATCTATCGTTGATTGCCATCCATCTACTGGGACACCACAATACCTTGGACGACATTCTCAGTCGCCAGACCTTCACGCACGAGTGGACACTTCATCACGAAGTTCTTCATATGGTCCTTTGGTTGTGGAGGAACCCACTCCTCAACCTCTCTGCCTCCCCTGACAACCACCGCCTACCCAGATACTATTCCATTATCCTGAACAAAAAAGGAACTGTGTGTACCCTGTCCCAACTGTGGACAGGACTCTTCTTATATGCTCTCCTCCCCCCCCCCGGTCCCACTCCTGCGACGGACTTTACTGAAATTACAACTCGAACCTGCCACCATGATCCTAATAGCCCCTCTGTGGCTTCGGCAGGTGTGATTTCCCTTACTTCAACAATTCTCAGTGGCGGATCCAATCCCGTTGCACATCAGGCCAAACCTGTTGACACAGGATCGGGGAATTCTCCTTCACCCCAATCTGAAGTCACTACACCTTCACGCTTGGCTCCTGGGGACACTTTCATAGCCAGCCTTCAAGTCTCCTCACCAGTGGCCAACATTCTTTTGGCCTCATGCAAACCATCTACCAGGGAAACATATAATGCCAAATGGAAGCGCTTCTCCCTATGGGCCGCTTCCCGGTCTTTGGACCCTTATTCATGTCCATTGACTAAGGTACTGGACTACTTGGCTTTGCTCACCACGACAGGCTTGAGCTACTGCTCTATCGTAGTCCATTTGGCCATGCCGGTCCGGTGGTGCTAAGGGTTGAGGCACTGGATGCCTCACCTCACGCCGGCAACCTGGGTTCAAGAGTGGATCTGGGCTGTTGGGGGTCGGCAGGGGACGACAGCATCGAGCGTCCAGAGGACAGCTCTCCTTTCCTGGGAGGGAAGGGGGGCTGGTCTTAGGTGTTCGGCAACCCCTAGTGGAGACTAGGGACCATACAACAGTCGGGACCTAGCGTAAGCAGGGATGGCAGCTCTTTAGCGGGCATGGGCGGCAGCATCCATGCGCTGTGCTGAAGAGCATTGCGCTGCTGGGCAAATGAGGGGTGGAGCACTAATAAGAGAAACCCCCACCCCCACCCCCCCGAGCCTGATAGGCGATGGCTTCCCACAGTGCCTGATGCCACACGCCCAACACCAGGTCTCTGTCGACCTAACTAGACACTCTGGATTATAGGTAGAGTGCCAGCACGTAGAGGCGGCCCTACCTCAGGGGGCTCAGAGCTGGGGGGTTGTCTGGCTTGTGATTGGTGGAGGACAGTAAAATTTCTGAGGAGCAGGACCACAGTGGACGGTAGAGTGATCCAGTGAGCCTGGGTAGCCTGAGCAAGTTCAGGTTCGGGGGGAGAGAAACAAAGTTCGGGGGGGGGGGTCCATTTGGCTTCTATCTCAGCTTTTGGTGAACCTTTAGAAGGGAGACTACTTTATCAACACCACCTTGCCAAGATGTTTCCAAGGGGTATGTTACACCTCAGATGATCTATTAGATGGCCCACTCCTCCATGGGACTTGAATTTCCTATTGGAAAAGCTGACCCTCGACCCCTTCGAGCCTGCGGCTACTTGCAACCTCCGCTTTCTAGCCTGGAAGACATTATTTTTAGTTGCTGTCACTTCAGCTTGACATATATCTGAGCTGCATGCTGTAATGTGTAGTGAACCTTAATTAATTTTCCATAAAGACAGTGTCTCTTCGTACCGATACCTCCTTTTTACTTCAGGTGGTCTTGGAGCAGACCTTAAATCAATCTGTAGAACTGCCAGTCTACTTCCTTGAGCATTCCAATTCAGGAGAATTTCTCCTGCACACTTTAGATGTTCATCGCATTTTGAGATATATAAATTGTACCAAATCTTTCAGGAAGACTCCTCAACTTTTTGTTACTTTTTCCCCATCCAGAGAAGGCTTCCTGGTCGCTAAGCAGGCCCTCTCCAACTGGTTGGCACATTACATAACCTTTAGTTATAAGTAGTACAACAAGCCATTACCAGGACCTGTTCAAGCCTATACTACCCAAGCCATGGCCTCTACAATGGCCTGCTTCAAAGGGACATCTAACACAGATATCTGCAATGCAGCCACATGGTCCACAATGCATACTTTCACGAAGCACTGCAATTTAGACATTGCTTCTCGCTGTAGGACGGCCTCTGGCCATGCTGTCCTACAAGGCCTTCTGTCATAACTCTTCCGCCCTTCCTGGGTCTACTGCTTGTGATTCCTCCCAAGTGTATTACCTGCTGCAAGAAATTGTCCCTATGGAAGATAGTACAGTTGCATACTTACCGTAACGGTAAATCTTCGAGGGTATCTCTTGCAGCAGTCTGATCCTCCTCCATCTTCCTCCTCCTTCTCTAAGAGAACAACTTCTAATCCAAATATATACACATGAGGGGATAGCTAAGATACCTCGTCTCTCCCTCAGTCCTCGCTTAGCGAGCTGAATCCAGCTGGGAACTGAGGATGCCTGGGGCCGACCACTCTTATATATTGTAGGTGCAGGATGATGATGTCATGTGTGGGGGACCCCTAGAAAAGACTGCTAGAAAAAAGGCTGCCATGCAAAGGAGAGCCCTCTGGCGACAATCCAAGTGTATTACCTGCTGCAAGAGATACCATTTGAAGATCTACCGTTACGGTAATTATGCAACTATACTTCTAGGAGTGTGGATAAGTTGTTCATCCACACTGTTTGGCATTGTCACCTTCCACTTTAAATCTGCCGGAAGTCTTCAGGCTGGCTTCTCCCACCCACCCAGGTGGTATATACCTCCGCCCCATGATGCCAGATCTTCCTTTCCGTTGGAAGATACAGGTTGCCTCCCTCATGCTCTCACATTTCGTAGGCCCTGGCTTTCAAATTATCAGTTTTACTGAAGCTCAGACTTGTTCAAGTTAGCAATTGTGCTTTTGCAGCATTGATCATGGAGGAGAAATCTTCCCTGGGATTTTGCCAGTGTCCCTGCGGCCAGAAGATGTCTCGCACCAATCCCCACCTCGTGTGCGTCTACTGCCCAGGTGCTGGCCATGACACCTCATCATGTAGATTTTGCTTGGCCTTCCATCCCAATGTCCGGGACGACCACAAGGCACGCTTCAAGCTGGGGAGACCGGAAAAAAGGAACCCTCCGGTGAAGTATAAGGAGATTAGGTGGGTGGTTTACGAGGCCGCGGGCTCCGCCGATCAGCTGGAACAGATGAGGGCATTTGAGGAAGAAGACGCTCGCACTTCCACCAGTCGAAGCTTCTTTGTCCCACTGAACCTGGGTGCTACCTTTACGGGATCTTTCAAGGAGATGTGCTAGTCTCTCTCCACCCGGGGTGAGGTGCCCTTGGGCTCGCACTCCTCCCACTCTCGGAAGAGAGAGATAAAGACCCATTGTCTTCGTCCCAGTGAAGACGTTCTTGGGACCAAGAAATGTCTGAGTCTCAGGAACACACAGTCTTGACCTCAGTCGAGATCGCATGCTCGGCCGCTGGCTTTATGGATCTTCCATCTGGCCGGGGACCGAGGACGTGGCTGACGAGGTCAAAATTATCCTCGACCCGATCGACCCTTTGTCGGAGGCCATGGCTGACGACTCTTTAGAATGGACTCTGGTCCTGGTATTTCCTGATGAGACGACCCAGCCCACTGGTGTCCCCATCAAGGACCCGGTTCCGGACCCTAGGGTTTTACCGATCACACCGGTGTCTCCCGATCAACCGAGTCTGCCTCCCCGATCTCTGTCACAGTCCAGGTCCCCCTCTGCCAAATGACTGAGGAAGAGCCATAAGCACTCAAAGAAGAGGCGATGCCACAGGTTGTCCTCATCCTCCTTGGACAAAGAGAGGCTCCGGCAGAAAGTCCGGCGCCGTAAGGACCTTATGTGGCAACAGTTGATCTTGAGCGGGCAGAAGCCGACTCCGCCGCCTACCCCGGCCATTACTTGGCTTTCGCCTCCCAGGCCAAAGTAGCCCCTCGGAACTGAAGCCTCTGACTCCTCCACCCGTGGGGCCGGCCTGTCCCCCAGTTTGGCCTATTCCTAGGTCTCCCCACCCATTCTGGTGGAACCACCACCTAAGCAGCCTGTGGGAGGAGCTCCCTTGAAAGAGGACTGACTGGACACCAGGCTTCCACAACATCTGTCGGTTACTGTCACTCCTGATTGCCCTCGGCAGATCAAGGGTGATTTAGGCGGTAGGCCGCTGTATCACGACTCCTCAGATTCGGATGTCACCGGGCTCCACTCTCATCCCTGGGATGACGAATCGTCCATTGGCACAGGGATTGAGGAAGGCCCTTCCTCCTCCTAAGGGATTCCCAGTCTCATTTCCGACTCCACCGGAATATCCCTGGAACCTACCCAGAAAAAGGCGGAGTACCCTCTCACAGATATTCTAAAGAGGGGGATACCTCGATGGAGGCCTTTCCAGTGGCCCGACCCTTGAACTTCAGCAGCACCCTGCCTCATGCCCAACACCGTCTGCCTGCATGGCCTGCAAGTATGCAGTGCCCATGGGGTCCCTTACGGGGTTCACAGAGCACCCTTCGGCTGAGAGCCTGGTGACCGCCTCTGTGTTCGGGCATACTGGAAGTTCAGCCGACTCTGACCGACTTCCGGACAAGGAGTCCAAAAAATATGGACCACACTGCCCGAAAGGTCTGTGTGGCCTCTTCCTTGGGCCTTCGTCAGGCCAGCTTGGCACTCATCATGGCACACTTCTCTCATGCCTTTCATGGGTCATTAGACAAAGTCCTCCCTCATCTCCCCGTAGACATGCAGACCATGGTCAAACAGGTCCTTGACCAGGGCCGTGCTGTTGCTAAACAGCAGCTCCAGACGGCCCTGGACATTGGGGATTCCTGTGGCTGCTCGATGGCCGCCGCAGTGGCCTCTCGCTGCAGGGCTTGGCTGAGGCTTTCCTCCTTCCTGGCGAATACTCAGCATAAGCTGGCTGATGTGCCCTTCCTGGGGAGCCACTTGTTCGGTCCAGGAGTGGCCGGTGACCTACACCATATACAGCAGTCCAATGCCACATTGGAGGCCACTTCTGCAAAAGGTTCTTCAGGCAAGAACCAGCAGAAGGAGAAGCCTTTTCGGCACTCTTCCCGTGCGTTGTGGCAGCAATCCTATGAAGGAGGATAGCAACATCAGCAGCAGGCTCAAGCTTGGCACCCTTGGCCCAAGCCTGGTCCCCAAAAGGGCCACAAAGGAGGCCGAGGCTCAGGTCCTGGAGCCCCCTCCTCCTCTAAGCCTGCCCAGTGACGGGATAGGGGTTGCCACCCCTATCTCCATCACACCAGCTCTGGGCCCTCCCGAGGGAGGTCGGCTCCGTCACTTCCTTTCCGCCTGGTCCGCTATCGGTTCGGACAGGTGGGTCCTCGAAGAGGTCGTCAGGGACTGCCTCTGGAATTCAAGCAGTACCCTCCAAGCCGAGCCCGCGCCCCTCAGGAGGAATGGATTTCCACATGCACTCAGTCGGCTCTTCGAGACGACGTGGCTCAGCTCCTCCGCAAGGAGGCAGTAGCCCCCGTGGCAGAACCTTCAGCAGACCCAGGCTTTGTCTCCAGGTACTTCCTGGTGCCCAAACGGACAGGGGGGTAGGCGTCCCATTCTAGATCTCCACGACCTGAATCAGTTTCTCAGGTCTCGCACCTTCCGGATGGTCACTCTGTCCCAGATCATACCATCCCTGGAGCGAAACATGTGGTTTTGTTCACTGGCTTTGCAGGAAGCATTCTTTCACGTCCCAATCCATCCATCCCATCAGCGGTTCCTCCACTTCAGGGTCCAGGGGACCCTGTACGAGTTCCGAGCCACGCCGTTCGGCCTGTCATCGGCTCCACTGGTCTTCACCAAATATTGCAGTGGTGGCGGCCCATCTTCGGTGTTGAGGAGTCCGAACCTACCCTTATCTTGACGATTGGCTTCTGGCAAGTCCCACCCAACAGGAAGTGGAGAGGTCCAGGGATCTGGCCCTCCTGACCTGCTCCCAACTCGGCCTCCTGATCAACGAGGCCAAGTCAGAACTCGTGCCTACCCAGGTGATGAGCTTCATCGGGGCATTGCTCTACTCTCGTCAAGCCAGAGCTCGGCTTCCGGTGGACAGGGCGCAGGTTCTCTCCTCCTTTGCCCGATCATTTCTGGTTGGGCACTTGCGCCCTGCTCAGGACTTTCTGCACCTTCTGGGTTACATGGCGGCATGCACCTCGGTGGTCCATTGGGCCCGATTCTACATGTGCGCCCTTCAGTGGGAGCTGGCCACCCAGTGGACTCAGTGATATGGTCATTTCGACCAGCTGATCTCTGTAACCCACAAGATGTGGGATGCTCTCCAGTGGTGGATTGCCCCAGACTGATTGCAGGATCCCGTTTGTCCGCCCCAAGCCAACGGTCATCCTTATGACCGATGCCTCTCTCATGGGCTGGGGAGCCCACACGGGGGACAAAAGGGCCCACGGGTCCTGGACCCCTGAGGAGTCCCGATGCCACATCAACCTGTTGGAGCTCAGAGCAGTCAGACTGGCACTGTCCGCTTTCGCTCCTTAGCTCCGGGGTAAAGTGGTTCAAGTTCAGACAGACAGTACCACAACCATGTACTGCCTTAACAAACAGGGCGGCACGCACTCTTGTCTGCTGTGCAAGGAGGTGCTCTGCATCTGGACCCTCATAAGCTGGTTGGAGGCAGATCTAGCCATCCATGTAGCAGGAGCCTCAAACCAGTTGGTGGATGCTCACAGCCGCCTAGGCTGTCTCCTTTGTCTTCTGCATCTCTTCCCCTTCCTCCAACTTCCACATGGTCTGCAATCCTGCCGCACTTCTTCCATGGCATTTTCCTTTCGTACATCCTTCACCTTCATCTCTTCACCCCATTGCTAACTGCTCTCATTCCCCCTTCCCTCTTCCTTCACTCCCCCTTGGCTGAAGCCCACAACCCACCTCCTACCCAGATCCTTCATTGACTACTTCCTTGCTCCCTATCTAATCCCTGTACTCAACCGTGTTTGCAAGTCGTCAGCAACACTTCCTCCATGCCACATTTCAATATTCTGTTTGACTTTGGAGTTTTGTAAAAATGTAAATATGAAAAATAGTATAGAATTTATCAGAATTTACCTGATAATTCAACTATGTATATTGCATAAATCAATACTATGTATATTGTTCCCTGCATTGCACTGTGTTTATGTAACTGTGTCCCTGACCTAACCAGGTCCATCTTGCAGATGAGCATTGCTCAGTGATGTCCGCCTGGATAAATAAAGATTTGATTGATTGATTGATAGATTGATAGGCCAGACATTCCACGAGTGGTCTCTCCATCCAGAGGTAGCGTAGAGCTTGTTCTCCCGTTGGGGCAAACCGATGGTGGACCTGTTTGCTTCCAAGGAAAACACCAAGCTGAGGCTGTATCATGCCCTCCCACTTCAGCAGGGCTCACTGCAGGAGGATGCCTTCTCGAGGCCGTGGATTCCAGGCCTCCTCTATGCCTTCCCTCCATTTCCCTTGATCCTCAAGGTGAGGAGGGACAAGGCGAAGGTGATTTATTTTTTTTCTCTTTTCCTCACCCCTGACCCCCCACCACACGTTTCCACTTGGGTATTTCCCTGGTACGACCAGGGTTGTGACTTCTACTATTGTTATACTTTATAGGATTGCTATTTACTGCATGTAACTTTATGCCGTAACTCACTGTTTTATTGTGTTCTTTTTGTTATCTTTCTTGCAGCTGTATGTTACCACTGTTGTATCTCATACTTTAACCATGTCTACCCTCCCTGCGACGAGGTGCCTTTGTAAATGAGTCCCTGACTCAAAGGTTATAAATCTGACTTTCAATAAATAAGTAAAAAATAGATTCTGGTAGCCCCAGACTGGCCGCGCCAGTTCTGGTACCCAGATCTCCTCAGCCTTGGCTGCAGGCCCCCGGAGTGGCTTTGTACACGCCCGGATCTGATATCTCTCAATTGGGATGGTCTTCCATCTGGACCTTCAATTCCTGCACCTCGCAGCCTGGTACCTGAGCGGCTAGAGTTCCAGGCTTTTGTCTTTTCGAAGATGTCTACACCATGGTGGAGGCAACTAGAAAGGAATTGACCAGGAAATGTTATGCCTTCAAATGGAAAAGGTTTTCCATTTGGTGTCAGGGTAAGGGTATGGACCCCTTATCCAGTTCTGTGGCTGACATTCTCGAATACCTTTGGTCTCCATAGGGGGTCTACGGTCATCAACCCTTGGGGTGCACCTGGCAGCCATTTCTACTTACCGGGCATGGCCAGTCAGCCGACACTGGTGCAGGAGACTGTGGTCAGGAGCTTTTTCCAAGGCCTGGATCACATATCCCCTCCGGTGCGTGAACCTCCACCTCCGTGGGATCTACTGCTGGTTCTGGCAAAGCTCATGGGCAAGCCATTCGAACCCATGCACAAGTGTGAGCTGTCACACTTGTCGTGGAAGACGGCCTTCCTGGTGCCTATCATGTCAGCCAGAAGGACAGGGGTACTCCAGGCGCTTTCGGTGGACTCCCCTTATCTGGTCTTTCACAGTGGCAGAGTTGTCCTGTGCCCCCACCCGAAATTCTTTCCAAAGGTGGTGTCAGAGTTTCGCCTTAACCAGGTGTTGACACTGCCGGTATACTACTCTAATTACACCTCTGATGCTGAGTACAGGCTCTATACCTTGGACCTGAGACATGCACTCTCCTATTATAAGGAGCGGACGGCGGAAATTTGTGGAGAGGTTCGCCAGCTGTTTGTCACCTACGCTGAAGCCGCTTCTGGCATACCTACAGCCAAACGGACCATAGCAAGATGGATTACATCATGTATAGGTCTGTGCTATGAGCTGGCGGGCAAGGAACCTCCCAGAGGAATAGGATCGCATTCTACCCACCATACTTCTGCTTAAGTGGCTGCTTCCAGGGGCATCCCTATCCAGGAAATCTGTTGGGCTGCTACCTGGAAGTCAGCAAACACCTTCATTACCCAGTAGCACATCAACCTTGAGTCACGCCAGGATGCTGGTTTTGGGGTATCAGTTCTCCAGTCTCTGTTTCCTAAGTAGGGGGTGTGCACCTTGCCTCCCTCCTGCTGAAGAACTGCTCGAGTTTGCCAAACTGTGTGGATGAACAACATATCCACGCTCCTAGAAGAACAGGTTACTCACCTGTAACAGTAGATCTTACTTCGAGAGGGCTTTTGCAGTAGGTAATTACATATAGGACTGACGCCGGCAGGCGGCGAAGCTTTCAGGACCTATGAAAAATTTCTAGCTAGCAGTCCCTGGCGAGGGACCGCCCCCATGGAGTAACCGGCGTCTGGAGAGATCGCTATGAAGGGATGGTCCCTGGCCTTGCCTTCCAGTTCTTTCCGCCCGTTAGCTCGCGGCTACCAGGAAAGTTTGTGCTTCGGTCAGCCCAATTTTAGTCTGTTTTACCGAATAATTTGTTTTTCGACTAACGTCAGGTACCATTGTCTGTGTATGTTGTCCCCTACACCCTCCCAGCACAAAAATAAGTGCGATTCGTGCAGTGCCCAACTACCGCCCGCATAAGGATGGCCATTCCCTGTGCCTGTTCTGTCTAGGCCCCGATCACCCGGTCGAGAAGTGCTAGCACTGCCTCAGCTTCAGCGCGGCTACCTGGAAAAGGCGGCAGCAATCCCTGGAAGCCCATATTTTGAAGAAAAAGATGAGTTCAATGGAGAAGGAGCTCAAAAAACTGAGGCAGGCGTCCACTTCCCCCGAAGGCCATCGGAAGAAGAAGGATAAGGAGAGGCACCGGTACAAGGGCTCCTCTACCGTGTCTCCCTCGGGAGCCGCCGGGACACAGGTAACATCCCCTCCTGGGGACCGCTCCTCGACAGCCAGCTCGGAGGTTTTCAATGAGGCGTCGGCCCGTCTGGCTCGTGCTCAGGCGCTAACGAGCCTCCGGGCAGTTGAAGGCCCTCCGTCCCTGGTTTTGTACAGGCTGGTGGCCTACTAAGCGTGAAAGCGACTCTGGTAAGTTGGGCGTTGGCTCCTCACAAGTCAGCGAGAAGGCAGTGAGCCTTACGACCTGCAGGCGGCCTTGTGACCTCCAACCCACTGGACCAGGCTGATCCTTCTCCTCGGCCTGCCTCTGGTGATGGCTCCCATAAGCGGATGCGGCTCCTCCGGCGCCCGCTGGGAGCTCGACCTCAAGCCGCTTGTCCGACGTCCAGCAGGCGAAGGAACAGACAGATCCCCCCACGTCTGTCATACCCGGTTCCCCGCAGCCTTCGCTGCCTTCTGGGGACCCAGAGTCCCCCAAGCCTGACCCTGGGGATTTTTCCCCTCCATCCCCGGGCGACGCTAGGGATCTTCCTCCTCCGTCAGACCGTCCTCAGGTTGGTGTGCCGGATCTGACGTCTGCTCCCCGGACGCCGGCTCTGATGCCGGTTCTGCCGACTCCGGGAGACATCCTGCTTCTGGATGTCCCCCCTCTGCCGGGCCTTCCGCCCTCTGGGCCCTCCAATGTGGACCCACCCATGAGGCCACCGGCCGGGCAGTCTGCTCCGACATACCCGGGACCACAGTACCCGACGCCGCAATACCCAATGCCGGTTTTTCCAATGCCACAGTACCCAACGCCGGGCTTTCCACAGCTGGGTTTTGGATACTCTCCATACGGGTACAACCCGTATCCTTGTTCCCCACCTCCTCCTCCTCCAACGCCCCCACAGCCGCCGGTGGACCTGCAGGAGACTCTGGCCTCCTGGTGAGCTGAGAGCCAAGGCACCGGCTCACCAGGAAATAGAAACCGCCTTCAACAGCAGTGCCGTCTCAGGTTACCGATCGTCTGAGGTGGCGCACTGCCTCACCACCTCCGAACTCCAGGGCTCTTCCATCTGGATCCAGAGAGACGCAGGACACGTTTCCCCGGGGGATTCCCAAGGGGTCTATTCTTCCTCCGAGTCGGGAAAGGGAGTCTTTTTCCTCTTCCTCCTCCTCTTCACCCTCGGACTCCTCAGATTCCTCCGACGGTTGCTCTGAGAGAGACGACGATCCACGCTCTCCGTCGAAGCCCAGGCCAAGGACTCCTCCGAGGTCTCCTCTGGAAGATCCTTCTTTTTCAGAGTTACTTAGGAAAATCCAGGAGGTTCATCAGTGGCACTCCTTGGAACCAGATCCTCAGCGTCTGAAACTCGCTGAACATCTGGATCTGCCTGTGACAGCTCCTACTTTGGTGCTACCCTGGATAGAGCCTCACGCCGACCTCGTTACCACTATATGGAAACAGCCGTCGGCTTTAGCCCCACTTCCTAGGAAGTCGAGCAGGCTATATCAGGCTCCAGATGGTGTTGATTTCCTGGATTCTCACCCTCGTGCCAACTTGGTTGTGATTAGCACCACTCACGGCCAGTCAGCCAACCCAAAACACCTCAGCTCGTCACCACCTGATGAGGAATCCCGCCTTCTGGACCAATATGGGAGGAAGATCTACGCTTCCTCCACGCTGGGGATCAGGGCCCTGAATTATGTCGGCCATATGGGGGACTACCAGAAGGCCATTCTGACCCAGGTGGAAGCCAAATTGGACTCCCTGCCTGACTCCCAAGTCAAGCAGGAGTTGGCTGATCTTGTCCGCTCTGTTTGTTGACCAGTCGACACATGCGTTGCAACATATGATGCAGTGGACACTGCTGGACTGAACTCAGCTTTCGCTGTGAGGCCTCTGGCGTCATGCTTGGCTCCGCGTGTCAGGTTGGTCCCGGAGGTGCAATCTGTTATCCAGGAAGCCCCTTCCGAGGGTCGGTGCTTTTCGGGGGTGATGTCAAGGACATCACCACCGATTTGCAAGAGAAGGGGATGGCACTGAAGTCAGTTGATTCCATGTACCATCCCCATCAGCAGCAGCGCCGTCCCTTTCGCAGACAGAATCAGCCCAAGGCGAAACCCCAGGGAAGGCGGGCCACAAAACGCCAGGCCCCCACAGCTGCTAAGCCCCACCCACCCAAAATGGGTGCTTCAGCTGTGGCGCTGCCCCACACCACCTGACTCCTCCCCTCTCCCACAGCCTCCGGACTCCCCAGAGGAACCAGTAGGAGGGAGGTTTTCCCTCCACGTTACGGGCTGAGAGAGGATAACAACAGATTCTTGAGTGCTCCAGCTCATCGAAGAAGGACACTCGATAGAGTTTCTTCAGAAACCACCTCGCCACCCGAAGTCATCATATTCAAGGGAAAATCTTCTCTTGGTCCAGGAGGAAATTTCAGCTCTACTGCTGAAACAAGCAATAGAACCAATTCCCCTTCATCTGCAAGGAACGGGTTACTATTCCCATTTCTTCCTGGTCCCAAAGAAGACAGGAGATCTCAGACCAATTCTGGATCTCAGTTCCCTGAATCTTTTCGTAGAATACAAAAGGTTCAGGATGCTCTCTTTGCAGATCCTTCTGCCCCTCCTCCAGCCGGGTCAATGGCTGTGTGCTCTGGATATGCCCGGATGCTTACCTGCACATTTCCATTCGCCCGTCCCACTGCAGATACCTTCGTTTTGCGTTCCACGGGGACCACTACCAATTCAAGGCACTCCCGTATGGTCTATCCTCGGCTCCCCGAGTATTTACCAAATGCCTGGTAGTGGTGGCGGCCCTCCTGTGTACCAGGGGAGTGCAGGTTTTCTCATACCTGGACGATTGGCTCCTGGTGGCCTCGTCCAGGGAGGAACTCCTGCACTGCCTCTCCCTTACCCAGCAGGTTTTTGCCTGCCTGGGTATTACCATCAACCATTCCAAGTCTCATCTGGTCCCATCCCAGAGACTGCAGTTTATTGGGGTGATTCTCGATACGACCACAGGCAAGGCCTTCCTGCCTCCGGACAGGGCATCCACCCTCCAGACCCAAATAAGTCTGCTGTCTGACCGCAGGAGGGTCTCTGCAAGGTCGGTCCTTCACCTTCTTGGGCTCATGGCAGCTGCTATCCCGACAGTTTCTCGCACTCGACTCCACATGAGAATTTGTCAGTGGATTCTACACTCCCAATGGGATCAGTTAGTGGATGACCTAGATCACCCAGTTCTGGTCTCCTCGCCGATGCTTCGAGACTTGCAGTGGTGGATGGTTCAAGAGAACCTGTTTCGGGGAGTTCCTTTCTTTCATCCTCCCCCCTCCCAGACTCTAACCACAGATGCTTCGGGCGAAGATTGGGGAGCCCATCTGGGCCCTCATCGGACCCAGGGCTCCTGGTCCAAGCTAGAACAAGCTCTCCACATCAGTGTGCTCGAGCTTCGGGCAGTGTTGTACGCTCTCCAACCCCTTCACCAATACATCCTTCCTGGTCACCTAGCCATCGAGACGGACAACATGTGCGTGGTTTGGTTTATCAACAAACGGAGAGACTCTGTCCTACCCTCTCTGCAGGGAGGCAATGAGGGTTTGGGATTGGGCAACACGACACGACCTTCATCTCACGGCACTTCACGTTCCGGGACTTGACAACACCCTGGCAGACAAGCTAAGTTGCTCTTCTGCTCTGACTCATGAGTGGGAACTGGACCAAGGGGTCCTAGACAATATCTTCCGACTTTGGGGAACACCACAGGTCGACCTGTTTGCATCCCTTCTGAATGCAAAACTTCCCGTCTTCTGCTCGCTCGTTCCAGAGCGAGGCGCTTTTTGGAGCGACGCTCTGTCTCTAGACTGGAAGGACAGATTCATCTATGCCTTTCCCCCAATTCCACTTATCCCACGATTCTTGCAGAAACTAGCTTCAGAAGGAGCACGAATGATTCTGATTGCTCCTTTCTGGCCCAGGCAAGTTTGGTTCTGTCTTCTACAACAATACTCAGAGGATCCTCCTCTTCCTCTGTCGCGAGGTTTACTGACCCAGGATCAGGGGACCCTGGTCCATCCAGGTCTCAAATCCCTTCAGCTGCGTGCATGGCTCCTGCAGACTTAGCTCAATCCCATTTTGGGGTGTCTCCCCAAGTGGTGGAGATTTTGGTGGAGGCCAGAAAACCCTCCACCAGATCCACTTACGCCATGAAGTGGAAAAGATTCACTATCTGGGCCGCATCCAAGAACGCGGAACCCTTTTCCTGCTCAGCGGGGCTTCCGCTGGAGTATCTACATCATCCATTTGACCTGGGTTTAAGTCATTCTTCTCTGAAGGTACGCATGGCGGCCATCTCGGCCTATCATGTTCCCTTTTCAGACAAAACTTTCGCTCAGTTGGAGGTCTCTAAGACCTTTCTCAGAGCGGTCCTCCATCTGAGGCCCCCCATCCGTACTCCTGCTCCCCTCTCGGACTTGAACTACTTTGTTCTCGAGAAACTTACTTTCCCTCCCTTCGAAACTGCAGCTTCTGTGGATTTGAAGTTCCTTTCGTGGAAGACTCTGTTCCTGGTGGCCATTACTTCTGTTCAGAGAATTTACGAGCTCCAGGCCCTGATGTGTAAAATCCCATACTTGATTTTTCACAAGGAACGTGTTGCTCTTCGCACGAATCCTAAGTTTCTTCCTAAAGTAGTAGCAGAGTCTACTCTAAATCAATCCATAGAGTTACCTGCCTTTTTCACACAGTACTCTAATCAAGGGTAGTATTTACTCCATACTATGGATGTTCACCGGATTCTGAGATACTACACCAACAGGATGAAGGATCTCAGAAAGACTGATCAATTGTTTGTCTCTTTTGCTCATAAAAGGGAAGGCAATGCTGTTTCCAAGCAATGCCTATCTAAGTGGTTGGCTCATTGCATCACTTTCTGTTATGACAAATACAACAAGACCCTCCCGGGTCAAGTAAGAGGCCACTCCACAAGAGGAGTAGCTGCCTCAGCGGCTTGTTTCAAGAATGTGTCTGCGGCAGACATCTGTGCTGCCGCCACCTGGACTTCCGTCCATACCTTTACTAAACACTACAGTTTGGATGTTGCCTCTCGCCATAGAGCAGGCTTCGGGCTGGCTGTTCTGCAAGGCCTCTTATCTTAAGGCTTGCACAGCTAGAACTGTTTTTTGGAGCAGTTTTCCTCCTCCCAGTGCCTCTCTTTGTTCCAGACTGCTTGGGATTCAGTCCTATATGTAATTACCTACTGCAAGAGCCCTCTCGAAGTAAGATAGTACAGTTATGTAAGAACTTACTGTAACAGTAGATCCTCGAGAGAGGCTCTTGCAGTAGGTAATACCTTCCCGCCCTCCATCCCCTAGGCTTTTTCAATTCCTTTTCCAGTGAGGGAAACATCTGCTCCTCTCTCGTCTGGCCTTTCTGCCCCATGGCGGGAAAGAACTGGAAGGCGGGCGTCAGGGACTGCCCCTTTATACCGACATCTCCTGACGCCGGTCACCTGACGTGGGGACTGCTACCTAGAAATTTTTCTGTGGGGTCCTGCCACCTGCCAGCATCAGTCCTATATGTAATTACCTACTGCAAGAGCCTCTCTCGATGATTTACTGTTGCGGTAAGTTCTTATGTAACTGTACTTTCTAGGAATGGTATATGTTGTTCATCCACATGGACCTCCCCGGCTGTGGACACGCACAACCTGTCTTCCAGCGGGCTAAAATCTGACATCATGGGGTGCAGCCAAGGTATATAACACCCGGGTGGGTGGAAGGAGCCAGCTTGAAGACTTCCAGCAAGATTTAAAGGGGAAAGGGACATGCCAGTAAGTGTGGATGAGCAACATATACCACTCCTAGAACTACTCTTTTCCAAGGTGCATTGACCCTGGAACAGGGCACCTTGGTCCATCCAGGCCTGCGGACCCTTCACCTACGTGCGAGGCATCAACTGACATAGCCACTTGCTTTGGACTATCCTCGAGAGTGGCACAGATTCTTGTGGAGGCCAGAAGGCCATCCACTAGATCCACCTATGCAATGAAATGGAAGAGTTTTTTCCATATGGACCGCATCCAAGGAGTGGGACCCCTTCTGCCCCATTCCACAAGTTTTGGAGTACCTGCTGTACGTCTCTGACCTTGGACTTGGTTACTCGACCTTGAAGATCCACTTATCAGCCATCTCTGCCTACCACATTCCAGTGGATGGCAAAACTTGGGCACAACTGGTAGTATCCAAGACATTCTTAAAAGGGATTCTTCATTTGAAACCCCCAACCAGGGGCCCTGCTCCTCCCTGGGATCTGAATTTCATTCTAGAAGAACTTGCTCCGTCCTCATTCGAACCAGCTGCGAGTTGTGACATTTGCTACCTTTCCTGGAAAGTGCTCTTTTTAGTTGCCATTACTTCAGCTCAAAGGATTTCCGAGCTTCAGGCCCTGATGTGTAAGGAGCCTTATCTGATTTTTCATAAAGACCAGGTGGCTCTGCAGACAGATCCTAAGTTCTTGGCTAAGGTGGTTTCAGAGTTCATCTTAAATCAAACTATTCAGTATCCAGTGTATTACCCAGAGCATTCCATTCAGGGTGAAGCAATTCTTCGTTACTACATGAATCGGATGAAACCAGTATGTAAAACTAACCAGTTATTTGTTGCCTTTGAGCCCAAAAGAGAGGGCACTGCAGTTTCAAAACAGTGTTTGTCCAAATTGTTGGCAAACTGTATTATTTTTTGTTATCATAAGTATAACAAGCCTCTTCCGGGGGAAGATAAAGGGCATTGAACCAGACACATGACTGCTTCTGCTTGTTTCAAGAACGTCTCCACCGTGGATATCTATGCAGCTGCCACTTGGAGTTCTGTCCACAGCTTCACTAGGCACTACAGTTTGGACATTGCTTCTAGGCAGAGAGCAGGCTTTGGCCTAGCTGTTCTTCAGGGACTGTAGTCCTAAGATCCCCATTTCCTGTAGACTTGTTCCTACCTCCCGTGTCTCAGACTAGTCTAAATTTGACTGCTTGGGACTCGGTCCTATCTGTTAGTACCTACTGCAAGAGCCCTCTCGAAGTAAGATAATACAGTTATGTAAGAACTTACTATAAGAGTAGATCTTTGAGAGAGGCTCTTGCAGTAGGTACTGCTTTCCTTCCCACCTGTGACAGGGTTGAATATGGCCTTATCCCAGTTGTTATGCAGAAAGTGTTTAAATATAAGGATCTGTTCTATCCTCTCATTTCCTCTCTCTGTCTGGTTGAGCAACCAAATTTTCTCATGAGACCTAGGAATTGATCACCTCAACAGTCTTGCAATTCTCTGCCTCTCTACCTTCTCTTCCTGTTCTGTCTTTTCCTCCTCCCCGCATATCTGCTGGTATAAAAATATATATGAATCGTTTTGTGGAAATAAAATTGATGCTGGGATTTGCTAGTTTAAAACTGTGTATAGTTATACTGTTTAAATGATTGCAAAGCTTAAACTGTAGATGGTTATACTGTTGAAATGATTGTAAAGCTATTTGGAACTCAAAGGGTTAACCTGAGATGCAATTGTTAAGCCTTTTGCAGAAGAAGTAAACGAGGTCGGTTCTGGGTCACAATGTTCTTTTTGCTGCACCTGCTGAAACTTACAAGAACACTGTGTGAGAAGCATGCTGTTTTCGTAATGAGCTCCTGCACAGACTTATGAAAAGCAGCTGCAGTGTTTTGTAAAAAAGAGACAGAGGCTGGGAGAGACTGAGATTGGAAATTGAGTAAACCCAGATGGACTTTATCTGTTTATACTGCCTTTGTAAATAGTTGTACCGAACAATTTATTTTTTTATTTTACTGTTAATAATAAATCACTTGTTGCGAATTTTACAACTGCTCCTGGTTTTCCTATGCTTCCTGACCTGTGCCTCAACGACAGATGGTGTCAGCCTAAGTGGGATTTATGCTGTGCATACTCTAAGCCAGGAGTTTTGTGTGCGAGTACTAGACCTGGTACCAGGGAAGCATAGAAGAAAGATGTGGATTCTGCAGCAGCAAGCACAGGAGTGCCTACCAGGAGAATGGCAGCCAAACTAGCAGACAGAAGTCCAAGCTGAGACTGGACAGCTAGCACCAGTTATAGAAAAAGAACAGGCAGTGACAGAACCTGAAAGCCTGACTGCCTTTTTCAAATGGTGGGCTATACAACAAAAAGAGATGGAGGCACAGGGAGAAAAAGAGATTCAACATTTGAAGCACAGAGAAAAGAAGAAATGCAACAACTCGAACAGCAGAGAAGAGCTGCAGTGATCGATGAATGCCTTGCAAGTTTTCAAAGCTGGAAGATCTGGCGCTGGTCCAGCAGAGCAACAAGACACAAACAACTTAAAATACATTAAACTTTCACAGTAGTGTCCTTTGGATGATATCAAAGCATACCTGAACACTTTTGAAAGTGTTGCTGCAGTATGCCAGTGGCCAAAGCAGCAATGGACAATCAGACTGGTGCCTTACCTGATAGGGAAAGCCGAACTTGCTTACAGCAGTATGGACACTGCACAGTCAGAAAACCATGACCTGGTGAAAAGCGAATTACTGAAAAGGTGTGACATCTCAGGAGAGATCTACAGGCAGAGATTTCAGTCTCTGAAGTACAACTCCGTCAACGATCCTCGAGAAATCTTCGCCCATCTCAGAGAACTCTTGATAAAATGGCTCCAACCAGGAGGGCAAAACAGTCCCACAGATCGACACATTTGCAATGGAGCAATTCATCAACATCCTGCCTACAGATGTGCAGCTCTGGGTAAAAGAACACCGACCAGAGAGTGGCAAAAAGGCTGTTTCTTTGGCAGAAGACTATCAAATGGCCAGACAGATGCCACAGCAGCATGGTAACAGTCGAGCCACCAGTAAGAAACCCTTTTTCCCATTTAAACTCAAAGTTTGATAAGAACTCAGGTTGGGGTAACAGATTTGTGCCCAAAGACATTATTTGCTAGAACTGTAATAAGTCAGGTCATATTGTCTTACTTTGGGGGCTACTCTCGACACCCACACCTGCTCGCTATACACTGAAACTGAGTGGCTCCCACTCCATCTTAGGGGGCAGTACCAAACCTGCCTACTTAAAAAAAAAAAAAAAAAAAATAGTACTACATGGACTGACCATCCCCCACACTGGGCAGACACTTTAAGCTGGCCGTCCCAACGAAATCCACCTGTAGTGCAGTCACTGGCAAGATGGTGATTCCCTTAAAAAGGACGAATCTTGCCCTAAATTCCATGCTGTATCAATGTCCAAAATGGTACAATGAACTACCTGCTGTCCTTACTGATACTACCAAGATTAGTACCTTCAAAGCTGGGCTCAAATCTCTCCTTGGCTCTAAAATTAATTCTAGGGACATGGATATGTTGTTCATCCACACTCTCTGGCAGGTATCCTTGCCGCTTTAATTCTTGGCGGAAGGTCTTCAGGCTGCTCCTCCCACCCACCCAGGTGGTAAAACTCTCGGCTCCGCCCCATGACTCCAGATCTTCCTTACCGCTTGGAAGCTCAGGTTCCCTCCTTAGCGCTCTGCGTTTTAGACTGGATCCTATTTCTTCAGTTACCGTCGAGAAGTGATTTTAAAGATTTCTAAACTTGGTCTTCATCTTCCCTCGTGGCTCGATGGACCGTCTGTTCGGCTTTGGGAGGTGCCCTTGCAGGCAGAAAATGTCCAGGGCCGGATCCGCATTCCACGTCGTCTACTGCTTAGGCCTAGATCACGACCCGCAGGTCTCATGAGTTGTGCCGTCCTTTCTCGACCAATGTTCTGGACGATCGCGCGTCCGCTTGTGCCTCGGCGCCTGGGAAACGCTCACCAGTAAACCAAAGAGGCCTGCTACGGTGTCCGGGCGGCTGGTTTAGCTGAGCAGCTCGAGCAGATGATCGCCTTCGAGGAGGAGGTGGCCCAGGCCACATCCTCCTCGGCCGCGGCATTTATCCCGCTCTCTCTGAGTTCCTCGTATACAGCTTCGGGACATTCTTCTCGGCCCAAGAAAAGGGAATCAAAAGGTAAGTCCCATCATCGGCGTTCGTGGGAGCAGGAGAGGTCCCCCTCCACGGGCAGCCGACCATCGACTTCAGTCGAGGTTGTGGCTGAGACCGCTGGCTTCACGGTGCCCCCGTCAGGCCAGCCTGCCAAGACTCCCGTCGATGAAGTCGAGATTTTTCTCGATCCGTTAGACAGGCTGTCGACTGGAGAAGCCGACAAACCTACTTCACCGGTTCCCCCGGTGGATACCGAGGATCTGCCTCCTCCTTCGGGACCGCGGTCCCGGTTAAAGTTCGAGCGAGGAAGGCGGGTATCCCCGCCCTTCCAGACCACCTCGGTCCCCGAAGTCTCGGTCTCTGACCTCTTCTCGGTCCACCCGTTCCGCCGACATAGGCGGTCTCGGTCTCGTTAGCGAAGTAAGCGGCAACGCCGTTCTTCCTCGTCCTCCTCCTCAGGTTAGGAGAGGCTACGGCGCAAGTTGCGCCGGCGCTACGAGGATCTGATGTTGCAGCAGTTGCTGTTATCCGGGCCTAAGCCGACCCCGGCCATCAAGTGGCTGTTGCCGGAACGGCCGAAGCAACCACTCGTTCCAGTCGAGTTGCCCGCCCCAGGGCCGGTTGCTAAGCCAAAACCAGCTGGAACACTGATTGTGGTGGAATGTCCGCCTCCACAACCAAAGTCTGGGGCACCGACCAAGAATTCTCGGTCAGGTCATGGCCTGCCCCACAGGTTGTCGGTCACCCTCACTCCCGACTGCCCTCGGCAGGTAGATGGTGGCTCAGGGCCGAGGCAGCTCTTTGCAGACTCTTCGGAATCCGACGACGATTTCTCCCTGTTCTCCAGGCAGCGCGATCTGGAGTCCTCCAGGGGCCAGTCAGTGGACGATAGCCTATCGTCCTTCTTGGGTCTGCTTCGACTCATCTCGGAGTCCACCGAGATGCCGCTCGAGCCCGTGTCCAAACGGGCCAAGTATCCCCTAATGGAGATTCTGGACCAAGGGGATTCTCCCACGGAGGCCTTTCCGGTGGCTGAGGCCATTGTCGGCCCAGCCTTGGAGCTTTGGCAGCAGCCTGCTTCCTGTCCTGTGCCCTCGGCCAGGATGGCCAGGAAGTATGCGGTCCCTACCGGCTCTTTGCCCGGTTTCTCAGAACACCCCTCTGCCGAGGGGTTAGTCACCGACAGCGTTTTCCGGCGTTCCGGTAATGCTCAGGATGTGGACAAGCCCCTGAGGAAGGGTCCAAAAGCTGGACTTTGCCGGGCATAAGGTGTACGCTGTGTCCTCCCTCGGCCTCCAACAGGCCAGCTCGGCCGTGCTGATGGCACACTTCTCCCACGCCCTCATGGGCTCCCTGGATGAGGTCGTTCCTCATCTCCCGCCTGACCTGCAGACCACGGTCCGCCAGGTGCAGGACCAGGGTAGGGCAGTGTCGAAGCAGCAGCTCCAGACTGTTCTCAACATAGGTGATTCCTGTGCCAGGTCAGTAGCGGCCACAGTGACCATGCGACGCAGGGCATGGCTGAGGATATCCACCTTCACAGCGGATACCCAGCACAAATTGGCGGACGTCCCCTTCTTGGGGACTGACCTCTTCGGCCCTGGAGTGGAGGGACACCTCCAGCGGATCGAGAAATCCAATGCCACTCTGGACTCGGTCACCTCCGCCCAGAGGGACAAAGACCGCCGTCAGCAGCAGAAGTCCTTTCGTCCTTCAGTCCCTGCTCCTCGACCGGCCCACCAGCAACAGGGCCAGCAGGCTCGCGCTTGGCGTCCCAAACCCAAGCCGACGGCTTCCTCCAATAGGAAGCAAGGAGGTAAAGGCCTGGGAGGTCCCTCGGCCGGTTCTTCTCCAAGCCAGCCCAGTGACAGGTTGAGGGGTGCCGCCCCCAACCTCGTCACTCCCCCCTGGGTTCCCTCCATGGGGGGACGGCTCCGCCACTTCCTTTCCGCCTGGTCCGCTATCACCACGGACCGCTGGGTGTTGGAGGTGGTGAGGAAAGGCCTGCCTCTGGAGTTCGAGCAGGTCCCATGGCACTGAGCCGTACCTCGCCCTCGGGAAACTGGGGTCCAGCCTAGCTGTCGGCCCTTGAGGCGATATTGCCCTGCTCCTCGAAAAAGAGGTAATCTGGAGGTGGTGGACCTTCTCCAGACCCAGGGTTTGTGTCCAGGTACTTCCTGGTGCCAAAACAGACGAGGGGCTGGCTCCCCATTCTCGACCTGCACAACCTGAACAAGTTCCTAAGGTCTCGGACCTTCAGGATGGTCACTCTGGCTCAGATAATCCCATCCTTGGAACGAGGCGTGTGGTTCTGCTCCCTGGACCTCCAGGATGCGTTCTTTCACATCCCAATCTGTCCATCCCATCAGAGGTTCCTCCGCTTCAGAGCGGAGGGATCTGTAGACAAGTTCCGGGCCATGCCTTTTGGCCTCTCCCTAGCTACCAGGGTCTTCACCAAATGCATGGCAGTGGTGACAGCATTACTTCAGCGCCGAGGGGTCCGGGTGTACCTTTACCTGGACGATTGGCTGATAGCAGCCCCCTTCAGACCGGAGGCGGAGCAGTCCAGAGATCTGGCCCTCCAGGTTTGCTCTCAGGTTGGCCTCCTCATCAACGAGGCCAAGTCGGAATTCGTGCTAAAGCGGGTGATTCTGTTCATCGGGGCAGAGCTCGACTCTCTGCGAGCCAGAGCACGGCTCCTGGCGGACAGGGCCGAGGTTCTTCCTCCTTTGCCCAATCATTTCTGGTTGGGCAATTGTGCCCTGCCCGGGACTTCCTGCGCCTCTTGGGCCTCATGGCGGCCTGCACCAGCGTGGTCCATTGGGCCCATTGGTACATGCGTCCCCCTCAATGGGGACTGTCCAGCCAGTGGTCATAACGCCGCGATCCGTTGGACCGGCCTGTGACAGTGACCCAGGAGATGTGGAACGCTCTCCAATGGTGGATCGTTCCAGCACACCTGCAGGAGGGTTTCCCGTTCGTCCGCCCCGAGCCGACGGTGTCCCTCTCAACTGACGCGTCTCTGATGAGTTGGGGTGCCCATCTGGGGGAACACCGAGCGCACGGCCTCTGGTCCCCTCGGGAGTCCCGATGCCACATCAACCTGCTGGAGCTCCGAACGGTCCGTCTAGCTCTCACCGCCTTTGCTCCGTTTCTGCGGGGTCAAGTGGTTCAGGTCCAGACTTACAACACCACGACCATGTACTATCTGAACCGCCAGGGCGGGACGCGCTCCTTGCTGTTATGCAAGGAAGCTCTCCGCATTTGGTCCCTAGTGCGCAGCCTGGAGGCGGATCTCCTTGCCATTCACGTGGCAGGAGCCTCCAGTACCCTGGCCGATGCCCTAGGCCGGATAGGGGCTGCATCTTACGAGTGGCCTCTCCTGCCGGAAGTAATACAAGATCTCTTCTCCCACTGGGGCACGCCTCAGGTGGACCTGTATGCCTCCAGGGAGAATGTGAAGCTGAGTCTGTTCCATGCCCGGCCCCCCTCCTCAGCAGGGCTCGCTGCAGGGGGATGCCTTCTCGAGGCCGTGGACCCCGGGCCTCTTCTACACCTTTCCCCCATTTCCCTTGATCCACAAGGTGCTTCTCAAGGCGAGGAGGGACAAGGCGCAGGTGATTCTGGTAGCCCCAGACTGGCCCCGCCAGTTCTGGTATCCAGATCTCCTCAGCCTCAGCTCCAGGCTCCCGAGGCGGCTTCCAGCCCGCCCGGAACTGATCTCAGTCAATCAGGGGAAGGTATTCCATCCGGACCTTCAATCCCTGCACCTGACGGCCTGGTTCCTGAGCGGCTAGAGTTCCAGGCTCTGGGTCTTTCCGACGAGGTCCTCAACGTCGTTGAGGCGTCCCGTAAGGAGTCGACCTGGAAATGCTGTGCCTTCATATGGAAGAGGTTTTCCATTTGGTGTCAGGGGAAGGGCTTGGACCCTTCCGACTGCTCCTTGGCAAGCATTCTGGACTACCTGTGGTCCCTTTCTCAGCAAGGGCTTCGATCGACGACCCTAAAGGTGCACCTGGCAGCCATCTCTGCTTACCGGGTGTGGGCTGGCAAGCAGTCGGTGGCACAGGAGAAGGTGGTCGGGCGCTTTTTCAAAGGCCTTGACCACATTTCCCCTCCAGTGCGAGAGCCTCCACCTCCGTGGGATCTACTGCTGGTATTGGCCAAGCTCATGGGCAAGCCATTCGAACCAATGCACAGGTGTGATCTTTCACACCTGTCGTGGAAGACTACCTTCTTGGTGGCTATCCGTCAGCCAGAAGGATGGGGAGAGCTCAGGCGCTTTCCGCCGAACCTCCCACCTGGTCTTCCACAGGGACAAGGTTGTCTCACGCCTCCACCGAAATTCCTTCCGAAGGTGGTGTCAGTGTTTCACCTTAACCAGGTGTTTACTCTGCCGGTGTTCTACCGCAATCACACTTCGGAGGCAGAGTATAGGCTCCATACTTTGGACCCTAGACGAGAGCTCACTTATAAGTAGTGGAAGGCTGAAGTTCGGGGAGAGGTTCGCCAGCTGTTTGTCACCTACGCTGAAGCCGCACCTGGCAGATCTGCAGCAAAGCGGACGATAGGCAGGTGGATCACCTCCTGCATAGAGCTCTGCTACACGTTGGCAGGCATGGAGCCTCCCAGAGGGATAAGAGCTCATTCTACCCGCCATACCGCTGCATCGGTAGCTGCTTCCAGGGACGTCCCTATCCAGGATATCTGCAGGGCTGCTACCTGGAAGTCTGCACATACCTTTATTACCCACTACCGCATCGACCTCGAGTCACGCCGGGATGCTGGTTTTGGGGCCTCAGTTCTCCAATCTTTCTTTCCCAAGTAAATATTGGGGGGGTGCGCCTTGCCTTCCTCCTCCCGGAGAACTGCTAGGAGTCTGCCAGAGAGTGTGGATGAACAACATATCCATGTCCCTAGAAATACAGGTTACTCACCTGTAACAGGAGTTCTAGGAATGGTATATGTTGTTCATCCACACAACCCACCCGACCTCCCCGGCTTCAGTGCACAGCCTGAGATTCCAGCGGGCCAGATTTGGCGTCATGGGACGGAGCCGAGAGTTTTACCACCCGGGTAGGTGGGAGGAGCCAGCTTGAAGACCTTCCCGCAAGAATTAAAGCGGCAAGGATACCTGCCAGAGAGTGTGGATGAACAACATATACCATTCCTAGAACTCCTGTTACAGGTGAGTAACCTGTATTTGTACCTGCTTGAGCTAATGTGATAGTACCTCACCCCCCGTTTTCCATTTACCTACCCCTCGCTACATCTTTCAGCTATATATCACTTTTTTTCTTAACCCCCTCCCCTTCCCCTAATTACCCGACTGTGGCCTCACTTGGTTGAAGTCACCTCTCCCCTACTCTGGCTATGTCACCTTCAGCTGAACCCCCCAACCCCTCTTTTCTAATCAGTCTATCTGTTAATATTTACTAATTTGATGCATAAAAGTTCAGATGTTACTATTACTGCCTGTGTATATGCTTTGTTTTTTCTCTTCTTTTTTTTTTTTTCTCTGTAAATCTTGTATTTTTGTAATGTTTATTCAACACTGATGTGGAACCTTTGAGAGTGAGTCCTTCACTCAAAGGTATTAATCCCAAACTGAAATAAATAAATATTGCAAGAAATTGCCATAAGAAGAGTGACGCTGGAGCAGATTTGTCCTTAGCAAATTGGGGCAAGTACTTAGATGTAAAGGGACTTACAAATTCGGAAAGCAGACAGATCCTAGTACATATTGAAGTGCACACAGGCATCAACAGGTTTTTCACCATATGAAATGATGTATGGTAGACAACCTAGAGGGCCACTAGATGTAATAAAAGAAACATGGGAAGATAACCCCCATCAGAAATAATCTATTATATCTTGTATGTTTGCCCTGAGAAAGAACCTGGCAAATATTTTGAAATTGCCCATAGTAATCAGGAAGAGGCCCAGAACTAGCAGAAGGCGTATTAAGACCATGGGGTAAAAGAAAAAGTTTTTGAGCCAGGTGAAAAGGTCTTGATCTTCCTGGACATAAGGTCTCCACCACTCATTCACACTAATGGGACTACGGCGGAGGCACTAGGACCCAGCGGGAGCCAAAAAATCTTCAGGAGGGCCAGCGCCTAGGTAGGGCCACAAGGGAGCGGCACAGTGAACCCAGCTTGCGCCGTATAGGCTACCTCGGCGTCGACCCTCCGACCGCCTCCGTTCCTTTTCCCTGCCGTCAAGTGCGCTTCAGTGACAACGTTGCTTGCCCGCTGGGAGTCGAAACTTCATGTCTGTACAACAGCAGCTATAGTCTTCAGTTTCAATTAATTAGTTTTATTTTCCATAAAATAAATATAAATAAGTACTTTTATTCAAGTACATTTTTCGTCAGACGTCTTCAGCCCTCCTTCGATGGAGTCAACCAGGAGCGGGGCATGTGACGGTAGGGAGACTTTGCATGAAAGCTGTTCAGTCAGCAGGGTTGGGTCTGGTCCGCTGCCCTTTACGGAGGGTGAGTCCGACTACAGGCAGTCCAGTGCTCGGGGGCGCATGGGCAATCTTCCCAAAAGCACAAAAAGGGAGCGGTTCTATTCTCGATCCTCGTTAAGGACTCTCTCTGCACCACTCGGCCTGGAGTTCTTCTTCAGCCTCCCAGTCGAAAAAGAAACTGCACCGCTCAAGGTCGCCTTCTGGTAAGTCTGCATATCAACCCTCAACCGCCGCAGTTCCTTTTTTCCCCGCCATAGAGTGCGCTTCAATAATGACGACGTTCACCGGCTGGGAGTCAAAACTTCACCTCTGTACAACAGCATCTATAGTCGTCAGTTTCAATTAGTTCATGTATTAGTTTTATTATTTTCCTTAAAAGAAATATAAGTAATTTTATTTAAATTTTTCATCAGAAGACGTCATCAGCCCTCCGACGGAGTCGACCATCAGCAGGACAGGTGACGGTAGGGAGACTTTGCATGGAAGCTGTTCAGCCAGCAGGGCTGGGTCTGGTCTGCCGCCCTCTCTACGAGGAGGGGGTTTGACTACAGGTAGTCCGGTGCTGGGTGGGGGTGGGAGATGGGCAGTCATCCCAAAAGCACAAAAGGCGGTCCTATTCTCGGCCTCGTCGGGGACTCTGTACGCTTCGGCCTCCGAAGTTCTTCTTGACCTTCGGTTGAAAAGAAATAGCACCGCAAGGGTCACCTTCTGGTATGTCTCTGGCGTTGATCGTCTGTTTCTGGAGGCAGAGCCCAGACTCTGACTCTTCCGGGGTCCCTTCCGGTCTCTGTTCCTGGTGGCCGGCCTCCTCAACTCTGGAGTCCCTCCCCACCTACGGGGGGGGGGTCCTCTGGTAAGCAGTTTAAGCAGTTTCACCATTGGGCCGCTCTTATGGAGCACTGGGTTCGGTGGTTGTCCTGTCTGCCCGAGCCGGCGAGTCCGACACTGGGTCCTTCGGCCTGTCTGTTTCAGACCCACGTGGCTGGGCAGTTGCTTTTAATCATGGTGATGCCTCTTTCTCCGTGCAGTCAACGCCACGCTCTGATGTTTATCCCCCTCATATGGCTGCAGCACAGGGGTCCACACCAGTAACTTTATCTCCTGATGAATTTCTTTGTTTCTCCTCAGTGAGTCGGAGGTTGGGAACTTCTGCTTCAGTGCTGCAGACAGCAGCGCTGGCTTCTCCAGCGCCAGTGTCATTTTCTGCACTGCCTCCTGTAGCAGCGCTGAGAGTGCCTGTGGTGCTTCATAGGTTACAGGGGTTTTCGACTGATTCGCTCTGCTAAGCGAGTCTTTGCTGCCTCCACCCTGGGCATGCATACTGCTAGCTACCAGGGCTACTTCTCTCAATATGAGTATACACTCTGACATTTGCTCAGAACCATGGTAGAAGCTATTCCAGATTCGGAAGTTAATACAGAGCTCCTTCAAACCATTACTGGAGGTACTAAATCCAGTAATCAACAGCTCAAAGCTGGCTTGGATCCCTTTGAGACTGCCTCCAGAACAGCGGCAGGTGATATTTGCACCCATTGCCACTCTTGGTTGCACACATCTGGCTACACAAATGATGCCTAACAGAGGGCTATGGCCTTTGCTTTTGATGGCACGTACCTGTTTGGTCCTTGGGTCAAGGAGGCGTTAGAGGCCACTCGGAAAACTAGAAAGGCCAGGCCGTCTTTCGCAGGACCTCAATGGGGCGGCAACAGGCGTCAGTTTTATAAAAGTCAGTCCTTTTATGGTACAGGCAGAGGGGGCTTTGACAAAATCCAGACCCCTCAGCCGAAAAAAAAAATGCAGTAGAAGGCACAGGGCCCCAAAGCGCCCAGTGCCACCCTCTGAGATTCCGGCCCAATTCCCAGCTCAGTTGTCCAAGGGGGACTCTTCCTCGGCAGTAGGAGGGCGTCTGACTCAGTTTTACGATCGGTGGAAGTCGATCACATCAGACAGATGGGTGCTCAGGGTAATCTGTAAGGGGTACTCTCTAAATCTGTCGGAAACCCCTCCAGATCATCCACCTACACGACAGCCCATGATGTCTGTCTCTGTCAGACCTTCTTGCTTCCAACATCCAAGGCCTTTTGAACAACAGGGCAGTAGAGATAGTTCTGCTGGATCAACGGAATGCAGATTTCTACTCCCATTACTTCCTAGTGCCAAAGAAAACTGTAGGCATGCGCCCCATTCTAGACCTCAGGAAGTTAAACAAGTTCCTTTTCAAGGAAAAGTTCAAAATGATGTCATTCGGTACACTCTTACCTCTGATTCATCAACACGATTGGCTAGCCTCCCTGGACATGTTGTACACCTACCAACACGTTCTCATTCACCCAAACCATCCCAAATACCTCAGGTTCATGGCGTTGGGTCAGCACTTCCAATTCAGAGTCCTGCCCTTTGGGCTCTCCTCGGCTCCTCGAGTGTTTACAAAGTGCTTCACAATTCTCGCAGCACGTCTAAGGAAGCTCGTAATTCAGGTGTTCCTGTATCTGGACAACAGGCTTCTGGCAAGTCTCTCCAGACAAGAAGCTCTGGAAGCCGTGGCTGCGGCTTCAAAATTCCTCATGTCCATGGGAGTCCTACTAAACCTGTGAAAGTCACATTTTAGCCCTCCCAGCAGCTCCTCTTCATAGGAGCCCTTCTGGATACTTCCATCGAAAAAACCTTTCTTCCAGAGGACAAAAGGAGCGATATTCTTCAGATGGCCCGCTTCACCAGAGAAAACTCCGTCTGGGCTCTCTCAATGCAATGAATGCTGGGTCTCATGGCATCCTCAGTATTCACTGTGCCCCTCGCTCGCCATCACATGAGAACTACCCAGTGGATGCTCAGCACCCAGTGGTCTCTGACCACACACCCACAGTCCTTTCATTTCAAGGTGACGGAACCGCTGAAACTGTCACTTACGTGGTGGACTCAGGAGGACTACCTTCAGGAAGGTTATCCCTTTGCCACTCTAGATCCCCAGATCTCCATCCCTACTAGAATGGGGAGCTCACTGCCTGGATCTCCACACCCAGGGTCGTTGGAGTCGAGACAAGTCTCAGCTTCACATGAAAGTTCTGGAAATGAGAGCCGTCCTCTGTGCAGTCCACACCTTGAAGGACATGCTCTGTCACAAAGTCATTCTCCTTCAAACGGACAAGGCAGTGATGTATTACACCAACAAGCAGGGGGGAGCACACTCTTAACCCCTTATGCAGCGAAGCGATGAGGGTATGGGAATGGTGTCTGGAGCACAAAGCTCTGATCCAGGCAGTTTACCTGCCAGGAGTCCAGAACGACCTGGTGGATCATCTCAGCAGAATGGAGACAGATCCTCACAAGTGGTCTCGACGCAAACAGCGTGCTATCACTCTTCAAAGAAGAGTGGGGAACTCCAGATCTGGACCTTTTTGCGTCCCCACTCAATGCAAAACTGCCTCTCTTCTGCTCTAGAAATCCAGGACTTACCGTTTTTTGTCAGGATACATTCAGACTGTGGTGGACACACACTTTCTGTACGCATTTCCTCCTCTTCTCCTAATTCAGAGGGTGCTGCTCAAACTGGAGGCACGGGCGGGGGGTAGGATGATTCTCATTGCCCCTTTCTGGCCTTGTCATCAGATCTGGTTTCCATTAATCAACAGATTATCAGAAACCTCTCCCAAGACTGCTTCCACTTCATAAGAACCTGCTTACCCAGGGTCCTGTAGTCCATCCCACCTGAAGTCCCTTCACCTCCATTGCTTGGCTCGTGAGTTGATAGAGGTGAACTGGTTTAACGTTTCACATAGGGTCTCAGATATTCTGTTAGCGGCACACAAGCCAGCTACTCGGAAAACCTACACGGCTAAGTGGAAGCATTTCTCCATTTGGTGTGCAAAATCCTCCTGGAACCCCTTTTTCTGCCCACCAAACAAGGTCCTAGAGTATCTTCTAGCGCTCTTAAACCCAGGCCTGCAATACTCGCCTGTTAATGTTCACCTTTGCACAGTCTCAGCATACCATGAGCCTGTACACTCCATGTCTCTGGCATGGCTTCCTGTAGTCAACAGGTTTCTTAAAGGCATTCTACATACCAGCCCACCAGTCAGACAACCAGTAGCAGCCTGGGACATTGACTTTGTGCTAGACATGCTCACCCATAAACCTTTCGAGCCTCTAGCTACTTGTGACCTCAGATTTCCGACTTGGAAAATGGCCTTCCTTGTAGCCATCACTTCTGCCCACAGAGTGTCGGAATAGCATGCTTTGGTCACAGACCCCCGTGTACTGTACTTCACAAAGACAAGGTGGTTCTCAGGACCCACCCCAAGTTTCTTCCCAAGGTTGTCTCAGAATTCCATCTGAATCAGCCCTTGGTCCTTCCTACCTACTTCGCGAACTTCTAGAATGAGGGAGAGTGTACCCTACATTCCCTTAATGTGAAGACAGCCTTGCGGTTCCACTTAAACAGGACTAAGGAAATCCACACTGCTAAACTGTTTGTCTCCTTTAGCACGGCCCAGCTGGGCCAGCCTTTTGCTATCAGGTGTATTTCAGCATCGCTAGGGGCATGCTTCCATCACTGCTTCTCCATGTCACATGTTAAGCTAGAAGGCAGCGTATATGCTCATTCTACCAGAGCAGTCACGGCCTGTCTGGCAGAAATCCGTAATGTGCCCATTGCAGACATCTACAATGCAGCCACTTGGAGTTCCTTGAACACATTTGTGAAGCATTACTGCATTGGACATCAATGCCAGGCAGCATCAGACTTTTGGCAGGGCAATCCTTAATGGAGTTCTATCCTAAGTGAGCTCCTGTCTCCTGCTGCCCGTCTGTGGGGATTATTTAGCTCGGTACTCTGCAATTAATGTGAATGAGTGGTGGAGATTTTGTCCGGGAAGATATGTAAATTACGTACCTACCATAATTCTTGATCTTCTTGAATGAAGTCTGCACCACTCATTCACACGCCCACCCACCATTACCCAAGCTCACTTTACTGTTTGTGGTCTTCACTCACTTGTTGGCTGGGCTGTGAAGGCTATCTCATGTCCGACAATAGGTTAGTTTCACTAGGTTAGTTACGTTGCATCTCCTCGGTAAAAAAGGTACTGAGACAGTTGGAGGGTCGACGGCAAGGTAGCCTGTATGGCGCGAGCTGGTCTCGCAGTGTTGCTTCCTCGCGGCCCTACCTAGGTGTGGCCCTCCTGAAGATTTTTGGCTCTCGCTGGGTCCTAGCGCCTCCAGCGTAGTCCCATTAGTGTGAATGAGTGGAGACTTCATCCAAGAAGATCAAGAATTTCGGTAGGTATATAATTTACATTTACTGTTGTCCACTACAGAAAATAAACTGTTAATGAAGTGGCAAGGGCCTTATAAAGTGCATAGACGTACTGGCACAGTAAACTATGAGATTGAGACCCATGATAGGAAAAATCCTACAAAGATATACCATGCTAACCTTCTCAAGAAATGGGCTGAAAAAACATCAAAAGCTGTTTTGCTGGTTTTACCAGAAACTGATAAAGAAGATATTGATGTAGCTTATGATAGACTGGAACAAACAGTAACTGCTGATGCTGTCAAGGTGAGTGTTTCCTTAGCCTCTGAACAAACTGCAGAAATTTGTAGCTTGCTAAAGACATTTAACAATACTTTTACCACAGTACCAGGCCGAGCAAAAGGGGTTGAGCATGTAATAGGGACAAGAAATGCTCATTCTGTTAGGCAAAAGACATACAGATTACCAGAGTGGTTAAGAGCAGACATGGTTAAGGAAATACAAAAAATTTAAGAACTGGGTATCATAGAAGAGTCAAGAAGTACTTGGTCATCACCTGTGGTGATTGTAAACAGAAAAGAAGGGGGTGTAAGAATCTGCCTTGATTTTAGGAAACTTAATCAAGTAGCAGAATTTGACAGTTATCCTGTGCCCAGAATAGATGATTTTTTTCATTCTTGCCTGCCTGAGGTCCCCAGCCCGAGCCTCCTCTCCCCCACTGCAGCCCAGTCCGGCTCAACCTTGTAGTGGGGCCCCCTCATCTGTGGGTGCTCTTAGAGACTGGCCAGGCTGCAGGTGAGGGCCTGGGTGAAGGAACTAGAAGGCTGGATGGGTGGAATCCGGCGGTGGGCATGGGGGACAGGTGCCGTTGCCTACCCTGCAGATCTGGGTTTTTCCTTGTTCTGGTGTGCTCATCCCCGAGCGTGGCATGCAATGACACCATGGCGCTTGGCAACCTTGCCAGTGCTAGCCACACTCCCCCACATCTTTGGTCCACGTCCTGCAGCGCCTCCGATCTGCATTGCAGGTTGCTGGGATATGGGTCAACCCTGTAGCCCTATCCCCGGGAGAGAAGAGCTGTCCCTAGTATGCTCAATCCTCTCCATCCCCCGGCGCCTGAGCTCACTTCTGAACTTGGGTCACCGGCATAGCGCGAGGTGTGGCATCCAGTGCCTCAACCCTCAGCGCCACTGGGCCGGCTAGGATAGATGATTTGGTGGACAGACTAGGGAGTCCCAGGTACTGTATATCAGTACCCTCGATCTCACCAAGAGTTACTGGCAAATCCTCCTAGCTAAAGAATCCAGAGGCAAAACTGCTTTTTCCACTCTTGTAGGATTTTGTCAGTTCACCACCATGTTGTTTGGTTTACATGGCGCACCAGCTACATTCCAGTGGTACATGGATGTAATTTTATCCCCTCACACTAGTTATTGAGCTGCATACCTGGATGATGATGTGGTGTACAGTCCAGACTGGAAAAGCCACTTGGAACACCTACAAGCAGTTATCCAATTGATCAAAAAGGCAGGTCTGACATTTACAATCCTACCAGGTGTGCATTGGGCATGCAGGAAACCAGATTTCAAACAACATGAAGTCTTGCTGTATTCTGACAAAGCAGTGATTCCCAACCTTTGAACTGCCCCAGAGAACTAAGGGTTAACTTTGCATGCAGGGCATGGAACGCTGAGCTCGAGCTCAGTTGAAGTCTCTGTCTGGAGTGTTTTGAACCTAAACCGTCAGATTCTTTACTCTGCCTCACTGAACTGTCGCTCTGGAGATTTCTACTTCAGCATGGTTCAAAGTTGGTTGAAGGTTTCAGTTTTTCGTCGATTTAAACCGAAAAAAAGTATCTGCATAGTCGTTCAGTCTCTGTCTGTGGTGCTGTGAGTACTAGATAAGAATTGTTATACTTTTCTGTGTGGAACTTGTAAAAGTGCGGTCAGTTCAGCTGAACCAACCATTTGATTGTGATTTTTGCTATATTTCGTGTGTGATTACCGGTTCTTATCGGTTCTAAAAAAAAAAAAAAAACGTGTTTTAACCGTTTTTTTCCAATGCCCATGACACGGTTAGGAACCGATAAGGGAGTCTTTCCTGGCAGTTGCCGACAAAAGGGTAAGTTTGGTTAGGTTGGCCATGTCTGAGAAACCCAAGAAAAAAAACCGGGCCCACTGGGTTTCAACACTGCAGTGAGTGTGGGGAAGTCTTTGCCAAGGCCGATCCCCACACCACCTGAGTTTACTGTCTGAGGTTTGACCACCTCGATTCAGGCTGCCAAATATGTAAAAATGTTCCCAAATCTATCCTCGAGAAGAGATTAGGTAGACTGAGGGAAAAGGAGGCCGAGAAGTCCACTGACCCGGATGGCCAGCCTGGTTCGGTTTCGACCGAACCAGGAGGAGTGCCGTCTGACCAGGGCACTACTTCTTCGGGCAAAAGGAGAGCCGATTCCGAGGGACCAGTTCGGGTCCAGGGGTTCATGTTCCGACCGCCGAAGAGATAGCTAGGGCGATTCAAATTGTGGAATCACTCCGTCCGGTTCCGACCGATCTGGGTCCTTCTGGCAGGGGTTCAGTTCAGTTGATTCCCCCGGTTCAAGAGTATACCCTTGAAGAATTTTATGAACCGGAATTTGAAGAGGAAGGGGAATTTGAGGATTTTGATGCAAGTGAAGGTCTGGATGTGCCTGTGGAACCGGACATCTCCCCAGACAGACCATCAGGTGTTTCCCCTCCTAGGCTTTCTGAGTCCCCTTCCCATTTTATGTTTTACAGAAAAGTGGCTGAAACCCTCCTCCAGCTTCCTATGGAAGAGGCTCTGGAAGATCAAGAAGAGCTTGATTATGTAGAAATGATGGATATTCCAGAGTCCAGGAGACTGTCTATTCCCCTCCATAAATCTTTCGGGAAACGAACACAACAAATCTTAGTCTCCTAACACTATACCTCCTGTGGATAAAAGAATGGACAAGAAGCATACACTTTCTGGCTCAGACACTGAGTTCTCATATCAGCAATGCAGTCATGTTGGCGTAGTGCAGGCTGCTGCCTGTGACAAGGCAAATATTCCCTTGGCTTCACACCCTCCTGACAAGGACTCAGAAAGATTGATGCCATGGCAAAGAAGCAATACATGGCATCTTCTTTGGGACTCAGGCAGGCGAATTACATGGCCTGTACAGCCAGGTACTAGAAGTCCAGGTGGGACACTGTACTGTCACTGGCTAAACAGGCCTCCCCCCAGCTAGCCAAGGAGCTGGAGGTGGCTGCAGATGGGATTGAAGCATCTAAGGTTCAGTTTCATGCTGCTGAGGACTCTAATGATGTGTCATCAAGAGTCATGGCTACATCTGTGGCTCTTCGGAGGATGGCTTGGCTCAGATGTACTAGCCTCTCGCAGGACACCCAGGCTAAGGCTATGGATTTTCCTGTAGTGGATAATTCTCTGTTTGGGGAGCAGTCAGAGAATTACATGAAGAAAATGGATGAGTACAGTAGGAGCACTTACAGAAGTGCTCAGGCCAAGGAAAGTCAGGCAACTCCTCAAAGGCAGCAGTCTAGGGGCAGGGGCAGGCCTTTTCAAAGGCCTTTTTGCCAAGCACAGGCCTCTTCCTCCTTTTCGCAGAGGGGGTTCTTCAGAGGGAGAGGCAGAAGGGGGATGAGCAGGCCTGCATCCACCCCTCAGCCTAAAGCCCCTGCCAAGCAGACACTCTGAGGGGTCTGCCCAGGTCGACTCTCCTATTCTAGTAGGGGGCAGGCTGGCTTACTTTGTCCAGGACTGGACGTCTATTACAACAGACAATTGGGTCCTGGAAGTAGTAAGCCAGGGACTGGTTCTCAGCTTCAGAAAATTTCCAAAGATGAGAGCTAGATCTTTTCCACCTGCAAATCTTTCGGAGACCCTTGCCCTAGAGGCAGAGGTTTCTTCTCTCCTAGCTTTAAGAGCTATAGAGAGAGTACCTACCCTACACTGGGGCAAAGGACTATACTCCAGGTACTTCCTGACCCCCAAAAAGACGGGGGGAGTGGCGACCCATCCTAGACCTCAGATATCTGAACAAACATCTCTTAAAACCAAAGTTCAAGATGGTAACTCTGGGAATAATCCTTCCCTCTCTAAGGCCAGGGGACTGGTTTGCCTCCCTGGACTTCAAAGATGCTTACTTTCACATTCCCATCAGGTGCTCCCACAGAAAGTACTTCAGGTTCGAGTTGCCCCCAGGCCATTATCAGTTCAGAGCAATGCCCTTTGTCCTAACCTCAGCTCCAGTGGTTTTCACAAAGTGCCTGGCAGTAGTAGTTACCTTTCTAAGAAGGCAAAAGATTTCCATTTTTCCTCATCTGGATGATTGGCTGTTAGTGGGTCAGTCGCCAGACCAAGTCAAGTCTCACCTGCAAGTGACCCAGCAAGTGCTCACTTCCCTAGGATTACTTCTCAACCTTCCCAAGTCAGTTCTTGAACCAGTCCAGCTCCGTACATTTATAGGGGCAGAACTGGACACACTCTGAGCAAGAGCCTTTCTTCCTCTAGAAAGGGCAAGGGCTCTTATGGAATTAGCTTCTTCCTTCAGCCTTCAAGTATCTCGACCTGCAAGGCATTTCCTCTAGCTCTTGGGCCACATGGCAGCTTCAGCAGCAGTGGTCCAAGGGGCAAGATTCCAGATGAGGGATATTGAGTTCCACCTGAGAGCTTACTGATCTCAGAGAAAGGACTCCTTACCAAACTGATTCCAGTGACTCCAACCTTGATCCAGGCCCTCCAATGGTGGCAGGATCAGGACAGTTTAAGGCAAGGTGTTCCTTTTGTTGCTCAGCCTTGTTCAGTGGTCCTTACCACAGATGCTTCTCTTCGGGGCTGGGAGCCCACCTGGTGTCCCTTACTGCCCAGGGCCTGTGGTCCCCCCAAGAATCCCTTCTCCACATCACTCTTCTAGAGCTCAGGGCAGTTTTTCTAGCTCTAAAAGCGTTCTCTTAGTTCAGAACAAGGTGGTTCAAGTCAGAACAGACAGCACTACCACCATGTGGTACATCAACAAGCATGGAGGCACTTGGTCCACGGCCTTGTGCACAGAAGCCATTGAAGTTGTAGTCACTGGCTTATTCCCTGCAAGCCTCTGTTGTAGCAGTTCACCTTCCAGGCAAGGACAATGTGCTAGCAGATGCACTGAGCAGGATTTTTCAGAGCCATCACGAGTGGTCCCTGGACCCTCAGGTGTTGAAAGTGATTTTTTCAAGGTGGGGCACTCCAGAAATAAATCTCTTTGCAGCTCCAGACAATCACCAACTTCCCCTCTTTTGTTGCAGACCTCCAGTCTTGGGCTCAGTCCCCCTGGATTCCCTGATTCTGAATTGGGAAGGGAAGTTTCTGTATGCCTTTCTCCCCTTCCCAGTCCTGTTCAAAGTTTTAGTCAAAATAAGGTCCCGACCTTGCAAGGTGATTGTGGTTGCTCCAGAAAAAATTTTCCTGCGGCTACCCTAGAAAAAAGAGTTGGCAGGCTCAGGGAAAGGGAGGCCAAAAAGTCTGCTGACCCGGATGGCCAGCCCGGTTCGGTTCAACGAACCAGAGAAGAGTCCCTCTGACCAGGGCGAAACTTCTTGGGCAAAAGGAGAACAATTCCGAGGAACCTGTTCTGGTTAAGAGAACAAGAAGGGATAAATCAGCCGGTGTGGATCCAAAAGTTTCTTCTCCAACCGCTGATGAAATAGCCAAAGCAATAAAAATTGTTCAGTTGCTATCCCCGGTTCCGACCGAACCGGCACCATCAGGAAGGCACTCGGTTCAGTCGGTTCCACCAGTTCCGGATTATAATTTAGAGGAATTTTATGAACCGGAGGAGGAGGAAGGAGAGTATGAGAAAAGTGAATGTGATTATGAAAGTCTGGATGTGCCCATTGAGCCAGACATCTCCCCAGACAGACCTTCAGGAGTGTCTCCTCCTAGGCTTTCTGAGTCCCCCTCCCATTTCATGTTTTACAAGAAAGTGGCTGAAACTCTTCAGCTTCCTATGGAAGAAGCTGTGGATGACCAGGAGGAGCCTGGCTATGTTGAAATGATGGATATCCCAGAGTCCAGGAGGCTGTCTATTCCCCTTCATAAGTCTTTTGGGAAACAGACAATGAAAATTTTAAAGACTCCTAATTCCATACCTCCTGTGGATAAGAGAATGGACAACAGGTATACTCTGTCAGGCTCAGATACGGAGTTCCGTAGCCAGCAATGCAGCCATGTTGGGGGTAGTGAAGGCTGCAGCCTGTGATAAGGCTAATATACCCTTGGCTTCACACCCCCCCAGATAAGGACTCCGGAAGGATTGATGCCATGGCAAAGAAATAGTACATGGCAGCATCCTTGGGACTCAGGCGGGTCAATTATATGGCCTATACAGCTAGATATCAGAAATCTAGATGGGACCCTGTCATGGCTTTAGCTAAATAGGTCCCTGGCCAGCTTGCCAAGGAGCTGGAGCAGGTGGCTGCTGATGGTATTGAGGCATCCAAGGTGCAGTTCCATGCTGCAGTGGACTCCATTGATGTTTCATCTAGAGTCACGGCTACATCTGTGGCCCTTCGTAGGATGGCTTGGCTCAGATGTACTAGCCTGTCTCAGGATACCCAGACTAAGGCCATGGATTTTCCTGTTGTGGGTAATTCTCTGTTTGGGGAGCAAACAGAGAACTACATGAAGAAAATGGATGAGTACAGGACCACCAATAGGAGTGCTCAGGCCAAGAAGGCAAGCCACTCCTCAGAGGCAGCAACCCAGGGGCAGGCCTTTTCATAGGCCTTTCTACCAAGCGCAGGCCTCCTCTTCTGCTTATGCTCATAGGTGGTTCTTTAGAGGGAGAGGCAGACGGGGTACAAGCAGGCCTGCTTCCACCCCTCAGCCTAAAGCCCCTGCCAAACAGGCACCCTGATGGTTTTGCCAGGGCCGATTCTCCACTACCTGTAGGGGGGGCAGGCTGGCGTACTTTGTCCAGGACTGGATGTCTTTAACATCAGACAAATGGGTCTTGGAAGTAGTAAGCCAGGGACTGGTTCTCAGCTTCAAAAAATTTCCAAAGATGAGAACTAGATCCTTTCCACCTGCAGATCCTTCAGAGGCACTTGCCCTAGAGGCAGAGGTCTCTTCCCTCTTGGCTCTGAGAGCCATAGAGAGGGTTCCACCCCTACACAAGGGAAAAGGATTGTACTCCAGGTACTTTCTAACCCCCCAAAAGACAGGAGAATGGCGGCCCATCCTGGATCTCAGATATTTAAACAAGCACCTTTTAAAGCCAAAGTTCAAAATGGTGACTTTGGGAATAATTCTACCCTCTCTAAGGCCAGGGGACTGGCTAGTCTCCCTGGACCTCAAGGATGCCTATTTTCATATTTTCATCAGAAGCTCCCATCGAAAATACCTCAGGTTCGAGCTGCCTTCAGGTCACTACCAATTCAGAGCAATGCCCTTCGGCCTAACCTCTACCCCAAGGGTGTTCACAAAATGCCTGGCAGTAGTAGTTGCCTTCCTAAGAAGGAAAAGGATTTCCATCTTCCCATACCTGGACGACTGGCTCATAATAGGCCAGTCCCCAGACCAAGCCAAGTTACACCTACAGATAACTCAGCAACTGCTTACTTTCCTAGGTTTCCTTCTGAATCTTTCCAAGTCAGTTCAAGAGCCTGTACAGCTCCTCACCTTCATAGGCGCAGAGCTAGATACAGTAAAGGCAAAAGCCTTCGTTCCCCTGGACAGGGCAAGGACCCTTATTTCACTGGCCTCTGCATTCACCCTCCAGGTGTCATTTTCTACAGCTCCTGGGGCACATGGCTGCTTCTACAGCAGTGGTGCAGGGAGCAAGATTTCAGATGAGGGACATTCAGTTCCACTTGAGAGCCTTTTGGTCTCAGACAAAGGATCCTCTGACCAAACTGATTCCAGTGACTTGAACCCTGATCCAGGCTTTGCAGTGGTGGCAGGATCAGGACAATCTAAGACAGGGAGTTCCTTTTCTCACTCAGTCTCATTCTCTAATCCTTACTACAGATGCCTCCCTCTTGGGGTGGGAGCCCACTTGGGGGACCTGACCACCCAAGGGCTGTGGTCTCCTCAGGAATTTCTGCTTCACATCAGTCTGTTAGAACTCAGAGCAGTGTTTCTAGCACTTCAGGCATTTTCCAATTCTGTTCAGAACAAAGTAGTTCAGATCAGGACAGACAATACCACCACAATGTGGTATATCAACACGCAAGGGGGCACTCTGTCTACGGCCTTGTGCACAGAAGCAATGAAGTTATGGTCTCTGGCCTATTCCCTGAACACCTCTCTTACAGCAGTACACCTCCCAGGCAAGGACAATGTCTTGGCAGATGCTCTCAGCAGGATGTCTCAGGGCCATCACGAATGGTCACTGGATCCCCTGGTTTTGAAGGTGATCTTCTCCAGATGGGGCACTCCACAGATAGATCTTTTTGCAGCCCCAGACAATCACCAACTTCCCCTCTTTTGCTGCAGACCCCCAGTGTTGGGCTCAGTCCCCCTGGATGCCCTAGTTCTCAATTGGGAAGGGAAGTTCCTATATGCTTCCCCCCCTTTCCTCTCCTGTTCAAGGTGTTAGTCAAAATCGGGTCTCAACCCTGCAAGGTGATTCTGATTGCTCCAGACTGGGCCAGACAGCCCTGGTACCCTCTCCTGTTGTCCTTAGCAGCCCACCTTCCCCTGTTTCTTCCCAGGAATTACAACCTGTTAACCTGTGCTCAGGAGGGTTTGGTATCAGATCTCAAATCTCTCAATCTCAAGGCCTGGCTCTTGAAGAGTTAGAGTTGCTGTTTACATTTTTCTAAAGGTGTTATGGATATCCTAAAGGCTTCTCGAAAGCCTGCCAGCAGAAGCACTCACAACTCCAAATGGAAAAGATTCTCCATATGGTGCTCTGGAAAGCATATTTCTCCAGAGTCTGCTGGCCTGCCCACAGTCCTCGACTATATGGTTCATCTTAATAGCTTGGGACCAGCTACACTAAGAGTGCATCTGACAGCTGTCTCTGCTTTTCTTTCAGCAGGTAAGCCTTCTTCCTTTTCAGCTCATCCTGTATTCTCTAAGTTTTTCAAGGGATTGCTTCATACCAATCCGCTATTCAGGGACCCTGCCCCTGTTTGGGACCTTAATGTTTGCATAGCTCAGCTTATGCAACCCCCTTTTGAGCCTTTGTCCTCAGCAGAGCTAAAGTACTTGACTTGGAAAACTGTTTTCTTGGTGGCCATCACTTCTGCCAGGCGCATATGCGAGATACAAGCCCTATCAGTGGAGCCTGATTTTATCTCTTTTCATAGAGATAAGGTGGTCCTCAGGACTAACAGGAAGTTTTTACCTAAGGTGGTTTCAGACTTCCACCTTAACCAGTCTATGTCTCTTCCTGTGTTCTTCACTGACCATTCCTCCTCTGGTGAGAGGAAGCTGCACAGTTTGGATGTGAAAAGGGCCCTTAGCTACTACATAGAGCGTACCAAGGGTCATAGGTTTGACTCCCTCCAACTGTTCCTCACTTATGGGGAGGTTGGTAAGGGAAAACCTGCCACTAAAAGATCCATTGCCAGGTGGATTGTCTCTTGCATTCAATTTTGCTATGAAAAACTAGGCAAGGTTCCACCCTCAGGCCTGAGAGCACACTCTACCAGAGGTACAGCTGCTTCCCGGGCTGCTGCCAAGGATATTCCTATCTTAGAGATATGTCAAGCAGCTACCTGGAAAACAGTTCACACTTTCACCAAGAATTACTCTCTGGATATCCAGGCTAGAAATGATGCTCGGTTTGGCACAGCAGTGCTTCAGAGCCTATTTCCTAGGTAGGTTCTGTCCCTCCTCCATGGAGGTACTGCTTGGTAGTCTGCAATTTGTCAGAATACAGCAAGACTTCATGTTTGAAGAAAAAATTACTCACCTTAGTAATGTTGTTTCTTCTAATAGAGTCTTGCTGTATTCTGACCCACCTTCCCTCTCAGAACCTTTGTTTTGGGATGTGGGTGGGCAGTAGCAGTGTTGGCACTCAAGAGGTGCCCCACCTTTTATTTATCACCCCTTTACTTTGGGTGAGTGGGTGTTGTGTTTGTTTCATTTTTGGGTTTCCTGACTTGAGTCTTTGTTTTGAAACCAAAAAATCTGTTTATTATATTTAATAGCCAGTTGGCTAGTGTAGGTTTACAGCTTCCACACAGGACTCTCAGTGAGTTTAGCTCGTAAAGATCTGACAGTTTGAGTTCAAACAGCAACAGACAGAGTCTCAACCGAGCTCGAGCTCAGCGTTCCATGCCTGGCATGGAAAGTAAACTCTTTCATCTCCGGGGCAGTTCGAAGGTTGGACCTCACTGCAATTGGTCAGAATACAGCAAGACTCCATTAGAATAAACAACATTACTAAGGTGAGTATTTTTTTCTTTTGGTAGCCATTACCTCTGCCAGGCATATCAGTGAATTGCAAGCCCTGTCAGTGGAACATGATTTTATCTCCTTTCATAGGGATAAAGTGGTCCTTAGAACCAATAGAAGGTTCTTGCCCAAAGTGGTTTCAGACCTCCATTTAAACCAGTCTGTGTCTCTCCCTGTTTTCTTCACTGATTTCCTCAGGAGAGAGGAGGCAACACAGTTTAGATCTCAAAAGAGCCCTTAGTTATTACATAGAGCGTACCAAGGGTCACAGGTTTGGATTGTGTCTTGTATACAATTCTGCTATGAAAAACTGGGAAAAACTCCACCCTCAGGCCTGAGGGCTCATTCCACAAGAGGTACTGCTGCTTCCCTGGCTGCGGCCACGGATATTCCTCTCCTAGAAATTTGTCAAGCAGCCACCTGGAAAACAGTCCATACCTTTACCAAGCATTACTCTCTGGATATCCAGGCTGGGACTGATGCTGGGTTTGACACAGCAGTGCTTCAAGGCCTATTCCCAAAGTAGGTTCTGTCCCTCCTCCTTGGAGGTACTGCTTGGTAGTCTGCAACTGTCAGAATACAGCAAGACTTCATGTTGTTTGAAGAAAAAATTACTCACCTTAGTAATTATATTTCTTCTAATGGAGTCTTAATGTATTCTGACCTCCCTCCCTGCCTCCCCTCTCAGAACCTATTTTTGGGAAGTGGGTGGCTGGGGCAGGTGCAGTGTTGCACCCCAGGTGTGTAGTTGCTGCACCCTCCTCCCTTTTGTTTGGGTGCTTATTTATTATTATTATTATTTTTTTTAAGTACATTGGGTTTAGTTTTTGGGTTTCCTGACTTGAGTCTTCCTTGGGAGTTCAAAACTTTTCAGCCAGTTGGCTAGTAGAATTTTTACAATTTCCACATAGAATGTTTAGTTTACTTGGGCTCGTAAGAATCTGACGGTTTAGGTTCAAAACACTCCAGACAGAGACTTCAACCGAGCTCGAGCTCAGCGTTCCATGCCCTGCATGGAAAGTTAACCCTTAGTTCTCTGGGGCAGTTCAAAGGTTGGGAATCACTGCAATTGTCAGAATACAGCAAGACTCCATTAGAAGAAATGTAATTACTAAGGTAAGTAATTTTTTCTTTCTGCCCAGAGTGGTTTCTGAGTTGACCCTCAACCAGTTGGTTGACCTTCAAGTCTATTATTCAACCCCTTACAACAGGGGAGAAGCTCTCTTACACACTTTTGACGTCCACAGGGCACTGAGGCACTACCTTACGCGTATAGCAGCACACCGCAAATCGGAGCAACTGTTTGTGGCCTATGCGCTTTAACACTGGGCAAATTGGTATCTAAGCAGACTATTTCTAGGGGCTAGTCCATTGCATAGTCTTCTGCTACAACAAGTACAACAAACCTCTTCTGGAGCAGTCAGAGGTCATTCCACCAGAGGAATTTCTACCTCTTTTGCTTCTCTGAAAAATTGTCTCTATTAGAGACATTTGTGCAGCGGCCACCTGGAGTTCAGTACATACCTTCGTCAGGCATTACATCCTGGACATAGCTTCCAGGCGCCGTATCGGTTTCGTCCTGGTGGTCTTTCAGGGACTCTTGTCCTGACCAAATGTCTCCTTGCCCATCTATGCAATGCCAACTTAGTTGGCGTCCTTCTTTCTCCTCCCAGGGCTTGTCACCTCCTTCACGCAGGACTGCTTGGGATTCAGTCCTAATGGTAATAGCCTGCTGCAAGAGCTCCTACTTGAAGTAAGATAGTACAGTTATGTAAGAACTTACTGTAACAGTAGATCTTCAAGAGGAGCTCTTGCAGCAGACGCTGCTTTCCCGCCCTCCTTCCCCCTCCCGCCCTCCTTCCCCCTGGAGAGTTTCAGCACAAGAGCACGCTTTGCCTGGTTTGTTTTCTGGGGACTGTTACGAGGTCCTTGGCGGGTGAACTGAGGGGGCTGGGACCGCCCACTTTAGCCGTGACCAACGCATCTGGGCGGAGCCGATGTCGGGGGCTGGCCCTGCTAGGTACTGCTAGCTTTTTCCAGTCGGCCCTAAGGCCTGCATCATTAGTCCTAATGGTAATAGCCTGGTGCAAGAGCTCCTCTCGAAGATCTACTGTTACGGTAAGTTTTTACGTAACTGTACTTTACCTATGGTCGACCTTGGATGCACCGCACAAGCACTTGCAATTTAAGTTCTGCTTGGTGCTCATAATAAGGCCCTCACAATTTTATCTGTCTATGTCCCACCTAAAGAACACTTAACTGGCTTCCACCACATTATGGATTACATCCGGAACCCGAAGCCCAACTCTGAAACTATTGATCTCACTTCGAGGGGGGGTTCTTGCAGCAGGTAATACCATTATGACTAAGGCCGCCAGGCGTTAGGACCCCACAGAAAAAAATTTCTAGCTAGCAGTTTGTGACTGGGGACCGCCCCAGACATCGGCTTCGCCCAGTGTCAGACGTGGTATAAAGGGGCGGTCCCCCGGCGCCACCTCAGTTGTTTCCCCGCCGTTGACCCACAAACATCGGATCTACGGACGCCATAGTTGCAGTCGCTCCCTTTTTTTCTCCTGCATCGCACAGTATTTTTGTCAAATAGCCATTTCTTCAACACTTTTTTCTTTCACAGTTTAATGTCTTCATCTTCTCAGCAGTGAAAATCAGAGTGTGCATGCGGGAAGCAGATCCCAGTGAAAGGCGGCAATTCTGCCTGCCTGATATCTCTAGGCCCAGACCACCGGCTGGCAACTGCCTGCACTGCACAAAATTCAACAACAAGACCAAGATTCAACGCGCCAGCCCTTTAAAGGTTTACGTTCTCGAGCAGCAAGTAGCCGCCATGCAGCAGGCCCCATTGGGACATGGTTCATCCCTCTTCCACCAGGAGTCAGTCTCCCCGCCCGAAAGGAGAAGAGATCGGGAGGGAAACACCACCACCAGGAGAGGAGAGGGCCAGATCAGAGTCCTGCCTGAAGTCGCCTCACCAGAGGAAGTCGACTGCCTCCACTGAGGCAAAAGATAGGGAGTCTTCCTCCACAGGACAGCCATCAACTCGGATCCCCTTGGCCTACCAACCCCATAAAAATGGGTTGACCCATGATGGACAGGCGTTGGCTTCGGGCAAATTCATGTTGCCTACCACCCGTAAGGCCTTCTGAGACGTCTGTCAAGCACAAGAGAAAGGACGAATCGGAGAAACACCTGAAGGTCATAAGATACTGGACGCCTCCCCCACCCGGACAGCGGGCATTGTCTGCTTACCAGACGACAGGGCATTCTGATTTGACGTCAGACAAAGAGGCGCCTCCAGCAAAAGAAAGGTTGTCGGCCCCTAAGGACCAGCCATCAGCTCTGAAGGATCGGCTGTCAGCCCTGGCAACTGATTCCCCTGACATGGGGGTACCAGATGCCCAACAGCCTCCATCTATAGACCCGGATATCAGGCCACCAGACACTGAAGACCCGATGTACCAATGGACAGAGTGCCAGAGGAATGGATGCCTCCTGCTTCAGACCAGATGGCCGGGCCCTAGGGCGCTTCCAGTCAAACCCTACTGCCAGTCGCTCCATTTGCTGAGGTAGGAGCACTTTTTCATGCGTGGTGGAATACTGTCGAGGGGGATCTTCTCCATAGACCCAGAGATCCATCCCCAGTATGCCCACCACCCAGAGACCTCACTCCTGAGCTGTCTTTACCGCCGAAGGATTGGCAACACGACAAAGAGGACAGGTGGATGCCCGGGTCGGAGAGCCGAAAGAGGTATCCATCGTCCATCCCTTCATCCAGCAAATGCCTGCCATCTGCTTCTAGGGACGATACAGGTGATTCGTCTTCCAACTGTTCTTCAGAAGATGAGCTCCCCATTCCATCTCCAAATCCGAGGGACTCGTCGAGGTCATTCCCGGATGACACGTCCTTTTTTGACAGTATGCGCCATATTCGTGCGCTTTACTAATGGGACACCGAGTAATTAGACCCAGAAAAGCACAGACTGGCCAAATTCTTAGGAGCCACAGATCCCAAACCATTGACCATCCCCCCTTTGGTGGAGTCATTTCAGGATGTAGCCAGATCCACCTGGAGACATCTGGCCACTACGACTGCAGTTCATCGTAAAGCCGATAAACTGTACAAGACTTGAAATGGGGAGCCTTTTCTGGGAGAAACCCCAAAGGCAGACTTGATGGTCCTGACAGCTGCCCATGGCAGGGCACAACAACCACACCACATGAGTGCCAGACCACTGGACCCAGCATCAAAGAAATTAGACCAGATGGGGCGCAAAGTGTACTCCTCTGCAACTTGCACCGTCGGCTCACTCAACTTCCTGGCCCACATGGTCATCTACCAAAAATCCCTGTTGGCAGTGGTAGTGGACCTGGCTAAAGCACAGCCAGATTCAGAGGGTAAGGCGTAACTCCTTGCTGTGATTTGGTTTCCGCTTGCAATGCTGGTGACCCGGGTTCGGAAGCAGACTCGGGTTGCTGGAGGGGCTGGCCGTGGGAGAAGGCTTGAGCGTTCCAGGGACTGCTCACCTTCTCTGGGGGGAGGGAGGGATAGGATCCGCGTCTTGTCTGACCCCGGGTGGAGGCCCGAGGTACAGCAAGCTGGTAGGACAGACCATTGGGGGGAGCTGTGTGGTGGACGTCTGCGTAACGCCTTGACGTCAGGGCTCACATCACACAGAGAAGAAAAAGGGGGAAAAAAGGCGCTGCCGGAGCACGGGTAGACGGAGGTCCAGTGCCAGCCGTGATTACGACTGCCTGCCTGACCACCAGGGGACCTGATGAGACAAGAAGATATCAGGGTGTCCTGGCCCTGCCCCGTGCCCGCCTGGGGGGTATAACCACAGCTCCATGGGGGAACCTCCGGGGGTTCAGGTAGGCCAGTCACGGGGGGCACATAGGAGTCTATCGAAAAAGCGTAGCTCCAGGGTGGGGGTAAGGCAGAGAAATAGAAAGGTAAAAAAGAACTTTCTGGCCTCCTACCCCCCCAGGAACCATTAACCTCTTAAGCCTTCACTGCAGCTGTCAGTACACATGAAGCTCGGCCCACCAGTATCTGCATGTTCCTAGTTGCTGGACATCTCAAGGGCAGCGTTCATTTGCTTACAGAGCACCGCTTGGCTTCAGTGCTCTTCCCAAAGAAATCTTAACCTTACCAAAAACCTGGCCATTTCTTTATTTTGGACTTTGTTTATTGTTTCAAATAAACGATGAAAGCCGCATTACAAGCAGTGAAATTACATATGTAAATACATAACACATTGAGGTCGCCACTCCTTTTAACATCCATGAATAAATCTGCTGCTGCTTTTAAGATATTGTACGTCAATGAGGGTTAATTCAGATACATCATATAAGTAATTTCAGATACTAAATAGCTGTACTTAAGGCCCATGAGCTGCATGGAATAGTACTGTCCAGTCTGTCATTAAAAGTTCCAGTTGTTCTCTTTTTCTCATATGAGGAGTTGAAGAGAGTGGCCATGCATTAATCTGTAATATTGGCACTAATAATGCAGTCCGGTATATGATAGTGCTAACATCTTAAACTAGAATTAGTGGAGCTAATAACGATATTCAGATGCCTGAGAGCAAGATCTATAACAACTATCCAAATACAACCAGCAATGTCCAAACATTACTAAAATGTCAAAAGAAAAAACAAGCAGTATGCAACGGTTTAAACTATACTTCGTAACTAGAGATCTGTGAGTAAGGCATATACAAACGTCCAGAAACAAATGTTACCAGAAGTCCTGAGTGGGTACTTATGCCCAGTTCTGAAGGTTTGCTTTGTTTTTACAAGGCTGTTTTCTCCCACCCATTACCTTCTGATATTTAAGGGTAGTCCATTTATTTTCATGACTCGTCATCTTCTGAGGAGCCGCCCTCCTGATCTACCACACGTTGTTGTCGTGGAACTTGCTACTGTGGCCAGTTCTTGGCATCCTTCAGGTCAGTAAAGACAAAAATCTTGCCTTGGTTAGTAATCTGGAGATGTGCCGGGAACATGATGCTATGCTGAATCCCCACTTCACGCAAAAGCGCTCTGGTGCCATCAAATTGTTTTCTTCTCTACCTGGTAGCATAACTGATGTCAGGATACAGTCGCACCATTTGTTCCTCACATAGCAGTGTTTTGTGTTGCCTGGCAAGCGCCAAAAGGTAGTCTCTAGTGGCCACTCCGTCTGTCACTACTAAGACCATTCGGGGCGCCTCTGGATTATCCGGGCTACCTCATGTTGTAATGCGGTTGGCCTTCTGGATCCCTTGGATGCGCAAGGCGGCATCTTCACCAAATTGCTGCTGTAGCCAATTATGGAGAAACAGTATTAAATGGTCGCCCTCGCAGCCTTCCAGGAGACCTAGTAAACGAATGTTCATTGCCCTAGTTTAGTTCTCTTGGGTCTCCAATCTCATTCTCAGGTGACCATTTTCTTCAGTCACTGAAGTGACTGCTCCCATGGCTGCATCAGCCCTTTTCTTTGTCTCTGCCATCTCCACAGTTACCGTATCCAGCACAGATTCCACGCTACTTTGTTGGCAGTGCCATCTATTTTATCGGACAGCCCCATTACCGAGGAAGTCGACTCTGTTTTATCTTCAGACCTAAGGATTGCAGCGTTTCCTCTCCCGCTGTCTCTGGTTCTGTAGTCTGTTGGTGGAGCATGGACCACGTGGTTGAGACACCGCTGGAGTTTTTAGCCTTTATTCCATCGTTCTGGCTCTGATCTTTACTTGCATTTCTCATCCTTTTAAGCCGATTATCCCACATAGCTCCGGATGCGCAAAGAATGCCAATGCCTCAAAAAAAATATTTTTATTAGCTCCTGATTTTAAAATTTATGCAGAGCACTATCTAATGGCTGCCATCTTGCTTGGGCTCCACAGCGTGCCCCCCCCCCCAAAAAAAAACTTGGCCATTTCAAGCACATGGTCAGTCAGCATCTCATGGCTAAGAGTTCCTGTGACTGCTCTACCTAATACATCCACCAACTGTTGTGTTTCAACAAACCCCCTCCCCTCCAAGTATTACCTTCCCTACCCTTACTCCAGCCTCTCCTGTCTTCTCATGTCCTGACAATGCCTTGTGGCAGGGTAGAATCGGACCCTGTCCCAGTTATGGAAAAAGTGGTTAAATGCAAGGATCTGTTTTATTCTTTCCTTTTCTGTCTCTTCTCTGTCTGGTTGCGAAAGCAAATTTTCCTGCAAGACTTTGGGCTTGATCTCTGGCTCGCAGATCTTCCCTTGTCAGTCTTCACCATTCATTACTGCTTGGGTGTCAGCCGGAGGCGCTCACCCTCCACTGGAGTTTTTTTTTTTTTTTGTTTTGTGTTTTTTTTTTTTTTTTTTATGGCACCGGCAAGCCACCCCGAGAGTGGCCTTAGCGTGATCGATGAGGAATGCGCAGACTCCTCCTCCATCTCAGGTGTGTTTCTCCCGCCCGTTGACGTTGCACCTGCTACGGCGTGAGTTCTTCGTCTCGCCAGAAGCCACTTTTGCTCTCCTGTCTCCGAGTAGTTCTTTCCTGACGCTGTTGATTTTGGTAAGATTGTTCCTTTCTTTTCACAGCGCCAGGAGCTTTTGCTGTATTTTATATTGTTTCGCATCTTGTCGGTTTGGGAGTAAAGCATAAATCGAGCGGGCCGCCCTATACATCGGTGCTCCAATGGCGGCATTCATGATGTTTGCCTTTATTGCCTGGCACCCAACCAGGATATGGATTTGTACGACTCCTGTTTCTCGATGGACTGTCGCATCCTAGAAGTCCACACATTCAAGATCGGCAAGGCTCTGATGACTTTCGAGGGGACAGCGTCATTCCAGGGCTTCCCAGGTAAGATCTTTAGACCCTTCCTCTGGGTCATCTCCCAGGCCTATACGGTCTGAAGAGGAGAAGGCCTCCTCATCTTCTGGTCTTGCCAAGGAGGAGGCCTCTTTCGCTGTGTCGGGGGAATGCTGCGGTCCCACCCAGGGCCACGATGGAGACACCGCCTCGGCAGTCATGTCTTCGCTGGTGCAGGCTCCCCCAGTGTCGAGGCCCAGATCAGTTGGGCCCAGCTCCAGTGGACCCTCAATGCCGCCTTCCGGCGGCGTTCCAGATCCCAGTGCTGTTTGTGGCGTCATTCGCGGTGCCGTTTCTCTGGAGACCCCTGGGGTGGCCAGTATTGAGGTCCAGCTGGTCCCATCCTCCTCGGAGGGAGAATCAGATGTGGACCCATCCTGGTGCCCTGACTCTTCAGAGTCGGGGTCTCCAGTGAGACAAGGTGCTAGGCCGCCCAGCGCACCTATTCCTCAGTCTCCTCTGCTGTCTTCTCCTGAGACCTCCCAGGCTGGGGGTGGCCCGGGGTCCCTGGAGGGGGATGGCGTGGAGGCATGGGGAAGGGCTCATCCTCCTGAGGGGGTTGCGGTAGCTGCCGATCCCGGTGCTGCTGCATCTGCTCAGGGTGGGTTGTCGCTGCGGTCGAGGAGGAGGAGGGCATTCTCAGAGTCTGGGGGGTTGAGAAACCGGGATGAGGCGCCTCAGTTTTCACCTGCCACCCCTCAGAGTGCGGGTAGGAGCCATAGCGCTGGGCCCCATCTTTCCCTCGCTGGCTTCAGGGACCCTCTGGTGACATTGCTGTGCGCTGCCCTTCTGGATCCATGCAGCTTCAGGTTCGTCACAGAGGAGGAACCCCTACTAGGCTCTTCCAGACTTTGCATCCTCAGGGTTCCGTTCTGCGACCTGATTTGCTATCCGGGACCACGCCAGCTCGGGCTCTTTTTTCCGGATTTCAGAGCCTCAGCAGAGGACAGTTGCCTCGTCATAGGTGCCCGTCCCATTCTTCTGCAGCCACCCCGGGCCATGTTGGTCCTACGGGCCCGTTATCCTGGGAGATGTTCAGAGCCACTGCGGCGGCCTTCCCCTCTTACATTAGATATATGCATAAGTGGGTGTTTCGCCTATCCCCACCGCTGCAGGGGTCTTCTGGACATTCGAGCTCCCCATCATCCTCGTCTCCCTCAGAGAGAGAGGAGCCCCATGCTCATCTCTCTTCTGATGCTGATTTCACTGAGTATCAGTGATTCCTTTCGAGGATGGTGAGGGATCTTCGTATCTTCTTTGTTAGACAAGACCATACTGAACAGGAGACGCGTGAGTTCCTCAGTGAATTTAGTGCCCAGCATTTCGTGGTGCCTTCCTGGCCTATTCCCTTCCAGGCGGAGTCTATCCGTTCCTGGCTGTCACCAGCCGTACTTGTTCCAGCCCCGGCAGACTGCAGGAGAAGGTATTGTGCCCCATTGTAGTCTCTAGGTTCTCTTCCCAACTCGCCTTCGGGATTGGCATTCCTAGAAACTCCCTCCGGGCGCCGCCGCCTGGTGCACGACCGCCCACCGGATTCAGATTCCCTACAATTTGACTGGTGGGGGAGAAGGGTGTTTGCTTCTTCTCATGCGATGCTGTGCATTGCGTCACATCAGGCGCACCATGCTACCTGCAACAGGCATTTATGGTCGATGCTATCCCAGCTTCTAACATCAGTGCCTGATTCGGCGCAATCTAGACAGGCTGTTGCCCTCTCTGCTATAGGCCTGGAGCTTGCAAGACACCAAGCAAGGGCATCTTATGATGCCAGTGAGGTGGCTTCCAGCCTTGCAGGGACAGCGATCTGTATTAGACGGATGGCGTGGCTTCATCAATCAAGGTTGTCACCCCTGGCCCGGCGTAGGGTGATACGCTCCCCTCCGCCTTCCAAGGCACCTGTCTGTTCTCCTCCAGGGCTAGGAGGCTTTTACAGGGGCTTTCTCTATCCCCCCGTCTTCGGGAGACACCTCCTAGTTACTCCCATCCTTAGGCTCTTCAATCAGCCATGGGTCTCTCCCTTCTGTTTGTCACCGACAGAGGGCTGAGGGTCTTGTTCCCTCAGGGATGCTCTGTTTCTCCCCTCCCCCTCGGGGGTACGGGGCTTGGTACTCACCCAAGCAGTAATGAATGGTGAAGATTGACAAGGGTGATAGGAAAATACGTACCTACGTAATTCTTGATCTTCTCTTGTATCTTCACCATTCATACTGAATCCTCCACCTTCCCCTCAAGGGCTTCCTTCTTGGTGTCTCCCTCCTCCTCGTCTCTCTCTTCTCCCCCTTTATCTTCTGGCCTTTGCCAGAAAAAACAAAATACTTTCCATTCCTCTGGACAGACCCTTTTTTTTTTTCCTTGAAGGGGTAAGAGGGCAGCTATTTCTTTCCTGAGGGAACTCTTTCTGATCCCCCTTGGGGGACCCTTTGTTTTTTCTCAAGCCATACTGTTCACTTCACAGTTTTGAGAGACTGTTCCCTTTTGTTCAGTCCCTTCTTCTGGGGCCCCTAGGCTTAGACCTCCATGTATTAGTATCAACTATTCTTGGAACTGTTCCGGCATTTCGCCCTAAGCTGGAATCTTTGCTTGCCTTAGGGAGTCCGATTGAGTTCATTAAAACTTTACCCTCTAATGGGTTCTTCCCAATCCTCTCCCACTTGCACATTCTGGTGTTAAGACTTAACAAAGTGCGAGTGGGTTTTCTTTCCCCTCCTGTTGGAGCGCGCCCCTGTCAGAATATTTTTTCTGCATTCGCAGTCTATGAGCTTTCCTCTAGGCTTTGGGGCTTAGGGATGACGAGAGGTGTAGAGAAAATCTGCCCTTGGTGTCTAATCTGTTCTGCTGGCTTGGCCAAAACACTTTTACTTTCAAACTCCCTATATGGGATCCTTGCTCCCTTGGTTTGGTTCCAAGCTTATAAACCACCTAACCAATCCCTCTTGGCAGGACCTCTCCCCTTTCACCATTCCCTTTTTTTGCCTTCCTTTCTCTCTCTCTCTCTCTCTCTATTTCTTCCTGTTTCTCTCCTTCCTCTTCCTCCTTTGGAGCCCCCCAGGAGCGAGGACCTGTGGCCGTTAGGGTAGGCATCCGCTTCTCTTCCTCTGTCTTCTACTGGCTTATCCTTTTTCAGTTTATATCCTTTCCTTTTTTCTGTCCCTTGGCTCTCTTGCCTCACTTCCTTTTTTTCTTACCCTTTTATTCTCCTTTCCAGCTAACAGAACTGAGATGGAGGAGGAGTCTGCGGCACCTAATGGCCACCCCTCGCGCATCACGCATTGCGTCACTCTCGGGGGTGGCGCCGTCGGTGCCGACTCAAAAAAAAAAAAAACCCCCATGGCGGATGCGCTGTTCCGGCTGACATGCAAGCAGTAATGAATTGTGAAGATAGAAGAGAAGATAAAGAATTACGGTAGGTATATAATTTTCCTTTCTTTGCCTCTCTCTCTCTGTATCTCAGTTTTTTCTTGCTGTCTGTTTTTCTCCCTTGCATATCTAGATCTGCTGGTATAAAAATATGTGCAAATTGTGGAAATGTAACTGATGTTGGGACCTCTTTTGTTTAGAAAATATATAGTGTTACTGTTGAAATGTGTATGTATTTAGAATTTGAGATTATTGCAGAAAGCTGTTGTAAACTAGATTACCTTAGTGCAAATCTTTGAGCCTTTTGCAAAAGCTGTGCAAAAGGGGGCCTCAACTCAAGAAGCACAGTGTTCTAGCAGCTCCTGCCTGATATTTACAAAAACAAGATGCTTCCTAAGAATGAGGGTTGAAAGGACTTGTAAAGGAGCTAAGCTGCAACTGCTGAGGAAGAAAAAGGGACAGAGACTGAAGGAAAACTCTATTTTATTTTGCCTTTGTAAATAGTTACACTGAACAAGTTTGTTTATGAAGGAACTGGAAGTAATAAGAGTTGATAAAGCAATGGGTCCAGATGGGGTGTACCCCAGGGTCCTTAAAGAACTAAGAGAGGTGGTGGCTTAACCTCTGGCTATCCTGTTTAGCCAATCACTGGAAACAGGGGAGGTACCCAAAGACTGGAGGACAGCAGATGTAGTCCCCTTATACAAAAGTGGGAACAAAGAGGAAGCGGGAAACTACAGACCAGTCAGCCTCACCTCGGTAGTGGGGAAGATCATGGAAGCACTACTGAAGGAGAGATTGGTGGAACATCTGGTTGTCAATGGACTACAGAACCCAAGGCAGCATGGTTTCACCATGGGGCGGTCATGTTAGACCAACCTCATTGAATTCTTTGACTGGGTGACTAGGGAAGTGGATCAGGGGAGGGCAGTGGACATGGCCTATCTAGACTTCAGCAAGACCTTTGACACTGTGCCACGTAGAAGACTATTACACAGACTGGGGAATATGGGTGTGGGCAGGACAGTAGTGTGGTAGTTAGGTAACTGGCTGGGCAGCAGGACACACAGGGTGGTGGTAAATGGCTGTCACTCCACAGAGGGAAGAGTGACCAGTGGGGTACCACAGGGAATCAGTGCTGGGACCAGTCCTATTCAACATCTTCATCAGTGACATTGCACAGGACCTAGAAGGCAGAATTTCACTGTTCGCTGATGACACAAAGCTCTGTAACAAAGTAGACACACCAGAGGGTGTAGACAGAATGAGAAGGGGCCTGCAGAAACTTGAAGAATGGTCAGGGGTTTGGCAGTTGAAATTCAGTGCAAAGAAGTGCAAGATAATGCATATGGGGCACAAAAACCCTGGCACGATATATCAGTTGGGGTGAGGATATAGCATGCACCAAGCAGGAAAGGGATCTTGGGGTTATCATCTCTGATGACCTCAAGGTAGGGAAACAGTGTGACAAGGCAGCAGGTACAGCAAATGGATGCTGGGATGCATAGGCAGGGCATCACCAGCAGGAAAATGGAGGTCATAATTCCACTATACAATACACTAGTGAGGCCCCACCTGGAGTACAGTGTACAGTTCTGGAGACCTTACCTACGTAAGGACATAGACAAGGTAGAGAAGGTTCAGAGGAGGGCAAAAGGTGGTACATGGATTGCATCACAAGTCCTATGAGGACAGGTTGAAGGAACTGAATATGTACTCCCTGGAGGAGAGGAGGAGAGGGATATGATAGAGACATACAAGTATCTTACAGGGAGGAACAGGGTGCAGGAAAACACTATTTTTAAGCGAAAAAGATGTTCCAGGACTAGAGGGCATGGGATGAAGTTGGAGGGAGGACGATTCAGAGGAAACATGAGGAAGAGTTTCTTCACAGAACGGGTGGTGGACAAGTGGAACACTCTGCCAAAGGAAGTGGTGGGGGCTGAAACAATCACGGGGTTTAAGAATGCATGGGATAGACATAAAGGAATTCTGGAGGTCAGGGGTAAGGGGCAACAGACTTCTAGGAAAACATAAACTGAACTTACAAGCTCAAATGGGCAGACTGGGTGGGCCACAGGCCCTTATCTGCCGACACTGTCTATGTATCTATGTTACTGCTCCTGGTTTTCCCTATTTTTCCTGACCTGTGCCTCAAAGACAGGTGTACTGGCTGCCTACCCCCTCTCCCTTCATTTCTGTACCTCTTTCCCTCTGCTTCAACTCCCTTTCTAAAGTTTTAGATGAGTATACAAATAATGTACCATTACCTTTGTTGATACAAAGTCTTTGTCTTACCACCTTTGTGTGTGTGTATGCACCCTCCCCCACTGACGTGGAACCTTTATAAACGAGCGCCTTGCACTCAAAGGTATTGTAATCCGAGTCTGAATAAATAAATAAATGGGTTCTGCGGTTCTACATCGACAGAACGAAGGACATTCACAAATCAAAGCAACCTTTTGTCTCATTCAACATGGCCCGGCTGGGTCAGCCTGTTGCCATCAGGTGCATTTCGGCATGGCTGGTAGCATGTCTCCGCCACTGCTATTCTATGGCACAGGTCAAGCTGGAAGGCAGGGTGTACGCCCACTCTAACAGAGCAGTCGCAGCATCTCTGGCAGAAATTCGGAACGTGCCCATTACTGACATCTGCAATGCATCCACGTGGAGCTCTGTGCACGCCTTTGTGAAGCACTATGACTTGGATGTCTGTGCCAGACAGCATCTATCCTTTGGCAGGGCAATCCTTAATGGACATCTGTCCTGAGTGAGCTCCTCTCTCTCTCCTGCCACCCTTCTCGGGATTATTTTGGCTTGGTACTCTCCCACTAGTGTGAAGGAGTGATGGAGACTTTATGTGCAGGAAGATATGCCAATTACGTACCTACCGTAATTCTTGATCTTCTTGGACGAAGTCTCCACCACTCATTCACACGCTCACCCGCCATCCTCCGAGCTCACTTATCTTGTTTTTGGTCTTCACTCCCTCGTGGGCTGGGCTGTGAAGACACTGCTGAGTTGACTCTTCTTACATGGGTCATACGGACTATCTTATGTCCATCATGGGTTAGTTTATGCTGCACCTCCTCAGTAAAAAAGATACTGAGGTGGTTGGAGGGTTGACACTGAGATGGCCTATACAGCGCGAGCCAGTCTCGCAGCACCGTGCATGTGCAGTCCTATCTCGGCACCTTCTCTCCTGAAGATTTTTGGCTCCTGCTGGGTTCTAGCACCTCTGGTGTAGTCCCAGTAATGTGAATGAGTGGTGGAGACTTTGTTGAAGAAGACCAAGAATTACGGTAGGTACGTAATTTACATTTTCTCCCTAAGGTAGGTGTTTTTTTTTTTTTTTTACATTTTCTTTATGCTCCCCATGGTCAGGGCATCTCTCTGAGGTGATCTCTCAGCCTGTCATCTCTACTCCCCTGCCTGAAGCCTCCTCCCCTCCAGCATCCAACAACCAAACTTTCCAACACCCCCCGAATCACCTCCTGGGGGATGGTCAACCTCTCCTACTTTGCTGCCTTTCTGAAGTTAGAGGGTCTGCCTGGTGAGGGCTCAGCCAGCCATCGGGGAGTTGGCCTGGCACTGGGGATGTGGGCGCAGTCCACTGGATCCCTTGTCACCTCCCTACACCAAGAGGGGTTTCTCTTTCGCTGGTTGCCCCTCTGAGTTCAGATGTGCAATGACGTCAGTGGCACTTCTGTGCCAACGTCTGCTGCAGCTCCGAACCTGCATCTGCTTGCACTGAAAGTTCCTTGCACTGCCCTGACCACTGTTGAGGGCTGCCCAGGAGCAGAGCATACCCCTGGACCCCCCGCCTCCCGGTGGTCTGAGTTTGTTCCCAAACCCGGGTTGCCAGCGTGGCATGAAGTGTGGCATCCAGTGCCTCAACCCTCAGTGCCACCGGGCTGGCCCCTAAAGTGGTTTCCAAGTTGAGTTTACCCTCAGTCTATCCACCTTCCTGTTTGTTTTCCTGGACATGCCAATCCAGGGGAAGCACTGTTCCATACATTGGATGTGCGCAGAACTTTGAAGTACTACCTGCATAGGACCAAGGAGTTCAGAAAGTCAAAGCAGTTAGTTTCTTTCACCCCGGGTAGAGAGGGTATTTCAGTTTCTAAGCAATGTTTATCCAAATGGTTGGCTAATTGCATTGTGTTCTGTTACAACAAGTACGGCAAAGAATTGCCTGGTGCTATCAAGGCTCATTCCACCAGAGGAATGGCTGCCTCGGTTGCTTGTTTCTGAGGGGTCTCAGCTGCTGACATTTATGTGGCTGCCACCTGGAGTACAGTTCATACTTTCACCAAGCATTACAGCCTGGTCATTGCCTCAAGAGCCTGTGCAGGTTTTGGCAGGGCTGTGTTACAGGGACTACTGTCTTAAGTATATGGAGAGCCCTCCTCCCAGACTTTCTGTTTTGCACTTGTAACTGCTTGGGCCTCATTCCAGCAGCGTTAACTGATGACTGAGATGCCCCCGAAGAAGACAAAACAGTTACGTAAGAAATTACAGTAACTGTAGATCTTCAAGGGGATCTCAGTCATATGCTTTCCCTCCCATCATCCTCCTTCTTGGAGCTCCTGTCTAGGAACTGGCTGTGTGGTGTATCCAGCCTTTCATTTAGGTCTGGGCACCTCTCTCTCTCTCTCTCTGTCCTCAGTCACCCATGGCAAGAGCCTTGCATCCTTAGTCTCCAGGGAAAAGAACTGAGGAGGAAGCGGGGCTGCTCACGCCTTTTATAGGGTTGGTAATGACTACGTGGACAGCGCCAGTTGTACTGCTGAAAATCTTCTGTGTGGATTCCCCTTCACCGATGGCGACCGTTCCTACAGTGTTACCTGATAACTGAGATCCCCTCAATGATCTACTGTTATCGTAAGTTCTTATGTAACTGTTCTTTTTTCCCCTCTCTGGTCAATTGACTCTTGAACACCCTCTCCAAGGATCAACTACTGCACGCCCTGGTTCAAACCAGGAAATTTTTCGATGACCTGGGGGTGACAGTCTGCTAAAGTCGGTACTGACCCTTTTTCACACACTGTAGTACATAGGGGTTGTCTTGGACACAGCTCAGGGCTGTGAGTTCCTGCCTCTGGACAGGACCAAACGCCTCATTGCACAAGTACAGATGGTATACAACAGTATGTCCCAGCTAGAACTTTGCTGTGCCTTCTGGGACTTGTGGCAGCAGCCATTATCACTGTGCCGCTGACCCGCTTTGATATGTGGATCCCTAAGTGGACCTTATGAACCCAGTGGGACCGGTTGAACGATGACCTAGAGAAACAGATGCTAGTCACACACCCCTTGCGAAAAGCACTAACGTGGTGGATGGACTGCAACAACTTATTACAGGGTGTTCCATTCCTGATTTCAGCCCCAGCAAAAATTCTTACCACAGATGCTTCAGGATACAGATGGGGAGTGCACCTCAGACCCCATCAGAAACAAGTTACTTGGACGCAGGTAGAGACAAGATTGCATACAAATATCCTGGAGATGGGAGCGGTCTTATACAGTCTTCAGGCATTTCTGGAACATCTGACGCCAGGTCCTCTGTTAATGCAGATGGACAACGTCAGTGTGATACATCAGTAAACAAGAAGGTACTCATTCCTATCTCCTATGCAGGGAAGCAATGAGAGTATGATTTTTTACTCTGGAACACAGCCTAGCACTATCAGGCATCCAGAAGATCTTAGCAGATGAATTGAGCTGGTCACAATCCAGAGTGCATGAATGGGAGCTGCTGACCTCAGTAGTGGAAGGCCTCTTCGCAAGGTGGGGTCACCCAGAGTTAGTCCCTTTTGAATCCCCATACAACACACAACTGCTGCGTTTTTGCTCGTGCACTCCAGGGCCTGAAGTTTTCTGGTGAAATGCCTTGTCTCTCTCTTAGAAAAGGTTGTTTCTGGATGCCTTTCCTCTAATGCAGAGTACTATTCAAACAGAAGGTGGAGGGAACAACCTTTATCCTTACTGTTCCACTGTGGCCTTGGCAGATATGTCCACTGCTAAAATAGTTGGCAGTGGAACCCCCAGTACCTTTACTACTGTGCAAGGGCCTGTTATTACAGGATAAGGGGTCTCTGGTCCATCCAGTCCTAAAGTCACTACATCTGTATGCATGGCTCCTGAAGACATAGCCATTGCATGATCTAGAGCATCCCCTAAGGTGGCTGATGTTCTGGTAGCTACCAGAAAACCCTCCACCAGACACATCTGTTGTCAAGGCACAGGTCAGGAAGTGTAGGAAAACCAGGAGCAGTTGTAAAATTCGCAACAAGTGATTTATTAATAAGTGTAAAAAAAAAAAAAAATTGTTCTGTATAACTGTTTACAAGGGCAGTATAAACAGAGAAAGTCCATATGGGTTTATTCTCAAATTCCAGTCTCAGTCTCTCTCAGTCTCTGTGTTTCTCTCTCTGTCGTAGAACATTGCAGCTCCTTTTTATAAATCTCTGCCGGAGCTCGTTAAGAAACTAGCATGCTTCTCACACAGTGTTCTTGTAAGTTTCAAGAAGTGCATTGTGACCCAGAACTGACCTCTTGCTTGCAGCTTCTCAGAGAGTTTGAAAACTAGCTTCTTAAGTTGACCCCCTGAGTTCCAAATGGCTTTGCAGTCATTTCAACAGTATAACTATGTACAGTTTTAGTTTTGCAGTCATTTCGACAGTATAAATATACATTTCTGAACAAAGGGATCCCAGTGTCTGTTACATTTCCACATAATGATTCACATATATTTTTATACCTGCAGATATGCAAGGGGGGCAAAGACAGAACAGCAAGTGAAGATAGAGAGATAGCAAGAGGCAGAGAATTGCAAGACCATTGGTGTGATCAAGTCCCAGGTCTTACGAGAAAATCTGGTTGCGCAGCCAGACAGAGAAGAGACAGAAGAGGAGAGAATAGAACCGATCCTTGCATTTAAACTCTTTCTTCATAATAACTGGCACAGGGTGGTATTCAATCCTGTCACAGTGCCTATTCTTTGAAGTGGAAGCAGTTTGCGATATGGGCCACTTCTAAGCATGTGGATCCATTTACCTGTCCGGTTACTGCACTGCTGGAATGCTTCCCGTCCCTATCAGATTCCGGTCTTTAGTATTCCTCACTCGAGGTGCATTTGGCTGTTATTTCAGCTTTTCACACCCCTGTGGATGGACGTATGGCTGCCCAATTAGGAGTATCTCATACTTTTTTGAGAGGTATATTGTATATGAAACCTCCCATTAGAAATCCAGTCCTGGCTTGGGACCTGAATTTTGTTTTAAAGAAGCTTTCTTTGGCTCCTGTTGAACCAGCTGCGATCTGTGGCTAACGCTTCCTTTCATGGAAAGTGTTCTTTTTAGTTGCACTCACTTTTGCTCAGATTTCAGAGTTACACACTGTAATGTGTGAGCTTCCCTATTTGATTTTCCATTAAGATAGTGGGCTGGATATTCAAAAGGGTTGTGCCGTGCGCAATAGGGTTGCGCCTGCGCAAGTCCGAAATTGCGCCATTCTGCCATATTCAGCAGGAGGCAGTTGCGCCCCCCAAGTCGAGCTGAGCAACAGTGCAATGCAAATGAATGCATGCTGAACCAGAGGGGGAGGAACCATGCATAAACTGCACAGCCCGATATTCAGTGGGCTGTGCAGAGTTGTGCAGGCGCAACCCCCAACCTGCGCCTGCACAACTTTGAGCCCAAAAAAAAAGTAGTAAGTCAAGGGCCACCCACAGGTGAGCTGCCGCGTGCAGAGGCGCAACACAGCAGCTGCCACCTGTGGGTGGCCCTACCTCAACCTCCCTGTGCCCCTGCAGCCCAATCGGCGGGCATATAGTAACCCCGACTGGCCCGATCGCATGGGCATATGCCTAAAATACCCCCCGACTGGCCCGATCATGACAAACGCGGAAAAATAAAACCCAACCCCACCAACCCGACGCGGCACCAAAGTGTCCAACCCCCTCCCCCAAGACCATATCCCTGGTGGTCCAGTGGACCGCTAAGCCTCGATCGGGGCTGCAAATGTGCAACACCCCCAAAGAACATATCCTGGTGGTCCAGTGGACTGCTAAGCCCGATCGCGGGCTGCAAAATTTTCAACCCCCAGAACATATTCCTGGTGGTCCAGTGGACGCTAAGCCCGATGCGGGCTGCAAAATGTTCAACACCCCCAAGAACTTATCCCTGGTGACCTAATGGCCCCACCCACGAAGTCCCACCACCCCTGCCCCGTCAGCGGCGGCAGCATCCACCCGCCCGCTGACTTGACTGCTCGGTAGGGCTGCATGCCCATTGGTGCAGAGCAAGAGCCAATGGGCGTGCAGCCCATACCGCACAAAAGCAGTCAGATATGTGAATGAATTCGTTCATTCATATCTGAACCTATATATCAGTATCGCTGCCATCATTAGCTCTTGCTCTCCTGTAAGCGTCTGTCCGAACCGGCAATCGCAGCGGCAGCGGAGCAACAGCGGTGGGATGCTGCGGCTGACGGGGTTGGAGGCGGGGTGATGGGGCTTCGTGGTGGTGGTGGGGAGCCACTAGGTCTCAGGGATATGTTCTTGAGAGGAAAGTTGGAACACTTGCAGCCGCGATCGACTGGTGAGGGAGTGTACTGTACCGTTTGCCTGCGATCGGGCTGGTGAGAAGTTACTTTACACTTTAGCCAATCGGGCTTCATAGTCCACTGGACCTCCAGGGATATGTCGGGGGGCTGTTGACACTTTGCTGCCTGTGATCGAGCCAGTCGGGGGGTGGGATTTTTTACACTTTTGCCCGCGATCGGGCTGCAGGGGGCATCGGTCCCTGATGGTTGCTGCCTGGCAGGGCGCCAGGCGCAAGTCCTCGGGAGTCGGCGCACCTGCATGCTAATGGGGCCATAAATAGATGCAATTCTCCCCCCCCCCCGGCACCTTGCATGAATTATAGCCCCATTTGCATGTCACCTTTTGGATATGGGAAATTTGCGCGTGGTGCAATGGTACTTGCATACACCGCCCAGCAGATGCTCCTCTGACCACTTGCGGTGGCGCAAGTTCCACTGCACCATGCACAGTCGCTGTGGCCAGGGGTGATATTCAAAGGTTGCTCAGTAAGCTAACCCTTTGAATATCGCCTGCCACACCCCAGCTAACTATTTTGCAGCAAGTTTAAGGGCTTCAAACTCTCAAATAGCACAGTTTGCATATCCAGCCCAGTGTCTTTATGTGCCAGTCCTAAGTTCTTGCTAAAGGTGGTGTCTGAATTTACTTTGAATCAAACCATCCACCTCCCAGTGTACTACCTGGAGTATACCAATCCAAGGGAAGCATTACTCTGTACTGTGGATGTACATGGAATTCTCAGATATTATGTGAACTTCACCAACAACTGTAGAAAGTCCTCTTAGCGTTTTGTTTCATTCGCCACTGGGAAAGAGGGTGCCCTGTATCTAAACAATTCCTATCGAAATTGCTAGCACTTTGTATTTTGTTCTGGTATGAACACTGATGAAGCAGAGCGTTGTCCTTGCGAAACGTTAGTGCTTTTTGTTGTATAGCACTGCTTCTAAATAAATGGTTTAAATTAAGGACCATGGATTCCATCTGTTTTTCTTGGTGGGTGCTTTAATTATCTATTTTGTATCATTGTCGTTTTATCAGCATCACCAAATTTATCCAGGTGCTCGGCGTTCATTTTTTTTTGTTCTGTTATGTGAATTATGATAAGGAACTTCTGGAGTAGTTCATGCTCATTCCACAAGAGGCGTGTCCTCTTCTGCTGCCTGTTTTCAAAATGTTTTTGCTGCTGAGATTTGTGCAGCTGCCACATGTAGCACTGTCCATGCACACCTTCACTAAACATTACAGTCTGGTCATTGTGCCTCACAGACGAACAGGATTTGGCCTGGCTGTATTACAGGGCCTGATCTCATGAACATATTATGTACCTTCTGCTCATGCTATCATTTTTTTTTTGTACTGCTTGGGGCCCATTCCAAAGATGTGGCCTGATGAAGAGATATCCTTGAAGAAGATAGAATAATTATGTATTTGCTGTAACAGTATATCTTTGAGAGAATCTCATCCATTGGGCCATGCAATCCCTCCCTCCTTTCCTCTTCTGCCTCAGTAAGGGTTACATCAGATGTTTTGTCTAAAACCTATTCCAGGCATCCTGTATCCTGCCCCATGCCTCCCGTTGTATGCCTGGTGCTGATCTTATCTCCTGGTTCCCCATGGTTGGAGGTTCTCTGAAGCTCATCTCCGGCAGGGAACTGATGAGTGATGGGACTGCCCATGCTTACACATTCAGATGTGGCACGTCATTGTAGGTGACCCCTGTCTAGCAAAAGTTTCCATGTGGTCCTGTTGCTGACAACTGTAGTTTAAAAGGTGTGGCCTACTGGAGGAGATTCTCTCAAAGATCTACTGTTACAGTAAGTTGTTTTTTTTTTCCTTCGGCTTTCTTTCAGTGTTTCCTTGTGGCCTGGTTGAGTCCCTGGCAGATCTTGCGGGCCCTGACATTGTGGGCTGGGATGAATCAGCAAACACAAACTGTGTGGGTGTCTTCTTTATTGACCTTGTAACCACAGGTACAAAACCTAAACAAAGGTTCTTTTAGTGGCTGAATGTAGGTACAACATCTATATATATATATATATTTGAAAAAGAATAAACCAAATTAAAGGTACAGTGGTGTTTTCACTTCGTGGTCTGAAAAGGGGTCGATGGTGGGAGAAGGAACTGAGGAGCGACGGGGCTGCCTACATTTTATAGGCGTGTGGGCTGCTCCAGCTTGAAAACGTTTTCGACTGGTCCTGATGGCTTATAGTTTCAAAGGTATGGCCCAATGGAGGAGATGTCCACAATGAAGATCAAAATAACTTCATTGAACATCCAGAAAGAAAGTTACTGATCGTGCAACTTTAGATCTTCCAGGAATCGAACTTCATCACTGATTCACACAAATGGGTTCTGAGCCAAAAGTGCTAGGACCCTGTGAGAGCCAGAACTTTTCAGGAGGGCTGGGGCCAAGATACACTATGCATGCGTGGCACCATGAGGGGGAGCTCACACCATAGGCTTACTATGGCAGTTCCTTTTTTCTTGCTGTGGAATGCATTTCAGTGACGACATTTGCCTGCCAGGAGTCAGAACTTCACGTCTATATAACAACAATGTTCAGTTCTTGTCTTTGCTTTTAGGTTTTTGTTATTTTCTGTCAGTGTAGTTTAAAAAAAAAAAAAAATGCAAGTTCTCTTACCCTTACTGAACAATGGTCAATGGCCATGGACAGTAACAGTGATGGTAGGGAGCCTTTTCAGGCAGGCTGCTTCAGCAGTGGGCCATGTCTGGTCCACTTCCCCCTTTGGAGGAAGGGTATGACAACAGCCAATTCTGTGTTAGACAGCTGTAAACTAAGTGGGCCTGTTTCTGATCCTGTCCAAGAACACAGCACCACTCGGGCTAGAGTTCCTCCTGTTTCTGTCAGAGGGGTAGGAAATGGTACCGTTCGAGGTAGCTCTCCATGAGGTCTGCTGTGAGGTCCTCGATGTCTCTGAGCAGAAGGCCTTCCCCGGCAGCGTTGGTTTCACCAACAGACTTGGGTCGTGGGAGGTCAAGGTCTTGGGCCTGGAGTCACTCCCTGTCTGCTTTTGGGGAGTCTGGTGGGGCGGTTTCACCACTGAGCAGCTATTATGGAGCAGTGAGTGCAGCGTCTGGCTCATGTGCCCCTTCTTGTGGAGAAGGCCCCAAGCCCTTCGGGGCTGGGAGCATTGGAGCTGCAGCCAGGGCCTTGTAACCATGTAAAGCATTTGGCTCCATCAGCAGTCTTCGGGTCCTTGCTGGTGACCACGCCAACTCCTCCTGCCTTTCTGGCCACACCCCTATTCAGTGTCATTGCTTTGGGACCAGCCCCAGTACCTCTTTCTGGCTGGTCCCAAAGTGCAGTCTGCATGCATAAACATTTTGGTGTACTTTCTGTTTACTGTAGTATAGTAGATTTTATCAGATTAATTTTGCTTACTCGTAGGCTGACATCTTCTGCTACTTCAGATCCAAGAATCCCGTGCAGCTGACATCCGAGCAGTAGGTAGCAATGCGAGATTCAATAGCCCGCAGTTCATGTTAGTTTTTATCAGCTGTGATCTGTTTTTTTGCTGGCCTATTGGCCTCCTTGGGCTAACTACAGTCACAGAGGGCTGTACTTCGCTCCTGAAGAAAAGCATTCGGCACATGTCGGCTGTGTCAGCTGGGGATTTGAGCCCTGAAATTGCACACAAGGTAAAATTCTCAAAGTTTATTTAAGCAAATATGGTTATAACATCAGCCCAAAACCCTGTAAATAAAATGAAACAATGCAGAACATGTACAGTGTTCACAGGTGGGGATCAGGAGAAAGAGTTTGTGTGTGATAAATGTGTGCTAATTGAGGTGTTAAGGGAGGACATTGCAATTCTGCAGCATGGGGTTCAGCTCCAAAAGGACATAAACACATTAGAACAGTTTATCGACATGGCTGCTGGACAGTCTAGGCAGGCAACTGCACCCTTACAGCAGGGGTGATTTGAGCACAAAATAAGGGAGAAATATGCCAGAGTGGAGAATTATCTATAGGCAATGAAATAGAGGCATGGTGTACAGTACAAACAACTATTAAGAATGCCAGGCAGAACGTTGGAGGCTCAGGGAATATATGTACACAAAACAAATATCAAGCCCTTGCTGATGACCATGTAGGTGATAGAGATTCACCAAGTTTGGAATGTGAAGTTTACCATTTCCCGATGTCACCAAGCACAAACACAGAGGTCAGGGAACATGAAGGGCAAGTAAAACACTGGGACAAGGAAAATGCAATCCAGTCAGGAGTACAAGATGTTCTAGTAGTTGGAGGCTCGATTACTTGGTTACACAGACCAAATCTTGTGTAAAAACAGAAATGAAAATACCACAGTAAGCGTTTTACCAGGGGCAGGGATTGGCAATGTTAAAAAACTTCTTCCAGTGCTGTTGTCTAGCACCGAGAGACCAGTTACTTTACTGCATATGGGAGTAAATGATATAGGAAAAATAAATCAAGTAGACATCCAGAGGAATTTTGAGCAGGTGGGAGAAGCACTAAAGGCAAAGGGATGTGACCTTCTAATGTCTGAAATACTTCCAGTCCCTAGAGCAACAGTAACTAGAACCAGAGACATACAACAAATGAAAGTGTGGCTTGGAAGATGGTGCCATAGAGAGGGACATATTTTTATTCAGCATTGGGACCAATTTCAGGACAGTGATTTATTTGCAGTTGATGGGTTACACACAAATAAAAAGGGCAAAAGAATCATGGCACGTAAACTAAGGCGCAAGCTAGAAAAACATTTAAACTACATATGGGAGTGGGATGGGGAAGATAATCATTCTCAACTGGAGGTCTCACCACCAAAACTATACCCATTGCACCCAAAAACACTTCCCAATGGAAGTGTTTGTCACTTAACGCCAGGAGCCTTACCCACAAATTCAAGGAGCTTAGATATATTTTATCCAAAGACAGTATCCAAATTTGTGCAATCCCAGAAACGTGGTGGAATAATGAAGATTCAAGGGATAGGCAGATCCCTGGGTATTCATTATACTATAGGGACAGGACGGGGCTAGAGGGGGAAGGTTAGCCCTTTATGTATCAGATGCGATTGTTTCCAAACAAATTGATGCATCATACTGGCAGGATCTAGAACTGATCTGGGTTAAATGTATATGTCCCTGCATGGAGCCAAAACTGATACCTGCGTAGTATAAGGCCCCCCCTCATATACAGTCTCAGAAGGTGGGACTGTTTTGGACAGTTTAAACACACTACTAGCAGCTACAAACTGTATACTCTTAGGGGATTTTAACCTGCCAGGAATTAACTGGATAAACCAAGAGGCCAACTCAACCATTGAATTAAAATATTTAGAGACCTTTAACCTGGCGGGTTTGGATCAGCATGTAGAGGAGTGTACTGGAAGGGAACATGTATTAGACCTAGTCCTCTGTAACATATCTAATACCATAAGGGAGTGTTGGGTATTATCTTCACTGGGACCTAGCGACCATTGTATGGTAGGTTTTCTTATAATAGGAAATGAGCGTGAGAGTATGGTGGATACCATTATCATGAATTATGACAGCGCGAATTTTAACAACATGAGAAAAGATTTGGCAGAATGGGATTGGGAGGATGCTTTTAAGCACAAGACTGTGCATCAAATAGGGGCAATGTTTGAAAAAATATCACCCTTGTGCAGAAGTATGTGCCAAGTAGGAAAAAGTACACTAGTTCTGGGTTTACACAAGCATGGATGACAGTTAGAGTAAAAAAATATATAAACAAGAAAAATAAAGCCTATGCAAGGGCAAAGAGAGGTGGGCAACAGTTATGTTGTACTCGTACTAGAAAGCCCTAATGGTCTCAAAAAAAAAATAATAGTTCAGGTGCAAAGGTCCCACGAATTAAGACTGGCAGCCAAAGTTTAGGACAATTACAAATCCTTTTATTCATATATAAATAAAAAAAAAGGGGGAGCAAAAACCATAGGGCCACTAAAAGATAATAAAGGGTCACTTGTAACTGATAACCAGATGGCAGAGCTATGTTTTACATTTTTCATATCTGTATTTAAACCTAAAACTCAGGCACTAAAAACCATTTATCCACGTCTAGCGAAAGCCGCCTGATGCTAGATACCTTAGGGAAAGGCTTTTAAGACTACCAGAATTAAGGCACAGGGCCCAGACGGGCTACATCCATGAGTCATTAAGGAACTTGCATATGTAACCCCCCTGCAAATGGGGGTTCCCAAAAGACTTCCAGGAGCTTGCTTGAGTGCTCCAAGCCTGAATGGTGTTTGGCGTTTAAGCCATTTATCAGTGAGTGTTTTTAGAGCCTCTGGTACTGTCTCTGTAAGAGCTGTCTGCTTGCAGACATAATTAGTTTGTATGGGGGGACTGTGTGCTTCTCTGCTTGAGTACCACTCGAGCTGCTGCCAATTCACTCCATTTTTGCAGTCACTAGGAGTGCAAAGGGAACCTATCTGAATGATGTAACTGTTTGCCAGAAATCATTTAGAGTAATAATGAAATTACAGTTTGTCTAACCTGCTTTCTTTGCAGTCAGAACTGTGTTTGCCTAGTTCCCCATTCTAGTTTTGAACTGCTGAACTGGACCAATCAGTGTGGGTTAAGGTAGCTCTAAAATGGTGCCTTGGACGAATCAGAACTTGGACTCATAATCTGAGCCAGCCACAAGAGGATTGTATGGGCAGTGACTCTGGGAGATGTAGTTTAGACTTTGGCGCCTTTTTGGACCAACAGGGGCAGTCTATTTTGAGTGACAGCCAATCCAGCCAAGAACTGTGAGGAACTCAAAGGAAGTGCCCGGTTTTGTCTGCTGGAGTTTCAGTTGAGCTCTGGCAGTGAAGAGGGAAGGACCCCTGTGCTTTTGGTGTGCAGTTTTAGTCGGAAAGCGTGTGTAAGGCCCAGAGTTCGGTCTGCAGCTTGTGTAACTGCTTGTTAGGACTGAATCCCGTCCTGTGAAGAGAATCAAAGGATATCTGAAGAGTAGAAACCAGGCTCACTCTGTGAAGACTGGAGAAATTGCTGAATGCACTCGGTCTGTCAGGAACTGAATCTGCTGTGTGTTCTCCGAGTATTGTGCAGTAATTACAGTCGGGATAGAGAAGCAGCCTGCCTGGTATAGTACTTTCTTTTACCATATAAATGTGTAGGAGGCTTGTGCAGCTCAAGTGAATCCTGCTGCCATTAAAGGACTTTTGCGGTTACTGTTTACCATATAAATGTGTGAGGAGGCTTGTGTAGCTCAAGTGAATCCTGCTGCCATTAAAGGACTTTTGCCTGTTGCAGTTTGCCATATAAATGTGTGAGGAGTCTCAGTGGAGCTCAAGAGTAGCCCTGCTGACGCTGAAGGACCCTATCTTGTTTGGAGGTCGTGAGTACTAATTCAGTCTAGCTCCCTGTTGAATTGCCACATTGAATCCAAATGGAATTACTGTACTGCTGACTGTTCAACTAATTTTCATTTCTCTGTGTGAAGGGCCCTACCAGCTGCCATGGTTTGGACTAGCCACTAGGGCTTGGGTACCCAGGGACAGTAACTGGTAGGGATAGGCCTGTGCACAGAGCCATAAGATAGATGAGTAAAGTGATAAGCTAATTAACCTGATTTCCCCTGTCCTTGTTATATCCCCTAAATAAATCAGAGCTGCTTGTTTCAGCAAAGTTATACTGCCTGAGGTATTTGTCTATGTTAAAGTACTGTACTGTGATTGTTGCACTGTATCTTATTTTACAGGGGGTCCCAGTGCCTGAACCAATCCTGGGGGTAAGTGTATACTGTGAAGGTAATTCTGATATACTGTGTGGGCCACTAGTGGGAAGAAAGGGGGGTTGCAGTGTCCCAGAGGGCTGTGACCAAGTAAGTTTAACTATTGCAAACCCTGACCTCTGGGTGGAGGCACCCGCCATTGGATCCAGGCCCCTCAACCTGTTAGTGGCAAATCAGGCAGGGGTAGTAGCCCCTGGGATAGCGCCATCTAGGGGTTACACTTATGAATTAGCAGGCCCTCTGACAGTAATGTTTCAGAAATCTCTGTATCAGGGAGATGTGCTGGAGGGGTGGAGACAGGCGGATGTGGTGCAAATACACAAAAAAGGTTCAAAACAGGAGGTGGGAAACTATGGGCTGGTCAGCTTGACAGCAGTCTTGAGTAAAATTCTGGAAGGCATCATAAAAGATCACATTACACCCTATATGCTGCAGCAGGGTGAAGCAGATCACACACAACACAGCTTCATAAAAGGACGGTCCTGTCATACTAACATTTTGGCTTTTTATGGCAGGGTCAGTGAAGCTCTGGACAGGGGGGAAGCAGTGGGTGTTATTTTTTTTGATTTTTCAAAAGCATTCGACAAGGTCCCGCATGGTGAGCTCATCGATGCATTACTTGAGCAAAAGATTCAGGGTAGCATTTCTAAATGGATTGCTTTGTGGCTGTCAAATAGAAAACAGGATTTGCATCAGGGGGACATTCTCAGAGTGGTCCGAGGTTACAAGCAGAGTGCCGCAGGATTCCATCTTGGGCCCCTGTTTATTTAACATTTATATATCCTCTATGAGAACAAATGGGAGGATCTGGGAATCCAGATTTGCGGACGATACTAGGATAGGTCTAACAGTTAACATCGACGATACAGATACATTGCAGACAGCGTTATACGAATTGGAGAAGTGAGCAGTAAAATATAAACTGGCATTCACAACAGACAAGTGTACTGTAATGTGCATCTGGGAAGCAAAAACATAACTACAGACTAAATGGGATTTCCTTAAGGGAAGTAGCGGACGAAAGAAACCTTGGGATTAAAGAATAACAAATTACCTAAACTTTAGGTTACATTGTAAAAAAAAAAAAGCCAGCAGCATATTACACTGTATCACAAAACATACTAAGAGTAGGGAGAGTGCTGTGATTATGCCATTATATGGCTTCTTGATGAGGCCCCACATGGAGTACTGTGCTCAGTTTTGGTGCCCAGGGGATAAAACTGAAATTAAGGCACTCGAGAGAGTACAGAGGAGGGCAACAAAGTTGGTCAGTAAAGTTAACACCATGGACTGTGAGGATAGATTGACTGTACTGGGAACGTACTCTCCCGAGTTCCGTAGATTTGGGGGGGGGGGGAGAGATATGTGCTTGATTTATAAAGCACTTTCAGACATAGATTTATGGAAACAGCTGGGCCTTGTTTTCAGGGAACAGAAGTATTGTACAAGGGTACATCTCTTACTGGTAGTTGGTGAAAGGTTCAGGACCAACAAGAGGGAAACACTGGTTTTCTGTTAGAGTGCAGAAGACTTGGAATGGCCTACCAACAGAGGTGGTGGCAAGCAACACTGTGAGGGAAATTTTTTTTTTTTTTTTTTTAGTCTTTTCGTAACCGGGTAAGGCCCACTAGGCACAAGTGCCTGTTTTCAGGGGCGACCTGGGAGCACTGGGCAGTTAAGTGACTTGCTCAGAGTCACACAGTATGCAAGTGGAGGTTGTGCAAATCAAACTCAGATCTGGTCTGCTGGATGTATCAAGCTCGTTCCTCTAACCTCTAGGCTATACTGCCAGCCAGCATTTAATTATAAATTGGATAAGTATTTGCTACAAAGCAGGATTAAGGGGTACAGTTAAATCAAATAGCAAGTTATATGGACTTAGGTCTTCCTTGCAGTGAATCAACCTGTGTAATCGGAAAACATCTGATTGGAGATTGTAAAAGCTCTAACGGGCACTGCAGGCTAATGAATCTTGCACTGTTGCCAACTGCTCTGATGTCAGCTGCAGGGGATTTGGGGATTTTTAGTAACAGAAGATGTTAGCCTACAAGTAAGCAAAATTAGTCAGATGTAATCCACTATATTGCAGTAAAAATAAAATAAACAAAAATGTTTTTGCACACAAAGTGCAATTTAGGACCAGCCACACACTTGAGTGTAGGACCCTTTGTGATGCACTTCTTTGTTGGTTGGGGCACTCAGCTACTCCTCACGACACATTATGACCACACACTTTGCCGTATGTTAAGCTGAACATATAGCTTAAGAGTGTTAATGGGTATCAGTCATCATCAATCAATCATTCTTTATTTATATGAGGCGCCTGTACAAATTACATAAGACAATAAATATTTAAAACAAGATTAAAATGATCAAAAATCATTAAAAGCTTTGCTAAAAAGGTAGGTTTTCAAGGCTCCTTTAAAGCTTTGGACAGTCGGGCTATTTCACACCTGACGAGGTAGAGAATTCTACAGGGTCAGGGCCATAAAACTAAAAGATCTTGCCCCTGAGGTTTTTAAGTGAACCCTGGTAATCTCTAGCAATCCCTCGTCAGTGGATCGGAGAGAGGGGGGGGGGCAGTAGGGATAAAGGAGATCTTTCAGGTAAGCAGATCCCTGATCGTGTATGGCCTTATAGGTCAGCAAAGCGACTTTGAAGGTGATTCGCCAAGAAATTGGCAGCCAGTGCAGTTCGCGGAGCGCAGGCGTTGTATGACTGGACCTAAAAGAACCAGTCAGAAGCCTGGCTGCCGCATTCTGCACTAGCTGCAAGCGGCGAAGTTCAACCCCCGTGAGCCCTAAAAATAGGGCATTGCAGTAGTCCAGGCAGGAGGTAACGAAGGCATGGACCAAAGTTGGAAGATCCTCTGGAGGAACCAGGTGCTTCACCCGGGCGATATTTCTCAGATGATAAAAAGAGGTTTTGACAACCGCTGACACCTGAGATTTAAAAGTCAGACAATCGTCAAATACAACGCCCAGGTTCAGCACCCGGTCTGAGGTAGTCAGCTGGACACCCCCAAGCCATAAACCCGAGGGTGATCCAGCTAACAAACCCGCCTCACAGCGACCCTGGTCCACAACCAACACCTCAGTTTTTTCAGGGTTCAACCGCAGCCAACTCGCATTCATCCAGTCTTGGATTTCGGCAAGACAGTTGTTAGACTGAAATGGCAGCATCCTGGCTGGGCACAAAGGACATGTACAGCTGGGTATCATCTGCATAGCAATGAAAACCCAAGCCATACCACCTAATAATCACTCCTAATGGCAGCATATACACTGCAACCAACATGGGTGCCAAAATGGAACCCTGCGGTACCTCGCAGGATAGGGAGACTGATGTCGAGGAAAAAATTCCAGACACCACCCTCTGAGTCCTACCCTTGACGTACGATTGAAACCACCTGAGGACTGTATCAGACAGTCCACAGATAGATCGCAAACGTTCCAGTAGCACACCATGGTCCACAGTGTCAAACGCTGCAGAGAGATCAAGAAGGACCAAGATGGAACAGGTCCTTCGATCTCTCGCTATTAGGAGGTCATTTAGTACCCGCACAACTGCTGTCTCAGTACTATGCCTTTTCCTAAATCCAAACTAGAGAGAATCATAGATATTGTTGTTGGTCAGATGATCATCCAACTGTGATGCAACCACCTTCTCAATAACTTTACCCACAAAGGATAGGTTAGAGACAGGCCTGTAGTTAGCCAGACAGTCCGGGTCCAAGGAGGACTTCTTAAGAAGGGGCTTAACTACAGCCTCCTTAAGAGGATCTGGAAAAATCCCCCCCTCTCCAAGGACCGGGCCGATTTTATCCACACAATCCACTAAGAGACGTGTGGGGCCCGGGTCCAAATTACAGTTGGTTGGACGCAGTGATTGGATGACCATCACAATGTCACTGATTGTGGGGAGGCTGAAGTCAGACCACACAAACTGGGTGTCCGACATCTCCTGCTGACCATCACAACTCTCATTTGAGAGGATCAGACGCACTGCGGATCTGAGTTTGGCAACCTTATCTGCAAAGAACAGAGCAAACTCCTCACACTACTCTTGAGAAAAGGCTTTTTCCGGGCTGAAGACAGATTGGATTGCACAATCTGTCCATAGTCTGGAAGTGCTGAGCTGGTCTATTCTGTGTAGCCGCAATCTCTCTGGACAGGAATTCTGCCTTCTTATGAGACATTGCGGATTGATAGACCACATAGTGGTCCTTCAAAATAAGTTTGTCGCCATCCAGACCCGACCTCTGCCAGCACCTCTCCAACCTTCATCCAGCTCTCCTCAACTCCCTCAGGGTCTCATCAAACCGAGGAGACCTGGGGCGAAGAGTGAGAGGACAAACACGAACAGGAGAAATGGAATCCAGGGCCCCTGCCACCGCCTTATTATAGGCGAGTACCAGCTCTCCTGGATCCATGTGGGTCCAGCACCACCCTCGGGTCATCCGGGGAAACACCCCTTAAAGGTTGGTACCGGACCATTTCCATAGGGGCTGACCTACTAGGGGTGGCCTCAAAACTGAACCCGGAGTGATGGTCTGACCATCCGACCGGTTCCACCACCAAGTCGGATATCTCCATCCCCAGAAGGAACACCAAATCCAATGAATGACCACCAACATGGGTCGAGGAGGAAATAACTTGTGTGAAGCCCAGTGAAATCATTAACTGGAGAAAGTCTTGACCAAAGTGCGAGAGTTCATCATCGACCCAGGCATTGCAGTCCTCCAGAACCAACCATCTGGGGGATCCCAGTGTTAGGTCGACAATGAAGTCTGCGACTTCCTGCAGGAAAACATTCCCATCACCTGGTGGACGGTATATGAGAAGTATCCTGCAGCACACCCTCGCCTAGAATACATTCAAAGTTTGGTAGTTCCACTGGCACCTCCACTAGGCCCAGTTCTGTTCTAAAACAAATAGCAACACCCCAGTCCCTACGATCCACCCTCGGGCGGTGTATCACCGAGTACCCGGCCGGAATTGCTGCTGCCAAAACTGGTCCAGCATTTTCATCAAGCCAGATCTCGGTGATGCACGCCAGGTCGGATGACCCAACAAAATCGGCTATAATAGCCGTCTTGTTTTTAATAGACCTGGTATTGCACAACACCGCCCGAGTAGGATGAGCCTCTGAGGATGATCGTGATACCTGCTGACTATAATCAGGTCCCTTGGGTATGGGCACCAGACAGGGAGGTCCCCTTTCCTGGGCCCATTTCGCTCCAGGGCATCTCTTTGTCCCCACTGTCCCAATCCGCTCACTCCTTTCCATTCCCCCTTCAGACCCCACCCCCGTCCTCCTCCTCCCCACAATCCCCAAGGCCCTACAACGTCTATAGACCTCCGGTGATAAGAGGGGACAAGAAAAGGGGCGAAGATCCCTGAGCCTGGAGGGGGAATAATACCCGGCTGTCCTAGTATTGTCCCAGCATATAATTGTCATACCAAATAAACAATCCAAAAATTAACCCACCTCTTAAAACTTAAATACAAAGCTCTATAATGAAATAAAATACAGTTTAACCAAACCTCAGACTATTAATTTAAAAACTCTTACCCCCCCAAACAAAAAACAAATACAAAACATTAACTGAATTCCCCTTCCCCACCCTATCCTCTCATCACTGGAGAAACACAATACCTTCTAATCAATAATTAATTTAATTTAATTCAGTTTTCAAGGGTACCCTTACAACAAAACAAGTATGGCAGATTTTGACATCAGAGTTCAATGAAGCTCTATTTTTTCTGAATATCTCATGTATTCTGTTTTGTTTCCACAGCCCAAACCTGCTGGTGTATTAGGTGCAGTAAACAAACCTCTGTCTGCAACTGGAAGGAGGCCCTATAACAGAAGTACAGGAATGGACACTGTAAGCAATGTCAGTATGAATTCAGATCCTAACTCACCATCAGGCAACAGAACAAGGTAAAATGGGTAATATATTTTTAGGGGGGAGTTTGGTTGGTCTCCTAAAATGAGGCAGACACCTCTGAAAAAATATTTAATATTGAGAGACAGCTCAGCTTATGTTTTCTACATTTTCCAGATTCCTGCTATTCCTTACTATCAAGGACATTTTTAGGAAAACCGCATCTTTGTCCCTTTCAGTTTATGTGCTCCTGCTGCTTATTCCCCACCTGAGGTCTTAATCCTCTGCTTGTGACGTTGGTCTGTTGGTGTAGAAATGACTGCAATGTCATAAGTGGAGGATTGGGACCTCGGGTGTGTGAAATAAAGCTGCAGGAGTAGATCAACCTGTAGTGCCTCTCCACTGCTGGCCAAACTCCGTTGTCTTATAGCTGAACACAGAATTGACTGCAAATACTTCAGCTTATATTTAAATTCCCAAATGGACATGCTCCCTCATAGTTTTACTTTATCATAACCATTCAACTAACTGAATTTGCTCCTCTGATGAACTTACCTACAACATACGCACCGCCAGACTGGCCACATTTCATGACGGCCTTCTTGGTCCATGGTCCTTGTCATTGGAAGGGACTTTAATCAGTAATCCTGGCATGTGCTGACCTTGAGCTATTCAAAAGTAAACCAAAAAACACCACTGTTGATGTGTTAACAATCCTTGACCACTTATTAACAATCCTTGACTGCCCCGTTGTTGCTTAATTTCAGCACCTTGAAATTTGTAAAGGTACCATAGAAATTGTATTTATGATTGTTAATGGCATGAATATCCTGTTTTCATGCAAATATCCTCAGTAATAACGCTGGGATGAGAAATGCAGAAAAAAAATGTGGAAACGTAAGTTGAATTGCATCTGCAAATTGTATTTTTCAAAGCTGATCCCAAGGCATCAGCTTCACTTCAACAAAATATGAATATGTTACGACTGTTGTGATTCTTTGAGTAGGTCTGTTTTAAAATTACAGCACCATTAACCTGCAGAGTACCCTAAATGTGGTCTGTATTTCTTTACTTGATATTGTAACCCCCCTGCAAATGGGGGTTCCCAAAAGACTTCCAGGAGCTTGCTTGAATGCTCCAAGCCTGAATGGTGTTTGGCATTAAAGCCATTTATCAGTGAGTGTTTTTAGAGCCTCTGGTACTGTCTCTTTAAGAGCTGTCTGCTTGCAGACATAATTAGTTTGTATGGGGGGACTGTGTGCTTCTCTGAGTACCACTTGAGCTGCTGCCAATTCACTTCATTTTGCAGTCACTAGGGTGCAAGGGAACCTATCTGAAAGATGTAACTGTTTGCCAGAAATTATTTAGAGTAATAATGAAATTACAGTTTGTCTAACCTGCTTTCTTTGCAGTCAGAACTGTGTCTGCTAGTTCCCATTCTAGTTTTGAACTGCTGAACTGGACCAATCAGTGTGGGGTAAGCTAGCTCTAAAATGGTGCCTTGGACGAATCAGAACTTGGACTCATAATCTGAGCCAGCCACAAGAGGATTGTATGGGCAGTGACTCTGGGAGATGTAGTTTAGACTTCAGTGCCTTTTTGGACCAACAGCAGCAGTCTATTGTGAGTGACAGCCAATCCAGTCAAGAACTGGGAGGAACTCAAAGGAAGTGCCCAGTTTTGTCGGTTGGAGCTTCAGTTGAGCTTTGGCAGTGAAGAAGGAAGGAGCCCTGTGCTTTTTCAGTGTGCAGTTTAGTCAAAAGCGTGTGTAAGGCCCAGAGTTCGGTCTGCAGCTTGTGTAACAGCTATTAGGACTGAATCCGTCCTGTGAAAAGAATCAAAGGATCTCTGAAGAGTAGAAACCAGGCTCACCCTGTAGAAGACTGGAAGAATTGCTGAAAATTGCACTCGGTCTGTCAGGAACTGAATCTGCTGTGTGTTCTCCGGGTATTGTGCAGTAATTGCGATCGGGATACAGATGCAGCCTGCCTGGTATAGTGCTTTCTTTTATATGGATGTGTGAAGAGGTTTGTGTACCTCAAGTGAGCCCTGCTGACATTGAAGGACCCTATCTTATTTGGAGGTCGTGAGTACTAATTCAGGTTGCTCCCTGTTGAATTGCCACATTAAATCCAAATGGAATTACTGTACTGCTGACTGTTTAATTCTCCTTTCTCTGTGTGAAAGGGCCCCTACCAGCTGCCACGGTTTGGACTAGCCACTAGGGCTTGGGTACCCAGGGACAGTAACTGATAGGGATAGGCCTGTGCACAGAGCCATAAGTGATTATTAGACTGATAAGCTAATTAACCTGATTTCCCTGTCCTTGTTATATCCCCTAAATAAATCAGAGCTGCTTGTTTCAGCAAAGTTATACTGCCTGAGGTATTTGTCTATGTTAAAGTACTGTACTGTGATTGTTGCACTGTATCTCATTTCACAGGAGGTCCCAGTGCGGAACCAGACCTGGGGGAAGTGTATACTGTGAAGGTAATTCTGATATATTGTGTGGGCCACTAGTGGGAAGAAGGGGTTGCAGTGTCCCAGAGGGCTGTGACCAAGTTAGTTTAACTATTGCAAACCCTGACCTCTGGGTGGAGGCACCCGCCATTGGATCCAGGCCCCTCAACCTGTTAGTGGCAAATCAGGCAGGGGTAGTAGCCCCTGGGATAGCGCCATCTAGGGGTTACATCTTGGAGGCTCACCGCTGGGATTGTGTGTCCTCTAGTGGCCATATTTACGAACCACTGTTAAGAAAAAAATGGGTACCCCGACAGAAGTGGCTGTGCACCGGCTGGTGGAGTGGTGTACTGGGAGGAGATCGACCCCCAAAATGCTATGCTTATCCTGGACATCCCCTGGGTATCATCCGGACACTGTGCAGGAGTACTTTCCAAGGTGGAAGGTTTACAAACCCTGTGGTGGTGGGTCGGCATGCTAATCTGCTCACCCACACTTTCCTGGCCCTAGTAGAGTTTAAGGATCCCATAGATAGCTCCAAAGTGCCACAGACCATTACCCCAGAGGAGCCCTCACTACTTGGAGAGTGATAACTAAGGACAGTAAAGACCGGGGAATCAGCCCCACCACTATCTGAAACTTTTGAGGAGAAATTTGCTGAATGGTTGCTGGGAGAGGGAAAACTGTGGAGGACTTGAAGAAACTATTCTTGCCACCTGGGGTGTTCCTCCCCAACACCCTCTCCTGCTCCAGTGCCCGTAATGGTGGCTGAACCAATGCAGACTCCTATTTCTGCACCTGCCATTAGTCCGACTCTTACGAAGGTTGAGGATCTTCTCTGGCACCCTCCCACCCCAAGGGGAGGATGACTGGGAGACCTGGATAGACTATATTTGCCCCCAAGTGCTAGAATGGCATGTAGGAAGGTGAAAGCGAAAGAGGTTAGTGAGAGCCTCCCGAGGTCCTGCCTGGCTACCATCCGAGCTAACGGGCCAGTAAACCTGAAGCGACTGCACAGGCCTATCTTTGAGGCCTTGGAGAATGTGTATGGGAGCCCAGATTCTGATGAGGACCTATGGTGGAGAGTAAGAGATGCACAACAGTACCAAGGAGTTGTTGTCTGTGTATGTATCTCGGCTGGAAAAATTGTTGCAAGAATGCCTCAGAAAGGTAGTTTGCCAGCGATTGAACTGGACCGAACCAGGCTGGACAGGATCCTTAAGTCTGCCCCTTCTCAGAACTGCTGTTGCTTCAGTTACGCCTGGCAGATCGACTGGAATCCCCACCCTCCTATGATGAGTTAATGAGAGAATTCGAGGAGTTGAGAAAAGGCGACCTCGGGAGGGACCTGCACAAAAGTGATGCCACTGGATTCTCCCCTACCGCCTGATGTTTGGAAGAAAGCTCGACTACCAGTAGATGTGTGTTTGGGGTCTCTCCTGATGGGGTTCAGGCTGACAACTATTTACAGTATGTGCAAAGTTAAAGGCCCAGCTAACTCATGCGTACCAACTGGCTCAAACCATGGCTGCCAAAAGAAATCTGGCCAACAAAGAAAGGTATGATAAAAGGTGAAAGCACAGGAACTCCAGGAGGGAGATCGGTATTGCTAAGAAATCTGGGATTGCATGGCAAGCACAAGATTGCTGACAGATGGCACCATCTCCCTCACATTGTAGTGGGCAAACTAGATGATCTGCCAGTGTACAAAGTAAGGCCTGAGAATAATTCAAAGATGTAAAAACAATGCATAGAAATCATTTACTGCCCATTGGACAAATCTTAATTGAGTCTGAGCCCTAGAAGATGCCCCTCTGGACCAGTGACTAGAGCTGCTGCTAAGAAAAGATCAAGAAAGTCTGCACCTACAGAAGCAAAGTTAAAGTGTTCCCTCCACAAGTCCCAGTTGAGCATGACTGTCAGTCCATATCGGAAGAAAGTGAGAGTGACTTTGAATACTATCCTTCTTACGAACTGAGTCAATTGTTTCGGGCAATCCCTAGTCAATACTGGAGACAAAGCTGGGCCTTCTGGACTGTTTAAGCCCCCAGCTTCATCCCTGGAGCCAATGCTCCCAGAAAGTGAAGTGCAAAGCATCAGATCAGATGAAATGGAATCATTGTGCATGGTTGAACTGTTTGAGCTTTCAGGGAGGAAAATGATAGATTGGGGCAGACTGGTGATACACCGAACAAGAAGAGTATTTTGAGTGCCCTGACAGTCCACTGCCAGTGTCAAAGCTCTCCATGCGAGCCAAATGTTGTGGACTCAGAAACTGTAACTCCTGGAGCTGAAAGTGCCCCAAGTTCTAGCCTCTCTACCCCCATGGAGACTCCCTGACAAGTGTGGACAATGCTGAAAATGAGGCTCAGAGTGCAGAGACTGTAACAGTTCCCCTAGAAAGACTGGTCGAGCTGTAAAGCCTGTGGTGCACCTCAGTTATGATTCCCTTGGGAGGCCTGTGGATTTGCCTCTCAATGTTGTCCATAAAGAGTGTATGTGTCCCGAGCTCATTGCCCAAACTGGCGTCAGTGCTAACTCAAGTTACTTGTGTTGCCCTCTAAGTATGGTGCCTTGCCCGTCCAGCCCAAAGGTAACTGATAGGGAAGGGCCCCTCTCTTCAGGTTTCATGTACAAGAGGTAATAACTTGAGTTATGGTACAATGTGTATGTAATACTGTGTAAAGTGGCGATACTGCAATGTTTCAGAAATGTGTTCTTGGTAAAATGATATATTGACTGATGATTACATATGGAGCCTAATGCAAATGTATATGGTTGCAGTTGAAACTTATGGGGTACTTGCTTGGCCTGGACGTCAAGCTTTCCCAAGCCAGGAAGGTGTAACCCCTGCAAATGGGAGTTCCCAAAAGACTTCCAGGAGCTTGCTTGAATGCTCCAAGCCTGAATGGTGTTTGGCATTTAAGCCATTTATCAGTGAGTGTTTTAGAGCCTCTGGTACTGTCTCTTTAAGAGCTGTCTGCTTGCAGACATAATTAGTTGTATGGGGGACTGTGTGCTTCTCTGAGTACCACTTGAGCTGCTGCCAATTCACTTCATTTTGCAGTCACTAGGAGTGCAAAGGAACCTATCTGAAAGATGTAACTGTTTGCCAGAAATTATTTAGAGTAATAATGAAATTACAGTTTGTCTAACCTGCTTTCTTTGCAGTCAGAACTGTGTCTGCTAGTTCCCCATTCTAGTTTTGAACTGCTGAACTGGACCAATCAGTGTGTGGGGTAAGCTAGCTCTAAAATGGTGCCTTGGACGAATCAGAACTTGGACTCATAATCTGAGCCAGCCACAAGAGGATTGTATGGGCAGTGACTCTGGGAGATGTAGTTTAGACTTCAGTGCCTTTTGGACCAACAGCAGCAGTCTATTGTGAGTGACAGCCAATCCAGTCAAGAACTGGGAGGAACTCAAAGGAAGTGCCCAGTTTTGTCGGTTGGAGCTTCAGTTGAGCTTTGGCAGTGAAGAAGGAAGGAGCCCTGTGCTTTTCAGTGTGCAGTTTTAGTCAAAAAGCGTGTGTAGGCCCAGAGTTCGGTCTGCAGCTTGTGTAACAGCTTGTTAGGACTGAATCCGTCCTGTGAAAAGAATCAAAGGATCTCTGAAGAGTAGAAACCAGGCTCACCCTGTAGAAGACTGGAAGAATTGCTGAAAATTGCACTCGGTCTGTCAGGAACTGAATCTGCTGTGTGTTCTCCCGGTATTGTGCAGTAATTGCGATCGGGATACAGATGCAGCCTGCCTGGTATAGTGCTTTCTTTTATATGGATGTGTGAAGAGGTTTGTGTACCTCAAGTGAGCCCTGCTGACATTGAAGGACCCTATCTTATTTGGAGGTCGTGAGTACTAATTCAGGGTTGCTCCTGTTGAATTGCCACATTAAATCCAAATGGAATTACTGTACTGCTGACTGTTTAATTCTCCTTTTCTCTGTGTGAAAGGGCCCCTACCAGCTGCCACGGTTTGGACTAGCCACTAGGGCTTGGGTACCCAGGGACAGTAACTGATAGGGATAGGCCTGTGCACAGAGCCATAGGTAGATTATTAGACTGATAAGCTAATTAACCTGATTTCCCTGTCCTTGTTATATCCCCTAAATAAATCAGAGCTGCTTGTTTCAGCAAAGTTATACTGCCTGAGGTATTTGTCTATGTTAAAGTACTGTACTGTGATTGTTGCACTGTATCTCATTTCACAGGAGGTCCCAGTGCGGAACCAGACCTGGGGTAAGTGTATACTGTGAAGGTAATTCTGATATATTGTGTGGGCCACTAGTGGGAAGAAAGGGGGGTTGCAGTGTCCCAGAGGGCTGTGACCAAGTTAGTTTAACTATTGCAAACCCTGACCTCTGGGTGGAGGCACCCGCCATTGGATCCAGGCCCCTCAACCTGTTAGTGGCAAATCAGGCAGGGGTAGTAGCCCCTGGGATAGCGCCATCTAGGGGTTACAATATGATAACTGCTGTGCTCCTGTTTTTGCTTCTTGATATTGTCCTGTACAGTTAAGCAGACCAATGCAGAGAATGGAACATATTCATCTGCTGGTGCTAGTAAGAATGTCAGAATCTTTTAAGATTCAATTTTATCCGTAGAGACCCATTCATTGGTTGTATTCTGGAAGCGCTAGGACCCAGCTGGAGCCCGGTTTTCATTCAGAATTCCTGCACATGTGGGACACCACACAATGTGTCCAGTAACTGCTGTGGACAGCCTAACAACCTCAATTCTGTTATTCCTGCTTTGGAGCGTATAGCCCAGAGCAGAACGCTGTTCCTTAGTTTGTACAGCTTCTTCTGTTTCCCTTTATTTTCCAAGTGAAATGCCAAATCCAAAAAGTAAGAAGGTCAGGCTTACCGATTTACTTTTCTGTTATTGTGGATGCAGGTGATGTATAGCTCGCTCCTGCCAGTATCTGTTTTGTCTCACCCGTCTTGGGTCTAGCCATGATATAGACACTTATGACACCTACTTCTTAGACTTGCAGATGCTGGAGCATCATTGCCTGAGACTGAACCATCCAGATCTGACTTCGAGGGTATCTCTTGCAGCAGGCCACACCTACGGCACTACTAGGACAACAACTTTTCTAACTGGCAGTGTACCAGTGGACCGCCCACCCCGACAACAGGCACAATCATCATTATATACTATGAGTGGGCGGCCCCCGCACCCTCCTCAGTTCTTTTCCCACCATCAACCAACACACGTCGGACCTCTTGGATTGCTGCAGCTTCAGTCAACTGACATTTTCTTTCAACTTTAATTTTTGGTTTCTCACCTTAGTTTTTAATCACTTTTCAGTGATTTTTCTTTTTTATGTCTTGTCAGCCTACTTTGTCTTCTGACCGTTTGACAAAATGCACCTGTGGGAAACAACTCATGGAGAAAGACAGCCACTCTGCCTGCGTTCTCTGCCTGGGCCCAGACCACGACATTAATGCCTGCTCCATCTGCCACGGCTTCAGCCAGGTAACCCAACACCTGCGGAGCCTGGAAAACTTTCTACTTCAACAGAGAGTCACCATCATGGAGAAGTCACTGCAGGCCAGGAGTTCCTCAGTATCTCCAGCCCTCTCCTTGGACTCCCAGTCATCAAAGTCACAAGAAGAATCCTCAGGCGAGCACAAACATAGGGATAAGGAACGCGCTAAACCCCAGACCCCTCCCTCCTGCTCTCTCAGCAACCACTGCGGAGCCATCCCCTGCCTCGGGGGTGGTGATGTTTACCTGGCTCGCCCTTTCTGTAGCATTTCACATTGTCAATGGGTAACCAAAACAACTGGGTATAGTGCACCCCTACCAGGGGAATGGCACAGACCACACTTTAGAATGTTGGGCACATAAGGATTCCATGTAGCAGCAACTCCCCTGTTGCACTGTGCCATTCAAAGGGGACAAAGCTACTTTTCTCTCAAGAATTTCAAGACTTCAGTTGGGGCTGCAGTTCTGCTCTGCTGGTTGGGGCTGCCTGTTTCACGGAGTACCCCTAAATTGAAATCATGCCTGTTAAGCTGTGGATTTAACATTGAATAACCTGCCTTTTTTCTCGTTCCTTGTGTGGATTGGGAGCCACTTCTGCTTTGCTAGGGTGTTTTTAATGGTCTCCTGTTTAAAAAAAAAAAAAAAGAGCCACAGGTAGGTACACAATTTACTTATTGGGAGTGTAGGGTATCTGGAGGGTCACTTGACTTTAGCATCGCTTCCCCACCCCCAGCTTGAGGTTTTGTGTTAGACCTCCATTTTTCCCATTTTCGCAGCCACTATTAGTACTGGGCGCGTTCTCCTTCATCAGTTTGGCTTCCCACCACTGTCTAGAACGCACGCCCACGGTGTGTACGCAACACAACTTGCATTTGCTCGGCACTTTTGCCATTGAAATACATTGTGCAAGTACACATGCTTGCTCTAATACTGCCGCACACACGCTCAGTATAGCGTTTTGAGAGCATGCTGCTACAGTCCGGCAGTTGGTTAGGTTTATTCAGTACAAACAAGCATAGTAGGTTCAAAATTTCCGTTTTTTTCATGTCATAATGTTTCAGTATTGGCACCATGGCTTACAGGAGACCATTAATTATGTAGGGCTTAAAATAAGCTGCACAAATTGATTAGCACAAATTGCTAACCAGTTGCAAAAATGCATAACACTTGCCTCAATTTGATGAGCAAAATGTAAAAATAGTATAAAATGTATATACATACAATTAAAAACAATATCTATTTTAACCTGAATAAAATTCTTATTGAAATTAGCGTTTTTTTGTTGCTTCCTTTGTTTTCATACTTCCAACAAACACACTCACACTACACACATGGGCCATACCTGGGTACCTAAGAATTAAGACACCCCACTCACTCCAGCAGACTTAGGTTTGATTCCCACAACCTCCACTTGCAATACTGTGCGACTCAGTAAGTCACTTAACCTCCTCACCCCACTCCCTCCAGCAGATCTAGGTTTAATTCCCACAACCTCCACTTGCAATACTGTGCGACTTTGAGCAAGTCACTTAATCCCCATGCACTTGGGTTGCCCATGAAAACAGGTACTTTTATCTAGAAGTGTGCCATATCTGGTTACCAAATAATGGAGACCCCACTCACTTACAGAGCAGCAGCACTGCTTTCCTTCTCTGAGCTCTCTTCACTTGTGCAGCCGCTGCTCTTTTTATGGGTCGTAGCTGTCTTCTCTGCAGTGCTACCAAACACTGCTCCCATGGGGTCCCAGCAGCTTCTTGGCGCCAAAACCAAAAACAAACATGCACTGGGGGAAGACTGGATATGCGACAGTGGGGGGGGGGGAGCACTCAGTCAGAGCGGAGGAATGACTCAAGAAGCCAGAGAGACTGGCTGTTTAACGCCCCCCTCGAGTGCCCAGGTGTTTTGGTACTGCTGCCAATAGTATACTGTAACAGTCTTACCGCCGTGGCCCCAAATGCTGGCAGTCACAACCAGTAGTGTTTTGCAATATTGGAAAGCACTAGTGGGAGCGACTGCCGCATTCAGGGCTGGCATTATGTGAGACTGTTACAGTATACACTATTGGTGCTGAGGAGATGGGGGAGGCTCACGGAATGGATTGCATTTTCTTGCAATCTAAAGTAGAAGTGGGTCGCATGAGTAGCCGGGTTGCATCACAAAGAGCGATGCGATACTGGCTATATAAAACCCGGTAATGAAACTGTGTAAAACATGCAGAAGGGTCTGAGGCCCTCCCACATGGGTATCTATTGTCCTCATTGTGTTCCTCAGCATAATATTTCTCTCACCGTATCCCCCCAGCCGCTCCTTCGAGCTGCGGAGGAGGGCACCTGGTCCGTCTCTTGGCAGTGGCATAGTAGAATTGCGAAAATCTCTTATTGCTCTTTGGTGAGCTTCTGAGCCCCGAAGTCCTGGCAGGAATCCCAGCAGATGCATCCAACCCCGGGGGGGGGGGGGGCCACTTAGGCACGTCCATTTGCAACACAGCAAGAGCAGGCTGCGGAATCAGATGTGCAGGCAGACCCCAACCCTGACTTCGTAGAAGGCCAGTATGAGGATTTTGGTGATCTCGGGGAAACTTCTGACCTAAAAAAATTGCTCTCAGACAAGGAGGTCCCCTCCGAAGAGGAGTGGACCGAACCCAAGACCAGAATTCCAAATCTTCCTGGACATAAAGTCTCCACCACTTATTCACATTAATGGGACTACGCTGGAGGCACTAGGACCCAGCGGGAGCCAAAACTCTTCAGGAAGGCTGGCGCCTAGTAGGGCCGCAAGCATGGTTTGTGCCATATAGACTACTTTGGCCTCGACCCTCCAACCACCTCAGTTCCTTTTGTCCCATCGTCGAGTGCAGTTCAGTGACAACGTCGCTCGCCCACCGAGAGTCAAATCTTCACAGCTATACGACAGCAATCTATAGTCATTCAGTATTTATTAGTTTTATTTGTTTTATTAATTCAGTGTTAAAAAATAAAAAAAAAAAGAGGAAAAGTCAAATCTTCCTGGACATAAGTCTCCACCACTCATTCACACTATTGGGATCTGCGCCGGAGGCACTAGGACCCATCGGGAGCAAACTTTTTGCTGGAGGGTCGGCGCCAGAGATGGAGCCGCGAGGAACGGCACCGCGAGCCTCAGCTCACGCGGTAATGACTGTCTCGGCGTTGACCCTCCAACCGCCTCAGTTCCTTTTTTCCCGCCGTCGAGTGCGCTTCAGTGACGACGTCATTCACCCGCTGAGAGTCAAACTTCAAACTAGCAGCATAGTTTTCAGGTTTTGTTATTTTGTAGTATTATCTCGATAAAGTATCGCTCAAGTTTATTCTTATTTTAAAAATAAAGAAGTCTCAGCCTACTTTGATGGAGTCGACCATGAGCAGGTCAGGTGACAGTAGGGAGACTTCGTGTGAAAGCTGTTCAGTCAGTCGGGCTGGGTCCGGTCCGCCGCCTTCTCTGGAAGGGGGGTCTGACAATGGTCAGTCCAATGCCTGGGGGATGGGAGGTCCTCGGAAGCATAAAATAAACGGTCACATTCTGGCACCAAGCCGCCTTGAGCCTTCTTCGTCCCACAGGTCTAAAAGAGAAGGCATCATCAGGTCGCCTGATATGTCTGGCGCTGCAGACTGGTTATTGGGGCTAGTTGTCGGTCTCCTCCTTCGAGTCGCCAACCTCTGCTTCTGGTAGCCAACGTAAGCCGACATCGAGCCCACCCCGCCCGCAGGTAGGTCTTCAGATGAGCAGTTTCATCAGTGGGCGCGTCTTATGGAGCAATGGGCTCGGAGGTTGGTTCAGCTACCTGGCTCGGTCACCGTGGGCCTCGGGCTTATTGGGAGACCAGGTAGGGCGGTTGAACTTTCCTGGTCGCTGGTAACCTTCTTTGGTGCCGTCGACCACACAGCTAGGTGTCTCCCCATGGCTACGTGCGCAGGGGGCCACCGATGCCCTTATCTCCTGCTCTTCTTCCTTCAAAACCTGTTTTTCGGAGTCTGGGGTGTTTTGGCCCCTCGCGTTGATGGTGTGCTCGGCGCCCGTGCGGGTCTCAGGCGCTTTCGGTGCGCTGGTCCTTCAGTCTTTTGGTGCCGCGTGGTCCTCGGCGCTGCTTCGTGCTATGCGCCTCCTCGGCACCGGGGGCTCTTGGGGCTTCCTCTGCTTTTCAGGACTCCTCCTTTCACTCTTTTCCTTCTTCACTCTCTTCTGATTTTCATACCTTTCCTGTCCATACAGTCCCTCCTGGACTGTCAGGAGATGACATTGAGCCTGACCCAGACCTTCAGTTGGGTTATGAAGTGGACAAAGCAGGATCTATTACTGCTACAGAGCCTGTGGTCGAGGACCTGTCCTTTAAGTCTCTGCTGAAAAAATTTGAGTTCCACTCTTTTTCTCCAGACTACAGACATCGATCCTGGGAAATTAAGACTCCAATACTTTCATGCCGCTGAGATCCCTACGGATTTGACTCCTCCGGTTCAGCCTTCCTTCGAGATGCTGTCTCAGATGGTATGGAATAATCCTACTCTCACCCCTTCGGTGGCTAAATCCATAGATAGGAAATATTCAGCCCCCAAGGATCGTCCCATTTTGGCATCTCGAGCCTTTGCGGATCCTATTGTAGTCCTGGCAGAGAATGATAAGGTCGTTCTTCCTCAAACTACTACAGCTCGACCTATTAACAAACAATCTCGTAAGATAGACACTTTAGGTAAGAGAGTCTTTGCTGCTTCTACCCTAAGTATGCGTATTGCCAGTTACCAGGGCTGTTTCTCCCAGTATGAATATATCCTGTGGCATTCTATCAAGCAAATGGTTGAAGCTGTACCGGAATCGGATACAAAGCCAGAGCTTCTTCAAACCATTACCAGAGGTATCGAATCTAATGACCAGCAGGTTAAAGCAGCCATGGATGCTTTTGACACTGCTTCCCGTTCAGCGGCTGCTGGTATTTGTACCCGCCATCATTCCTGGCTGCGCATTTCGGGCTTCACGAATGACGCGCAGCAGCAGGTAATGGCATTGCCCTTTGATGGTGCATATCTTTTTGGTCCTCAGGTAGAGCAAGCTCTAGAAGCTACACAAAAGACTAGGTCAGCCATTAAGTTGGCTCGACCCCCTCCTGCCGCCTCTTGAGGGAATGTCAATAAACGTCAGTTTCCTACTCGTCAGTCCTTTTGAGGCAGAGGAGGTTTCCATAAAAACCAACCTGCCCAACCTCAAAAGAAGACGCAACAGAAAGCGCAAGGGCCCAAAGCGCCCAGCGCTACCTTATGAATTGCTGGCCCAAGTCCCATCTCAGCTGCCCGAGGTGGACTTTTCCTCTCCGGTGGGAGGTCGTCTGATGCACTTCTACAACCCGTGGAAGTCCATAACCTCAGACAAATGGGTCCTTCGGATAATTCGCGAGGGGTATTCACTCAGTCTTGTGGAGATCCCTCCGGATCGTCCTCCCAAACGGCAGCCCAGGCTGTCAACCCTTCAGTCAGACCTTCTCGCTGGCGAGATTCAGGGCCTTCTGAACAACAGGGCAGTAGAAGTGGTGCCGCTGCATCAATGGAACACGGGGTTCTACTCCCATTACTTTCTGGTTCCAAAGAAGTCCGGGGGCATGCGCCCCATTCTAGATCTCAGAAAGCTAAACAAATTTCTCCCCAAGGAGAAATTCAAAATGATTTCTCTGGGAACCCTGTTACCTTTGCTTCATCAACACGACTGGCTAGCCTCTCTGGACATGCAGAATGCTTACCAGCACATTCCTATTCACCCGAGGCATCACAAATTCCTGAGGTTTGCGGCTCTGGGACAACATTATCAGTTCAGAGTCCTACCCTTTGGGCTATCCTCGGCGCCGCAAGTTTTTACAAAGTGTTGTGCAGTTCTCGCTGCGCACCTCAGAAAGGTCGGAATACAGGTGTTCCCTTATCTGGATGATTGGCTTCTAGCAAGCCCTTCCAGGCAAGGGACTCTGGACGCCGTAGAGACGGCCTCTCACCTCCTTACGTCCATGGGAGTTCTGCTGAACCTCAAGAAATCGCAACTGTGGCCCTCCCAGAGGCTCCTTTTTATAGGGACTCTTCTGGACACCTCCTGTGCGAAGGCTTTTCTTCCAGAAGACAGAAGGAACGATATCCTTCAAATGGCCCGTCACATCGGGGAGAACAGCTCAGTTACAGCTCTCTCGATGCAACGGATGCTAGGCCTCATGGCATCCTCAGTGTTCACTGTACCCCTAGCATGTCTGCACATGAGAACCACTCAGTGGATGCTCAGTACTCAGTGGTCCCCAACCACTCACCCGCAGTCCTATCTCATCAAGGTGACAGAACCTTTAAAGAGGTCACTCACCTGGTGGTCTCAAGAGAGCAATCTCCTGGAAGGATATCCTTTGCTCCTCTGGACCATCAAATCTCCATTACCACGGACGCATCCCTAATGGGGTGGGGAGCTCACTGTCAGGCTCTCCACACTCAAGGTGCGTGGACTCAAGTCGAGTCCCAGCTTCACATAAACGTCCTAGAAATGAGAGCCGTCCTTTATGCGGTCCGAGCGCTGAAGGACATTCTCTGTCACAAGAACATTCTCCTTCAAACGGACAACAAAGCAGTGATGTATTACATCAACAAGCAGGGCGGTGCTCATTCTTACCTCTAGCAGGAAGCAATGAGGGTATAGAATGGTGCTTGGGCACAAGAGCTCTAATTTAGCAGTCTACCTGCCAGGTATACAGAACTAACTGGCAGACCGCCTCAACAGAACAGAGACAGATCCTCACAGTGGTCTCTCGACTCAACCATAGTTCAGTCACTATTCAAAGAGTGGGGAACTCCAGACCTGGACCTTTTTGCATCCCCACTCAACGCAAAACTGCCTCTCTTCTACTCCAGAAATCCAGGGCCTGGCATTTTCTGTCAGGATGCGTTCAGGCTGCGGTGGACAAAACGCTTTCTTTACGCCTTTCCACCTCTTCCTCTAATTCAGAGGGTACTCCTCAAGTTCGAATCTTGGGGACAAGATGATTCTCATTGCTCCCTTTTGGCCTCGGCAGCTGTGGTTTCCACTACTCAACAATGTGTTGGCAGTTCCTCCGAGACCACTTCCCCTACAGATGAACCTTTTGACTCAGAGGCTGGTGGTCCATTCCAACCTGAGATCACTTCACCTTCACGCTTGGCTCCTGAAGAGGTAGAAGTTAACCGGTTCAATGTCTCTCGTAGGGTTTCAGATATTCTTCTGACTGCACGGAAGCCAGCTACTCGGAAAACTTACACAGCTAAGTGGAAGCGTTTTTCGTTCTGGTGTGCAAAGTCCTCTTGAATCCTTTTCCTGCCCACCAGATATGAGTTCTGGAGTACCTCTTGGACCTCTCAAATTCAGGTCTGCAGTACTCTACAGTCAAAGTTCACCTTAGTGCCATTTCAGCGTATCATGAGCCGTTTTTTTCCTTAACACTGGCTCAATTACCTGTGGTTAAGAGATTTCTTAAAGGAATTCTGCATACCAGACCTCCTACAAGACGTCCAGTTTAAGCCTGGGACATTAATCTTGTGCTAGACATGCTCACTCGGAAACCTTTCGAACCTCTGGCCACCTGTGAGCTAAAATTTCTCACCTGGAAGACTGCCTTCCTAGTGGCCATTACCTCAGCTTGCAGGGTCTCTGAGATACATGCCCTGGTCACAGATCCTCCGTACACTGTGTTCCATAAGGACAAAGTAGTCCTTCGGACCCATCTGAAATTTCTTCCTAAGGTTGTGTCAGAGTTTCATCTAAACCAACCTCTGGTCCTTCCCTCTTACTTTCGGGCTTCAAAATGAAGGAGAGCGATCTCTTCATTCTTTGGATGTTAAGAAGAGCTTGCGTTTCTATCTAGATAGAACCAAGGTTTTCATAAAGCCCAGCAACTGTTTGTCTCCTTCACGAGACCGGCTGGGTCAACCTGTCGCTATCAGATGTATCTCAGCATGGTTAGTGGCATGACTTCACCACTGCTATTCCATGGCGCAGGTTAAGTTGGAGGGTAGGGTTTACGCTCACTCTACTAGAGCGGTCGCGGCATCCCTAGCGGAAATTCGCAACGTGCCCATTGCAGATATTTGCAATGCGGCCACCTGGAGCTCAGTGCATACTTTCATTAAGCATTATGCACTGGTGTCCATGCCAGACGACATTCTTCCTTTGGCAGAGCCTTAATGGACTTCGTTCCTAGAAACGTGAGCTCTTGGTCTCTCCTGCCGCCCTCTCGGGGGATTATTAGCTTAGTACTCTCCCAATAGTGTGAATGAGTGGGTGGAGACTTATGTCCAGGAAGATATGAAAGTGCGTGCCTACGTAATTCTTGATCTTCTTGGATGATCTCCGCCACTCATTCTACCTCCCTCCATCCCCGAGCTCACCTCTGTTGTTGGTCTTCACTTCCTCAAATCTTTAGGCTGTGAAGACTTCTTTGTTGACCCTTCTTATCACGGTGCCGGACTATCTTATGTCCGGTTTTAGGTTAGGCTACCCTTCTAGGTTAGTTCGCTGCACCTCCTTGGTAAAAAAGGTACTGAGGCGGTTTGGAGGGTCGGCGAGTAGTCGTTACATGAGCTCAGGCTCAGTGCCGTTCCTCGCGGCTCCATCTCTGGCACCGACCCTCCAGAAAAAAGTTTGCTCCCGATGGGTCCTAGTGCCTCCGGCGCAGATCCCAATAGTGTGAATGAGTGGTGGAGACTCGTCCAAGAAGATCAAGAATTACAGTAGGTACATAATTTTCATTTTTTGTCAACAAAAAGTCTTCAGCCCACCTTCGACAAAGTCGACCATGAAAGTGACCGGTGACGGTAGGGAGACTTTGCATGAAAGCTGTGTTTCCATCAGGGCTGGGTCTGGTCCACTGCCTTCTATGGAGGGGGTGGGGTCTGACTAAAAGCAGTCTGGTGTTTTTTTGGGGGGATGGGTGGTTCTCCTGAAAGCACAAAAAGGAGTGGTCCCATTCTCGATCTTCATCGAGGTCTCGGCACCACTCGACCTTGAGTTCATCTTCAACCTCCCAGGCGAAGAAGAAATGGTACTGCTCGAGGTTGCCCACTGGTATGTCTGCTCATCAGTGGTGAGGGGCAGGGGTCCGACTCCTCCAGGGTCCCCTACGGCCCCTGTTCCTGGTGACCAACATCCTCGACTCCAGAGTCCTTCCCTTCCCCTGAAATTCTTCAGTGAAACAGTTTCATCATTGGGCGGTCTTATGGAGCAGTGGGTTTAGCGGTTGTCCCGCCTGTTTGAGCCTCGGGTCCGTCTCCAGGCCTTCGAGCCTAACGATTTCGGACGTATGAGCAGGGCATTTGGGACTTCTCCGGTGCCGTCAACGCCGCGCTCTGGTGCTTTTCCCCCTCACATGGCTGTGGCGCAGGGGCCAGCACAGGTATCATTTTCTCCTGCTAAATTTCTCAGATCTTCCTCCATGACTCCGAGAATTGAGTTGCGGCCCTCAGGTGATTCTGCAGCACCTAGGGTGGTGCCTGCCTTTGACTCCTGTTTTGGTGGCGCCGCTCCCTGGGCCGGTGCTGTCTTCTCTTTTGGTGCCACACCCTGTGCTGGCCGTCTGCACATTCGGCGCCACCTAGGGCGCCGGGGTTTTTGGCTCAGATTCGTGGAGCACCTCCTCCTCTTTTCCCCTCCGTTTCCTATATATACTATCTTTCCGGGGCTAGTAGGAGGTGATATTGAACCTGATCCTGATCTTCGATTGGGAGACGATTTTGACAATGATTCTTCTCTCAGAGTGGCAGATAAATCTTCTTCCTCAGCAAAGCCTCTGGTCAAGGACCTTTCCTTTAAGTCTCTGCTAAAGAATATCAATTCCACTGTCTCTCTCTCCAGACTTAAGAGATTGATCCGGGGAAATTGCTGCGCCTGCAGTATCTGCATGTTACGGATATTCCTGCGGAATTGACTCTTCCGGTGCAGCCCTCTTTTGAGACACTCTGACAAATAGCATGTGTCAATCTGGCGCTATGACATTTGTGGCCAAATCCATAGACAGGAAGTAGCACCCCCACCCACCCACCCACCAAAAGGATCGACCTATCTTTGCCTCTCAAGGCTTTGCTGATGCCATAGTTGTCTTGGCAGAGAATGACAAAGCTGTCCTTCCTCAGGAATCAGTGGCATCTCCAGTAAACGGAGAATCTCATAAGATGGACACCTTAGGGAAGCTAGTTTTCACTGCTTCTACCCTGGATATGCACATTGCTAGCTACCAGGATTTTTTCTCTCAATATGAGTATACCCTCTGGCATTCACTCAGAGCCACTGTGGAAGCTCTTCCAGAGTCGGATGTTAGCACAGAGCTTCTTCAGACCATTACTAAGGGGATTGAATCCAACAATAAGCAGCTTAAAGCTGCTATGGATGCCTTTGACACTGCTTCCAGGGCAGCGGCAGCTGGTATATGCACCCATCGCCAATCGTGGTTACGGACATTGGGATTCACAAATGATGCCCAACAGAGAGTGATGAGTTTACCATTTGACAGAACATATTTGTTTGGCCCTCAGGTCGAGAAGGCACTATAAGCTACACAGAAAATTAGAATGGCTATCAAAACGGCTAGACCGCCCTCTGCTGCCCCTCAGTGGGGTGGGAACTGGCAACAGTGTCATAACCATCAGTCCTTTCGTTGCAAAGGCAGAGGGGTCTTCAACAGAAATCGAGCCCCTCCAGCCACAAAAGACAATGCAGCAGAAGGCACAGGGCCCAAAAGCGCCTAGTGCCACCCTTTGAGATTCCAGCCCAAGTCCCACCTCAGCTGTCTGAGGGTGACTCTTCCTTGGCAGTAGGAGGGCGTTTGACTCAGTTTTACAACCAGTGGAAGTCAGTCACGTCAGACAAATGGGTGCTCAGGATAATCCGCGAGGGTTACTCTCTGTTTCTTTCAGAAACCTCTCCAAATCATCCACCCAAACGGCAGCCCAAGCTGTCTGTCTCTCAATCAGACCTTCTTGCTACCGAGATTCAAGGCCTTCTGAACAATAGGACAGTAGAAGTAGTCCCGCTGGATCAGTGGAACACAAGTTTCTACTCCCATTACTTCCTAGTTCCAAAGAAAATAGGCGGCATGCAACCTATTGTCGATCTAAGGAAGTTAAACAAATTCCTTTACAAGGAGAAATTCAAGCTATCACTTGGCACTCTTTTTACCTCTGATTCATCAAAACGATTGGCTGGCCTCCCTGGACATGCAGGACGCATACCAACATGTCCCCATACACCCAAACTACAAGTATCTTCGATTCATGGCATTGGGTTAGCACTACCAATTCAGGGTCCTGCCCTTTGGACTATCCTCGGCGCTTCGAGTCTTTACAAAGTGCTTTGTAGATCTTCCAGGACATAAAGTCTCCACCATTCATTCACACTGATGGGTTCTCGCCGGTGCTAGGACAGCAGAACAAGCTTTGCAGGAGGGCCAGCGCCAGAGATGGAGCCACGAGGAGCGGCGCTGCGAGCCTCTGCTCGTGCGCAATGGCTATCTCAGTGTCAACCTCAAACTGCCTCAGTTCCTTCTTTTCCCGCCATCAAGTGTGCTTCAGTGATGACGTTGCTCACCCGCCGTTAGTCAAACTTCAAACTAGCAGCATAGTTTTTAGTTTTTTTATTTTGTAGTATTTTTCGAATAAAGTACCACTTACGATAATTTATTCTTATTAAAAAAAGAAGTCTCAGCCTACATTGAGAGATTCAACCATGAGTGGGTCATGTGACTGTAGGGAGCTTTGTGTAAGCTGTTAAGTCAGCTGGGCTGGGTCCGATCCGCCGCCTTCTCAGGAGGAGGGTCTGACAGTGGACGGTCCGGTGCCCAAGGGGAAGGGCAGTCCCCCAGAAGCATAAAACAAAACGGTTGCATTCTCGGCACCGTTCAGCCTTGAGCTCTTCTTCGGCCCGTAGGTCAAGAAAGAGAAGGCATCACTCAATGTCACCTTCTGATATGACTGCGCGATGACGGTCAGTCATTGGGGTCAGTTGCCGGTCTCCTCTTTTGGAGTCGCTGGTTTCTGTTTCTGGTCACCGACCTCTTCGACATCGGAGCCCTTCCCCGCCTTCTGGTAGGGCTTCCGATGAACAGTTTGATCAGTGGGCCGCTCTTATGCAGCAGTGGGCTCAGAGGTTGGTCCAACTGCCTGGCCTGGTCACTCCGGGGCCTTCGGGTTCTTCAGGAGATCAGGCAGGGCGATTGGGCCTCCCTGGTCATGCAGCGCCCTCTACGGTGCCGTCTACTCCGCGCTCAGGTGTTTTCCCCCCCTCACATGGCTGCGGCACAGGGGGCCATACCGATGCCTCTGTCTCCTGGTATTCTTTCTTTTGTCCCCTCAAATCCAAATTTTTGGGGCCCTGGGTTGGTGTCTGTGCCGTAGGCGTTGCTGTGTACCGATTTCAGCACCGTGTGGTTTGTGGCCGTTGAGTTTCTTGGCGCTATGAGCCCTTTTGGCGCCGTGTTCTTCTTAGGCGCCGAGGCCAGGCTTTTCGTCAGCCAATCTTCAGGGCTTCTCCTCTCTGAATTCTTTTCCTTCCTCTCTTCCTGCTGATTTTCATTCCTTTCCTGTCCATACAGTCCCTCCTGGACTGTCAGGAGATGATATTGAGCCTGACCCAGATCTTAAACTGGGTGATGATGTGAAAGGAGCAGGACCTAATCATGTTACAGAGCCTGTGGTCGAGGACCTGTCTAAGTCTCTGTTGAGAAATTTGAATTCCACTCTTTCTCTCTCTCTCTCTCTCTCTCTCCAGACTATGTACGTCGATCCTCGTAAACTTTTAAGACTCCAATACCTTCATGTTCTGGATATCCCTATGGATTTAACTCCCCCAGTACAACCCTCCTTTGAAACACTGTCTCAAATGGTATGGAATTATCCTGTTCTCTTTCTTTCTGTGGCTAAGTCCATAGATAGGAAGTATGCTGCTCCCAAGGATAGACATATTTTGGCCTCCCAAGCCTTTGCGGATCCTATTGTAGTATTGGCAGAGAATGATGAGGTCGTCCTTCCTCAGACTACTACAGCTCAACCTATAAACAAAGAATCTCGTAAGACAGATACTTTAGGTAAGAGAGTCTTTGCTGCATCCACCCTGGGTATGCATATCGCCAGCTACAAGGGCTATTTCTCTCAATATGAGTGTATTCTTTGGGATTCGCTCAAACAAATGGTTGAAGCTCTACTGGACTTGGATGCTAATTCAGAGCTTCTTCAAGCCATAACCAGGGGTATCGAGTCCAACAACCAGCAGGTCAAAGCAGCTATGGACGCCTTCGATACAGCCTCCTGAGTGGCGACGGCGGGCATTTGTACCCGCCGCCATTCCTGGCTGCACACTTCAGGTTTCACGAATGTGAAATGAAACAGGTCGTGGCGTTGCCCTTCGATGGTGTGTATCTCTTTGGCCCTAAAGTAGAACAGGCTCTAGGGCCACACAAAAGACTAGGTCAGCCATTAAATTGGCTCGACCACCTCCCGTCCCCTCTCGAGGGGGAGTTAACAAACGCCAGTTTCATAACCGTCAGTCCTTTTAAGGCAAAGGCAGGGGAAGTTTCAATAAAAGCAAGCCTCTCAGCCTCAGAAGAAAACGCAACAGAAGGCACAAGGACCCAAAGCGCCCAGTGCCACTTCTGAGATGTTGGCCCAAGTCCTACCTCAGCTGCCCGCTGGGGACTGTTCCTCTGTGGTGGGATATTGTCCGACTCGATTCTACAGTCCGTTGAAGTCCATAACATCGGACAAATCGGTCCTCTGGATAATCCGCGAGGGGTATTCCCTCAATCTTTTAGAGACCCCTCCGGATCATCCCCCCAAACGACAGTGCAGGCTGTCAGTACTTCAGTCAGAACTTCTCGCCTTTGCGATACAAAGCGTTCTGAAAAACAGGGCAGTGGAAGTAGTTCCGCTAGACCAACGGAACACAGGGTTCTACTCCCATTACTTTCTGGTTCCAAAGAAAACTGGGGGCATACGCCCAATTTTGGACCTCAGAAAATTAAACACATTTCTTCCCAAAGAGAAATTCACAATATCATCGCTAGGAACCCTGTTACCTTTGCTTCATCAACACGACTGGTTAGTCTCCCTGGACATGCAGGATGCTTGCCAGCATATCCCTATTCACCCAAAGCATCACAAATACTTGAGGTTTGTGGCTTTGGGCCAGCATTATCAGTTCAGAGTCCTGCCCTTTGGGCTGTCCTTGGCGCCGCAAGTTTTTACAAAGTGTTGTGCAAAACTCGCAGCGCATCTCAGAAAAATCGGAATACAAGTGTTCCCATACCTGGTCAACTGGCTTCTAGCAAGCCCTTCCAGGCAGGGAACCCTCGATGCCGTTGCCACGGCCTCAGACTTTCTCATGTCCATGGGAGTCCTGCTAAACCTCAAGAAACCACAGCTGCAGCCCTCCCAGAGGCTCCTTTTCATGGGAACTCTTCTGGTCACCTCCTGTGTGAAAGCTTTTCTATCAGAGGATAGAAGGACCGATATTCTGCAGATGGCCCGATACATCAGAGAGAACAGCTCACTAAGAGCTATCTCGATGCAGCGGATGCTAAGTCTCCTGGCATCCTCGGTGTTCACTGTACCCCTAACACGCCTGCACAGGAGAACCTCTCAATGGATGCTCAGTACTCCGTGGTCTCCTACCACTCAACCTCAGTCCTTTCTCATCAAGGTGACAGAACCTCTGAAAAAGTCACTCACCTGGTGGTCGGAAGAGGACAACCTTCTGAAAGGGTATCCCTTTGCTCCCCTCGAACATCAGATTTCCATTACCACGGATGCATCCCTGGGGGGGGTTGGGAGCTCACTGTCAGACACTCCACACTCAAGGTACATGGACTCAGGAGTCCCAGCTTCACATAATTGTCCTAGAAATGAGTGCCGTCCTTTATGACGTCCAGGCTTTGAAGGACATTCTCTGTCACAAGAACATTCTCCTTCAAATGGACAGCAAAGCAGTGATGTATTACATCAACAAGCAGGGCTCCTGAAGAGATAGAAGTGAACAGGTTCAATGTCTCTCGCAGAGTTTCAGATATTCTCCTGGCCGCACGCAAGACAGCCACTAGGAAAACTTACACAGCCAAATGGAAGCGGTTTTCGCTCTGGTGTGCAAAATCCTCTTTGAATCCTTTTTCCTGCCCACCAAATAAAGTTCTAGAGTACCTTTTAGACCTCTCAAATTCAGGTCTGCAATACTGTACAGTCAAGGTTCACCTCTGTGCCGTTTCATCTTATCATGAGCCAGTACTTTCCTTGTCACTGGCTCAGTTACCTGTGGTTAAGAGGTTTCTTAAGGGTATTCTGCATACCAGACCTCCTGTCAGATGTCCAGTTGCACCCTGGGACATTAATCTTGTGCTAGACATGTCACTCAAAAACCTTTCGAGCCTCTACCTGTGAGTTGAAATTTCTCACTTGGAAAACTGCCTTTCTGGTGGCCATTACCTCGGTCTGCAGGGTCTCTGAGATGCATGCCTTGGTCACAGACCCTCTGTATACTGTGTTTCATAGAGACAAAGTAGTTCTTAGGACCCATCCTAAGTTTCTTCCTAAAGTTGTTTCAGAATTCCATCTAAACCAACCTTTGGTCCTTCCTACTTACTTTGCAAACTTCCAAAATGTAGGGGAGCATTCTCTTCGTTCCTTGGACATCAAAAGAGCTTTGTGTTTCTATTTAGATAGTACAAAAGATTTTTGCAAAGCTCAACAACTGCTTCCTTCAGCGAGACCCAGCTGGGTCAACCTGTTGCTGTCAGATGCATTTCAGCGTGGCTGGTGGCATGCCTTCGCCACTGTTATTCCATGGTGGAGGTTAAGCTGAAAGGCAGAGTATATGCTCACTCTACTAGAGCGGTCATGGCATCCCTGGTGGAAATCCGCAACGTGTCCATTGCAGATATTTGCAATGCGGCTACCTGGAGCTCAGTGCATACTTTCATAAAACGTTATGCCCTGGATGTCCATGCCAGACGACATGTTTCGTTTGGCAGAACCATCCTTAATGGACTACTGTCCTAAATCTGTGAGCTCTTCTCTCCCCTGCCTCCCTCTCAGGGGATTATAAGCTCAGTACTCTCCCATTAGTGTGCATGAGTGGCGGAGACTTTATGTCCAGGAAGATATGGAAATTACGTACCTACCGTAATTCTTGATCTTCTTGAACGAAGTCTCCACCACTCATTCACACGCCCGCCCACCATCCCCGAGCTCACCTCTGTTGTTGGTCTTCACTTCCTCAATCTTTAGGCTGTAAAGACTTCTTTCTTGAGCCTTCTTATGTGGGTCTTCCGGACTATCTTATGTCTGTTTTTTGTTTAGGCTATCCTTCTAGGTTAGTTACGCTGCACCTCCTCGGGAGGGGGTACTGAGGCGGTTGAAGGGTCGATGTCGAGATAGTCATTGCCGCACAAGCAAAGGCTTGCGGCGCCATCTCTAGCCGGCACTCCTGCAAAAGTTTGCTCTCACGGTACTAAGCGCCCGCGAGAAAACCCATTAGCATAAATGATGGTGGAGACTTCATCCAAGAAGATCAAGAATTACGGTAGGTACGTAATTTCCATTTCTCACAGCACATCTCAGGAAACTCGGAATTCAAGTGTTCCCATATCTGGACGACTGACCACTAGCAAGTCCTTCCAGAAAAGACACAGGAAGCTGTGGCTACGGCCCCCAGGTTTCTCACGTCCATGGGAGTTCTGTTGAATCTAGGAAAATCGCAGCTACAACCCTCCCAACAGCTCCTCTTCATAGGAGCCCTTTCCGATACCTCCAGCGCAAAAGCCTTTCTTCCAGAAGATAGGAGGAACAACATCCTTCAGATGGCCCACTTCATCAGAGGGAGCGACTCAGTCCGAGCCCTCTTGATGCAGCGGATGCCGGGTCTCGTGGTATCCTCATTGTTCACTGTGCCTCTGGCTCATCTTCACATGAGGACTACTCAGTGGTCCCCGACCTCACATCCCCAGTCCTTTCACATCTAGGTGACTGAACCTCTAAAGCAGTCACTCGCCTGGTGGACTCAAGAGGACAATCTTCTGACAGGGTTTCCCTATGCCCCACTGGAATCACAGATCTCCATCACCACGGATGCATCCCTGCGTGGATGGGGAGCTCACTGTCAGTATCTCCACACCCAAGGTCGATGGAATTGGGACGAGTCTAAACTCCACATAAATGTCCTAGAAATGAGAGCTGTCCTGTATGCAGTCCGTGCTCTGAATGACATTCTCTGTCACAAGATCAGTCTCCTTCAGATGGACAACAAAGCAGTGATGTACTATATCAACAAGCAGGGTGGAGCACACTCTTACCCCTTGTGCAGGGAAGAGATGAGAGTGTGGGAATGGTGCCTGGAGCACAAAGCCTTGATCCAAGCGGTTTACCTTCCGGGAGTGCAGAACGATCTAGTGGATCGTCTCAGCAGAACAGAAACGGATCCTCAAGAGTGGTCTCTCAACACAAACGTCATGCATTTACTTTTCGGAGAGTGGGGAGCACCGGACCTGGACCTTTTTGCACCCCACTCAACGTAAAACTTCCTCTATTCTGCTCCAGAAATCCAGAACCTGGAGCTTTCTGTTAGGATGCATTCAGACTGCAGTGGACAAGACGCTTTCTTTATGCATTTCCTCCTCTTCCCTTGGTTCAGAGGGTACTGCTCAAACTGGAGGCACAAGGGGGAAGAATAATCCTCATCGCCCCATTCTGGCTTTGTCAGATTTGGTTTCCATTGATCAACAGATTATCAGAAATTTCACAGAGAGAGCTTCCACCTCAAACGGATCTGCGGACCCAGTGGTCCATCCCAACCTGAGATCCCTTCACCTTCGGCTCCTGAAGAGATGGAGGCGGATAGTTTTGACATTTCCTGTAGAGTCTCAGACATTCTCCTAGCAGCACATAAGCTGGCTACTAGGAAAACTTATACGGCAAAGTGGAAACGTTTCTCCATCTGGTGTGCAAAGTCCTCCCTGGCTTCCTTCTCCTGCCCACCTAACAAAGTCCTAGAGTATCTTCTAGACCTAATACAGGACTGCAATACTCAACCATGAAGGTTCACCTCTGCGTGATCTCAGCGTATCATGAGCCTATACACTTCTTATCTCTGGCTCAGTTACTTTTGGTTAAGAGGTTTCTTAAGGGTATACTTCATACTAGGCACCATTCAGAAGACCGGTAGCCACCTGGGACATGATCTTGTGCTAGACATGCTGACCCATAAACCTTTCGAGTCCCTAGCAGCTTGTGAGCTGAAGTTCCTGATGTTGAGACCGCCTCTGTAGCCATTACCTCCTCCACGCAGTGTTCTGAAATACATGCTTTGGTCACAGACCCCCGTGATACTGTATTTCTCAAAGACAACGTGGTTCTCTGAACTCACCTGAAGTTTCTCCCAAAGTAGTCTCTGAATTCCATCTGAACCACCTCTTGGTTCTCCCAACCTACTTCGTGAACTTCCAGAATGAGGGGGAATGTACCCTGCATTCTCTGGATGTTAAAGGGGTTTTGTGGTTCTACTTAGAACCAAACAGATCTGTAAATCTAAACAACTATTTGTCTCTTTCAGCATGGCCCAGCTGGGTAAGCCTGTTGCTATCAGATGTGTTTCGGCATGGCTAGTGTCATGTCTTCACCAATGCTACTTCATGGCACAGGTTAAACTGGAAGGCAGGGTATATGCTCACTCTACCAGGGCAGTCGTGGCATCTCTGGCAGAAATTCGAAACGTGCCCATTGCAGACATCTGCAATGCAGAAGCACTACGCTGTGGATGTCCCTGTCAGACAGCATCAATCCTTTGACAAGACAATTCTTAGTGAACTCCTGTCCTAAGTGTGCTCCTCTCTCCTGCCGCCCTTCTTGTGGGGATTATTTCGGCTCTGTACTCTCCCATTAGTGTGAATGAGTGGAGAGACCAAATGCAGGAGAACGTTTGCCTCTACCGGCACAAACGTTCGTACCTCCTTTGCTTCTTTTATTGCTGACTGAGCCTTAAACCTCTGGGTCACTACGCTGGCCAATTTCATTCCACCTTTATGTCCAGGAAGATATGAGAATTACGTACCTACCGTAATTCTTGATCTTCTTGGATGAAGTCTCCTCCGCTCATTCACACGCCCACCCTACATCCCCCGAGCTCAGTTATCTGTTTTTGGTCTTCACTCCCTCAAAGTTTGGGCTGTTAAGACTGTTGTGTTGACACTTCTTATATCAGTCATTTGGACTATCTTATGTCTGAGATAGGTTAGTTTATACTGCACCTCTTCGGTAAAAAAAAGGTAGTGAGGCAGTTGGAGGGTCGACACCGAGGTAGCCTATACGGCGCGAGCCAGGCTCACAGTGCAGCTTCCTTGCGGCCCTACTAGGCGCTGGCCCTCCAGAAGATTTTTGGCTCCTGCTGGGTCCTAGCGCCTCCTGCATATTCCCATTAGTGTGAATGAGTGGTGGAGACTTTGTCTAAGAAGATGAAGAATTACGGTAGGTACGTAATGTTCATTTCTACCCCATTTGACAATACGTCCTTGTCCTTTTTGATAACTGGGGCTTGTAGATCCTTACCGCTTAAAGAGGAGCAGTCCATGGAGATGGTGGGTGTTCATCCAATTCTGTCAGCATCCTTCTCCACTCCAGAATGTTTCCTAGGTTTTATTCATTGTAACCAAATTATTGAGCAAGAATGGGCAGGTGTGGATCAGAGAAAAAATCTTCCCAAACCAAAAACTATGACTTCTCCTTTCTCATGGAATGACCTCAAAGGGAGTAATGTCCCCTCTGGCAGACAAGGCAGTTTAAATTCTATAAAAAGCACCCCCCCAAATTCCGATTGAAGGTGCACTGGCACTTGCGGATTCAGAAGACAAGTGAGTGGATACCAAATGCAGGAGAACGTTTGCCTCTACCGGCACAAACGTTCGTACCTCCTTTGCTTCTTTTATTGCTGACTGAGCCTTAAACCTCTGGGTCACTACGCTGGCCAATTTCATTCCACCTGATTCAGAAGGTGCAAGCATTTCGCAGTTAGTGGCCATGGCATCCACTTTTCTTGATGATTCTATAATGGACTGTTTATACATGTCAGGCCGCTCTGCCTACCACATAGCTTCGGCCATGAGAGACCTGTGGCTCAGACATTGGTCTGTTGATCAGGCTTCAAAGTTGAAGTTGTTTAGCCTTCCATTTGAAAGAGGCTTATGGTTTGGTTCCGGTCTGGATTCTATATTGCAGGATGTGCAGGAGAAGAAGGGCCACTTCCCAGTGTCTAAACAGTGCAAGGCCATAACACCCAAACTGGGTCAAGTCGAGGGCCGGCACTGGCAGTCCCAAAGAGGGGGTTTCATCCCTTTCAGAACTTTGGTAACCAAAGAAACAGAGGTGCCTATTCAGGCAGTAGGGATTATGGCAACAGAGGGACCTTTCCCAGGTGCCGCAGAGGAGAACCAGCACAAAAGCATGGTACCTCACAATGAAGGCACACGGACCCATCACTGCCCCACTTCCCTTGGTGGAAGGCTTCAGGAGTTCCTTGCAAAATGGGCCCAAACAAAAACAGATGCCTGGGTTCTGGAAATCCTTTGACTAGGCTGTGCCGTAGAATTTTTAATAATTCCCTCAAGAGGACGTTTTTTGCTATGCCCGGTATCGAAGCAAGTGACAGAACCCCAAGCAGCATCAGACACCCTGAACCACCTCATTCAAATCAGGGCCATTGCGCCTGTTCCTCCAAACAAGCAAGGTCAAGGGTTCTATTTCATAGTTCCCAAAAAGTCCAGGGGCTTCAGACCTATTCTGGATCTGAAGCATCTGAACAAATTTGTTCACCACAAAACATTTATGGTGGAGTCTCTTAGGTCGATGACCTGAGTGGTTCAGCTGGGGGATTTCTTCGCTTTAATAGATCTGACGAATGCTTACCTTCACATCCCCATCCATCAGTCCCACCAGAAGTACTTCGGATTTGCGATACTGGGCCAACATTTTCAATACAAGGCACTCACGTTTGGCCTTGCAACAGCTCCTCAAGTATTCTCAAAGGTGATGATAGTTCTGGTGGCGCAACTACAACAGGAGGGACATCATGTCTATCCCTATCTGGATGACCTACTCATCTGGGCACCAAACGTTGCCTCTAGCAAAGAGGTCAATGTTCAGGACTCTGGAGATCCTGGAATCTGATAGCTGGATAGTGAACAGGGAGAAGAGCTTCCTCGAATCATCTCATCCTTGGAGCACCTGGGGGCAGTATTCGATATGAAAAAAGGAAGGGTGTTCCTGTCACCCTCCTGGGAGGAGACTTTGTTGTTGGAGATATGGTGGCTTAGGAATCTGTCCTCAGCGTATGCACACAGTCTGCTGCGGATTCTCGGCCTTGTGGAGGCAGCAATAGACCTATATCTTACTTCAAGGGGGCTCTTGCAGCAGGTATCACCGTTAGGACTGAAGCCGGCAGGCACCAAGACCCCACGGAAAACTTCTAGCTAGCAGTCTATAGTGGGGGACTGCCCCCTGACATTGGCCCGCCGCCAACATCCCTTGTGTTATAAATGAGTGGTTCCCAGCCCATCTTCGGTTCTTATCCCAACGTCGACCATGTACATCAGCTCCACGGATGCCTTCTACTCTAAAGTTGACCACCATTTTCACTTTTTACTGCGCTTTATTATTTTTGAGATTTTATTAATTCTCTCTCTTTCAGGGATTTTTTGCTTATCTCCTTCTCCATCCTCCTCAGTTGAGCAGCGGCAATCAAAGTGTACTGGCAGCCTGCAGATCCTTTACATGGACGACCTGATGGCTTACCAGTTCGGTCTAGACCCAGACCCCACAGAGGCCTGCCTGCATTGCCTGGATTCCTTCCATCACCAGATGACCTGCTTAAAAGATCTGATGGAGAAGGAGCTTTGCCAAAGGAGCTCATCCTTTCTCTGGGGCGTCAACTTCCCCTTTCTGTAAGGAGAAGTCATCGAGTGGCAAGTACAGTACTGGTATCGGGAGAAACAGATGGAGAAACCCCACCAACTTCCCACTCTAGCTCCCAGGTTCTGCCAGCAGCCGCTTCTGGGTCTCCTCCCCCGCCTTTTCCACCGTGGCAGCCCTCCCTTCTTTTGAGGTCTCAGTGGCCAGACCGCCCTCGCTCCTTTCTATCTCTGGGAGGGGGGTTTCCGAGGCTCTGGACCTTGTTCTCTCCTCTTCCCCCCCCCCCCAAACTCCTGCAGCTTAGGCTCTTCTTCCCTGCGGGTTCTAAGCCAGGTAGCTCGGCCAGTAGTCCTTAGGGTGGCAGGTCTTTCCCTGTCGCTCTCCTGGCCAGCACAACTGCCGAGTCCTCCCTTACGTCGGGGGCCAACTCCTCCAGGCGTCACCCAGGACATATGCTCATCTTCCCCGCTAGAGTGGCACCTCTGTCTACCTAGGTGACATCGCCTTTCCTTCCTTACTCCCTAGGTGGGCCTGACGGCCTGCTACCTGGCGGTGGCTCCGACATCCTGACGCCAGTCTCTCCAACGTCACCTATCCATCCTTAGTCGCTGGCCGGGTCTGATGCCCGGTGACCTGACGTCCCATGGCCTGACGCCCAGTCCATACTGTTCGGTGCTGGGTGGCTCTGTCCCGCAGGGTAGGGTTTCACAGAAACCCAGGCTACCGTCCCCTGATGACCAGACGTTGTGGCCCTCAACACCAAACCTCCTGACGATGGTCACACCAGCCCCGCCGCTCAAACCCTCTGGTGAGCCCACTTTTGTGGGTGTCATGTGGCACTGATAGCACAAGGTAGCCTGGAAGCGCCCCTTCTCGATGCTCGCGATCTCCCCAAAGTCAGACAGACTATATTGGGTTCCCAGGGATATACCTTTCTGTGTCGAGCACCCGTAGTCAGATTCAGGCACCATCAATGCTGCCCATGATCACTCCAGGCGCCCTAGGCACCTGAACTGTCAGGCTCCGGATAAGGACTTCAAACAAATTGACCAGTTGGCCGAGGTTTATTCCTTGGCAGCTTGTGCAGTATGGCTTCAAAATTTCCTAGCCCACATGGTCCAGCATCAGAATGCCCTGTGGGACAAGGCTGTGAATGTGGCTCGAGCCATGCCTGACTGCCCTTTGTAGGGCTAAACTAATGACCATTCTTAAATCGTGTTCAGACGTTTGAAGCTATGTCCTCCAAGCTTCTTACGATACTGTAGATAAGGACTGTGGCCTCTGCAGTCTGTATACACAGATATTCCTGGTTGAGGGTGTCAGGTTTTGCACCGGATGCGCAAGCCACAATCATAGATGCACCCTTCAGGGGCCCTGTCCTGTTTCGGTGAGAACTCCCAGAACATTATCACTCATCTGCAGGAATCCAGAAAGGCTATCAGATTTGTACACACCATGTACAAGTCTCAGCCTACGCACTGCCCTAGGCAGTTGTTTCAGAGAAATGCCAGACAGCAGGCCACAGGATAGCAGCAGAGTGACATCTAAGCATAAGGCTTCTAACCCTGCCTCTGGAGGGTTCCGCCCCTCTGGCTCCTCTGACCTCCCAGACAGTGCTGCCCCTCCCCGGTTCCTCAGCATGACTCTAGGCTCACGTCGCCGTCATCGAAGAGAACATTCAGGCCCTCCGGCAGAAGCAGGCCATTGAGCCAGTTCCTCTTGCTCAAGGAGGGGAAAGGGTTTTATTCCCACTTTTTCCTAGTGCCGAAGAAAACCAGGGACCTGCGTCCTTTCCTCAATCTCAGTCACCTAAACCAGTACATAGAATACAAACGGTTCAGGATGGTCACTCTGCTCGGTCTTATACCTCTCCTCTACAGAGGAAAGTGATTATGTTCTCTAGACATGCAGGACGCATACCTCCACATCCTGGTCTTCCAACCACACCGGAGGTTCCTTCACTTCCTCATCCAGGGAAATCACTACCTGTTTTGGGCACTGCCCTTAGGCCTGTCCTTGGCCCCAGAGTTTTCACCAAGTGCTTCACAGTAGTGACAGCAGCCTTAAGGAGACAGGGACATTGTCTTCCCTTACCTAGGCGACTGGCTGTTGACCACTCCCAAACGGGACTGGCTCAGCCACACTATGAAGGCCACATTCACCCTGTTTCAGGACTTGGGGATTACCTTGAATCTCACCAGGTCCTCTCCTTGTCCAAACTGGAGGCTACAGTACATAGGGGCGATCTTGGCCATGGCACAAGGCAGAGCCTTTCTCCCTCCAGATGGAGCAGAGTGCCTTCAGATGCACGCTCGGAATGTCTTCTCTCAACAGGTCCCAACCAGTTCTGTCCTCAGACTCTTGGGGCACATGGCAGCTGCCCTTGCCACAGTCCTCCTGGCCCGGCTCTACTAGAGAGTGGTTCAGTGGAACTTGAGAATCAAATGGAACCAACGTTCAGATGTCCTAGAGTGTATTTTATTCCTTCTCGGGGCTGGTTGCTTAATTTGTTTATTTGAGCGAAACCAGGGTAACTCTTGGTTCTCTCTGCAGTTGCTAAACCGACCACAAAGTAAAAAAGATAATTTAAGTAAATGAGGGTTAAGCCTTATTCATTAGTGTGGCTTTCTGATTCTCAGAGAACCATTTCTTGGGGATTTTACTTGTATTGTCACTAACCCAAGAAAAGAACCGTCCCAATGGGTTCTCTGCTTTGTACAGAGTGTGGGGGAACTGTTTGAAAGCAGATTCTCATTTATTTGTGTGTTTGCCTAGGGTTTAACCACCTGAAGGCAGATTGTAACATCTGTAAAATCAGGAAACATTCCTCAGTTGGCGCTTAATAGACATTTTAACCGACTGCAGGAAAAGGTTCAATATGGGAAGGAACCAGTTTTACAACCCTCTAACCAGGATTCTAGGGACATGGATATGTTGTTCATCCACACTGTCTGGCAGGTTCCTTGCCACTTTAAATCTTGCCGGAAGGTCTTCAAGCTGACTCCTCCCACCCACCCGGGTGGTAATACTCTTGGCTTCGCCCCATGACGCCAGATCTTCCTTACCGCTTGGAAGCTCAGGTTCCCTCCTTAACGCTCTGCGTGATAGACTGGATCCTAATTCTTCAGTTCACCCGAAACTCATTTTAAAATTTTCAAGACTTTGGTCATCTTTTTCCCTCATGGCTGCAATGGACAAATAGACTCCCGGATTTCGGCGGTGCCCTTGTGGGCAGAAGATGTCCAGGACAGACCCGCACTCCACGTGCGTCTGCTGCCTCGGCCTAGAACATGACCCGCAGGCCTGCGAGTCATGCTGTTCGTTCTCGACCAGCGTCCTGGAGGATCGGCTGCTTGGTTAAAGCTTAGGGCACCCCGAGGAGCGCTACCCGCCAGTTAAGTTGAAGGAGGCCCGTTGGGTCGTTACCACGGTGGCTGGCTCAGCTGAGCAGCTCGAGCAGATGATCGCCCTTGAGGAGGAGGCGGCCCAGGCTGCATCTTCCTCCTCCTCGGTCGCGGCATTTATCCTGCTCTGTTTGGGTACTTTGTATTCGGCTTCGTTCAAGGAGCTTTGCCAATCCCTTTCCACGAAGGGAGAGGGGCCATCGGGACTTTACTCTCGGTCCAAAAAGAAGGATTCTAAGGGTAAGTCCCATCGTCTGCGTTCATGGGAGCAGGAGAGGTCCCCTTCCCTGGACAGCCGACTGTCGACTTTAGTTGAGGTTGTGGCTAAGGCCGCTGGCTTCACGGCATCCCCTTCAGGCCAGCCGGCCAAGACTCCTGTCGACGCGGTCGAGATTTTTCTTGACCCGTTGGACGGGCTGTCAACTGGTGAAGCCGACAACCCTTCTTCACCGGTTCCCCCGGTGGAAACCGAGGATCTGCCTGCGCCCCCAGTGCAACAGTCCCCGGTTAAGGTGTCCAAGCCAAAGGGAGAGCAGGTGTCCCCCGGCCCTTCCCAGACCCGTCCTCGGAAACACCAAGGATCTCAGTCTCGGACTTCTAGGTCCAGTCGATCCCGCTGACATCAGTGGTCTCGGTCTCGGCACCGGGGTAAGCGGAGCCGCCGCTCGTCCTCGTCTTCCTCCTTGGAAGAGGGGAGGCTTAGGCGCAAATTGCATCGACGCTACGAGGACCTGATGTGGCAACAGTTACTTCTGTCCGGGAACAAGCCGACGCCTTCCCCGGCCATCAAGTGGCTGTCACCCGAGCGGCTGAAACAACCCTTGCCATAGTAGAGATGCCCAAGCCTGGGCGGTTTGTCTGCGAAACTGCTGCCCACCGATTGTGGTGGAACCTCACCTCCACAACCGAAATCGGGGGCGCCGACCAAGGACTCTCGGTCGGGTGAAGGCCTGCCCCACAGGTTGTCGGTCACCCTCACTCCCAACCGTCCTCGGCAGGTGGAGGGTGGCTCGGCCCCAGGCAGCTCTTCGCGGACTCCTCCGAGTCCGATGATGACTCCTACCTGTTCTCTAGGCCGGTTGACCTGGAGTCCTCCAGGGGCCAGTCGTTGGACGAAAGTCCATCGTCCTTCATGGGTTTGCCTCGGCTCATCTCGGAGTCCACCGGGATGCAGCTCGAGCCCGTATCCAAACGGGCCAAGTATCCCCTGACGGAGACACTGGACTGAGGGGATTCACCCACGGAGGCCTTTCCGGTGGCTGAGGCCATTTTTGGCCCAGCCTTGGAGCTTTGGCAGCGGCCTGCTTCCTGCCCTGCGCCCTCGGCCAGGATGGCCAGGAAGTATGTGGTCCCTACCGGCTCTTTGCCCGGGTTTTCGGAACACCCCTCTGCCGAGGGGTTGGTTATCGACATTGTTTTTCGGCATTCCGGGAACACTAGGGACGTGGACAAGCCCCCCGATGACGAGTCAAAAAAACTGGACTACGCTGGGCGCAAGGTGTACGCTGCGTCCTCCCTTGGCCTCCGCCAGGCCAGCTCTGCCGTGCTGACGGCACACTTCTCCCACGCCCTCATGGGCTCCCTGGATGAGGTGATCCCTCATCTCCCGGCTGACCTGCAGACCATGGCCCGGCAGGTTCGGGACCAGGGTAGGGCAGTGGCGAAGCAGCAGCTCCAAACAGCTCTGGACATAGGAGACTCCTGTGCCAGATTGGTTGCGGCCACGGTGGCCATGCGCTGCAAAGCATGGCTGAGGATATCCACCTTCACAGCAGATACCCAGATCAAATTGGCAGACGTCCCCTTCTTGGGGACCAACCTCTTCAGCCCTGGAGTGGAAGATCACCTCCAGCGGATCGAGAAGTCCAGTGGCACTCTGGACTCTGTCACCTCCGCCCAGAAGGACACAGGCCGCCAACAGTAGCGGCACGTCCGGCCCAACAGCACCAGGGCCAGCAGGCTCGCGCTTGGCATCCCAAACCCAAGCCCACGGCTTTCTGTAATAGGAAGCAGGGAGGTAAAGGCCCAGGAGGTCCCTTGGCCGGTCCCTCCTCCAAGTCTGCCCAGTGACGGGTTGAGGGGTGTCGCCCCCAGCCTTGTCACTCCCCCCTGGGTGCCCCCCATGGGGGGACGGCTCCGCCACTTCCTTTCCACTTGGTCCGCTATTACCATGGACCGCTGGGTGTTGGAGGTGGTAGGAAAGGTCCTGCCTCTGGAGTTCGAGCAGGCCCCACCCTTCCGAGCCATTGCCCCTCGGGGCCACGGGGTCCGCAACCTCGCTGTTGGCCCGCCAAGCCGATATTGTCCTGCTCCTCAGAAAAAAAAGGTGATCAAGAAGGTGGCGGATCCTCCTCCAGACCCGGGTTTCTGTCCAGGTATTTCTGGTCCCAGGTCATGGGCTGGCGCCCATTCTACCTGCATGACGGAACAGGTTCCTAAGGTCTTGGACCTTCAGGATGGTCACTCGGGCTCAGATAATCCCATCCTTGGAACAAGGCGTGTGGTTCTGTTCCCTGGACCTTCAGGACGCATTCTTTCACGTCCCAATCTGTCCGTCACATCAGAGATTACTCCGCTTCAGAGCGGAGGGATCCCTTTACGAGTTCCGGGCCATGCCCTTCGGCCTCTCCCTAGCTCCCAGGGTCTTCACTAAATGCATGGCAGTGCTGACAGCATTCCTGCGGCGCCGAAGGGTCCGGGTGTACCCCTACCTGGACGTCTGGCTGATTGCAGCCCACTCCAGAGCAGAGGTGGAGCGGTGCAGAGATCTGGCCCTCCAGGTTTTCTCTCAGATTGGCCTCCTCATCAACGAGGCCAAGTCGGAACTCGTGCCAAAGCAGGTGATACATTTCATCGGGGCAGAGCTCCACTCTCTTCGAGCCAGAGCACGGCTCCCAGCGGACAGGGCCGAGGTTCTTTCCTCCTTTGCCCAATCATTTCAGGTTGGGCAATTGTGCCCTGCCCGGGACTTCTGCGCCTCATGGCGGCCTGCACCAGCGTGGTCTGCTGGGCCCGCTGGTACATGCGTCCCCTTCGATGGGGACTGGCCAGCCAATGGTCACAGCACTTCGATCCACTGGATCAGCTAGTGACAGTGACCCTGGGGATGTGGAACGCTCTCCAATGGTGGATCGTTCCAGCACATCTGCAGGAGGGCATCCCATTTGTCCGCCCCGAGCTGACGGTCTCTCTATCGACCGATGCCTCTCTGATGGGTTGGGGTGCCCATCTGGGGGAGCACAGAGCGCATGGCCTCTGGTCCCTGGGAGTCCCAATGCTATATCAACCTGCTGGAGCTTCGAGTGGTTCATTCTAGCCCTCACCGCCTTTTGTCTGCCTCACAGGGTCATGGTTCAGGTCCAGACTGACAATACCACGACCATGTACTACCTAAACCGCCAGGGCGGGACGCACTCCATGCCTTTGTGCAGGGAAGCTCTCCAGATATGGTCTCTTTCATGCGCAGCCTGGACGGACTCTCGCCATTCACGTGGCAGGTGCTTCCAACACCCTGGCCGATGCCTTAAGCCGGATAAGGGCTGTGCCTCATGAGTGGTCTCTCCTACCGGAGGTAGTATAAGATCTCTTTCTCCACTGGGGCACACTCAGGCAGACCTGTTTGCCTCCAGGAGAATGCAAAGCTGAGACTATTTATTCGCCCCCCCCTCAGCTGGGCTCGCTGCAGGGGATGCCTTCTGAGGCCGTGGACCCCGGCCCTTCTGTGCCTTTCCCCCTTTCCCTTGACCCACAAGGTGCTTCTCAAGGTAGAGGAGGGACAAGGCAAGGTGATTCTGTTAGCCCCAGACTGGCCCCGCCAGTTCTGGTATCCAGATCTCCTCAGTCTCAGCTCCAGGTTCTCGAGGTGGCTTCCAGCTCGCCCGTGACCTGACCTCAGTCAACTGGAAGGTATTCCATCCGGACCGCTCAGTCCCTGCATCCTGACGGCCTGTTCCTGAGCCGACGAGTTCCAGGCCATGGATCTTTCTGACGAGGTCTCAACGCCGCTGAGGCGCCCCAAGAGTCAACCAGAAAATGCTGCGCCCAGATGGAAGAGATTCTCCATTTGGTGTCAGGGCAAGGCCTGGACCTTCCTCCTGTTCCTTGCAAGCATTCTGACTACCTGAGGTCCCTTTCTCAGCAAGGGCTTCGCCGACCGACTTACAGCACCTGGCAGCCATCTCTGCACCGGCGCGGGCTGGGAAGCAGTCAGTGGCGCGGATAAGGTGGTCGGCGCCAAAGGCCTTGATCACATATAACCTCCGTGCAGAACCTCCACCTCGTGGGATCTACTGCTGGTATTGGCTAAGCTCATGGGCAGGCCATTTGAACTGATGCACAGGTGTGACATCTCTCACCTGTCGTGGAAGACCGCCTTCTTGGTGGCTATCATGTCAGCCAGAAGGATGGGAGAGCTCCAGGCACTTTCCATAGAGTTTCCTTATCTGGTCTTCCACAGGGACAAGGTTGTCCTTCGCCCCCACCCGAAATTCCTTCCAAAGGTGGTGTCGGAGTTTCACCTCAACCAGTTGTTGACTCTGCCGGTATTCTACCCCAGTCATACCTTGGAGGCCGAATATAGGCTCCATACTTTGACCCTGGAAGAGCACTCGTGATATTACAAGGAGCGGACGGCTGAAGTTCAAGGAGAGGTTCGCCAGCTGTTTGTACCCACGCTGAAGCCGCACCTGGCAGACCTGCAGCCAGCGGTTTCTATAGGCAGGTGGGCACCTCCTGCATAGATCTGTACTATAGGTTGGCGAGCATGGAGCCTCCAGAGATAAGAGCTCATTCCCACCGCCTATACCGCTGCATCAGTGGCTGCTTCCAGGAACGCCCTATCCAGGAAATCTGCAGGGCTGCTACCTGGAAGTCAGCACACCTCATCACCCATTACCATCGACCTTGAGTCACGCCGGGATGCTGGTTCTTGGGCCTCGGTTCTCCGTAGGCTTTATTTCCTAAGTAGGGGTGTGCGCTGTCTCTCCTTCCAGAGAACTGCTAGAGTCTGCTAGACAGTGTGGATGAAACAAGATATCCATGTCCCTAGAAATACAGGTTACTCACCCATAACAGGAGTTCTAGGAATGGCATGTTCATCCACACGACCCACCTGACTCCTGCTTCTAACGCAGATACCCTGGCTTCAGCGTTAGATTCGATACATGACAGTGGTTATTTCGGTGGAGACCTGATTCTTCCGCAGATAAGCGGCAAGGAAATAGATAGTGATGAACAACATACACCATTCCTAGAACTTCTGTTACAGGTGAGTAACCTGTATTTCAGGACTTAGGATATGTTGTTCATCCACACTCATTGGCAGTATCCTCGCGCTTAAATCTTGCCGAAGGCTCAAGTTGCTCCTCCACCCATCCGGTGGTATATAACCTCGGCCCGCCTCCCATGACGCCCAGATCTTCCTTACCGCTTGAAGCTCAGGTTCCCTCCTTAACGCCCTGCGCTTATGTCTCGGTTCCTATTTCTCCGCTTATGGATTTAAAAATAATATTTTGCAAAAGACTTCAGTCTTCGATCCTCGCCGCGATGGACAAATCGACTCTCCGATTTTCGGAGATGCCCATGCGGGCAGAAGATGTCTCGGACGGATCCACACCCACGTGTTCACTGTTTAGGTCTTGAGCACCCACCCGCAGGCTTGGCGCACTGTGCTCATCTTTTCTCGCTTCACGCCCCTCGAAGACCGTGCTGTCCGATTGCAACAACGCTGCCCCGAGAAGCGCTTCCTCCGTAAGTCCAAGGAGGCCTGGCGGCGTGTCTGCTGGCGGCGGTTCATGGATCAGCCCGACGCGGATGGTCGCCTTAAGAGGAGGCGCGGGTCAGATTCTCCTCGGTCCGCGGCATTTATCCCGGGCCTTCTGGGTTCTTCCTACACGGCTTCCTTTGTTGAGCTTTGTCTGTCCCTTTCCACTAAAGGAGAAGGGCCTGCGCCTGGACCTTTATTCTCAGGTCCAAAAGAGGGATAAGGGTAAGTCCTCCGTCGACGCTCTTGGGAGCGGGAAAGGTCCTCTCTCGGCCGCCGACCGCCGGCTTCGGTCGCATCGCTGGCTTCGCCACTGGCCTCACGGTGTCCCCGCCAGGTCAGTTGACCGAGACTCACTGATGAAGCTCTAGATTTTCTACTTCATTGGACGGGCTGTCTTTAGCAGCCGAGATTCCTCTCCTGTTCCCCGGAGGAGTTGAGGATCCTGGCTCTTGTGCCTCCGGTTCCGAGCCTCGGATGGACCTTCCGAGCCTACAGCACCGCCGGCATTCTCCCTCGCACCCACCCCGGAAATTCCGGGACTCGGTCTCGGGTTCGACTCTTCGCGTCCAGCCGCTCACCGCCATAGGCGGTTCCCGGTTCGGCACTGCCAGCCGGCAAGTCTATTGCCCTCGCTGCCCTCCTCCTCGGATGAGGGGAGGCTTCAATGAATTACGCCGACGGTACGAGGACCTTATGTTGCAACAGTCTCCTGGCCGGAATAAGCTTACTCCGCGCCTTCCCGCCATTATGGTTGTCACCGAACGTCACGACACAACCTCTACTCGTCCGAGGAGCTTCATACCCAGGCCGGTCTGTTCGCCAAAACCAGTTGCTCCACCGACCTCCGTGGAACCTCCGCCTCCAGTGTTACCACCACTGGGGTCTGGACCAAGGATTTCTGTCGGCTAAGGGTTTACCCCATCGGTTGTCAGTTACCTCACTCCCGACCGACTCGCAGGTGAAGGGTGGCTCAGGCCAGAGGTCAGCCTACAGGACTCTTCCAGTCCGAAGATGATCTTCCTTCTTCCAAGCGACTGACTTGGAGTCTTCAGAGGTCAGTCAATGGATGATAGCCCGCCGTCTTCCTAGGACTGCTTCGCTCATCTCGGAGTCTACCGGATGAGCTCGAACCCGCTTTCCAAACGGGCCAGGTATCCTCACGGAGATTCTGGACCTAGGATCTCGACGGAGGCCTTCCGGTGGCCGAGAAATACAGTGGGTCCTGCACTGGAACTTTACAGCGCCTGCTTCCTGCCCCGCGCCCGGCCAGGATGGCCAGGAAGTATGCGGTCCCTACCGTTCCTTGTCCGTGCTGAACACCCTCTGCTGAGGGGTTGGTTCGACAGCGCTTTCACGGCGCGCGCAACGCCAGGATGTGGACAAACCTCCTGACAAGGAGTCCAAGAAATTGACTATGTCGGGCGAAAAGTCTACGCTGCGCTCTCTCGGCTCTTCGCCAGGCCAGTTCGGCCCTCATGGCACATTTTTCTCATGCCCTGTTGGGCTCCCTGGATGAGGTCATCCTCATCTTCCGCCCGACCAGAGACTACGGTTACAGGTGCGGGACCAGGGCAGGCAGTGGCCAAACAGCAGCTCCAGACTGCTTTGGATGTAGGGGACTCATGTCCAGGATCGGTGGTGGCCGCAGTGGTTATGTGTCATGCGGCTTGGCTGAGGATATCCACCTTTACTGATACCCAGCACAAGTTGGCGTGATGTTCCCTTTGGGGACTGACCTTCGGCCCTGGGGTGGAAGGTCACCTGCAGAGGATCGAGAAGTCCAATGCCACCTTGACTCGGCCCTTCCGGTCCAGAAGGACAAAGGCCGCAACCACAGCCTAAGCCCTTTCGTCCTTCTGTGCCCCGGCGCTGCCTGCCCAGCAACGTCTAGGGCCAGCAGGCCCGGCCTTGGCATCCTCAAACCCAAGCCGCTTCCTCAACAGGAGGCAGGAGGAAAGGGCCCAGGAGGTCCCTCGGCCGGTCCCTCCTCCAAGCGCTGCCAGTGATCGGCTGAGGGTGTCGCCCCATCCCTGGCCACTCTTCCCTGGTCCCCTGTGGGACGGCCCGCACTCCGTCTCCGCCTGGTCCGGCTGTTACCACGGGAGGTGGGTCTTGAGGTGGTGGAAGAGGCCTCGCTCTGGAATTCAGCAGGCACCACCTTCAGAGCCGCCGCCTCGGGGGCTTCGGGATCCCCAGCTCACTGGCGGCCTCGTCGAGCCGACATCACTCCTCCTCCAGAAGGAGGTGGTAAGAGAGGTGGTGGACCCTCCTTCAGACCCAGGGTTTGTGTCCAGGTACTCCTGTTCCGAACGACGGGGCTGGCGCCTCATTCTCACCCACACGACTCAAACAAGTTCCTAAGGTCTCTGAACCTTCAGGATGGTCACTCTGGCTCAGATAATACCATCCTTGAACGCTGGCGTGGTTCTGCTCTGGACTTGCAGGACGCGTCAATGCCCCTATCCGTCTGCCTCACCAGAGATTCCTTCGCCTCCGAGCGGAAGGATCTCTTCTAGTTCCAAGCCATGCCCTTCGGCTTGTCTCCAGCTCCCAGGGTCTTCACCAAATGCATGGCAGTGGTGACAGTATTTCGCGCGCCGAGGGGTCCGTGTACCTTACCTGGACGACTGGCTGATAGCAGCTCCTCCAGGAAGGAGGCGGAGGGTCCAGAGATCTGGCCTCCAGGTCTGCTTCTCAACTGGGCCTCCTTATCAACGAGGCCAAGTCGAACTCGAGCCGAAGCAGGTGATTTTATTCATCGGGCGCAGGCTCGACTTCTTCGAGCCAGAGCGGCTCCCCGGACAGGGCCGAGGTTCTTCCTCCTTGCCCGATCATTTCTGGTTGGGCACTGCGCCTGCCCGGGACTTCCTGCGCCTCCTGGGTCTCATGGCGGCCTGTACCAGCGTGGTCCGCTGGGCCCGCTGGAACATGCGCCCTTCAGTGGGGACTGGCCAGCAGTGGTCACAACGCTAGCATCCCTTGACCAGCTAGTGTCGGTGACACAGGGATGTGAATGCCTCCAGTGGTGGACCGCTCCAGATCATTTGCAGGAGGGCATCCTCGTCGTCCGCCCGAGCCGACGGTCTCTGTCGACCGATGCCCTCTGATGGGTTGAGGTGCCCATCTGGGGAACACTGCTCATGGCCTCTGGTCCCCGCGGGAGTCCCGATGCCACATCAACCTGTTGGAGCTCCGAGCGTCCGCCTAGCTCTCACCGCTTTTGCTCTGCTCCTCCGGGTCAGTGGTCCCGAGTCCAGACGGACAATACCACGACCATGTACTATCTAAACCGCCAGGGCGGGACGCGCCCATGCTTCTATGCAAGGAAGCTCCCGCATTTGGTCACCGTAGTGCAGCGGAGGCGGATCTCCTAGCCATTCACGTGGCAGGAGCCTCCAACACCCTGGCCGATGCCCTGAGCCGGATAGGGGCTGCATCCCACGAGTGGTCTCTCCTGCGAGGTAGTACAGCATCTGTTCTCCCTTTGGGGCACACCTCAGGTGGACCTGTTTGCTCCATGGAGAACGCAGGCTGAGTCTGTTCCATGCCCCCTCAGCAGGGCTCGCTGAGGGGATGCCTTCTGAGGCAATGGACCCCGGCCTCTTTACGCCTTTCTCCATTTCCCTTGATCCACAAGGTGCTTCTCATGGCGAGGAGGGACAAGGCAGGTGATTCTGATAGCCCCAGACTGGCCCTCGCCAGTTCTGGTACCAGATCTCCTCAGTCTCAGCTCCAGGACTGAAGGGTAGCTTTCCAGCTCGCCGACCTGTTCTCAGTCAATCAGGGAAGGTGTTCCATCCGACCTTCAATCCCTGCACCTGACGGCCTGGTTCCTGAGCAGCTAGAGTTCCAGGCTTTGGGTCTTTCCGACGAGGTCCTCAATGTAGTTGAGGCCCTGCCGTAAGTCGACCAGAAAATGTTATGCCTTCAAATGGAAAAGGTTTTCCATTTGGTGTCAGGGCAAGGGCTTGGACCCTTCCTCCTGTTCCTTGGCAAGCATCTTGGACTATTTATGGTCCCTTTCTGTCAAGGGCTTAGGTCGGCGACCCTAGGGTGCACCTGGCAGCCATCTCTGCTCTGCTGGTGGCCGGAAGCAGTCGGTGGCGCAGGAGAAGGTGGTCTGCTTTTTCAAAGGCCTTGATCACATTTCCCTCCAGTACGGAACCCCACCTCCGTGGGATCTATCTGGTATTGGCAAAGCTCTATGGGCAAGCTCATTCGAACTTATGCACAGGTGTGCTCTCTCTCACCTGTCGTGGAAGACCGCTTCTTGGTGGCTACGTCAGCCAGAAGGATGGGAGAGCTCCAGGCGCTTCCATCGAGTCTCCTTACCTGGTCTTCCACAGGACAAGGTTGTCCTGCGCCTCACCGAAATTCCTTCCAAGGTGGTGTCGGAGTTTCACCTTAACCAGGTGTTGACTCTGCTGGTGTTCTACCCCAATCACACCTTGGAGTGTTTGGTATAGGCTCCATACTTTGGACCCTGACGAGCGCTGCTTATTATAAGGAGCGGATGGTTGAAATTCGGGAGAGGTTCGCCAGCTGTTTGTCACCACGCTGAAGCTGCATCTGGAGACCTGCAGCAAGCGTGACGATAAGCAGGTGGGTAACCTCCTGCATAGATCTCGTTATAAGTTAGCGGCATGGAGCTCCCAGAGGATAAGAGCTCATTCTACCGCCATACTGCTGCAACGGTGGCTGCTTCCAGGGACGCCCCTATCCAGGAAATCTGCAGGGCTGCTACCTGAAGTCAGCAAACACCTTCATTACCCACTACCACATCGACCTTGAGTCACGCCGGGATGCTGGTTTTGGGGCCTCGGTTCTCCAGTCTCTCTTTCCCAAGTAAGTATATGGGGTGTGCTCTTGCCTCCCTCCTCCCGGAGAACTGCTAGGAGTCTGCCAATGGTGTGGATGAACAACATATCCATGTCCCTAGAAATACAGGTTACTCACCTGTAACAGGAGTTCTAGGAATGGTATATATTGTTCATCCTACATACTCGACACCTGCCCGGCCGCGCAACCTGAGCTTCCAGCGGGCCAGATCTGGCATCATGGGGCGGAGCCGAGAGTTATACCACCCGGGTGGGTGGGAGGAGCAAGCTTGAAGACCTTCCGGCAAGATTTAAAGCGGCAAGGATACTGCCAATGAGTGTGGATGAACAACATATACCATTCCTAGAACTCCTGTTACAGGTGAGTAACCTGTATTTATGGTTCCCTGATTAAAGAAAAGAACCGCAGACACTGCCACTGAACCAATAAGTTCTGTTGAGAAAAAGAGGAAAGAAAATACACTCGGTTCAGTAAAAAGTATTTCCTCAGTTGGCACTTAATAGGCATTTTAACGGACTATAGGAAAAAAGGTTCAATAGGGCTGCTAACCCAGCTGTGGACAAAACTTCCTCCTCTCATATGTAGAAACTGAAGGAACCAGTTTTGCAACCCTCTAACCTGGGTAATGGTTCCCCGATTTAAAGAAAAGAACCTCAGACACTGCTGCTGAACCGGTAAGTTCTGCTAAGAAAAAGAGGAAGGAAAAGTACTCTGTTCAGGTACCGCAACCTGTAAAACTGTCTGTTCCAACCGCAAATGCATAGCAAACACTATACAAATTTTACAGGCGCTGCAACCAGTACCACGGTTCCGGTTCACAGACCTCGGTTCAGGACCTGGGTTCCTTCTCGGTTCCCGGTTCGTTTTAATTGTTTACTGAGGTGTACATGGTGAGTTTGTACCTTGGTATGCCCTGATCCTCAACATCCTGACTCCCCTGAAAAGGGAGATGAGATATTTTCCTCTCACTTTGCCTTCATAAAGCACATAGACACTGGACCTCTCCACCCAGGAATTTGCAGAGGAGGAAGAGAAGCCAGACTGTATGGATAGGATGGATGCGCAGGTAACAGAAAGACTGGTGCTGCCCATCCACAAGTCTCTTAAGAGAGAGGCTTGTAGAATTTTATAAAATCCCACTTCCATTCCCCCAGTGAACAAGGGTTTGGATAAGAAGTATTAGGTGGCTAAGTCTGGAGCAGATCACCCCTGCCGTGAAGAGGTGGTGCAAGCTGTGGCTTGTGATAAGGCAGGGATTCCCCTGGTATCACACCCACCAGATAAAGACTCCAAGAGATGGATTTTTTGGCAAGAAATACCACTTAAGTGCCTCTTTGTCCGTTAGACAGGCCACTCAGATGGCCTATGTCTACAGATATTAAATAAATCAACATCTCTTGAATGCAATTTCAGAGATTGCTAGAGCATAGAGGCCTCTATACTGGATGCAGTGTTATTGCAGCCAGGCAAATGGCAGTTTCAGTGTCTCTGAGGAGATGGGCCTAGCTAGGGATTGGATTTTTCTGGTTAGACCACATTCCTTTTTGGTGAACAAACAGAGGCTTACATGGAAAACATGGATGGGTACAAGGTAGATCTTATCTGTGTCAGTCTTCACCATTAATCACAGATGGGTACTGGCCGGAGATCAGGACCCCGCGGGAGGCTTTTTTTTTTTTAAAGAATAGTGGTCGACGCGGCATCGGCGTCGCCTCGAGGCTGGCGTATTTCACGTGGCGCACGAGGATTGGCCGTTAGGCTGTGTCACGACCCCTGCCTACCAGTTCTTCGTCTCCCGCCATCGAGGTCGCCTCGTGGGAAGTCATCTGAAGAAATTTAACAGTTTTAGGCCTTAGCCTTTCGTGTTTGTGCGTTCTACAGTCCGTCGGTCTTCTGCTAGTTCTGGGTTCTGCCTCCACTCGACGTCGCCGGTAAGATCGGGAGCGGGCGGGAGGCGCCGTTATGGCTATCGCCCCTTCAGGGGTGAAGGCTTCCCCAGTGTTGCTTCCGCAGTCCGGAAGGCCCGGGTCGACGGGGCCTGGCGGTGTCGTCGGTGCCTAGGCTGTTGCTGGGGCTGCCGGTGGCGCCGTGTCTGTTCCTGGTACCGCCCCCGGTGCCAGTGGACTTGACAGCGACGCAGCTGGCCCTGGCTCAGGACCTTTGGCCCGAGCTGCCCTGCCGGCTTCTGTCAGCCCCGCTTGCGGGGCTGTGGAGGGCACGGGTGCCGCCTCGGCCACTGCTTTGACTACTGGGCTTCTTGGTAAGGTCGCCTTCCCTTGCCCTCCTACTGTTTTGCTTAGGGCCTCAGACTCTACCTCCTCGGAGTCGGACGGGCAGTCACACCCTACAGGGTTGTCTGCAGAGGAGGGCGAGCCAGTGGTCTCGACGACGAGTCACAGCCAGCCCCCTTCTGAGGAGCGTCAGGTTCTCCCCGAGGTTGGTGTCAGTGGTACTGACCAGCAGGCTATGGTGCGTGCCACCATTGCCATGCAGCCTGGCCTTAGAGGGTTCCTTGACCCCTCGGCAGTGGTACCCCCTCCCGTAGTGTGTCTCGATCTTAGCGGCCCTCTCACCTGGGAGCAGTTCAGAGCGGTGGCTGCTCGGTTCCCTCCCTACGTTAGGGCCATGGACAGCCAGGTTTTTCAACCTCCCCCCGAGCAGCCACCCTCGGAACGCATGGTGACCTCCAGCTCCTCATCCCCCTTCTTAGGGGGAGAGGAACCATCTGTCCATATCTCTCCTGCCGCTGATCTCTCCGAGTATCAGCGCTTCCTCGTGAGGATGATGGAGGACCTTCACCTCTCTCCCCTGTCGGTCAGCAATCCTGAGCATGCAGCGCCCCGCCTTTCTGGGCGTTTGGTCGCAGCCACCCCTTGTGGTGCTGCCTGGCCTGCTCGGAGGCGTCCATGCGTTCTGGCAGAGGCCCTTCCCGGAGTTCCTGCCCCTAGGGACCTCAGCCAGAGGTATTGTGCTCCCCCGGAGTCTCCAGGTTCTATGCCTCATCTGCAGTCCGGATTGATGCACCTGGACACCCCTGACGGGCTTCGCGCCCTCCACCGTGACCGGCCCCCAGATCAGGACTCTTTGGATTTTGATTTCTGGGGGAGGAGGACTTTCTACTCTGCACGGTTGCTTCTCTCCATCTCTGCTCATCAGGCCCACTATGCAGCCTACAACAGGTTCTTGTGGTCAGCGCTAGGTCAGATCCTAGCTGCTTTGCCTGACTCGGAACAAACCAGGCAAGCCATCGTACTCTCTGCACGTGGCCTGGAGCTAGCAAGGCACCAAGCAAGGGCATCTTACGATGCCAATGGGGTAGCTACCAGGGTCACAGGGACAGCGATCTGCACCAGGAGATCAGCGTGGCTTCGCCTTTCCCGGTTGTCACCCTTGGCCGGCGTGGGTGATTTGCTCCGCTCACCAGGGAACCTATCTCTTTTCCCGTAGGGCGGGACGGCGTTTGTCGGGCCTTCCTTCCCCTCTGGGGACCCGTCTCCCTCACTCTCGGGCCTCTTCAGGCCCAGAAGGTTCCCTTGAGTGTGTCACCCACTGAGGGCTAAGGACTCTGTCCCTAGGGTGCAATGAATCAACCCCTTCGGGGGCTTGAGTACTCACCCATCTGTGATGAATGGTGAAGATTGACACAGATAAGATATAAAATTACATTGCCTACCGTAATTGAGGTGCTCTGTGTATCTTCACCATTCATCATAATCCCGCCCGCCATCCCCCTGGGGCTTCAGTCTCTGGATCCTCCTCCCTCTGTGCTTACCCCTCTTTTTGAGCGGGGTAAAGTTGGGACACACAGGGGGGTAGTTTCTTCCTTAAGGGGTACAGTTCGAGTGGCACTGCTTCTCTACTACATATCTTCAGTCCTACGGGGTGAGAGCTGGTGGTTGTCCTCCTTCTGTTATCCATCTAACTTTAAAAAGAAAAAGAATTTCCCTTTTTTTCACCAAATATCTTTACAGACTGAGTACTGAGTCCCTGTACCCTGTCCTTCTCCAGAATAGCCGGCTCTGCTTTTGGGGTATTGCCAGTTATTCTGTGCCTTGAATTCTGGCAAATGAGCTTTGCTACTCCTTGCAGTTCCTATACAGTCTGATGATGGACAAGGGTCCTGGATCCTTGTTACCTCTCACTCTCTCCTAAATTCTCTCTCCCCCCCCCCCTTACCTCCCTTCTTCCTTTTCCAGAGATTGGGGCCCCTTCCCAATCCCCTTAGTCTTACTTCCTCTATGCTGTCCTCTCAGTCGTTATTTCTCCTTTTAGTTCAGTTTTTCTCTTCCTTTTTCTGTCCCTTGGACTCTCTTGTCCCACCCTCCATCCCTTCCTCTTACCTCTCCGGCGACTCAGAACTGGTAGGCAGGCAGAGTCGACACAGCCTAACGGCTAATCCTCGAGCGCCACGTAGTACGTCGGCCTCGAGGGCGGTGCCGATGCTGCGTCGACTCCGCCTATCCTTAAAAAAAAAAAAAAAAAGGCTCCCGCGGGGTCCTGATCTCCAGCCAGTACCCATCTGTGATGAATGGTGAAGATACACAGAAAGATCATAATTAAGGTAGGTACGTAATTTTTATTTTTTAGGAATGCTGCTGCAAAGGAGAAGGCAGCAACTCCCAAGAAGTACCAAGACAGATAGTGGGCCAGCGGCTTGCCATCAGGTTCAAGATCCTGCCCAAACAGAGGGAAGGGTTTTTCAGACCTGCCAGTCTATTAGAAGTAACCCTGTTGGAGAGGGTAGTGACTCATATGGGATCCCAGACATTTAATCAGGCATTTAACTAAGCCAAAGTAAGAATGGTCACTCTGGCTTCCATCCTCCCTACACTCTGGGATGGGGCCTACATCTCTGGCCTTAAAAGGCATTTCCTTCCACATAGTTCAGTCCCATTCCTTTCGGCTTTATCTCTGCTCCTGGGGTGCTTACCAAGTGCATAGCATTAGTAGAAGCACACCTAAGGAGGCAGGGGTCAGAACCTCCCCATACCTGGACGACTGGCTGATGGCAGACCAGTCTCCTCTGCAGTTAGAGGTGCATTGATCACCATCTACGATACTCTGTGTACGCTGGGTCTCCTAGCAAATCAAAAAAAAAAAAGTCAATGCTAAAATGCTAACACCAGTTCAGCGCCTGGAGTCTATAGGGGCAAAGACTGAATGCACGGAAAGGAAGGGCCTTCTTCACACAGGAAATGGTAGACAGCTTGGTGCAGCTGGCTGGCTCATTCCAGCTGCATACCCCAGACCAGTTAGGCGTTTTACTACAGTTGCTAGGGCAAATGGCTGTAGCAACAGTGTCAGGATCAAGATTCCAGAGGAGAGTCATTTAGTTCCTCCTCCGGTCTCACTGGCCCCAAAAAGAGATTCCCTGTCAAAGATGGTCCCAGTCACAGGAATCCTGCTGCAAACTCTGCAGTGGTGGCAGGAAGAAGACAACCTCAGGGAGGGTATGCCTTCCCCCAGCTGCCACCAGCAGCACTCTTTACAACCTGTGCCTCCTTCCTAGGGGAGCACACACTGCTTCACATAAAGCCTGTTGGAGCTCAGTGCAGCTTAGTTGGGCATTCAGCCCTCGCTTCAGTGCTTCAAGGCAAGGTAGTTTAGGTCAGGACAAAACAATACAACCACAATGTACTATTTAAACAAACAAGGGGGCACAAAGTTGTCCCTGCTGTGCGCGGAAGCCATGAAAGTGTGGAGTCTTAACTCACTCCCTGGACATCTCTCTCTCAGTTGTCCACCTCCTAGGGAAGGACAGTGTCCTAGCGGATGCTCTCAGCAGAGTCAACTGAAACCACCAGCAGTACAAGTGGTGGTCAGAAGGTGGGATACCCCAGGGGTGGACCTCCTCGCAATCCCAGACAGTACCAGTTATCACAGTTCTGTTGCAGACCTCTTGAGGGGGACACAGTCCCTCTGGATGTGCTGCTGTTGCATTAAACAGGGAAGTTCCTGTATGCCTTTCCTCCATTTTCCCTGTTGTTCAGAGTGCTGATCAAGCTCAGGCTTCACTCAGCAACAGTGATCCTCATTGATCCAGATTCGATCAGAAGGCCATGGTATTTTGTACTGCTGACCTTGTCAATTTCCAAGCCAATCTCTCTGCCCAGGAGGCACAACCTATTGACCTCCTTGCAGGACAGGGTCCTTTATCCCAATATCTGGTCTCTCAGGCTCAGGGCTTGGCTCTTGAGGACATAAGAGTATTAAGACTTGCATATTTGTTTAGGGGTGCTGGAGGTTCTTAGGGTTTCTAGAGAACCCTTCTACCAGAGAGACTTACACCTTTATATGGAAGACTTTTTTCCATTTGGTGCCAGAAAGAGATAAACTGCTGCCAGGTTGACTTGTCAGTGATCCTACAATATATGGCACACCATGTTTTTCTTGGTCTTGGGTCTTCCACCCTCAAAGTACAATTACCAGCTGTATCTGCTTACTTTTCAGCTGGTAAGGGGTCATCTCTGGCAGTTAATCAAGTGTTTAAGCAAGTTCTTCAAGGGTCTCGTGCATTTGCCTTGCCTCACAGGGAACACATGTGGCATGGGACTTCAATATATGCATTGGCTGGCTAATGAAACCACCATTTGAGCCCATGTCTTCAGCAGAGCTTAGGTATGCAACATGGAAAACAGTGTATCTTGTAGCCATCACCTCAGTTGGGAGCATCAGTGAGCTCCAGGCCTTGTCTGCCGAGTTAATTGCATATCCGTTCATAGGGATGAGATAATCCTCAAGACTAACAGATACTTTCTGCCCAAGGCGGTTTCGGACTTCTGCCTAAATCAGTTCATTACTTTGCCAGTCTTTATTTCTCTGACCACTCTAGTTCCGGGTAATGTAGACTGCACAGCCTAGATGTCAGGTGAGCTATAGGCTACTACTTGGGTCACACAAATGGTCACAGGCAGGTGAGCACTCAGCTTTTTCTGACCTATGGAGAAGTAAGAAAGGGCAAGCCTGCCTCAAAGAGGTCTATTGCCCATTGGATGGTGGCTTGTATTCAGTTCTGGTACAGCAAAGTAGGTAAATCCTTGTAGGCGTTAGGGCTCTCTCTACAAGGGTTCAGCTGCTTCAGTAGCAACTGCAGGAGACATTCCTTTGTTGGGAATCGGTAAAGCAGCTACCTTGAAAACAGTTTACATCTTTACCAAGCACTACAGTCTGGATACCCAGGCCAGAGGCAATGCCAGCTTTGGCACAACAGTACTGCAGAGCCTGTTTCCTAAAGAGGTTCTCTACCCTCCTCCAGAGGTACTGCTTGGGTAGTCTGCATATGTCAGAATACAGTAAGATTTCCTGGGGTTTGAAGAAAACATTACTTGCCATAGCAATCTTGTTTCTTCTAGGGGAATCTTACTGTGTTCTGAGCTCCCACCCTATCTCCCCTTCTAGAACCTATGGACACTGCAGCACAGCTGTCCACGCTGTTGTAAACCCATGAGTGGTTCTGTTGTTGGGCTTAGTGACTTGAGTCTTAATGTAGCCCACATTTTCAACTGAAGGAGATTGTAGGTTGTCATTTATTAATTGTTAAAGTTAGTATAGATAGATTGTTAGTATTCACGCTCCGTAAGAATCTGACAGTTGTGGAATGTTTACCAGGGACAGTAGTTTGAAAACCAAGCATGAGCCTAGCATTCCATCTTTAGCATAGGTTCTATTAACCATTTCATCTCCAGGGCAGTACTGTGGAAAGACAATACTGCAGATGTCAGAATACAGCAAGATTCCCTTAGAAGAAACAAGATTACTGTGGTAAGTAATGTTTTCTTTCTGCTCTCTAGAGCCAGAGCCTGGAGTTTTCTGGCTAGATACATTGTCCCTCTCCTGGACATGGAGGTTCCTTTACACCTTCCCTCCATTTCCTTTGTGCAGAGTGTCCCTCTCCAGTTGCAATTGGAGGGAGCAGAGATGTTTCTAGTGGCACCCTTCTGGCCTCACCAAATTTGGTTACCACTCCTTCAACAGCTTGCAGTGGAACCCCCTCTCTCCCTGCCCCTACGCACAGACTTGCTCTTTTGGGAGTAGAGAACCCTGGTCCATCCAGATCTCAAGTCTCTACATCTCCATGCGTGGCTTCTGCAGACCTAGCTGTATCCTGATTCAGGGTTTCCCCCCAGAGCCACTTACTTAATGCACTGGAATCGGTTCTGCATGTGGGCCGCCACTCGACATTTGTACCCTTTCACCTTCCCAGTGAATTCAGTACTGGAGTATCTTCTCCTCGTCAGGCTCAGGTCTGAGCTACTCTTCTCTTCAGGTTCATCTGTCTGCCATCCTCTGCCTTACATGCACCTCTTAAGGGCAAACTTCTTGCCCAGACGGATCTTCCACGTATGTTCCTGTGGGGCATTCTGCACTTGAAACTTCCCATTAGGGATCGAGTCCCTTCATGGGATCTTTTATTTGTTTTTGAAGAGCTCACCTTGCCTCCCTTTGATCCTGCTGCAAGTTGCAAGCTGCGCTTTTTTTGTTATGGGAAGTGTTATTTTTGGTTGCCATTACTTCTGCTCAAAGGATTTCCAAGCTTCAGGTTTTGATGTGTAAAGAGCCTTATTTGGTTCTTCACAAGGACAGGGTGTTTTTGAGGACTGATCCTAAGTTTCTTCCCAGGGAGGTGTCAGAGTTTACACTGAATCAAGACATCCACCTTTCTGTCTACTACCCAGACTACTCGAATTGAGGGGAGGCACTACTTTATACCCTGGATGTTCATAGGGTGCTTCGTTATTACTTGGAGCGCACCCAAGCTACTAGAGAATCTGACCAGTTGTTTGTGTCTTTCACACCCATGATGACAGGGGCTCCTGTCTGTAAGCAATGTTAATCCAAATGGCTTGTTATCTACATTGTTTTCTGCTGCAACAAGTATGACAAGCCTTTACCAGGCTCAGTCAAAAGCCACTCCACCAGGGGAATGGCTGCCTCTTTTGCCTCTTTGAGGAATGTGTCAGCTGCTGACATTTGCACAGCCGCTTCTTGGAGATCTGTCCACTCCTTTATCAGGCTTTACAGTTTGGACATTGTTTCAAGGGACAGAGCAGGCTTTGGACTGGCTGTCCTGCAAGGTCTCCTCTCTTGATCCTCTTTGGGAGACTTCTGCCTCCACCCAGTCTCTCCGTTACTGCTTGGAACTCAGTCCTAACGGTGTTACCTGCTGCAAGAGCCCGCTCGAAGTAAGATAGTACAGTTATGTAAGAACTTACCGTACTAGTAGATCATCGAGAAGAGCTCTTGCAGCAGGTGCTGTTTCCCACCCACCTTCCTTCTGGTAGCTGCTTCTCCATCTTGGTTACCTTTAATGTTCCTAGTGTTTGAGGAACTTTTCTCCTTTTTTTATGTCTGTTGATGGAGTCTCCGGCGGGAGAACTGAGGATGGGCTGTGGAACCACCCCTTTTATACCGCAAAGAATGTCAGGGGCAGGTTGACATCAGGGGCAGTCCCTTGCTATAGACTGCTAGCTAGAAGTTTTCTGTGGGGTCCTAGCACCTGCCATCTTCAGTCCTAATGGTGTTACTTGCTGCAAGAGCTCCTTTCGAAGATCTAATGTTACTGTAAGTTCTTACATAACTACTTTCCTTGGGCACGCTTACACGTGCGGCCCCTTCAGAGAGAGTTGCTGACGGCCTGGGACCAGTCATCGGAGGACTATCAAGACAGGATTCTCCTCACCCCTCAGCAACATCACTCCCTGAGTTGATGGCTGAATGTGCAGAATCTCAACAAAGGAGTTCCATTGGAACTACCACCAGAGGTCATTCTCTCAACAGATGGAAGTCTGCACGGGTTGGGGGGGCAGTCCTGGACCAACTTCCCACCCAGGGGATTTGGTCAGTACAGGAACAGCGTCTCCACATAAATGTCTTGGAGACATGGACAGTCCGCTTAGCCCTCCTTCAGTTTGTCTGTATTGAAAAACAACGCGGTAAAGGTGCGGTCAGACAGTACCATCACAGTGTCGTACATACACAACCAAGGAGGCACAAAAAGCAGAGACATGCTTTGGGAGTCTCCAAACTCCTGAGCTGAGCACAGGAGAACCTCCTCTCTCTGTCGACAGTACATCTCACGGGGGAATTGAACATTCAGGCCGACTGGCTAAGTCACAAAAATGCTCATCCCAGAGAGTGGCAGTTGAACCTTAAGTGTTCAAACTCTCAAACAATCGGTTTGGGCAACCACAGATAATCTGTTTCCATCAGGACAAAATGCTCAGACTCTCAGGTTCTTCATTTGATATCAGTGTCCACAGGCAGACGCAGTGGACGCTCTGACTCATGTGTGGTCCTCTGCAGAGCACATGTCTTTCCTCCACTGTCTCTTTTTCGGAAGGTCTTAAGAAAAATAAGACACTCAAGAGGAAATTTTCTTCTGATAGCCCCAGATTAGCCAAGAAGACTGTGGTTTTCTGATCTAATGAATCTAGCTCAGCAAGTGCCCTTCTGCCTGCTGGTACAAAGGGACCTCCTGTTGCAAGGCCCCATTCTCCACCCGAACCCAGGCGCAATGCAGCTCACAGCCTGGCTCCTGAAATTCGGTTTCTCTCTGAAAGTAGTTGAAACCTTGATGGCGGCTAGAAAAAACTCTACTTTGGCAATCTAAGCTAGAGTCTGGACCATATTTTCTTCTTGGTCCAGAGGGAAAGGGTTTAAGCCCTCAAAAGCCTCCATTCCTCAAATTCTGGACTTCCTTCAGGAAGTCGTGGAAAAGAGGCAGGCATTGAGCACACTGAGATGCCATGTTTACGCTCTAAGAGCTTTCTTTCAAAGCCTTTTGCTCAAGGAAGCAATAGAGCATGTTCCCCTCTGGCAAAGGGGCAGGGGGTTTTACTCCGATTTTTTCCTGGTTCCAAAAAAGACGGGAGACTAGAGACCCATTCTTGGCTTAAGCAGTCTTAATCTGTTCGTCGAGTACAAAAAGTTCCAGATGCTGATGCTCCAGAGCCTTCTTCCACTACTTTTGGAGAAACATCGGTTGTGCACTCTGGACATGCACGATGCTTACCTGCACATCCCAATCTTCTCCAGCCACCTCCGATTCCTGTGGTTCTTTTTCCAAGGGGAGCACTTCCAGTTTCTGGCCCTCCCCTTTGGTCTGTCCTCGGCACCTCGGGTGTTTACCAAGTGCCTGGCGGTGGTGGTGGCCTTTATGCACCGCCAGAGTATTGTAGTTTTCCCTTACCTGGTCAACTGGCTGATCTGTCCTTTTACTCTGGACCTCTTTGGCAAACTAGGAATTACTGTCAATATTCCCAAGTCATCCATGACCCCGTCCCAGAGACTACAATTCATCGGGGCAGTTTTGGATACGGTCCAGTGCAGAGCCTTCCTCCAGACAGGATGGAGACCCTGGTCCAGTCTGGCTTCTTTGGTGGCTTTATCCAGGATCATCCTGGCCCTGGAGGTCCTCCGCCATCTTGGCTTGATGGCAGCCTCCATCACTACCGTTCCCCTGGTGAGGCTCCACATGAGTCATTCATTGGTCCTTGCGGGTGCAGTTGGACCAAATCCTAGATGACCTAGACCAATCCAGTCCTAGTCTCCTCAGCAATTCAGAAACAGTTGCTGTTGTGGAGGGACCCCTGCAACCTTTCCTTGGGTCTTCCTTTCAGGATCCCGGCTCCCTCTGCATCCCTAACTACAGATGCATCGAACATGGGATGGGGAGCATATCTAGGGGAGCACCAAGCTCAAGGACTCTGGTCCAGCTTGGAAGCATCATTACACATCAACATTCTGGAGATGAGGGCAGTTTTGTACGCCTCACAGGCCTTCCAGACCCTCCTTCCCAAGGGATCACTGCTGGTCTAAACAGACAATATGTCAATAGTTTGGTAGCTGAGCAAAGGAGGAATTCGCTCATACCCTCTGTGTGGGGAGGCGATGCGGGTGTGGAACTGGGCAGTCCAGCACAGTCTGGCCCTAGCAGCCATGCATGTTCCAGGCATTCAGAATGTCCTGGCGGATAGTCTCGGCAGGTCTCGGACCCTAACTCACAAATGGGAATTAAATTAGGAAGTAGCAGAATCTCTCATCCTAAGATGGGGGCATCTGGAAATCTACCTTTTCGCCTCCCAATACAACGTACAACTTCCCAGTTTTTGCTCGCTCGTTCCAGGGCATGGTGCTTTCTCGCATGACGTGCGCTTTCGCTCCTGGACAGGGAAATGTTTGTACACCTTCCCTCCATTTCCCATTCTCCAGAAGGTCCTTCTCAAGCTTCAGGCAGAGAAGGTCGAGGATGATCCTCATCAGTCCTGGGGCCAGTCCTCTTCAGTATCTTCATCAGTGACATTGTAGATGGACTGGAGGGTACGGTTTGTCTGTTTGCAGATGACACCAAGATCTGCAACAGAGTAGATGATCCAGATGGGTTGGGCAGAATGAGAAGAGATCTGGATAAACTGACAAAATGGTCAGAAGAGTGGCAATTGGGGTTTAATGCAAAGAAGTGGTAGATCATGTACATAGGGAAGAAAAACCCTGAAGCCACCTATAGGCTGGGAGGGGAGTTGCTGGCAGTCACAAGGGAAGAAAGAGACTTGGGCATCACAGATGTCCTGAAATCATCCAAGCAGACACTAGAAACATAGAATTTGACGACAGATAAGGACCGCTTGGCCCACCTAGTCTGCCCATTTTCCTACCTAACAGATAAGCTGCAGATCCTAATTAACCAACAGCTTACTTCCTCCTACCCCCCACTAGGACTGCCTTATGTCTGTCCCATGCATTCTTAGATTCCCCACTGTTCTTGACTCCACGACCTCCTCAGGAGGCTGTTTCCATCATCCATAACCCTCTCTGTGAAAAATACTTCCTCCACATTACCTCTGAGCTGTCCCCTCTATCTTCAAATTGTGCCCCTTGTTCTTGCACATCTCTTTTCTGAAAGATGCTACCCTCTTGGACTTTGTTGATTCCCTTGAGGTACTTGGAAGTTTCTATCATGTCCCCTCTCTCCCTCCTTTCCTCAAGGGTATACATATTAAGCTCCTTTAGTCTTTCTTCGTATGTCTTCTGGTGCAGACCCAGCACCATTTTGGTTGCCCTCCTCTGGACAGCCTCCACTCTGTCTCTGTCTTTGCGGAGATGGGGTCTCCAGAATTGCACACAGTACTCCAGATGGGGTCTCACCAACTGTCGGTACAGAGGGATAATAACTTCTGATCTTATCTGTGTCAATCTTCACCATTCATCACAGATGGGTACTGGCGGAGATCAGGACCCATTAGGGAGCCTTTTTTTTTTTTTTTTTTTAGGGTAGGTGGTGCACGCATCGGCACACCGCCCTCGAGAACGTACTGCGTGGCACTCGGGGTTAACCGTTAGGCTGTGTTGACTCCGCCTGCCTACCAGTTCTTCATCTCCCGCAGTCGAGGTCGCCTCGTGGGAAGCTTCTCTGCAATTTTAGGCCTTCAGCCTGTTTGAAAAAAAATCGACGTTCAGTCCGTTGGTCGTCTACCAGTTCTGGGTTCTGCCTCCACTCGACCTCGCCGGTAAGATCTTTCCTTTTATTTGAAATTCTGCGACGTCGAGTCTGTTTTGTGGTGTTTTTTTTTTCTCTAGGTCATGTTTCGGTCGGAGGGCAAAAAGTCTTCAAAAGGCGAGTGACCCCCATCTGTCGGTACCGTGCGGCGAAGTATTCCGTCACTGACCAGCCGACCAGTGTCTTGCGTGTCTTGGCCGCTTCACGACATGGATTCGTGCGATGCCTGCTTCTCCATGGACCGCGGCGTCTTGAGACAGGCCAGCGTTGAAAGAAGTGGTGAGCTCCGCCCGACTTTCGGGGTAGGGTTACGCTTTCGTCGGGCCAAGCAGCGCTCTCGGCCCTTCCTCCGGTCCCCTCCGGTTCTACTCTGGACCGAGGAGGAGGAAGCCTCGACTACCTTAGCCTGGCGTTGCTCCTCCCATGGCGCGGGAGGCCGTCCGCTTCCTCCCGGGAGGCGGGCGGGAAACCCCACGGCAATCGCCCCTCGAGGTGAAGGCTCCCAGTGTCGCTCCGTGGATCGGAAGGCCCCGGGTCAGGCGCCGTTGGAGCCTTCAGTGCCATTACCGTCGCAGCGCCCGTAGAGCCCTGTTGCAGCTCCGACTTCGGCGCTCGGCGCCGTAGGCCCTCGGCCGCCCGTTCTCGGCTTAGCGCTGCTTTCGCGGTGCCGTGGGACAAGATCCGGCGTCCTCTTTCGCCCATATCGCTTGGCGCAGTCTTTAGTGCGAGGTTGAGCGCGGCGCCCGTGCCTTGCGGCTCGGCGTGCAAGGGCACCCGACTCCGGCTCTCGGTGCCGCTCATGGCGCCGAGTCTGCCCTTGGGGCCGTCGTCGGCGCCACTCCGGTCCTTGGTGCCGCTCGTGGGGCCTGGCGGTGTCATTTTCAGTGCCGAGGTTGCTGCTGGGGCTGCTGTCGGCGCCATCTCTGTCCCTGGTACCGCCCCCGGTGCTGGTGGATTTGATGGCGCCACATCTCGCCCTGGCTCTGGACCTTTGGCCCGAGCTGCCCTGGTGCCTCCTGCAGGTCCCGCCCGCAGGGTTGCGGAGGGCACGGGTGCTGTCTCGGACACAGCTCTGGCTGCCGGGCCCTCTGGCAAAGTTGGTTCTGCCCGCCCCCCTACTGTTTGGCTCAGAGCCTGGGACTCTACCTCTTGATCGAGCTCGGAGTCAGATGGCAATCACACCCTTCGGGGTTGTCTGCAGAGGAGGCGCTCTCGTCGGCGGTGAGCCAGCCCCTACTGAGGATAGTCAGGTGGCCCCCGAGGCTAGGGTCAGTAGTGCTGACCAGCAGGCAGTGGTGCGTGCCACCATTGCTCTGCAGCCTGGCCTTGGGGGTTTCATCGACCCCTCGGTGGTGGTACCCCCTCCAGTGGTGTGTCTTGATCGCCCAGCACTGGGGCCCATCGAAGACCTACAGGAGGAGGTGCTGTTCCTGGCTCTCCCCTTCGGGGGCCGCCCAGAAATGCCAGCTACCTAGGCTGGCCGTCTCGAGGAGGAGGACTCTGAGGGGTGTGGGGTTGGTGCGTTGGCCTTTCTCTGGGGTCCACTCGGGCCCTGGACGAAGCCGAAGTGTGGTTCCACCCTTCTCCCTCGGGTTCCTTAAGGGAGTCCCATTCTTTTGAGGCAGGGGACCGTCCTTCTGGACTTTTACGGCCCCGGTCGCCTCACTGGAGGGATTCTTCTGGGCGCAGCCAAGGCAGTACCAACGTGATTGTACAGCTGTCGGCTGTGGAGTCTTCCGGGTCACCCTCCTCGGGTGCTCATGGTCCGCTCCCTAGCCCTGGCAGAGGTCAGCCGACTTCTTTTCTCTGCTCTGCCCCTATCCCTCTGCCACATTCTCCAGCGCTCCCAGGCATTCTTGGTCCTAGCGGCCCTCTCACCTGGGAGCAGTTCAGAGCGGTGGCTGCCCGGTTCCCTGCCTACGTTAGGGCGATGGACAGCCAGGTTTTTCAACCTCCCCGTGCAGCCACCCTCGGAACATGGTGACCTCCAGCTCCTCATCCCCCTCTTCTGGGGAAGGACCCTCTATCCCACATCTCTCCGGCTGCTGATCTCTCTGAGTATCAGCGCTTCCTCGTGAGGATGTTGGAGGACTTGCACCTTTCTCCCTCTTCTGTTAGCAATCCTGAGCATGCGGCGCACGCCTTTCTAGGCGATTATGGCGAGGCCACCCTTGTGGTGCCGCCCTGGCCTGCTCCCTTTCGGGAGGCGTCCTTGCGTTTCTGGCAGAGGCCCTTCTACGGAGTTCCTGCCCCTAGGGACCTTAGCCAGAGGTATTGCACTCCCCCGGAGTGTCCAGGTTCTATGCCTCATCCGCAGTCCAGCTTGACGCATCTGGACACCCCTGATGGGCCGCGCCCTCCCCGTGACCGGCCCCGGATCAGACTCCTCGAGTTTTGATTTTTGGGGAGGAGGACCTTCTACTCAGCACGGTTGCTCCTTTCTATTTCAGCTCACCAGGCCCACTATGCAGCCTACAACAGGTTCTTGTGGTCCACTCTGGTCAGATCCTAGCTTCTTTGCCTGACTCGGAGCAAACCAGACAAGCCATCGCGCTCTCTGCCGTGGCCTGGAGCTGCAAGGCGCACAGCGAGGGCATCTTCGACGCCAGCGAGGTAGCTACCAGGGTCGTAGGGACAGCGATCTGCACCAGGAGATTGGCGTGGCTACGTCTTTCCCGGTTGTCACCCTTGGCCCGGCGTAGGGTGATTTGCTCCGCCCACCGGGGAACCTACCTTTTCTCCCATAGAGCGAGACGGCGCTTGTCGGGGCAGCTTCCTTCCCCTCCGGGGGGAACCCGTCTCTCTCCCCACTCTCGGGCCTCCCAGGCCCGGAAGGTTCCCCCCCTTAGTGTGTCACCCACTGAGGGCTAAGGGACTGTGTCCCTTAGGGTGTAAAGAAACAACCCCCTTCGGGGGGGCTTGGTACTCACCCATCTGTGATGAATGGTGAAGTTGACACAGATAAGATATGAAAATTACATACCTACCGTAATTCTGATCTTTCTGTGTATCTTCACCATTCATCTAACACCCACCATTCCCCTGGGGCCTCAGTGTCTGGGCCCCCCCTCCCTCTGTGGCTCCCCCTCTCCTTTTTTGGAGTGGGGTAAAGTAGGGACACACAGGGGGGTATTCTCCTTCAAAGGGTACAGCTCGAGCGACACTCCTTTCTACTACATGTCTCCACCCCGATGGGGTGGGAGTTGGTGGTTGCCCTCCTCCTGTTCTCCTTCTGGTTTCCATCCAACTGTTTTACAAAAAAAAAAAAAATCCCTTTTTTTTCGCCAAACATCTTTCCTGAGAGAGTATTAAATCCCTGTACCCTGTCCTTCTTCCAGAATAGCCGACTCTGCTTCTAGGGTATTTGCCAGTTATTCTGTGCCTTGAATTCTGGCAGAGAGCTTTGCTACTCCTTGCAGTTCCTATACAATCTGGTGACGGACAAGGGTCTCGGATACCTTGTTACCTCTCACTCTCTCCTAAATTTTCTCCTCCCTCCCTCCCTTCTTCCGCTCACAGAATGGGGGCCCCTACCCAATCCCCTTAGTCTCATCTCTTCTTTGCTGTCCTCTCAGTCGTTATTTCTCCTTTAGTTCAGTTTTCCTTTCCTTTTCTGTCCTTGGACTCTCTTATCCACCCTCCATCCCTTCCTCTTGCCTCTCCTGCGACTCAGAACTGGTAGGCAGGCGGGTCGACACAGCCCTAACGACCAACCCTCGGCACGCGCAGTTCATCGGCCTCGAGGCGGCCGATGCTGTGTCGGCTCCTACTTAAAAAAAAAAAAGGCTCCCACAGGGTCCTGATCTCCGACCAGTACCCATCTGTGATGAATGGTGAAGCTACACAGAAAGATCAGAATTACGGTAGGTACATAATTTTCATTTTTCTACTATTGATGCCTCTCCCTATGCATCCCAGCATCCCCCCAGCCTTCCTTACTGCCTTCTCACATTGCTTGCCCACCTTTAGGTCATCTGATATAATTACCCCCAGGTCCCTTTCCATTTTTACTGTTGTCAGTATCTCACCCCCCCATTGTGTACTCTTGCCCTGGTTTTTGTTTCCCAGGTGCATTACCTTGCACTTCTTTGCATTGAATCTGAGCTGCCATACATTTGACCATTCCTCCAACCTTGCCAAGTCCCTTCTCATCCTTTCCACTCCATCTGGTGTTATCAACCCTGTTGCAGATCTTTGTGTCATCTGCAAGAGACATACTTTTCCTTCAGTTCCTCTGCAATGTCACTTATAAAGACATTAAAAGGACCAGTCCTAGTACTGAACCCGCTAGTAACCCTCCTTTCTTCACTGTGGACTCATTTATTACTACCCTTTGCGTCCTGTTGTCTAGCCAATTTTTTATCCAGGCTACCACCTTGGGACCCACTCCAAGGCTGGCTAACGAGTATATTAATCTTTTGTGTGGGACTGTATCAAATGCCTTGCTAAAATCTAGGCAAGCCATGTCCACAGCCCTTCCGTGGTCTACTACTTTGGTCACCCAGTCAAAGAAATCTATTAGATTAGTCTGACACGACCTTCCCATCGTGAATCCATGCTGTCTTGGGTCCTGTGACCCACTGGCCTCTAGGTACTCAGTTCTTTCCTTCAGAAGTGATTCCATCATTTTACCTACCACTGAGGTCAAACTAACTGGTCTATAGTATCTTCCCTTGTCAATCTTCACCATTCATTACTTCCTGGGTGTAAGCGGGCCTTGCAAATCACGAACTTTTTTTAAAAAGTTGCCCTACGCGGCCCGCCCTCGAGGCGGCGTCATGCGAGCGGCGGCCGTTAGCTAGCGACCGACTCCTCCCAACTCAGTTCTGTTTCTCCGCCCGTCGAGGCAGCACCTGTTCGGGCGTCCATAGCTGACTGCGTCTGACTCCTCTTTCCTGCACACTCGGCGCCCAATGGTAAGACGTTCTTTTTATTTCTAAAAGCGGCGCCCGGGTGTCTTTCCTACTGTTTTCTTGTTGATTTGGCGTTATGTCCGGTTCCGGAGCTAAGCGTGTTTGACGAGGCAGCGCCCCTATCGTCGGTGTTACTGTGGCCGGCATTTCTCCGTCTCGGACGGCAAGCGTTTGTCGCCGTTGCCTGGGACTCAACTCTGACATGGATTCGATGCGGCGCCTGTTTCTCCATGGACCGCGTGTCCTCGAAGTCCAGCGTTTAAGCAAACAAGCCCGCCCGACCTTGAGGCGGCGTCGCTCAAGGATTCTCAGAGTAGGTCTCTAGGCCCTTCCCGGGTCCCCTCCGGGCCTACTCCGATCTGAGGAGGGTCTCCCGTCTTTTCTTGCCGAGGAGGCCCCTTCAGCGGTGTCGGGGGCGTCGTAGTCCCTCCCGGGGCATGGCGCCAACACCGCCTCGGCAGTCACCTCCCGGAGGTGCAAGCTCCCCAGTGGCGAGGCCCTCGACTTTGGGCTGGCTAAAGGTGGGCCTCAGCGCGCCTTCGAAACCGTTTCGAGATCTGGCCGTTCGCGGTGCCGGTGATCAATCTTGGCGCCCGTTTTAGTCAGCGCCCGGTGATGAGCGGCGCCATTGGCGGCGCCGCTTGGAATCGGCGCCCGTTCGCTGATGATAAAGGCGGTCCCGCTTTGGGCCTCGGCGCCCGTTAGCGGCGCCCGATAGAATAAGCGGCGCCGTGGCAATGCCGCCGACCGCAGTCCAGCGCCCGGCTGCCGTGGAGCCCCATCCTTCCTCAGGCGGTGCCGGCCTTGCGGCGCCCGTTGGGGGTGTGGGCTGACCTGGCTGCTACGGCGTGAAGAGGTGGCGGCCTCGCGGTACGAGCGTTCGGCGACGTAGCCTCAAGGACCCCTGGGGTGGCCAGCATTGAGGTCCTGCTGATCTCGTCCTCCTCGGAGGGCGATGATTCAGACGTGGACCCATCCTGGCACCCCCACTCTTCGGAGTCTGGGTCCCCGGTGGCTAGAGGTGCCAGGCGGCGCAGCGGGCCCCTCCCTCTGTCCCCCCTTCCGTCGTCTCCTGAGGGTTCCCCGGCTGGGGGTGGCCGGGAGCCCCGGGGGGCAGGCGTGGGGGTGACGCAGGGGGAGGCTCCCCTCTCTGGAGGCCCGGTGACAGCTACCTTACGGGGTGCTGTTGCCCTCTCTAGGGACAGGGGGACGCTGTGGTCGAGGAGGAGGGCCCTCTCGGAGTCCGAGGGGTTGAGGGGCAGGGGGTCTGCTGCTCGGTCTTCTTTGGCCACTCCAGGGGGGGTGGCCAGGAGCGAAGTGCAGGCTTCGCCCCTCCCTCAAGGTTCTAGGGTGTCCTCGGCGGCGTTTGTGCGGACTGCCCTTCTGGATCCATACGGTCGGCGTCGTCATGCGAGGAGTTCTCCCAGGTCTCTTCAGGCTCCGCTTCCCCAGAGTTCCGTTCTGCGGCCTGGTCTGATATCCGGGATCCCTCTTTCAGGGCCCCTTCCCGGATTCAGAGCCCTCGCGAGGCGACAGTTACCTCTGCGGAGGTGCCCTCTCCCATCTCTGCCTTCACCACCCCGCTCCCAGGCCACCTATGGGTCCTCACCAGGTCCGTTATCCTGGGGGCAGTTCAGGGATTCTCTTGACCTTCCCTCATATGTTAGATACATGCATGGCGGGTCTTTCGACTCTCCCCACCGCCGCAGGAGATCCTCTGGCGACCAGTTCCCCATCATCCTCGTCTCCCTCCTCCGAGGAGAGGAACCTACTCATCTGTCCTCCGATGCTGATTTCACAGAATATCAGCGTTTCCTCGAGGATGGTGAGGATCTCCGGTTTCCCTACGTTAGAGGAGACAATGCGAGCGGGAGGCCGCGTGAGATTCCTTGGTGAATTCAGTGCCCAGCATCTGGTGGTACCTTCTGGCCTATCCCTTCGGGAGGTGTCTATCCGGTCATGGCGGTCCTGCGCTTCTTCCCAACCCAGTGATTGCCAGCGTGGGTATTGTGCCCTCTGGGTCTCTAGGTTCCCTTCCCAACCCGTCCTCAGGTTTGGGTATACCTGGATACTCCTTCTGGGCGCCGCTGCTGGCTATACGACCATCCTGATTAGGACTCTCTCCAGATTCGACCGTTGAGGCGAAAGGTATTCTCTTCTTCTACGTCGCAGTGCATGTATCGCATCACATCAGGCTCACCACGCTGCCTACAACCGGCATCTGTAGTCGATGATGTCCCAGCTGCTGGCATCTATGCCTGCAATACAGACAAACCAGACAAGCCGTTGCCCTCTCCAGCGGTGAGCCTGGGCCTGGCAAGACACAAGCAAGGGCATCTTATGGCGCAATGGGGTGGCTTCCAGGCTTCGCGGGGACAGCGATCTGCATCAGGCCGAATGACACAGCCCGTCTTTCAGGTTGTCACCCCTGGCCCGGTAGGGTGATTCGCTCCGCCTTCGGGGGACCCGTCTTTCTCTTCAGAGCTAGGAGACTTTACAGGGGCTCCCTCCGTCTCCTCGTCCTCAGGAGGCACCTCTAGCTCTTCTCCCTTAGGCTTTCTGGAATAAGCCAGGTCTTCTCCTTCTGTTTCTCACCAACAGAGGCTGGGAATCTTGTTCCCTCAGGGATGGCCTCTTCCCCTCCAGGAAGAGGAGCTTAACTCCTACCAGGAAGTAACGAATGGTGAAGATTGACAAAGGAAGATAGGAAAGTACGTACCTACAAGTGATTCTTGATCTTCTCTTGTATCTTCACCATTCATTACTACACGCCTCCTACCATCCCCTCAGTGGCCTCTTCCGTAGCTTCTCCACCTCCCGTCTCCTTCCTCTCTGCATTTATATAAAATATAGGGAAAATTGCTTCATTTTCCAAAAAAAAAAAAAACAAAGTAAAAAAGAAAAAATTCTTGAGGGGTTTAAATCAGAAAAATTATTTACTCTAAGATTCATGGGCCATCTCGCGGATTGCACTGGCGATCAGACTGCACAACTATCTCTTGCTATTCTTATGGCAAGATACCTCTAGGGTTGTTTGGCCTGGCTCAGGCTATTCCAGTTTGATCCTGCAATCCCGATGTTCAGATAGTTGCCCACAATCTAATCCCCCCTCTATTCTTGCCTTGCAGAGCAGAGAGCGAAATGCGTCTGTTCCTTTCTCTTCTAAAAAAAAAAAAAAAATGTAGGGAACTCTCTCCGACTGCTATAGGCATCTTGGTATCTGGGTCATGCATCTAAAGTTAAAATTTTTTTTTTTATCTATAAAAAAAAAAAGAAAAGGAGAAATCAAACAAGAAGCAAATGAGAAGGTGAGCTATCCTTCTACGCTATTTTGCTAAGTGGTTTCTCCCTTTAAGTAATCCTCCTGGACAATTTTAGTAGAGCTCTGCTGACCATGTCAATCTTAGCCAGCCTAAGCCTTCAGCAGCCTTAGCCAGTCAGTCTGAGTCCCGTTTCTGTCTTGGAGCCTGAAGGCTTACATTTTCATTTCTAAACCCCTGAGCAGCGCTCTCATGCTGCTAGGGTTTTATTCTTCCCCTCTCAGCTGTCCTCCAGTTAAAGGCCTTCCAGCGGCCAGGAGCCGAGGTGGGTGTCAGAGAACAATGGCATGTTGAAGATGAGGACTATGCCCTCCTGGGTCTGTCTAGCGGGTTGGTGAACCTTCTCTTCAGCTCTATCTCCGAAGATTCTTGCTTCCCTTTAGTCGAGCCTTCAACCACAAACTAACTACTACGCTCGTTGGGCATTCTGGTCCTTCAACATCCCATCTCTCTCTTCTCTTTCTTCTTCTTCTTCTATTTTCTCATTTCCTTACTCATCTCTCCTCCTAGAGTCGCCCAGGTAAGGAGGCCCTGCACTCCCAGGCTAGGGATGTTTCTTATCTCCTCTGTCCTTCCTCCATCGGCTTATTCCTTTTCAGTTCATTCTTCCTTGCTTTGCTATCCCTCGCTATCTTGCCTCGCTATCTATATTTTCTGCTTTCATTTTGCCTCTCCGACTCACAGAACTGAGTTGGAGGAGGAGTCAATCGCGTCTACTTGGCCGCCCCTCGCTTCCTTATGGCAGTAAGCTCTCGGCGGGGCCGTTCAGCTTTAAAAAAAAAAAAAAAAGCTCCGGTGACGGTGTGCGCCTCCGGCTTACACCCAGGAAGTAATGAACGGTGAAGATACAAGAGAAGATCAAGAATTACGGTAGGTACGTAATTTTCCTTTCCTGCCTCTGTCCTGCTCCCACTTTTGTGAAGAGGAATCACATCCGCCCTCCTCCAGTCCTCAGGTACCACCCCATCCTCCCATGATTTGTTAAAGACAGTAGTCAGCGGTGTCATTAGTTCTGCCCTTAGTTCTTTTAGAATTCTTGGGTGAATCCCATCGGGCCCCATTGCTTTGTCCTCCTTCAGTTATTTTAGTTCTTTCAGAACCCTTTCTTCTGTAAATGGACTGGTATCGACCCTCGTCTTCAGAGTGTTTCTCTTATTTGGTTTAGGTACCTCCCCTTCCTCTTCCTTTGTGAAAACTGAGCAGAAATATTTGTTCAGTATCCCTGCTTTTTCATTGTCACCCTCTACCCACATTCCCTCCCCTTTATTTAGCCTCAGTAGCCCTCCTTTGGTCTTTCTTCGCTCCCTAATGTACCTATAAAAGGTCTTACCTCCCTTCTTAACAGAGATGGCTATCCTTTCCTCAGTTTGGGCCTTTGCTATTCTGACTGCCTTCCCAGCCTCTTTCTGCTTTAACTGATAAAGTTCTCTGTCCTTCTTCTTCTGTGTTTCCTTATATTTCCTGAATGCTATCCTTTTCTTCTTAACCTTCCCTGCCACCTGTTTTGAGAACCATAGCGTTTTTTTCCTTTGTTGTGTTTTGTTGATTTGCTCTACACAAAGGCTTGTTGCCTCTGTGATGGCTGTTTTGATTACTCTCCATTGTTCCTCCACCCCTCCTTCTTGCCTGTTTGCTAGTGCTTTTCTGAGGCACACTCTCATTTTCCCAAAGTCAGCCCTTCTAAAATCCAATACTCTTGCTTTTGTATGGCTTGATTGTATGGCTATGTTTATCGTGAACCACACTGTTTGGTGGTCGCTTGTTCCCAGATGGCTACCCACTTTTCTAAATCTGAGATTCTTTCTCCGTCCCCATTTCAGAGTACCAGGTCTAAGATTGCTCCCTCCCGAGTGGGTTCCAATACTAGTTGTCTGAGGCATGCCCCCTGTAGGGCATCAAGAATGACCCTGCTCTTGGATGTGCCTGCAGCAAACTGCTTCAGTTAACATCTGGCATATTCAGGTCCCCCATCAACAATATCTCTCCTTTTTCTGCCATTCTAAGGAAGTCTTCTATCATTTCCTTGTCCATTCCCTCCTCCTGAGATGGGGGTCTGCATACAACCCCCAGGCGAATTGTGGTGCCATTTCCTGTCTCCAGGGTGACCCAGAGTGTCTCATCTGCTCCCTGTTTACTCTTTAGTTCTGTTGCTTTGATCCTTTCCTTTACATAAGAGCTACTCCTCCTCCTCTTTTACCCTCCCTGTCCCTCCTGTAGATTGTGTATCCTGGTATGTTGACATCCCAGTCATGGTTCTCTGTGTACCATGTTTCTGTGACTGCCACAATATCCAGGCAACCCTCTTCCATCAAGGCCACTAGTTGAGGGAGCTTGTTACACAGACTACGGGCATTGATACTCATCACCCTCCACTTTTTGATGGCCTTACCCCTTTTAGCCCCATTCCTGTCCTTACTGCCTTTGCCTTTTTTTACATTTACTTCTGTCCTGCTCCCTAATGACTTCTCTACCTTGGTGTTTACCACACTGATTACTGTTGTTTGTGGGGGGAGGCTGGGATTTCCCTGCTCCTTTTCAGTGTCTCCCCTCTTGGCTAGTTTAAATGCTTGCCAATGAAGCATTTAAACCTCTCACCTAGGATCCTGGTTCCCCCCTGGACAGATGCAGACCATCGCACCAGTATAGGTCTGCATCCCTCCAGGTGGCTCCCCAGTCCCCAATGAAGCCAAAACCCTGAGCTCCACACCACTTTTTCAACCATTCATTGAATTCCTTGGTGAGGAGTACGCTAGCATCACCCTTGCCATAGACAGGCAGCACCTCCGAGAAGGTTACTGTATGCGCTACTTGTCTAAGGCCCCTCCCCATCTCTACAAACTTCTCTTGCACTGCTCTGATCCCATTCCTAGCCAGGTCATTTGTTCCTAGGTGGACAATGACATCCGACTCCCTCCCTCGTGCAGCTGCTCCCACGATCCTGAGGATTCGCTTCCTGTCCCTCCAAGCCGTGGCACCAGGCAGGCACCTTACCTCCCTCTCCCCTTCCTCCCCCATTTCTACCCCCTAATGATTGAGTCCCCCACCAGGAGTTGTTTCCTTCCCCTGTGGGGTCTCATGCCACCCTCCTGTGGGTCTCCTTTGTGAAAGTTCCCAGCATCCTCCTTGGTCTCCACTGCAGATGCCTCCATAGAGGAACCACTATCCACCAGAAGAGCGAATGAATTGTGGAGAGGTACAGCTGGAGGGATGCAACTCTGTTCCACCACCCTCTCCCTCCCTGAGCCCACCCTGGTCCAGCCTCTCCTCTTTCTTGGCAACCTCTGAGGTAGTGGCATTGGCCCTGGTGGTCCCTTGCTGGGGGAGGAGGTTTCCCGAATCCTAGCCAGGTTAGCCTGGAGACGGGCAACCTCCTCCCTCAGACCAGAGAGGTGCTTGCAAATAGGGCAGCATCGCAGCCTCCAGAATGTCTCCCGGAACACTGCCGCCCCACAACCATTGCACTGCACCACTCCTATCATGTCTTATTTTGTGTCCCCTCTCCTTTTTCTCTGTATCCTTACTCTCTCCTTTCATTACAACTCTCACCATTCCTGTTCTGGGACAGTAACTTCCTATTTTCTTCAGTAGCCTCCTTCTTCCTTGCTCAGTGTCAGACCACCAGCAGCTAGGTGGGGGAGTGAGCTACTTTTTTCCTTTAGGGTTGACAAACCCATTGTTTCTCTATGATCCTTCCCTTCCTACTGCCAAACAGGAAGTTGCTGTTGACAGTCAAATCCAGTGGCTATAAAAGTATAACTGGCTTAGGGTGGATGGGATGGAGGGCAATTAGGGAAAAAAGGCTAGCAACAGGAAGTTGTAATTTGAGTCTCCTGCTTTTCATAGTGGCTAAGCCACACCCCCAGTTAAGCTCTCTCTCCTCCTTCTGGTTTAGCAAAGTAAACTGATACAGAACCCTTCCCAGCGCAGAACACACACTGACTTTCTTTTTCTTTTTTTTAAACCCTAAATAAGACCCCTTCTACTTCTAATAAATTATCGGTTTGCTTAATCTCAACAGACACTGACTCCTGCTAAGATACAAGTGTTAAATTAATAAAAAAATGTAGCTTCTTTTAGTTAGCTGCTTTCTGCTCTACAAGCAAGGCTAGCAACAGGCAACTAAAGCAGTAGGTAAGGCTAGGAGGATGTTGGGGTGTATTACTAGGGGTATCACAAGTCGTAAGAGGGAGGTAATAATCCCTCTTTACAAGACACTGGTTAGGCTCCATCTGGAGTACTGTGTGTAGTACTGGAGGCCACACCTTCAGAAGGGCAAAAACCAAACTGAGGCAGTCCAGAGAAGGGCAACCAAAATGGTGCAGGGACTGCATCAGAAAACATATGAGGACGGATTAACGGAGCTCAATGTGTATACCCTGGAGTAAAGGAGGGAGAGAGGTGATATGATCGAAACATTGAAACACCTTAAGGGCATTAACAAGGTGAAAGAGTCTAGCAATTTTCAATATAAGAAAAATAGCAGGACAAGAGGACACAGCATGAGATTAGAGGGAGGCCGATTAAGGAGTAATGTGAGGAAGTTCTTTTTCACAGAAAGGTTGGTGGATGCATGGAGTGGCCTACTTCAGGAAGTAGTAGATATGAATATAGTGCAGGGCTTCAAACAGGCATGGGATAGGCATAAGGGAGCAATACAGATTAGTATGAATGGATAGGTAATTGACACAGCAAAGGCAGATGGTACATTCATAAGGTAGAAAAAGAAATGGGCAGACTGGATGGACCTTGCGGTCCTTATCTACCATCAACTACTATGTTCATCGCCCCTCTCTGGCCGAGACAAATTTGGTTCCTGCAGCTACAACAGCTAATGAGGGAACAAATGGTTCCACATCCAGTGACTCACAACCTCTTGACTCAGGATCAAGGTTGCCTTGTCCATCCGGGGCTCAGGATTCTGCATCTTCAAGCATGGCTTCTGCAGACATAGCAATTTTTCACTTTGGGGTCTCCTCTCAAGTAGCTTAGATTCTTTTAGAGGCTAGAAAACTCTCTACTCATTCCACTTATGCCATGAAGTGGAAACGTTTTTCCATCTGTGCGACTTCCAAGAATTGGAATCCCTTTTCTTGTTCTGCCCAACAAGTCATGGAATATATCCATCTGTCAGACTCAGGTCTGTCATATCCTTCCTTGAAGGTCTTCCTTTCAGCAATTTCAGCGTACCACGAGCTGGTGGATGGTAAACCCGTGACTCAGCTGGAGGTCTCAAAAACCTTTCTGAAAGGGATCCTCCATCTGAACCCCCCCAAATCCACTGCCCAACCCCACCTTGGGATTTGAACTTTTGTGTTGGAGAAACTCATTATCCCCCAATTTGTGCCAGCAATGAGCTGCGATTTACGCTTCCTTTCTTGGAAGACGTTATTTTTAGTTGCCATTACGTCAGTGCGAAGGATTTTGGAGCTTCATGCTCTGGTTTGGAAAGAGCCGTATCTTATTTTTTACAAGGACCGGGCGGTCTTCAGGACAAACCCTAAGTTTTTACCCAGGGTGGTGTCAGAAGCCACACTGAACCAATCAGTAGAGCTTCCAGTTTACTTTCCGTTCCCTACGAACAGAGGTGAGGCACTCATGCACACCATGGACGTCTATTGGATCCTTTGGTGCTACACACATCGAACAAAGGATTTCTGTAGCTGCGATCAGCTTTTTGTTTCCTTTGCCTCCAGGTCGAAGGGCAAAGCAGTTTCGAAGCAGTGCCATGCCAACTGGTTAGGCAACTGTATTCGGTATTGTTACCAAAAGCAGGAAAAATTCCTGCCGGGTCCCATCAGAGGTCATTCTACTAGGGGCATGGCCACTTCTGCTGCTTTTTTGCGGAATGTCTCTGTGGCTGATACCTGCGCCGCAGCCAACTGGAGTTCCATCCACACTCTTACTAAACACTACAGTCTGGACATTGCTTCTAAGCAGAGTGCAGGATTCGGCCTAGCTGTCTTGCAAGGCCTTCTGTCCTAGGCGGGGTCCATTCTTGTTCCCAGTTCTGTTGGAGTTATCTCCTCTTCCTCCCTTGTTTCTCTCGGTCTCTCTTTGGAGGGACTGCTTGGGACTCAGTCCTATATGTAATGACCTACTGAAGGAACCTTCTCGAAGTAAGATAGTACAGTTACGTTGGAATTTACCGTAACAGTAGATCTTTGAGAGAGGTTCCTTCAGTAGGTCAATTTTTTTCCCTCCCTCCTTCTCCTCATTTTATTCCTAACACAGGAACTCCAAATCCTGTGTACTCCTGCTGTCAGGCATCTTCCTGGCTCCGGCGGGAGAACTGGAGGGCGGGCGTGGGGACCGCCCACTATATGCGGCCACACAGACGTCGGTGGGCGGTCCCCCATTAGGGATTGCTAGAAAAGTCTGCCATGCGGCCCGACGCCAGGTGGCGTCAGTCCTATATGTAATGACCTACTGAAGGAACCTCTCGTGAAGATTTACTGTTACGGTAAGTTCCTACGTAACGGTACCTTATGCGAGAACTTACCATAACAATAGATCTTCAAGGGGATCTCAGTCATTAGGTCTGCTTTCCCTCCCACCATCCTTCTCCTTAGAGCTTCTTGTCTTGGAATTAGCAGTCTGGTGTATCTAGCCTTTCATATGGGTCTGAGCACCTCTCTCTCTCTCCCCTCTGTGTCCATGGTTAGAGCAGTTCTCCTTTTGTCTGTGGGAGAAAGAACTGAGGAGGGACCGGGGCCACTCATGGCTTTATTGGGTTGATGATGTGGACGGCATGGGCGGCCCAGTTGTACTGCTGAAAATCTTGCGTGTGGATCCTCCTTCTCCGACGGTGAAGATCTTACCTGTATCAATCTTCAACATTCATCACTGGTGGATACTATGCCGGAGGCGCTAGGAACCCGAAAGAAGCTTTTTAACTTAAAAAGCTTTTCTCTTAGGATGAGAGGCGATGTCGGGGACACCGCCACCCTTGAGGCCGATGCGTTCCATGGTGCTTGCGGGTTGGCCAGTAACTGTAATCGTCACCTCCACTACCTCAGTTCTGTTTTTCCCGCCATCAAGGCTGCAGCTTGGACTATGTGGGACAGCACCACGACAGTCCTCAACTACCGTTTTCTGCTCATCTGACCGAATACTCGACACCACTCCTGTCTACGCCACGTTTGGCATCATTTTATTTTCTTAACTAGTGTTTGTACGGCATTGAATCTCTTGTCTTCCTTTTTCCTCTAAGGTAAGGACCTTGGGCCTGTCCCCCAGCTGCTATACGCCACGAGGAAAAACAGGCCTCCATCGCTCAGATATCACTGAGCCTGGACGCCTGGTTCAGCGGTCGGGGGAACCATCGGCCTCCTCGGGGGAAGGGTGCCCATGGATCGCTCAAGGCCTCAGCTACTCACGGGGCCTGCTTTGGTGGTCCCTTTGGGGGGGGTGTGGCCTTGACTTCTGACACCAATTATGGTGTCAGTGAGTGAGGACGGCTCTCCGGTGCCATGGAGTCCCCTGCCGGCACCATTCTCAGTGCTGGGATGGGTAGAGTGGCATGTTTGCCTCTCTTGGGATCGCCATGCTCTCCTTCTCAGATTCGGAGGATGAACAGTCTGATCTGGATTGGCAGCTGAGCTCTCCAGAGCAACGGTCACACCCCAGGATCTGCTCAGGGTCGTAGTCTGTAAGGTCTGGTCTTAGTACTGACATTGTTCATGCCGCCGCCCTTTGCTCCATCGGTGCCGCGCTTGGTGCATTTTCAGGGGTCGGTGTCATGTTCGGCACCGTCCCCAGGGTCGGTGCCACCCCTGATGTTGATGGTGGTGCTGTTTCTGGAGATGACGTCAGTGTCGCGGCCTGCTCCGGTGCCACTTTTGGTGACAGTACCATTTATGTATAGGAGGCTGATTTCAGTGCCAGGTTGCTCTTCAGTGCTGACGCGATGTTGGAGGGTGAGCTTGGAACGCTTTCTGCGGACCTCTATACAGCCTTTAGTTGTTAAACTATAAATTTGGTACTCGTCATTTGCCTGGATGAGCATTTTGTTCCTACGAGGTAAAGAATGCATTGACTTTTCCGTTTGGGTGTGCTTGTAAGCGGGCTTGCTGCCCTTCTTGTCGATTGCACCACCCAGATCTTCCTTTTTCAGTCTTCGCCATTCATTACTGCTGGGTAAGTGTTGGGCGGCGCAACCCTTTAGAAACTTTTCGGAGTTGGGAGGAGTTGGGCGTTGGCCCGGCTGCCCACATAGCCGACACATTGTGCAGTACATAAGGGTTGGCCATGATGCACCATAGACTCCTCTTCCATCCCAGTTCTGTTTTTCCGCCGTCAAGGTTTGCACCTGCTGTGTGTGTGTCTAGTTTTTGACTGTACCATCGAGCCTCTTTTCGACGCCGTATCTTCTCCATCCCAGTTCTGGTTCACCCTGCACCACTGAATTACTGGTAAGACCGTTTCATTAGTTTTGTTACAGTGTCAGGTCTTTTTCCTGTAAGTTTGCTGTTAATTTTGCGACATGTCTGGTTTGGGGGATAAGAAGAAATCCAAAGCAGGCCATGCCCCCAGGTGCCCCTGTTGCCAGCATTTTTCCATTTCGGACCGACATGATGTCTGCCTGCGATGTCTGGGTCCCAATCACAATACGGACAGCTGCAACACCTGCGTCTCCAGGGACTGCAGTGTCTTGGAAATTCGCACATTCAAGGTTGGCAGGTGTCCGCCAGCTTTTGGAGAGTTGATGTCGCTTCATAGGACATGAGCAGATCCCTTGACTCGGGTCCCTCCCGGGGTCTGTATGGCCCGGTGAGGAGGAAGCCTCCTCGGATTCTACCCTTGCCGTCAAAGAGGTTTATTCTGCAGTGCCATAGGAACAGCTTGGTTCCCTCCGGGGCTGGGTTGTTGGCACTGCCACAGCAGTCACCTCCATGGAGGTGCAGGCTCCCCCGGTCTTGCAGACCACAGATGCTGGGCCCGACACCAACAGACCCTTGGCATCACCTGCCGTTGCTGCCCCGGATCCCGGCACTGGTGATGGGGATAGCGCCGTGGGCGGTGCTGTGTTCCACGGCACCATCACCAGAAGCTCTCCCGGGGTCGCTAGCTCGGCAGCCTGCCTGGTCTCTTCCTCTTCGGAGGAGGATGACCCGCTGGTTGACCCAGACTGGCACCTCGACTCCTTGGACTTGGAGAGACCTCTGTGGCGCGGCACCAGGCGACCCAGCATTCGTCTCCAGAGCCCGTATTCCCTACAGCCCCTCAGGCCGATGCCGGCATTGGGGGGCCTGCTCTGGACAGCGGCCTGGGGAGCGGGTGCAATGGTCTCTTCTGCAAAGGGTGCAGCAGCTGCCATCTCTGGTGCTGCTGTAATCTCCTGGGTGGGGACAGGAACCCCCTCTTCTGCGGCCTCCCTTGGGGGGCCTCGTATCACTGGGGAAAAGGATGACTTCGGGGTCTGAGGTGTTGAGAGACTGGGGTGAGGCGCAAAGCCCCCCTGCTCACTACCTTGAATCTCACCTCTCCTCTGAGGCTTCTGAGGTGCTCTTAGTTGGCAACACGGAGGGTTGCCTCTCTGGATCCATGCAACCCTAGTCGCACCGAGGAGAGTCTCCCTCAGGGCTCATCCAGGGTTTGTTTTCACATTTACAGCAACCGTTGCCTGGATCGACAGCCCCGGGTCCCCCTGCCTGGCGGGACGTGTGGCTCAGTCTCAGAGGCTGGGCAGTTTCGGTCAGGAACCCTTCCCCAATCCCTCTTCAGACACCTTCCCCCCAAGGCCATGTGGGTCCTACGGGTCCCTTAATCTGGGAGATGTTCAGGGCCACTGTAGTGGCTTTCCCTAGATATGTAAGAGCCATGGATGAGCAGGTCTTCCTCCTGTCTATCCCACCACAGGAGGACCTGAAACACTCAAGCTCCTTTACGTCCTCATCTGAGAAAGAGGAACGTTCTGTCCACCTTTCCTCCCATGCTGATTTCATTTAATATTAGTGGTTCCTCTCAAGGTTAGTTCGTGAGCTACGTATCTCTCGTGTTATAAGGAGCAATACCGAGCGGGAGACACGCTCATTTTTGAGCGAGTTCAGTGCTCACCACCTGATGGTGCAGTCCTGGCCTATCCCCATCCAGGAAGCCTCAGTCCGCACCTGGCAGTCTCCAGCCACCTCAACAGCTCCAGTGGACTACAGGAGGAGGTATTGCACTCCCCAGGAGTCTGTAGGTTCTCTACCTCCTCCACCTTCGGGGCTGACATCCTTAGGTACTCCCTCTGGGCTCCGGTGCACGACAAACCCCCAGATCTGGATTCCGTCGAGTTCGACCGATGTGGTAGAAAGGTTTTCTCCTCAGCTCGTGCATTGTTTTGCATCTGATCTCATCAGGCTCACCACGCTGCCTACAACAGACATCTGTGGTCGATGCTAGCACAGGTGTTAGCATCCCTGCCTGATTTGGAGGAATCTGGAAAAGCATCGCCATCTCTGCACAGGGTCTGGAGCTTGCAAGGCACAAAGCAAGGGCATCTTACAACGCCAGTGAGGTGGCATCCAGACTAGCAGGGACAGCAGTCTGCAACAGGCGGACATCGTGGCTTCATCTGTCCATGTTGTTAGCCGTTGCCCGGTGTAGGGTGACTTCCTCTGCTTTCTGGGGGAACCGCCTTTTCTCCCGCTGGGCAAGGAGGACATTGCAGGGTGCCTCCGGCCCTCCCCTTTCCAGGCCACAGGGGACACCTCCTCGTCCTGACCAGCCTTAGACTGTGCTCGGTCTAGTAGGGCTATGGGATCTCCCCCTTCTGCATCTCACTCACAGGAGGCTGAGGGCATCTGTTCCCTCAGGGCTGTGCCAGGTTCCCTCGGGGGGCTTGGTACTCATCCAGCAGTAATGCTTGGTGAAGATTGACAAGGGAAGATATGAAATTGACATACCTACTGTAATTCTTGATCTTCTCTTGTATCTTCACCATTCATTACTGATTCCTGCCCACCTTCCACTCATGGGCCTTAGTTCTTGGGCGTACCTCTGCCCTGCTCACCTTCCCCCTCTTCAAGGCCAGTTTGGGTCTGAGTCCCCCGGTACCTCAGGGCTCTCTGTTTCCTTCTCTAATGTCACAGAGTGTTCAACCGGGAGGACGGCGAGTAGGGTCTTAACCCTGATGTCGGAAGGAACTCCCTGGGATTATCTTTGTGATGCACTGTGGTGTCCTCCCTTTGGCCTGGGTACTCCTCTTGGTCTTTTCATCTTCTTGCAGCTTGGACTGCTTCAGTGCATTGCCTTGGAGAGTCAGTGGGATTTTTCTTCCTTCCCTTTTTCTCTTTTCCCCCATGGCACGGATGTCCCATGGTTCTCTTCTCCTGAAGTGGGGACTACGTCAGTACTCTCATGGGGAAACCCGTAGCTGTTTTTCCCACCTCCTTTCTCCCTCATTTCAAGGTCAGTCTGGACAGACTCCTCTTCTTTAGGGCTGTTCCCCTTATTTAGGGGACAGCTTGGTGTGGTCCATGCTCCAAGATTTTCAAAACATATGCGGAAAAGGGATGGGAAGAGAGATTAGCATCTCCCAATGCTTTTCCAGGGCCATCCCAAATTTCCCTCCTGGCCATGGTACAGTAGCCTCTGTAACTGGCGGGATCCTTGCTCCCTTGGCTCTGTTACCCTGGGGTTTTTTGAAGCTATTTGCAAGCCAGTGGTCTTCCAAATTAATGTGGCAGAGAGCCATCCCCCCCACCTTTGTACCTTATGCATATCCCCTCTTTCTTCTCTCTTCTCTCTCACTCTCTCTCTCTCCTTTCCTGTGAGACCGCCCAAGGATTGGTGTCCTATGGCCACTTACATCAAGAAGCTCGATCCCTCTGTCCCCTGATCAGCTTATACCTTTTTCAGTTTATATCCTTTCTTTTTCCTGTCCCTCGGCACTCTTGCCTCACCTTATTTTTCTCTATCTCCTGTTTCATCCTCTCCAGCTAAACAGAACTGGGATGGAAGCGGCATCTACGATGCCTAACGGCCGGTCCGGACACGATTTCAGTTATGGACTCTCAGGCTCCTCCTGCCCCTCAGATGGATGACATCTTCATCATTTTTGTATCAGGCAATTCTTGCGAAAATAGTAGCCTGAAAGCCTTGTCAGGCTTGGACTAATGGTAAAAAAGAAAAAAAAATTATCACAGCACAGGGCCTAGCCCAAATTACCTGATAACACCCTTTTGGATCTGGTCAGGTTCAGTCTCAGCCCCTGAGGCAGTCATCTCTAAACTACCTTAAAGAGTACCTGACTTCTTCTGCCCCTAGGGGGAGTCTGATCCAGCGGAGGTACAGGTCATCTCTTTCTCCAAGAGAGATTTTTCTTATTCAGAGATATTTCCTAGACCTAGGCGACTGCCCAGTTTGTTGGTCCCCTTTTTTTAATCAGGCTTTCTTCTGTTGATCAGAGCCTCGCAGCAACAGGAGTGACTCTCCAGCAGGTCGGAACTCAGGTTTCTACTTCCTTGCTTGCTTCAACTTAACAGACGACATGCTCCTTTCTTGACCGTAGGTCAAGTAGGCCTTTTTTCTGAGATGGCTTTTCAAATATTTACACCTTCGGTTTCTGCACACTGGTTTCATGCCAGTTGCTCACAAAGTTATCTTCTCCGAGTGCATGACGGAGCTGTGATGTTTGTTTTTCAGCAAGTAAAGTAGAGTTCTTTTCTACTCCCTTCAGGGAGGCCGGAGTGAGTGGTGACTCACCACATTGAGTCACTTCTGCCGCTATTCAGTCACTTTCAACGAATGGGTTAGCCCTAACTTGGTCCTGCTGAGTCCCTCCTCGACGCACATCTGCCTCTATTTGCCTTAGAAATCCAGCCCCTGTTTTTTTCTGTCTGAATGTTTTTCCCACAGTGGACACATCCTCCTGTACAGTTTTCCTCTGTTCCCTGAGTTCAGAGACTGCTACTACAGTTGTACGCACAGGGGCAGGGTGATTCCTTTTGGGACTTTGAAGTAGGTAGGATCTGGTTCTACTAAGCCACCACAAGAGTCTTCTTAAGTCGTGCTTTGACCGTCCATCAGGAAGGTTTCAGTGACTAAAAACCATTCTAGAAACATAGAAGCTGACGGCAGATAAGGACTGCAAGGCCCATCCAGTCTGCCTGTTTTTTTTTTTCTACCTTATGAATGTGCCATTGGTCTTTGCTCTATCAATGGCCTATCTATTCATGCTCCTCTTTATTGCTCCCTTATGCCTATCCCATGCCTGTTTGAACCCCCGCACTGTATTCATAGCCACGACTTCCTGAGGTAGGCCGTTCCATGCATCTGCCACCCTTTCTGTGAAAAAAAACTTCCTCACATTACCCCTCAATCAGCCTCCCTCTAATCTCATGCTGTGTCCTCTTGTCCTGCTATTTCTTGTATTGAAACAAGTTACTCTCTCGCCTTGTTGATGCCCTTAAGGTGTTTGAATGATTCAATCATATCACTTGTCTCCCTCCTTTGCTCTAGGGTATACATATTGAGTTCAGTTAATCTGTCCTCATATGTTTTCTGGTGCAATCCCTGCACCATTTTGGTTGCCCTTCTCTGGACTGCCTCAATTTGATTAATGTCCCTGTGAAGGTGTTGCCTTCAGTACTGCATGCAGTACTCCAGATGGGGCCTAACCAGTATCTTGTAAAGAGGGATTATTGCCTCCCTCTTCCGACTTGTGATACTCCTACTAATACACCCCAATATCTCTCTAGCCTTACCTACTGCTTTAGAGGTCTGCTTGGATGATTTTAGGTCATCAGTGATGATGATGCCCAAGTCTCTTTCTTCCTTTGTGACTGCCAGCAACTCCCCTCCCAGCCTATAGGTGGCTTCAGGGTTTCTCTTCCCTGTGTGCATGATCTTGCACTTCTTTGCGTTAAACCCCAGTTGCCACTCTTCCGACCATTTTGCTAGTTTATCCGGGTCTCTTCTCATTCTTCCCACCCCATCTGGATCATCTACTCTGTTGCAGATCTTGGTGTCATCTGCAAACAGACAAATCTTACCCTCCAGTCCATCTGCAGTGTCACTGATGAAGATATTGAAGAGGACTGGCCCCAGGACTGATCCCTGCGGTACCCCACTTGTGACCTGCATCTCTTCTGACTGTATACCGTTTACCACCACTCTCTGTTTTCTGCCCATCAACCAGTTTGCCACCCAGTTGACCAATGTCTGACCCAACCCGAGCCTACCCTGCTTATTAATTGGTCTTCTATGTGGAACAGTACTCCTTGATTGGCTAACCCCACCTGGACCTTCTTTTGCTCACCAAGTAAGGGGTTCAAGTGCTCCTGGACCTGTTGTTCACAGGTCAGCATACTTGGTAGTGGGGTTTTCCAGCTGCGCTTTTCGGTAGACTTTACCTCCAGCTCTTTCAGTTCCTGAGGTCCTTTTACGTTAGATTAGTACATGTCTTTGACACTATTAATTTTGGTCCTAGACCAAATGGTGAGGCCGGGTTCTCGCCGCTCTCCTAGAGTGGTTACGGCTTCCTGGCAGAGTTTCATTTTGTGTCCATTGCAGTCGTTTGCAAAGTGGTGACTTACAACTCAAGCGCTTATCTTGTAAGCACTATGTTCTAGATGCTCTTTCCAAGACAGCTCTTTTTATTAGCAGGAGAGTCCTTGGCCGTCTTTTCTGAGTGAACCCTATCTCCTACCACCCTACTCAGGGTTGTTTGTTTTAGCTCGGTGCTGTCTCACTAGTGTGAATGAGTGATGGAGACTTAGTCCAGGAAGATATGGAAATCACGTACTTACCGTAATTGTTGATCTTCTTGGACAGTCTCCGTCACTCATTCACACGCCCACCCACCATCCTGTGGGTTCACTCATTTTCTTTCCTGGTCTTCGTGGTCCTATGGTTGAGGCTGTGAAGACCTTGTTCTTTGACATTTATTGCAAGGGCCATCTGGGCCCTCTCAGGCCCAGAAAGTCAGGATGTTATTTTCATTAGTTATGCTGCACCTCCTCAGTCGAAAAGGCACTGAGGCGGTTGGAGGGTCGACGCCAAGATAGTCATCGCCGCATGAGCAGAGGCTCCTCACTGCTACATCTCTGGCGTCGGCCCTCCTGCAAAAAGTTTGCTCCCGCTGGGTCCTAGCACCTCCAGTGTAGATCCCATTAGTGTGAATGAGTGGTGGAGACTTCATCCAAGAAGATCAAGAATTACGGTAGGTATGTAATTTCCATTTTTTGGTGCCACCCTTGTTGACAGTGCCGTGTCAGGGCATGTCTGAGGAGGAGGCGGATTAAGGCGCCGGGTCTCTGTTGGGTGCCGCTGTGAAGTTGGGGTAGTCAAGAGGCCAACCCTGGTGCCAGTTTTTCTCTCCCCTTGTCCTTGAGATAGGTTGTCATTGGGAGGCCTCGCTTGAGGGACAGGTCTCTGTCCTCTTCTGGGGAGTTGGGGTGCCAGTCCACACCCTGCTCTACCCGGGTGGCCTCGGCCACTGTGGTATGGATTAGGAGTGCTAGTCCAAGCACCTCTTCCTTCCTTAGAGGACGGAGCCCTGCATCGGATGGGGGCAGGGGCCACCCTGTTGGGCTCTGGTCTCTCCACCAGGGGTCTTCTCCCTTGGGCTTTCCCTTGCTGGCTTGGGAATGGTTGAGCAGCAGGTGGGGTCTGGGCAGCACTCCCCCCTCATGATAGAGCAGTCCCCCACTGGTTCCCTCAGCCTTGACAGGGAGGGCACGGTCTTCCACGATCATCCTGCCCGGTCCTTGCCCTCCCTTCAACCTTCCCCCTCTTCTCCTACTCCGCTTGGGTCCCTTGGGGTCCCTTACCTGAAAGCAGTATGGAGCCATGATGAGTGCTTTCCCAGCATTCTACAGGGCCACGGATGAGTTGTTTTTTGCAGCTCCGTCATTCACTGTGCAGAGTCCCTCTGCTTCGTCGGCTTCCTCCTCTGTGAAAGAGGACTCCCCATCATATTGGTTGTCTGATGCTGACTTCATGGAGTATCGGCCGATCTTCTTCAAGGGTATCTCTTGCAGCAGGTAATATTCTTGGGTCCTTGTCAGAGGGCGCTCCTGTGAGCGGTGGCCTCTCACCAGCAGTGTATGCCTATGGGCCGCCCACACAAGTGACCTCATCAATTGAGCGAGTATAAAAGTGTGGGCCGCCCCGGGCATCCTCAGTTCTTTTTCCTGCCACCTTCAGCTCGGTGCATGCAATGGATTCATCTCTCCGTGTGATTGAAGCTTCATCGATGAGAAATCGAACTGGGATCGACTTTTCACTGCTTCCTCCCTCATCGACGATACAAATGTCAGAGGATAAATCAGAATCTCAAGCTCTATTTCGGAAGTATTGTTGTGGTAGGAAGACTATATCGTTCCGACAACCATTCATCTTGTTAGGCATCTGGGGCCCTCACACAACCCCCTCACCTGCAGTCATTGCCAGGCTTTCAACCAGGCAACCAGATGTCTGTGACTACAGGGAATAGAGAGCTACTTATGGAGTAGAAGCTTGCTCTTCTGCAGAAGGGTGCTTGCCTTAAAGGCCCTTCATTGATGAACCCTCACAAGCACTCTTCTAAGCACAAATCTAAAGCCAGAGAAATCCTCTTCATCGAATAGGCGCTAGTCGACAGCCACTTTTACCAGTGACCCACCATCGACAACCCACTCTAGACTGCCATCTTTGTCGATGACTTTCCCAACCATGTCATCAAGTGATGCTATCTGATGCCCTATCTGTGGTGACAATGATGCCATACACGGCATCTTCAGACTGTCAACAGTGACCTGTCCCTCTCCGGGTCTCTCCAGTACATCGACGAGGCCTATGTTTAGGCACTTTCCTTCATCGCCATTTCAGCCGCTGTCGACTACTTCAGGCTGTCCTAAAGGAGAAGGGTTTCTCCTTAATGGTTATTCCTACACATCTTCCTTCCCAGGTGGTTACCCATAGGGGTCAAGCAGATCTCTCTAGCGGCCCTGATGTCTATACCCCAAGCTCTAGACCACTTGCTCTACCCCACCATACTCCATCCAGAATTCCCTTGACTTTCCAACGGCAACCCGCCCCCCTTCACTGACATCCATCGACGTGGCCACCGTAATTCAAATGGTGTTACAAGTCATATAGGGTAGCCAACCCACCTACCCACAGAAAAAAGAGTCTGGCATCTCACTCTTCCACCCCGTAAGCGTCTTCATGAGGACAGGGTACCTTCTCCGGAACTCTTCCCCCCAAAAACTCATTGGAGGAGGATTACCATGCTGATTATGAGGAAGAACTGCAAGATTACTTTGATGCAGAGGACAGTCCTCATCCTCCTCCTACAGCCTCAACCATATCCTCTTTGGATGAGGATGATGATGCCCAACAAACAGCAGCCTCTCCTCCGTATGACCCTTCCTTCCATGACATGATGTCCCAGATATAAATGTCCATGGGCTTTGCAACTACCAAACAGGACAGGCAAAGAAGGGACATGGCAGACTACCTAGAGCTCCCAGAGGAGCCAGTGTTCATTGTCCCACCCTTCATCCACCTTCGTGCCAGAATGCCATTCTAGCAGCCTGGCATCACCCCTCTGCCTTACCAGCGATACCTAGGAAGGCTGACCGATTGTACCAATATAGGAAAAAAAAAGTCTACCAAGCTGGTACCATGAACTTAAGAATTCTTAACTGTAGGATCAGGTGGTCAAATACCAGTGCACCCTGTGGTCTTCTGCTGTTGATTTGGTCGTCAAGCTACCTTCTTCCCAAGAAAAGTAACAGCTCTTGGCCACCATCTCTACTGGCAGTTCCATCTCCCGACATCTGTTATGTTCCGGCTATGATGCTATGGACACCTCAGCCTGAAGTTCAGCCATGGGGATAACCCTCAGATGACACGCCTGGCTTAGGGTTTTGGGATTCACTCCAGATGAACAGCATAAAATCCTAAATGTCCCTTTTAATGGCACTAAACTTTTTGGCTCGAAAAACCAGACCCTGCTGGACAACCTCCAAGCCTCAGGTAGAACGCTACGAACTGTCCATGGAATGTACCATCCTCATAACTTTAAGACAGTACTGTTCCCAGCTGTCCCTTTAATTTCTACGACCTAGTAAACAGAGGGGTGGCTACAAACAGTCTGCTCGTGGAAGACATCAGTCTCAACCCACGCCCCCACCTCTAAAGGCTCCCGGAGGGTCCAGTCAGCCTCCCTGCTCTCTGACTTAACAACTCTCTGCCCCAGCTTCCTCTTGCCAGCCTCTGAATCTGTGGGCAGTTGTTTTGCCCTCCACCTAGCGGCCTGGTGTGCCATCACTACAGACGAATGAGTTCTTCAAATAATCCAGATTGGCATACTTTGGAATTTACATCCACACTGCCCCCCCCCCCCCTTCCCGGTCTCATATCCAGAAGAACATCCACCCATTCTTAGGGAAGAACTAAATACCCGGATTCAAAAATGAGCTGCCTATACCTGTTCCTGTATCAGAACAACACAAGGGGTTTTACTGCCATTTCTTTCTTGTGCCCAAGCATACAGGGGACCTAAGTACCATTTTGGACTTGAGACATCTAAATCTATTCATTCAGTACAAGAGGTTCCGGATGGTCACACTGGCCTCCATCCTTCCTATCCTGAAACAAGGGGACCAGCTGTGCACCCTGGACATGAAGGACGCTTACTTGATTATCCCCATTCATCCTGCTCACCACCAGTTACTCAAGTTTCACCTATTAGGACAACATTACCAGTTTCAGGCTCTCCCCTTCGAACTATCTTCCGCCTCAAGTGTCTTTACCAAATGTCTAGCAGTGGTGGCAGCCGCATTACAACGGGAAGGGCACTTCTTCCCATATCTACACGACTGGTTTACCAAAGCACCCTCAGAGATGCCCTCCTGTCATCCCTGCGGGCCACCCTTCAGCTATTCCAGTCTGTAGGGATAACCGTAAACTGACCAAAATTCAATGCATTTCCTACCCAGAGACTCCAATACATAGGAGCCGTATTGGACACAGGCCTAGGCAAATCCTTCCTCCCAGACGACAGACAAACAAGACTTCTTTCCTTCGCTGCCCAATTTCAGAAGGCATGACAGCTTTCAGCCAGACAACTACTTTGCCTCTTGGTACACATGGCAGCAACCATTCCCACAGTTCCTCAAGCAAGACTTCACATGATACCCGTGCATTGGGCACTACACAAGCAGTGGCAACAGAAATCGGGGTCTTCCGACACCAGTTTAGAAGTCACTTTCACCCTTCGCGATGCCCTACAGTGGTGGACTCTCCATCACCACCTCAATCCAGGGATACCCTTCCAATCTTCTCTCCCAACACAGATCCTCACCACTGATGCCTCCAATCATGGGTGGGGAGTCCATCTCGGTCCCTATTGAACCCAGGGTCGGTGGGACCCTCTTGCGGCTTCTCTCCATATCAGTGTTCTGAAATGAGGGCCGTTCGGCTTGCCCTTCAGGTCTTTCACCCTTACTTCATGCCAGGCCCTCTCCTGGTCCAGACAGACAACACTTCAGTGGTGTATTACCTCAACAAACAAGGGGGGACCAGATCCCCAAGTCTCTGCAAGGAAACCACTCAAGTATGGCATACAGCCCTACAACTGAATCTCACACTGACAGCCATCCATCTACCAGGCCGTCACAATACTTTAGCAGACTCCCTCAGTCGCCACTCTTGGAAACACGAGTGGACTCTGCATCACAATGTCTTGCATACCATCTTTCATGCCTGGGGTACCCCAACACTGGATTTCTGCCTCCCCAGAGAACCGTCGCCTCCCCATATACAACTCCATTATCATGAACAAAAAGGGATGGTCTACAGATGCCCTGTCCCAAAACTAGGTGGGCCTATTTTTGTATGCCTCCTGGTACCCTTCATTCAAAAGACCTTGCTGAAATTACAGCTGGAACCAGCCACAATGATCCTCATTGCCCCACTCTGGCCTCGTCCGGTTTAGTTTCCCATACTACAACAACTGACAGTGGCCAACCCAATCCCACTACCCCTCTACCCAGACCTGCTGACCTAGCACCAAGGGACCCTGCTCCACCCCAGCCTGAGATCCCTGAACCTTCACGCCTGGCTCCTGAGGACGCTCTCATAGCTCGCCTTAATATCTCCTCCTCTGTGGCGGATATACTGCCAGCATCCTGCAAACCGTCCACCAGACAGAACTATAACTCCAGATGGACGTGATTTGCTCTCTGGGCAAACTCCAAATCCTTGGACACTTTCTTGTGCCCTTTACTGGACATCCTCAATTAGCTGTCCTGTCTCGCCGCTACAGGCCTGAGCTACTCCACTGTTAAAGTCTACCTTGCTTCCATATCTGCTTTCCATGAACTTTTGTAAGGTAATTCTCTTTCTAAACACCATCTAGCGAATATTTTTTTTTTGTATAGTGTTTTTTATTAAAAGATTTTCAATTCTAGGATCGTGGATATGTTGTTCATCCACACTTATTGGCATGTCTCTTTACCTTTTAAGGATCGTCGGAAGTCTTGAAGCTGGCTCCTCCCACCCAGGTGGTATAACCCTCGGCTCCACCCCATGACGCCAGATCTTCCTTTCCGCTGGAAGATTCAGGTTGTCTCCTTCGTGCTTCTGCATTTTGTAGGCTCTAGCTTCAGAACCTTCGGTTATTCTGAAAGTTCATCTAGTTTGCATTAGCGATAGCGACTGCTTGTCTTCGTTTATGGAAGACAAGTCTTCCCCTGGATTTCGCCGGTGTTTGTGTGGCCAGAAAATGTTGTGCACCGATCCCAACACCGCGTGCGTCTATTGCTTGGGTGTCGACAATAACATCTCGAAGTGCGATTTGTGTCTTGCATTTCACCCTAACGTCCTCGACTACAGTCTCGCACGCCTGAAGTTGGGGAGGCCATAAAAACAGAACCCTCTGGTGAAATCAAAGGAGGCTCAGTGGACAGTTTCCACTGCCGCGACATCTGCCGAGCAGTTGGAACGCGTGCAGGCCTTCGAGGGGGAAGCGTCTCGTGCCTGGGAATCTTCCTCTCGGAGCTTCTTCATTCCGCTCAACCTGGGCTCCACCTTCTTGGGTTCCTTCCAAGAGTTGTGCCAGTCTCTCCCGACTAAGGGAGAGGGTCCTGTGGGCATGCACTCCTCTCGGTCCCGTAAGCAGGAAAAGGACCCAGGATTGGGAGAGATCTCAGTCCCAGGAACCGGCAACCTTGGCTTAGGTCAAAATTGCCTCTTCGGCCGCTGGCTTCTCGGCTTTGCCGTCTGGCCAGTCGACCGAAGTTTCAGTCGACGAGGTTGAAATATCATTGACCCATTGTCGCAGACTCCAGTTCACGATTCTCTCAATTGGACTCCGGTCCTTTCTTTCCCCAACAAGGAGACCCAGCCCCCTGGGAATCCCGTCGAGGAAGTGGTCCTTGACCCTGGGAAATCACCGGTCCCGCCATTGTCTCCCGAGTGACCGAATCAGCCTGTCCGATCTCTGTCGAGGTGTAGGCCCCCCTCGACTGACAGGCCAAGGAAGAGCCACAAGCGCTCAAATAAGAGGCGACGCCATCGGTCATCCTCGGATGAGGAGAGGCTCCAGCGAAAACTCCGGCGCTACAAGGACCTTATGTGGCAACAGCTGATGTCGTCCGGGCACAAGCTGACTCCAGCTTCTACCCCGGCTATTACTTGGCTTTTCGCCTCTCAGGCCGAGGCTGACTCCTTCAGAGCCGATTGTCCGCTTCCCCACCCGAGGCGCTGGCGAAACCTCCGGTTCGGCCTAAACCGGTCTCTCCACCGATCATGGTGGAACCACCGCCAAAGCAGCCTGTGGGAGGGGCTCCTTCTAAGGAAGATAGATCAGACACCGGGCTTCCCAGGTGTCTTTCAGTCGCTGTCACCCTGGACCGCCCTCGGAGGGTCAAAGGTGACCTGGGCAGCCGACCGTCGGATTCGGATGAGACCGGCCTACATTCTCATCTGGGGATGACAAATCGGCTGGTGGGATAGAGACTGAGGAAGGTCCTTCATCCTTTCAGGGCTTTCTTCGCCTCATCTCTAAGTCTACAGGGATGCCCCTGGAACCTATCCAGAAAAAGGCAGAGAACCCTCTCTCGGATATCCTCAAGACAGGGGATACCCTGGCGGAGGCCTTTCCTGTGACCAAGGCCATAGTTGGCCCGGCCTTAGAACTTTGGCAGCACCCTGCCACCTGTCCAGCTCTGTCTGCCCACATGGCCCGCAAGTATGTGGTGTCCATGGGGTCCCACACAGAGCACCCTTCAGCCGAAAGCCTGGTGATCGCCACTGTGTTCAGGTGTACTGGCAGGTTCCCCTGACACTGACTGACCTCCCGAGAAAAAATCCAAACTCTTGGATCATTCGGCTCGAAAGGTCTATATGGCCTCTTTTTTAGGCCTTCATCAGGCAAATTCGGCCATCATCATGGCACACTTCTCCCATGCCCTCTAGGGATCTTTGAATGAAGTCCTCCCACACCTCCCCGCGGACATGCAGACCACAGTCAAGCAGGTCCAGGATCAGGGCCGAGCTGTTGCCAAACAGCAGCTTCAGACAGCCCTGGACATTGGGGATTCTTGTGCCCACTCGATATCGGTCGCAGTTGCCTCTCGTCACAGGGCTTGGCTGATGCTCCTCTTTCCCGGCAGATACTCGGCACAGATTAGCCTATGTGCCTTTCCTGGGCACCAACCTTTTCGGCTCTGGTATGGCTGGTCACCTTCAGCGTATTGAGCAGTCCAATGCCACCTTGGGCACTACTTCTGCTAAAGGTTGCCATACAAAGAGAGACCCTTGAGGAAAGGAGGGAGAGGGGGAACATGATAGAAACTTTTAAGTACTTCAGTGGAATCAACAAAGTCGAAGAGGGTAGCATCTTTCAGAAAAAGAGATGTGCAAGAACAAGGTGACACAATTTGAAGATAGAGGGGGGACAGCTCAGGGGCAATGTGAGGAAGCATTTTTTCACAGAGAGGGTGGTGGACGAATGGAACAGCCTTCTTGAGGAGATTGTGGGGTCTAAAACTGTGGGAGAATTCAAGAATGCCTGGGACAGACATAAGCGATTCTTGTGGAAGTAGGAAGAAATAGGCTGTTGGTTAACTAGAGCTGCAGCTTATCCTGTAGGTAGGGAGATGGGCAGACTAGGTGGGCCAAGCAGTCCTTATCTGTCATCAAAGTCTATGTTTCTACGAGCAATAAACAGCAGAAGAAGAAGAAGCCTTTCTAGGAGCGTGGATATGTTGTTCACCCACACTCTTTGGCATGTCCCTTTCCATCTTGCCGGAAAGTCTTCAAGCTGGTTTCTCCCACCCACCCGGGTGGTAAATACCTCAGCTCTGCCCCATGATGCCAGATCTTCCTTTCCGCTGGAAGAATCTGGTTTCCTCATGCTAACTTTAGCCTTCGTAGGCCTTGGATACGCATCGTCGTTTTTTACAGAATTTATCTCTCAAACTCGTCAGAGTTTTCAATTCCGATAATAGTGCATCGGACATGGAGGACAAGTCATCCCCCAGATTTTGCTGGTGTTCATGCAGCCAGAAAATGTCACGCACCGATCCCCGCCTTACCTGCGTGTACTGCCTGGGTGTCGGTCATGACACTGCCACCTGTACCTTTTGCTTGTCTTTCCATCCCAACGTCCTTGATGACCGCATGGTGTGCCTTAAGCTGGGGAGACCGGAGAAAAGTAACCCGCTGGTGAAATTGAAAGAAGCGAGGTGGGCGGTTTCTGCAGCTGCAGGATCTGCCGAGCAGCTAGAGCAGATGAAGGCCTTCGACGAAGAAGCTGCCCAAGCTTCGCCAGGCGAAGTTTGTTGTGTTCCTCTCAACCTCGATTCTTCTTTCACAGGTTCCTTTGGGAGCCTGCCAGTCTCTCCCACCAGCGATGAGGTGCCCCTCGGGTGCCTCCTCCTGCCCTCGGAAGAGGGACAAGGATCCAACGTCTTCGAAAAGGAGACGTTCCTTGGACCAAGAGAGGTCCGAGTCCCAGGACACTGCAACCTTGACTTCGGTCGAGATCGCTTCCTCAGCAGCCGGTTTCACGGATATTCCATCTGGCCAGGTAGAGACCGAGGAGTTGGCTAATCTGGCCGAGATTGTTCTCGAGCTGATAGAGCCGACTCCGGTCGATGATTCCTTAGAAAGGACCCCGGTCCTTTCTTTCCCTGATGAAGAGACACTTCCTTCAGGTGTCCCCATCAAGGGAACTGAACCAGAGCCTCGATTTTCCCCGAGCCCGGTTTCTTCCGATTCTGGCCAACACCATCTGTCTCAATCGAGGATTCGTTCGCTGCCTTTGGCGGGGAAACTGAAGAAAGGCCACCGGCATTCAAAAAAGAGGCACTGACACAGATCCTTATCCTCCTCTGATGAGGAGAGGCTTCTGCGGAAACTCCGTCGACTCTATGAGGAGCTTATGTGGCAACAGCTGATTTTGGCTAGGTAGAAGCCGGCTACACCGTCCACCCCGGCCATTACTTGGCCTGCATCTCAAGGGCCGACGCTGACCCCTTCGGACTTGAAATCTTCGGTTCCTTCACCTGTGGTGCTGGCCATTGTTCCGGATAAGCCCATACTGGTCTCACCACCGATTAGGCTGGAACCGCCGCCTAAGCAGCCTCCCTCTAGGGCTCCCTCGAAAGGCGACCGTCCAGACACTGGGCTTCCCCGATGTCTGTCCATCACGGTTACCCCTGACCACCCTCAGCGTATCAAGGGGGACATAGGCGGGAGACCGCTGTATCCCAACTCTTCTGATTCGGATGCCACCGGTTTGAACTCCCATCCGGGTGATGAGGAGTCAATCTCGGCAGCCTGGAGGAAGGTCCTTCCTCCTTTCAGGGCATCCTCCGCCTTATTTCTGATTCCACCAGAATGCCCCTGGAGTCTATCCAGAAAAAAGGTGGAGTACCCCCTTACGGATATCCTTAAGGGGGGGATACCCCGACGGAGGCCTTCCCAGTAGCTGAAGCCATTACTGGGCCAGCCCTTGAGCTTTGGCAGTGTCCAGCCTCCTGCCCATCACTGTCTGCCTGTATGGCCCGTAAGTACGCGGTGCCTATGGGATCTCTACCGGGATTCACGGAACATCCCTCAGCTGAGAGCCTGGTGACTGCTTCCATCTTTAGACGTACTGGTAGCGCGGCTGACACCGACCGATCTCTGGACAAGGAATCCAAGAACATGGACCACTCTGCCCATAAGGTCTACACGGCCTCTTCCTTGGGCCTTCGTCAGGCCAGTTGGGCTGTGATCATGGCACACTTCTCCCATGCCCTCCTAAGGTCATTGGATGAAGTACTTCTTCACGCCCACCTCCCCGTGGACATGCAGACCACGGTCAAGGAAGTCCATGATCAGAGCCGTGCTGTCGCCAAACAGCAGCTCCAGACGGCCCTAGACATCGGGGATTCTTTGTGCCCACTCTTTAGCAGCCGCAGTGGCCACCCACCGCAGGGCTTGGCTGAGGTTTTCCTCCTTTCCGGCAGATACCCAGCACAAGTTAGCTGATGTGCCTTTCCTTGGTACCAACTTGTTCGGCCCAGGAGTGGCAGGCCATCTTCAGCGTATTGAGCAGTCCATTGTCACCTTGGACGCCACTTCTGCTAAGGGTTCCCCGTGCAAGAACCAGCAGAAGAGGAAGCCTTTTCGACAGTCCTCCCCTGCAGTCAGGCAGCCCTCCTATCAAAGAGGTTAGCAGCAGCAGCAGGCTCAAGCTTGGCGCCCTAGGCCCAAGCAGGGTGCTCAACAGCCCCATAAAGGAGGCCGAGGTGCTGGTCCATGAGCTTCCTCATTCCTCCTCCCCTAAGCCTGCTCAGTGATGGGTTGGGGGTTGCCATACCTACACCTGTCACTCCTGCCCTGGGTCCTCCCTTGGGCGGTTGGCTCCCCCACTTTCTTTCCGCCTGGTCCAATATCACCTCGGACAGGTAGGTTCTAGAAGTGGTCGGACAGGGACTGCCTCTGGAATTCGAGCAGTACCCACCCAGCCAAGCCAAGCCCCTCGGGAGGAAAGGATCTCAGCTCACATGCAGTCGGCTCTTCGAGACGACATAGCTCAGCTCTTCCGTAAGGATGCAGTAGCTACAGTGACGGATCCGCCTGTAGACCCAGGATTCGTATCCAGGTACTTCCTGGTGCCCAAGCAGACAGGGGGTTGGCGCACCATCCTAGATCTCCATGACCTGAATCAGTATCTCAGGTCTCATACCTTCCGGATGGTAACTCTGATCCAGATCATACCATGCCTGGAGCAAAACGTGATTTTGTTCACTGGATCTGCAGGATGTGTTCTTTCATGTCCCAATCCATCCATCCCACCACGATTCCTCCGCTTCAGGGTCGAGGGGACCTTGTACGAGTTCCGAGCCATGCTGTTCGGCCTGTCATCGGCCCCGCAGGTCTCCACCAAGTGCATTGCAGTGGTGGCAGCCCATCTTCGGCGTTGAGGAGTTCGAATCTACCCTTATCTCGACGACTGGCTTCTAGCGGGTTCCTCCCGTAAGGAGGTGGAGAGATCCAGGGTTCTGGCTCTCAGAACCTGCTCTCAGCTTGGCCTCCTGATCAACAAGGCCAAGTCGGAACTCGTGCCATCTCAGGTGATGGGCTTCATCGGGGCAGAGCTCAACTCTCGTCAAGCCAGAGCTCGGCTCCCAGCAGACAGGGCGGAGATTCTTTCCTCCTTTGCCCAATCATTTCTGGTTGGGCTCTTGCGCCCTGCCCGGGACTTTCTGCACTTTCTAGGTTACATGGCGGCGTGCATCTCAGTGGTCCATTGGGCCAAGTGGCACATGCGCCCCCTCCAATGGGAGCTGGCTGCCTAGTGGACTCAGCACCATGGTCAATTCGACCAGCTGATCACGGTAACCCAGAAGATGTGGGACGCTCTCCAGTGAAACATAGAAACATAGACTTTGACGGCAGATAAGGACCACTTGGCCCACCCAGTCTGCCCATTTCCCTACCTACTGGATAAGCTGCAGATTCTAGTTAACCAACAGCCTACTTCCTGCCACCCCCCACTACAGTTGCCTTGTGTCTGTCCCATGCATGTTTGAATTCCCCCACTGTTTTAGCCCCAACAACCTCCCCAGGAAGGCAGTTCCACGTATCTACCACTCTCTCCGTGAAAAAAGATTTCCTCACATTACCCCTGAGCCGTCCCCCTCTATCTTTAAATTGTGTCCCCTTGTTCTTACACATCTCTTTTTCTGAAAGATGCTATCCTCCTGGACTTTGTTGATTCCCTTGAGTCTATGTTTCTGCACCATTTTAGTTGCCCTCCTCTGGACTGCTTCCATCCTGTCTATGTCCTTGCATAGATGAGGTCTCCAAAACTGCACACAGTACTCCAGATGGGGTCTCACCAGCTGTCTGTACAGAGGGATAACCACTTCCCTTTTTCTACTTGTGATGCCCCTTCCTATGCATCCCGGTATCCCCCTGGCACTCCTCACTGACTTCTCACATTGCTTACCCACCTTTAGATCACCCGGTATGACTACCCCGAAGTCCCGTTCCATTTTTGTTGTTTTAGTACCTCCCCTGCTATTGTGTACTCTTCTCCTGGGTTTTTGTTTCCCAGGTGCATTACTTGCACTTCTTTGCATTGAATCTAAGTTGCCATATGTCTGACCATTCCTCCAACCTTGCTAAGTCCCTTCTCATCCTTTCTTCCCCCCCTTGTGTATCAACTCTGTTACAGATCTTTGTATCATCTGCAAAGAGGCATACCTTTCCCTCCAGACCCTCTGCAGTGTTACCTATAAAGATGTTAAAGAGGACTGGACCCAGTACTGAGCCCTGAGGTACTCCACTACTGACCCCCCTTTCTTCGGAATGTGTGCCGCTCACTATCACCTTCTGTGTCCTGTTGTGCAGCCAGTTTGCAACCCAGGCTACCACCCTGGGACCCACTCCCAAGCTGACTAACTTGATTATTAATCTTTTGTGCGGGACTGTGTCAAATGCCTTGCTACAGTTTAGGTAGGTCATATCCACAGCCCCTCCCTGGTCTATTACTTTGGTCACCCAGTCAAAGAAATCTATTAGATTCGTCTGACATGACCTTCCTGCTGTAAATCCATGCTGCTTTGGGTCCTGTGCCCCACTGGCCTCTAGGTACTCAACAATTCTTTCTTTCAGAAGTGATTCCATCATTTTCTCTACCACTGAGGTCAAACTTATAGGTCTGTAGTTTCCTGCTTCTTCCTTGCTCCCACTTTTGTGAAGGGGAATCACATCTGCCCTCCTCCAGTCCTCAAGTACCACCCCATCCTCCCATGATTTGTTAAAAAGTGTGGTCAGTGGTGTCACTAGATCCTCCCTTAGTTCTTTTAGGATTCTGGGGTGAATCCCATCAGGCCCCATTGCTTTGTCCACCTTGAGTTTTAGGAGTTCTTTCAGGACTCTTTCTTCTGTAAATGGACTGGTGTCAACCCCCCTACCCAGAGTGCTTCTATTGTCTGGTTTAGGTAATTCCTCCTCATCTTCTTTTGTGAATACTGAGTAAAAGTATTTATTCAGTATCTCTGCCTTTTCACTGTCTCCCTCTGCCCACCTCCCCTCTCCCTTATTAATCTTCACTATTTCTCCCTTAACCTTTCTATGCTCCCTAATGTACCTATAAAAGGTTTTATCCCCCTTCTTAACTGACTTGGCTATGGTTTCCTCAGTTTGGGCTTTTGCTATTCTGACTGCCTTCCCCACTTCTTTCTGCTTTAATTGATACAGTTCCCTGTCGTGCTCCTTCTGTGATGCCTTATACTTTTTGAATGCAGCTTTTTTCTCCTTAACCTTCCTTGCCACCTCTTTTGAGAACCATAGTGGTTTTTTAGTCTGCTTTGTTTTCTTTATCTGTTTCACACAAAGGCTTGTTGCCTGGTGGACCATCCCAGAACGGTTGCAGGAAGGGATCCCATTTATCCGCCCCTAGCCGACGGTCGTCCTCACGACCGATGCCTCTCATGGGCTGGGGAGCCCACATGGGGACAACAGGGCTCACGGGTCTGGACCCCCGAGAAGTCTCGATGCCACATCAACCTGTTAGAGTTCAGAGCAGTCAGACTGGCGCTGTCAGCGTTCACGCCTCAGCTCCGGGTTCAAGTCAAGACGGACAATACCACGACCATGTACTACCTCAACAAACAGGGCAGCACGCACTCCCATATGCTGTGCAAGGAGGCACTTCACATCTGGACCCTCGTCAGCCGGTTGGAGGCAGATCTCCTAGCCATCCATGTGGCAGGACTCTCGAACCAACTAGCGGATGCTCTCAGACGCCTAGGCCAGACATCCCACGAGTGATCCTTCCATCCAGAGGTAGCTTCCAGTCTGTTCTCCAATTGGGGCAAACCGTTGGTGGACCTGTTTACCTCCGGGGAGAATGCCAAGCTGAGTCTGTACCATGCCCGCCCCCCTCAGCAGGGCTCACTGGAGGGGGATGCCCTTTCGAGGCTGTGGACCCCAGGCCTCCTCTACACCTTCCCTCCATTTCCCTTTATCCACAAAGTGTTACTCAAGGTGAGGAGGGACAAGGCGAAGGTAATTCTGGTAGCCCCAGATTGGCCACGCCAGTTCTGGTACCCAGATCTCCTCAGCCTCAGCTGCAGGCCTCCGGAGTGGCTTTGTACACGCCTGGACCTGATATCATTAAACCAGGGGAAGGTCTTCCATCCGGACCTTCAATCCCTGTACCTCACAGCTTGGTACCTGAGCAACTACAGTTCCAGGCTCTGGGTCTTTCTGAGGATGTGTACACTGTGGTGGAGGCATCTCGCAAAGAATCGAACAGGAAATGTTATGCCTTCAAATGGAAGAGATTTTCCATTTGGTGTCAGGGTGAGAGTCTGGACCCCTTATCCTGCTCTGAGGCTAACATTCTAGACTACCTTTGGTCTCTCTCCATAGGAGGTCTGCGGTCATCGACCTTTAGGGTGCACCTGGCAGCCATTTCTGCTTATCAGGCGTGGGCTGATCATCCGACATTGGCACAGGCGACAATAGCCGGGTTCTTCTTCAAAGGCCTGGATCACATATTCCCTCCGGTGCGTGAACCTCCACCTCCGTGGGATCTGTTGCTGGTTTTGGCAAAGCTCATGGGCAAGCCATTCGAACCCATGTACAAGTGTGAGCTCTCATACTTATCATGGAAGATGGCCTTCCTGGTGGCTATCACGTCAGCCAGAAGGACAGGGGAGCGCCAGGCACTTTCTGTGGACTCCCCTTATCTGGTCTTTCACAGGGACAAAGTCGTCCTTTGCCCCCACCTGAAATTCCTTCCGAAGGTGGTCTCAGAGTTTCACCTTAATCTAGTGTTGACTCTACCAGTATACTACCCTAATTACACCTCAGATGCAGAGTACAGGCTGAATACTTTGGACCGGAGACGTGCTCTTTCCTATTATAAGGAAAGAACGGCGGAAATTCGTCGAGAGGTTCGCCAGCTGTTTGTCACCTATGCAAAGCCGCTTCTGGCAGACCTGCAGCCAAACAGACCATTGCAAGATGGATTACATCATGCATAGGTCTGTGCTATGAGTTTGCGGGCAAGGAGCCTCCCAGAGGGTTAACATCTCATTCTACCCGCCATACTGCTGCATCGGTGGCTGCTTCCAGGGACATCCCTATCCAGGAAGTCTGTTGGGCTGCTACCTGGAAGTCAGCAAACACCTTTATTTCCCACTACCACATCGACCTTGAGTCACGCCGGGATGCTGGTTTTGGGGCCTCGATTCTCCAATCTCTGCTTCTTAAGTAGGGGGTGTGCGCCTTGCCTCCCTCCTCCCGGAAAACTGCTAGGAGTCTGCCAAAGAGTGTGGATGAACAACGTATCCATGCTCCTAGAAGAACAGATTACTCATCTGTAACAGTTCTAGGAGTGGTATATGTTGTTCATCCACATGCCCCCACCCAACCTCCCCGGCTTTAGGCGCACCACCTTGCTTCCAGCGGGCTAAGAGCTGGCGTCATGGGGTGGAGCCGAGGTATTTACCACCCGGGTGGGTGGGAGGAGCCAGCCTGAAGACTTTCCAGTGAGATTTAAAGGGAAAGGGACTTGCCAAAGAGTGTGGATGAACAATATATACCACTCCTAGAACTACTTGTTACAGGTGAGTAACCTGTTCTTTCGACACTCTTCCCCCTGCGGCACAGCAACCCTCCTTTCAAGTAGGCCTGTCATCGGCCCTGTGGGTCTTCACCAAATGCATCACAGTGGTGGCAGCCCATCTCAGATGTCTGGTGGGGCAGAATTTACCCCTACCTGGACGATTGGCTCTTAGGAGGTCCCACCCAGCAGGAGGTGGAGAGGTACAGGGACCTGGCCCTCCAGACCTGCTCGCAACTCGGCCCCTTGATCAACAAGGCCAAGTCGGAACTCGTTCCTTCTCAGGTGATGTGCTTCATCGGGGCACAGCTCGGCTCCCAGTGGACAGGGCGGAGTTTCTCTCCTTTGCCCAGTCATTTCTGGTTGGTCAGTTGCACCCTGCCCGGGACATAGAAACATAGACTTTGACGGCAGATAAGGACCGCTTGGCCCACCTAGTCTGCCCATTTCCCCTACCTAGAAGATAAGCTGCAGATCCTATTTAACCAACAGCCTATTTCTTTCTACCCCCAACAAAAATTGCCTTATGCGTGTCCCATGCATTCTTGAATTCTCCCAGTTTTAGACCCCACAACCTCCTCAGGAAGGCTGTTCCATGCGTCCACCACCCACTCTGTGAAGAAATACTTCCTCACATTGCCCCTTAGCCGTCCCCCCCTCTATCTTCATATTGTGTCCCCTTGTTCTTGCACATCTTTTTCTGAAAGATGCTACCCTCTTGGATTTTGCCTTTGCATTCTGTGAACTCTCATCCTGAGTGATGGGTAATGGGATAGGGGGAGGTGTAGGGAAATGTGCACCTCTCGTTTCGAGCTGTGTAAAAGGTTTGTTTGAACCATCAAACTAGTTTTGTCTGAAGGGATCATTGCTTCCTTGCTCTGAGATCTGAGCTGATAAGCTTCAAGTCAGTTTCACTCCGGATTTGTGGCAGTATTTTTCCCTCCTCCCAATATCCCCTTCTCTTTTTCTTCCTTCCTTTCCCTTATCTGTTCCTCCATCAAAGCTGGCCAAGGAAGCCCAGCCCTGTGGTCTCTTAGGGTAGAGTTCTTCTCTTTTCGGCTTTATGCTTTTTCAGTTTTTTTCCTTTCCTTTATCTATCCCTCGGCTCTCTTGCCTCACTCTTATTCTTCTAACCCTTTTTATTTCGCCTCTCCGGCTTACAGAACTGGGATGGAGGAGGAGTCTGTGGCACCTAACGGCTGTCCCTCATGCATCGCTCTCAAGGAGTGCTGTTGGTACCGACTCCCTCCTCGAAAAAACCTCCCGTGGCGGTGCGCCGCCCGCTTATACCCAGCAGATGAATGGTGAAGATACAAGAGAGATCAAGAATTACGGTAGGTACGTAATATCTTACTTCGAGAGGGCTCTTGCAGTAGGTAATTACATATAGGACTGATGTCGGCAGGTGGCAGGACCCCACGGAAAAATTTCTAGCTAGCAGTCCCTGGTGAGGGACCACCCCCATGTCAGGTGAACAGCGTCAGGAGAAGTCGTATAAAGGCGCGGTCCCTGACGCCCACCTTCCAGTTCTTTCCCACCGTTAGCTCGTGCAGCGCCTTGCGGAAAAGTTTGTTGCTTTGTCAGCCTCCCTTCGTCGGTTTTTACTGAATAATTCTGATTTTTTTCGACAGTCAGGTCATCTTCTGTATATGTCATCCCCTACACCCTCCCAGCACAGAAGTAAGTGCAACTCGTGCAGCGCCCAACTCCCTCACAAGGATGGCCATTCCCTCTGCCTGTTCTGTCTAGGCCCCGATCACCCAGTCGAGAAGTGCCAGCACTGCCTCAGCTTCAACGAGGCTTCCCGGAAAAGGCGGCAGCAATCCCTGGAAGCCCACATCTTGAAGGAAAAGATGAGTTCGATAGAGAAGGAGCTCAAACAGTTGATGCAGGCGTCCACTTCCCCAAGGCCATCAGAAGAAGAAAGACAAGGAGAGGCACGGACAAGGGGTCTCCACCCGCCTCCCACGGAGTCGCCTGACTGGTAACGTCTGGGGCGGGCCTCGACTGTCGCCTGGAAGTCTCGAGGCGGCGGCCCGACCGCCTGGCTCTGCGCTCGGGCCTTCGGGCCTGGGCAGTGGAGGCCTCCGCCTCAGCGCTTTACCGTAGTTTTGCGGCTCCACTGCGCGGGCGATTCGTGTCGGATACCTGCTCCTCCGGGACATCCACATGGGAGGAAAGCCAGTAAGGCGATGACCTTGGGGAGGCGCGACCCTCTCTCCCGCTGGACCAGGCTGATCCTTTCGGTCTGCTCCGGTGAAGGCTCCATAAGTCACACGCCGTTCTCAGGAGCTTCGCTGTAAAACAAGACGCAGTTCGTCCGACGTCGGTCAGCAAAAGAACCGCCAACGACCTACCGACGTCCGTTGTTCCCGGTTCTCCAAAGCCTTCGCCACATCCGGAATCCCGAGTCCCCCAGCTCCCACCCGGGATTTTTCCTCCATCCTCGGGCGACGCTGGGTTCTCCTCCTCCATTGGACCGTTCTCCTGTGGTGCGCCTGATCTGACGCGGCTCCCCGGATACCAGCTCAAGACGCCGGTTTTACAGACTCAGACGACATCCTGCTTCCGGATGTTGCCTCCGCCGGGCCCTCCAACCTGGATCTCTGCCGCAGCCACGGGCCGCCTGCCCAGCAGTCCTCCTGCTCCGGATAGCCCTCCATCCTATCCGGACGCTGGGCGTATCCAGACCACAGTATCCGTGCCGCAGTACCCGCACCACAATACCTGACACCGGGTTACCCTGCGGGGTTTTGGATACTCTCCATATGGGTACAACCCATATCCTTATCCCTCTCCTCCTCCTCCACTGCCCCCACAGCCACCAGTGGATTTTCAAAAGTCTCTGACCTCCTGGTGGGCTGAGGCCAAGTCTCAGCTCACCAGGGAGCTGGAGAGCTGCCTACCGATGACGGTGCCATCTCAGGTTCCTGTACGTTCACGGCAGCACACTCCCTCACCACCTCCGGACTCCAGGGCTCTCCCATCTGGGTCCAGAGAAGGGCAGGATACTCTTCCTCGGGTGCTTCCCAAGGGGTCCATTCTTTCCCCCGGGTCTGGAAAGGGAGTCTTTTTTTTCCTCTTCACCCTCGAACTCCTTGGATTACTCCGGTTGCTCAAGGGGGTGATGATGTCATGCCTCCTGAAGCTCAGGCCAAGGACTCCTCCAAGTCTCCTCCGAAGATCTCTCTTTACGGAGTTGCTAAGGAAAACCAGGAGGTTCATCAGTGGCACCTTTGGAACCAGACCTTTGTGGTTGAAACTGGCCGAGCATCTGGATCTGCCTGTAACAGCTCCTACTTTGGTGCCACCCTGGATAGAGCCTCACGCCGACCTTGTCACCACCATCTGGAAGCAGCCGTCGGCTCTAGCCCCACTTCTGCTGAAGTCGAACAGGCTATACCAGGCTCCCGAGGGTGTTGATTTTTTTAGATTCTCACCCTCGTGCTGACTCGGTCATGATTAGCACCGCTCACGGCCGGTTGACGAACCCTAAGCATCTTAGCTCGTCGCCATCTGACAAAGAATCCTGCCTACTGGACCAGTATGGAAAGAAGATCTTTGCTTCCTCCACGCTGGGGATTAGGGCCCTGAACTATGTCGGACATATGAGGGACTACCAGAAGGACATTCTTATTCAGGTGGAAGCCAAATTGGACTTCCTGCTGGACTCCCAAGACAAGCAGGAATTGGCTGATCTTGTCCGATCTGCCGCTTATCAGTCGACGCTCTGGGTATGACCGACTTATGCAGTGGGCACTGCTGACTCTGGAGTCATTGGGTCAGGTCTACGTCATGCTTGGCTCCGTGTAGTCAAGGTTGGTCCCAGTGCAATCCACTGTCCAGGAGCGCCTTCCTGGGTTCGTGCTTCTGCATGGTATGTGAGGACATCATCGCGATTTGCAGGAGAAGGGGATGGCACTGAAGTCCTTGACTCCATGTACTGCCCCCACCGCCACAGCGCCCGCTCCCTTTCAGAGACTGGAATCGCCCATGCAAACCCCCAGGAAGGTGGGCCAAACGCCTGGCCCCCTGCCCAAAAGCAGCGGGTGCTTCAGCTGCGGCACTGCCCCACACCACCTGACTTCTCCCCTCTCCCACAGCCTCCGGACTCCCCGGAGGAACCGATAGGAGGGAGGTTTTCCCTCCACCGTCCGGGATGGGAGAGGATAACATCAGGTTGTTGTTTACTCTAGCTGATCACAGAAGGACACTCGATAGAGTTTCTACAGAAACTACCCCCCCCCCAAGTCGTCATATTCATGGGAACATCTTCTCTTGGTCCAGGAGGAGATGCCAAATGCCTGGCAGTGGTGGCAGCATACCTGCGTACCAGGGGGGTGCAGGTTTTCCTGTACTGGGACGCATTGGCTCCTGGGCGGTCCTCGGCCCAGTGAGGGACTCCTGCGTCCATGGCCCCTTTACCCAGCAGGTTTTGCCTGCCTGGGTATCCTCATCAACCATTGCAAGTCTCACTTGATCCCATCCCAGACACTACAGTTTATTGGGGCGATTCTAGACATGACCATTGGCAGGGCATTCCTGCCACCGGACTGGGCGTCCACCCTCCAGACTCAAATAAGTCTGTTGTCTGGCCACAGGCGGGTCAGTGCAAGGTCAGTCCTTCACCTTCTCGGGCTCATGGCGGCTGCTATCCCGACAGTTCCTCACACTCGACTCCACATGAGAGTCTCTCAGTGGACTCTCCGCTCCCAGTGGGATCAGTTAGTGGACGACTTAGATCACCCAGTTCTAGTCTCCTCGCTGATGCTCCAAGACTTGCAGTGGTGGATAGTTCGAGAGAACCTGTTTCGAGGAGTTCCTTTCTTTCATCCTCCCCCCTTCTAGACTCTAATCATAGATGCCTCGGGCGAAGGTTGGGGAGCCCATCTAGGTCCCCATCGGACCCAGGGCTATTGGTCCAAGCTCGAACAGACACTCCACATCAATGTGCTCGCGCTTCGGGCAATGTTGTACGCTGTCCAAGCCCTTCACCCACACATCCTTCCCGGACACCTAGCCTTCCAGATGGACAACATGTGCGTGGTTTGGTACATAAACAAACAAGGGGGACTCTGTCCTACCTTCTTTGCAGGGAAGCAATGAGGGTTTGGGACTGTAGCAACACACATGCAACATTCAATTACACAATTCATGTTGCGAGTCGATGACACCCGGCAGACAAGCTAAGTCGCCATCTGGTTTGACCATGAGTGGGAACTGACCATGGGTCCTAGACAGTATCTTCCAACTTTGGAGAACACCACAGGCTCGACCTGTTCGGCATCCCTCTAAACGCAAAGCTTCCCTGCCTTCTGCTCACTTGCCCAGAGCAAGGCACTCTCTGGAGAGACGCTCTGTCTCTAGACTGGAAGGACAGATTCGACTATGCCTTTCCCCCAATTCCACTTACCCACGAGTCTTGCAGAAACTAGCTTCAGAAGGAGCACAAATGATTCTGATTGCTTCTTTCTGGCCCAGGCAAGTTTGGTTCTCTCTTCTGCAGCAATACTCAGAGGATCCTCCTCTCCCTCTATCACGAGGTTTGCTGACCCAGGATCAGGGGATCCTGGTCCATCCAGGCCTCAAATCTCTTCAGCTGCATGCATGGCTCCTGCAGACTTAGCTCAATCCTGTTTTGGGGTTTCTCCTCAAGTGGCAGAGATTTTGGTGGAGGCTAGAAAACCCTCACAAGACCTACCTACATGCCATGAAGTGGAAAAGGTTCACTATCTGGGCTGCTTCGCGACGGTGGAACCCTTTTTCCTGCTCAGCGGGCTTCTGCTGGAGTACCTACACTATCTGTTCGACCTGGGTCTCAGCCATTCTTCTCTGAAAGTCCACATGGTGGCCATCTCGACCTATCATGTCCCTTTTGCAGACAAGAAATTTGTTCAACTGGAGGTCTCCTAGACCTTTCTCAGAGGGGTCCTCCATCTGAGACCTCCTATACGTACTCCTGCTCCCCCTTGGGACTTGAACTTTGTTCTCGAGAAACTTGCTCTGCCTCCCTTTGAACCAGCAGCTTCAGCAGACTTGAAGTTCCTTTCGTGGAAGACTCTCTTCCTGGTGGCCATTACTTCCGCGCTCCAGGCCCCGATGTGTAAAATTCCATACTTGATTTTTCACAAAGAACGTGTTGCTCTGCACACTAACCCTAAGTTTCTCCCTAAGGTAGTAGCTGAGTCTACTCTAAATCAGTCCATAGAGTTACTTACCTTTTTTACACAGTACTGTAATCGGGGAGTATTTACTCTTTACTATGGATGTTCACTGGATTCTGAGATACTACACCAACAGGACGAAGGATCTCAGAAAGGCTGATCAACTGTTCGTCTCTTTTGCTCATAAAAGAGAAGGCAATGCTGTTTCTAAGCAATGCCTATCTAAATGGTTGGCTCATTGCATCACTTTCTGTTATGACAAATACAACAAGACCCTCCCGGGTCAAGTAAGAGGCCACTCCACAAGAGGAGTAGCTGCCTCAACGGCTTGTTTCAAGAATGTGTCAGCAGCAGATATCTGTGCTGCCACCACCTGGACTTCCATCCATGCCTTTACTAAACACTACAGTTTGGATATTGCCTCTCACCGTAGAGCAGGCTTCGGGCTGGCTGTTCTGCAAGGCCTCTTATCTTAAAGCTTGCACAGCTAGAACTACTACTTGGAGTAGATTTCCTCCTCCCCGGTGCTTCTCCTTGTTCCAGACTGCTTGGGATTCAGTCCCATATGTAATTACCTACTGCAAGAGCCCTCTCAAAGTAAGATAGTACAGTTACGTAAGAACTTACCGTAACAGTAGATCTTCGAGAGAGGCTCTTGCAGTAGGTAATACCTTCCCGCCCCCATCCCCCTAAGCTTTTTCAGCTCCTTTTCCAGTGAGGGACATATCCGCTCCTCTTTTGGCCTGTGGTGGGAAAGAACTGGAAGGCAGGTGTCAGGGACCGCCCCTTTATCCTGGCGTGGGTCACCTGGCGCATTGGGCAGTCCCTCACCAGGGATTCTGCTAGCTAGAAATTTTTATAGGGGTTCCTGCCGCCTGTCGACGTCAGTCCTTTATGTAATTACCTACTGCAAGAGCCTCTCTCAAAGATCTACTGTTACGGTAGGTTCTTACGTAACTGTACTTTCCATTTCTGTATGGTCACCTTAACATCTATAATGGCGATGTTAAAACAGAGATTGGCTATGTGCATTAGACATGAAAGATGCCTATCTACATATCCCCATCCACCCTGCCCACCACTGGTTCCTTCGAGTTTACCTGCTAGGACAACATTATCAATTTCAGGCACTCCTGTTCAGTCTCTCATCTGCCCCAAGGTCTTTACCAAGTGCCTTGCGGTTGTGGCAGCGGCCTTGTGACAGGACAGCCATTTCGTCTTTCTGTACCTGGACAATTGGCTTATAAAAGCAGACTCCGAAACACCTCTGCTTTCCTCCCTCCAGAAGACCCTCACCCTGTTCTAGTCCCTAGGAATTACAGTCAACTGACCCAAGTCCAGTGCAGCCCCTACCCAGTCACTTCAGTATATAGGAGCTGTTCTGGATACCGCCTCCACTGGACTTACCTCCCTACTGACAGACAAAACAGACTTCCGTTTCTGGCTTCCCAGATACAAACTCAACAATTTTATCACAGCCAGACATCTCTTATGCCTTCTGGGGCACATGGCCGCAGCCATCCCCACAGTGGCCTTTGCCTATTTTCATATGAGACTAGTCCAATGGACTTTTCACAATCAGTGGGGGCAAAAGACGGGATTTCGAAGACAAAATCGGAGTCACTCCTATTCTACGCTCGGCCCTGCATTGATGGACCCAGCGGGCCAGTCTGTCTCAAGGCATGCCCTCCTCCCCAATAGACGTTGACCACAGATGCTTCCCTCGATAGCTGGTGTGCACACCTGGGTCCCTACAGGGCAGGTGGCCACGATTCTCCATTTCTTCCCATATAAATCTACTGGAAATGAGAGCAGTCCTCCTCGCCCTTCAGGCCTTTCGCCCCCACCTCTCCCCGCGGGGCCTCTACTAATCCAATCAGACAACACCTCGGTGGTGTACTACCTGAAAAAACAAGGAGGTACCAAGTCCCGCACTCTCTGCAGAGAGACGATGGTGGTTTGGCAGGAAGCCATACTTCAACACCTATCGTTGACAGCCATCCATCTACCAGGATGCCACAATACCATGGCCAAGATTCTCAGTTGCCAGTTCTCCATGCACGAGTGGACAGTTCATCACAAAGTTCTTCAGATGACCTTTCGATTGTGGGGGGGCCCCGCACCTTGACCTCTTTGCCCTTCCCATCAATCACCAACTCCCCAGATGCTATTCCCTTATCCTGAACAGAAAGGGACAGTCTGTAGTTGCCCTGTCCCAACCGTGGACAGGACTTTTCTTGTATGCTCCCCCCATCCCACTTCTGCAACGAACTCTTTTGAAAGTACAACTCGAACCTGACACCATGATCCTCATAGCTCCTCTGTGGCCTTGGCTGGTGTGTTTTCCCCTACTTCAACAGTTCTCAGTAGCAGACCCCAATCCGTTGCCGATCAGGTTAGATCTGTTGACTCAAGATCAAGGGACCCTTCTTCATCCCAACCTGAAGTTACTTCACCTTCGGCTCCTGAGAATGCTTTCATAGCCCATCTTCAAGTCTCCTCAGCTGTAGCCAGTATTCTCTTGTCTTCGCGCAAACCATCTACCAGGGAAACATATAATGCTAAATGGAAACGTTTCTCCATATGGGCCGCTTCCCAGTCACTGGACCCTTATTCATGTCCAGTGACTAATGTATTGGCGTACCTGGCCTTGCTTGCCAAGACAGGCTTGTGCTTCTCCTCTATTAGTTCATTTGGCCTCCATCTCGGCCTTCCATGAGCCCTTAGAAGGGAGACTACTGTATCAACATCATTGTGCCAAAATGTTCTTAAGAAGAATGTTACACATCAAACCTCCCATTAGATGTCCCACCCCTCCGTGGAATTTGAATTTCCTTCTGGAGAAACTGACCCTTGAGCCTCTCAAACTGGCGGCCACTTGTGACCTCTGCTTGCTTTCTTGGAAGGCGGTATTTTTTGTGGCTGTCACTTCCGCTCAGCGTATTTCCAAGCTTCGTGCCCTGATGTGCAAAGAGCTTTACCTAATCTTTCACAAAGACAAAGTAGCACTCCGAACCAATCCTTCCTTTTTACCTAAGGTGGTGTCAGAACACACCTTAAATCAGTCCATTGAGTTGCCTATTTACTACCCTGAGCATTCTAATCAGGGAGAATACCTCCTACACACCTTAAATGTCCATCGTATATATTGAGATACTACATCAATTGTACCAAATCTGTTAGAAAAACTCCTCAGCTTTTTGTTACCTTCGCCTCAACCAGAGAAGGTTTCCCGGTTGCTAAACAGACTCTCCATTTGGCTGGCACATTGTATAACCTTTTGTTATAAGAAATATAACAAGTCATTACCAGGACCTGTCTAAGCCCATTCTACCAGAGCCACGTCCACTACGGACTGCTTAAAAGGCGCTTCTATCACAGATATCTGCAGTGCAGCCACATGGTCCACAATACATACTTTCACAAAGCGTTACAACTTAGACATTGCTTCACGCTGTAGAATGGCCTTTGGCCGAGCTGTCCTACAAAGCCTTTTGTCATAACTTCCGCCCCTTCCTGGGTTTACTTCTTGAGAGTCATCCCAAGTGTATTACCTGCTGCAAGAGATTATCCCTATGGAAGATAGTACAGTTGCGTACTTACTGTAACGGCAGATCTTCAAGGAGTATCTCTTGCAGCCGGTACGATCCCTCCCTCCATCCCGGCGGGGAACTGAGGATACCAGGGAACGCCCACTCTTATATAGGAGCAGAGTGATGATGTCATGTGTGGTCGGCCCCTGGCAAAAGACTGCTAGAAAAGCTGCCGTGCACCACAGTGCCCTCTGGCCGCGACCCAAGTGTATTATTTGCTGCAAGAGATGCCCCTCGAAGATCTGCCATTACTGTAAGTACGCAGCTGTACTTTATACTTACAGTCCTCCTGGACTTCAGGTTAAGAACCTGCAGGAGTGTCTCTTTCCCCCCCACCCCCCAAAATGATAATCACCTCCTCGGTGATGATGTGATTGGGGGATTCTATCCCTTTTCACCCCAGGTCCCAGATGAGCGCTGAGGTGATCCCTGGCTGGAAGGCAGTCTTTCTTTATGCCTCCAGCTTAAAGAGGTTGGGGAAGAGGGAACATTCGGAAGCCTGGTGTTCTCCCTTGTGGACCAGTAAAGGTGGCTTGGCCTTTAAGCCTCGTCTCCTGTCAGACCTTCTTGTGGGTGAGGGTTACTCTTCCTTCTTCTTTTGGGATGCCCCAGGTTCTGGGCTAACACCTCCAGGCTGTCAAATAAAAAAAAAGGAAAGGAGATGCCTTGGTTTCACAAGTCATGAAACCAGTCTGCTTAAAAGTTACCCTGGTCCATAGGTATTCTAATCGTGGGAGTCATAGTCTATCCTCCCTCACTTCATCTCCTTCTCCCCCTACCTCTTCTCTTTCTCTTTCCTTTCTTTTTTCATTATCTCTCTTCCCTCTCTGCCTGCCCAGAGGTTGGGGGTCCTCCTCCAGACCCAGCTAGGCTCCAACCTTCTTTTAAAAAAAAAAAAAACATTGTCTTCTCTTGCTGGCTAATTCCTTTTTCAGTTTATATCCTTTCCTTTTACTGTCCTTTGGGCTTCCTTGCCCACCCTCCACCCTTGTTTTTTCTTTATCTATTTTCCTCTCCAGTGAGCAGAACTGAGGAAAGGGGAGGGGACCACGTTGGTTACTGACCAATCTGTGAGCGTCACCGCCTCTAGGGTGGCGCTGTCTCCGACGTCACTCCTTCTAAAGCAGTAAAGCTTCCCGTGGGGTCCTGCGCCTTCGGCTTGAGCCCACCTATGATAAATAGTGAAGATATACAGAAAGATCAAGAATTACGGTAGGTACGTAATTTTCATTTCTAGGAGTGGTATATGATGTACTGTATATGATATACATCCACACTGACCCACCTGATCTCCCCTGGCAAGTGGCACACCGACTGTTGCTTCCAGCAGGCAAGATCTGATGTCACAAGGCTGTGCAGCAGTGCCTAGGGAGTTACTACCCGGGTGGGTGGGAGGAGCCAGCTTGAAGACTTTCCGGCAAGCTTTAAAGGGAAAGGAACACTGCCAGAAGTGAGGATGTACATCATATACCATTCCTATAACTACTGTTCCAGGCGATTAACTCGTTTTTCCTTCCCATCTATATTCTGCCTCAGGACTGCAGCTAGGCCCACCTCTGATGCATTTGTCTGTCACAGAAATTGTTTCTCAAATTCTGGACTTCTTAAAACATGGGCTGAATATGATGCAGTCTTGCTAGCCCGGAAAGCCTAATCTCACAATGGGGACCATTTCACATTATTCAGTACTGTTTTCATGCGAGTTCAGTGAGAGGAGTACGTAACTGGGCAAAGCTGGAAATGGATTCCTTGTAGTAACCAATCAAACCTAAAAATGACTTTACATGTTTCTTTGTTTTAGGGACAGGACTGTTAACTACAGCTTCTATCTTGGAAATCTCTAGCTTTACTTGTCAGTTTCCCAAAATATAACCCATATATCTGGTTTCTTGCATACGTAATGCACACTTGTTAAGATTAATGATCAGAACTGCCTTTTTGATAGATTGGATTTTAACTGCTCGTAAATATTCCAGGTTACTTTTCCAGTCTGTACTGTACACCACACCATCATCCAGGTAAGCAACACAATAACCAGTGTGAGGGGCTAAAGTTACATCTGTGTACCACTTGAATGTGGTGGCTTCGCTCTGTAAACCAAACAGCATGTTTGTGAACTGATAGAAAATGCAGTTTTGTCTCTGGATTCTTTAGTCAGGGGAATTTGCCAGTAACTCTTGATGAGATCGAGGGTAGTAATGTTCTTAGCACTTCCCAGTATATCCACCAAATTATCCATCCTGGGCATCTGATAGCTGTCAAAAGGGACACTTGATTATTTCCTAAAATCAAGGCAGATTCTTACACCCCTTTCTTTTTTTTATTTACTGTCACCACTGGTGATGACCAAGCACCTCTCTATTCTTCAGTGACACCAAACTCTTTCATTTTTTGCATTTCCTTAACCACGTCTCCTCTTAAATGCTCTGGTAATTGGCATGTCTTTTGTCTGATATAGCGTGCATTCTTTGTCACTATTATGTGTGCGACATCTTTTGCTTGGCCTGGCACTGTGGTAAAAGTACTTTTAAATGTCTTTGCCAAGTTACGAATTTCTGCGGTTTGTTCTGTGGATAAGGAAACATTCAGCTGCACAGCATGCAAAGTTACAGTCTATTCCAGTCTGTCATAAGCTGTGTCAGTAATCATCTTTAGCAGCTTCTGTTTGTACTAACAAAGCAACCCTTGGTGTGTTTTTTTTTTTTTTTGTTTTTTTTCTTCAACCGATTTCTTTAGGAAATTACCATGGTACATCTTGGTAGGATTTATTCTAGCGGGGTCTCTGACTCATAGTTAACTGTGCCAATACATCTAACCACTTTATAAGGCCCTTGCCACCTCATTGGCAGTTTGTTTTCTGTGGTTGATAACAGTAACAAGACCTTTTCACGTGGCTCAAAAACATTTTCTTTTACTCCATAGTCATTACACACCTTCTGCTTCTTTTGAGCCTCTTCTTGTTACTGTAGGCAATTTCAACATATTTTGCTGAAATGCCTCTTTCTTAGTGCACACATAATAAGATGCAGTAGATTCATTCTGAGCGGGATTATCTTCCCATGTTTCTTTTATTCCATCGAGTGGCCCTCTAGGTTGTGTACCCTACAGCATTTCAAAGGGTGAAAAACCTGTTGAGGCCTGCGGTACTTCTCTGTAAGCAAAAAGCAGGTAAAATAAGTATTGGTCCCAGTCTTTCCCTTCACCGTTCACAAACTTTTTTTTAACATGCGTTATAGGATTTGATTTAAAATGTTCAACAAGACCCTCTATCCAAGGGTGATAAAGGGAGGTGCCTATGGCAGTGATACCTGTTGTCACTAGAGCTCCTTCAGCACTGCAGCACGAAAATTACTACCTTGATCAGTAATATTCTCTTTAGGTATGCACACCCTGCTAAAAATTTTGACAAGCTGTGCTGCCATTTTTTGGGCTGTGACAGTACGCATTGGAATTGCCCCTGGATGTCGAGTAGTATAGTGACATACTAAAACAAACTGTAGCTAGAGCCAGTATGGCTGTGGCAAGCTTCCAAAGCTCCAGGGAGCTAGCGCCTCCAGGGCTGCTGAGTGCCATCTGCAAGATGGCAGTGACGGAACTGCACAAGTGCAGCATTCATGCATGTGTAGTTATGGTGAATGACAATCGATCATTCACAAGACGGCAGCCCCAGCGGAACTGCGCATGTGCAGTTCTTGGCCTGGAATGTGGAAGTAACAGCCGAAATAGTGCAGCTGTTACTCCATAGCGGCCGATTGTGGCGGAGTGTTACAAGCTCCGTTGAACTATCTGAAGGATATTTCCAAAAGTCCAATGGAAAGGTGCCACGATCAGCCGTTTTCAGTGACGCAAAGCAAAACAGCTGTAGGCTCCACCCACAGCCGTAAAAATGAATCCGTTACCTTTTAACGTTTGTCTAAGGGACCAACCGCATCCATTGCAGTTCTCCCATAATGCACATCTATCACAGGTGGGAGAACCAGGGGCACCTTGTCTTTTTTAGTCACTGGGTCTGCTTTCTGCCATTCAAGAACTGCAGTAGATAGCAACATCCTCACGAATCCCAGGCCAGTAAAATCTGTACAACAGTCTGGCAGGGGTGTGATCCCTCCCCGAGTGACCAGCCGTAAGAACTATCCTGTGCTAATTGTGGCAACTCTGTTTGGTATGACCAGTTGTTCTATCTGTTCCTGCCTCTGAGGATTAACATAAAGTCTGTACAGAAACCCATTACAGTTTTGCAAACATTAGTTCTCCACCCAGTTTTTGTTTCACACACAGCTGCTGAAAGCAGCAGTGGTAGATAACCAGGATATGATTATCAAAATTCTGCCTTTTGACTGGAAGCACACAGCCATAGTTCTGGTTTCCATATCTGTAAAAATATTTTCTAGTGATCTTTAGATCTTACTTCGAGAGGGCTCTTGCAGTAGGTAATTACATATAGGAGTGACGTCGGCAGGCGGCAGGACCCCACGTAAAAATTTCTAGCTAGCAGTCCCTGGCGAGGGATTGCCCCCACGTCAGGTGACTGGCGTCAGACGACGTCGGTTTAAAGGGGCGGTCCCGGACACCCGCCTTCCAGTTCTTTCCCGCCGTCAGCTCGTGCAGCGTCTCGCAGTGAAGTTTGTGCTCAGCACTGTTGCTTCGTCGGTTTGTTACCGAAAGTATCAGTGTTTTGCAATTTATTCGTCAGGTGAACATCGGTCTATGTCGTCCCCTTCAAAAAATAAGTGCGACTCATGCGGCGCCCAACTGCCCCACAAAGACGGTCACTCCCTCTGCCTTTTTTGTTTAGGCCCCGACCACGCGGTCGACAAGTGCCCGCATTGCCTGCATTTCAACGCGGCCATCCGCAGACGACGCCAGCAGTCTTTGGAAGCCCATCTCCTTAAAAAGAAGATGTCTGCAATGGAGAAGGAGTTGAAGAAGCTTAGGCAGGCATCGACCTCCCCAGAAGAACACAAGAAGCGGTACAAAGAAGGCACCGGAGAAGGCCTCCTCTTCCGCAGCTCCGGCTGGAGCAGCGGCTAGATAACGTCAACTCCAGGAATCGCTGGCAGCCTCCTAGGCTTTGGAGGCGTCAGCCACCCATCGGGTTGCTGCGTTCGAGCCTTTCAGGTGCCTCCGGGCAAAAGGAGGCTTCTGCCCCAGTACTGCCACAGGCTTGCGGCCTACTGGCGGGTGCCTCCCATAAGCCGGACGTCGGCTCCTCCGGCGTCCCGCCGGGGAGACCGCTAAGAGCCCGACCCGCCGGTGCAGCGCCGCAGCGTCCCCTCGGCCGGGCGCTTCTTTCCCTCGGCCCGCCTCGACGAGGGAATCCCTGCGTCGGACGCTGGCTCCTCTGGCGTCCGCCGGGATTCGGCCCCTAAGTCGCACGTCGGCTCCTCCGATGTGCGCCGGGCATCGGAGCCTACGACAGACCCTCCATCGTCTGTCGTCCAGGGAGCCCGAGTCCCCCCTGCTGGACCCCGGGGACTTCTCTCCTCCGTCCCCAGGCGAGGCTTGGGAGGTTTTTCCACCGTCAGACCCTCCTCCTACAGAACCAGATCTGATGCGGTTCGGCCGCCCGGCCCTCAGGCCTCGATTGGGGATATTCCTCTCCCAACGGGCCCTCCACCCCACGGGCCTATCACGGTTGATCCGCCAGTGGAGTTCCCTACTGGGCCGTCTGCTCCGGCAGCTCCCCCGGTACCTGGGTATCCGTCGTCCTATCCGACGCCAGTTTACCCGGGTCCACAGTACCTGGCGCCAACTCCACCGACGCCGCAGTACCCAGCTCCAGTATTCCCGCAGCCGGGTTATGGATACTCCCCTTACGGATATAATCCGTACAACTATCCCCATCCTCCTCCTCCACCGCCCCCCCAGACCGGCGGTGGATCTTCAGGAGACTCTGGCCTTGTGGTGGGCTGAGGCCAAGGCTCAGCTCACCAAGGAAGTCGAGAGCCGCCTCACGGCGACTGTGCCACCTCCGGCTCCCATACACCCAACTGGCAGCACTCCTCTCTGCCTCCAGATTCCCGAGCTCTCCCTCGGGATCCAGAGAGGGGGCAGTACAGCGTCCCACAAGGAACCCATTCCTCCCCTAGGCGAGTTAGGGAGTCTTACTCTGCTTCATATTTTTCTTCTTCTCTCTCGGACTCCTCCGATGGAAGCTCCGAGAAAGACAACGAGCCTCGCTCTCCGTCCAAGCCCCGGCCAAGGACTCCTCCGAAGTCCCCTCCGGAGGATCCTTCCTTCACGGAGTTGTTCAGGAAGATCCAGGAAGTCTATCAGTGGCGTTCCTTAGAGCCAGATCCTCAGCGGGTTAAACTCGCCGAACATCTGGACTTGCCCCTTACGTCCCCTACTCTAGTGACACCCTGGATCGAGCCTCATGCCCACCTTGTTTCCACTTTGGAAACAACCGTCGGCTTTAGCCCCACTTCCTCAGAAGTCCAACAGGCTATACCAGGCTCCGGAGGGTGTAGACTTTCTAGACTCTCACCCCCGTGCAGACTCGGTTGTGATTAGCGCCGCTCACGGCCGGTCAGCACACCCAAAACTTTTGAGCTTGTCTTCCCCGGATAAGGAATCTCGCCTTCTGGATCAGTATGGAAGGAAGATCTATGCTTCTTCCACTCTGGGGATCGGTCCTAAATTATGTAGCACATATGGGGGATTACCAGAAGGCTGTCCTTACCCAGGCGGAATCTGATTGACTCCTTACCTGACTCCCAAGTCAAGCAGGAGTTAGCTGAGCTCGTCCGGTCTGCTCATTCGGCCAGTCGTCACATTCTGAGGATGACCTACGATGCAGTGGACACGGCAGGGCGGAGCTCCGCGTTCGCCATAAGTCTTCGGCGTCACGCCTGGCTCCGAGTGTCAGGTTTGGTCCCGGAGGTGCAGTCAGCAATCCAAGAAGCACCTTTCAGGGGTTCGGTGCTTTTCGATGGTGATGTCGAGACATCATCACCGACTTACCGGAAGAAGGGGACCTTAAATCTGTGGATTCCATGTCCCAGTCCCCATCCCCATGGCGCCCGTCCTTTGCATGAGCGCAGCTGGCCTCAGGCGAAACCCCAGGAAGGCGGGCCACTAGCGTCCGGACCCCCACAGCTGCCAGGTGCCCCAGCTGCGGCGCTGCCTCACACCACCTGACTCCTTCCCTCTCCCACCACCTCCGGACTCTCCGGAGGAACCAGTAGGAGGGAGGTTCTTTCTCCACCTTCTGGGTTGGGAGAGGATAACATCGAATTCATGGGTGCTTCAGATCATAGAAGAGGGGCACTCTATAGAGTTTCTGCAGAAACCTCCACGTTCCCCCCCTCTGAACTCCTCTTACGCAGGGGTCCATCTTCCTTTGGTCAAGGAAGAAATATCTGCTCTCCTCGCGAAGCAGGCCATAGAACCCATCCCCCCTCACCTTCACGGGATGGGTTACTATTCCCATTTCTTCCTTGTACCAAAGAAGACGGGAGATCTCAGACCCTTTCTCGATCTCAGCTTCCTGAACCTCTGTGTAGAATACAAAAAGTTCAGGATGCTCTCCTTCAAACCCTCTTGTCCCTTCTCCGGCCGGGCCAATGGCTTTGCACACTGGATATGCAAGATGCATATCTGCACATCCCCATTTGCCCCTCGCACCGAAGGTATCTCAGGTTTGCATTCCAGGGGGACCATTACCAATTCCGGGCGCTCCCTTTTGGTCTTTCCTCGGCTCCCCGAGTCTTTACCAAATGCCTGGCGGCGATAGCGGCCCACCTGCGTACTTTGGGAGTTCAGGTTTTTCTCTACCTGGACGATTGGCTCCTGGCGGCCTCGTCCAGGGAGGAACTCCTGCATTTTTCCTCTCCCTCACCCAGCGAGTTTTTTCTGGCCTGGGTATCACCATCAACCATTCCAAGTCTCATCTGGACCCTTCCCAGAGACTCCAGTTCATCAGGGCAATCCTCGTCGACAGTCTGCAAGGCCTTCCTGCCTTGGACAGGGCCTCCTCCAGTCGCAGATTTCCTGCTTTCAGAGCACAAGGGAAGGTTCCGGCGAGGTCAGTGCTCCATCTTTTGGGGCTGATGGCGGCCGCCATCCCGACGGTTCGCGCGCGACTCCACATAAGAATTTCTCAGTGGACTCTCCGCTCTCAGTGGGATCAACTTGTAGATGACCTAGATCTGGTACTGATCTCCTCGCCGATGATAAGAGATTTGCAATGGTGGATGGTTCGAGAGAACCTGTTCTGGAGGGTCCCCTTCTTTCATCCTCCCCCCTCCCAGACTCTGACCACGGACGCATCAGGCGAGGATTGGGGAGCCCATCTGGGTCCTCACTGAACCCAGGGTTTATGGTCCAGACTGGAATTAGCTCTCCACATCAATGTGCTCGAGCTACGAGCAGTTCTGTATGCCCTCCAGGCCCTTCACCAATACATCCTTCCCGGCCACCTGGCCGTCCAAACGGACAACATGTGCGTGGTGTGCTACATCAACAAGCAGGGAGGGACTCATTCCTACCCACTCTGCAGGGAAGCAATGAGGGTTTGGGAATGAGCCACGCTTCACAACCTTCACCTCATGGCGATCCATATTCCAGGAGTCGACAATGTCCTGGCAGACAAGTTAAGTCGTTCCTCGGCTCTGCCACATGAGTGAGAACTGGACCAAAAGGTTCTAAACGGCATTTTCCAACTTTGGGGAACTCCACAGGTAGACCTGTTCGCCTCTTCCCAAAACGCAAAAACTTCCCACCTTTTTCGCTCGCTCCAGGCGGGCGCTTTCTGGGCAGCTCTGTCTCTAAGCTGGAAGGACAGATTAAGTCTATGCTTTTCCCCAATTTCTTTGGTCCCTCGTGTGTTGCAGAAACTTGCATTGGAAGGAGCGAAAATGATTCTGATCGCTCCTTTCTGGCCCAGGCAAATCTGCTTCTCTCTTCTACAACAATACTCAGAGGTTCCTCCTCTTCCTCTTCCTTTATCTCGAGGATTGCTGACCCAGGATCAGGGGACCCTGGTCCATCCGGGTCTCAAGTCTCTACAACTTCATGCATGGCTCCTGCAGACCTAGCCCAATCTCGTTTTGGCGTCTCTCCTAAGGTGGCCGAATTCTGGTGGAGGCTAAAAAACCCTCCACTAGGTCCACCTACGCTATGAAATGGAAGCGATTTTCCAATTGGGCCGCCTCAAGGAACGTGGAGCCTTTCTCCTGTCCTGTGGCTGTTCTGCTGGATTATTTGCATCACCTTTTCGACCTGGGTCTCAGTCACTCCTCTTTGAAGGTTCACATGGCTGCTATTTCAGCCTACCATGTTCTTTTTGCTGATAAAGCCTTTGCCCAATTAGAGGTATCCAAGACCTTTCTCAGAGGGGTCCTTCCTCTCAGGCCCCCTGTTCGGACTCCCGCTCCCCCTTGGGATTTGAACTTTGTTCTCAAGAAACTTACCCTTCCTCCTTTTGAGCCTGCGGCTTCCGCAGACTTGAAGTTTTTCGTGGAAGGCGCTCTTCCTGGTGTGCCATTCTGCTCGCAGAATTTCTGAGCCCAGGCCCTATGTGTAAAGTCCTCTATCTGATTTTTCACAAAGAACGCAGTAGCTCTTCACAGTACGAACCTAAGTTTCTTCCGAAAGTGGTAGCAGAGTCTACCTTAAATCAGTCTATTGAGTTACCTGCCTTTTTCACGCAGTACTCCGACCAGGGAGAATACTTGCTCCATACCATGGATGTCCACAGGATTCTGAGATACTACACCGATAGTATGAAGGATCTCAGAAAGACTGATCAGTTGTTCGTCTCTTTGCTCACAAAAGGGAAGGCAATGCTGTCTCCAAGCAATGCCTATCAAAGTGGTTGGCTCATTGCATCACTTTCTGTTATGACAAGTACAACAAGACCCTACGGGTCAAGTCAGAGTCACTCCACTCGTGGAGTAGCAGCCTCGTCGTCTTGTTTCAGGAAATGTGTCTGCGGCAGACATCTGTGCACTACCTGGACTTCAAATCCATACTTTTTGAAACATTACAGCTTGGACATTGCCTCTCTCTCGTCAGAGCAGGCTTGGGTTAGCGGTCTTGCAAGGCCTCCTGTCTTGAGGCCTGCAAGCTTTTGCTACTTCTTGGAGTAGTTCCTCCTCCGGTGCCTTTCATTTGTTCCAGACTGCTTGGGATTCTGTCCTGTATGTAATTACCTACTGCAAGAGCCCTCTCGAGGAAGATAGTACAGTTCGTAGAACTTACCGTAACAGTAGATCTTCGAGAGAGGCTCTTGCAGCACAACTCTTCCCGCCTCCATCCCCTAGGCTTTTTCAGCTCCTTTTCCATTGAAGGAAATATCTGCTTCTCTCTCTTCCGGGCCTGTGGCGGGAAAGAACTGGAAGGCGGGTGTCCGGGACCGCTCCTTTAAACCGACGTCGTCTGATGCCAGTCACCTGACATGGGGGCGGTCCCTCGCCAGGGACTGCTAGCTAGAAATTTTTCCGTGGAGTCCTGCCGACGTCAGTCCTATATGTAATTACCTACTGCAAGAGCCTCTCTCGAAGATCTACTGTTACGGTAAGCTCTTACGTAATGTACTTTTTTAGATATTTAAAATTTATTTCTATTATTGTAGATCCACAGTAAATATGGCTGCTGCGAAATCTGCAGCTGAGCTCCCCCTCCTGTCGCATAACGTCTTCTGGTTACTTCCGTGGGACCCTGTGCTGCACGTTCCTGCTGTCCCTCTGTAGTAATACGAGTCATGCGCATGCACAGCTGGCAGTAGGGGGTTCCAATTCAGCATGTCGAGTAGAAGAAATGTAAACAAAAATAGAGCAAATGATGGGGTGGTACTACAGCGAAAACAAGAAAGATTACCAGGCAAGTGCTCAGTAGAGCACAGGAAATAAACTGTTGCAAAAGATCAATTTTTATGTTGCTTGCACGCATGTGCAAGAAACATAGTGCCATCATCCGAGTTTTCGGAGGTGTGGCAGCCCTCTTCCAATTCAGTCAGTGTGTTTGCAGGCGCGGTCGAAGTTCTCCAATCACGCTGCAGGTGTCTATGACAGCAGTTGAAAATGCAGTGCGTTACAGTTGAAAGGGAGAGCTACGCTTCCAGTGAGCAGCGATAAATCGGCGTGTCATGTAACTCCCAACACACACACAGAAACATATAAGTTACACATCTTACAGAAGGGAAGGGGTCTCCAGCCCAATAAAAAATATTTCAAGAAAAGTTACACATCCCTTGGTATCCTAAATGAAACAATATGTTGCCAGCTCCCTAAAGTAAACACCATGTGCCCTAAGTTTACAGCGCACTGTGCTTTACAAGTCAAATGAACGTGTGTATTAGATCTGAAATTGGAAACACTGTAGCGCAGTTACCTCCGAAAAATACTGCCTGCGGTTATATTGTGTAGAGAGAGTTATGAAAACAGAAACAGAAATGTAAATCGCATGTAGATCACTATTACCAATCCATTCAAAATGCTTGCCTTCAGGGCTCTGAAGTAATCCCTGTATTCACTGGAAAATAGAGGTGTCTAAATGAATGAATACTGCCAGTGTCCTTCAGAATGTATATTGTTTAGACAGAAAAACTGATCTGCTGAGATTCCCGGGAAGAATGCTGGAACGCACCTTGGAGTTATAGGGAAACTCTCAAACTCATGGAACGAGAAACCTGCACACAAGTATATGGTAGACAATGCAGTTTTATTCACACAAAAAGAGAAAGAACACAGAAAGTCCCCCGCCCCAGACTATAGAGTGCCACGCTGGGAGCCCCATAGCGTGGCAACAAGTCCTATGGCCGACAGGGTGCCCAATCCCATCGCTCCATGCCCCAAAGTATCCAAGTGCCACACTGGGAGCCCACCCCAGCGTGGCAAAATGTTTTATAGCTGACAGGGGTGCCCAATCCCCGTCGCTGCACCCCACAAAGCATCCAGGTGCCACGCTGGGAGCCCACCCCAGCGTGGCAAATGATGTTATGGCGACGGGGTGTCCAATCCCCGCCTGCTCCAACCTTTTCCAGCTGCCACACTGGGAGCCCACCCCAGCGTGGCAAACGTCCCTCGTAGTCTTATTAAAAAAAAAAAACCTGTAAATGCAAAAACTGCCCTCGGCGCTTCTCCCTGCCCCCCTCCCACAACCCGCACCCACCCACCATGCACCCTGCCTCCCCACACCCCCCAACCCCATACTTACCTCTGACCTTGGCGACGATCTTCAGTGGTCCGGGAACACGTCTGCACTCTTCAAAGCCGACCGCGAACTGAGGAAATGCCGGTAAGCTGTATAATGGGATAGATAGGGTGTTTTCAGCTTTGCTGCATATCTCAGGCATTTTTTGGAATTTTGACACCCAATTTTCAACATAGGTTTTTGGGACCTGTCCTCATTAATTCTGTCTCTGTCATGGCGTTAATCGGGCCCGGAGGGTGATTTTGCGGTTACTGCGCAAAATCACCTTTTGGGACTGATTGACAAAATGACAGTGCAGTGTTCATAATGTGGGCCCTCAAAAAGCCTATGTTGCAAATTTGGTGAAAAGAATTCCTTAAAATGACTGTTTTACGAGCATGCGTTGTGCAGTTCCTACGGACACTCGTAAGTTCGCGAATTTTTAATATTTGCACTCTGGATTTTCAATATTGCCATTTTACCACACCTCCTTATGAGCAGTACAGCTGTCATATTCAAATCTCGCCCAAAAATGTGTTTCCATGCATGTAGCGACAGTGGCACAGTCAGTGTCTTGAAATCAATGTATGGGACACATTAAGAAAATCACAGTGACACTGTTCATGAGCTGAGGTCTTAAAATGGCTATTTTAAAATTTGGTGAAAAATTCCTAAAATGACTGTTTCTAGGGACATGGATATGTTGTTTAATCCACACTTATTGGCAGGTTCCTTGCAGCTTTAAATCTTGCCGGAAGGTCTTCAAGCTGGCTCTTCCGGAGAGGGCTGTGGAGGCCAAGCTAACTGGAAGCAACTTTAAATAAGCTCCTGCAAAACTCAATCTAAATCTATTAAAATCGGCAGTTTTATCTCGTTTTCTTGTAATCGAGGTTACCAACAGAAAAGGGAAAATTTTTTAAGCAGGATGGGTAATCCTAAGCGGGATAAAGCTTCAGGAGGTCCTGAAAAAACAAGGGTTCTGGTGCTGCTCAAACTACGATTAACCGCGAGTGAGGCCTTCTCCCCACAGACAGGGGATCCAAAGAAATGCTGGACTCATTGGGAATTAAACTACAAAAGCTGATCCAGTCGGTGTCTGATCCTTCTCAGAAGGTGGACAGTTTCAATGGAAGAGTACTAATATTAGAGACAGCGATGGATTCACTAAAAGGGGAGTTTCAAGAAGTTCGGACACAAGCCGAGGTTGCTACTGAAGCACAGCATCTGAAAACTCGCCTCATTAGAAAATCGGATCCGCTCAGCCAACCTACGTCTGCTAGGGCTATCAGAGGGGGATCACCCCATCCTATTTGTAAAAGAATGGCTAACGGAAAAGCTGGTGCCTGAAGATTGGAACCCATAGTTGAAATCCAGAAAGTTTACAGAGTTACTCCAAGAGAAAACAACATGGAGTGGAACCATGCTTTTGTTGAGTGGTAACAGCGGGGCAGGAGTTCGGGATCGAATTTTGCAGCCGGCCCGGAGGGCAGGCCCCCTGATGTACGAAGATAAGCAGGTCTGTATCTTTCCTGATGTCAGTTATGCGACCCGACAGCATAGGAAGAAATTTGATGACGTTCGCCGCGTTCTCAGAGAGGCAGGAGTGCCGCATACCATTATTTTCCCAGCACGTCTGAGGATCACCTTTGAAAATAAAATTTATATATTTTCGGACCCTGCAGATGCCGGTAAGTGGGCAGCAAAATTGGCTCCTAAAAGAGACTTTACCGAGGAGCATGATCCCGAGGGGGCAGGAGTGGGAACCTGAGCTGATCGTTCATTTGTGGACTGACTTTATTTGGGGTATGAGAACTGCCTAATACTAATATTTGAACATCAGTCTGTGAATCTACGTGTTAGAGATTCCTGTCATCTGTTGCTTATGAAAAGGAGCAGTTAATTATTGTATCTCACTTTGTACCAAAAGTTTGCTTCCAGGTATATATGGGGAGATTGTTAACCTTTAGGTTTTTCATGGCATTGCAAGGTCCCATAGGGACATTCCAGGTATATATGGGGAGATTGTTAACCTTTAGGTTTTTTTCATGGCATTGCAAGGTCCCATAGGGACAAGCTAACTTTTTGTTCAAGGGATATTATTGGATAATTATTATTTTAGGAGCCTGCCATGAAGCTCTTGGACTTGATAACACAGTAACTTACTGAAACTTTTAATTCTATTTCTTAGTATTAACATAAGGATTCCCCCCAATGTGGTACATATATATAGTGGATGCACTTATAACTGTTATTAAAGGGTTAATAGCCCTATTTGTTGTGTGTCTGGTGGACTGTTCACTGTATGCATTTCCATGATTCTATATGTATGGAAAATATTATAAAAATAAAGTATGAAAAAAAAAAAAAGCTGGCTCCTCCCACCCAGGTGGTAAAACTCTTGGCTCCGCCCCATGACGCCAGATCTTCCTTACCGCTTGGAAGCTCAGGTTCTCCTCTAGTGCTCTGCGTTTAGACTGGATCCTAACTCTTGGTTTGTCGAATTAGTTTTGAAGTTTTCTAAACTCGGTCTTCATCTTCCCTCGCGGCTGCGATGGACAAATCTATTCCTGGCTTTCGGAGGTGCCCTTACGGGCAGAAAATGTCCAGGACGGATCCGCAGTCCACGTGCACCTTCTGCCTTGGCCTAGATCACGACCCGCAGGCCTGTGAGTTGTGCCGCTCTTTCTCAGCCAACATCCTGGATGATCGCGCTGCCCGATTGAAGCTCGGGCGCCCCGAGAAGCGTTTCCCGCCGGTAAAATCAAGAGGCTGGTTGGGTGGTGTCCGGTGGCTGGCTCGGCTGAGCAGCTCGAGCAGATAATTGCCCTCGAGGAGGAGGCGGCCCAGGTTGCATCTTCCTCCTCCTCGGCCGCGACATTTATCCCGCTCTCTCTGAGTTCCTCGTATATGGCTTCATTCAAGGAGCTTTGTCAGTCCCTTTCCACACGAAGAGAGAGAGGGCCATCGGAAGGACATTCTTCTTGGCCCAAGAAGAAGGAGTTGAAGGGTAAGTCCCACTGTCTGCGTTCGTGGGAACGGGAGAGGTCTCCTTCCCCAGACAGCCGACCATCGACTTCAGTCGAAGTTGCAGCTCAGGCCGCTGGCTTCACGGCGTCCCCGTCAGGCCAGCCTGCCGAGACTCCCGTCGACGCAGTCGAGATTTTTCTTGATCCGTTAGACGGGCTGTCGACTGGTGAAGCCGACAACCCTCCTTCACCGGTTCCCCCGATGGAGACCGAGGATCTGCCTGCGCCTTGGGGCCGCAGTCCCGGTTAAAGTGCCGAGCTGAGGAAGGCGGGTGCCCCCGCCTTCCCAGACCGCCCTCTGTCCCCGAGGTCTCTGTCTCGGACTTCATCTCGGTCAAGCCGTTCCCCTGCGACATCGGCGGTCTGATACTAAGTGACGGTGACACTGTTCCTCCTCGTCCTCTTCCTGAGGGAGGCTTTGGCGTAAGTGCATCCATCACGAGGCTTATGTGGCAGTAGTTGCTGTTGTCGGGTCTAAGCCGACTCCAGTCAGACCCGACCATCAAGTGGCTGTCGCCCGAATGACCGAAGCAACCACTCGCCTCAGTCGAGTTGCCATTCAGGAGCCAGTTGCTTCACCGATTGTGGTGGAACCTCCGCCTCCACAACTCGAAGTCTGCGGCACCAACCAAGGATTCTTGGTTGGGTCACGGCTGCCCTACAGGTTGTCAGTCAACCTCACTCGCGACCGTCCCTCGGCAGGTAGGGGTGGCTCAGGGCCGAGGCAGCTCTTCGCAGACTCTTGGAATCTGGCGGCGACTCCTCCCTGTTCCCCAGGCAGGTGGGCCTGGAGTCCTCCGGGAGCCAGTCATTGGAGACGATATCCATTCGTCCTTCTTGGGTCTGTTCACTTATCTTGGAGTCCACCAGGATGCAGCTCGAGCCCGTGTCTAAACGGGCCAAGTATCCCCTGACTGAGATACTGGACCGAGGGGATTCCCCCAAGGAGGCCTTTCCTGTGGCTGAGGCCGTTGTCGGCCCAGCCTTGGAGCTCTGGCAGCGGCCTGCTTCCTGCCCTGCGCCCTCGGCCAGGAAGTATGCGGTCCCTACCGGCTCTTTGCCCGGTTTCTCGGAGCACCCCTCTGCCGAAGGGTTAGTTACCAACAGCGTTTTCCAGCGTTCTGGTAACGCTGTGGATGTGAATAAGCCCCCCAACAAAGAGTCCAAAAAGCTGGACTTTGCCGGGCGCAAGGTGTACACTGCGTCCTCCCTCGACTGCCTCCAACAGGCCAGCTCGGCTGTGCTGATGGCACACTTCTCCCACCCTCTTGGGCTCCCTGGATGAGGTTGTCCCTCATCTTCCGACTGACCTACAGACCACGGTCCGCCAGGTGCGGGACCAGGGTAGAGACGGTGCGTGAGCAGCAGCTTCAGACTGCTCTGGACATAGAGTGATTCCTATGCCAGGTCAGTAGCGACCGCGGTAGCCATGCGCCACATGGCGTGGCTGAGGGTATCCACCTTCACGGCAGATACCCAGCACAATTTAGTGAGGACGTCCCTTCTTGGGACTGACCTCTTCGGCCCTGGGTGGAGGGACACCTCCAGCGGATCGAAAAGTCCAATGCCACCCTGGACTCTGTCACCTCCACCCAGAGGGACAAAGGCCACCGGCAGCAACAGCAGAAGTCCTTTCGTCCTTCGGCCCCTGCACTCGACTGGCCCACCAGCAACAGGGCCAGCAGGCTCGCCCAGCTTCCCAAGTCCAAACCAGCGTCTTCCTCCAACAGGAAGCAAGGAGGTAAAGGCCCATGAGGTCCCTCAGCCGGTTCCTCCTCCAAGCCTGCCCAGTGACGGGTTGAGGGGTACAGCCCCCAGCCTCGTCACTCCCCCTTGGGTTCCCCCTGTGTGGGGACGGCTACGCCACTTCCTTTCCGCCTGGTCTGGTAGAAAAAGAGGTGATCAGGAAGGTGGCGGATCCTCCTCCAGACCCGGGGTTTCTGTCCAGGTACTTCCTGGTCCCAAAACGGACGGGGGGCTGGCACCCCATTCTCGACCTGCACGACCTGAACAGGTTCCTAAGGTCTCGGTCCTGCAGGATGGTCACTCTGGCTCAGATAATACCATCCTTGGAACGAGGCATGTGGTTCTGTTCCCTGGACTTCCAGGATGCGTTCTTTCACGTCCCAATCCATCCGTCTCATCAGAGATTCCTCCGCTTCAGAGTGGAGTGGTCCCTTTACGAGTTCCGGGCCATGCCCTTCGGCCTCTCTCTAGCTCCCAGGGTCTTCACCAAATGCATGGCAGTGCTGACAGCATTTCTGTGGCGCCGAAGGGTCCGGGTGTACCCCTACCTGGACGACTGGCTGATTGCAGCCCCCTCCAGAGCAGAGGTGGAGCGGTCCAGAAATCTGGCCCTCCAGGTTTGCTCTCAGATTAGCCTCCTCATCAGCGAGGCCAGAGTGAACTTCGTGCTAAGCAGGTGATACATTTTATCGGGGCAGAGCTCGACTCTCTTGAGCCAGAACCGGCTCCGGCGGACAGGGCCGAGTTCTTTCCTCCTTTGCCCAATCATTTCTGGTTGAGCGATCACTGTCTGCCCGGGACTTCCCTGCGGCTCCCGGGCCTCATGGCGGCCTGCCCCAGGTGTGGTCCGTTGGGCCCGCGCTGGTACATGCGTCCCCTTCAGTGGGGACTGACCAGCCAGTGGTCACAGCGCTTCGATTCGTTGGGTCAGCTAGTGACAGTGACCCAGGGGATGTGGAACGCTCTCCAGTGGTGGACCGTTCTGGCACATCTGCAGGAGGGCTTCCCGTTTGTCCGCCCTGAGCCGACGGTCTCCCTATCGACCGATGCCTCTCTGGGTTGGGGTGCCCATCTGGGGGAGCACAGAGCACACAGCCTCTGGTCCCCTTGGGAGTCCCGATGCCACATCAACCTGCTGGAGCTTTGAGCGGTTCATCTAGCCCTCACCGCCTTCGCTCCGTTTCTACGGGGTCAAGTGGTTCAGGTCCAGACGGACAATACCACGGCCATGTACTGTCTAAACCAACCAGGGTGGGACGCGCTCCATGCCTCTGTGCAGGGAAGCTCTCTGCATTTGGTCACTCGTGCGCAGCCTGGAGGCGGATCTCCTTGCCATTCATGTGGCAGAGCCTCCAACACCCTGGCCAATGCCCTAAGCCGGATAGGGTCTGTGTCTCACGAGTGGTCTGTCCTGCCGGAGGTAGTACAAGATCTCTTCTCCCTCTGGGGCACGCCTCAGGCGGACCTGTTTGCCTCCAAGGAGAATGCGAAGCTGAGACTGTTTCATGCCCCCCCCCTCAGCAGGGCTCGCTGCAGGGGGATGCCTTCTCAAGGCCGTGGACCCCGGGCCTCTTCTACGCCTTTCCCCCATTTCCCTTAATCCACAAGGTGCTTCTCAAGGCGAGGAGGGACAAGACACAGGTGATTCTGGTAGCCCCAGACTGGCCCTGTCAGTTCTGGTATCCAAATCTCCTCAGTCTCAGCTCCAGGCTCCCGAGGCGGCTTCCAGCCCACCCGGACCTGATCTCCGTCAATCGGGGAAAGTATTCCATCCGGACCTTCAATCCCTGCACCTGGCCTGGTTCCTAAGTGGCTAGAGTTCCAGGCCTTGGGTCTTTCCGATGGGGTCCTCGGTGTCGTTAGGCGTCCCGTAAGGAGTAGACCAGAAAATGCTACACCTTCAAATGGAAGAGATTTTCCATTTGGCGTCAGGAGCAAGGGGCTGGACCCTTCCTCCTGTTCCTTGGCCAGCATTCTGGACTACCTGTGGTCCCTTTCTCAGCAAGGGCTTGATTCGGCGACCCTTAAGGTGCACCTGGCGTACCATCTCTGCTTACCAGGCACGGGCGAGGGAAGCAGTCAGTGGCACAGGAGAAGGTGGTCGGGTGCTTTTCAAGGCCTTGATCACATATCCCCTCCGGTCATGAGCGTCCACCTCCGTGGGATCTACTGCTGGTATTGGCTAAGCTCATGGGCAGGCCATTCGAACCGATGCACAGGTGTGGCGTCTTTCACCTGTCGTGGAAGAGCCGCCTTCTTGGTGGCCATCCGTCAGCCAGAAGGATGGGAGAGCTCCAGGCGCTTTCCATCAAGTCTCCTTATCTGGTCTTCCACAGGGACAAGGTTGTCCTGCGCCCCCACCGGAAATTCCTTCCGAAGGTGGTGTCAGAGTGTCACCTTAACCAGGTGTTGACTCTGCCGGTGTTCTACCCCACTCACACCTTGGAGGCCGAATATAGGCTCCATACTTTGGACCCTAGAAGAGCGCTCACTTATTATAAGGAGCGGATGGCTAAAGTTCGGGAAGAGGTTCGCCAGCTGTTTGTCACGTATGCTGAAGCCGCACCTGGCAGACCTGCAGCCAAGCGGACGATAGGCAGGTGGGTCACCTCTTGCATAGATCTCTGCTATAGGTTGGCGGGCATGGAGCCTCCCAGAGGGATAAGAGCTCATTCTACCAGCATACCAGCTACATCGATAGCTGCTTCCAGGGGCGTCCCTATCCAGGAAATCTGCAGGGCTGCTTCCTGGAAGTCACTATACTTTCATCACCCACTACCACATCGACCTTGAGTCACGCCGGGATGCTGGTTTTGGGGCCTCGGTTCTCAGTCTTCATTTCCCAAGTAAGTATGTCGGGGTTGTCTTGCCTCCCTCCTCCCGGAGAACTGCTAGGAGTCTGCCAGACAGTGTGGATGAACAACATATCCATGTTCCTAGAAATACAGGATCTTATCTGTGTCCAGTCTTCCATTCATCACAGATGGGTACTGGCGGAGATCAGGACCCTGCAGGGAGCCTTTTTTTTTTTTTTTTAAAGGATAGGTAGTCGGCGCGATGGGCGCCGCCCTGGAGGCCGACGTACTACGTGGCGCTCAAGGATTAGCTGTTAGGCTGCGTCGACTCCGCCTGCCTACCAGTTCTTCGTCTCCCGCCATCGAGGTCGCCTCGTGGGAAGCCAACTGAAGAAGTTTTGATAGTTTAATAGTTTTAGGCCTTAGCCTTTCGCATTGTGCGTTCGACAGTCCGTCGGTCTCCTGCAAGTTCTGGGTTCTGCCTCCACTCGACGTCGCCAGTAAGATCTTTCCATTTATTTTAAAGTATAGCGACGTCGAGTCTATTTTTGGTGTTTTTTTCCGCAGGTCATGTCGCGGTCGGAGGGCAAGAAACCTTCTAAGGCAGGGCGGCCCCCTGTGCGTTGGTGCCCAATGCGGCTGCAAGTACTCCGTTACCGACCAGCATGACCGGTGTCTTGCGTGTCTTGGCCCGCTTCACGACATGGATTCGTGCGACGCCTGCTTCTCCATGGACCGCCGCGTCCTAGAACAGCGTGCATTTAAAGTAGGAGTGAGCTCCGCCGACTTTCGAGGTAGGGTTACTTTTCGTCAGGCCAAACCGCCTCTCTCGGCCTTTCCTCCGGGTTCCCTCCGGTTCTACGGACGAGGAGGGAGCCTCGGCTTCTTGTAGCCTAGCCTTGGCGAGGCTCCTCCGGGGCCAGGCGAGAGCGCGCCGTTATGGCAGTCGCCCCTTCGGGGTGAAGCTCCCGGTGTCGCTCCCTGCTGTCCAGAAGGCCGGGTTGATGCCCGTTGGTGAGACGCCATGGCGCAGTTGGCGATGCCGTGGTCCCTGATAGCGCCCGACTAGATCTCTGGCTGTGGGCTGTTGGCGCATTAGCGCTGTGACCCTGGATTGGCATAGCTTCGCCATGTCTCGCGGCGCCGAGGTTGAACACAACGCCGTGAGGCACTTCAGAGTTGTCTGTCGGTGCCGTTGGTGCTCTGGTGCTGCTCGCGGTGCCGAGGCCTAAGCGGTGCCGTGTTCAGCCGCCGAGTCCGCTTTGGAGCCATTGCCGCCGGTGCTGGTGCCATTACGCTTGACACCGAGGGGCCTGGCGGTGTCAGTAAAGCGCCCAGGCTGTTACTGGGGGTTACCGTCGGCGCCCGTCTCTGTTCCTGGTACGCCCCTGGTGCCAGTGGACTTAACGGCGCCCGCGTGGCCTAGCTCAGAACCTTTGGCCGGTGCCCTACCGCCTTCTGTCGGCCCGCTTGCGAGCACATGGATATTGCCAGGTGCCGCGGCCACTGCTTTAGCTACTGGGCGCCCTTGGTAAGGTCGCCTTTCCCTCCGCCCTCCTACCGTTTGGCTTAGGGCCTCAGACTCTACCTCTTCGGAGTGGGACGGGCAGTCACACCCTTCGGGGTTGTCTGCAGAGCAGGGCGAGCCAGTTGTCTCTACGACAAGTTACAGCCAGCCCCCTTCTGAGGAGCGTCAGGTTCTCCCCGAGGTTGGGGTCAGTGGTACTGACCAGTAGGCCATGGTGCGTGCCACCATTGCCATGCAACCTGGCCTTGGAGGGTTCCTTGACCCCTCGGCGGTGGTACCCCTCCCATAGTGTGTCTCGATCACCCAACTTTGGGGCCCATCGGGAAGACTACAGGAGGGGGAGGGTGCTGCTCCCTGGGTCTCCCCTTCGGGAGCAGCCCAGAGCTGCCAGCTACCTAGGTTGTCCCTCTCGAAGACCAGGACCCTCTCGGCCTCTGAGGGGTGTGGGGTCGGTGCATCGGCCTTTCGTTTGGGTCCACCCCGGCCCTGGACTAAGCCGAAGTGCGGACTTCGCCCTTCCCTTTCCAATTCCTTGAGGTCCCATTCTTTGGAGGCAGGACCCGTCCTTCTGAATCTATCTGACCGGTCGCCTCACTGGGGGATTCTTATGGGAGCAGCCTAGGCAGTACCAGCGTGGTTGTACAGCTGTGGGCTCGCGGGTCTTCAGGACACCCTCGCTCGGGTGTCCATGGTCTGCTCCTAGCCTAGAAGAGTCCAGCCGACTTCTTCTCTCGGCTCTGCCCTATCCCTCTGCCGCATTCTCCAAGCGCTCCCAGGCATTCTTGGTCCTAAGCGGCCCTCTCACCTGGGAGCAGTTCAGAAGCCATGTGCTCGGTTCCCTGCCTACGGTAGGGCCATGGACCAGCCAGGTTTTCCAACCTCCCCTGAGCAACCACCCTTGGAGCATGGTGACCTCCAGCTCCTCATCCCCTCTTCTGGGGAGAGAACCATCTGTCCATATCTCTCCTGCCGCTGATCTCTCCAGTATAAGCGGCAATCGAGGATGATGGAGGACCTTCACCTTTCTCCGTGTCGGTCAGCAATCCTGAGCATGCGGGAGACGCCCCTTTCAAGGCGTTTGATGCGGCCACCACCAGTGGTGCCGCCCTGGCCTACTCCCTTTAGGAGGTGTCCATCGTTTCTGGCAGAGGCCCTTCTCCAGTGTTCCTGCCCCTAGGGACCTCAGCCAGAGGTATTACGCTCCCAGGTCTCAGGTTGTATGCCTCATCCGCCGGTCGGTTGGAAGCACCTGGACTCCCAGCCAGGACTTGGCGCCCTCCACCGTGACCGGCCCCAGATCAGGACTCTTTAGTTTTGATTTCTGGGGGAGGAGGACTTTCTACTCGGCACGGTTGCTTCTCTCCATCTCTGCTCATCAGGCCCACTATGCAGCCTACAACAGGTTCTCGTGGTCAGCGCTATGTCACTTCCTAGCTGCTTTGCCTGACTCGGAGCAAACCAGGCAAGCCATTGCTCTCTGCCGCGTGGCCTGGAGCTAGCAAGGCACCAAGCAGGGCATCTTCACGGCGCCAGTGGGGAGCTACCAGGGTAAGTGGGACAGCGATCTGCACCAGGAGATCGGCGTGGCTTCGCCTTTTTTCGGTTGTCACCGCAGCCCGGTAGGGTGATTGCTCCGCTCACCGAGGAACCTATCTCTTTTCCGTGAGGCGGATGGCCGTTTGTGAGCAGCTTCCCCTCCCCTCGAGGCCATCTCGCTCTCCCCGCACTCTGGGAACTCTTCAGGCCCAGAAGGTTCCCTTGGTGTCATCCACTGAGGGCTGAGGGACTCTGTCCCGCCAGGGTACAATGAATCAACCTTCCCCTCGGGGCTTGGTACTCACCATCTGTGATAATGGTGAAGACGGCAACACAGATAAGATATAAAAATTACGTACCTACAGTAATGATCTTTCTGTATATCTTCACTATTCGTCACAATCTCTCCATTCACCTGAGACTTCAGTCTCTGGATCCTCCTCCTCTGTACTACCTGTTTTAGTAAAGTAAAGTTGGACACACACAGTGGTAGTTTCTTCTAAAGGGTACAGTTAGTGCACTCCTTCCCTACTCATATCTTCACTCCTACGGGGTGAGGCTGAGTAGTTGCCCTCCATCTGTTATCCATCTAATTAAAAAAAAAAAGAACTTCCCTTTTTCACAGTATCTTTACAGAGAGTACTGAGTCATTGCCCTGTCCTTCTCCAGAATAACGACTCTGCTTTGGAAAGTATTGCAGATCTTACTTGAGACACAGCTCTTGCAGAGGTTACCATTGGGACCAAGCAGCAGGGCCAAACACCGAAAATTCTGCTTCAGCTAACTACTAGCGCGCCCCGACATCAGTCCGCCTCTGGCGTCAGCGTGGTACAAAGGCGGTCCGCCAATCCCAGTTCTTTTCCGCCCGTCGACAGCTACCTGACCCTTGATTTCCAGTCTAGCCGGACCAGCGTCAATAGTTCTTTTTCGATAAAATTTTCAGAATCTTCAGAACCCATCAAACGAAGTCGCTTGTGGAAAGCAGATCCGTTCAGGACCCCCACCACTCGTCCGGTGCTTAGGCTCAACCACGATACCGGGAGCCTTCTAAAAGGGTTGCAGCCGTACCCACGGATCAGAGAAAGGCTTTATGACGTTTCTTCTGGAACAACTGAAGACCATGTCTCAAGAAGCTCCAGGGTCCACAAACGCAGAGAAGAGAGAAGGCCCCTCCAGGTCCCCTTCAGGGTCCAGTCCGTAGCTCGGTTCAATCTCCCCGGCTGCAATCAAGAAACCTTCTCTCAGGAGAATTCCATGGGCCTTCCTCCCCTTCCAGGGCCTTGGCGAGAAGTCCGAGGAGCACGACACCATCACCACCGCCAAGTCGGTTTCCGGCTCCTCGGTACCAGCGTCGGACTAAATCGGTGCCTCCACAAGGCGCTGGAGCTCACGCCTTTAAAAGGCACTGTAGCCCAGGCATACGGCTCGGCCGTCAGCGATGCGCCCTTCTTCCTGGAGCCGCCGCCGGTCCGACCACGGCATCACCATTACATCCCATCGGACGCGGTGAGGACGGCGCCCGCCCTCACGAAAGAAGAAGGCCCTGTTGCCTCCAGAAGACATCGGTCAGGAGCCTCTGTCGGAGGACCTGAGCAGCCCAGGACCGACAGGCGACCCGGTCCCGTCGGTACTCCCGAACCCTCGCCGTACCAGAGCCCCTGTGGAGCGGCGCGGGACCCGGCGACCGCCACGGCACCCGGGCGTGCGTCGGGGCCTTTCTCTAGTGGTGAAAGATCTGTTCACCTACTGGTGGGATACCATTAAAAGGTGGTTCCCCCTCCTCCTCCTCCTCCTCCTCCTCCCTACTCCGGTTCCTGCCCCCCTCGCTTCGCCGGGGTGACGGGCCGTGTTCCCTCCTCCCGGGGCCTAGAACCCCTCCCAGGGGGCCTGATAGCGGAGGACCTCCGTGGAAATCTCTTCTGGATCACCCAGCCCCAAAGAGATCCAGTGCTCCACCTTTCAGCTGCCACACTGGGAGCCCACCCCAGCGTGGCAAACGCCCCTCGTAGTCTTATTAAAAAAAAAAAACCTGTAAATGCAAAAACTGCCCTCAGCGCTTCTCCCTGCCCCCTTCCCACAACCCGCACTCCACCCATCTGCGACCTCTGCCTCCCCACACCCCCCCAACCCCATACTTACCTCTGGACCTTGGCGACGATCTTCAGTGGTCCGGAACACGCCTGCACCTTCAAAGCCATCACAACTGAGGAAATGCCGTAAGCTGTATAATGGGATAGATAGGGTGTTTTCAGCTTTGCTGCATATCTCAGGCATTTTTGGAATTTTGACACCAATTTTCAACATAGGTTTTTGGGACCTGTCCTCATTAATTCTGTCTCTGTCATGGCGTTAATCGGGCCGGAGGGTGATTTTGGCGTTACTGCGCAAAATCACCTTTTGGGACTGATTGACAAATATGCAGTGTTCATAATGTGGGCCTCAAAAGCCTATGTTGCAAATTTGGTGAAAAGAATTCTAAAATGACTGTTTTACGAGCATGTTGTGCAGTTCCTACGACTCGTAGTTCAAGGGAATTTTTATATTTGCACTCTGGATTTTCAATATTGCCATTTTACCACACCTCCTTATGAGCAGTACAGCTGTCATGTTCAAATCTCGCCCAAAAATGTGTTTCCATGCATGTAGCGACAGTGGCACAGTCAGTGTTCGAAATCAATGTATGGGACACATTAAGAAAATCACAGTGACACTGTTCATGAGCTGAGGTCTTAAAATGGCTATTTTAAAAATTTGGTGAAAAAATTCCTAAAAATGACTGTTTCTAGGGACATGGATATGTTGTTTAATCCACACTTATTGGCAGGTTCCTTGCCGCTTTAAATCTTGCCGGAAGGTCTTCAAGCTGGCTCTTCCCGGAGGGGGGCGCTGTGGAGGCCAAGCTAACTGGAAGCAACTTTAATAAGCTCCTGCAAAACTCAATCTAAATCTATTAAAATCGGCAGTTTTATCTCGTTTTTTCTTGTAATCGAGGTTACCAACAGAAAAGGGAAAATTTTTTTAAGCAGGATGGGTAATCCTAAACGGGATAAAGCTTCAGGAGGTCCTGAAAAAAACAAGGGTTCTGGTGCTGCTCAAACTACACGATTAACCGCAGTGGAGGCCTTCTCCCCCACAGACAGGGGATCCAAAGAAATGCTGGACTCATTGGGAATTAAACTACAAAAGCTGATCCAGTCGGTGTCTGATCCTTCTCAGAAGGTGGACAGTTTCAATGGAAGAGTACTAATATTAGAGACAGCGATGGATTCACTAAAAGGGGAGTTTCAAGAAGTTCGGACACAAGCCGAGGTTGCTACTGAAGCACAGCATCTGAAAACTCGCCTCATTAGAAAATCGGATCCGCTCAGCCAACCTACGTCTGCTAGGGCTATCAGAGGGGGATCACCCCATCCTATTTGTAAAAGAATGGCTAACGGAAAAGCTGGTGCCTGAAGGATTGGAACCCATAGTTGAAATCCAGAAAGTTTACAGAGTTACTCCAAGAGGAAAACAACATGGAGTGGAACCACGTTCTTTGTTGGTGGTAACAGCGGGGGCAGGAGTTCGGGGATCGAATTTTGCAGCGGCCGGAGAAGCGGCCCCTGATGTTCGAAGATAAGCAGGTCTTATCTTTCCTGATGTCAGTTATGCGACCCGACAGCATAGGAAGAAATTTGATGACGCCTGCTGCTTCAGAGAGGCAGTGGAGTGCCGCGATACCATTATTTTCCCAGCACGCCTGAGGATCACCTTGAAAATAAAATTTATATATTTTCGACCCTGCAGATGCCGTGTAAGTGGGCAGCAAAATTGGCTCCTAAAAGAGACTTTACCGAGGAGCATGATCCGAGGGGCAGGAGTGGAACCTGAGCTGATCGTTCATTTGTGGACTGACTTTATTTGGGGTATGAGAACTGCCTAATACTAATATTTGAACATCAGTCTGTGAATCTACGTGTTAGAGATTCCTGTCATCTGTTGCTTATGAAAAGGAGCAGTTAATTATTGTATCTCACTTTGTACCAAAAGTTTGCTTCCAGGTATATATGGGGAGATTGTTAACCTTTAGGTTTTTTTCATGGCATTGCAAGGTCCCATAGGGACATTCCAGGTATATATGGGGAGATTGTTAACCTTTAGGTTTTTTTCATGGCATTGCAAGGTCCCATAGGGACAAGCTAACTTTTTGTTCAAGGGATATTATTGGATAATTATTATTTTAGGAGCCTGCCATGAAGCTCTTGGACTTGATAACACAGTAACTTACTGAAACTTTTAATTCTATTTCTTAGTATTAACATAAGGATTCCCCCCAATGTGGTACACATATATATAGTGGATGCACTTATAACTGTTATTAAAGGGTTAATAGCCCTATTTGTTGTGTGTCTGGTGGACTGTTCACTGTATGCATTTCCATGATTCTATATGTATGGAAAATATTATAAAAATAAAGTATGAAAAAAAAAAAAAGCTGGCTCCTCCCACCCAGGTGGTAAAACTCTTGGCTCCGCCCCATGACGCCAGATCTTCCTTACCGCTTGGAAGCTCAGGTTCCCTCCTTAGTGCTCTGCGTTTTAGACTGGATCCTAACTCTTCGGTTTGTCCGAAATTAGTTTTGAAGTTTTCTAAACTCCGGTCTTCATCTTCCCTCGCGGCTGCGATGGACAAATCTATTCCTGGCTTTCGGAGGTGCCCTTACGGGCAGAAAATGTCCAGGACGGATCCACAGTCCACGTGCACCTTCTGCCTTGGCCTAGATCACGACCCAGAGCCTGTGAGTTGTGCCGCTCTTTCTCAGCCAACATCCTGGATGATCGCTTGCCGATTAGGCTGGGCGCGAGAGCGTTCCCGCGGTAAAATCAAGAGGCTGGTTGGGTGGTGTCCGGTGGCTGGCTTTCGGCTGAGCAGCTCGAGCAGATAATTGCCCTCGAGGAGGAGGCGGCCCAGGTTGCATCTTCCTCCTCCTCGGCCGCGACATTTATCCCGCTCTCTCTGAGTTCCTCGTATATGGCTTCATTCAAGGAGCTTTGTCAGTCCCTTTCCACGAAGAGAGAGGGGCCATCGGGACATTCTTCTCGGCCCAAGAAGAAGGAGTCAAAAGGTAAGTCCACTGTACGCCTGCGTTAGGTAGGAGCGGAAGGAAGTCTCCTTCCCCAGACAGCCGACCATCGACTTCAGTCGAAGTTGCAGCTCAGGCCGCTGGCTTCACGGCGTCCCCGTCAGGCCAGCCTGCCGAGACTCCCGTCGACGCAGTCGAGATTTTTCTTGATCCGTTAGACGGGCTGTCGACTGGTGAAGCCGACAACCCTCCTTCACCGGTTCCCCCGATGGAGACCGAGGATCTGCCTGCGCCTTCGGGGCCGCAGTCCCCGGTTAAAGTGCCCGAGCTGAGGGAAGAGCGGGTGCCCCCCCCTTCCCAGACCCGCCCTCTGTCCCCCCCGAGGTCTCTGTCTCGGACTTCATCTCGGTCAAGCCGTTCCCGCCGACATCGGCGGTCTCGATACTGAAGTAGGCGGTGACACTGTTCCTCCTCGTCCTCTTCCTGAGGGGAGGCTTTGGCGTAAATTACGTCACGCTACGAGGAGCTTATGTGGCAGTAGTTGCTGTTGTCCGGGTCTAAGCCGACTCCAGTCCAGACCCCGGCCATCAAGTGGCTGTCGCCCGAATGACCGAAGCAACCACTCGCCTCAGTCGAGTTGCCCATTCCAGGGCCAGTTGCTTCACCGATTGTGGTGGAACCTCCGCCTCCACAACCGAAGTCTGCGGCACCAACCAAGGATTCTTGGTTGGGTCACGGCCTGCCCTACAGGTTGTCAGTCAACCTCACTCGCGACCGTCCTCGGCAGGTAGAGGGTGGCTCAGGGCCGAGGCAGCTCTTCGCAGACTCTTCGGAATCTGACGACGACTCCTCCCTGTTCCCCAGGCAGGTCGACCTGGAGTCCTCCGGGGGCCAGTCATTGGACGATATCCCATCGTCCTTCTTGGGTCTGCTTCGACTTATCTTGGAGTCCACCAGGATGCAGCTCGAGCCCGTGTCTAAACGGGCCAAGTATCCCCTGACTGAGATACTGGACCAAGGGGATTCCCCCAAGGAGGCCTCTCTCTGTGGCTGAGGCCGTTGTCGGCCCAGCCTTGGAGCTCTGGCAGCGGCCTGCTTCCTGCCCTAAGCGCTCGGCCAGGAAGTATGCGGTCCCTACCGCTCTTTGCCCGGTTTCTCGGAGCACCCCTCTGCCGAAGGGTTAGTTACCAACAGCGTTTTCCAGCGTTCTGGTAACGCTGTGGATGTGAATAAGCCCCCCAACAAAGAGTCCAAAAAGCTGGACTTTGCCGGGCGCAAGGTGTACACTGCGTCCTCCCTCGGCCTCCAACAGGCCAGCTCGGCTGTGCTGATGGCACACTTCTCCCACGCCCTCTTGGGCTCCCTGGATGAGGTTGTCCCTCATCTTCCGACTGACCTACAGACCACGGTCCGCCAGGTGCGGGACCAGGGTAGGACGGTGGCGAAGCAGCAGCTTCAGACTGCTCTGGACATAGGTGATTCCTATGCCAGGTCAGTAGCGGCCGCGGTAGCCATGCGCCACATGGCGTGGCTGAGGGTATCCACCTTCACGGCAGATACCCAGCACAATTTGGCGGACGTCCCCTTCTTGGGACTGACCTCTTCGGCCCTGGAGTGGAGGGACACCTCCAGCGGATCGAAAAGTCCAATGCCACCCTGGACTCTGTCACCTCCACCCAGAGGGACAAAGGCCACCGGCAGCAACAGCAGAAGTCCTTTCGTCCTTCGGCCCCTGCACCTCGACTGGCCCACCAGCAACAGGGCCAGCAGGCTCGCACTTGGCTTCCCAAGTCCAAACCAGCGTCTTCCTCCAACAGGAAGCAAGGAGGTAAAGGCCCATGAGGTCCCTCAGCCGGTTCCTCCTCCAAGCCTGCCCAGTGACGGGTTGAGGGGTACAGCCCCCAGCCTCGTCACTCCCCCTTGGGTTCCCCCTGTGTGGGGACGGCTACGCCACTTCCTTTCCGCCTGGTCTGGTAGAAAAAGAGGTGATCAGGAAGGTGGCGGATCCTCCTCCAGACCCGGGGTTTGTGTCCAGGTACTTCCTGGTCCCAAAACGGACGGGGGGCTGGCACCCCATTCTCGACCTGCACGACCTTAACAGGTTCCTAAGGTCTCGGTCCTGCAGGATGGTCACTCTGGCTCAGATAATACCATCCTTGGAACGAGGCATGTGGTTCTGTTCCCTGGACTTCCAGGATGCGTTCTTTCACGTCCCAATCCATCCGTCTCATCAGAGATTCCTCCGCTTCAGAGTGGAGTGGTCCCTTTACGAGTTCCGGGCCATGCCCTTCGGCCTCTCTCTAGCTCCCAGGGTCTTCACCAAATGCATGGCAGTGCTGACAGCATTTCTGTGGCGCCGAAGGGTCCGGGTGTACCCCTACCTGGACGACTGGCTGATTGCAGCCCCCTCCAGAGCAGAGGTGGAGCGGTCCAGAAATCTGGCCCTCCAGGTTTGCTCTCAGATTGGCCTCCTCATCAACGAGGCCAAGTCGGAACTCGTGCCGAAGCAGGTGATACATTTTATCGGGGCAGAGCTCGACTCTCTTCGAGCCAGAACACGGCTCCCGGCGGACAGGGCCGAGGTTCTTTCCTCCTTTGCCCAATCATTTCTGGTTGGGCAGTCACGCCCTGCCCGGGACTTCCTGCGGCTCCCGGGCCTCATGGCGGCCTGCACCAGTGTGGTCCGTTGGGCCCGCTGGTACATGCGTCCCCTTCAGTGGGGACTGACCAGCCAGTGGTCACAGCGCTTCGATTCGTTGGGTCAGCTAGTGACAGTGACCCAGGGGATGTGGAACGCTCTCCAGTGGTGGACCGTTCTGGCACATCTGCAGGAGGGCTTCCCGTTTGTCCGCCCTGAGCCGACGGTCTCCCTATCGACCGATGCCTCTCTGATGGGTTGGGGTGCCCATCTGGGGGAGCACAGAGCACACGGCCTCTGGTCCCCTTGGGAGTCCCGATGCCACATCAACCTGCTGGAGCTTTGAGCGGTTCATCTAGCCCTCACCGCCTTCGCTCCGTTTCTACGGGGTCAAGTGGTTCAGGTCCAGACGGACAATACCACGGCCATGTACTGTCTAAACCAACCAGGGTGGGACGCTCCATGCCTCTGTGCAGGGAAGCTCTCTGCATTTGGTCACTCGTGCGCAGCCTGGAGGCGGATCTCCTTGCCATTCATGTGGCAGAGCCTCCAACACCCTGGCCAATGCCCTAAGCCGGATAGGGTCTGTGTCTCACGAGTGGTCTGTCCTGCCGGAGGTAGTACAAGATCTCTTCTCCTACTGGGGCACGCCTCAGGCGGACCTGTTTGCCTCCAAGGAGAATGCGAAGCTGAGACTGTTCTATGCCCGCCCCCCTCAGCAGGGCTCGCTGCAGGGGGATGCCTTCTCAAGGCCGTGGACCCCGGGCCTCTTCTACGCCTTTCCCCCATTTCCCTTAATCCACAAGGTGCTTCTCAGGCGAGGAGGGACAAGACACAGGTGATTCTGGTAGCCCCAGACTGGCCCTGTCAGTTCTGGTATCCAAATCTCCTCAGTCTCAGCTCCAGGCTCCCGAGGCGGCTTCCAGCCCACCCGGACCTGATCTCCGTCAATCGGGGAAAGTATTCCATCCGGACCTTCAATCCCTGCACCTGACGGCCTGGTTCCTAAGTGGCTAGAGTTCCAGGCCTTGGGTCTTTCCGATGGGGTCCTCGGTGTCGTTGAGGCGTCCCGTAAGGAGTAGACCAGAAAATGCTACACCTTCAAATGGAAGAGATTTTCCATTTGGCGTCAGGGCAAGGGGCTGGACCCTTCCTCCTGTTCCTTGGCCAGCATTCTGGACTACCTGTGGTCCCTTTCTCAGCAAGGGCTTCGGTCGACGACCCTTAAGGTGCACCTGGCGGCCATCTCTGCTTACCAGGCACGGGCGGGAAGCAGTCAGTGGCACAGGAGAAGGTGGTCGGGTGCTTTTCAAGGCCTGTCACATATCCCCTCCGGTGCGAGCGTCCACCTCCGTGGGATCTACTGCTGGTATTGGCTAAGCTCATGGGCAAGCCATTCGAACCGATGCACAGGTGTGACGTCTTTCACCTGTCATGGAAGACCGCCTTCTTGGTGGCCATCACGTCAGCCAGAAGGATGGGAGAGCTCCAGGCGCTTTCCATCAAGTCTCCTTATCTGGTCTTCCACAGGGACAAGGTTGTCCTGCGCCCCCACCGGAAATTCCTTCCGAAGGTGGTGTCAGAGTGTCACCTTAACCAGGTGTTGACTCTGCCGGTGTTCTACCCCACTCACACCTTGGAGGCCGAATATAGGCTCCATACTTTGGACCCTAGAAGAGCGCTCACTTATTATAAGGAGCGGATGGCTAAAATTCGGAAGAGGTTAGCCAGCTGTTTGTCACGTATGCTGAAGCGCACCTGGCAGACCTGCAACCAAGCGGACGATAGGCAGGTGGGTCACCTCTTGCATAGATCTGCTATAGGTTGGCGGGCATGGAGCCTCCCAGAGGGATAAGAGCTCATTCTACCCGCCATACCGCTGCATCGGTAGCTGCTTCCAGGGACGTCCCTATCCAGGAAATCTGCAGGGCTGCTTCCTGGAAGTCAGCACATACTTTCATCACCCACTACCACATCGACCTTGAGTCACGCCGGGATGCTGGTTTTGGGGCCTCGGTTCTCCAGTCTTCATTTCCCAAGTAAGTATCGGGGTTGTGCGCCTTGCCTCCCTCCTCCCGGAGAACTGCTAGGAGTCTGCCAGACAGTGTGGATGAACAACATATCCATGTTCCTAGAAATACAGGATCTTATCTGTGTCAGTCTTCACCATTCATCACAGATGGGTACTGGCCGGAGATCAGGACCCTGAGGGAGCCTTTTTTTTTTTTTTTTAAAGGATAGGCGGGTCGGCAGCATAGGCGCCGCCCTGGAGGCGACGTACTACGTGGCGCTCAAGAGATTAGCTGTTAGGCTGCGTCGACTCCGCCTGCCTACCAGTTCTTCGTCTCCCGCCATCGAGGTCGCCTCGTGGGAAGCCAACTGAAGAAGTTTTGATAGTTTAATAGTTTTAGGCCTTAGCCTTTCGCATTGTGCGTTCGACAGTCCGTCGGTCTCCTGCAAGTTCTGGGTTCTGCCTCCACTCGACGTCGCCAGTAAGATCTTTCCATTTATTTTAAAGTATAGCGGCGTCGAGTCTATTTTTGGTGTTTTTCCGCGAGTCGTATGGCGATCGGAGGGCAAGAAACCTTCTAAGGCAGGGAAGCGGCCCTCTGTCGTTGGTGCACCAATGCGGCTGCAGGTACTCCGTTACCGACCAGCATGACCGGTGTCTTGCGTGGTCTTGGCCCTTCCACGACATGGATTCTGCAGCGCCTGCTTCTCCATGGACCGCCGCGTCCTAGAACAGCGTGCATTTAAAGTAGGGTGAGCTCCGCCGACTTTCGGGGGTAGGGTTCGCACTCGTCAGGCCAAGCCGCACTCTCTCGGCCTTTCCTCCGGGTTCCCTCCCGGTTCTATACGGACCGAGGAGGGAGCCTCGGCTTCTTGTAGCCTAGCCTTGGCCGAGGCTCCTCCGCGAGCGGGCGAGAAGGCGCCGTTATGGCAGTCGCCCTTGGGTGAAGGCTCCTCGGTGTCGCCTCCTGCTGTCCAGAAGGCCCGGGTTGATGCTGCTGGTCGGGCCTTCGCGCAGTCTCCGCGGTGCTGTGGTCCCTGATGGCGCCCGACTGCCTCTGGCGCTGGGGTTTTGTTGGCGTTATTCACAAGGCCAGACCCTGGATTCAAGGCCGCCGCCATGTCTCGCGGGCGCCGAGGTTGAGCACAACGCCGTGAGGCCTTCAGAGTTGTCTGTCGGTGCCATGGTGCTCTCGGTGCTGCTCATGCGGTGCCGAGGAGCCTCATGTGGTGCCGTGTTCGCCGCCGAGTCCGCTGAGCCATTGCCGCTGCTGTGCTCGGTGCCATTCGCGGCACCGAGGGGCCTGGCGGTGCGCCGGGCCCCAGGCTGTTGCTGGGGGTTACCGCGGGCCGCTCTGTTCCTGGTACCGCCTCTGGTGCCAGTGGACTTGACGGCGCCCGTGCTGGCCCTGGCTCAGGACCTTTGGCCCGAGGTGCCTCTGCCGCTTGTCGGCCCTTCTGCTATGGGCTGTGGATGGCACGGTGCCGCCCGCCACTGCTTTGGCTACTGGCCCTTGGTAAGGTCGCCTTCCGCCTCCCACCGTCTTGGGCTTAGGGCCTCAGACTCTACCTCTTGGAGTGGGACGGGCAGTCACACCCTTCCGGGTTGTCTGCAGAGCAGGGCGGCCAGTTGTCTCTCATGACAAGTTACAGCCAGCCCCTCTGAGGAGCGTCAGGTTCTCCCCGAGGTTGGGGTCAGTGGTACTGACCAGTAGGCCATGGTGCGTGCCACCATTGCCATGCAACCTGGCCTTGGAGGGTTCCTTGACCCCTCGGCGGTGGTACCCCTCCCATAGTGTGTCTCGATCACCCAACTTTGGGGCCCATCGGGAAGACTACAGGAGGGGAAGGGTGCTGCTCCCTGGGTCTCCCCTTCGGGAGCAGCCCAGAGCTGCCAGCTACCTAGGTTGTCCCTCTCGAAGACCAGGACCTCTCGGCCTCTGAGGGGTGTGGGTCGGTGCATCGCCTTTCGCTTAGTCCACCCTGCCCTGGATTTTGCCGGTGCGGACTTCCGCCCTCCCTTTCCAGTTCCTTGAGGGGTCCCATTCTTGAGTGCAGGGACCGCCTTCTGATCTATACGCCCCGGTCGCCCACTGGGGATTTTGCGGGCGCAGCTCAGGCAGTACCAACGTGGTTGTACAGCTGTCGGCCGTGGAGCCTCCGGGACACCTCCTGGGTGTCCATGGTCTGCTCCCTAGCCCTGGCAGAGGTCAGCCGACTTTCTCCTCGGCTCTGCCCCTCATCCCTGCTGGGTTTCTCCCAGCCCCAGGCATTCTTGGTCCTAGCGGCCTCCTCACCTGGGGAGCAGTTCAGAGCGGTGGCTGCCTCGGTTCCCCTGCCCACGTTAGGGCCATGGACAGCCAGGTTTTCAACTCCCCTGAGCAACCACCCTTGAACGCATGACTTCCAGCCCTTATCCTCTTCTGGGGAGAGGAACCATCTGTCCATGTCTTCTGCCGCTGATCTCTCCGAGTATCAGCTTTCTGAGGATGATGGAGGACCTCACCTCTCCTGTCGGGCAGCAACTTGAGCATGCGGCGCACGCCTTTCTAGGCGATTTCCGTGGGCCACCTTGTGGTGCCGCCTGGCCTGCTCCCTCGGGAGGTGTCTGCCTGGCAGAGGCCTCCAGTGTTCCTGCCCTAGGACCCTGGCCAGAGGTATTGCGCCCCGGAGTTCCAGGTTGTATGCCTCATCCGCAGTCCGGATTGAAGCACCTGACTCTGACGGGCTTCAGGCCCATCGTGACCGCCTCAGATCAGGACCTTTGATTTGATTTCTGGGAGGAGGACTTCACTGCACTGTTGCTTCTCTCCATCTCTGCTCATCAGGCCCACTATGGTGCCTGCAACAGGTTCTCGTGGTCAGCTTATGTCACTCCTGCTGCTTTGCCTGACTCGAGCAAACCAGGCAAGCCATTGCACTCTCTGCAGGGCCTGAGCTAAAGGCACTGTTAAGGGCATCTACGACCAGTGAGGTAGCTACTAGGGTCGAGGACAGCGATCTGCACCAGGAGATCGGCGTTTTCGGTTTTCCCGGTTGTTCCCTTGTCCCGGGTGAGGTGGGATGGTTGGCCACCGGGAACCTATCCTTCCTAGGGGCGAGATGACGTTGTCGCATCTCCTCTTCTCCGGGGAACCTCATCTGCCTCCCCCCTCGGCCCTTCAGGCCCAGAAGGTCTCCCTTAGTGTGTCATCCACTGAGGCTAAGGACCTGTCCCTTGGGTACACGAATCAGTCCTTCGGGGGTTTGGTACTCACCATTCAGATGAATGTGAAGACTGACACAGATAGTATAAAAATTACGCACTCACCTGTGAATTATGATCTTCTGTGACCACTGTTGTCTTGTCTGCCTGCCATCCCCTGGGGCTTCAGTCTGGATCCTCCTCCTGTGCCTACCCCTGTTTTTGAGCTGGGTTGGGACACAGGGTGCTCCTCAGGGCAGTCGAGTGGCACCTTGTTACTACATATCTCACTCCTACGGGAGAGCTGTGTTGTTCCATCTGTTATCCATCTAATTAAAAAAAAAAGAACTTTTTTTCACCAAGTATTTTTGAGAGTATTGAGTCCTGTGCCCTGTCCTTCCAGAATAGCCGACTGCTTTTTGGGTATTGCTAGATCTTACTTCAGACAGTTTTGTGCAGGTTACACCAGACCGGGCCGCCAGGCGCCAGGACCCTACTGAAAATTCTCATTGGTTATTCATACGGGCTTCGACCAGTCCGCCTGACGCCAGCGGTATAAGGGGCGGTCCCGCCAGATTCTGAGTTTTTCCCTGCCGTCGACTTAGCTACCTGACCCTTCGGTTACTAGTCTAGCTGCGACGCTTGAATAGTTCTTTTCGAGATAACTTTTCGAGAACTTTAACCCATCCACAAGTGCGCTTGTGGAAAGTAGATCTGCTCATGACCCCCACACGGCCTGGCGTCCGGTGTTTAGGCCGAGACACACCGCCTGTCCTTCTGCTGGTTCAACAGCCGTATTCGATCCGGGCCAGAAGGCTTTGTGTGCTTGAGGAACAACTGAAGACTATGTCCCAAGGGGAGCTCCAGGGTCCACAAGCACGCGAGTAGAAGGGAGAAGGTCTTCCAGGTCCCTTCCGGGGTTCGAGTCTCGAGTCGTCTGAAATCTCGCTGCAATCAAGAAACCTTATCTCAGGAGACTTCGCCAGGCCTTCCTCCCTCCAGGGCCTTTGCGGTCCGGGAACATACTATCACCACCGCAGTCGGTTCCCGCCTCGGTATTCGACGCCAGGTCTTCGTCGGGCTCCACACAAGACGCTGGAGCTCACGCCAAAAGGCTTAGCTCAGACGCCGCCTCGATAGCCGTCAGTCATGCCTTGTTCTCCGTCGTCCGCCGACTTCATCTACCAGCCATTACATCCCATCGACGCCGGAGGGTACCGGCGCCTCCTGAAAAGAAGAAGGTCCTGTTGCCCGGATCACATCGGGCAGAGCCCCATCGAGGAGGACCTGAGTAGCCTATGACCAGACGGCGACCGTCCTGCCGGTATCCAGGAACGTTATTACCAGAGCCCTGTGGAGCCGACGCTGATTCGCCGCGATCCCCACCGCACCCGGCCGCCGGCTGGCCTTTCTGTGGAGGTGAGATCTGTTCACCCACTGGTGGGATACCATTAAAAGGACATGGTTCCCTCCTCCTCCTACTCCTCCCCTCCTCCCACTCCGGTTCCTGCCCCCCATCGGGCCTGTAGGCTGCTCCCTCCCGGAGCTAGAACCTCCCCAGGGGAGACCTGATAAACGGAGACCGTCGAACCTCTCTGATCACCCAGTCTCAAGAGATCCAGGAGACTGACGCCTTTCAACGGAGGACACGATCAGACTATTCCACCCTAGATCCCATCCCACTCTCCATCCCTCTCCGGACCCACGGATGCCTAGATCTCTCCGATGATCCTCGCCTTGATATTATGAGACATATACAGAATATGTATGATTGAAGACTTAGACCCTAAAGAGTACTGCCTCGCCAAATATCTTCGGGAAAGGACCCTGGGTCTGTGGGGTACCACCCTTGGTTGGCACTTTGTGGTCGCCACGGCCGTGAAGGCCTCCACACTGCCTCCCGGGCGACCGAAAGCTGATCGCTTGTACAAGGCCCTAAGGACGTCATTACTTGACGCAGCATCCTTGTCCGATTCCTGTCATCACACTCACATGACCGTCACAGAGGCCACAACATTTGAGCACTTGCCACGACCAGAGTCCAAACAACTGACGATTGTAGGCGACGATGCTCGCCACCTGCGCCTATCAGATCCTTGAACTATTTAACCCATGGTTCAGTTCCAACGCTAGGAACAGGGTCTGGAAGCGGTGAGTGGTTGCCGGTGAGCAGAAGGAGGGATGCTTTGCCTCCGCACGGGTTCAGACGTACCTGTTAAGAGCTGTGGGGATCCTCTGACTCATCGCCCGAGCAGCAGCTTCTGTTGGCTCGAGACACCTTGGCTGCGCTCGTTGTTTACCCCGATTCCAAAGAACATCTTGAGCCCTTTTGAGGGAGAAGTATTGTTTGGTAATCCTGAAAAGATCTTACTAAACTCCAAGAGGTGGAGCTGTGTAAGGTCGGTTCAGGCTATGTATCGCTTTGCTTGGTTCCTCAGAACCAAAGCGCTGAGGGCTGAGAGGGGCCAGACCCATTCGCTGCACCTCAGAGGGGCTCTGTCAGAGCCCAGGCAAACACTCGCCAGCCAGCCATGTTTCCCAGGCAGGCCCAGCCAGCGGTCCATCTGCCACAGCCTGACCTTTTCGGCCCTCCCCAGGATCAGCGGAGTTTATGGTCGTGATTATGTAACTTCCTGCCGGGATGGTGGCCACCGACAGGTGTGTTTCAGTTGGTCAGTCTAGCCACTTTATAGAATTCGCAGGAAAGCCACCGAGGCCTTGCTCTCCCGGTATCAGCGCACAAAGCCTGATCTGGTAAGGATCACGGCCACGAAGGGATATAGAGTACGCCCTAGAGTCCAGAGGACTAGATAATCTTCTGACATAAGCCCACCACTCATTCACATTAGTGGGATTGCGCTCGAGGCACTAAGACCCATCGAGCAAACTTTTGTTGGAGGGTGTGAGAGACTGCACCAGAGACACGGGTCATGAGCAGCGGTTTCGAGTGTAGTGACCATCTCGCGACGACCCAACCGTTTCAGTTCTTTTTTCCTGCTGGCCGAAAGTGGCCAGTGACGACGTGCTTCCTAGTGGGAGTCAAATCAAACTAGCGTATAGTTTTCAGTTTGTTTTTTTGTAACATTATCACGATAGTAGTATCGCTAGTTTTATTCTATTTTTCAGAAATTTTTCTATTTAAATTTAACTTTCTTAAGAAGTCTCGTCTACTGGACGGAGTTTCACCATGAGCAGGTCAGGTGACTTAGGAGACTTCGAAAGCTGTTCAGTCAGCCGGTCCGTCAGGCTCCTTCTCAGCGGGTTGACTACGGTCAGTCCGATGCCTGGGGATGGCGTTCCCGCCGCATAAAACAACGGTCGTTCTGGCGCCTGCTCGCCTCAGCTCTTCGCCCAGGTCAAAAGAGTAGGCATCACCGAGGTCGCCTGGTGTGTTCGCGGTCGACGTCGGTTATTGCTAGTTGCCGCCCCTTCGAGTCGCCAGCTCGATAACGCCGCTCCCGACATCGAGCCTCCTCGCCTATAGGTAGGGCTCCAGGAGCAGTTTCATCGTGGCCGCCTATGGAGCGATGGGCTGGAGGTTGGTTCTTCTGCCTGGCTCGTTACCCGGAGCCCCTCGGCCCGGCGACTGTGGTAGGGCGTTGACCTCCAGTCGCGGTGCTTCTTCGGGCACACCTGCAGTTAGCCTCACATGGTTGCGCGAGGCCTCACCATGCCCTTATCTCCTGGTATTTTCCTTCTGTTTTCCAGGTTCGGGTCGCGCCTTTCGGGTCTGGGTCACGTTGCTGGGTCGCTGACTGTGGCGCCTCTGCGGTGCGGTTTCTCGGCGCGCGGTGGCGCCATTTCGTGCGCCGCTGGTGGTGTTGATCGGCGCGCTGCTCGCGCGCTGCTGCTGCGTTGCCGCGGCGCGTTGCCGGCGCGCTTCGTGACGTCGTCTGTGGGCGCTGGCTGGGCTTGCCCGCGGCTCCGCTGGGCGCGCGGGTCACATGCTCTTGCGCCTGTGGCGCCCTCGGTGCCGCTTCAGCCCGTTTTGTTGCCCTGCCGCAGCCCTTGGGACTTTCCTGTTTTCTGCCATTTCCTCCTCTCCTAATTTTCACTCCTTTCCTGTCCAAACAGTCCTTTCTGGACCATCAGGAGATGATGTTGAGCCTGACCCAGACCTTCGGTTGGGTGATGAAGTGGAGGAAACAGGATCTTTCTTTGCTACAGAGCCTGTGGTTGAGGACCTGTCCTTTAAGTCTCTGTTGAAGAACCTGGGATCCACTCTTTCTCTCCAGACTACAGACATCGATCCTGGGAAGATATTAAGACTCCAGTATCTTCATGCTTGAGATCCCTCTGGATTTGACTCCTCGATTCAGCCTTCCTTGAGCCTTTGTCTCAAATGGTATGGAATAACCCTGCTCTTATTCCCTCAGTGGCTAAATCCATTGATAAGAAGTATCTAGCTCCCAAGGATGGTCCCATTTGGCATCCCAAGCCTTTGGAAGTCCTATTGTAGTCCTGGCAGAGAGCCAAAGTCGTTCTTCCTCAAACTACTACAGCTCGACCTATTAACAAAGTCTCGTAGATTTATACATTAGGTAAGAGAGTCTTTGCTGCCTCCACTCTAAGTATGCGTTTGCCAGTTATCAGGCTATTTTTCTCAGTATGAGTATATCCTGTGGCACTCTATGAAGAATGGTTGAAGCTCTTCCAGATTGGATTCAAGTCAGAGCTTTTTCTGACGGCCCGTTGTGGAGGTATTGAGTCCATCAACCAACAGGTCAAAGCCGCCATGGATGCTTTTCGACACTGCTTCTACTAGCTCAGCAGCCGGGGATTTGTGCCATTTCACCTAGCTGCAGTGCTGCAGCTTCGCATTGATGCTCAGCAGCGGGTGATGGCGCTGCCTTTGATGGCTCCTTTCTTTTGGCCCTCAGGTGGAGCAAGCCTTAGAGGCCACTCAGAAGACCAGATCGCCAATATGTTGGCCAGACCTCCGCCTGCCCTCTCGGGGCATGTGAACAGACGTCTGTTCATAGTCGTCAGTCCTTTCGAGGCAGAGGCAGGGGGAAGTTTGCATAAAAGCCAGCCTGCCCAACCTCAAGAAGGCCTTGGCAAGCGCGGGGACCTAAAGCTCCAGCTGGTCGTTATCGTGGGAAGTTCCATCCACTCTGCCGAGGTGGAACTTTCTCCTCAGTGGGAGGTCGTCTGATGTACTTCTACAACCAGTGAAGTCCACCAATACCTCAGACAAATGGGTTCTTCGGTTAATTCGCCGAGGTTAGCTCTCAATTTCTTAGAACCCCCAATTGTCCTCCTATACGAACCCAGGTTGTCGGCCTCTCAGTCAGATCTCCTCACCGCTGAGATCCAGGGCCTTCTGAACAACAGGGCAATAGAACTGGTGCCCCGCATCTCACCGAAACACAGGTTCTACTCATTACTTTCTGGTTCCAAAGAATTCTGGGATGCGCCCATTCTAGACCTCAGAAAGTTAAACAAATTCCTCCCCAGGAGAAATTCAAGATGATTTCCTAGGTTCCCTGTTACCCTTGCTGCATCAGCACGACTGGCTGGCCTCTCTGGATATGGGATGCTTACCAGCATATCCCGTCCACCCCGACCACCGCAAATTCCTCAGGTTTGTAGCTTTGGGTCAGCATTATCAGTTCAGAGTCCTGCCCTTTGGCTATCCTCGGCGCCGCGAGTTTTACAAGTGTTGTTGTGCAGTTCTCGCGGGCGCATCTCAGGGAAGAATCCGGACTCCGAGTGTTTCCCTACCTGGGCGATTGGCTTCTCCAGGCCCTTCCGGCCAAGGGACTTTGAAGCCGTTAAGCGACTACTGCCGTCTTCTCACGTCCATGGGAGTTCTGCTGAATTTGAAAAAATCTCAACTGCAACCCTCCCAGAGGCTCCTTTTCATAAGGACGCTCTAGACACCTCTTCAGCGAAGGCTTTCCTTCCAGAGGACAGAAGACTCACATCCTTCAGATGGCCCGCTACATCAGGGAGAACCAATCGGTTACAGCTCTCGATGCAGCGCATGTTGGGTCTCATGGCGTCCCTCGGTCTTCATGTGTCCTCTGGCCGACTGCAGCATGAGAACCACCCAGTGGATGCTCTCCCTCAGTGGTCCCCGACCTCTCACCCTCAGTCTTATCCCATCAAGGTGACGGAGCCCTTTAAGGTCTCTCACCTGTGGTCTCAAAGAGCAATCTCCTAGAAGGATTCCCTTTGCTCCCCGGATCATCCAGATCTCCATCACCACCAGATGCATCGCTACTGGGATGGGGAGCTCACTGTCTCTCCTCCACACTCAAGGTGTATGGACTCAGTTCGAAACTCATCTCCACATAAATGTCCTGGAGATGAGAGCGTCCTCTACGCAATCCGAGCTCTGAAGGATGTCCTTTGTCACAAGAACATTCTCTTCAAACGGACAACAAAGCAGTGATGTATTACATCAATACAAGGGCGTTCTTATTCCCTTCTGTAGGAAGCAATAGGGTGTGGGAGGTGCTTGGAGCATAAGTCTCTGATTCTGCCGCTTATCTGCCAGGTATACAAAACGACCTAGCAGATCACCTCAGCAGAACGAGGCAGACCCTCACGAGTGGTCTCTCGATCCAGCCGTGAGCTCGGTCCCTGTTCAAGAGTGGGGACTCCAGACCTGGACTTACATCCCACTCACGCAAAACTGCCTCTCTCTGCTCCAGAAATCCAGGGCCTGGCATTTTCTGTCAGGATGCGTTCGGGCTACTTGGGTGGACAGGCGGCTTTCTTCGCCTTTCCACCACTTCCTCTAATCCAGAGAGTACTCCTCAAGTTCGAGTCTCAGGGGACCAAGATGATTCTCATTGCTCCTTCCTGGCCTCGCAACTATGGTTTCCTACTCAACAGTATGTTGGCAGCCTCTCGAGACCACTTCCTTTGCAAATCAGTCTTCTGACTCAGGGTTCGTTGGTCCATCCCAACCTGAAATCACTTCACCTTCATGCTTGGCTCCTGAAGAGATAGAAGTGAATCGGTTCAACGTCTCTCGGAGAGTCTCAGACATCCTTCTGGCTGTCGAAGCCAGCCACCTTGAAAACGTACGCCAAAATGGAAACGTCTCTCTGGTGTGCAAAATCCTCTTGGAATCTCTCTTTCCTGTCCTCCTAGAAAGGTTCTGAGTATCTTTTGGACCTATCAAACTTAGGGTCTTCAATACTCCACAGTTAAAGTTCACCTTAGTGCTATCTCAGCGTTCCATGAGCGTGTTTCTTCCTTAACTCTGGCTCAGTTACCTATGGTGAAGAGATTTCTAAGGGATTCTCCATACCAGACCCTGTTAAGCGTCCAGTTGCAGCCTGGGACATTAACCTGGTGCTGGACATGCTCACTCGGAAGCCTTCGAACCCTTAGCTACCTGTGAGCTAAAATTTCTTCCTGGAAGACTGCCTTCCTGGTGGCCATTACCTCAGCCCGAGGGTCTCTCAGAGATACATGCACTGGTTGGGACCCTCCAGATACTGTATTCCATAAGGACAAGGTAGTTCTCCGACTCATCTAAATTTCTTCCCAAGGTTGTGTCAGAATTCCATCTGAACCAACCTCTGGTACTTCCCGCTCTATCATTAATTTCCAAAATGAAGGGGAACGAGCTCTTCATTCCTTGGATGTTAAGAGAGCCTTGCGGTTCTATTTAGATAGAACCAAGGATGTTCGCAAGACTCAGCAACTGTTCGTTTCTTTCAGCGACACCCGGCTGGGTCAACCTGTCGCTATTAGATGTATCTCTTCATGGTTAGTGGCATGCCTTCGTCATTGCTATTCCATGGCTCAAGTTAAATTAGAAGGTAGAGTGTACGCTCACTCTACTAGGGCGGTCGCGGCATCCCTAGCGAAATTGCAATGTTCCAATTGCAGATATATGCAACGCCGCTACCTGGAGCTCAGTGCATACTTGTTCATACACTATGCACTGGATGTTCATGCCAGGCGCATTCCGCATCGGCAGAACTATCCTTAATGGGCTTCTATCTAGACGCAGGAGCTCTGGCTTTCCTGCCGCCTTTTGGGGATTATCAGCTGGTACTCTCCACTAGTGTGAATGAGTGGTGAGACTTATGTCCAGGAAGATAGGAAAATTACGTACCTACCGTAATTCTTGATCTTCTTGGGCAGTCTCCACCACTCATTCACACGCCCACCCTCCATCCCCGAGCTCACCGCTGTATTGGTCTTCACTCCCTCAAATCTTTAGGCCGTGAGGACTTCTTTGCTGACCCTTCTTACACGGGTCATCATCGGACTATCTTATGTCCGTTTTTAATGTTGGCTTCACTCTTTTTCGTTAGTTGCGCTGCACCTCCTTGGTAAAAGGTACTGAGGCGGTTGGAGGTCGTCGCCGAGATGGTCATTACCGCTCGAGCCGCTGCTGTGGCGCCGTGTCTCATGCGCCGTCTCTCCGCCGACCCTCCAGCAAAGTTTGCTCGATGGGTCTTAGTGCCCGCGCCAATCCCACTAGTGTGAATGAGTGGTGGAGACTCGTCCAAGAAGATCAAGAATACGGTAGGTCGTAATTTTCCTCTATTCCACTTCTTCCTGGTTCCCAAGAAAACAGGGGACCTCCGTCCAATCTTGGACCTCAGCGACCTCAATGTGTCGGCACTTACAAGAGATTCCGCATGGTGACCCTTCCGGGTCTTATCCCCATGCTCAAACAGGACGCCTTTTTGCGCCTCTAGACATGCAGGATGCCTACCTGCACATCCCTATGGCTCAGGCGCACAGGAGTGTTCCTGCGCTCGAGTTTCTCGACCACCACCTTCAGTTCCCAGCCCTTCCTTTCGGACTGTCTTCGCACCAAGGGTCTTTACCAAGTGCATGGCAGCGTGTCTCTGAGGGACAGGGCCTCGTGTTCCGATACCTGGACGACTGGCTTCTCATGGCCGCCTCCAGAGAGGCGTTGCTTCTGCATCAAGAGCACCCAGGATCTGTTCGATCCCTGGGCATCCTCATAAATTACGAGAAGTCTCTCCTGGTCCGTCCGGAGAAACTGCAGTTCATAGGAGCAGTTCTGGACACTGTTCGGGAAGAGCCTTTCTTCCGGCCGACAGAGCGGGAGCGATCAGATCCTCATAAGGGACCTATCATTAGCAAGGTTGTACCTGCCAGGTCGGTCCTTTGCTTGCTCGGACACATGGCTGCGGCCATTCCTACTGTCCTTTCCAAAGACTCCACAGCATTACTCAGTGGATGCTCAAAGTGCAATGGGACCAAAGGCAAGACCACTTGCAGCATCCGGTCAGACTCACGAATTCAGTGATTCAAGACTGGCAGTGGTGGCTAGCCCCAGGGTCGCCTCATCAGGCGTCCCTGCTCATTGCGCCGCCCTGAGGTCACCCTCACCACAGACGCTTCCGGTCTTGGGTGGGGGGCACACCTGGACGGGGTAAAGTCCCAGGTACGTGGACCCAGATGGAAGCTCACCTTCACATCAACGTGCTGGAAATGAGAGCGGTCCTCTATGCCCTGCAGGCCTTTCAGTCAGTTATCCCACCGTGTACTCTTCTACTTCAGACAGACAACACGGCGGTGATATATTACCTCAACAAACAAGGAGGCGCACACTCTTACCCCCTTTGCAGGGAGGCCATGAGAGTGTGGGATTGGGTAATCAGACACGGCGCGAATCTGATCACTGTGCACGTTCCCGGAGTGGACAACACGGTTGCAGACGGCCTGAGTCGTTCTCAGGCCAGAGTCCACGAATGGGAGCTCCTTCAAGAGGTATCGGAGGATCTGTTTCTTCGATGGGGAACCCAGATCTAGACTTGTTCGCCTCCCATCCAACGCAAAACTGCCCAATTTTGCTCGCTAGATCCAGGGCCTGGTGTTTTCTGGCAGACGCTATCCTCCTCCTGGGCCAACAGATTCCTCACGCTTTCCTCCTTTCCCGTTGATCCAGAGAGTTCTTCTCAAACTGCGCAGGGAGCACGCAATAATGATCCTGGTGGCCCCATTTTGGCCCAGACAGATTTGGTTCCCTTTGTTGATTCAACTATCTCGGGAACCCCCGCTCCCGTTGCCGCTCAGCTCCCACTTACTGTCTCAGGAGAAGGGTTCACTTGTCCACCCGGACCTACGTTCCTTGAACCTGCATGCTTGGCTCCTAGAGACATAGCCATTTTGCAGCCACGGGTCTCGTGAAGAGGTTGCAGAAGTCCTTTCTGCAGCCAGAAAGCCGGCAACGCATGCGACGTACGCCATGAAATGGCGCCGTTTTTGTGTATGGTCGCGAGCACGCGACCTTTCCACTTTAGGTTGTCCTGTGGGAGTAATATTAGAATATTTGCTCTCCCTCTTTCATTCGGGTCTAGCCTACTCCTCTATTAAAGTGCACCTCTGTGCCATTTCGGCTTACCACCTCCCGGTGGGAAATCGTACAGTGGCTCAGGTGGACGCCTCTCGGGAATTTCTTAGGGGAGTGTTTCACCTTAGGCCTCCTATTAGAGACCCTGTGCCTCCATGGGATTTGCTTTTTGTTCTTGAACAGCTCACGCTTCCCCCCCTTTGAACCTGCCGCGGATTGCGAGCTACGTTTTCTGTCGTGGAAAACGTTGTTTTTAGTTGCTGTTACCTCGGCAAGAAGAATTTCTGAACTTCACGCTCTCATGTGCAAAGAGCCTTATTTAGTTTTCCACCGGGACAGAGTATCCCTGAGGACGAACCCTAAATTCTTGCCTAAGGTGGTTTCTTCACACTGAACTAGGATTCGACCTTCTGGTCTACTTCCGAACTACTCTAATAGAGGAGAGGCTCTGCTCCATACCCTGATGTTTACCGCAGCCTGAGGTTTTACTCTCAACAGAACTCAGTCCTTTCGTAGTTCTGAGCAGCTTTTCATTTCCTTCTCTGAGAGAATGATGGGCCAATCAGTATCCAAACAGTCCCTTTCTCGCTGGCTTGTCCAGTGTATTTCTACTGTTATGGTATCAAACAAAAGCCCTCCCGGGTACAGTCCGGGGTCATTCCACTAGAGGGTGGCTACTTCCTTTGCAGCGCTAAAATGTTTCCACTTCTGCTATATGCGCTGCAGCACTTGGAGTTCTGTGCATACTTTTATCAGGCATTATAGCCTGGACACGCCTCTCTGAAGGGCTGGTTTTGGTTTGGCGTGCATTCAGGGTCTCCTGTCCTAGGTTCTGGACCTGGTATTTATCCTTTATTTTCCTCCTCCGGATTTTCTGACAGCATTACTGCTTGGGAATCAGTCCTAATGGTGTAACCTGCTGCAAGAGCTGTGTCTCGAAGTAAGATAGTACAGTTACGTAAGAACTTACCGTAACAGTAGATTTCGAGAACAGCTCTTGCAGCAGATACCTTCCCGCCCACCTTCCCCTTGAGGAAGTATGGCTCAGTCTTTCTGAGCAGGTATTGTTATCTTTCTGTCTTCTGACGCAATCCTAGGTCTCCCATTTTGATGTCAGCCTCGTGCAAGAAGTCTCCGGCGGAGAACTGGGGAATCTGGGGGACCGCCTCTTTTGTACCACGCCTGACGCCGGAGGCTGGACTGACGTCGAATAACCCCGCCTGTAGTTAGCTAGCTAGAATTTTCCTGTCCTGGCGCCTGGCGGCTTCGGTCCCAATGGTGTAACCTGCTGCAAGAGCTGTTCTCGAAGATCTACTGTTACGGTAAGTTCTTACGTAACTGTACTTTATTCTGTGCCTTGAATTCTGGCAAATGAGCTTTGCTACTTCTTGAAGTTCCTATACAGTCTGGTGACGGACAAGGGTCCTGGATCCTTGTTACCTCTCACTCTCTCTTAAATTCTCTCTCCCCCCCCTTCCCTCCCTTCTTCCTTTTCCAGAGATTGGGGCCCCTACCCAATCCCCTTAGTCTTCCTTCCTCTATGCTGTCCTCTCAGTCATTATTTCTCCTTTAGTTCAGTTTTTCTTCCTTTTCTGTCCCTTGGACTCTCTTGTCCCACCCTCCATCCCTTCCCTTACCTCTCCGGCGACTCAGAACTGGTAGGCAGGCGGTCGGCGCAGCCCTAGCGGCTAATCCTCGGCGCCACGTGCGTACGCTCGGCCTCGGCGGCCATGCTGCCGTCTCCGCCTATCCTTAAAAAAAAAAAGCCTCCCGCGGGGTCCTGATCTCCAGCCAGTACCCATCTGTGATGAATGGTGAAGATACACAGAAAGATCTTAATTACGGTAGGTACGTAATTTTTATTTACTCACCTGTAACAGAAGTTCTAGGAATGGTGTATGTTGTTCATCCACACGATCCACCCGACCTCCCCCAGCTTTGACGCACAACCTGGCTTCCAGCGGGCTAGATCTGGCGTCATGGGGCGGAGACGAGAGTTTCAAAACCCGGGTGGGTGGGAGGAACCAGCTTGAAGACCTTCCGGCAAGATTTAAAGCGGCAAGGAACCTGCCAGACAGTGTGGATGAACAACATATAGCATTCCTAGAACTCATGTTACAGGTGAGTAACCTGTATTTACTTAGCAGGTAGAATAAAAAAAAATAAGTATCATATATTAAGCTATAGTCAATAGGCAATTTATGCAAATTGTGCAAGGAAAGGCAGAGAATGTAATCCACTGGTTATCCAGGAGATACAGTAAAAGTGCAGTGTATGTAAGGAACAAGGCAGAGAAGCTATCCAGTTGGTTTCAAAGGAAAATACAATTTAAAAATGCAGAGTTTGAGTGTAGTGGAACAGGGAAATGTTGTCCTCAAAACACAGGTCAGGAAGAATAGAGAAAACCCAAGAGCAGTTGTAAAATTCCACAAAAGTGTTTTTCTGGGAGTGTGGATATGCTGCTCATCCACACTTCTTGGCATGTCCCTTTCTCCTTTAAATCTTGCCGGAAGTCTTCAAGTTGGCTTCTCCCACCCATCCAGGTGTTATAAACCTCGGCTCCACTGCATGACGCCAGATCTTCCTTTCTGCTGGAAAATACAGGTTCCCTCGTACTTCACAGCAATTTGTAGACCCTTGATTCAAAGCGTCTGTTTTTACCACAACTTACCTTAAAACTCGTTCGAGTTAACAACTCAGATAGTAGCTCATCGGACATGGAGAATAAATCTGCTCCCGGATTTCGCCAGTGCTCCTGCGGCCAGATGATGTCACGCACCGATCCCCACCTAACGTGCGTCTACTGCCTAGGTGTCGGACATAACACCTCCACCTGCACAGTTTGCCTGGCTTTCCATTCCAACGTCCTGGAGGACCACTTGGCACGCCTAAAACTGGGAGACCGGAGAAAAGGAACCCGCGGTAAATCGAAGGAGGGCGAGGTGGGCGGTTTCGTGTGTCGTGATCCCGAGCAGTTGGAGCAAATGAAAGCTTGAGGAGGAAGCGGCTCAAGCTCCGGCCAGTCAGAGCTTTTTTGTTCCTCCGAACCTCAGTTCCACCTTTTTGGGCTCATTCAAGGAGTTGTGCCATTCTCTCCCCACCAGGGGTGAGGCGCCCCTCAGACTCGCACTCATCCCGCCCTCGGAAGAGGGGCAAGGACCCGAAGTCTTCATCCAAACGAAGACGTTCTTGGGACCTAGAAAGGTCCAAGTCCCAGGAACACACGGTCTCGACCTTGGTCGAGATCAAATGCTCGGCTGCCGGCTTCACGGACCTTCCCTCTGGCCAAGAGACTGAGGAAGTGGCCGACGAGATTGAGATTTCTCTCAACCTAATCGACCCCATTTTCCCCACTCCGGTCGACGATTCTTTGGAAAGAACTCCGGTCCTTGTCTTTCCCGATGAGGTGACCCAGCCCGCTGGTGTCCCCATCGGAAGCTATTCGGACCTCTCTTTTCACTGACCCGGTATCTCCCAGTTGATCGGGCAGACTTCCTCGATCACGATCAGGTCCAGAAACCTTTGGCGAAAAAGATTCATAAGCACTCTAAAAAGAGATATTGCTATGATTCTCATCCTCCTCGAGAGAGAGGCTTCACTGAAACTCCGAGTTATGAGGATCTTATGTATCAGCTGATCTTAACCAGGCAGAAGCCGGCTCCATCATCTACCCCCGCCATCAATTGGCTACCACCTCCTGGGCCGACGCCAATCCCTCCAGAACTGAAGCCTTCAGTTCTCCCACCCGCAGGGCCGTCCCGTATTCTGGCTAGGCCCTTCTCGGTCTCTCCACCGATTCTGGTGGAACCACCACCTAAGCAGCCTCAGGGAGGGGCTCCCTCAAAGAGGACCATACAGACACCGGGCTTCCCTGATGTCTGCCCATTATGGTTACTCCATACCGCCCCTGGCAGATCAAAGGGGACGTAGGTGGGAGACCGTTGTACCACGACTCCTCGGACTCGGACGTCACAGGACTGCACTCCCATCCTGGGGATGATGAGTCCTCCATGGCAGGTTTAGAGGAGGGTCCCTCCTCCTTTCAGGGCAATCTCTACCTGATCTCCAAATCTACCACAATGCCTCTGGAGTATATCCAGAAAAAGGCGGAGTACCCCCTTACGAACATCCTAAAAGGGGGGGTTACCCTGACGGAGGCCTTTCCAGTGGCCGAAGCCATCACTGGCCCGTTCCTTGAGCTCTGGCAGTGCCCAGCACCATCTGCCCGCATGCGGTGCCCATGGGGTCCCTGCCGCGATTCACAGAACACCCTTCGGCTGAAAGCCTGGTGACCACTACTGTGTTTAGACGTACCGGTAGCTCAGTCGACACAGACTGACCTCCGGACAAGGAGTCCAAAAATATGGACCACTCTGCCTGCAAGGTCTATGCTGCCTCCTCCTTAGGCCTTCATCAGGCCAGTTCGGCCATCATTATGGCACGCTTCTCTCATGCCCTCCTCGGGTCATTAGATGAAGTCCTTCCTCATTTCCCGGCAGACATGCAGACCACGGTCAAGCAAGTCCATGATCAGGGCCGTGCTGTTGCAAAACAGCAGCTCCAGACGGCACTAGACATCAGGGATTCCTGTGCCCGCTCTTTAGCAGCCGCAGTGGTCACTCGCCACAGGGCCTGGCTGAGGCTATCCTCCTTCTCAGCGGATACCCAGCACAAGTTAGCTGACGTTCCTTTCCTTGGCACCGACCTGTTCGGTCCGGGAGTGGCCGGCCACCTTCAGCGTATCGAGCAGTGCAATGCCACCTTGGATGCTACATCTGCAGAAGGTTCTTCAGGCAAGAACCAGCAGGAAAGAAGAAGCCATTTCGGCATTCTTCCCTTGTGGTCAGGCAGCCCTCCTATCAAGGAGGCCAGCAGCAGGCTCAGGCTTGGCCCCACGGCCCAAGCAGGGTCCTCAACAGCCCCGTAAAGGAGGCCGAGGCGCTGGTCCAGGAGCCTCCTCCTCTAAGCCTGCTCAGTGACGGGTTTTGGGTTGCCACCCCTGCACCTGTCACGCCAGCTCTGGGTCCTCCCGTGGGGAGCCAGCTCCACCACTTTCATTCCGCCTGGTCTGATATCACTTTGGACAGGTGGATTCTCAAAGTGGTCAGTCGGGGACTGCCTCTAGAGTTCGAGCAGTCCCCCCCCAGCCGAACCCGCGCCCCTCGGGAGGAGAGGATCTCTGCTTGCACCCAGTCGGCTCTTTGAGACGACATAGCTCAGCTGCTCCACAAGGAGGTGGTAGCTCCAGTGCCAGATCTTCCTACAGACCCAGGCTTCCTGTCCAGGTACTTCCTGGTGCCCAGGCGGATGGGGGTTGGTGCCACATCGTAGATCTCCACGACCTGAATCAATATCTGTGGTCTTTCACCTTCCGGATGGTAACTCTGAACCAGATCATACCACCCCTGGAGCGAAACATGTGGTTCTGTTCACTGGATCTACAGGACGCATTCTTTCATGTCCCAATCCAGCCATCCCATCAGCGGTTCCTCCTCTTCAGGATCGAAGGGACCCTGTACAAGTTCCGAGCCATGCCGTTGAGCCTGTCATTTGCCCTGCAGGTCTGCACGAAGTGCATTGCAGCGGTGGTAGCCCATCTTCGGCATCGAGGAGTACGAATCTGCCCTTATCTCGATGACTGTCTCTTGGCAGGATCCTCCCTTCAGGAGGTGGAGAGGTCCAGGGATCTGGCTCTCCAAACGTGCTCCCAACTCGGCCTCCTGATCAACAAAGCCAAGTCGGAACTCGTGCCTGCTCAGGCGATGGGCTTCATCGGGGCAGAGCTCGGCTCCCGGTGGACAGGGTGAAGGTTCTCTCCTCCTTTGCCCGATCATTTCTTGTTAGGCACTTGCGCCCTGCCTGGGACTTTCTGCGCCTTCTGGGTTACATGGCAGCGTTCACCTCAGTGGTCCGTTGGGCCAGGTGGCACATGCGCCCCCTCCAATGGGAGCTGTCCGTCCAGTGGTCTCAGCGCTACGGTGATTTCGATCAGCTGATCACTGTGACCCAGAAGATGTGGGACACTCTCCAGTGGTAGACCGCCCCAGACGGTTGCAGGAAAGGATCCCGTTTGTCCACCCCGAGCCGACAGTCGTCCCTACGACCGATGCCTCTCTCATGGGCTGGGGAGCCCACATGGTGGACAACAGGGCCCATGGGTTCTGGACCCCCGAGGAGTCCCAATGCCGCATCAGAGTGTTGGAGCTCAGAGAAGTCAGACTGACACTGTCGGCTTTCTCGCCTTAGCTCCTCAACAAACAGGGCGGCACACACTTCCGTTTGCTGTGCAAGGAGGCACTCCACATCTGGACCCTTGTAAGTCGACTGGAGGCGGATCTTCTAGCCATCCATGTGGCAGCAGTCTCGAACCATCTGGCGGATGCTCTCAGCCGCATAGGCCAGATGTCCCACGAGTGGTCTCTCCATCCAGAGGTAGCTTACAGTCTGTAGTGGACCTGTTTGCCTCCCGGGAAAATAAGCTGAGGCTGTACCATGCCCACCTCCCTCAGCAGGGCTCGCTGAAGGGGGATGCCTTCTCGAGGCCGTGAACCCCAGGCCTCCTCTACACCTTCCCTCCATTTCCCTTGATCCACAAGGTGCTACTCAAGGTGAGGAGGGACAAGGTGAAGGTAATCCTGGTAGCCCCAGATTGGCCGCAACAGTTTTGGTACCCAGATCTCCTCAGCCTCAGCTGCAGGCCCCTGGAGTGACTTTGTACACGCCCAAACCTGATATCATTGAACCAGGAGAAGGTATTCCATCCGGACCTTCAATCCCTGCACTTCGTAGCCTGGTACCTGAGTGGCTGGTGTTCCAGGCCTTGGGTCTTTCCGAGGATGTCTACACCATGGTGGAGGCATCTCATAAGGAATCGACCAGGAAATGTTATGTCTTCAAATGGAAGAGATTTTCCATTTGGTGTCAGGGTAAGAGTCTGGACCCCTTATGCTGCTCTGTGGCTAACAGTCTCGACTACCTTTGGTCTCTCTCCAAAGGGGGTCTGCGGTCATCGACCCTTGGGGTGCATTTGGCAACGCGTGCTGGTTTTTGGGCCTCGGTTCTCCAATCTTTATTTCCCAAGTAGGGGTGTGCGCCTTCCCTCCCTCCTCCCGGAGAACTGCTTGGAGTCTGCCAAGAAGTGTGGATGAACAATATGTCCACGCTCCTAGAAGAGCAGGTTACTCACCTGTAACAGTAGTTCTAGGAGTGGTATATGTTGTTCATTCACACACACACACACCTGACCTTCCCGGCTTTAGGCGCACAACCTGGCTTCCAGCAGGCTAAGATCTGGCATCATGGGGCAGAGCAGAGGTTTATACCACCCGGGTGTGTGGGAGGAGCCAGCTTGAAGACTTCCAGCAAGACTTAAAGCGGAAAGGAACATGCCAAGAAGTGTGGATGAGCAACATATACCACTCCTAGAACTACTGTTACAGGTGAGTAACCTGTTCATTTGTTCTTTCAGTAACATAACATAAAACAAACCTGTTTAAAATAACTATTTACAGAACCAAATAAAATCTTTTGTAATAAATCTTTCTTGGAAAAAAAAAATCTCCCTTGCAGCTCAGCTCAGCTGATTTTATAAGACTTATTCAACCCCCATCCTTTGTAACCATTCTGTTCTTTGTAAATTTCAATAGCTGCTTAGAACATTGAGAACTTCCTTAGGTCCCCACAGCCTTTGCAGAAGGCTCAGGCATTTGCACTCAGATGATCTCTAGCTTTTTACAGTCATCTCAAATCACAAATATATACATTTCAACAATAACACCAGATATTTTCTATACAAACGTGATCCCATTATCAGTTTCATTTCCTTATATTGATTTGCACATGTTCTTATTAGCAGATATAGATATGCAACGGAGGAAAAACAGACAGCAAGAGAAAACTGAGACACAGTGAGAGGCAAAGGATTGCAAGACTGTTAGGGTTGATCAAGTCCGAAGTCTCACAGGAAAATTTGGTTGTGCAACCAGGGAAAAGGAAAGAATACAGATCCTTGCATTTAAATACTTTCTCCCAAAACAAATGGGACAGGGTCCTAATCTTATCTGTGTCGATCTTCACCATTCATCACCTTTGGGTACTTGGCAGGAGGTCATGACCCCCGGGAGCTTTTTTTGGGGGGGGAATGGGCGGAGTCGACGCACCATCTGCACCGCCTTTGAGGCTGACGCACTGCGTGGCGCTCATGGGTTGGTCGCTGGGTGTTGTCGACTTCGCCCTCCCGCCAGTTCTTTGTCTCCCGCCATCGAGGTCACCTCGTGGGTAGCTGTGAGAGAGAGAAAACTTCTTAGAGGCGTACTTTTGTCTCGAAGCCTTTGTGTGTTGCAGTTCGTCGACTCCAATTCGTCGACTCCGTGTCGCAGTCTGTCGGTTCTGAGTTTATCCTGCTGGTTCTGTTCACTCTACTTGACTTCGCCTGGTAAGACTGTTCCTTATTTTATTTTGCGACATCGGGTCTTGTTTGGTGGTGTTTTTCCCGTAGGTCATATCTTGGTCGGAGGGCAAGAAAACTTTGAAGACGGGACGGCCCCCCATGTGTCGCTGCCCATGCGGCCGTAAGTACTCCGTTACCGACCAGCATGACCATTGCCTCGCGTGTCTTGGCCCGCTAGACGACATGGATTCATGCAACACCTGCTTCTCCATGAACTGCCGTGTCATCGAGCAACACGCGTTGAAAGTGGGACGAGCTCCGCCGACTTTCGCGGGACGGGTGCGCGCATTCATCGGGCCAAGCTGCGTTCTCTTGGCCTTTCCTCTGGGTCCCCTCCTGGTTCTATACAGACTGAGGAGGAGGGGACCTCTGCCTCTTGTAGCCTAGCCGTGGCAGAGGCCCCTTCCGCGGTGCAGGAGGCCCAGTCTGTTCCCCCCGGGGGACAGCCAGGAGGCATTGCTTTGGCAATCGCCCCTTCGGGGTGAAGGCTTCCCCGGTGTACCCTCAGCTCGGAAGGCCTGGGTCGGCTATCTGTTGGCGCCGTCTTGGGCCTCTGCGCCATTCACGGCACCATGGACCCTGATGGCGCTGTTGTCGGTGCTGGTCCTTTGCTCAGCACCGTTGCTGTCCAGTCCGTTCGCGGCACCGATGGTGCTGGTAGCGCCGTGGGAGGCTCTACGGCGCCATCCCTGACTGTTTCTAGTCCTAGTGCCGTCCGCGTCACCATGGTTGAGCATGATGCCATGTCCAGCTCTGGAGCCACTCGCGGCTCTGAGCTTGGATACAGCACCATGGGGGTTTCAGAGCTCAGCACCGAGAGCACAGTCGAGGCCATCATCAGTGCTGTGCTGTGGGGCAGGGTGGCGTCGTGGGGGTTTCTGACCTCTGCGCCGAGAGCACAGTTGGGGCCATCGTATGCGCCGTCTCTGGTCTCAACACCATGGGCCGAGTCGGCGCCATGACAAGCTCCGGCTCCGAGGCTGCTGCCATCGTTGGAGCTGTGTCTTTTTATGGCACCATTCGCGGTGCAGCTGGGGACGTCGGCACTGACTCTGGTGCGTCTCGGTATCTTCCTGGACATAAGTCTCCACCACTCATTCACACTATTGGGATCTGCGCCGGAGGCACTAGGACCCATCGGGAGCAAACTTTTTGCTGGGGTCGACACCAGAGATGGCGCCATGAGGCATGGCGTCAGTAAGCACTAGCTCGCTGCAATGACTATCTCGGGGCCGACCTCCAACCGCCAGTTCTTTTTTTTCCCCGCCGCCGAAAGTGCGCTTTCAGTAACGACGTCGCTCGCCTGTCGGGAGTCAAACTTCAAACTAGCAGCATAGTTTTCAGTTTATTTTTTTGTAGTATTATCTCGATATAGTATCGCTTAAGTTTATTTTATTTTAATATACAATAAAGAAGTCTCAGCCTACTTGACGGAGTCGACCATGAGCAGGTCAGGTGACGGTAGGGAGACTTGGTATGAAAGCTGTTCAGTCAGTCGGGCTGGGTCCGGTCCGCCTCCTTCTCCCGAACGGGGGTCCGACAACGGTCAGTCCAGTGCCCGGGGATGGGGCGGTCTCCGGAGGCATAAACAAACGGTCGTGCTTTCGCACCGTTCGCCTCGAGCTCTTCTTCACGCCCACAGGTCTAAAAGAGAAGGCATCACTGAGGTCGCTCGCTGATATGTCTGCACGCCGACGCTCTGTTATCGTGGTTGTCGTCTCCTCCTTCGGAGTCGCCAACTTCTGCTTCCGTAGCCGCGTCTTCGGCACTCGGTCCTACCCCTATTGGTAGGTCTTCAGATGAGCAGTTTCATCAGTGGGCGCTCTTATGGAGCAATGGGCTCGGAGGTTGGTTCTGCTACCTGGCTAGGTTGCCCTGGACGCTCGGCTTGTCGGCGACCAGGTAGGGCGGTTGGACTTTCCTGGTCGCGCGGCACCTTCCTCGGTGCCGACGACTCCGCGCTTGGGTGTTTCCCCCCTCACATGGCTGCGGCGCAAGGGGCCACACCGATGCCCTTATCTCCTGCTTTTTCCTTCTAACCATGTTTTTCAGGGTCCTGGATGCTTTCGGCGCCGTCCACAGGCGTCAAGGCTTGGCGCCTCTTTTCAGCGTCATAGGCTTGGCGCCGTTCATGCGGCGCTATGGAGCTTGTCGGCACCATCCGCGGCGTCTGGAGCTTGTCGGCGCTGTCTCAGCGCTGCAGCCTTCTCGGCGCTGTGCCTCCTCGGGCCGCGCTGTTCTTCGCGCCTGCTGTCCCGTTTGCCTCCTCGGCGCCAGGAGCTCTCAAGGACTCCTCTTTCCTCTCAATTCTTCCTTCCTCTTCTGTGTTTCACTCCTTTCCTGTCCAAACAGTCCTCCCTGGACTATCAGGAGATGACGTTGAGCCTGACCCATCCTTCGGCTGGGTGATGAAGTGGACGAAGCAGGATCTTTCACTGCTACAGAGCCTGTGGTCGAGGACCTGTCCTTTAAGTCTCTGTTGAAGAACCCTGAGCTCCACTCTTTCTCTCAGACTACAGACATCGATCCTGGGAAGCTGTTAAGACTCCAATATCTTCATGTTTCTGAGATCCCTACGGATTTGACTCCTCGATTCAACCTTCCTTCGAGACGCTGTCTCAAATGGTATGGAATAATCCTTCTCTTACCCCTTCGGTGGCTAAATCTATTGATAGGAAATATTCAGCCCCCAAGGATCGTCCCATTTTGGCATCTCAAGCCTTTGCGGATCCTATTGTAGTCCTGGCAGAGAATGATAAGGTCATTCTTCCTCAAGCTACTACAGCTCGACCTATTAACAAAAAGTCTCGTAAGATTGATACATTAGGTAAGAGAGTCTTTGCTGCGTCCACTTTAAGTATGCGTATTGCCAGTTACCAGGGCTATTTTTCTCAGTATGAGTATATCCTGTGGCACTCTATCAAGCAAATGGTTGAAGCTCTTCCGGACTCGGACTCTAAGTCAGAGCTTCTTCTGACCATTACCAGAGGTATTGAATCTAATAACCAACAGGTCAAAGCAGCCATGGATGCTTTCAACACTGCTTCTCATTCAGCAGCCGCGGTATTGTGCACGCCATCACTCCTGGCTGCGTGCTTCGGGCTTCACGAATGATGCACAGCAGCAGGTGATGGCATTCCCTTGACAGCCTGTGATCTTTTGGTCCTCAGGTAGAGCAAGCTTTAGAAGCTACTCAGAAGACTAGGTCGCCATTGCTTGCTCTGACCACCTCCTACCCCCTCGAGGGGCATGTCGGTAAACATCAGTTTCATAATCGTCAGTCCTTTCGAGGCAGGGCAGAGGAAGTTTCCATAAGAACCAACCTGCCCAACCTCAAAAGAAGACGCAACAGAAAGCGCAAGGGCCCAAAGCGCCTAGCGCTACCCTATGAGTTGCCGGCCCAAGTTCCATCTCCACTGCCCGAGGTGGACTTTTCCTCTCCGGTGGGAGGTCGTCTGATGCACTTCTACAACCAGTGGAAGTCCATAACCTCAGACAAATGGGTCCTTCGGATAATTCGCGAGGGGTATTCTCTCAATTTTCTGGAGACTCCTCCCAAACGACAACCCAGGCTGTCAATCCTTCAGTCAGACCTTCTTGCCGCCGAGATCCAGGGCCTTCTGAACAACAGGGCAGTAGAACTGGTGCCTCTGCATCAGCGAAACACAGGGTTCTACTCCCACTACTTGCTGGTTCCAAAGAAGTCTGGGGGTATGCGCCCCATTCTAGACCTCAGAAAGCTAAACAAATTTCTCCCCAGGGAGAAATTCAAAATGATTCTCTAGGAACCCTGTTACCTTTGCTTCATCAACACGACTGGCTAGCCTCCCTGGACATGCAGGACGCTTACCAGCACATTCCTGTTCAACCGAGGCATCACAAATTCCTGAGGTTTGTGGCTCTGGGTCAACACTATCAGTTCAGAGTCCTGCCCTTTGGGCTATCCTCGGCGCCGCGAGTCTTTACAAAGTGTTGTGCAGTTCTCGCAGCGCATCTCAGGAAGCTCGGAATCCGAATGTTTCCCTACCTGGACGACTGGCTCCTAGCAAGCCCTTCCAGACAAGGGACCATGGAAGCCGTTCAGACAGCCTCTCGCCTTCTTACGTCCATGGGAGTTCTGCTGAATCTAAAGAAGTCACAGTTGCAGCCCTCCCAGAGACTCCTTTTCATAGGGACTCTACTGGACACCTCTTGCGCGAAGGCTTTCCTTCCAGAGGACAGAAGGCTCGATATCCTTCAGATGGCCCGTTACATTGGGGAGAACAGATCAGTTACAGCTGTCTCAATGCAAGGTATGTTAGGCCTCATGGCATCCTCAGTGTTCACTGTACCCCTAGCTCGGCTACACATGAGAACCACCCAATGGATGCTCAGTGGTCCCCAACCACTCACCCACAGTCTTATCCCATCAAGGTGACAGAACCCTTACAGAGGTCTCTCACCTGGTGGTCTCAAGAGAGCAATCTCCTGGAAGGATTTCCCTTTGCTCCTCTGGATCATCAAATCTCCATCACCACAGACGCATCGCTAACGGGATGGGGAGCCCATTGTCGCTCTCTCCACACTCAAGGTGTATGGACTCAACTCGAGGCCCAGCTTCACATAAATGTCCTAGAGATGAGAGCCGTCCTTTATGCGGTCCGGGCTTTGAAGGACATCCTCTGTCACAAGAACATTCTCCTTCAAACGGACAACAAAGCTGTGATGTATTACATCAACAAGCAGGGCGGTGCTCACTCTTACCCCTTATGCAGGGAAGCGATGAGGGTGTGGGAATGGTGCTTGGAACACAAATCTCTAATTCAGGCGGTCTACCTGCCAGGTGTACAAAACGACTTGGCGGACGGTCTCAGCAGAACAGAGGCAGATCCTCACGAGTGGTCTCTCGACTCAACCATAGTTCACTCACTATTCGGAGAGTGGGTAACTCCAGATCTGGACCTTTTTGCATCCCCACTCAACGCAAAACTGCCTCTCTTCTGCTCCAGAAATCCAGGGCCTGGCATTTTCTGTCAGGATGCGTTCAGGCTGCGGTGGACAAAACGCTTTCTTTACGCCTTTCCGCCTTTTCCTCTAATTCAGAGAGTACTTCTCAAATTCGAGTCCCAGGGGACCAAGATGATTCTCATTGCCCCCTCTTGGCCTCGACAACTATGGTTTCCTCTACTCAACAATATGTTGGCAGCCCCTCCAAGACCACTCCCCTTGCAGATGAACCTGTTGACTCAGGGTCCGGTGGTCCATCCCAACCTGAGATCGCTTCACCTTCACGCTTGGCTCCTGAAGAGGTAGAAGTGAACCGGTTCAATGTCTCTCGAAGAGTTTCAGACATTCTTCTGGCTGCTCAGAAGCCAGCTACTCGGAAAACTTACACGTCTAAGTGGAAGCGTTTTTCGCTCTGGTGTGCAAAGTCCTCTTGGAATCCCTTTTCCCGTCCACCAGACAAGGTTTTGGAGTACCTTTTGGACTTTTCAAATTCAGGTCTTCAGTACTCTACAGTCAAAGTTCACCTTAGTGCCATTTCAGCGTATCATGAGCCGTTTTTTTCTTTGTCTCAGGTTCAGTTACCTATGGTTAAGAGATTTCTTAAAGGAATTCTGCATACCAGACCCCCTATAAGACATCCGGTTGCAGCCTGGGACATTAACCTTGTGCTAGACATGCTCACTCGGAAACCTTTCGAACCTCTGGCTACCTGTGAGCTAAAATTTCTCACCTGAAGATCGCCTTCCTAGTGGCCATTACCTCAGCCCTGCAGGGTCTCTGAGATACATGCCTTGGTTACGGACCCTCCGTGATACTGTGTTCCATAAGGACAAAGTAGTTCTTCAGCACTCATCCTAAATTTCTTCCCAAGGTTGTGTCGAATTCCATCTAAACCAACCTTTGGTCCTTCCCTCTTACTTTATGACTTCCAAAATGAAGGGAACGATCTCTTCATTCCTTGGATGTTAAGAGAGCCTCATGTTCTATCTAGATAGAACCAAGGATTTTCGCAAGCCAACAACTGTTTGTTTCCTTCAGCGAGACCTGGCTGGTCAACCTGTCGCTATCAGATGCATGTCATCGTGGCTAGTGGCATGTCTTCGACATTGCTATTCCATGGCACAGGTTAAATTGGAAGGTAGGGTTTACTCACTCTACCAGAGCGGTCGCGGATCCCCTAGCGGAAATTGCAATGTTCCGATTGCAGACATCTGCAATGCCGCCACCTTGGAGCTCAGTGCATACCTTCAAGCATTATGCACTGGATGTTCATGCCAGGCGACATTCCACCTTCGGCAGAACTATCCTTAATGGACTTCTGTCCTAGAAACGTGAGCTCTTGGTCTTCTGCCGCCCTCTCGGGGACTATTAGTTCGGTACTCTCCCAATGGTGTGAATGAGTGGTGGAGACTTATGTCCAGGAAGATATGAAAATTACGTACCTACCGTAGTCTTGATCTTCTTGGACGAGTCTCCACCACTCATTCACACGCCCACCCTCCATCCCCCGAGCTCACCGCTGTGTTGGTCTTCACTCCCTCAAATCTTTAGGCCGTGAAGACTTCTTTATTGACCCTTCTTACACGGGTCGCCCGGACTATCTTATGTCCGGTCTTAAGGTTAGGTTACTCTTTACGTTAGTTGCGCTGCACCTCCTTGGTAAAAAAAAGGTACTGAGGCAGTTGGAGGGTCAACACCGAGATAGTCATTGCCGCGCGAGCTAGTGCTCACGGCGCCATCTCTGGTGTCGACCCCCCAGCAAAAAGTTTGCTCCCGATGGGTCCTAGTGCCTCCGGCGCAGATCCCAATAGTGTGAATGAGTGGTGGAGACTCGTCCAAGAAGATCAAGAATTACAGTAGGTACGTAATTTTCATTTCTGGTGCCCTTTTCGGTCGGGATGGTAGGCATCCACGCACTGTTTGGCACAGGACTTCAGTCTTCACCTCTTTGGAGGGGGACTCGGACTCTGAATCAGACAGGAAGTCTGACTCTTTGAAGTTGGCTGCTCACGAGGGACACCTTAGTATTGTCCTCAACAGGCCGGAGCCAGCCTCCCGCTGAGGAGTGGACAGTGACTCCCGGGACCAGGGTCAGGGGTGCTGACTAGCAGGCAGTGGTGCAGGCCACAATTGCTCTGCAGCCTGGTCTCTGAGGGTTCTCTGGCCCCTCAGTGGTGGTACCCCGTCATGTGGTGTGCCTGGATCACTTAACTTTAGGGCCGATCGGAGCACCCACAGGAGGGGAGGGTACTGCTCCCCGGATAGCTCTTTTGGGGCAGTCCAAGGCTGCCAGCTGCCTAGGCTGGCTCTCTCGAGGAGGAGGGCACTCTCGGATTCCGAGGGGTTGAGGGGTATGGGGTCCGTACGGCGGCCCTTCTCCTCTGGGAGAAGCCGTAGTGCGGATCTCCGCCCTTCCCTTTCGGTTTCCTCGAGAGGGCCCCGTTCTTTGGAGGTAGGGAACCTTTTTTCTGAACTTTCATGGCCCTGGTCACCTCACAGGGGGGATTCTTCAGGGTGCAGCCCAGGCAGTTCCAGTTTGGTTGATCAGCTGTCAACTGTGGAGTTTTCCAGAGCTCCTTCCTCCCTTAGGGCTCCTGGTGCGCTCCCTAGCCCAGGCGGAGGGAAGCCGAATGCTGTTGTCGGCTCTGTCCCCACTCCTCTGCCACATTCTCCTGCACTCCCAGGTATTCTTGGTCCTAGCAGTCCTCTCTCGTGGGAGCAGTTCAGAGCGGTGGCTGCTCAGTTTCCCTCTTATTTTAGGGCTATGGACAGACAGGTTTTTCAACCTCCCCCTGAGCAGCCAGCTTCTGAACTCTTAAGGTCCTCTTAACTCCTCATCCCCCTCTTCTGGGGGAGAGGATCAGTCTGTCCATATCTCTCCAGCTGCTGATATTGCAGAGTATCAGCGATTCCTCATGAGGATGTTGGAGGACCTGCACATCACCCCACCCACTCAACACAATCCAGAGCACTCGACGTGCGCCTTCCTAGACGATTTCAGTGTGGACACCCTTGTGGTGCCCCCCTGGCCTGCTCCCTTTCAGGAGGCATCGTTGTGTTCCTGGCAGTGACCCTTTTCTGGAGTCCCAGCCCCTAGGGATCTCTGCAGCAGTATTGTACCTCTCCAGTCTCTCCAGGTTCCATGCCTCATCCTAGCTTAGGATTGACGCAGTAGGATACTCCCGACGGGCTTCACGCCCTGCACTGTGACCAGCCCCCAAATCAAGATTCCTTGGATTTTGACTTCTGGGGGAGGAGGACATTCTACTTGTCACAGTTCCTGCTTTCTATTGCAGCACATCAGGTCCAATATGCAACCTATGACAGGTTCCTGTGGTCCAGGCCAGGTCAACTCCTATCTTCGATGCCTGACACGGAGGAAACCAGACAAGCCACTGAACTCTCTGCACGTGGCCTGGAGCTAGCAAGGCACGAAGCAAGGGCATCGTATGACGCCAGTGAGGTAGCTACCAGGGTTGCAGGGATAGCGATCTGCACTAGGCCTACGGCATGGCTGCGTCTCTCCCAGTTGGCACCCTTGGCCCTGTGTAGGGTGATTTAACTCCGCTCATCAGAGAACCTGTCTTTTCTCCCATAGGGTGAGATGGCGTCTGTCAGAGCAACTTTCTACCCCCTCCGGGGGTCTCCGTCTCACTGTAGGGCCTCTCCAGGCCCATGAAGGTTCTCCCTCTTAGTGTGTCACCCACTGAGAGGTAAGGGACTGAGTCCCTGAGGGCTAAAACCCCCTTCGGGGGGGCTCGGCACTCACCTAAAGGTGGTGAATGGTGAAGGTTGACACAGTTAAGATATGGAAATTACGTACCTACCGTAATTCTGATCTTTCTGTGTATCTTCTCCATTCATCATGATCCCGCCCTCCATCCCCCTGGAGCTTCTGTCTCTGGGTCCCCCTCCCTCTCTGTGCCCATTCCTTGCCCCCCTCCTTTCTGTTAGTCAGGAGTGAGATAAACTGGGCACATGGGGATAATTTTCTTGGGGGCAGAGTGGTCCGAGGGGGCACTCCATCTTAAGTGCTTCGGCTCCACCCCGTGGGGTAGAGGTTAGCAATTGCTCTCTTTTCTTTCCTTCTCCCCGTCAGTCCTTTTATTTCCTTGTACTTTGGACATAACCTCAATTAATTTAAGAAACTAGGTTTCTTACACCAAAATTTCCTTTTTAAGAAGGGAGAAATATCCCTGTATCCTGTCTTTCTTCCAGAATAGCAGATTCTGCTTTTGTTGGAGTTATTGCCAGTGATTCTGTGCCTTGAATTCTGGCAGTTAGCCTCCTGGCTACTCCTTCACAGTTCCTGTACAATCTGGAGACAGGTCAAGGTTCCAGGGTATGTTTTTCCTATTCCCCCACTCTTATCCTTATTTCCAAATCCTTAACCCACCCCTCCACCTCCTTTTCTACTTCCAGAGATTGAGGCCCCTACCCAATCCCTTAGTCTTTCAAACTTGTTCTGTCCTCATGATCGTTTATTTCTCCTTCTAGTTTATATATCTTTTCCTTTGTCTGTCCCTTGGACTTCCTTGTCCCACCCTCCCAACCCTTTTTCTCACCTTTGTGGCAACTCAGAACTGGTGGGAACGCGGAGTCAACAGCAGATAATGGCCAACCCATGAGCGTCACGCAGTGCGTCAGCCTCAAGTGCGGCGCCAATGGTACGTCGACTCCACCCATCCAAAAAAAAAGCTCCCGCGGGGTCATGACCTCTGCCCAATTACCCGAAGGTGATGAATGGTGAAGATGCACAGAAAGATCAGAATTATGGTAGGTACGTAATTTCCATTTCTACCCTGTCACAGGTGGGAGGAGGGTGGGATGGGTAGGCAAGAAGCAGGTGACAGGCAGGTAGAACAGAAGATGAGAGAGAGCAGCACAGTGGAAAAAAAAAGATAGGGGGACCCTATATAGGGAGTTACTGCAATTGACAGTAGTAAGGGGAAGAAGGAAGAGTGGAGGCAGCCAGGGGAAAGGGAGAAGTATTCTAGGAAGGGTTGGAGCAGAACAGTAAGAAAAAGATAGCGGGACCCAATATAGGGAGTTAGTGCAATTGATCAAATGTAAGGGGAGATGAAAGAATGAAGACAAGATGAGATGGGAGGCTAAACAGGTAGGGGGAACAGCAAACAAAATCTCATTACTGGATTACATAGTTGAAACACAGCAGTAATGATATCTAAGCAGATCTTCTTCAGGGGTATCTCAGTCATCAAGTGCCACTGTAGAACCTTCGGTGAAGGGGAATCCACATGGAAGATTTTCAACAGTGCAACTGGGGCTGCCAACGCTGTCGACGTCCTCTGATGTCAGCAACTCTATATAGGCATAGGCTGCCCCACTCCCTCCAAAGTTCTTTCCCGCCATCTCCACGGAAGGGTCACGCCATGTTAGCGCCTTTTTTCGGCCTACAACATTTTTTCTTCAACTTTCCATAAAATCTCCTTCAGAGATTTTCTTTACTTTTTTGTTAATGCAGAGAGTTAATCCTCCTCCTTCCTCTTTTTTCCGGCACTGTCGTTATGGAAAGAAGATCGCTTCTACAGATGAACACTCCATTTGCGTCTGCTGTCTTGGGCCAGACCATGAAGTTTCTTACTGTGAGCTCTGCTAGAAATTCACACAAACTACCCTCAGGCGATGTAGGAAGGCTCTCAAAAAATTTGTGATGGAGCAACAGATGGCCAACTCCGAGCAGGGGTCCTCTGGGGCCCCCAGCTGCCTCGTCGCCCACCGGGTCCACAAGCTTCCAGGCCTCCAAGGCCCAAGACAAGTCCTCGGGGGTCATAGCAAGACCGGATCACCATTGCTCCCCGGCGGTCATACCATTCCCCGTCCGTTTCTCCTTCATCAGGGGGCTTTTCGACGACTGCTTCGGCCCTGACAGAGACCAGCTGTCCAGGTCTCTATTCCTTCCAGACTCATACCAACAGCTTTTGCATCCGATCCTCTGGGCGCCTAGCCGTTGACCACTGAATCGACGACGGGCTTGTCTATGATGACTTCCCCGTGGCTGTCTGCTCCTTCTTCGAAGACTTCAGGCTCGTCTGGTTCTTAAGGTGGCGGGCCACCGGTGTCTGTGCAGTATAACACCCCCCCCCCCAAAACGATGACCATGGAGTTGAATGAGGTTCTGATTAAATTCACCAATGTCCTGGTTCAGCAGTTTTCTGCCTTTTCTAGGCCATCGTTCCTGGCTCAGTCGTCCTCCCTGTTGATATTGAGGATTAAGAGGATGAGGAGTAAATCATCCTTTCTGACAAGTCCACTGCCTCCTCAGGCACTGAGGACCCAGTTAAGCATACCCCTAGGTCTCTCCCGGAGGATACCACCTTTTACAATGTTATGAAATGGCTGTCTGCCACTATGGGCTCCCAATCTGAGGAGGATGTCACCAGAAAGGATCTGGCTGACTACTTGGAGAGCCCTGATTCTCCACCTAAATTTATCCCTCCTATGCTGCCATCCCTGAAAAATGCGACTACGGCAGCTTGGCACAGGCCAGACATGGTGCCAGCTATGTCTCGCAGAGCAGACAGGCTTTATAATGCTCCTCAGGGTCTTCCTTATTTTGCGGCCCATACTGAAACGGACTTGGTTGTCATCATGGCAGCCCATGAGAGGTACCTTAACTCCCTTCCCCCAGACAAGGAATCCTGCAGGATTGCCCTTTGGGGTAAGAGGGTTTATGCCTCCTCTACTTTTAGGCCTGAGGATTGTAAACTACTGTATCTGTCGCATATGGTCAGGTTCCAGAATGCCAGCTGGAGGATGGGCAAGGTGGGTGCCCATGCCTTCCAGGCACCCAGAGGCAGGAACTACTTTAATGCCTGCAGACTGGAGAGAATGTCAGCAAACATCTTTTTCGGGCTCTCTGTGATTTGGCCAACACAGTAGCCACTGACATTTGCCTTCGCAGGCATTCATGGCTGAAGGTTTCTGGCTTTGCAGCTGATGTACAGAACAAGATGCTTAATGCCCCATTCAGTGGCACCAGGCTCTTTGGCCCTGATGTCCAGGACCTCATTAATGACTTACAGGCCTATGGCATGGCGTTCAAGTCAGTCCATTCCCTCTACCACATCCAACCTTGTGGTAGAGGACCTTCTACTTTTTGTAGATGGGCCAACAGACCAGGATGGGGCCCCTGTACCAAGGGTTACCAGAGAGTCTAGTCTCCCTTACATGCCCCCTCCAGTGCTTGAGTGGCGGCCAAGTGTCCCAGGACTGAGGGTCCAGCCTCCTCTGCTGGCCCTGCCTTAGTTTGGCTCCTTGCCAGACCACCCTCCCATGGTCCAGACCCAGGAGGCGGTGGTCGGAGATCTGTTCTCCCTCCATCTGAATCAGTGGAGAACCATCACTACAGATGCTTGGGTTTTGCAAATTGTAGAGAGTGGTCACACCTTGGAGCTCATCCAGCAGCCTCCAGATACCTCACCACCACCCACAACATACCCCGCAGCCCACATGTCTGTGCTCCTGCGGGCGGAGGTGCAGTCTCTCCTGCACAAGTAGGCAATTGAGCCAGTGACAGAGAAAGCTAGGGTTCTATTCCAGGTTCGTTCTGGTTCCCAAAAAGATCAGAGGGCTGAGACCCATCTTAGACCTCAAGTACCTCATTCTCTTTGTACAGTACAGAACGTTCCAAATGGTAACTTTGCCAGGTTTCTTGCCCCTCCTCAAGAACACGGACTGGTTCTGCTTACTAGACATGCAGGACGCCTACCTGCATAGCTCGATCTTTCGTCCTCACAGGAGGTTGTTTTGCTTTGCCTTTCAGGGAGAACAATACCAGTTCAAAGTGTTGCCCTCTGCGCCACATGTCTTTCCAAAATGCTTAGCAGCGGTCGCAGCAGCCCTCAGAAAGGAGGGACTGTATGTCTTCCCTTACCTGGATGATTGGCTCCTCAAGGCCCCGTCCAGGGAACAGTTGTTGCTGACTTTGGAGTGTACTGTCGAGCTTTTTCATTCTTTAGCCATAACAATTAACCTGCCCAAGTCCATTCTTGTACCGTCCCAATGACCGCAATACATCAGGGCAGTTCTGGACTCTGATCAGGGAAGGGCCTTTCTACCACAAACCTGGGTGGAATGCCTTCTTGCTTAGGCCCAGGAAGTCACTCAGAGTCGGTACATCCCTGCCAGACTATACCTCAGGCTTCTGGGTTTAATGGCTACTGCCATTCCGACCATTCAACTTGCCAGGCTGCACATGTGCACCCTTTAGTAGACCCTCAGAGTACGGTGGGACCAGTGCATGGACGAGCTGGACCATCTAGTTCTGGTCTCCTCCCTATTCCCAAGGTGCTGCAGTGGTGGATGGACCCTTTGAATCTCCTACAGTGGGTCCCTTTTCAGATTTTGTCCTCACGGCAGATTCTAACTTACAGATGCTTAGGGTCCGGGCTGGGGAGCCCACCTGTGCCCCTTTCAAACCTAGTGCTCCTGGTCCCAGTAGGAAGCCACTCTGCATATCAGTGTCCTGGAGATGAGAGCGGTGCATTATGCCATGCAAGCATTTCAGGAACACCTTGCTCCAGGCCAACTGCTACTGCAGTCGTACAAGCTTGTGTGCGGTCTACTGCATCAACAAGCAGGGTAGGACTCACACATACCCCCTTTGCAGGGAGGCCATGAGAGTGCGGTACTGGGAACTGGAGCACAGTCTGACACACTCTGCGGTCCACATACCAGGCGTTGTAAACACACTGGTGGACAGTCTTTGCCAGACTTAGTCCTGCATGCACGAATGGGAGCTTCTTTCATCCGTAGCAGAAGATCTGTTCAACAGAGGGGGTCATCCAGAGTTGGACATCTTTGCATCCCCACTTAGGGCAGAACTGCATAAATTTTGCTCGCTAGATCCAGGGCCTGGAGTTTTCTGGCGAGATACGTTGTCCCTCTCTTGGAGCGGGAGATTTCTGTAGCATTCCCTCTGTTTCCACTAATACAGATGGTGCTGATCAAGCTACAAATGGAGGGGGCCAGCATGATCCTGGTAGCCCCATTCTGGCCTCCACAGATATGGTTCCCTCTGCTTCAGCAGCTGACAGAGAAACCTCTGGTCCCTCTTCCCCTTTGCAGGAATCTGCTGACTCGGGCTAAGGGGACCGTGGTCCATCCCAACCTAAGGTCCCTCCATCTGCATGTGTCGCTCTGGTGGATGTAGCCATTGCCAGGTTCAGGGTATCTAACAGGGTAGTAGACGTCCTTGTGGCTGCCTGCAAGCTTTCCACCCGTGCCACTTATGCCATGAAGTGGAAACGGTTTGCCACCTGGGCTGCAAACCATTCCCTAGATCCTTTCATCTGCCCTGTGAAGCATTTTCTGGACTACCTGATTTCTTTGTCTGACTCGGGCCTCCTGTATTCCTCCCTCAAAGTCCACCGTTTGGCTGTTTCTACTTTTCATGAGCCCATGAGTGACCACATGATTGCTCAGTTCAATGTGTCCCACACCTTTCTTAGGGCATCCTGTGCACCTGAAACCCCCAGTCTGCTCCCCTGTCCCGGCTTGGGATTTGAATTTAAGAGCTTCAGGCCCTCTGGTGCGAGGAGCCTTATTTGATTTTTCACAAAGACAGAGTATCTTTGCACACAAATACAATGTTTCTTCCCAAGGTGATTTCTGAGTTCACACTTAATCAGTCTATCCACCTTCCTGTTTATTTTCCTGAGCATGCCAATCCAGGGGATGCACTACTCCATACACTAGATGTGCACAGAATTTTTAAGTATTATCTGCTTAGGACTATCGAGTCCAGAAAGTCTGAAGCAGTTTGTTTCGCCCCAGGTAGAGGGCGCTTCTGTTTCTAAGCAATGTTTATACAAATGGTTGGCAAATTACATTGTGTTCTGCTATCAAAAAATATGGCAGTGAATTGCTTGGTGCTGTCAAGGCTCATTCCACCAGAGGCATGACTACCTCAGTGGCTTGTTTAAAAGCGGTCTCAGCTGCTGATATTTATGCTGCTGCCACCTGAAGTACAGTCCACACTTTCACCAAGCACTACAGTCTGGACATTACCTCAAGAGCCCGTGCAGGTTTTGGCAGGGTTGTTCTGCAAGGACTCCTGTCTTAAGTATATGGAGTCCCTTGGCAGGTCAGTTTCACAAGGTCTTCTGTCTTAGGTTTAAGAAGGTCATTGGCTGGGTAGGTTATTCCAGGTCTCCTGTCTTAAGTTTGTGGAGAAAGAACAACCAATTTAGTCAGCAACCAGCCACACATTTTTTAAGAACACCATGATCCCCTGTAGCCCAACGTTTCCCCCGACCTCTGGCTTCATCAGGGTTAGGATCTTATGTTCAGTTGCTTCTTCTTTTATTCTTATTTCAAAACTGAGAATTTTATTTTCACGTCAATTTCATAATATACCATCAGTTAGCTTACACTGCTGCTAAACCTCATGAAGCCACTTACTCTGCCACTACAGAACTGCATCAGACACCTGAAAGTAAAGAGTAAGCTCCGGTTTAACACAAATGACCCCTAGAAAAGGGTATTAGATGAATAAATGGCCAAAATGGTATGTGCAGACTTCATGAGGTTTAGCAACAGTGTAGCCAACTTAACCTTGTTTCTCCACTTCCCTTTCTGCTCTAGTTGTCTCCCCCACTGGATTCTACCCTCACATCTTGGTATACCCAGTGCTGCACTTTTCACCTTCTTGCCACCCTTCCTACATTCCTTCTTCCCCCCTACCCTCTTCCCTCTCCCTGTGACTCTGGCACTTCTTATCTGTTGTCTATTTTCTCTGACAAATGCCGCTGGCTGCCTTGTTACAATGCTACACTTAAACTGTATTAATCTGTACTCTGTTTGCAATGTCCACATTGTTGTAATGCCTGTCTTGATGTTCCCCATAATTTGTATTTCTCTGACGTGGAACCTTTGTAAAAGAGCCATGGCTCAAAGGTATTTGTAATCCTAGACTTGATGAATAAATAAATAAACAAATAAGTAGCCGTAACAGTAGATCTTAGAGGGGATCTCAGTTATCAGGTATGATTTCCCTCCCACCATCCCCCTGTTGGGGCTCCTATTCTGGACCTGGCTATCTGCTGTATTCCATCATCTTTATCTAGAGCCAGGTTCCTCGGTCTCTCCTCAGTTCTCCAAGGCATGAGCCTTGCTCCCTTCGTCTCCGGAGGGAAAGAACTGAGGAGGGGTGGGGCTGCCTATGACTGTATAAGGTTGCTGACAGAGGACCTCGATGGCGTGGGCGGCTCCAGTTGTACTGCTGAAAATCTTCCATGTGGATTGCCCTTAACTGATGCGAAGGTTCCTACGGTGGTACCTGATGACTGAGATCCCCTCGAAGATCTACTGTTATGGTAAGTTCTTATGTAACTGTTCTTTTATGCAACTATAACAATGTCAAATGATGTATGAGCAGTGAGGACTGATTGAACAGACTAAAGCTGAGTACAGACCTGTAGCAGAGTATGCATGTTTAGCGAAGTAACAGTGTAAATAGAAATTAAATATGTGACTTTACAAGAACTGCTGGAATGTAGACAAAAGAGTGAAGCAGAATTTCTGGCAGACCGGCCCTCTACCAGCTGACTCAAGGCAGACAGTGGTCCTTAGCACTTTGTCCTTCGCATGGAGGACTGCTTGTAGTTGGAGTTCTAAAGTACTTCATGATGTCTAGAGTCTTGAATCTGATCAGTTGTGTCAGGTGGATGGAAATGGCACTTCCAACACCTTACCAGAGCGGCGTCTCCTTGCGAGTAAATGGACTGCGGGGGAGGGTATTTTGAGAACAAGCAACACAGCCTCTCAACCCCCTTGCAGGCAGCTCAAAGTGTTTTTATAAGAGCAGAGTTTGTATCTTATCTGGAGTTAAATTGAAGGGGGTGGTGGTGTCTTGCATTCCTTGGCTGTTAATTCGCTGCTGTGGTGTCTGTCTGGCCATGTGATAGTCCTCAGCCAAAGAAATGGCCTTGTCCCCACTTTCTGGTTGGTGCTCTTTTGTCAAAAGCTGTACTTCTATAGGAAAGATGTTAATGAATTGCTCCACTGCAGATATGTTGATGAACCGTGGGACTGTTTTGCTCCCTGGTTGGAGCCATTTAATGTGGAGTTATATTTGGGTGAAGGTTCCTCGAGAACTGTCAACTGAGTGGTACTTCAGGAATCAGAATCTCTTTCTGTAGGTCTGTACTGAGATGTCATATCTTTTAAGGATTTCTCTTTTTCACAAGGTCATAGTTTTCTGACTGTGCACTGTCCATATTGCTGTAGGCAAATTGGACTTTACCTGTCATGTAAGGTACCAGACTGATTGCCCATTGCTGTTTTGGCCATTAGCAGGCTCCAGCAACCCTTTTAAAAGTTGTCAGGTATGCTGTGATATTATCGGAGGGACACAGCTTTGTAGGTTTAATGTCTTCAGTTTGTGTTTTGTTGATCTTCTGGACCTATACCAGATTCTCCAGCTTGCAAGCCTCCAGTTATCTCTGCTCCTGTTGCTGTATCTCTTCTTTTCCTCAGTCTTTCTTTGTTGTATAGCCCACCGTTTGAAGAAGGCAGACCAACTTTCAGGTTCTGTTGCTGCCTGTTCAAACAACATGAAGTCTTGCTATATTCTGACAGTAGCAGTGAGTCCCACCCTTGAACTGCCCCGGAGATGAGAGTTAACTTTCCATGCCAGGCATGGAACACTGAGCTCGAGCTCGGTTTAGACTCTGTCTGTTGCTGTTTAAACTCAAACCGTCAGATTCTTTACTCGGCCTCACTGAACAGTCGCTCCGGAGATTTCTCCTTCTGCTCGGTTCAATTTGTCGGTTAAAGTACTGCTTTTCTCGGTTTTCGACCGAATTTAAACTGTAACCTGTCGGTTCAGTCTCTGTCTGTGGTATTTGTGAGTACTAGATAGGTTATATTTTATTCTATTCTGTGTGGAATTTGTAAACGGTTCATCGGTTCGGTTTGAACCGATCAAGTTGTTAAAGAATCTTAAACTGTACTTTTAGAGTGTGGTTACCGGTTCTTATCGGTTCTAAAAACACGGATTTTATTACGTTTTTTTCCACGACCCGTGACACGGTTAGGAACCGATAAGAGGGTCTTGCCTGGCAGATTGCCATAAAAGGGTAAGTTTGGTTAGGACTGGCACAATGTCTGAGAAGCCCAAAAGAAAAACCGGACCCACTGGGTTTCAACACTGCAGTGTGTGGGGAAGTCTTTGCCAAGGCTGACCCCCACACCACCTGTGTTTATTGTCTGGGGTTTGACCACCCTCAATGCAGACTGCCAGATTTGTAAAATTTCCTGCAGCTACCCTAGAAAAGAGAGCTGGTAGGCTCAGGAAAGGGAGGCCAAAAGTCCGCTGAACCGATGAGCCAGCCGGTTCGGGTTCAAACCGAATCAGAAGGAGTGCCCTCTGACCAGGGCTTGACTTCTTCGGTTTAAAGGAGAGCCGATTCTGAGGAGTCGGTACCGCTAAAAGAACTAGAAAAGGAAAATCAGCTGGTGTGGAGCCAAAACTTTCCTCTCCAACCGCTGAAGAAATAGCCAAAGCGATCGAATTGTTCAGTCGCTTTCAGTTCCGACCGAACCAGCACTATCAGGCAGGCGCTGGTTCGACCGGTTCCATCGGTTCAAGAGTATGATTTAGAGGAATTTTATGAACCGGAGTATGAGGAAAGTGAATGTGGATTTGAAAGTCTGGATGTGCCCATTGACCCGGACATCTCCCCAGACAGACCTTCAGGAGTGTCTCCTCCTAGGCTTTCTGAGTCCCTCCCATTTCATGTTTTATAAAAAAGGTATAAACCCTCCAGCTTCCTATGGAAGAAGCTGTGGATGACCAGGAGGAGCCTGACTATGTGGAAATGATGGATATCCCAGAGTCTAGAGGCTGTCTATTCCCTTGCACAAATCTTTTGGGAAACAGACATTTAAGATTTTAAAGACTCCTAACACTATACCTTCTGTGGATAAAAGAATGGACAAGAGGTATACATTGTCAGGCTCAGACACGGAGTTCCTTACACAACAATGCAGCCATGTTGGAGTAGTGCAGGCTGCAGCCTGTGATAAGGCAAACATTCCCTTGGCTTCACCCCGGACAAGGACTCCAGGAGGATTGATGCCATGGCAAAGAAACAGTACGTGGCAGCATCCTTGGGACTCAGACAGGCCAATTATATGGCCTATGCTGCTAGGTATCAAAAATCCAGATGGGACACTGTTATGGCTTTAGCAAAACAGGTCCCTTGCCAGCTTGCCAAGGAGCTGGAGCAGGTGGCTGCTGATGGTATTGAGGCATCCAAGGTGCAATTCCATGCTGCAGTAGACTCCAATGATGTGTCATCTGGAGTCATGGCTACATCTGTGGCACTCTGAAGAATGGCTTGGCTCAGATGTACTAGCTTGTCACAGGATACCCAGACTAAGGCCATGGATTTTCCTGTTGTGGGTAATTCTCTGTTTGGGGAGCAAACAGAGAATTACATGAAGAAAATGGATGAGTGTAGGACCACCTATAGGAGTACACAGGCCAAGGAAAGGCAAGCCACTCCTCAAAGGCAGCTTCCCAGGGGCAGGGGCAGGCCTTTTCATAGGCCTTTTTACCAAGCCCAGGCCTCCTCTTCTGCTTATGCCCAGAGGGGATTCTTTAGAGGGAGAGGCAGACGTGGTACAAGCAGGCCTGCTTCCACCCCTCAGCCCAAAGCCCCTGCCAAACAGGCACCCTGATGGGGTTGCCAGGGCCGATTCTCAGCTACCTGTAGGGGGCAGGCTGGCTTACTTTGTCCAGGACTGGGAGTCTCTGACATCAGACAAATGGGTCCTGGAAGTAGTAAGCCAGGGACTCGTTCTCAGCTTCAGAAAGTTTCCAAAGATGAGAACCAGATCCTTTCCATCAGAGACACTTGCCTTAGAGGCAGAGATCTTTTCCCTCCTGGCTCTCAGAGCTGTGGAAAGGGTTCCACTCCTACATCAGGGCAAAGGGTTGTACTCCAGGTACTTCCTTACCCCAAAACAGAGAGGAGAATGGCGGCCCATCCTGGATCTCAGATACTTAAACAAGCACCTTTTAAAACCAAAATTCAGAATGGTGACTCTGGGAATTATTCTACCCTCTCTAAGGCCAGGGGACTAGCTAGTCTCCCTGGACCTCAAGGATGCCTACTTCCATATTCGGGACAAAGATTTTCCATATGGTGCTCTGGGAAGCATATTTCCCCAGAATCTGCTGATCTGCCCACAGTCCTTGATTATATGGTCCACTTAAATAGCTTGGGGCTGAGACCAGCTACACTGAAAGTGCATCTGGCAGCTGTGTCTGCTTTTATTTCAGCAGGTAAGCCCTCTTCTCTTTCAGCTCACCCTGTATTCTCCAAGTTTTTCAAGGGATTGCTTCACACCAACCCTCCATTCAGGGACCCTGCCCCTGCCTGGGACCTTAATGTTTGCATTGCTCAGCTTATGCAACCCCCTTTTGAGCCTTTGTCTTCAGCAGAGCTTAAGTACTTGACTTGGAAGACTGTGTTTCTGGTAGCCATCACTTCTGCCACACGCATAAGTGAATTACAAGCTTTGTCAGTGGAGCCTGATTTTATCTCCTTTCATAGAGATAAGGTGGTCCTCAGGACTAACAGGAAGTTCTTGCCTAAGGTGGTTTGATTTCCACCTTAATCAATCTGTCCCTCTTCCAGTATACTTCACTGACCATTCCTCCTCTGGCGAGAGGAGGCTGCACAGTTTAGATGTGAAAAGAGCCCTTAGCTACTACATAGAGCGTACCAAGGGTCACAGGTTTGACTTCCTCCAACTGTTCCTCACTTATGGTGAGGCTGGTAAAGGGAAACCTGCCACTAAAAGATCCATTGCCAGGTGGATTGTCTCTTGTATCCAATTTTGTTATGAAAAACTGGGTAAGGTTCCTCCCTCAGGCCTGAGGGCTCACTCTACCAGAGGTACAGCTGCTTCCTTGGCTGCTGCCAGGGACATCCCTATTCTAGAGATATATCAAGCAGCTACCTGGAAAACGGTTCACACTTTTACCAAGCATTACTCCTTGGACATCCAGGCTAGGAGTGATGCTCGGTTTGGCACAGCTGTGCTTCAGAGCCTATTTCCTAAGTAGGTTCTGTCCCTCCTCCATTGAGGTACTGCTTTGTAGTCTGCTACTGTCAGAATATAGCATGACTTCATGTTGTTTGAAGAAAAAATTACTCACCTTAGTAATGTTGTTTCTTCTAATGGAGTCTTGCTACATTCTGACCCCCGCCTGCCCCTCTCAGAACCTCTGTTTTTGGGATGTGGGTGGGCAGTGCAGTGTTGGCACTCAGTAGGTGCCCACCTTTTTGTTTTCACCCTTCTTTTCTTGGGGTGAGTTGGTGTTGTTTTTTCATTTTTTGGGTCTCCTGACTTGAGTCTTTGTTTTGGGACCAAAAAATGTGTTTTATGTTTAGTAGCCAGTTGGCTAGTGTAGGTTTACAGCTTCCACACAGGATCTTAGTGAGTTTAGCTTGTAAAGATCTGACGGTTTGAGTTTAAACAGCAACAGACAGAGTCTCAACCGAGCTCGAGCTCAGCGTTCCATGCCTGGCATGGAAAGTCGACTCTTTCATCTCCGGGGCAGTTTGAAGGTTGGGACTCGCTGCTACTGTCACAATATAGCAAGACTCCATTAGAAGAAACAACATTACTAAGGTGAGTAATTTTTTCTTCTTCTTTCATCACTGGTGCCATGTACAGTCTCAGTTTGGGCTTTTGTTTCTGATTCTGGTTTGGCTGCCATTCTTCTGATGATCACTTCTGGGTTTGCTGCTACAGGATCCATAGCTTGCATCTGTGCTTCACTGGTACCAGGTCTAGTACCCACACACAAAACTACTGGCTTAGTATGCTTAGTGTAAATCCCACTTTGTCACCAACTGTCATAGAGGCAGAGGTTGGGAAGCATATGCAGATCAGGAGACGTTGTAACATTCGGAAGTAGCATTTGACAGGTTTTTTTTTGGTATCTTTTTTTTTTATTGATTTTTCATTTTATCAGTTAGTCTATGATTCACCAACATAACAAGACATCTTGCAATAGACATGGAATGCATTATTTTACGACCAGTTTATCTAACAGTAGTGGGTTATTAACATAATCCGTATCTCCCCCATACTTCACTACGTAAAGCCCCTGCTTTTTAGACAACAGTTCTTCAGCAGTTCACTTATGGATCATATAGAAAATATGAAATCTAATGTCTGGACTCAGACAACCATCAGTCTTATACGTACCTCACCAGTCCAGCATTTAAGTTAATTAGAAATGTCAGAACTATATAAAGAAAAATAAGAGAGAGAAGAAATAGAGAGTCACACTCTGTTTTACTACCACCTTTCCATTGTAGTCCACTAACTGCACCACTTCAGGCAAGTTGGCTGACCGGCTCTTCCCCTCATGTCTTCAGCCCCCTGAAACTCCGTATTAGCAGATCCTCTATCTCAAATGGGTTGGGGTTGTCTGTCAAGATACTGTCACCCCACCCTCTCCCTGAGTAACATTGCCTCTACTGGAGATAATGAGGCCAGTACACTCCCCACACACACTCCGTTAGGAAACATCCCTCTCTCCCCTTCAGTGCATATGTTAGCCTAGCCGTGGATAAAGTGGCAGCAGCAGGTTTTTCCACATTACCACCATGGGCATTGCACATGATACCCATGTATTTAGTGATCTGCCTGGCTGTGACCAGCATCACTCTTCTCCATCTTGGGTATAGACACCAGTCACCCCTCGCATCCACGTCCACCCCAAATAATAAGGACGGGGGTGACACCTCCATTGTTCTACCCCAGATAGTGGAAACTTCCCTTGCTGCCTCCTTCCAATATTATTTAAGCACCTCACACTCCCAAAAGTAGTGGAAGTACGTTCCTCCTCTCACCACATCTACCACACATGGGAGACACCCCGGCAAAACCTGTGGACCGCATTGGGGTGGATGAAGAAGCGAGAACTTAAACTGAGTTTTTTAAATTGATTGCACAGTAGTAATCCCATATGTGATATTATAATCATTCCCCAGTTCTGCTCTGAGATGCTTATGCCCAAATCAGTTTCCCACTTAAGCTTAGTGCCTCCTGACATATCTGGAAATTGGGCCCTATAACAACCCGCTGTCCTACCTATGAGCCATTTCTCCTGCCTTTTGGCCCTGAGACTTTCCCTTTCAATTACTGCCAAGGGGGATCCATCTGTTAGTCCTTCGTAGCTCCCTACCATAGTTTCTTACTTGTAAATATTTATAAAAATGTGAGGTAGGTAACCCCAAACATTCCTGTACCACTGCAAATTAAAACATGCCCCCCCCCAAATAGCTCCCCAATACATCGTATACCCCTCTCCTCCCACATCTTCAGTCCCTGATCCTCCAACCCCGGAAGAAATTCAGGGTTCCTTGCAGTTGGGATCAAAATAGTGTTCTCCCCCTCTACCCCATAACTTTCCCTAAAGGTCGCTTATGCCTCTAGGACCGTCTCTACCAGGAGGTTAGCCTGTGGCAACTGTTTATAGGCTGATAAGTAGGCTGTTAAGTCTGCTTGGACATTCTTCCTCCTCCAGCTCAACCCATGACACGCCCCCCATTTACCCAATTATGCAGGTATCGAAACTGGACTGATAAAAAAAAAAAAAAAAATAGCCCTTTAAATCAGGGAACGCCAAGCCTCCTTTTTGTTTAGTTGACTTGAGTCTAGCCAAACACATTCTAGATTTCTTCCCCTGCCATAAGAATTCCCCAAAGCTTTTCTCAAACTTATTGATGTCTCTTATTGTGTGGCAAAAGGGCACCATCTGCATCTGATACAAAATCCTCCACAGAATGTTTATTTTAATGAGGTTTATCCTCCTTATCCGCCCCATCCATGAAATCAGGAGGGCCTTCCATCTAGCCAAGTCTGCAACAATAGCGTCAAACAACAAGGTTTAATTCATGCCATATAATTTTTAGAGGTCCACCCCAATCTTGATACCTAAATACATGAAGTGTTGCTCCACTCTTTTTAAAGTCCACGTATCCCCCTGGGCAGGCCCATTTTGGTTACTAAGAAACAATATTTTTGATTTTTGTACATTTAGGTTGTATCCCAAAAATTGTGCAAATTCTCCTACCATCACAAGGATAGCGGATACGGATGTACAGACACTCCTGACTGCATTACAGATAGAAGCAGGTCATCCCTGTATAGCATGATTTTATGCTGCCTTCCTGACCTCCCTGGGATTCCTTTGATGTTCTCACTTTCCCGAATTCAGATAGCCAGTGGCTCAATGGCCACCACGAGCAAGAGAGGGGGGAGAGAGGGCAGCCCTGCCTCGTACCCCGGAACAACTGAAATTCCTCAGTCGGTGCACCATTGACCAGGAATGTTGCTCGGGTTTTTGTGCAGCGTTTTGACCAGTTCCACAAATCTATCCCCGCAACCCAAACCGCCCGAGAGCCTCGAACAGATAGTCCCACTCAGTTCTGTCGAAAGCCTTTTTGGCATCTATGGAGAGTACACATGCCTCCCCTGGACACCGAGACCCCCACCATAAAACATTCAAAAGTCTCCTCATGCTGTGGTATGACAACCTCCCCTGCACAAAACCAGTCTGATCCGGGTGCACTATCCTTAGAAGCACCCCCTCCAGCCTCATGGTGAGCACTTTGGCCATTATTTTACAGTCGTAGTTAAGGAGGGAAATGGGTCTATACGAAGCACACTCCACGCTGTCTTTTCCTGGTTTAGGGATTATACAAATATTCGCCTCTAAACATGTTCTAGGCAACCCTCTCTCCCATCTAGCTTCTTCCATGAGATCTCTTAAGGGTCTGCCACTTTATTCTTTAGTTCCTTGTAGTATTCTACCACAAACCCATCTGGGCCTCCCGCTTTCCCTGCTTTAAGTCTACCAATAGCCATACTAACCTCCTTCACTGTGACTGGGCCCCCCAATATCTCCCTCTGGTCCTCCGGTAGTGTTGGGATATTTAATTTATCCAGGAATATCTTCGCAAATCCCTCAGTCTCTGCACACTCAACCTAGTACAGCTTCACATAGAAACTCCTGAATGCATCTCTAATCTCCCCTTCCCCATTGAACTTTTTTTGCAGTATATATTGCCATTTTTGCTAGGGACCCTCCCCACTTTCATAAGTTTCACTAATAATGGGCCAGGCTCTGTGCCCCATTCATATACCCTTTGTTTCGCAAAAAGGAGCTTAGATCTTGCCTCTCCAGTTAGGCACCTATTCAGTGCCTCCCAAGCCACTATCCTCATCTGTGCCCCTTTCAGTGACCTGTTTTTCAGCTGCCTGCACCTTCTGTTCTAAGTCCCGTATCCTAACTATTCTTTCTTTTTGTAAGTTTGGCCATGTAGCCTATAACCACCCCCACCCCAATATACATCTTTCCGGCTTCCCAAAAGGTACACTGAGCGGCTACTGTTCCCTGGTTTGTAGCCAAATAGGTGTCCCACTGTGTCCTCAGAAATTTTCTGAAATCCTCTTTGCACATCAGATAAGTGGGAAAGCACCAGGAACCCCTCTGACTAGCCCCTGCCCCCAACATGACCTCCATTCTTACCATTGAGTGATACAAAATCATAATTGTGCTGTGGGCTAAGTCCACAGTTTGGCTATAAATTGCTTTTGAGACAAAGATATAATCCAGGCAGGACCAAGTCCCATGGGGACAGGAGTAGAAGGTATACTCCCTTGCCCTAGGATTCATAGCTTTCCAACTGTCCACCAATTCTAATTCCAAAAGCCCCTTGGCCCATTTTTCCTTGGCCTTATTTGCTCTACAGCGCTTACCCGAATAATCTAGTGTGGGATCCATGGTGCAATTGAAGTCCCCTCCCATAATCAAATTTGCAAACTGGGCTTTATGGATCACTTCCAGTATCTTCTGGTAGACGGCAGGGTCATATGTGGATAGGGCACATATGCTTCCAAGGGTTATCTTTCAAACAACATGAAGTCTTGCTGTATTCTGACTATTGCAGTTAGCCCCAGCCTTTAAACTGCCACGGAGAACAAAGGGTTAACTTTCTATGTAGAAGCATAGAATGCTGAGCTGGAGCTCAGTTGAGGTCTCTGTCTGGAGCCCTCTGAAATCTAACCTTCAGATTCTTTACTCCGCCTCACTGAAGAGTCGCCCCGGAGATTTCTCCTTCAGCTTGGTTCGAAAGCCAGTTAAAGTCTCGGTTAAGTTGTCGGTTTTTACCAAATTTATTTCCGCATGGTCAGTTCAGTCTCTGTCTGTGGTACCGTGACTACTAGGTAGGTTTTATTCTGTTTTTCTGTATGGAAATTGTAAAGTGTTAGATCGGTTCAGCTGAACCGATCATTTGTATTGAATCCTTGTGTTTTACTTTAGAGTGTAGTTACCGGTTCTTTTCGGTTCTAAGGCCATGGATTTTCCTGTAGTGGGTAATTCTCTGTTTGGGGAGCAGACAGAGAATTACATGAAGAAGATGGATGAGTACAGGAGTGCTCAGGCCAAAGAGAGGCAGGCAACTCCTCAAAGGCAGCAGTCTAGGGGCAGGCCTTTTCATAGGCCTTTCTACCAGCCACAGGCCTCTTCTTCCTTTTCACAGAGGGGGTTCTTCAGAGGGAGAGGCAGAAGGGGGATGAGCAGGGCTGCATCCACTCCTCAGCCTAAGGCCCCTGCCAAGCAGACACCCTGATGGGCCTGCCCGGGTAGACTCTCCTATTCCAGTAGGGGGCAGGCTATTACATCAGACAAGTGAGTCCTGGAAGTAGTAGGCCAGGGACTGGTTCTCAGCTTCAAAAAATTTCCGAAGATGAGAGCCTGATCTTTTCCACCTGCAGGTCTCTCAGAAACCCTTGCCCTAGAGGCAGAGGTTTCATCTCTGCTAGCTTTAAGAGCAATAGAGAGAGTACCTACCCTACACTGGGGCAAAGGTCTGTACTCCAGGTACTTCCTTACCCCGAAAAAGACAGGAGTGGTGACCCATTCTAGACCTAAGATACCTAAACAAACATATTTTAAAACCAAAGTTCAAGATGTTAACTCTGGGAATAATCCTTCCCTCTCTAAGGCCTGGGGACTGGCTAGCCTCTCTGGACCTCAAAGGTGCCTGTTTTCACATTCCTATCAGGTCCTCCCACAGAAAGTACCTCAGGTTCGAGTTGCCCTCAGGCCACTATCAGTTCAGCGCAATGCCCTTTGGCTTAACTTCAGTCCCAAGGGTCTTCACAAAGTGCCTTGCAGTACACTGCAGCCCGCTGAAGTGCACACCCTCGGGATATTTGAAAATTGTGCACTTAACCGGGCTGTGAATTTAACAGAACAATAGCTTTCCAGGCATTCGTTAGGGTTAAACGCTTTGTCTAATTTGCACTACAGTAATACACAGCGTTCATGCCATTCATAGTACAGAACTGGTTATTTAAGTGCAGCACTTCATACAGTGCAGTTGTCAATGCGGCATTGCAACACACCTATCAGCTTGCTTAAAAACAATTTTCTCACTTTATCCATGCCCCATATTGCTTCGGCGAAAGTCGCCGGCTCCTTTTCCTTCATCTTTTGGGTCCAGGTCCAGGTCAGGAGAGTCGCCATGAATATCTCCTCATATCTCCTCCTCGTAGACTTGTCCTTTGGTAGGTACAGAATCATCAATTGCTTGGTATCCACGAAATCCACGGGTGTCATTCCAGCCAGTAGAACGGGAATCGGCAGCGGCGCTTCAGCGGTCTCCTCTTCTGAGTTTGTGGTTCCCAAGGACAGATTGTCTGATGTGAGACCCACCTTCCGATAGCAATTGGTGATGGTCTCTTGAGCAATGGCTGAATATAAAGGTGTTTTAAGATACTGTGCAGCAGTACTTTATTTGGGTGTGCACTTAGGAGAGTGCAGAACATAAAAAACTAATTGGCTTTTCTCCCCAAAAATGTGCACTTAACCGAAATTTGCACTTATACAGTGTGCATTTAAGCAGCCAAATTAACATGGGGGAAAAAAACGGGATATTGAAAAAGTGTGCACTTAAGTGGGCTGCACTGTTGTAGTTGTCTTTCTAAGGAAGCAAAAGATTTCCATTTTAACATATCTGGACGACTGGCTCATAGTGGGCCAGTCCCCAGACCAAGTCAAGTCAGACCTGCAAGTGACCCAGCAAGTGCTTACTTCTCTAGGATTCCTTCTCAACCTTCCCAAGTCAGTTTTCGAGCCAGTGCAGCTCCTTACCTTTTATAGGGGCAGAGCTGGATACTGTCAAAGCAAGAGCCTTTCTTCCCCTGGAAAGGGCAAGATTTCTTATAGAACTGGCTTCTTCCTTCAGCCTTCAGGTGTCTCAACCAGCAAGGCATTTCCTCCAGCTCTTGGGCCGCATGGCAGCCTCTACAGCAGTCATCCAAGGGGGCAAGATTCCAGAGGAGGGACATTCAGTTCCATCTGAGGGCCTTTTGGTCCCAAAAGGATTCCCTTACCAAACTGATCCCAGTGACCAGGACCCTGATCCAAGCCCTTCAGTGGTGGCAGGATCACGACAGTGTAAGGCAAGGGATCCCATTTGCCACTCAGTTCTCATTCAGTGGTCCTTACCACGGATGCTTCCCTCCTGGGCTGGGGAGCCCATCTGGGGGCCCTCACTGCCCAGGGACTGTGGTCCCCTCAGGAATCTCTTCTCCATATCAGTCTCCTGGAACTCAGGGCAGTTTTTCTGGCCCTGCAAGCTTTCTCTGTCAGTGCAGAATAAGGTGGTTCAAGTCAGAACAGACACCACCACCACCATGTGGTACATCAACAAGCAGGGAGACAAACGGTCTACGGTCTTGTGCACAGAAGCCATGAAGTTGTGGTCCCTGGCTTATTCCCTGCAAACCTCTCTGATAGCAGTCCACCTTCCGAGGAAGGACAATTTGCTAGCAGATGCACTGAGCAGGATTTCACAGGGCCATCACGAATGGTCCCTGGACCCTCTGGTCTTAAAGATGATTTTTTTCAAGGTGGGGCACTCTAGAGATAGATCTCTTTGCAGCCCCAGACAATCACCAACTTCCTCTCTGTTGTTGCAGACCCCCAGTCTTGGGCTCAGTCCCTTTGGATGCTCTGATTCTGAACTGGGAAGGACAATTTCTGTATGCTTTACCTCCTTTTCCTCTACTTTTCAAAGTTTTAGTCAAGATAAAGTTACAACCTTGCAAAATGATTGATTGCTCCAGATTGGGCCAGACAGCCTTTGTACCCCCTGTAACTGTCCCTAGCAGTCCATCTTCCCCTGTCTCTTCCCAGGAATTACAACCTGGTAACCTCCTCCCGGGGGAGGATTTGGTACCCCAATCTTCAGTCTCTCAATCTCAAGGCATGGCTCTTGAAGAGTTAAGAGTATGCAGATTTGCATCTGTCTCAGGGGGTTCTGGACATCCTCAAAGCCTCTCGAAAGCCCGCCACTAGAAAGACCCATAACTCCAAATGGAAGAGAGTCAGCATTTTGTGTTCTAAGCAGTATATTTCCCCAGACACTGCTGAATTGCCAACAGTTCTGGATTATATGGTCCATTTTAATGGCCAAGGCCTCAGACCAGCTACTCTCAAAGTACACTTGTCAGCTGTGTCTGCTTTTCTGTTAGTGGGGAAGTCTTCCTCACTATCATCTCATCCTGTGTTCTGTAAAATTTTCAAAGGATTGCTTCATACCAATCCTCCATTCAAAGATCCTGCCCCTGCCTGGGATTTAAATGTTTGTATTGTTCAATTGATGCAACCTCCCTTTGAGCCTATGTCCTCAGTAGAGCTTAAGTACTTGACTTGGAAAACTGTGTTTTTAGTAGCCATTACCTCTGCCAGACATATCGGTGAACTGCAAGCCCTGTCAGTGGAACCTGATTTTATCTCCTTTCATATGGATAAAGTGGTCCTTAGAACCAATAGAAGGTTCTTGCCCAAAGTGGTTTCAGATTTTCACCTAAACCAGTCTATGTCTCTTCCTGTTTTCTTCACTGATCATTCCTCTTCAGGAGAGAGGAGGCTACACAGTTTAGATGTTAAAAGGCCTTGCTACTATATAGGCGTACCAAGGATCACAGGTTTGATTCCCTCCAGCTGTTCCTCACTTATGGAGAAGTGGGGAAGGGCAAACCTGCCACCAAGAGAACTATTGCCAGGTGGATTGTGTCTTGTATACAATTCTGCTATGAGAAACTAGGAAAAATTCCACCCTCATGCCTGAGGGCTCACTCCACCAGAGGTGCAGCTGCTTCCCTGGCTGCTGCCAGGGATATTCCTCTCTTAGAAATTTGTCAAGCAACCACCTGGAAAACAGTCCATACCTTTACCAAGCATTACTCTCTGGATATCCAGGCTAGGAGTGATGCTCAGTTCGGCACAGCAGTACTTCAGAGCCTATTCCCAAAGTAGGTTCTGTCCCTCTTGCATGGAGGTACTGCTTGGTAGTCTGCAGTAGTCAGAATACAGCAAGACTTGATGTTGTTTGAAGAAATAATTGCTCACCTTAGTAATTATGTTACTTGTAATGGAATCTTGCTGTATTCTGACCTCTCTCCCTGCCTCCCCTCTCAGAACCTGCTTTTGGGTAGTGGGTGGGCAGGTGCAGTGTTGCATCTCAGGGGTGCGCCTTTACACCCTCTTCTTTTTGTTTGGGTGTTTGTTTTATCTTTATTCTTATGTGGATTGATTTTGGGTTTCCTGACTTGAGTCTTCCTTTGGGAATCCAAAACTTTTTGTTGCCAGTTGGCTAGTAAAAATTGTACAATTTCCACATAGAATAGTGAGTTTTTTGCTGGTAAAAATCTGACAGTTGGATTTCAAAGGGCTCCAGACAGAGACCTCAACAGAGTTCAAGCTCAGTATTCTATGCTCTGCATAGAAAGTTAACCCTTTGTTCTCCGGGTCAGTTTAAAGGCTGGGGCTAACTGCAATAGTCAGAATACAGCAAGACTCCATTAGAAGAAACATAATTACTAAGGTGAGTAATTTTTTCTTTGACCCCAAAGCTTCCCCTCCACAAACACATATCTCCCCTCTATAGGGTCTTTTACAACTCTTAAGATCGCCATTGAAAAATTTACAGTATTAATCAAACCATTGAATAGAAAAATATATTGTACAGGATAGCTCTTTATAGAGGCAGTACAAACAAAAAAAAAAGTTTATCTGAGCATTTAAATCTCAGTCTCTCTATATCTCTTGCTCTCTTTTTTTTATAAGATGTCTTTTCCTGGAAGTTTAAACTCTGTGTCTTGATGTTGTATGTTGCATGTCTTGTTTCTGACAAAAAGTACCAAAACATTTGTCAGTTTCCTTCCTGAAGCCAGTCTGAGGAGCACATCTAGTCTTAAGAGGTGCAACAAAATAATACATTTTGTCCCAGAGCTGGCTTTCTGTTGACAGTTCTGTAAACAAGCTTGTGGATGTTAAAATACATTTCAAGGTCAACCCTCTGTATTACAGATTATTTTTTTTAAGAAACCCTGATGGCTTTCTGCCGTCTTTTCAAAAGTATAATTCATTTGCAAACGAAGGGATCCCAATTTGACATAGAGTCACACATATTTTTTCAACCACAGAGAAGCAAGGGATAAAGAAAGAATAGAAAAAGCAAGTGAAGGAAGGACGATAACGGTGGAAATTGTTGGACCATTGGAGTGACCCAGTTCCCAGGTGCCACAAGAAAATCTGATTGCGCAGTCAGGCGAAAGACAGACAAGTGGCAGAATGGGAGAAGATAAAACAGATCCTTGCTTTTAACTCTCTGTATAACAAATGGGACAGGGTCTTACCCAACCGTGTCACATGCCCACAAGTTCAGTCTTACGGAGGCGCGCACGCAGGCCGCTTTCCGCAGGGTCCTAGCACCTCTGGCTCAGGCCCACTAGTGTGAATCAATGGAGATATTCCTAGATCATCAGCAATTACAGTGAGTATGTAATACTTATTTTTCCTGGTGTCCTGGCCGACATTCCACCCCTATCAATAAAAACTGGTTCATGTAACCCACCATCAGGAAACTGGAAATTAGCTACCACAGTTCAGTGTTCTTTTCCTGGTCAGAAATTATAAATAATAACAATGATTTGTTCTTACTGAATGTTTTCAGGCCTAGGACAAAAGGAAAAAAGAAACTTAGTCAGTGCATGTTTTCAGGTTAGCACCATGTAGTTATGCTTCTTGCTGATCTAGACCTGATTCAGAAAGAAGATGTTAACAACAACTTCTGGGAATGCTTCTAAATTACATTGAGCTTATTTTTTCCTTTTGGGTCTACCAGAGAGCTCTGTACACAGACTTCAGAAACTGGAGTTAGTGAAAATGAAGAGAACCCAGTGACGATAATAACTGTCACTCCTGTCATGGTTGATTCTATCAAGAACAAGGTAAGCCCAACTTTGCCTTTGTACAAACATTGAAAAAGTTCTGACTAATAGACAGTACTATTTTACATTACCATTTGTTACCATTTTTTTTAACTGTTGTGTTTGTAATTAAATCACCTTAGCCCTTTGAAGAAGAAAATAAGTTGCCTTCCATAGTACTGTATTTACCAGTTTCACCCATTTTATACACCCCCCCCCCCCAAAAAACAAACAAACATGTAAACAGTGTCGCTGCACCTGGTCCCTGGGAGCAGCATGCATGACAATACCACTGTGAATCAGTAAGCAGGTGGTGCTTAGTAGAAAATACTGTCATTCTTCTTATGTAAACATGCACTTTAAATAGCACAGACTTTAATAGTCTGTGCTTGGCAGCCAGTGGTCTCTTCTCTCCCTCCTTAGAGTTCTTCTGTGTCCCCTTCACAACATTGAACAAAGTCAACTAGCACAAGATAGTGTTGGGGTCAGGACTGAACCCACATCTTGTGCATTACTTCGAGAAACCAGCATGCATATCAGTGGTATAATTTTGTGTTCTAAGGACATGGATACCGTTCATGGGCCACACTCTAGCAGTTCCACTAGAAGTGCTGATTCACCTGCCATTTTTAAGCTAAACTCCTGCCACCACCTGGGTGATGCATCATCCAGCTTTGCCCCATGATGTTAGATCTTTCTTTCTGCTAGAAGGGAAGGGTGTTCTTCACAGCTCTGCAGCGTTCAAGGTTTCCAGTTAGTGCTTTGGCGATTTTCTGTTCAAATAACTACTTCGAGATAAAATTTTCCATTCTTAACTAAGCTCCTTCATCCTGGCTCTGCCTCATCAACGAAAGATGGACACTGAGGAAGCAAAACCATCGGCTTCACGTTCTGTGTCACATAGGGGCAGAAAGTGTTGGACACAGGCCCACATATCTCTTGCCTTTGTTGCCTGGTGGCTCAGCTTGATGATCGTCCTGGAGTAAAAGTCTGCACCATTCATTCACAATATTGGGACTATGCCGGAGGCGCTAGGACCCAGTGGAAGCCAAAAATCTTCAGATGGGCCGGCGCCAAGTTAGGACTGCACATGCACAGCACTGCAAGCTGGCTTGCGCCCTTATAGGCTATTTCAGTGTCGACCCTCCAACCGCCTCAGTTCATTTTTCAAACAACATGAAGTCTTGCTGTATTCTAACTATCTGCAGTTAGCTCCAGCCTTTAAACTGCCCCAGAGAACAAAGGGTTAACTTTCTATGCAGTGCGTAAAATGCTGAGCTCGACTCAGTTGAGGTCTCTGTCTACAGCTCTTTGAAACACAACCGCCAGATTCTTTACTCCGCCTCACTGAACAGTCACTCCGGAGATTTCTCTTTCAGCTTGGTTCAAAAGTCGGTTAAAGTGTTGGTTTTAAGCCGAAATTAGTCCGAATTTAGTCCACATAGTCGGTTCAGGCTCTGTCTGCGGTACCGTGAGTACTCGATAGTGGTTTCTGATTATTGTGTGGAAATTGTAAGTTTATTAGATCGGTTCAGCTGAACCGATCCCTTATCTTGATTTTCTGTGCTTTACTTTAGTGTGTGGTCACCGGTCCTTATCAGTTCTAAAAAAAAAACGAAGTTTAGATGTTTTTTTTCCAACACCTGTGACACGGTTAGGAACCAATAAGGGAGTCTTGCCTGGTGGTTGCCGAAAAAAGGGTAAGTCTGAATAGGTTGGCCATGTCTGAGAAACCCAAGAAAAAAACCGGGCCCACTGGATTTCAACACTGCAGTGAGTGTGAGGAAGTCTTTGCCAAGGCCGACCCCCACACCACCTGTGTTTATTGTCTGGGGTTTGAACACCTCGATACAGACTGCCAGATTTGTAAAAAAAAATTTCCTAAAACTACCTTAGAGAAGAAATTGGGTAGACTTAGGGAAAAGGAAGCCGAGAAGTCCGCTGAACCGGATGGCCAGCCCAGTTTGGTTCCGACCGAACCAGAAGGAGTGCCCTCTGACCAGAACGATACTTCGGGCAAGAGGAGAGCCGATCCTGAGGGATCCGTTCCTAGAAAAGGAAAAAACAAGTCAGCCGGTTCGGATCCAGAGGTTCATGTTCCGACCGCCGAGGAGATTGCCCAAGCGATTCGGATTGTTGAATCGCTTCGCCCGGTTCCGTCCGATCCGGCTCCGTTAGCTAGTGGCTCGGTTCGGTCGGTTCCACCGGTTCAGGAGAATGCCCCTGAAGATTTTTATGAACCAGAATTTGAGGAGGAGGGGGATTTTGAACAAGATGATGATTATGATAGAGCAGAAAGTCTGGATGTGCCCATTGAACTGGACATCTCCTCAGACACACCTTCTGATGTTTCCCCTCCTACGCTCTCTGAGTCCCCTCCCCACTATTTGTTTTACAGGAAAGTGGCTGAAACTCTTCAGCTTCCTACAGAGGATCAAGAGGAGCCTGATTTTGTAGAGATGATGGACATCCCAGAGTCCAGGAGGCTGTCTATTCCCTTGCACAAATCTTTTGGGAAACAGACTCAAAAAATTTTAGTCTCCTAATTCTGTACCTCCTGTTAATAGAAGGAAGGATAGATAGGAGGTACACCTGATCAGGCTCCAACACGGAGTTTTTCTGCCAACAATGCAGAAATGTTGGGGTCATGCAGGCTGCAGCCTGTGACAGGGCTAATGTCCCCTTGGCTTCACACCCCCCAGATAAAGACTCCAGGAGGCTGAATGCCTAGGCAAAGAAGCAGTACATGGCATCCTCTTTGGGACTCAGGCAGGCTAATTATGTGGCCTGTACAGCCAGGTACCAGAAGTCCAGGTGGGACACTGTACTGGCACTGGCTAAACAGGCCTCCGCCCAGCTGGCCAAGGAGCTGGAGGAGGTGGCTGCAGATGGGACTGAGGCATCTAAGGTACAGTTTCATGCTGCTGTGGACTCCAATGATGTGTCATCAAGAGTCATGGCTACATCTGTGGCTCTTCAGAGAATGGCTTGGCTCAGATGTACTAGCTTCTCACAGGACACCCAGGCTAAGGCCATGGATTTCCCTGTGGAAGGTAATTCTGTGTTTGGGAGCAGACAGAGAATTACATGAAGAAAATGGAGGAATATAGGACCACTTATAGGAGTGCATAGGCCAAGGAGAGGCAGGCAACTCCTCAAAGGCAGCATTCTAGGGGCAGGGGCAGGCCTTTTCATAGGCCTTTCTACCAAGCACAGGCCTCTACTCCCTTTTCACAGAGGGGGTTCTTCAGAGGGAGAGGCAGAAGGGGGATGAGCAGGGCTGCATCCACTCCTCAGCCTAAGGCCCCTGCCAAGCAGACACCCTGATGGGTCTGCCTGGGTCGACTCTCCTATCCCTGTAGGGGGCAGGCTGGCTTACTTCGTCCAGGACTTGGTGTCTGTTACTTCAGACAAGTGGGTCCTGGAAGTGGTAAGCCAGGGACTGGTTCTCAGTTTCAGAAAATTTCCGAAGATGAGAGCCCGATCTTTTCCACCTGCAAGTCTCTCCGAAACCCTTGCCCTAGAGGCAGAGGTTTCATCTCTTCTGGACCTAGGAGCCATAGAAACATAGAATTTGACGTCAGATAAGGACCGCTTGGCCCACCCAGTCTGCCCATTTCCCTACCTAATGGATAAGCTGCAGATCCTAGTTAACCAGCAGCCTACTTCTTCCTACCCCAACCCCCTAGAATTGCCTTATGACTGTCCCATGCATGCTTGAATTCCACCACTGTTTTTGATTCCACAGCCTCCTCCTGAAGGCCGTTCCATGCATCCACAACCCTCTCTGTGAAAGAATACTTCCTTAAATTACCTCTGAGCGCCCCCCCCCAATCTTCAAATTGTGCCCCCTTGTTCTTGCACACTCTTTTTTTGAAAGATGCTACCCTCTTGGACTTTGTTGATTCCCTTGAGGTACTTGAAAGTTTCTATCATGTCCCCTCTCCCTCCTTTCCTCGAGGCTATACATATTAAGCTCCTTAAGTCTCTCTTCATATGTCTCCGGTGCAGACCCTGCACCATTTTAGTTGCCCTCCCTGGACAGCTTCCATCCTGTCTATGTCTTTATGGAGATTGGTCTCCAGAACTGCACGCAGTACTCCAGATGGGGTCTCACTAGCTGTCTGTACAGAGGGATAATAACTTCTGTTTTCTACTGGTGATGCCTCTTCCTATGCATCCCAGTATCCCCCAGCCCTCCTTGCTGCCCTCTCACATTGCTTTCCCACCTTTAGGTCATCTGATATGACTACCCCAGGTCCCTTTCCATTTTTGTTGTTGTTAGTATCTCACCCCCCATTGTGTACACTTCCCCTGGGTTTTTGTTTCTCAGGTGCATTACCTTGCACTTCTTAGCATTGAATCTAAGCTGCCATACATTTGACCATTCCTCTAACCTTGCCAAGTCCCTTCTCATCCTTTCCACCCCACCTTGTGCAATAACCCTGTTGCAGATCTTTGTGTCATCTGCAAAGAGACACACTTTTCCTTCCAGTCCCTCTGCAATGTCGCTTATAAAGACATTGAAGAGGACCGGTCCTAATACTGAACCCTGCAGTACCCCACTAGTAACCCCCCTTTCTTCAGAGTGGACTCCATTTACTATTACTCTCTGTGTCCTATTCTCCAGCCAATTCTTTACCCAGGCTGTCATCTTGGGACCCACTCCCAGGCTGGCTAACTTGTATATTAATCTTTTGTGTGGGACTGTGTCAAATGCCTTGCTAAAGTCTAGGTAGTCCATGTCCACAGCCCCTCCCTGATCTACTACTTTGGTCACCCAGTCAAAGAAATCTATCAGATTTGTCTGGCATGACCTTCCCGCTGTGAATCCATGCTGCCTTGGGTCTGTGCCCCTCTGGCCTCTTGATACTAGACAGTTCTTTCCTTCAGAAGTGATTCCATCATCTTCCCTACCACTGAGGTTAAACTAACATGTCTGTCGTTTCCTGCTTCTGCTTTGCTCCCACTTTTGTGAAGGGTATTCACATCTGCCCTCCTCCAGTCCTTGGGTACCACACCATCCTCCCAAGATCTGTTAAAGAGGGTAGTCAGTGGTGTCACTAGTTCTACCCTTAGTTCTTTTAGAATTCTGGGATGAATCCCATCAGGCCCCATTGCTTTGTCCACCTTCAGTTTTAAGAGTTCTTTCAGAACCCTTTCTTCTGTAAACGGGCTGGTATCAACTTCTGTATCTAGAGTGTTTCTACTGTTTGTTTTATGTACCTCCCCTCTTCCTTTGTAAATACTGAGCAAAAATATTTGTTTAGTATCTCTGCCTTTTCACAGTCACCCTCTGCCCACCCTCCTCCCTTTATTAAGCCTCACTATCCCTCCTTGGTCTTCCTTGATCCCTGATGTACCTATAAAAGGTTTTATCCTCTTCTTAACTGAGTTGGCTATCTTTTCCTCGGTTTGGGCCTTTGCTGTTCTGACTGCCTTCCAGCTTCCTTTTGCTTTAACTGATGCAGTCTCTGTGCTGCTCCTTCTGTGATTCCTTGTACTTCCTGAATGCTTTTTTCTTCTTGAACCTTCACTGCCACTTCCTTGAGAACCATAGTGGTTTCTTACATCGTTTTGTTTTGTTTATTTGCTTCACACAAAAGCTTGTTACCTCTGTGATGGCAGTTTTTATTATTCCCCATTGTTCTTCCACCCCTTCTTCCTGCCCATTTGCTAGTGCTTAGGCACTCACCCATTTTGGCAAAGTCAGCCCTCCTAAAGTCCAGTACTTTTGCCTTTGTATGGCTTGACTCTATTGCTGTGTTTATTGTGAACCATACTATTCGATGGTCGCTAGTTCCCAGATGGCTACCCACTTCTACATCTGTGATCCTCTCTTCATCTCCATTTGAGAGAACCAGGTCTAAGATTGCTCCCTCTCCAGTGGGCTCCAATACTAGTTGTCTAATGCATGCCCCCTGTAGGGTATCTAGAATAACCCCACTCTTCGAAGTGGCTGCTGCAACTGCACTCCAGTTAACATCTGGCATATTCAGATCACCCATCAGCAATATCTCCCCTTTTTCTGCCATTCTAAGTATACTTTCTATCATTTCCTTGTCCATTTCCTCCCCCTGAGAAGGGCGTCTGTATACAACCCCTGTGCGATTGTGGTGCCATTGTCGGTCTCCAAATTTACCCACAGTGCTTCTTCTCCTCCCTGTTTTCCTTTTGTTCTGTTGCTTGATTCCTTCCCTTATGTAAAGAGCTACCCTCCTCCTCCTCTTTGCCCTCCCTGTCCCTCCTGTAGATAGTGTATCCTGGTATGCTTACGTCCCAGTCATGGTTTTGTGTGTACCATGTTTCTGTGACTGCCACGATATCCAGATGTTCCTCCTCCATCAAGGCCACTAATTCAGGAAGCTTGTTACTCAGACTACGGGCATTGGTACTCATTGCTCTCCATTTTTTGATGGCTTTACCTTCTGTTGCAGCATCCCCCACTGACCTTTCTACTTCGGTCTTTTTCTCATTTAGTACCCTGTTTTGTAGGGAGAGGCTGGGATTTTCCTGCTGCTTATCAGTGCCTTAGATAGAGTTCCTACCCTACACTTGACAAAGGTCTGTACTCCAGGTACTTCCTTACCCCGAAAAAGACAGGGGAGTGGCGACCCATCCTAGATCTAAGATACCTGAACAAATATCTTTTAAAACCAAGGTTCAAGATGGTGACTCTGGGAATAATTCTTTCCTGTCTAAGGTCAGGGGACTGGCTAGCCTCCCTGGATCTCAAAGATGCCTACTTTCACATTCCCATCAGGTGCTCCCACAGAAAGTACCTCAGGTTCAAGTTGCTCTCAGGCCACTATCAGTTCAAAGCAATGCCTTTTGGCCTAACATCAGCTCCAAGGGTTTTTACAAAGTGCCTTGCAGTAGTAGTGGCCTTTTTTAGAAGGCAGAAAATTTCCATCTTTCCATATCTGGACGACTGGCTCATAGTGGGTCAGTCTCCGGACCAAGTCAAGTCAGACCTGCTAGTGACCCAGCAAGTACTATCTTCTCTGGGGTTTCTTCTCAACCTTCCCAAGTCAGTCCTCGAACCAGTGCAGCTCCTTACCTTTATAGGGGCAGAGCTAGATACTGTCAAAGCAAGAGCCTTTCTTCCTCTGGAAAGGGCAAGAGTTCTTGTGGAACTGGCTTCTTCTTTCAGCCTTCAAGTGTCTCGACCAGCAAGGCACTTCCTTCAGCTCTTGGGCCACATGGCAGCTTCTACAGCAGTGGTCCAAGGGGCAAGATTTCAGATGAGGGACATTCAGTTCCATATGAGGGCTTTTTGGTCCCAAAAGAAGGACCCTCTTAACAAACTGATTCCAGTGACTCGGACGTTGATCCAAGCCCTCCAATGGTGGCAGGATCAGCACAACTTAAGGCCAGGGGTCCCATTTGTCACTCAGTCTCATTCGGTGGTTCTTACCACGGATGCTTCCCTATTGGTGTGGGGAGCTCATCTGGGAGCTCTCACAGCCCAGGGACTTTGGTCCCCTCAGGAGTCCCTTCTTCACATCAATCTCCTGGAACTCAGGGCAGTTTTTCTGGCCCTGCAAGCCTTTTCTCAGACTGTGCGGAACAAGGTGGTTCAGGTCAGAACAAACAATACCACAACCATGTGGTACATCAACAAGCAGGGAGGCACTCTGTCTACAGCCTTGTGCACGGAAGCCATGGAATTGTGGTCCCTGGCTTATTCCTTGCAGGCCTCTCTGATAGCAGTCTACCTTCCAGGAAAGGACAATGTGCTGGCAGATGCACTGAGCAGGATCTCCCAGGGCCATCACGAATGGTCCCTGGACCCCCTGGTGTTGGAAGTGATTTTTTCAAGGTGGGACACTCCAGAGATGGATCTCTTTGCAGCCCCAGACAATCACCAACTTCCTCTGTTTTGTTGCAGACCCCCAGTCTTGGGTTCAGTCCCTCTGGATGCTCTGATTCTGAACTGGGAAGGGAAGTTTCTGTATGCCTTCCCTCCCTTTCCTCTTGTGTTCAAAGTTCTAGTCAAAATAGGGTCACAACCTTGCAAGGTGATTGTGGTTGCTCCAGACTGGGCCAGACAGCCTTGGTACCCCCTGTTGCTGTCTCTAGCAGTCCATTTTCCCCTGTCTCTTCCCAGGAATTACAACCTGTTAACCTCCTCTCAGGGGAGGATTTGGTACCCCAATCTTCGATCACTCAATCTCAAGGCATGGCTCTTGAAGAGTTAGAGTATGCAGATTTGCATCTGTCTCAGGAGGTTCTGGATATTCTCAAAGCTTGTCGAAAACCCTCCACCAGAAAGACTTATAATTCCAAATGGAATAGATTCAGCATTTGGTGTTCCAAGAAGCATATTTCCCCAGACACTGCTAAATTGCCTACAGTTCTGGATTATGTGGTCCATCTTAATGGCCTAGGCCTCAGACCAGCTACTCTCAAGGTACACTTGTCAGTTGTCTCTGCTTTTCTGTCAGTGGGGAAGTCATCCTCACTATCATCTCATTCTGTGTTCTGTAAATTTTTCAAGGGATTGCTTCATACCAATCTTCCCTTTAGGGATCCTGCCCCTGCCTCCAACTTGAATGGTCGCATTGCTTAACTGATGCAACCTCCCTTTGAGCCTATGTCGTCAGCAGCGCTTAAGTACTTAACTTGGAAAACTGTGTTTTTGGTAGCCGTTACCTCTGTCAGACGTATCAGTGAGTTGCAAGCGTGTCAGTGGAACCTGATTTTATCTCATTCCATAAGAGATAAAGTGGTCCTTAGAACCAATAGAATGTTCATACCCAAAGTGGTTTCAGGCTTCCACTTGAATCAGTCTGTGTCTCTTCCTGTCTTCTTCACTGATCATTCTTCCTCGGGAGAGAGGAGGCTGCACAGTTTAGATGTTAAAAGAGCCCTTAGCTACTACATAGAGCATACCAAGGATAACTGGTTTGATTCCCTCCAGTTGTTCCTCACTTATGGAGAAGTGGGAAAGGCAAACCTGCCACCAAGAGAACTGTTGCCAGGTGGATTGTGTCTTGTATGCAATTCTGCTATAAGAAACTGGAAAAGATTCCACCCTCAGGCCTCAGGGCTCACTCTACAAGAGGTACAGCTGCTTCCCTGGCTGCTGCCAGGGATATCCCTCTGTTAGAAATTTGTCAAGCAGCCACCTGGAAAACAGTCCATACCTTTACCAAGCATTACTCTCTGGATATCCAGGCTAGGAGTGATGCTCGGTTTAGCACAGCAGTACTTCAGAGTCTATTCCCAAAGTAGGTTCTCTCCGTCCTCCATGGAGGTACTGCTTGGTAGTCTGCAGATAGTCAGAATACTGCAAGACTTCACGTTGTTTGAAGAAAAAATTACTCACCTTAGTAATTGTTTCTTCTAATGGAGTCTTGCTGTATTCTGACCTGCCTCCCCTCTCAGAACCTGTTTTTTGAGAAGTGGGTGGGCAGGTGCAGTGTTGCACCCTAGAGGTGCTTCTGGCACATACCCCTTTTATTTGGGTGTTTTTATTGTATTGTTATCCTCTTTGGATTGGTTTTTAGTTTTGGGTTTCCAGACTTGAGTCTTCTTGGGGAATCGAAAACTCTCTTTTGCCAGTTGGCTTGTTAAAAATTTTACAGTTTCCACATAGTATAGCTAGTGAGTTTTTTTGCTCGTAAGAATCTGATGGTTGGGTTTCAAAGTGCTGCAGACAGAGACCTCAGCCGAGCTCGAGCTTAGCATTTATGCACTGCACAGAAAGTTAACGCTTTGTTCTCCATTGCAGTTTAAAGGCTGGAGCTAACTGCAGATAGTCAGAATACAGCAAGACTCCATTAGAAGAAACACAATTACTAAGGTGAGTAATTTTTTTCTTTCCTGCCATCGAGTGCGCTTGAGTGACATCACTCGCCCACTGGGAGTCAAATCTTCACATGTATACGACAGTAGCTTATAGTTGTTCAGTATTCGATTAAGTTGCTAGTTTTAGTGCTATTTTTTGTTATTTTAAAAAACTAAATAAATAGTTGAAGAAATTCTCTCAGCCTGCCATCAACAGAGTCGACCATGGACGGTGACGGTAGAGAGGCTTCGCTTGAAAGCTGTTCTGGCAGTGGGGCTGTTTCTGGTCCACCGCCCTTTGCGGGAGGGGGGGTTCCCGACCACAGGCAGTCCGGTACTCGGGAGGGAGGACAGTCCTCCCGAAAGCACAAAAAGAAGCGGGCCCATACCCAATCTTGGTTGGGGACCCGGCACCACTCGACCTTGAGTTCCTCTTCCTCCCGTCGGTCGAAGAAGAAATGGCACCGCTCGAGGTCGCCCTCTGGTAGGTCTGTGAGGGGATCATCGGTAGTGGAGAGTAGTAGACCTACCCTGACTCCTGTCAAGTCTCCAGTAGTCTCCATTCATAATGGCCATGATCTCCAGCACCGAAGCCCCTCTCTGTCCTCTGGGGTTTCCGGTGAGCAGTTTCATCACTGGGCTGCCCTTATGGAGCAGTGGGTGCGGCATCTGTCCCAGTTGCCCTTGCCAGTGGACCTAGTTCCGGGGCCATGGAGCCACTGGGCCGCATCGGGGTCGGTCGGGTCAGGATGTGTGTGCAGTGCCTTTTCTGGTGCCAGCGCCATCAACGCTGACTCTAAGTACCTTACCCCCTCACCTTGTTTCCTCGCAGTGGCCTGCACAGGTACCGCTTTCCTCTCCCCTTTCTTTCAGGTCTTGCAGGGATTCACAGGCGGGAGCCTCGGTTGTTGCTGGCTTCATCCGCGGTGGTACTAGCGGTGGTGCTGGTGCCAGACCCTCGACACCGATCCAGGTTTCGGCATCTCCTGTGTTTTCCTTGCCTAGACCTGCCTTTGGAGGTCTTTCTGGGGTAGAAGTAGAACTTGACGAGTCTGACCCTGACCTGCTTTTGTCTGAAGACAAAGCGGATGACTAATTTTGTGGTCTAGAAAGCAAGCCTTCTGTATGAGCTGAGCCTTTGGTGTAAGACATTTTTTTCCAGTCTCTACTCAGGAATATGGGATCCACCTTAGCCCTACAGACTTCCTGTGTGGACCCAGGCAGACATTCACATCTTGAGTTCCTTCATGTCCCTAATATTCCTGTAGACCTGACTCCGCCGGTGCCTCTCGTCCTTTGAAACTCTATCTCAAGTAGTGTGGGACAGGTCAGCACTAATCCCTTCTGTGGCCAAGTCCATAGATAGGAAGTATGTCCCTCCTAAAGACAGACCTATCCTGGCATCTCAGCCTTTTGCAGATGCTCTTGTGCTTGCAAAAAATGACAAAGCTGTTCTCCCTCAGGAGTCCACAGCACAGCCTGTATGTAAGGAATCTCGCAAGATTGACACTTTGGGGAAACGGGCATTTGCAGCAGCAACTTTGGGTATGCGTATTGCTAGTTAACAAGGCCTTTACTCTCAGTATAAGTACACCCTGTGGAACACACTCAAATCAATGGGCAAGAACCTTCTGGAACCTGAAGTTAACACAGAGTTTCTCCAGACCATAACCAGAGGCATAGAGTCCAATAATCGGCAGCTGAAAGCCTCCATGGACACCTATGACACTGTCTCTAGGGCATCTGCTGCTGGGATTTGTATTAGGCAGCACTCATGGCTCAGAACTTCAGGTTTCTCAACCAGTACTCAGCAGCAGGTGATGAACATCCCCTTTAATAGTGCTTATCTGTTAAGCCCTCAGGTTGAACAAGCACTGGAGGATGCTTAGAAAACAAGGACTGCCATTAAAACAGCTGGGGTGGGAGCCATCGACAGTTTCGTAAAAGGCAGTTCTTTTGAGGTAGAGACCGAGGATCCTTTAACAGGAACCAAACTCCTCAGCAACAAAAGAAAATGTTGCAAAAGGCACAGGGCCCAAAAGCGCCCAGTGCCACCCTCTGAAGATCTGGCCCCATTCCCACCTCTGCTGCCCAATGTGGACACTTCTGTGGCAGTGGGGGGGGCGTCTGACTCCATTTTACAACCAGTGGAAGTCCATTACAGCAGACAACTGGATCCTTAGGATTGTCTGAGGGGATACTCTCAATTTCACAGCTATTCCCCCAGATCTTCCACCCAAGCAACAGCAGCCTGTCCACCACTCAGTCAGACCTTCTTGCTTCCAAGATACAGGGCCTCCTGAGGAACAGGGCAGTAGAAGTGTTCCGAGGGCAGAACAGAACACAGGTTTTTACTCCCATTACTTTCTGGTTCCAAAGAAAACAGCCAGCATGTGCTCAATTCTACAGACCTCAGAAAGTTAAACAAGTACCTGTTCAGGAAGAAGTTCAAGATGATCTCCTTAGGAATGCTACTACCACTGATTCATCAGTACGACTGGCTGACATCCCTGGACACGTAGGACACCTACCAGCACGTTCAGTGCACCCAAGTCACCACAGGTATCTACACTTCGTGGCCTTGGGTCAACACTACCAGTTCAGAGTCCCCCTTTGGCCTCTCCTGGCCGCCTCGAGTCTTTAGAAAGTGTTTCACGGTTCTTGTGGTGTAGCTCAGAAAACTTGGCATTCAAGTCTTCCTTTACCTGGACGATTGGCTCCTAGCAAGCTCATCCGGCAGGACACACAGGAAGCAATCGCCACAGCTTCTCAGTTCCTCATTTCCATGGGGGTTTTACTGAATCTGAAAAAATCCCAGCTTCAACCCTCCCAGCAGCTCCTCTTCATAGGAGCCCTCTGGGATACCTCCAGGGCTAGGGCTTTCCTTCTGGAGGACTGGAAAAACGACATTCTTCAGATGGCTCGCTACATCAGGGAGAACAGCTCTGTTCAGGCCCTTTTAAAGCAGCGGATGTTGGGCCTCATAGCATCGTCCGTCTTCATGGTGCCTCTTGCCTGATTACACATGATGACCACTAGTGGATGCTCGGCACACAGTGGTCACAGACCACGCACCAACAATCCTTCCATATAAGTGACAGAGCCTCTGACAAGATGACTTGGTTAGTGGACACAGGAAGACAAGCTTCTGCATTGTCTACCCTTTGCCCAACAGGAATCTCAGATCACCATCATCACGGATGCATCTCTGATCAGTTGGGGAGCTCATTGTCAAGACCTCCACACTTAGGGAGTGTGGAGCCAGGAGTCATCTCATCTACACATAAATGTCTTGGAGATGAGAGCTGTTCTATACGCAATCTGTGCCCTGCATGATGTCCTATGTCACCGAGTAATTCTTCAGATGGACAACAAGGCTGTGATGTATTACATCAACAAGCAGGGTGTGGAGCGCACTCCTTCCCTCTGTGCAGGGAAGCCTTGAGGATGTGGGAGTGGTGTCTCAAGCACGATGCATTAACTCAGTCAGTCTACCTTCCAGGAGTTCAAAACAAACTAGCGGATCACCTCAGCAGGACGGAGGCAGAACCACATGAATGGTCACTCGCACCAAACGTGCAGTCACTATTTGAGTTGGGCAGTCCAGACCTGGACCTTGTTGCGTCCCTACTCCAGTCAAAACTGCCTGTATTCTGCTCCAGAAATCCAGAACCTGGCATTTTCTGTCAGGATGCATTCGGACTGTGTGGACAAGATGCTTACCGTACGCATTTCCTCCTGTTCCTTTAGTTCAGAGGGTGCTGCTCAAATTAGAGGCACGAGGGGGCAGGATGATTCTTATCGCCCCACACTGGCCTCGACAGTTATGGTTTCCATTGATCAACAGGTTTTTGGAACCCCCCCACCCCAGGCAACTTCCTCTTAGAAGGGACCTCCTGACACTGGGACCCCTAGTCCATCCCAACCTGTGCTACCTTCATCTCCTTACCTAGAAGTGGGTAGGTTTAAGGTTCCTTAGCATAACTCGGAAATCCTCTTAGCAGTGCGTAAGCCCTCCACTTGGAAGATTTACACAGCTAAATGGAAACGCTTTTTGAATTGGGGTGCAAAGTCCCTTCTGGACCCTTCCTGTTGCCCACCAAATAAAATGTTGAAGTACCTCTTAGATCTGTAAAATGCAGTACTTGACAGTGAAGGTACACCTCTGCACAATTTCCGCCTACCATGAGCCAGTACAGAATATGTCACTGGCTCAGTTACCCCTAGTCAAGAGGTTCCTCAAGGGCATTCTAGACACTATACCCCTGGTTAGGAAACCTGGCCACGTGGGATATTAACATTGTGCTAGACATGCTCACCAGTAAACCTTTTGAGCCTCTAGCTACCTGTGACTTGAAGTTTCTGACCTAGAAGACTGCCTTCTTAGTGGCCGTTTCTTCCGCTCGCAGTCTCTGAAATACATGCCTTGGTCCCAGACCCTCCATACGCTGTGTTTCAGAAGGATAAGGGGGTACTTTGTACTCGCTGTAAATTCCTACCCTGAGTAGTTTTGGAATTTCACCTTAATCAACCCTTGGTTTCCGTTGCTTATTTTGCCAGCTTTCAGAATGAAAGGGAGTGCACCCTTCACTCCCTGGATGTCGAGAGGGATTTGCAATTCTACATCGACAGAACTAAGGAGATTCACAAATCCAAACAACTCTTTGTATTGTTCAGCATGGCCCGGCTGGGTCAGCCTGTCGCCATTGGATACATTTCTGCATGGTTAGTGGCATGTCTTCGCCATTGCTACTCGATGGTGCAGGTCAAGTTGGAAGGCCGGGTTTACGCCCACTCTACCAGAGCAGTTGCGGCATCCTTGGTGGGGGTTCTTAATGTACCCATTGCAGATATTTGCAGAGTGGCTACTTGGAGCTTGGTGCACACCTTTGTGAAATACTGCTCTCTGGATGTCCATGCCAGACTGTGTACTTCCTTTGGCAGGACAATCCTTAATGGACTATTGTCCTGAGTGAGCTGTATCTCCTGCTGCCTTGTTTCTTAGCTTGGTACTCTCCCAATAGTGTGAATGAATGGTGAAGATTTTTAGTCCAGGAAGATATGGAAATTACGTTTTAGTTTAAAAAAACAAAAAAAAACAAAAACAACATTTTCAGTACTGTACTAGGATACACTTCTGTGAACAAGCTCTTTTTCAAAGGTTCCATGTCGGATAACTTAAACAATACACACATTTCTAGAGATACTAAGGCAGTGAAACAATATTACAAGTATTTACAGATTCACAACTAATGCCATCTGCCAAATGCCATAGGTATTAAGAAAACAGAGGAGGAGCATTGTTCCCACATGTGATTTAAGGACAATACTGTGGGTTAGAGAAAAGGGGCCATATTGAGGGAAGCAATTACTTTGAGAGCTAGGAGGAAGATAGAAAACATAAGTGGAGTAAAGAGGGAGAGGGAAGGGCAGTGGGGGAGGGTGTGGAGAGAGGGGAGGGAAGCAAGAAAAGGGGGTAGAATGGGAAGCAAAGAAGGGGTTAGAAAATAAGAGTGGAGGACGGGGAGGGAGAGTGGAAGGGAGAAAACAGGGGGGTTCCTAAGAAGTATGTAGAGGCATAAGGAGGGGTGAAAAAATGAGAGAGGGACGGCAAACCGAGGGAAGGGAGGGGAAAATATATAATGAACCAAGACAGCTAGAGCAGGTGTTGAGGGTAAGGGAACAGGGAGGAGGGAAACAGTTTAGTGGAAAGGGGTGAGGGAAGAGGGTAAATTGAAACAGAGAGAGAGAGGAATAAGCTGGGCTGCAACCAATTTGAGGGAAAATGAGGGTCAGGGAAAGTAAAGAGAGTGGCGATATGGTGCACTGCTAGGCTTAGTTGGGGGCATTCACAAGTCATGAGAGCTAGTAGGTGATCACACAGTTGATGATGTTTAAATGAACTAATCGTAGGTACAGTTAGGAAGCCCACGCATATTGTGTTTAATCATAGTGGGGCACGATACAGGAAGGATCTTTGTCCGACAGGAAGGATCTTTGTCCGACAGAAAGGGACCTTGAAGTGTTGTTTATCTGAGCCACGAGTATGGCGACAGTTGGTTGCTCTTCTGATAAGGTGCTGAATAGATGGGGGAGTAAGTCCCAGTGAAGTCTTTTTAGCAAGCAGACAGGTCTGGTATTTAAGCCTTCCCTTTAGGTCAGGCCAGCCTACTTGCCTATATAGGTCACAGATGTGAAGGAGACATTGAGCACCCGTTACCAGTCTGCAGGCCTTGTTTAATGCAATATGGACCCTTTTGAGAGTTGAGTTAGATGCAGCCCCATAAATAGTCAGACCATAGTCAATTATGGGTAGGATAGCACTGCCCACAACAGCTTGCAATGCTGCTGTTGATAAACTGTGTTTATGCCTGTGTAAGAGCCCAATTTTGTATACTGACTGCCTTGGCCACCTGTTCCACGTGTTTAGTGTACGAGAGGGTCTTGTCAAGTGTGACACCAAGGTATTTAAAAGTATAAACTTGCTCGAACAACAAGTTTTGGTTATTTAGGTTTGAGAGTTGGAGTTGGTAAGGTCTTTTCTTATTATGCGGATTTGTGAAGGTCATCAGTTTAGTGTTTTTTTTTGTTTTTTTTTTAAGCTCATAAGCAGTTTTTGCTTTAGGAGCCAATCCTCGACACTAGGGAAGTTAGATTGAAGTTGTACCTGCAGGGTCACCGGGTCTGCATTGCAGGTGAACATTACTGCGTAGAGTAAGATTCTGTCAGTGCAGATAAGGGTTAGGCAATTTAGTAATATACTGAAGAGAAGTGGGCCTAAAATTGAACCCTGTGGAACCCCAGTTATTACATTGCGGCAGACAGTGTGTGTCCCGTTTATTTGAACCTGCTGCACCCGATTTGATAGGTAACTCTGAAACCATTCTACTGTGTTTTCGGAGAGCATTCATCGGACCACCGACATTTGGCCTCCGACAACATTCTGAAGGCCCCCCGGCATCGGTTGACGACTGACCCAACTGCCCTTTGGAATACGAACAGGTGTCGCTACCTCAAGACAAACAGACCACCAAAGACAGTACAGCTAATACCACCACGCTGTAACACCCGGTACGTCCACCTCCGCCGGACTGACATTCAGTGCCAGATGTCGGCACCAGTCAGGACACAGGAATTGGACCGTCAGATCCACCGTCGGGTGCAGACCCAAAATTGAACCTTTCACAAGTGAGTGACCTCTTTAACCATTGGTAGAAGACGATCCGTTAGGACATCCTCCCTCCAAGGCTACAACCAGATGTGTCCCAAGCACCAGACATGGCTAAAGCTCCAGATAACGGAGCCCCTGCAAGGGTTCCAACCCCAACACCGGACATAAACAAGGCGCCTTCATCCCCTCCACCTAAGGGCCTTGGCAGTCAGCATGTGTCCCGTTTATTTGAACCTGCTGCACCCGATTTGATAGGTAACTCTGAAACCATTCTACTGTGTTTTCGGAGAGGCCAGTAATGGTCAGTTGTTCCAATAAAAGCGTCTGGTTAACCGTATTGAATGCTTTTGTCAGGTCAATAAATGCAACCCGTACTGTTTGACCCTGATCTATAGCCTTGTGAGTAAAGCTGGTAAATTCAACAAGTGCTGAGGTGGTACTATATATCCCTTATGGAACCCATGTTGCTGGGGGCACTGATTCTGATATTTTTCAAGTTATTCTACCAATTGGTCCGAGACTATTCTTTTGAGCGCCTTAGATTGAGGGGGAAGAATGGAGATGGAATGATAGTTAGTATGCAGTGTTTTATCACCACTTTTATGAACTGGTGTGACTACTGTGCATTTCCACCTCTGTGGGAATTGGGCAACGTGATGCAAGAGGTTCAACATGTGCATTAGTGGTGCTAGAATGATATCAAGGGTTCACAGGATAAGGCTATGGTCTAGTGTATCGCCACTATTCCTGGACATCCCTAGGGACCTCAGAAGGTGCTTTTTAGTTTCATTTTTGGAAGTAGCTCTAAAATAGAAAGGGGGAGGACTCTGCTGTGGATTTTCCAAGGTAACATTGGAGAGAGGTCTCGTGTCCTCTTGTAGGAAATCAGGTGATAACACACCACTGAGGTCAGTGAAGGCCTTGTTAAAGGTATCTGCAATGACCTTAGTATCTTGAGTAATTTTTCCATTTAAATCAATCATGGTTGGTGAGGTTTTATGATTTTTCCCAAGAAGTTCATTTTTGTTACCCCAAAAGTTTCAACCATCACCCGACGAGTTGGTCAGCTCCTCTTTAAAGTGGTTGCTTTTAGCCAAATGATGGCCCTAGTGCACGCATTCCTAGCTTGTTTATACAGAACTTACTTCAAGTCGGCTCTTGCAGTAGGTAACGCAGTTAGGACTGTAGCTGGCAGGCAACAGGACCCCCCAGCAATGTGTGGTGGGTGGGCAGTCCCCAACGTGACCCAGTTCTTTTCCTGCCATAAACTCATGTTCATCAGCTCCACAGCTTACCTCTCGCTGGTACGACCACCATTTTCTCAAAACTTATTTATTTTTCTTCGAAAGTGCTTGCTTTTGGTGTGTATTTCTTCTGTATGTCGTCTTCCCTGATGCCCTCTTCTTCTAAGCACACTAACAAGTGCACCTGTGAGAAGCAGATCCCAGCTAAAGACAGCCACTCGGCCTGTTTGTTGTGTCTAAGCCCAGACCACAACACCCAGAACTGCCAACACTGTCTGAAATTCAACAGCCGGACTCACATTCTTCGCCAGAAGACCCTGCAGGCCTTTCTCACAGAACAATAGTTGGCTGCCATGCAACGGGAATCTTCTTCTGAGAGGGAATCTTCCCATCATTCCCACAAAAAGTCTTTGGAAAACACAAGAGGGGAGAGGAGGAGAAGTCCCCTTCATGACTGAGATCCTCTGGCTCTCACTCTGCCTCCAGGGGCAGTTCAGCTCGGCTTCCCATGAATCCAGGCTCACCGTGGTCAAGCCCCCAGCTGTGGTCTGAGCAACTGGCAACAAGGACAGGGGATCTGGGTCCTCGGGCCCCTCTCTCTAGCCCATAAAAATCAGGCTGCCAGTACCACCGACAGGCTACTCTACTGACGCAGGTAAGTGGCACTAGTCAGTTCCTTCCTGGTCAGCTTCTGTATGCGGTGCTGACTCCCGGGACAGGCAGAAGGCCTCGGGTCACTCTACTGGGAGATCTTCCTCTCTCCCACCCAGGCACTCTAAGAAACAGGTGGAGAAACCCTCCAGACCGCCATCAGATAAACGTCCGGACAAACACCCACCCTATAAGCATTCATCAGACCACCGACACTGGGGCTCAGATGATGCTCCAAAGGGCCCCCCCCGCCATCGGTTGACGACGGACCCGACTACAGCCCTATGCAGCATGAACAGGCGTCTGTCCCCCAAGACAAATGGACCACCGACGACAGTACAGCTAATGCCACCACGCTGTCGCGCCTGGTACGTCCACCGATGCCGGACCGACTTACAGTGCTAGACGCCGGCACCAGTCAGGACACAGGAGCTGGACCGACGTCAGACCCGTCGGGTTCAGACCCAAAACTGAACCTTTCACAGGTGAAAGATTTCTTCAGCCATTGGTGGGAGATGATCCATTCGGACATCCTCCCTCCAAGGCCACAACCAGATGTGTCTCAAGCACCAGAAATGAATAAAGCTCCAGATAATGGAGCCCCTGCAAGGGTTCCGACCACAACACCGGACATAAAAAAGGTGCCTCCACCCCCTCCATATAAGGGCCATGGCAAAGAGCCTTCTCCCCATGACAAACCCAAGGGGAAGGCTACCCACAAAAGACATCACAGGTCTAGGTCACGGAGCCCGAGCCTCTCAAGCTGTCCTGACCGGTATGGATGTAGGAAGAGGCAACACAGATCCCACTCCTCTTCCTCCTCTGACTCGTACCAGTCCTCGGACCCTTCCTCCTCTGGCTTGTCCATTGAAGATCTTTCCCCCTGGACCCAAAAGAAACACCCAGATCCCCTCCTGATGACCCCTCTTTCATGGAGGTCGTAAGGCACATCCAGCCTAATATGTGATGGGACACCAAGACCCAGAGAGAATGCACCTGACGAAAGACCTGAAGCCAGTGGTTATCCAATTCCTGGTGGACACCTTCGCGGATGTCACACAGGTGGCATGGAAGCGCCCACATACCTCCACCACATTCCCAAAGAAGGCAGATCGCCTCTATAGGAAACCCAAAGAGCAACCTTTTTTTTGGCATAGCACCCGTTAGCAGATTCAGTGGTGATTTCGGCAGCTCATGATTGGTCTCAGAGGCCGAAACACCTCAGCACACAACCCTCAGACAGAGTCCAAGCAACTGGACTCCATTGGACGCAAAGTATATTCCTCTGCCACTTGCAGTATCAGGAGCTTGAACTTTTTAACACACATGGTTCAGTTCCAGAACGCCCTTTGGGAACGGGATGAACATTGTCCAAGAAATCCCAGACTGTCCACAAAAGGCAGAACTCCTCAAGCTTCTGCAAACCAGATCAGACATTGGCACGCATATCCTCCACTTAGCCTACGATTCCACAGATACGGCAGCAAGAGCAGCAGTGACAGGAGTATGCCTACACTGTCACTCTTGTCTCCGGGTTTCAGGGTTTGCACAGGATGTACAATCTAACCTCCTGTACGCACCCTTTCAAGGTTCAGTCCTCTTTGGCGAGCACACAGAGAAATTATCACAACGCTACAAGATTCTGGCAAGACAGTTTGGACTGCACAGTCCATGTACCACACAAAGCAGAGACAGTGTCAAAGGTCTTGATTTCGTGGCCGAGGGGGACAACAGTCTCAGCAGCCCCGCTTTCAACCCCAACAGCCACAGCGGGGAGGCTACAGCTGGAGAGATGCCCATAGAGGCTCTTCAGGACCTGCCTCTTGCTCGGCCAAATCAACCCAAGCCGCTTTCCCCACTCCAACTTCTGCCAGACTCCTGGCTGAACCCACATCCTCCCATGACCATAGAAGGGGAGGCAGTTGGTGGTCGCTTTTCACTCTTCACAGAAAGCTAGCAGAAGGTGACCTCCAATCAGTGAGTCCACCAACTCATAGACAATGGACGCTCCATAGAGTTTGTCCAGATCCCACTAGACAGGCCCCCCCCCCAGTCCCATTACTCAACAGAACACGCTGGTCTGATTCACGCAGAGATTCAAGCCCTGCTATCAAAGAAGGCCATAGAACCTGTTCCCCCAGCCCAAAGAGGAACCAAATTTTCCTCCCACTTCTTCCTTGTTCCGAAAAGACAGGTGACCTTAGAACCCATTGTCGACCTCAGCGAACTTAGCCAGTTTATAGGGTACAAGAGGTTTCGGAGGGTCACCCTTCAGGGCTTAATCATGATCCGTCATGGGGACTGGCTGGCATCACTAGACATGCAGGATGCTTACCTACACATCCTAGTGGCAGAGCCCCACAGGAGGTTATCAGGTTCACCTTCCAGGGAAGGCATTTTCAATTCAGGGTGCTACCCTTCAGCTTTTCATCAGCACCAGTGGTCTTCACAAAGTGCCTCGCAGTGGTAACAGTGGCACTTCGAAGGATGGGTCATTAAGTATTCCCATACTTGGACGACTGGCTACTGACAGCACAGTCCAAAGAACAACTGCAACAAACTATTCGGAACACCTTTTCTCTCTTTGAGGAACTAGATATCAGGATCAGCATCCCAAAATCTTTCCTAATTCTGTTCCAGAACCTGAACTTCATCAGGGCACACCTCGATACTGCTCTGAGGACCTGTCTGCCACAAGACGGAGCTGCATGGCTTCAGGCCTTAGCACACCACATCTTTTCTGCCTCGGAAGTACCAGCCAGAACTCTGTTACATCTGTTAGGTCACATGGCAGCATCTATCATTACAGTCCCCTTTGCGAGACTCCACATGAGGACAATCCAGTGGACCCTCCGTGTCCAATGGGACCAAAAATGGGACGACTTGGATCAACCAGTCTCCATCACGAAGCCGGTCTGTCAGGAACTCCAGTGGTGGATGTCATCAGGGAAACGCCAGACCAAGTCTTAACATCCGACGCCTCAGAATGGGGAGCGCATCTAGGCATTCACAGGTCTCAGGGCTCCTGGTCCGTGAATGAGGAATCTCTCCACATAAATATCTTAGAGATGAGAGCCGTTCTCTACGCCTTGCAAGCCTTGAGCACTGTGCTCAGCCCAGGACACCTCATTGTGCAAACAGTCAACGTCAGTAGTTTTTTACCTCTGCAAACAAGGAGGTGCACACTCATACTTCCTCTGCAGGGAAGCAATGAGGATATGGAATTGGGCCATATCCCATCATCTAGGGATCTCAGCTGTCCACGTCCCTGGGGTCCAGAATACTCTGGCCGATGCTGTCAGCCAAACTCGGTCAAGAGCTCGCTAATGGACTCTTCTAGTCTTTCATTGATGAACTCTTCAACAGATGGGGAAAACCAGAACTGGATCTCTTTGCCTCCCCTACCAAAGCAAAACTGCCCAGTTTTTGCTTGCTAGATCCAGGGCCTGGTGTTTTCTGGTGAGATGCATTGTCCCTTTCCTGGAAGGGGAAGATTCCTGTATACCTTTCCCCCATTTCCGCTCCTGCAGAAGGTTCTTCTCAAGGTACAAGCGGAGGGGGCAACAGTGATTCTGGTGGCGCCACTATGACCTCGACAGAGCTGCTTCCCACTGCTGAAGCAGCTGGTTGTGGAACCTCCGATTACCTTGACGGTGAGCACTTACCTGCTTTCCCAGGACAATAGGACCCTGGTTCACACGAACCTTCGTTCTCTACGTCTACGTGCGTGGCTCCTGAGGACTTAGCCAAACTCTGCTTCGGAGTCTCAAGCAAGGTAGCTGACATCCTGGTAGCTGCCAGGAAACCTTCCACCAGAGCAACATATGCCATGAAGTGGAAACAGTTTTGACTCTGGGCTATGGCTCGTCACCTAAACCCCTTGGCCTTTCCGGTGAATACTCTCCTCGAGTACCTGCTGTCTCTTTTGGACTTGGGCTTGGGCTACTTCTCCATCGAAGTGCACTTATTGCCATTTGTACCTACCATGCTCCTGTCCAGGGCAGAACTATGGCACAGATGAAGGTCAGCCGTATCTTTCTTCAAGGTATTCTAAACATAAAACCCCCCCATAAGAGACCCCGTCCCTCCTTGGGACTTATTTGTTCCAGAGAAGTTGACCTTACCCCTCTTTTGAACCAGCCACGGATTGCAAGCTTTGCTTCCTCTCTTGGAAAGTGTTATTTTTAGTTACTGTTACTACTGCTTGAAGGATTTGTGAGCTTCAGGCCCTGATGTGCAAGGAGCCTTATTTAGTATTCCACAAGGACCAGGTGGCCTCGAGAACCAGTACTAAGTTCCTACCCAAGGTGGTGTCTGAGATGACTTTAAATCAGGACATCCAGCTTCCAGTATATTACCCTAATTATTCCAACAGGGGAGAGGCTCTTCTCCATACTTTAGATGTTCACCGCATTTTGCGGTTCTACCTGTCCAGAACCAAGAAAAATAGACGTTCTGACCAGTTTGTTTGTTTCTTTTGCTCCCAGGACTCAAGGAACCCCTGTGACCAAACAGATCCTCTCAAAGTGGCTAGTCCACTGTATTTCCTTTTGCTGTCAGAAGCACAAGCCCTTGCCGGGCTTGATGAGGGGTCACTCCACGAGGGCCGTAGCAGCCTCATTCCCTGCACTTAAAAACGTATCTGTATCTGACATTTGTGCAGCTGCTACGTGGCACACAGTCCTTACCTTCATATGACACTACAGTCTGGACATCACCTCTCGATGTTATAACATAGAAACATAGACTTTGATGGCAGATAAGAACCCCCATTTCCCTACCTAGAGGATAAGCTGCAGATCCTATTTAACCAACAGCCTATTTCTTCCTACCCCCACAAAAATTGCCTTATGTCTGTCCCATGCATTCTTGAATTCTCCCACAGTTTTAGACCCCACAACCTCCTCAGGAAGGCTGTTCCATGTGTCCACCACCCTCTCTGTGAAAAAATACTTCCTCACATTGCCCCTGAGCCATCCCCCCTCTATCCAAATTGTGTCCCCTTGTTCTTGCACATCTCTTTTTCTGAAAGATGCTACCCTCTTGGACTTTGTTGATTCCACTGAGGTACTTAAACATTTCTATCATGTCCCCCCTCTTCCTTCTTTCATCAAGGGTATACATATTAAGCTCCTTTAGCCTCTCCTCATATGGCTTTTCTTGCAGACCCTGCACCATTTTAGTTGCCCTTCTCTGAACTGCCTTCATCCTTTCTATGTCCTTGCGGAGATGGGATCTCCAGAACTGGACGCAGTACTCCAGATGGGGTCTCACTAACTGTCTGTACAGAGGGATAACAACTTCCTGTTTTCTGCTGGTGATGCCTCTCCCTATACATCCCAGTATCCCCCCAGCCCTCCCTACTGCCTTCTCACATTGCTTGCCAACCTTAAGGTCATCTGATATGATTACCTCCAGGTCCCTTTCCATTTTTGTTGTTGTTACTACCTCCCCCTCCATTGTGTAATCTTCCTCTGGGTTTTTGTTTCCCAGGTGCATTATTTTGCACTTCTTTGCATTGAATCCAAGCTGCCATACTTCTGACCATTCCTCCAACCTTGCCAAGTCCCTTCTCATCCTTTCCATGCCTCCTTGTGTATCAACCATGTTGCAGATCTTTGTGTCATCTGCAAAGAGGCATACTTTTCCTTCCAGTAACCCACTGCAATGTCACTTATAAAGACATTAAAAAGGACTGGACCCAGTACTGAACCCTGCGGTACCCCACTAGTAACCCCCTCTTTCTTCAGAGTGGACTACATTTACAGTTACCTTCTGTGTCCTGTTGTTCAGCCAATGTTTTACCCAGGCTACCACCCTGGGATCCATTCCAAGGCTGGTTAATTTGACTACTAATCTTTTGTATGGGACTGTGTCAAATGCCTTGCTAAAGTCTAGGTAGGCCATGTCCACAGCCCCTCCCTGGTCTACTACTTTGGTCACCCAGTCAAAGAAATCAATTAGATTCGTCTGACATGACCTTCCTGCTGTGAACCCATGCTGCCTTGGGTCCTGTGCCCCACTGAGCCCTAGGTACTCAACAGTTCTTTCCTTCAGAAGTGATTCCATCACTTTCCCTACCACAGAGGTCAAACTGACAGGTCTGTAGTTTTCTGCCTGTGTCTTGGTCCCACTTTTGTGAAGGGGAATCACATCAGCCTTCTTCCAGTCCTCTGGTACCACATCATCCTCCCATGATTTGTTATAAAGGGTAGTCAGTGGTGTCACTAGTTCTCTGCTTAAGTCTTTTAGAATTCTGTGGTGAATTCCATCTGGCCCCATTGCTTTGTCCACCTTCAGTTTTAGGAGTTCTTTCAGAACCCTTTCTTCTGTGAAAAGACTGGGATCGACCCCCCTCTCCAGAGTGCTTCTGTTAATTGGATTAGGCACCTCCCCCACTTCCTGTTTTGTGAATACTGAACAGAAAAGTATTCATTCAGTATCCCTGCTTTTTCACTGTCACTCTCTGCCCACCCACCATCCATTCTGTTCAGCCTCACTATCCCTCCCTTTGTCTTTCTACGCTCTCTGATAACCTATAAAAGGTTTTATCCCCCTTCTTAACCGAGTTGCCTGTCTTTTCCTCAGTTTATGCCTTTGCTATTCTGACTACCTTCCCTGCTTCCTTCTGCCTTAACTGGTACAGTTCTCTGTCCTGCTCCTTCTGTGTTTCCTTATACTTCTGAAATGCTATCTTTTTCTCCCTAACTTTCACCGCCACTTCTTTTGAGAACCATAGTGGCTTTTTCTTTCATTTTGATTTGTTTATATGCTTCACACAAAGGCTTGTTGCCTCTGTGATGGCAGTTTTGATATTTCCCCATTGTTGCTCCACCCCTCCTCCTAGCCTGTTGGCTAGTGCTTGTCTAAGGCACTCTTCCATCTTGCTAAAGTCAGCAATCCTGAAGTCCAGAGCAGGCTTTGGCCTCTCAGTTTTGCAGAGTCTCCTCTCTTAAAGAGAACTTCCACTTTCACTCTCCTCTTACCTACCTCCCGGGTGCAGTCATACCTCTCAACTGTCACACATTACGAGGTACGTCACTCATTTTCCCCTCAGAAATTCTTTGTTCCGCATGGAGAAGGTGATATTCCACATTTCCCACAGAGAGTTTAAAGTAGAAATTCTTAATACTCTATGTTCAGTTATCAGCAAATATTAAGAACATTAGTGCACTGATAGCCATAGTGTTCTCAAGTTGGGGGACAGGCATGAACAACAGTAGGGTAGGGGGTAGCAGTGTGGCAGGTTGATGTACAAATCTGAAATGCCTGGCTACATCCCTTCTCTACTGCGCATGTGCAGCACTGGAAAAACTGGTAGGTGAAGCAAGGTAGAGACTGGTAGAAACAGCAGAAGGAAAAATGAAACAGTAAGCATCAAAGAAGGGCTGAACTTGTAAGTAATCAAACAACTCTCTAAGCACTTAGCAAATAAGGGCTAACCTTGCAAGAAGCAGCACACTCTCAAGAGAGTTAACAAAGTAGTCAGCATGAAGCCAATTAAAGTAACATTCAGATCTGCTGAAAACATGCATAAATATAGTCCGGTTCAGACAGCAAAAACAGTCACTTGCAGTTGCCGAGAAAAAATAAAACTCCGCAGAAAATCACAGTTAACACAGCAAGTGCCCTAACAGCAAGTACAGGGAGGGATCCAGGACAAATGTTTTTTAACACAGGAGCCCAAGATGTGGATGTGCTGTACCTAGACGCTGCAGGCAAGGAAGTCCTCACAGGAGAGAAGCTGGGTTGCTGAAGGGGGCTTGCTTGTGAGAACGCCTACATGCTGCAGGCAAGGAAGTCCTCACAAGAAAGAAGCTGGGTTGTTGAAGGGGGCTTGCTTGTGAGGACGTCTAGATGCTGCAGACAAGGAAGTCCTCATAGGAGTGAAGCTGGGTTGCAGAAGGGGGCTTGCTTGTGAGGACACCTAGGCACTGCAGGCAAGGAAGATCTTACTTTGAGAGGGCTCTTGCAGTAGGTAATTACAAATAGGACTGACGCTGGCAGGCGGCAGGACCCCACGGAAAAATTTCTAGCTAGCAGTCCCTGGAGAGGGACCGCCTCTACATCAGGTGACCGGCGTCAGGAGACGTCGGTATAAAGGGGCAGTCCCTGACGCCCGCCTTCCAGTTCTTTCCCGCCATTAGCTCGTGCAGCGCCTTGCAGAAAAGTTTGTGCTTCATCAGCCCAATCTTCATCAGTTTTACCGAAATAACTTGATTTTCGACTAGCGTTAGGTACCATCGTCGGTGTATGTCATCCCCTACACCTCCCGAGCACAAAAATAAGTGCGATTCGTGCGGCACCCAACTACCGCACTAGGACGGCCATTCCCTGTGCCTGTTCTGCCTAGGCCCCGATCACCCAGTCGAGAAGTGCCAGCACTGCCTCAGCTTCAATGCGGCTACCCGGAAAAGGCAGCAGCAATCTGTGGAAGCCCATATTTTGAAGAAAAAGATGAGTTCAGTGGAGAAGGAGCTCAAAAAACTGAGGCAGGCGTCCACTTCCCCCAAAGGCCATTGGAAGAAGGAGGATAAGGAGAGGCACCGGGACAAGGGCTCCTCTACCACGTCTCCCTCGGGAGCTGCTGGGACACAGGTGACGTCCCCTTCGGGGACCGTTCCTCGACAGCCGCCGGAGGTTTCGCGGCGCGGCCCGTCTGCCTGGCTGCCGCGCTGGCCTTGTGGCGCCTGGCTATTGGAGCCCCTCCGCCTCGGTTCGCCGCAGGCTCACGGCCCACTGGCTTGGGCAACCCTGGTAAGTCTGGTCGGCCTCTGATGTCTGTGCAGAGAAGGCCGTAAGTCGCATGACCCTTTGGGGCAGCGCTGCCTTCACTCCACCAGACCAGGCCTATCCTTTCCTCGGCCTGCCTCCGTGAAGGCTCCCATAAGCCGGACGAGACTCCTCCAGCGCCTGCAGGGAGTTTCGCTTGAAGTCGCTCAATCCGCCAAGTGAAGGAACCGATTATTGGTGACCCCCACGCCCTTCATACCTGGTTCCTCGCAGCCTTGCTGCCGTCCGAGGACCCAGAGTCCCCCCAAGCCTGACCCGGGATTTTTCCCCACCATCCCCGGGCGACACTGGGGATCTTCCTCTGTCAGACCGTCCCGGTTGGTGCACCGGATCTGACGTCTGCTCAGACGCCGGTACCTCCGACACCAGGGCCTCAGACGCCGGTTCTGCTGACTCAGGAAGACATCCCGCTTCTGGATGTCCCCCCTCCGCCGGGCCCTCTAACGTGGACCCGCCCGTGAGGCCGCTGGCTGAGCTGTCTGCTCCGGAAGCTCCCCGGGCTCCCGGGTATCCTCCGTCCTATCCAACGCCGACGTACCCGGGACCACAGTATCCAGCACCGCAGTACCCGACGCCAGGCTTTCCGCAGCCGGGTTTTGGATACTCTCCATACGGGTACAGCCCGTACGTATCCTTGTCCCCCACCTCCTCCTCCACCGCCCCCACAGCCGCCGGTGGACCTGCAGGAGACTCTGGCCTCCTGGTGGGCTGAGGCCAAGGCTCAGCTCACCAGAGAGGTCGAGAGCCGCCTTCCGACAACGGTGCCATCTCAGGTTCCCATACGTCCGTGGCGGCACACTCCCTCACCACCTCCGGACTCCAGGGCTATTCCGTCTGGGTCCAGAGAGGGGCAGGACATGCTTCCCAATGGGTCTGTTCCTCCCCTGGGTTGGGAAAAGGAGTCTTTTTCCTCTTCACCCTCAGACTCTTTGGATTCTTCCGAAGGTTTCTCCGAGAGGGACGGCGAGCCACGCTGTCAGTCGAAGCCCAGGCCAAGGACTCCTCTGAAGTCTTCTCTGGAAGATCCTTCTTTTACGGAGTTGCTAAGGAAAATCCAGGAGGTTCATCAGTGGCACTCCTTGGAACCAGATCCTCAGCGTCTGAAACTCGCTGAACATCTGGATTTGCCCGTGACGGCTCCTACGTTGGTGCCACCCTAGATAGAGCCTCACGCTGACCTCGTTACCACCATATGGAAACACCTGTCGGCTTTAGCCCCACTTCCTAGGAAGTCGAACAGGCTATATCAGGTTATCCAGAGGGTGTTGATTTCTTGGATTCTCACCCTCGTGCCAACTCGGTTGTGATTAGCGCCGCTCACGGCCGGGTGGACAACCCAAAACACCTCAGCTCGTCACTACCTGACAAGGAATCCCTCCTTCTGGACCAGTATGAGAGGAAGATCTACGCTTCCTCCACACTGGGGATCAGGGCCCTTAATTATGTCGGCCATATGGGAGACTACCAGAAGGCCATTCTGACCCAGGTGGAAGCCAAATTGTACTCTCTGCCTGACTCCTAAGTCAAGCAGGAGTTGGCTGATCCTGTCCGCTCTGCTCATTCGGCCAGTCGACACATGCTTCATGCGACATACAATGCAGTGACACTGTTGATGGAGCTCTGGCTGGCTGTAGCCCACGGCGGCCATGCTTGGCCTCCGCTTGTCAGGGCTGTTCCCAGAGGTGCATCTGTTATCCAGGAAGCACCTTCCGTGGTCGAGTGCTGGTGGTGATGTCAAGGACATCATCACCGATTTGCAAGAGAAGGGACGCACTGAAGTCAGTTGATTCCATGTACCGTCCCCATCAGCAGCAGCGCCTGCCCCTTTCGAGACGGAATTGGCCAAAGGTGAAACCCCAGGAAAGCAGGCCACAAAACGCCGTGCCCCCACAGCTGCTAAGCCCCCAAAAAAAAAAGCGGGTGTTTCAGCTGCGGCGCTGCCCCACACCACCTGACTCCTCCCCTCTCCCACAGCCTCTGGACTCCCCGGAGGAACCGGGTTTTCCCTCCACCTTCCAGGCTGGGAGAGGATAACAACAGATTCTTGGGTGCTCCAGCTCATCGCAGAAGGACGCTCGATAGAGTTTCTTCAGAAACCCCCAAAGTCGTCGTATTCAAGGGAACATCTTCTCTTGGTCCAGGAGGAAATTTCAGTTCTACAGCTGAAACAAGCAATAGATCCCATCCCCCTTCATCTGCAAGGGACAGGTTACTATTCCCATTTCTTCCTGGTTCCAAAGAAGACAGGAGATCTCAGACCAATTCTGGATCTCAGTTCCCTGAATCTTTTCGTATAATACAAAAGGTTCAGGATGCTGTCTTTGCAGAGCCTTCTGCGCCTCCTCCGGCCGGGTCCGTGGCTGTGTGCTCTGGATATGCAGGATGCTTACCTGCACATTTCCATTCGCCCGTCTCACCGCAAATAGCTTCGTTTTGTGTTCCAGGGGGACCACTACCAATTCAAGGCTCTCCCATTTGGTCTATCCTCGGCTCCCCAAGTGTTTACCAAGTGCCTGGCAGTGGTGGCGGCCCACCTGCATACCAGGGGAGTGCAGGTTTTCCCGTACCTGGACGATTGGCTCCTGGCAGCCTCGTCCAGGGAGGAACTCCTGTGCTGCCTCTCCCTTACCCAGCAGGTTTTTGCCTGCCTGGGTATTACCATCAACCATTTCAAGTCTCATCTGATCCCATCCCAGAGACTACAGTTTATTGGGGCGATCCTCGATATGACCACGGGCAAGGCCTTCCTGCCACCAGACAGGGCGTCCACCCTCCAGACCCAAATGAGTCTGCTGTCCAATCGCAGGAAGGTCTCTGCAAGGTCGGTCCTTCGCCTTCTCGGCTCATGGCGGCTGCTATCCCGACAGTTCTCTTGCGCCACTCCCGGACCTTGACAGTGGACTCTCACACCCCCAGTCGGATCAGTTAGTGGACGACCTGGATCACCCAGTTCTGGTTTCCTCACCGATGGTTCGAGACCTGCAATGGTGGATGGTTGGAGAGAACCTGTTTCGGGGAGTTCCATTCTTTCATCCTCCCAGACTCTAACCACAGACACCTCGGGCGAAGGTTGGGGAGCCCATCTAGGCCCTCATTGGACCCAGGGCTCCTGGTCCAAGCTAGAACAAACTCTCCACATCAGTGTGCTCGAGCTTCGGGCAGTGTTGTATGCTCTCCAAGCCCTTTACCAATACATCCTTCCCGGCCACCTAGCCGTCCAGATGGACAACATGTGCGTGGTTTGGTACATCAACAAACAGGGAGAGACTCGGTCCTACCCTCTTTGCAGGGAGGCAGTGAGGGTTTGGGAATTGGGCAACACAACACGACCTTAACCTCACGGCATTTCACATTCCGGGAGACGACAACACCCTGGCAGACTAGCTAAGTCACTTTTCTGCTCTGACTCACGAGTGGGAATTGGACCAAGGGGTCCTAGACAATATCTTCCGACTTTGGGGAACACCACAGGTCGACCTGTTCGCATCCCCCCTAAATGCAAAGCTTCCCGTCTTCTGCCCGCTCGTTCCAGAGCGAGGTGCTTTTTGGAGAGACGCTCTGCCTCTAGACTGGAAGGACAGATTCGTCTATGCCTTTCCCCCAATTCCACTTATCCCACAAGTCTTGCAGAAACTAGCTTTAGAAGGAGCACGAATGATTGATTGCTCCTTTCTGGCCCAGGCAAGTTTGGTTCTCTCTTCTACAACAATACTCGGAGGATCCTCCTCTCCCTCTTCCTCTATCGCGAGGTTTACTGACCCTGTATCAGGAGACCCTGGTCCATCCAGGCCTCAAATCCCTTCAGCTGCATGCATGGCTCCTGCAGACTTAGCTCAATCCCGTTTTGGGGTGTCTGCCCCAGTAGCGGAGATTTTGGTGGAGGCCAGAAAACCCTCCACCAGATCCACTTACGCCATGAAGTGGAAAAAATTCACTATCTGGGCCGCTTCCAAGAACGTGGAACCCTTTTCCTGCTCAGCGGGGCTTCTGCTGGAGTATCTGTGTCATCTGTTTGACCTGGGTCTCAGTCATTCTTCTCTGAAGGTACACATGTCGGCCGTCTCGGCCTATCATGTTCCCTTTGCAGACAAAACTTTCGCTCAATTGGAGGTGTCTAAGACCTTCCTCAAAGGGGTCCTCCATCTGAGACCCCCCATCCATACTCCTGCTCCCCCTTGAGATTTGAACTTTGTTCTCGAGAAACTTACTCTTCCCCCTCTTCGAACCTGCAGCTTCTGCAGATTTGAAGTTCCTTTCATGGAAGACTCTCTTCCTGGTGGCCATTACTTCTGCTCGGAGAATTTCCGAGCTCCAGGCCCTGATGTGTAAAATCCCATACTTGATTTTTCACAAGGAACGTGTTGCTCTTCGCACGAATCCTAAGTTTCTTCCTAAAGTAGTAGCAGAGTCTACTCTAAATCAGTCCATAGAGTTACCTGCCTTTTTCATGCAGTACTCTAATCAAGGGGAGTATTTACTCCATACTATGGCTGTTCACCGGATTCTGAGATACTACACCAACAGGACGAAGGATCTCAGAAAGACTGATCAATTGTTCGTCTCTTTTGCTCATAAAAGGGAAGGCAATGCTGTTTCCAAGCAATGCCTATCTAAGTGGTTGGCTCATTGCATCATTTTCTGTTATGACAAATACAAGACCCTCCCAGGTCAAGTAAGAGGCCACTCCACAAGAGGAGTAGCTGCCTCAGTGGCTTGTTTCAAGAATGTGTCTGTGCAGACATATGTGCTGCCGCCACCTGGACTTCCGTTCATACCTTTACTAAACACTACAGTTTGGATGTTGCCTCTCGCCGTAAAGCAAGCTTCTGGCTGGCTGTTCTGCAGGGCCTCCTATCTTGAGGCTTGCACAGCTAGAACTGCTTTTTGGAGTAGTTTTCCTCCTCCCAGTGCCTCTCTTTGTTCCAGACTACTTGTGATTCAGTCCTATATGTAATTACCTACTGCAAGAGCCCTCTCGAAGTAAGATAGTACAGTTACATAAAAACTTACCGTAACAGTAGATCTTAGAGAGAGGCTCTTGCAGTAGGTAATACCTTCCCACCCTCCATCCCCCTAGGCTTTTTCAGCTCCTTTTCCAGTTAGGGAAATATCCGCTCCTCTCTCGTCCGACCTTTCTGGCCCGTGGTGGGAAAGAACTGGAAGGTGGGTGTCAGGGACCACCCGTTTATACCGACATCTCCTGACATCGGTCACCTAACGTGGGGGCGGTCCCTCACCAGGGACTGCTAGCTAGAAATTTTTCCGTGGGGTCCTGCCGCCTGCCGGTGTCAGTCCTATATGTAATTACCTACTGCAAGAGCTTCTCTCGAAGATCTACTGTTATGATAAGTTCTTACGTAACTGTACTTTCTCACAGGAGAAAAGCTGGGTTGCTGAAGGGGTTAACTACTGTAATTCTTAATCTTCTTGGATGAAGTGTTCACCAGTCATTCACACGCACACTTGGTATACCCAGTGCTGCACTTTTCACCCTCGCTACATTCACACACACACACACACACACACACACACACACCCCAATGACTCTGGCACTTCTTATCTCTTCTTTGTTTTCTCTGACAAATGCCGCTTGCTGCCTTGCTTACAGTGTTACCCTTGAATTGTATTAATCTGTAATCTATTTGCAATGTCCACATTGTTGTAATGTCTGTCTTGATGTTTCACATAATTTGTATTTCTCTGACGTGGAACCTTTGTAAAAGAGCCTTGGCTCAAAGGTATTTGTAATCCTAGACTTGATAAATGGAAAAAAAAAAAAAAAACACACACCCCCACCCACCATCCCGCATGCCCACTTATCCTGTTTCTGGTCTTCACTTGCTCATTGGTTTGGGCTGTGAAGACGTTGTTGAGTTGACCCTTCTTACACGGGTCGTCTGGGCTATCTTATGCCAGGATTAGATTAAGTGTTTCCTAGGTTAATTTACACTGCACCTCCTCGGTCAAAAGGTACAGAGGCGGTTGAGAGGTCGTGGCCGAGATGACTATACGGTGCGAGCTAGTCTCAGGTGCCGAGACACGCGATCCCCACTCCTTTGCGCCCAGCCCTCCTGAAGATTTTTTGCTTCCCAGGGTCCTAGCGCCCTGCATAGTCTCTTAGTAGTGTGAATGGTGAAGACATCATCCAAGAAGATCAAAAATTACACTAGGTGTGTAATTTCCATATCTTCCGTGACATAAAGTCTCCACCACTCATTCACACTGATGGGATGTACACTGGAGGTGCTAGGACCCAGCGGGAGCAAACTTTTCAAAAGGGTCGACACCAGAGATAGAGCTGAGTAGCTGCACCGTGAGCCATGGTCTGCGGCAGTAAAGACTACCCTGGCATCGACCCTCCAACCGCCTCAGTTCCTTTTTTCTCACAGTCAAGTGTGCCTAAGTGACGACGTTAGCCCACCGGGAGTCAAACTTCTAAGTAGCAGCATAGTTTTCAGTTTATTGTTTAGTAATTTATCTTCGAAAGTGCCGAGTAGATTTAATTTATTGATTAATAAAAGAAGTCTTCAGCCCTCCATTGACTGAGTCGACCATGAGCGGGTCAGGTGACGGTAGGGAGATTTCGTATGAAAGCTGTTCAGTCAGCCGGGCTGGGTCCAGTCCGCCGCACTCCCCGGAGGGTGGGTCTGACAACGGACAGTACAATGCTCAGAGAGATGGGTGGTCCCCCTGAAAGCATAAAAGGAAACTGTACCATTTGCTGCACCGTTCAGCCTCGAGTTTTTCTTTGGCACACAAGTCTAGTATGTCTGCGTGTCGACGGTCGGTCATTGAAGCTAGGCACCGGTCTCCTCCTATCTCGGAGTCGCTGGTTTCTGGCTCCGGTGCCCAATCTCTGCGACATCGGAGCCCGTCCCCGCCTATTGGACGGGCCTCCGATGAGCAGTTTCACCAGTGGGCTGCTCTTATGAAGCAGTGGGCTCGGAGGTTGATCCAGCTACCTGGCCCGGCCACTCGAGGGACCGGGTAGAATGGTTGTACCTTCCTAGTCACGTGGCACCTTCTTCAGTGCCATTGACTTCATGCTCAGGTGTTTTCCCCCTCACGTGGCTGTGGTGCAGGGGCCCACACCGATGCCTCTATCTCCTGTTAATTTTTCTTTTTTCCTTCAAATCACAGTTTTTGGTACCTTGGGACACACTCGGAGCCGACCGCAGTACCGGGGGCTGTCGCGGCACCGAGGGCTCTGTCTGTGCTGTGGCCTTTGTCGGCACTGTGTGCTGGGCTGTTTCTGATAGCGCTGGCTTCCTTGGGTTCAGTGCTGTGTTCTTCATCGGAGCTGATGCTTGGTGTGGCACCATCCACTCTCCAGGGCTTTTCGACTCTGATTCTTTCCTCTTCTAATTTCCATTCTGATTTTCACTCCTTTCCTGTCCATACAGTCCCTCCTGGACTGTCGGGAGATGATTTTGAGCCTGACCTAGATCTTCGTCTGGGTAATGATGTTGAAGGAGCAGGGATTAATCCTACTGCAGAGCCTGTGGTCGAAGACCTTTCCTTTAAGTCTGCTGAAAAATTTAAATTCCACTCTTTCTCTCCAGACTACAGAAATAGATCCTGGGAAGCTTTTAAGACTCCAATACCTACATGTCCCAGAGATCCCTATGGATTTAACTCCTCCAGTACAACCATCTTTTGGGACCCTTTCTCAGAAGGTATGGAATAATCCTGCTCTCATCCCTTCCGTGGCTAAGTCCATAGATAGGAAGTATGCTACTCCCAAGGATCGACCCATATTGGCCTCACAAGCTTTTGCTGATCCCATTGTAGTCTTAGCAGAGAATGACAAGGCCATCCTTCCTCAGGCATCTACAGCCCGGCCTATCAATAAAGAATCTTGTAAGATAGACACCTTAGGTAAAAGAGTCTTTGCTGCCTCCACCCTGGGTATGCGTATTGCCAGCTACCAGGGCTATTTTTCCTCAGTATGAGTATGTCCTTTGGCATTCGCTCAAGCAAATGGTAGAAGCTCTGCCTGCGTCGGAAACTCATTCAGAGCTACTTCATACCATAACCAGGGGGCATCGAGTCCAATAACCAACAGGTTAAAGCTGCAATGGATGCTTTTGATACTGATTCTCGAGCGGCGGCAGGCATTTTTACCTGTCACCTCTCTTGGATACGTACTCTGGGCTTCACGAATGATGCCCAGCAGCGGGTCATGGTCTTACCCTTCGACAGTATGTATCTGTTCGTACCCCAGGGGAACAAGCTCTGGAGGCCACACAGAAGACTCGGTCAGCCATTAAGACAGCTCAACCCGCACCTGCCCTCTCTCAGGGAAGGGGTGTGCCAATAAGTGTCAGTTTCACAACCGTCAGTCCTTTCGGGGCAAGGGGGGGCTTTAACAAAAGACACACCCCGCAGCCACAAAAGAAAACACATCAGAAGACACAAGGCCCCAAAGCGCCCAGTGCCACCTTCTGAGTTCCTGGCCCAGGTCCCACCTCAGCTGCCTGAGGGGGACTCTTTCTCAGTGGTGGGAGGACAGCTGACTCAGTTCTACGACCGTTGGAAGTCTATAACATCAGACAAATGGGTCCTCCGGATAATCCGCGAGGGGTATTCTCTCACTCTTTCAGAACCCCCCGGATCATCCCCCAAATGACAGCCCAGGCTGTCGGCAGTACAGTCAGACCTTCTTGCTTCTATGGTGCAATGCCTTCTGAATAGGGCAGTAGAAGTAATTCCGCCGGACCAATGAAACACAGCTTTCTACTCACATTACTTTCTAGTTCCAAAGAAAACTGGAGGCATGCGCCCCATTCTGGATCTCAGAATATTAAACAAATTCTTTCACAAGAAAAAGTTCAAGATGATATGTCTAGGTACCCTTCTACCTTTGATTCATCAACACGATTGGCTAGCCTCCTTGGACATGCAGGATGCCTACCAACACATTCTTATACACCCAAAGCATCACAAATACCTGAGGTTTGTGGCTTTGGGTCAACATTATCAGTTCAGAGTCCTGCCCTTTGGGCTATCCTCGGCATCGCAGGTTTTTACAAAGTGTTGTACAATTCTCGCAGCGCATCTCAGGAAAATCGGAATTCAAGTGTTTCCATATCTGGACAACTGGCTTCTAGCAAGCCCTTCTAGGCAGGGAACTCTGGATGCTGTAACCAAGGCTCAGGCTTCCTCACGTCCATGGGAGTCCTACTAAATCGCAATGAATCACAGTTGCAGCCCTCCCAGAAACTCCTTTTCATAGGAATTTTCCTGGATGCCTTCTGTGCGAGAGCCTTTCTCCCAGAGGGCAGAAGGAGCGATATCCTACAGATGGCCCGATACATCTGGGAAAACAGCTCGGTTCGAACTATCTTGATGCAACAGATGCTGGGTCTCATGGCATCCTCGGTGTTCACTGTACCCCTAGCACACCTTCACATGAGAAACTCTCAATGAATGCTCAGTACTCAGTGGTCCCCATCCACTCACCCTCAGTCCTTTCTCATCAAGGTGAAAGAACCTCTGAAGAAGTCACTCACCTGGTGATCGCAGGAGGACAGCCTTCTGGAAGGGTATCCATTTGCTCCTCTGGATCGTCAGATCTCTATTACCACTGACGCGTCCTTGATTTGGGGGGGGCTCACTGCCAGAATCTCCACACCCAAGGTACGTGGACTCAGGATGAGTCCCGGCTTCACATAAACATCCTGGAAATGAGAGCCGTCCTCTCTGCAGTCCGGGCCTTAAAGGACATACTGTGTCACAAGAACATTCTCCTTCAAACAGACAACAAAGCAGTGATGTATTACATCAACAAGCAGGGAGGTGCACATTCTTACCCATTATGCAGGGAAGCTATTGGAGTGTGTGAATGGTGCCTGGAGCACAAGGCTCTAATCCACACGGTTTACCTACCAGGTGTGCAGAACGAACTGGCAGACTGTTTCAGCAGAACGGAGACAGATCCTCATGAGTGGTCTCTCAACTCAGCTGTCGCTCAGACACTCTAAAGAGTGGGGAACTCCAGACCCGGACCTTTTTGCGTCCCCACTCAACACAAAACTGCCTGTCTTCTGCTCCAGAAATCCAGGACCTGGCATTTTCTGTCAGGATGCGTTCAGGCTGCAGTGGACAAAATGCTTTCTATACGCCTTTCCTCCTCTTCCTCTAATTCAGAGGGGACTTCTCAAATTCGAGTTTCAGGGAGACAGAATGATTCTCATTGCTCCCTTCTGGCCTCGACAGATATGGTTCCCGCTGCTCAACAGTCTGTCGGCAACCTTCCCAATGGCACTTCCCCTTCAGACGAACCTTCTGATCCAGGGGCCCTTGGTCCATCCCAGTCTGAAGGCGCTTCACCTTCATGCTTGGCTCCTGAAGAGATAGAGGTGAATAGGGTCAATGTTTCCCCATAGGGTTTCAGATATTCTCTTGGCTGCGCGTAAACCAGCCACCAGAAAGACCCACACAGCCAAATGGAAGCCGCTTTCCTCTCTGTGTGCAAAATCCTTCAGAACCCTTTTTTCTGCCCACCAAATAAAGTCTTAGAGTACCTTTAGACCTTTCAAATTCAGGTCTGCAGTACTCTACTGTCAAAGTTCATCTCTGTGCCATTTTAGCTTATGAGCCGGTACATTCCTTGTCTCTGGCTCAGTTACCTGTAGTTAAGAGGTTTCTAAAGGGTATTCTCCATACCAGATCTCCTATCAGACGTCCAGTTGCAGCCTGGGACATTAACCTTGTGCTAAACATGCTCACTCAGAAACCTTTCGAGCCTCTAGGTACCTGCAAGTTGAAGTTTCTCGCTTGGAAAACAGCCTTCCTGGTGGCCATCACTTTGGCCCGTTGAGTTTCTGAAATACAAGCTCTGGTCACAGACACATACCCCCCAACCGTACACTGTATTTCACAAGGACAAAGTAGTTCTTAGGACTCACCCTAAGTTTCTTCCTAAGGTTGTCTCAGAATTTCATCTAAACCAACCTTTAGTCCTAATTACCTACTTTGCTAACTTTCAGAATGAAGGGGAAAGTACCCTTCATTCTTTGGATGTTAAGAGAGCACTGCGATTCTATCCGGATAGAACAAAAGAAATTTGCAAGGCTCAACAACTGTTTGTTTCCTTCAGTGAGACCTGGCTGGGTCAACCTGTCGCTATTAGGTGCATTTCAGTGTGGCTGGTACCATGCCTCCACCACTGCTATTCTGTGGCACAGGTTAAGCTAGAAGGCAGAGTGTATGCTCACTCTGCTAGAGCAGTCGTGGCATCTCTGGTGGAAATCCGTAACGTGTCCATTGCAGATATTTGCAATGTGGCTACATGGAGCTCAGTGCATACTTTCGTTAAGCAGTATGCTTTAGATATCCATGCCAGATGACATCTGTCATTTGGTAGGACTATTCTTAACGGACTTCTGTACTAAGTAAGTGTGCTCTTAGTTTCTCCTACTACCTGTCTCAGGAGGGGGGATTTATTAGCTCGGTATTCTCCCATTAGTGTGAATGAGTGGTGGAGACTCTATGTCAAAATCAGTGGGTAGAGGGGACAAAACCTTTTACAGGTACATAAGTGAAAAAAGAAAGGCAAAGGGAGGGATAGTGAGACTGAAGGGGGAGGATGGGGGCTGTGTGGAGGATGACAACAGTAAAGCTGACATATTGAACAGGTATTTCTGCTCAGTCTTTACTGAGGAAGAGGAGGTAATGGGTCTGAATGGAGTACAAGGGGTGAGAATGGTGCAGAAATGGACACAAGTCCTTTACAGAGAAAGGGTCCTGAAGGAACTGGAAGTAATAAGAGTTGATAAAGCAATGGGGCCAGATGGGGTGCACCCAGGGTCCTTAAAGAACTAAGAGAGGTGGTGGCTGAACCTCTTGCTATCCTGTTTAGCCGATCACTAGAAACAGGGGAGGTACCCAAAGACTGGAGGATAGCAGATGTAGTCCCCTTATACAAAAGTGGGAACAAAGAGGAAGCGGGGAACTACAAACCAGTCAGCCTCACCTCGGTAGTGGGGAAGATCATGGAAGCACTACTGAAGGACAGATTGGTGGAACATCTGGTTGTCAATGGACTACAGGACCCAAGGCAGCATGGTTTCACAGGGAAGGTCATGTCAGACCAACCTCATTGAATTTTTGACTGGGTGACTAGGGAGGTGGATCAGGGAGGGCAGTGGACATGGCCTATCTGGACTTCAGCAAGGCCTTTGACACTGTGCCACATAGAAGACTATTGCACAAACTGGGGAATATGGGTGTGGGCAGGACAGATAAAGTGTGGTAGGTAACTGGCTGGGCAGCAGGACACAGAGGGTGGTGGTAAATGGCTGTCACTCCACAGAGGGAAGAGTGACCAGTGGGGTACCACAGGGATCAGTGCTGGGACGGTACTATTCAATATCTTCATCAGTGACATTGCACAGGACCTAGAAGGCAGAATTTCACTGTTCGCTGATGACACAAAGCTCTGTAACAGAGTAGACACACCAGAGGGTGTAGACAGAATGAGAAGGACCTGCAGAAACTTGAAGAATGGTCAGGGGTTTGGCAGTTGAAATTCAATGCAAGGAAGTGCAAGATAATGCATATGGGGCACAAAAACCCTGGCAGAGTATATCAGTTGGGGGGTGAGGATATAGCATGCACCAAGCAGGAAAGGGATCTTGGAGTTATCATCTCTGATGACCTCAAGGCAGGGAAACAGTGTGACAAGGCAGCAGGTAAAGCAAATAGGATGCTAGGATGCATAGGCAGGGGCATCACCAGCAGGAAAAGGGAGGTCATAATTCCACTATACAAGACACTAGTGAGGCCGCAACTGGAGTACACTGTGCAGTTCTGGAGACCTTACCTCACGTGAAGGACATAGACGAGGTAGAGAAGGTTCAGAGGAGGGCAACAAAGATGGTGCATGGATTGCATCACAAGTCCTATGAGGACAGGTTGAAGGCACTGAACATGTACTCCCTGGAGGAGAGGAGGGAGAGGGATTTGATAGAGACATACAAGTATCTTACAGGGAGGAACAGGTGCAGGAATGCACTATTTTTAAGCTAAAAAGATGTTCCAGGACTAGAGGGCATGGGATGAAGTTGGAGGAGGACGATTCAGAGAAACGTGAGGAAGAATTTCTTCACAGAGCGGGTGGTGGACAAGTGGAACACCCAGCCAGAGGAAGTGGTGGGGGCTGAAACAATCACGGGATTTAAGAATGCATGGGATAGACATAAAGGAATTCTGGAGGTCGGGTAAGGGGCAACAGACTTCCCGGAAAACATAAACTGAACTTAGAAACTTAAATGGGCAGACTGGGTAGGCCATAGGCCCTTATCTGCCGACACTGTCTATGTATCTATGTATGTCCAGGAAGATATGGAAGTTACGTACCTACTGTAATTCTTGATCTTCTTGAACGAAGTCTCCACCACTCATTCACACGCCCACCCACCATCCCTCGAGTTCACGTCTCTGTTTATGGTCTTCACTCCCTCAATGGCTGGGCTGTGAAGACTGTATTGTTGACCCTTCTTACACGGGTCATTTGGACTATCTTATGTCCAATTTTGTTAGGTTAGACCTCTAGGTTAGTTACGCTGCACCCCCTCGGAAAAAAAGGTACTGAGGCGGTTGGAGGGTCGCCGCTGAGGCAGTCTTTCCTGCACGAGCCATGGCTCATGGTGCTGCTTCCTCGCAGCTTCATCTCTGGCACCGACCCTCTCGAAAACTTTGCTCCCGCTGGGTCCTGGCGTATCCGGCATACATCCCATTAGTGTGAATGAGTGATGGAGACTTCGTCCAAGAAGATGAAGAATTACAGTAGGTGCGTAACTTCCATTTACTGGCTGTGGCCTATGCCAGACCATGCTTCCATCATTGTAGGAAGCTTGAGCAGCCTGGCTTTATCTCTGTCAGCCCATCAGTAGGGATCCGAAGTTCCTACCCAAGTGTCGCAGGAAGGCCTTCACTATAGCAGGATTGGCTGCACAGCTTGTGACCATGGAAGAGATGGGCACCTTGACTGCCTTGACACTGCTGTGGCTGGGGTCAGCGTCAGAGGTGCCTTCTGGGTCGGCCTCCAAGATATGTCAGGTCCTCCAGGCTTTTGTGGAGAACCCAGTCCATCATGGTAAGAAGCACAAGCGCCACCTGCACAGGTTCTGAATCAGGAGTGATCGCAAACCTCCCGATCTTACTTCAAGACACAGCTCTTGCAGCAGGTTTCACCATTAGGACTGAAGCCGGCAGGCGTCAGGACCCCACGGAAAACTCTAGCTAGCTATCTTCAGCGGGGACCGCCCCCGACATCAGTCCCGCCTCCGATGTCAGACGTAGTACATAAGTGGGCGGTCCCTCCAGATTCCCCAGTTCTTTCCGGCCGTCGACTTGCATGTCTTGACCCTTCGGTTCAGCTCTAGCGCGCGACGCGTGGTTAAGTTCTTTTCCTATGGGGAAATTTGGATTTCTACAAACAAGTTTTTCGCTGATGTCCTCTCCAACCTCCGGTCGCTCTTCCAAGTGTGCTTGCGGGAAACAGATCCCCTTCAAGGACCCCCAAACAGCCTGCGTCCAGTGCTTAGGCCCAGACCACGATACCCGGGCCTGCTCCTTCTGCCAGGGGTTTAACAGTAGAACCCGGATCCGACGTCAGAAGGCCCTTCAGGCTTTCTTACTGGAAGAAAAGCTAAAGACCATGTCTTCCAAGGGGGAATCCACTAAAAAGACCCACAAGCACGCTGAGAAACGAAGGGAGAAGGCCCCTTCCAGGTCCCCTCAGGAGTCGGACTCTCGCAGCTCCAGTTCCAGGTCCGACCGCTCCCCCTCCAGGGCCAGCTCTCAGCCTCCCCCGGCTGCGGTCAGGAAGTCCTCTTCTCAGGCCAAGTCCACCAGGCCGTCCTCGTCTTCGTCCTCCAGGGCCTTGGTGAAGTCTGGGGATCGCCATCACCATCATAAGTCGTGTTCCCGCCCTTCAGAACCCGACGTCAGGTTAGCTTCCTTGCCTCCCTGCAAGACGTTGGAACTTACTTCTTTGAAGAGACCTCAGGATCCGACGCCGTTGCGTCGGTCGTCGTCCTCTCGCCATACATCCCTGGAGCCGCCGTCGGCCAGACGACCATCGCCGGCCAAGCCAACACCTCAGCGGACGCCGGTAGGGGGGCCGGCGCCCGCTCCTCCTGAGAAGACAGCCCTGACGCCTCCGACCGACGTCGGTCAGGAGACCTTAACCGAGGAAGAATTGACGCAGCCCGAGGACCAGACGGGCAACCCCGGTCTTGTCGAGACGCCCAGGGAACCCTCGCCATTACCCGAGCCCCCTGTGGAGCCGATGCCAGGACCCGATGACCGTCCACCAGCACCCGGACCGTCATCGGGCCTTTCTTTAGCGGATGTGAAGGACCTCTTCACTTACTGGTGGGACACCATAAAGAAGGACATGGTTCCCACTCCTCCTCCTCTTCCTCCTCCTCCTCTTCCTCCTACACCTCCGGTTCCTGCACCCCCCTCGCCATCGGGGTCAGCAGGCCATTTACCTCCTCCCCGGGAGCACGGAACCCCTCCCAGGGGGAGACCAGACAAACTGAGACCTCCGTCTAAATCCTCTTCTAGGTCACCCAGCCCCAAGAGACCCAGGAGACACCGACGATCGCCTTCAACGGAGGCCACAGGATCAGAGTTCTCAACATCCAGATCCCCATCTCCCTCTCCATCCCTTCTCCGGACCCACGTAGATGCGAAGTCTCCTCCGGATGACCCTTGTTCTCAGATATTATGAGCACATCCAAGAGAACATGGGATGGGATGCGGAAAACTAGACCCGAAGGATCGCCTTGCCAGATATCTTGGCAGAAGGACCCCAAGCCTGTGGTGGTGCCACCCTTGGTTGACACTTTCGTGGACGTCACCAAGGCAGCGTGGAAGCGTCCACATTCGCTCCCGGCGATGCCGAAGAAAGCTGATCGCTTGTACAAGGCTCCTAGAGAAGACCAGTACTTGACTCAGCAGCCTCAGGCCGACTCTCTGGTCATCACAGCCTCACATGATCGGTCCCAGAGACCGCAACATCTGAGCACCCTGCCACCGGACCCAGAGTCCAAGCAGTTGGACGCTATGGGTAGGCGCACGTATGCTTCCGCTACCTGCGCCATCAGATCCTTGAATTATTTGACCCACATGGTTCAGTTCCAAAATGTCTTGTGGGAACAGGGTCTGGATGCGGCTGAAAAACTGCCGGAAGGTGGGCAGAAGGAGGAGATACTTTAGCTCCTCCGTACGGGTTCGGACATGGGAACCCAAGTGGTACGAGCTGCGTACGACTCCGCGGACTCCTCGGCCCGAACAGCAGCTTCTGGCGTATGCCTCCGGAGGCACTCTTGGTTACGCGTCTCCGGCTTTACCCCGGACGTCCAGAAGAATATCATGGACGCTCCATTCGAGGGAGAAGTCTTGTTTGGTAAACCTTCAGAGAAGATTATTACCAGACTTCAAGAGGCCGGGAAGGCGGTGAGGTCGGTCCAGGCCATGTATCGACCAGGCTTAGTTCCTTTCTTAGGAACCAAAGCCGACTGTGGGCGGATGCAGAGGCAGCAGTCCCGCTCTGCTCCACAACAGAGGGGCTCCAGTTTTCGTAGAGTCCTGGGGAAACAGTCCTCGGGCCAAAGCCAGCGTACTCCTAAGCCGGCCCAGCCAGCGGGCCCCTCAGCCGCCACAGCCTGACTCCTTTCCGGCCCCCGCCCCTCAGGATCAACGGGAAATCATGGTTGGGGGTCGCATTGCGAACTTCCTGCCGGGATGGCAGGCTATAACCACCGACAGGTGGGTTCTTCAGTTGGTCGGCAGAGGCCACTATATAGAATTCGTAGAAAAGCCACCCCTGAGGCCTCCTTTGCTTTCCCGATATCCGGGTCAGCACAAATCTCTGATATGGCAAGAAGTACTCGTGCTCTTGCAAAAGGGAGCGATAGACTACGTCCCGGAGAACCAGAGAGGACAAGGATATTATTCCCACTTCTTCCTGGTTCCAAGAAAACAGGGAACCTCCGTCCGATTCTGGACCTCAGCGACCTCAACGTGTCGATTAGCCTACAAGAGATCGCATGGTGACTCTTCGGGTCTTATTCCCATGCTGAAACAAGATGCCTTCTTAGTCTCTAGACATGCAGGACGCATACCTGCATATCCCTATAGCTCAGGTGCACAAGAGGTTCCTGCGCTTGAGTTCCTCGACCACCACCTTCAATTCGAGCCCTTCCATTGGACTGTCATCGCACCCAGGGTCTTTACCAAGTGCATGGCAGTCGTGGCAGCGTCTCTAAGGAGACAGGGCCATTATGTGTTCCGACACTGGACGATTGGCTTCTCATGGCCACCTCCAGAGAGGCGTTGTTACGTGCGATCCAGAGCACCCAGGTCCTGTTCCGATCTCTGGGCATCTTAATCAACCACGAGAAGTCTCTCCTGGTACTGTCGCAGAAGCTGCAGTTTATAGGTGCAGTACTGGACACCGTTCAGTGAAGAGCTTTTCTTCTAGACGACAGAGCGGAGCGCATCAGATCCCTCATCAGGGAGCTATTGTCGAACAAGACTGTCCCTGCCAGGTCGGTCCTTCGCTTGCTCGGACACATGGCTGTGGCCATTCCTACCGTCCCTTTCGCAAGGCTCCACATGCGGGTAACTCAGTAGATGCTCAAGGTGCAATGGGATCAAAGGCAAGACCACATGCAGCATCCGGTCAGAGATTACGAACACCGTGATTCGAGACTGGCAGTGGTGGCTAGACCCAGGGTCGCCCACGGGCGTCCTGCTTGTAGCGCCCGCCCCGGAGGTAATCCTCACCACAGACGCCTCAGGTCAGGGTGGGGCACACCTGACGGGGTGAAGTCCCAGGACACGTGGACCTCTGGAGGCTCATCTCCATATCAGTGTTCTAGAGATGAGGGCGGTCTTTTATGCCCTGCAGGCCTTTCAGTCAGAAATCCCACCGAGTACTCTCCTGCTTCAGACAGACAACACGGCGGTGATGTATTACCTCAACAAACAAGGAGGCGCATACTCTTACCCCCTTTGCAGGGAGGCCATGAGGTGTGGGATTGGGTTATCTGACACGGCGCAAATCTGATCACTGTACATGTTCCCGGGGTGGACAACACGATTGCAGACAGCCTGAGTCGCTCCCAGGCCAGAGTCCACGAGTGGGAACTTCTTCAAGAGGTAGCAGAGGATCTGTTTCTTCGATGGGGAACTCCAGAGTTGGACTTGTTCGCTCCCCATCCAACGCAAAACTGCCCAATTTTTGCTCGCTAGATCCAGGGCCTGGTGTTTTCTGGCGAGACGCGTTGTCCCTCTCCTGGGCGGACAGATTCCTCTACGCTTTCCCTCCCTTCCCGTTGATACAGAGAGTTCTTCTCAAACTGCGCAGGGAGCATGCAGCAATGATCCTGGTGGCCCCTTTCTGGCCCAGACAGATCTGGTTCCCTTTGCTAATACAGCTATCCCGGGAACCTCCGCTCCTGTTGCCGTTCAGCTCCCATCTCTTGTCTCAGGAGGAAGGTTCACTTGTCCACCCGGACTTACGCTCACTGAACCTGCATGCATGGCTCCTAGAGACATAGCCATCTTGCGTCACGGGGTCTCGCAAGAGGTTGCGGAAGTTCTTTCTGCAGCCAGAAAGCTGGCAACGCATGCGACGTACGCCATGAAATGGCGCCATTTTTGTTTATGGTCGCGAGCACGCGATTATTCCCCTTTAGGTTGCCCGGTGTTGGACTACCTGCTCTCCCTCTTTCATTCGGGTCTAGCCTACTCCTCTAGCCTACTCCTCTATCAAGGAGCACCTTTGTGCCATCTCTGCCTACCACCTTCCGGTGGGACATCGTACAGTGGCACAATTGGACGCCTCTCGGGAATTTTTGAGAGGGGTGTTGCACCTTAGGCCACCCATTAAGGACCCAGTGCCTCCATGGGATTTGCTCTTTGTCCTGGAACAACTCACGCTCCCCCTTTGAACCTGCCGTGGATTGCGAGCTACGTTTTCTGTCGTGGAAAACGCTATTTTTGGTTGCTGTTACTTCAGCGAGAAGAATTTCTGAGCTTCACGCTCTCATGTGCAAAGAGCCTTATTTAGTTTTCCACTGGGACAGAGTATCCTTGAGGACGAATCCTAAATTTTTGCCTAAGGTGGTTTCTTCACTCACTCTAAATCAGGACATTGACCTGCCGGTCTACTTCCCGAACTACTCGAATAGAGAGGCTCTGCTTCACACCCTGGATGTTCACCGCAGCCTGAGGTATTACCTCAACAGAACTAAACCTTTTCGTAGTTCTGAGCAACTTTTCGTTTCCTTTTCTGAGAGGATGATGGGCCAACCTGTATCCAAACAGTCCCTGTCTCGCTGGCTTGTCCAGTGTATTTCATTCTGTTATGAGCTCAAACAGAAGCCCCTCCCGGGTTCAGTCCGGGGTCATTCCACTAGGGGCGTGGCCACCTCCTTTGCAGCACTCCGAAACGTCTCCACTTCTGCCATATGTGCTGCAGCCACTTGGGGCCCTGTGCATACATTTATCAGGCATTATAGCCTGGACATCGCCTCTCGGCGAAGAGCCGGTTTCGGCCTGGCGGTGCTACAGGGTCTCCTGTCCTAGATTCAGGACCTGGAATGTATTTCCCATTTTCCTCCTCCCGGAATTTTTGGCAGTGTTACTGCTTGGTAATCAGTCCTAATGGTGTAACCTGCTGCAAGAGCTGTGTCTCGAAGTAAGATAGTATAGTTACGTAAGAACTTACCGTAACAGTAGATCTTTGAGAACAGCTTTTGCAGCAGGTACCTTCCCGCCCACCTTCCCCCTTGGAAGAGGCATGGCTTTAGCCTTTATCAACAGGAAATTTTTCCGGTTTTTTCTTCTGACGGTGGATCCTCGGTCTCCCATTCTGATGTCAGCCTGCGGCGGAAGTCTCCGGCGGAGAACTGGGGAATCTGGTGGACCGCCTCTTATGTACCACGCCTGACGCCGGAGGCGGACCGACGCCGGGCGGTCCCCACTGAAGAGTAGCTAGCTAGAGTTTTCCGTGGGGTCCTGACGCCTGCCGGCTTCAGTCCTAATGGTGAAACCTGCTGCAAGAGCTGTTCTCGAAGATCTACTGTTACGGTAAGTTCTTACGTAACTGTACTTTCCCTTGACTCCGTCGACCGCTTGATTTGTGTCAGGTGTTCGACTCCAGTCGAACTACTTTCAGTTAAGGGGTTGATCGACACTTCCATGGTGCCCCCATTGGACTTGCTGACTTCGACATTAGTTGAGCAGGTTGTTGAGATTTTTCCCAACCCTTTCAACCAGTTGTCAGAAGAGATCAATGAGGATCTCCTGATCCCTGCTTCTGCAGGTTCACTTGTGGGATGAGGTGGGTTGGTTGGTATCTCCAACCTGTTGCATTTGGGACCAGTCTCCACTGGTGGTTTTCAAACAACATGAAGTCTTGCTGTATTCTGATAAATTGCAGTGAGGTCCAACCTTGCATGGAACGCTGAGCTCGAGCTCAGTTGAGACTCTGTCTGTTGCTATTTGAACTCAAACCGTCAGATTCTTTACTCCGCCTCACTGAACAGTCGCTCCGGAGATTTTCTCCTTTGCTCGGTTCAATTTGTCGGTTAAAGTGCAGTTTTTCTCGGTTTTCGACCGAATTTAAACCATAACCTATTGGTTCTGTCTGTGGTTTCGTGAGTACTAGATAGGCTTATTTTTTGTTGTTATTCTGTGTGGAGCTTGTAAACGTGGGATCGGTTTGCTTTGAACCGATCAGGTTGTTTAAAAAACTTTATTCTGCTTTTAGAGTGTGGTAACCGGTTCTTATCGGTTCTAAAAAAAAACGGATTTTATTATGTTTTTTTCCACGACCCGTAACACGGTCAGGAACCGATAAGGGTGTCTTGCCTGGCGGATTGCCGAAAAAAGGGTAAGTTTTTGTTAGGACTGGCCATGTCTGAGAAACCCAAAAGAAAAACCAGGCCCACTGGGTTTCAACACTGTAGTGTGTGTGGGGAAGTCTTTGCTAAGGCTGATCCCCACACCACCTGTGTTTATTGTCTGGGGTTTGACCACCTCGATTCTGACTGCCAGATTTGTAAAAAATTTTCCTGCAGCTACCCTGGAAAAAAGAGTGGGTAGGCTCAGGGAAAGGGAGGCCAAGAAGTCCGCTGACCTGGATGGCCAGCCCGGTTCGGTTCCATCCAAACCAGAAGGAGTGCCCTCTGACCAGGGCGAAACTTCTTTGGGCAAAAGGAGAACCGACTCCGAGGAGTCGGTTCCGGTTGAAAGAACAAGAAGGGATAAATCAGCTGGTGCGGATCCAAAAGTTTTTTCTCCGACTGCTGATGAAGTAGCCAAAGCGATAAAGATTGTTCAGTCGCTATCCCCGGTTCCGACTGAACCAGCACCATTAGGAAGGCGCTCGGTTTGGTCGGTTCCCCCGGTTCCGTATTATGATTTAGAGGAATTTTATGAACCGGAGGAGGAGGTAGGAGAGTATGAGGAAAGTGAGTATGATTACAAAAGTCTGGATGTGCCCATTGACCTGGACATCTCCTCAGACAGACCTTCAGGAGTGTCTCCTCCTAGGCTTTCTGAGTCCCCTTCCCATTTTATGTTTTACAAAAAAGTGGCTGAAACTCTTCAGCTTCCTATGGAAGAAGCTGTGGATGACCAGGAGGAGCCTGACTATGTTGAAATGATGGATATCCCAGAGTCCAGGAGGCTGTCTATTCCCCTTCATAAGTCCTTTGGGAAACAGACAATAAAAATTTTGAAGATTCCTATTTCTATATCTCCTGTGGATAAGAGAATGGACAAGAGGTATACTCTCTCAGGCTCAGATACGGAGTTCCTTACCCAGCAATGCAGCCATGTTGGGGTAGTGCAGGCTGCAGTCTGTGATAAGGCAAATATACCCTTGGCTTCACACCCCCCAGATAAGGACTCCAGGAGGATTGATGCCATGGCAAAGAAACAGTACATGGCAGCATCCTTGGGACTCAGACAGGCTAATTATATGGCCTATACAGCTAGATATCATAAATCTAGGTGGGACACTGTAATGGCTTTAGCTAAACCGGTCCCTGGCCAGCTTGCCAAGGAGCTGGAGCAGGTGGCTGCGGATGGTATTGAGGCATCCAAGGTGCAATTCCATGCTGCAGTGGACTCCAGTGATGTTTCATCTAGAGTCATGGCTACATCTGTGGCCCTTTGTAGGATGGCTTGGCTCAGTTGTACTAGCCTGTTTCAGGATACCCAGACTAAGGCCATGGATTTTCCTGTTGTGGGTAATTCTCTGTTTGGGGAGCAAACAGAACTACATGAAGAAAATAGATGAGTACAGGACCACCTACAGGAGTGCTCAGGCCAAGGAAAAGCAAGCCACTCCTCAGAGGCAGCATCCCAGGGGTAGGGGCAGGCCTTTTCATAGGCCTTTCTACCAAGTCCAGGCCTCCTCTTCTGCTTATGCTCATAGGGGGTTCTTTAGAGGGAGAGGCAGATGGGGTACAAGCAGGCCTGCTTCCACCCCCTCAGCCTAAAGCCCCTGCCAAACAGGCACCCTGATGGGTTTGCCAGTGCCGATTCTCCACCACCTGTACGGGGCAGGCTGGCTTACTTTGTCCAGGACTGGATGTCTTTAACATCAGACAAATGGGTCCTGGAAGTAGTAAGCCAGGGACTGGTTCTCAGCTTCAAAAAATTTCCAAAGATGAGAACCAGATCCAAATCCTTCAGAGGCACTTGCCCTAGAGCAGAGGTCTCTTCCCTCTTGGCTCTCAGAGCCATAGAGAGGGTTCCACCCCTACACAAAGGGAAAGGATTGTACTCCAGGTACTTCCTAACCCCCCAAAAGACAGAAGAATGGCGGCCCATCCTGGATCTCAGATATTTAAACAAGCACCTTTTAAAGCCAAACTTCAAAATGGTGACTCTGGGAATAATTCTACCCTCTCTAAGGCCAGGGGACTGGTTAGTCTCCCTGGACCTCAAGGATGCCTATTTCCATATTCTCATCAGAAGCTCCCATCGAAAGTACCTCAGGTTCGAGTTGCCCTCAGGCCACTACCAATTTAGAACAATGCCCTTCGGCCTAACTTCTGCTCTAAAGGTGTTCACAAAATGCATGGCAGTAGTAGTTGCCTTCCTAAGGAGAAGAAGGATCTCCATATTTCCATACCTGGACGACTGGCTCATAGTAGGCCAGTCACCAGACCAAGTCAAGTTACACCTACAGATAACTCAGCAACTGCTCACTTCTCTAGGTTTCCTGCTGAATCTTTCAAAGTCAGTTCTAGAGCCTGTGCAGCTCCTCACCTTCATAGGGGCAGAGCTGGATACAGTAAAAGCAGGAGCCTTCCTTCCCCCTGGACAGGGCAAGGACACTTATTTCACTGGCCTTTTCATTCACCCCTCAGGTGTCTCGGCCAGCAAGGCATTTTCTGCAACTCCTAGGACACATGGCTGCCTCTACAGCAGTGGTGCAGGGAGCAAGATTTCAAATGAGGGATATTCAGTTCCACTTGAGAGCTTTTTGGTCTCAGAAAAGGGATCCTCTGACCAAACTAATTCCAGTGACTCGAACCCTGATCTAGGCATTACAGTGGTGGCTGGATCAGGACAATCTAAGACAGGGAGTTCCTTTTTGTCACTCAGTCTCATTCTCTAATCCTTACTACAGATGCCTCCCTCTTGGGGTGGGGAGCACACTTGGGACCCCTGACCACCCAAGGGTTGTGGTCTCCTCAGGAATCTCTGTTTCATATCAGTCTATTAGAACTCAGAGCAGTGTTTCTAGCACTTCAAGCTTTTTCCAAGTCTGTTCAGAACAAAGTAGTTCAGATCAGGACAGACAATACCACCACAATGTGGTATATCAACAAGCAAGGGGGCACTCGGTCTACGGCCTTGTGCACACAGGCAATGAAGTTATGGTCTCTGGCCTATTCCCTGAACACCTCTCTTATAGCAATACACCTCCCAGGCAAGGACAATGCCCTGGCAGATGCTCTCAGCAGGTTATCTCAGGGCCATCATGAATAGTCCTTGGATCCCCCTGGTTTTGAAGGTAATCTTCTCCAGATGGGGCACCCCACAGATAGATCTTTTTGCAGCCCCAGACAATCACCAACTTCTTCTCTTCTGCTGCAGGCCCCCAGTGTTGGGCTTAGTCCCCCTGGATACCATAGTTCTCAATTGGGAAGGGAAGTTCTTGTATGCTTTCCCCCCTTCCCTCTCCTGTTCAAGGTGTTAGTCAGAATCAGGTCTCAATCCTGCAAGGTGATTCTGATTGCTCCAGACTGGGCCAGGCAGCCCTGGTACCCTCTCTTGTTGTCCTTAGCAGTCCACCTTCCCCCTATCTCTTCCCAGGAATTACAACCTATTAACATGTGCTCAGGGGAGGGTTTGGTATCCGAATCTCTCAATCTCAAGGCCTGGCTCTTGAAGAGTTAGAGTCTGCTGATTTGCACCTCTCTCAAGGTGTTATGGATATTCTAAAGGCTTCTCGGAAGCCTTCCACCAGAAACACTTACAATTCCAAGTGGAAAAGATTTTCTGTATGGTGCTCTGGGAAACATATTTTCCCAGAGTCTGCTAGCCTGTCCACGGTCCTGGACTATATGGTTCATCTTAATAGCTTTGGGCTCAGACCAGCTACATTAAGAGTGCATCTGGCAGCTGTGTCTGGCTTCCTTTCAGCAGGCAAGCCTTCTTCCCTTTCAGCCCATCCTGTATTCTCTAAATTTTTCAAGGGATTGCTTCATACCAATCCTCCATTCAGGGACCCTGCCCCTGTTTGGGACCTTAATGTTTGCATTGCCCAGCTTATGCAACCCCCTTTTTGAGCCTTTGTCCTCAGCAGAGCTTAAGTACTTGACTTGGAAAACTGTTTTCTTGGTGGCCATCACTTCTGCCAGGCGCATAAGCGAGTTACAAGCCCTGTCAGTGGAGCCTGATTTTATCTCTTTCCATAGAGATAAGGTGGTCCTCAGGACTAATAGGAAGTTTTTGCCTAAGGTGGTTTCAGACTTCCACCTTAACCAGTCTATGTCTCTTCCTGTTTTCTTCACTGACCATTCCTCCTCTGGGGAGAGGAGGCTGCACAGTTTTGGATGTGAAAAGGGCCCTTAGCTACTACATAGAGCGTACCAAGGGTCACAGGTTTGACTCCCTCCAACTGTTCCTCACTTATGGTGAGGTTGGTAAGGGAAAACCTGCCACTAAGAGATCTATTGCCAGGTGAATTGTCTCTTGCATTCAATTTTGCTATGAAAAAACTAGGTAGGACTCCACCCTCAGGCCTGAGGGCTCACTCTACCAGAGGTACAGCTGCTTCTCTGGCTGCTGCCAGGGATATTCCTATCTTAGAGATTTGTCAAGCAGCTACCTGGAAAACAGTACACACTTTTACCAAGCATTACTCTCTGGATATCCAGGCTAGGAGTGATGCTCGGTTTGGCACAGCAGTGCTTCAGAGCCTATTTCCTAGGTAGGTTCTGTCCCTCCTCCATGGAGGTACTGCTTGGTAGTCTGCAATTTGTCAGACTACAGCAAGACTTCATGTTGTTTGAAGAAAAAATTACTCACCTTAGTAATGTTGTTTACTCTAATGGAGTCTTGCTGTATTCTGACCTCCCCCCTGCCTCCCCTCTCAGAACCTTTGTTTTGGGATGTGGGCGGGCAGTAGCAGTGTTGGCACTCGAGAGGTGCCCAACCCCTTATTTCTCACCCGTTTAGTTTGGGTGGGTGGGTGTTGTGTTTTTTTTTTTTCATTTTTTTGGGTTTCCTGACTTGAGTCTTTGTTTTGGGACCAAAAAATCTGTTTATTATATTTAGTAGCCAGTTGGCTAGTGTACGTTTACAGTTTCCACACAGGACACTCAGTGAGTATAGCTCGTAAAGATCTGACGGTTTGAGTTCAAACAGCAACAGATAGAGTCTCAACCGAGCTCGAACTCAGCGTTCCATGCAAGGTTGGACCTCACTGCAATTTGTCAGAATACAGCAAGGCTCCATTAGAAGAAACAACATTACTAAGGTGAGTAATTTTTTCTTGCTGAAGTCGATGCTGGTAAATGTGGCTCAGCATGTGCTCTACAGCAACCTTCTGGTGGCTTCTTCTCGACATTGGCCCTTGGGTGGACAGTAGAGGCACCGTTTGTGCTCTTGATCCCAGTGGAGTGGGAGGTGCCGCAGTCGTCGTTTCTTGGTCTCCTCACTCCCTGGTGAGGAAGGGCGCTGCCTCAGGATGCAGCGTTACTGTGAAGAACACCTCTGGTAGAAGTGGACCATTGCAGGGTGGGGTAGGTTTCTGTCCCGTCTCTTCTCTCCCCCCTCCCCCCGGTCAACTGGCAGGCACCATTGATGCTTGCCAGGTCAGTTCTTGGTAGAAATCACCCATTGAGCAGATGCTTGGGTGGTCCACGGCAGTAGATAGTTGCTGGCTATTTCCAGAGTGTCCTTGGGTGGGTCATCAGTGTTGTCATCGAGGACCCACCCCTTCGGGTGAGAAACTTACTACCAACCATTAGTCGGTGTTGTTTAGAGCTTTGCTCTGCCTGATGTTGGAGTGTATGAGCGTGTCCTTGGAGCCAGTCCAGAAGACGGCTAAATACCCCTTCACAGTCAAGGACAGCTCCTCTGGGATTTCCTTTCCCATGGCTACAGCCATCTGGAGATCAGTCCTGGAGTTTTGCAGCATCCAGCATCCTCCCGGCACCTTCCAACCACATGCTCCACACGTATATAGTCCCTACAGTGTCCCTTCTGGCGGGTTTCTGACCACCGCTGAGCAGAGGGGCTGGTTTGGACTTGGCTTTCCGAAAGTCTGGAGGCCAAGGAGATGTGGACGAGACCCCCAACAAGGAATTGAAAAAAACTTGATCGCTGCTTCCTCTTTGGGTATGTGTCAGGCCAGCTGTGCTGTCCTGATGACCAGTATTGGTCACTCCGATAAGAGAGTTTGAAGAAATCCTCTCTCACCTCCTGCCGACAAGCAGTTGCTGGTGAATACGATCAAGCACCAAGGTCAAGTGCTGGCTAAACACCAGCTCCATATGGCCTAGGGTTGTTACGTCTCACTGGTATGTGACCCTGTAATAACTGTAAAAAAAAAAAAAAAAAAAAGATAAAGCAGTATATTTTCTCACTAAGCCAGGAGTGTGGTTTTCATTTTTTCTGTTGTTGCATTTTTCCAGCACCTGACTTTGAGAGCTCCATCCTGGTATGAATTTTTTGACCAGATGGCGTAGGACGTGGGTGACTGCTGAGCTTGTGCAGTGGCATCGGCCGTCACGATGCATCGTAGGGCCTGGTTGAGGCTCTCCACCTTCATGGCAGACACTTAGCACAAGATGGCTGATGTCCCTTTCTTGGGCCCTGACCTCTTTGGCTTGGGGGTGGAAGGACATCTCACCAGGACTGAGAAGTCCAGCCCCACCCTAGATTCTGTGGCTTTATTTATTTAGTTATTAAATTTTGATGACCTGGTAGGCCCACTGAGCCCCGCGAAGTTCCCTTTTTCAGGGGCGACCCGGGATAACAATGCAAGTTATAAGAATGAACAAAGACATAAGGAACATCTGAGGCATTGTGAGTTACATCTTGAGGTAGTTACAATAAAGAAAAATAGTGGATACAGGCATGGTAAAAGAAAAGCAGTGGATACAGGCATGGCTTACAGGCACGGTAAAAGAAAAGCAGTGGATGCAGGCATGGGTACAGGCATGGTTATCATCATGACATGTAAGCAATTGGTAGTACTTTGCATATAGTTTATTCAGGGGTTACACGTGGCCTCTGGCGAGCAGTCTGTATAAGGCAGGTACACTAGTAGGAAGGTTAAGCTAGGAGACGGGAGTTGGAGAGGAGGGGGAGTACCTTAGGAGCTTTAAGTGCCATGACAGTGGCATGTGCTTGAGGTCAGCAGATGGGACTTAAGCCTGGTGCGGAAGTTCATGAGTGAGGAGGAGATCTGGACCTGGGAAGGGAGCTTGTTCCATTGGCAGGCTGCTTGGGAGGAAGCAGATCTTCCGCCAGCGTTTTGTCCTTACCCTAGGGACTTCTAATAGTGTTCTAGCTGAGGTCCTTAGGTTCCTTGGGTTGTGTTTGAGAGTTATGGTCCCGGCAATGCTTGGCTGAGCATGGGGTTTGAGAAGCTTGTAGGCCTGGACAAGCAAGGGGTGTTGGAGGCAGGCGACCAATGCGGGCCAACGAAGATTGGCCAAAGTGTCACAGTGGTGAAAGGTTGCAAAACGAGCTATTTTATTATATAGGATTTGCATCCTGGTAATCTCTTGTTTAACCATGCCCTGTGTAATAGGGGCCGCAAAGGTCAGGTTGGGTAGAAGGACACTGGTAGCTATGGAGAGCCTGGCTTCAGGGGAGTTGGTCCCTGAGTCGGTACAAGGTGCCAGTTTTCTGATGTAGGGTCCTGGTGACCTGGTCCACGTGTTCCTTGTATGTGATATTCTGATCCAACGTGAGGCCTAAGTATTTAAGGAAGGGGACTATGTTAATGGCTTTACCAGAGAGTGAGGTTAAGGAGAGGGATGAGGACCTGTCAAATCCCAGGGATCTTGGCCCGAATAGCATTGCCTTGGTCTTGTCTGCATTTAGTACCATTCTGTTCTTACATAGCCAAGTCTCTAGTGAAGTGAGATCCTTTTTGGAGTAGAGGGCCTAGGGCAACCACGTCACGCGGGGGTGGGAAGATGACAGTATCATCACGATTGCACAATCGAGCCTCCTTGCAGTGGGTATGCAGGTCGTTGGTAAACAAGGAAAACAGGAGGGGGCCTAGAATTGAGCTCTGAGGTACACCCTGGTTTAGGGGTAGTGGGTCAGACATGGTCCTTTTCCATGAGACCCTCTGTGCCCTGCCTGATAAGTAGCTCCCAAACCACTTCAGGGCATGATTGTCTAGGCCTATTTTTTGCAGCTTCTGTAGCAGCAAGTTGTGGTCGATGAGGTTGAACCGCCTTGGATAAATATATAAAGACTGCACCAGCGGGTATCCCTTTGTCCATTGCCCTGAGAACTTCATCCGTGAAGTTAATGAGGGCAGTGTCAGTACCATGGTTTGTTCTAAATCCATGTTGGGAGGGGGCAAGGAGCTGATGAGCTTCCAGGTAGTCCCTGAGTTGATTGTAGATGACTCTTTCTTGCACCTTAGTAAGTGAGCAGAGGAGGGAGATGGGCCTGTAGTTGAGTTTTTCCCTGAGCCCCCCTTTGTGAATAGGGACAACATTGGCATGTTTCCACGGGTCAGGGACTGCTCCTTCCCTCAGTGATAGATTGAGGAGCATGGTTATAGGCCAGGCTAAGGAGGTAGCTCCTGCCTTGAGTGGTAGAGGGTTGATACCATTGGGTCCCCCTGACCCTTTCGGTTTCAGGTTCCTTAGGAGGTTTAGTACTTCAGTGCGTTTAGCCAGTCTTAGGTGAAATGGGGGTCTTTCCATGTGAGGTGGTTCATCTGAGGTAGGGGGGAGAGTCTGGGGAGACAGGCAGGTCTTGTAGGCCTCGAGGTCTGAGAAGTGCCTGTTAAGGGCAGCCGATATTTGAGAAGGGTCAGAGCTGACCGTTAATCTCCATGGGACAGGACTCAGGCTTTTTGCTGCCCTTGATCAGGTCATTGATATGATTCCAGGATTGCTTGGGGTTGCCCAGGCTGGTTTTCTGGAGGTGTGTTAAGTAATCTCTCTTAGCCAGTTTTATGGCTCTCTTGGCTTTGTTCCTCAGGGCTTTGTATTCAGCGAGATCTGCCGGGAGGGAGGAGAGCCTAAACTTTTTCCAGGCTTTTTCCCTGAGTAGCCATTAGGGCTTTGAGGGAGGGAGAGATCCACTTGTAGCAGCTGCCTTTAGCCCTCATTCTCTTCATTGTCCCAAAAGGACCCTAAGGCTTAGAAGTGTAAGAAGAAGACCTTTCAGTATAGGTCATTTCAGCCACAGTAGCCTCAACAGCAGTCCCAGCAGGGGCATTACCAAGCCTGACATCCCATGTCCAAGATCTTCAAGCAGTCAGTCTTCACCATTGATTCACACCAATGGTCTGAATTGGAGGCATTAGGACCCTGCGGGAGGCAGTACTTTTCAGGACGGCAAGTGTTGAAATAAGTTGTACACATGCGTGGCACCACTGGACTGGCTTGCTCTTCATGGCTTACCTTGGCACCAACCCTCAACCACCTCAGTTCTTTTTTTCCCTCCATTGAGTGTGCTTTAGTGATGGTGTTGCTTGCCTGCTCGGAGTCAGAACTTTATGCCTATATAACAGCAACTTTCAGAACTTCCAAATCAGTCTTCATCAATCATTACTTCATGGGTCTGTGCCAGAGGCGCTAGAACCCCATGGGAGCATATAGCTTTAAAATTTTAGAGCTAGTAGACCGACGTCCAGGACAGTGCCACCCATGAGGCAGACGCATGAAGTGGCACTCATGGGCTGCCCAGTAACCAACGCTGGCCCCTGCTCATCTCAGTTCTCCTCTTCCCGTCATCAAGGTCGCATTTTGTGGGAGCGTTAATCATTTTTTTGCTAAGCACTCAGTCCATCGCCGCCAACTTGATGCTGTAACCTCTCGTCTCACTTCGGGGGGTTTGCAGCAGGTTCCACCTTAAGGACTGAAGGTGGCAGGACACCATGGAAACCTTCTAGCTAGCAGTACACAGTGGGGGACCGCCCCCGACATCTGCCTCTGGTGTGAATAGGGCAGTCCCCCAGCACAACCTCAGTTCTTTTCCTGCCGACGAGCCGCATAAGTCAGACCTTCACAGGCACCTTCTACTTTAGTCTACCACTATTTTCTTCACATTTTCCATGCTTTATTATTTTCTGTTTTTCTCCAAAATTTTCAGCGATCTGTGCATATCGTCTTCTCCATCCTCTTCAGTAGCGCGACAGTGAATGAAGTGTGTTTGTGGAAAGCAATTTCCCCATAAGGACAGCCTTTTGTTGTGCCTGCTTTGTCTAGGCCCGGACCACAACACTGAGGCCTGCCAGCACTGCCAAGATTTTAATCAGCACACCCAGCTTTGCCACCAGAAGAACCTGGAAGCCTTCCTGCTGTAGCAAAAACTTACAGCAATGGAGAAGGAGTTCCACAGAAGTACCTCTTCTTCCCTGGCCTCTAGGGTGTCCACTTCTTCATCAGCCATGGAGAAGAAGTCTTCGGAAAAGTATAAACACCGGGAGAAACACATGGACAAACTCTGGTCAGCTTCCTGCTTCAGGTCCCTGCGAAGTTGGGCACCAAACATGGGTCTTCCTCCTGCGTGAGGTCGGCCCTTCCACTCTGACAGCCCTCTCTCCCTCTGGGCAGTGGTTCTCTGGGGCTCAGGACTTCATCCCCAGCATTTCAGCCCCTGAAGCTCAGGCCCATTCAACAGCTGGGTCCTCAGCCAGGTGGCTTCACTGGGTCCTCGGGCGGCTGGTCTTTATCCATTGCCCTCCCAGTCTAGGCATCTGCAAAGTCGGTTCCAACGTCCGGGACCTACGTCTCCCAAGTGACACCAGGGGCATGCGCTCACCTCCCTAGCGAGAGTGACACCTCTTCCCCATTCAGGAGCTCCCTCCCCAGGACAGGCTTCCCCTTCTAGGCCTGCACCGGCTGCATCACCAGACCAGTGTGAGCCTGCGCCTGTCCCATTGACGCCGGCCATCCCGACATCACTCCCCCCAGCGACGCCTCAACCGTCATCCTCTAACCCTCCACAGTCACTGCCGGCCCTGTCATCACTCAGCTGACACCCAAGGGACCGATGCCGGGGCATCTCGACTCCAGTCAGATGGACACCGGATGGTTCCTTACCACAGGGACCGATGCCAGTTAACTCAACGCCAGTGGATCCAATAACAGAGTCACCGCAACCCAAGGAACTGAATCCATGGCCCTCCCAGCCTACTCCACAGATGCTGACTACTTCTGCCATGCCTCAGAACCTGACCACAGACCTTACATAGAAACATAGAATATGATGGCAGATAAAGGACCGCTTGGCCCACCCAGTCTGCCCATTTCCCTACCTAGTGGATAAGCTACAGATCCTAGTTAACCAACAGCCTACTTCCTCCTACCCCATCCCCTAGAATTGCCTTCTGTCTGTCCTATGTATTCTTGACTTCCCCCACTGTTTTTGACTCCACAACCTCCTCACGAAGGCCATTCCATGCATCCACTACCCTCTCCATGAAAAAATACTTACGCACATTACCTCTGATCCGTCCTCCTCCTAGCTTCAGGTTGTGCCCCCCTGTTCTTACACGCATCTTTTTCTGAAAGATGCTACCCTCTTGGACTTTGTTGATTCCCTTGAGGTACTTGAAAGTTTCTGTCATGTCCCCGCTGTCCTTCCTTTCCTCGAGGGTATACATATTAAGCTCCTTAAGTCTCTCTTCATATGTCTTCTGGTGCAGACCCTGCACCATTTTAGTTTCCCTATTCTAGACTGCCTCCATCCTCTGTCTGTCCTTGCTGAGACTGAGTCTCCAGTACTGCACGCAGTACTCCAGATGGGTTCTCACCAACTGTCTGTACAGAGGGATAACAACTTCCTGTTTTTTACTTGTGATGCCTGTCCCTATGCATCCCAGTATCCCCCCAGCTCTCCTTACTGTCCTCTCACATTGCTTGCCCACCTTTAGGTCATCTGATATGACTACTTCCAGGTCCCTTTCCATTTTTGTTGTTGTTAGTATTCCTTCCCCAAACTGTGTACTCTTCCCTGGGTTTTGTTTCCCAGGTGCATTACTTTGTACTTCTCAGCATTGAATCTAAGCTGCCATACATTTGACCATTCCTCTAACCTTGTCAAGTCCCTTTTCATCCTTTCCACCCCACCTTGTGCATCAACCCTGTTGCAGATCGTTGTGTCATCTGCAGAGAGACATACCTTTTTCTTCCAGTCCCTCTGCAATGTCACTTATAAAGACATTAAAGAGGACCGGTCCTAGAACTGAACCCTGTGGTACCCCACTAGTAACCCTCATATCTTCACAGTGGACTCAGTTTACTCTTATCCTCTGTGTTCTGTTCTCCAGCCTATTTTATACCCAGGCTACCATCTTGGAACCCACTCCAAGGTTGGCTAACTTGTATATTAATCTTTTGTGTGGGACTATCAAATGCCTTGCTAAAGTCTAGGTAGGCCATGTCCTCAGCCCCTCCCTGATATACTACTTTGGTCACCCAGTCAAAGAAATCTATTCGATTCATCTGTCATGACCTTCCCGCTGTGAATCCGTGCTGCCTTGGGTCCTGTGCCCCTCTGGCCTCTAGGTACTCAATAGTTCTTTCCTTCAGAAGTGGTTCCATGCCGGCCCATTGGCACTGAGGGTTGAGGCGCTGGACACCACACCTCGCGTCACGCCGGTGACCCGGGTTTGGGAATGAGCCTGGGTAGCCAGGGATCGGCAAGGGAAGGATTAAGCGTCCAGAGGACAGCTCTTCTTTCACGTGGGGGATCCAGGGACTATGCCCGGCACCACGGTGACCTGTGGTCGAGACTGGAGGTACCGCAACACTACAGGGCTCAACTAGAGGGCTGAGAGCCACTGCAAGACATTCCTGGCGTCATTGCACATGAGGCTCTGCCTGGGGGGGGGGAGGCGAGGCGCTCGAGGAATATCTGAAAACACCCCTCTCCTGGAGATGGGCAGCACCACCCTGCAGCCACACCCATTGGCCAGAGTCCTCTAGCTTCTGGGCCGAGCCCAGCCCGGCCCAAATTTGTAGATAGAGTGCCCTGGGAGGATAGGACGGCTCCCACCTTGGGAGGGCTCAGAGCCAAGGGGATAGCCAGGCTGGTGCCAGGATACTGGTTAGTTTCAGGCCCGAAGGTAGAGCTGGGGTGAGTGGATGCCCAAGAGAGATCTCCGGGGCTCAGCGGAGCCAGAAACAGAGTTGGAAAAAAAAAAATGTGGTTCCATCATTTTCCCTATCACTGAGGTCAAACTAATGGATCTGTAGTTTCCTGCCTCTGCCCTGCCCCCACTTTTGTGAAGTGGAGTAACATCTGCCTTCCTCCAATCCTCAGGTACCGCCCCATCCTCCCATGATTTGTTAAAGAAGATAGACTGTGGTGTCACTAGTTCTACACTTGAATCCCATCAGGCCCCATTGCTTTGTCCACCTTCAGTTTTAAGAGTTCTTTCAGAACTCTTTCTTCTGTGAATGGGCTGATATCAACCCCCTATCCAGAGTGTTTCTATTGTTTGGTTTAGGTACCTCCCCTTCCTCATTTGTGAATACTGAGCAAAAATATTTGTTTAGTATCTCTGCCTTTTCACAGTCACCCTGTGCCCATCCCCCCTTATTAAGCCTCACTATCCCTCCCTTGGTCTTCGTTCGCTCCCTGATGTACCTTTAAAAGGTTTTATCCCCTTCTTAACTAAGTTGGCCATCTTTTCCTCAGTTTGGGCCTTTGCTGTTCTGACTGCCTTCCCTGCTTCCTTCTGCTTAATGCCCTTTTTATGACCTGGTGGGCATACTTCAAGGATAAAGAGGCCCCTAAAGAACCCCCAGCTTTAACTCCGAGGGACCCTCCTGACTATCCAACCAGCTTCCCCTAGGAGATCCCTGACGCCTTCTCCTAGGGGAGCCTACTCCACTACCAGATGGAGCCGTTGCCGGGCGTCCGAGGACCCACTGGCGTAAGCGTCATCACTTACCCTCTCTGGAGTCAGGTGGATATTCCTTGTGACAGGGTAGAATGGAACCCTGTCCCATTTGTTGGGAAGAAAGTGTGTAAATGCAGGGGTCTGTATTCTTTCCTTTTCTCTCTCCTCTGTCTGGTTGCACAGATAAATTTTCCTTGAGACCTTCGGACTTGATCAACCTGAACAGTCTCGCAATCCTTTGCCTCTTGCTGTCTCTCTGTTTTCTCTTGCTGTCTGTTTTTCCTCCCTTGCATATCTGTCTGCAAATGTAAAGTATATGAGAATCAATATATGGAAGTGAAGCTGATATTAGGATCTCTTTTGTTTGAAAGATGTTTAGTGTTGCTGTTGAGATGTATATATTTGTGATTTGAGATAACTGTAAAAAAGCTGTAAGTCAAATGCTTGAACCTTTTGCAACTGCTGTGGAGATTTCAGGAAGTTCTCAATCTTCTAAGCAGCTCCTAAAATTGACAAAGAACAGGATGCTTGCAGAGGATGGGGGTTGAAAAAGACTTATAAAAACAGCCAAGCTGAGCTGCAAGGTAGATTCTCCCAAAGATTTTTTTTACAAGAGATTTTTGTTTTTACAAGAGATTTTATTTTGCTCCTCCTGTATGTAGTTATTCTGAACAGGTTTATTTTATGTTATCGTAACTACAAATAAACAGTTTTGTGGAATTTCACAACTGCTCCTGGGTTTTCCCTATGCTTCCTGACCTGTGCCTCGACGACAGATAGTGTCTGCCTAAGTGGGATTTAAGCCATGCATTCTCTAAAACAGGAGATTTGTGCGTGGGTACTGGCCCTAGTACCAGGGAAGCACAGAGGAAGGTATGGATTCTGCAGTAGCAAGTCCAGGAGTGGTTACAGAAAAATGGCAGCCAAACTAGCCTCAACAGAAGTCCAGTCTGAGATTGTACAGCCAGCACAAGTCATGGAAAAAGAACAGGCAATGACAGAACCTAAAAGCCTGATAGACTTTTTGAAATGGTGGGCTTACAACAGAAAGAGACAGAGATGCTGGGAGAAAAATAAATTAAGCATTTAGAAGCACAAAGTAGAGAAGAAATGCAACGACAGAAGCAACAGATGAGAGAAGAAATGCAACGACAGGAGCAGCAATGGCTGCATGCCTTACAAGCTATCAAAGGCAGAGGATCCGGCACAGACCCAGATGAGCAACAAAATGCAAGCAACTTAAAGGCCATTAAACTTACTAATTTGTGTCCCTCAGATGATATTGAGGCATACCTGACAACATTTGAAAGAGTTGACACAGCCTACCAGTGGTCAAAGCAGCAACAGTCAGTCAGACTGGTACCCTACCTGACAGGGAAAGTCCAGCTTGCCTACAGTAGTATGGACATTGCACAGTCAGAAAACTGTGACCTGGTGAAAAGCAAAATCCTGAAAAGGTATGACATCTCCAGAGAGACTTAAAGGCAGAGATTTCTATCTCTGAGGTACAACTTGGTTGACAATCCTCAAGAAGCCTTCACCCGACTCAGAGAACTCCTGATGAAGTGGATCCAACCAGAGAGCAAAACAGTCCCACAGATCATCGACACATTTGCCATGGAGCAATTCATCAACATCTTGCCTATAGATGTGCAGCTGTGGGTAAAGGAGCACCGGCCAGAGAATGGGGGAAAAAGCTGTTTCTTTGGCTGAGGACTACCAGATAGCAGCGAAGTAACAGCCAAGCACTGATAAGAAATTCTCTTACCTATTTAAATTCCAAGCCTGCTAAGAACTCTGGTGGGGGTAACAGATCTGTGCCAAAAGATGTTATCTGCTATAACTGTAATAAGTCGAGCCATTTTCAAGAAATTGCTGTAATAGAGTGGCACTGGAGCAGATTTGTCCTTGGCAAACTGGGGCAAGTACCTAACAGATGTGAAAGTGGGGAATAAGACTGTAAATGAACTCATTGATTCGGGAAGCAAACAGACCCTAGTGCATGTTAAAGTGCTGGGGAAAACACCGTGCAAAGGGACTAGATACTGGTATCATCTGCATCCATGGGGACACTAGATACTGTCCCACCACCCAAGTGACTCCGACTGTTAAGGGTGTGTCACACCAAATGAAAGTGGGTGTAGAATCAAAGTTACCTGTACTGGTGATTATTGGAAATGACTTTCCAGGATTTACTGAATTGATCAAAGAGGGAGTAAATCCTGATGTTTCAGCAGCTGTGGTGACAAGAGCTCAGGCAAAGAAAATTTCAGACAGTGGGGATACTTTTCCTTTTGGTGATTTTGATTCGGACTTGTTTGAGCATAGCTCCAAGATCCGGAAATCCAGGAAAGAAAGACAAAGCCTGAAAAAACTGTGGCAACAAATGACTGATAGATGTGAAAGGTTAAAATATGAAAATGCTGAAACTAAACTGATAACTGATGGTGATTTTCTTTCAGAGCAAGCTAACGATGTTTCTCTCCAGGGTTATTTCAAGCAGCTGGGGGTAAAACCAAAGCAAGGTGGACCAATGTTTAAAAAATGTAATGGGTTACTTAGTGTACAGAGTTTGGGTTAAAATGCAGACACAGGAACAGACAAAACAATTGGTTCTAGGGACATGGATATGTTGTTCATCCACACTATCTGGCAGGTTCCTTGCCACTTTAAATCTTGCCGGAAGGTCTTCAAGCTAGCTCCTCCCACCCACCCGGGTGGTAAAACTCTCGGCTCCGCCCCATGACGCCAGATCTTCCTTACCGCTTGGAAGCTCAGGTTCCCTCCTTAACGCTCTGCGATTAAGTTTTGTGCCTAAAATCCTTTGGTTTAAAAAAGAGAGAAAAAATTTTTATAACTTTTCTCGGTCTTCTTCCTTCGCGGCTGCGATGGACAAATCGACTCCCAGATTTCGGAGATGTCCCTGTGGGCAGAAGATGTCTCGGACGGACCCGCACTCCACGTGCGTTTATTGCCTTGGCCAGGAGCACGACCCGCAGGCTTGCGACCTGTGTTCCTCCTTCTCGGTCTACGTCCTCGAGGACCGCGCTGCCCGCTTACATCTGGGGCGTCCCGAAAGAAGATTTCCTCCGGTCAAATCCAAAGAGGTCCGACTGGCGGTTTCCGCGGCTGCAGGATCCAGCGAACAATAGAGAGGTTGGTCGCCTTCAAGAGCAAGGCGAGCTCGGGCCGCGCTTCTCTTCTCGCGACCTTTGTCCCTCTATCTCGGGACCTCATATTCAGCTTCCTTTAAAGAGCTTTGCTTGACCCTCTCAACTAAAAGCGAGGTCCTACTTTTCCAGTCCGTTTCATCGGTGAAGAAGTCTAAATAGATCTCACTCGTCGACGCTCTTGGGAGCGGGAAAGATCCCCCTCCCTCACTGACAATCGACTTGTCGAATTCGGCCGACCACTGGCTTCACGGTGCCCCGTCCAGCCAGGTGACTGAGACCCGCCCGACGAGCCGAGATTCCCTCCTCCCCGGTTCCCCCGGTGAGGGCTGAGGATATCGTCGGCTCTCCCGTACCGGTGAATCAGGAGCCGTCGGTTTTGCCGACCGAACCGAGGGGATCGCCGATCCTCGGCTCCCCGCCTCACCGACCTCGGCCTAGCCGAGATTCTCGGTCTCGGACATCTTCGCGGTCCAGCGTTCCACGTCGACATAGGCGGTCACCGATCTTAACACCGCGGCTTAAGCGGCGTTGCCGCTCTTCCTCTTCTTCCTCCTCGGCCGAGGAGGGAAGGCTTCGGCGTAAGCTACGCCGAAAATACGAGGACCTCATGTGGCAACAATTTTTTCTGGCCAAAAGGCGGCTCAGGCCTCTTCTCCGGCCATTAAGTGGTTGCCACCGGACTAGGTAGTGGTCGAGGAGCCTGTTTCCAGGCCAGTTGTCCGACCTATTCCGGCTGCCCCACCAATTGTGGTGGAACCGCCTCCACCTCAGCCGACAGCTGGGGCTCCGACGAAAGAATCGCGGTTGGCCCAAGGCCTTCCCCGTAGGCTGTCGGTCACTCTCACGCCTGACAAGCCTCGGCAAGTAGAGGGTGGCTCAGGCTCCAGGCAACTATTCGACAACTCGTCGGAGTCGGATGACTCCTCCCTGTTCTCAAGCGTTTTGACTTGGAGTCCTCTGAGGAGCAGTCAGTGGACGATAGCCCTAAATCCTTCCTAGGACTTCTTAGGCTCATCTCCAGAATCCACTGGGATGAAGCTTGAACCCGTATCCAAGCGGCCAGATATCCCCTCACCGAGATTCTGGACCGAGGGATTCTCCACGGAGGCCTTTCTAGTGGCGAAGCCATTGTCGGGCCGGCACTGGAACTTTGGCAGCGTCCGGCTTCCTGTCCTGCGCCTTGACCAGGATGGCCAGGAAGTATCACCGGTCCCTACTGGTCTCTCTGTCGGGTTTTCTGAACACCCCTGGCTGAAGGGCTGGTCACGGACAGTGTTTTTCGGCGTGCGGTAATGCACAGGGATGTGGACAAACCGCCCGACAAAAGTCCCAGAAATTGGACTACTTGGAAGGAAAGTGTATGCTGCCTCTTCTCTCGTTACGTCCAGGCCAGTTCGGCCGTCCTCATGGCACATTTCTCCCATGCCCTGTTGGGTTCCCTGGATGAGGCGGTCCCTCATCTTCCCGCTGACCTGCAGACTACGGTCAAGCAGGTGCGGGATCAGAGCAGGGCAGTAGCCAAACAACAGCTCCAGACTGCTCTGGATATAGGAGACTCATGTGCCCGGTCAGTGGCGGCCGCTGTGGCCATGCGTCGGCGGGCGTGGCTGCGAATATCCACCTTTACCGTGGATACCCAGCACAAGCTGCGGTCCTTTCCTGGAACAGACCTGTTCGGCCCTGGAGTGGAAGGCCACTTCCAGAGGATCGAAAATCCAATGCCACCTTGGATTAGGTCTGCGTCCGCCAGAGGACAAGGGTCATAAGCTGATCTAAGTCCTATGTCCCTCTACTCCCGCCACACGCCCGGCCCAACAACAGCGTCAGGGCCAGCAGGCTAGACCTTGGTATTCCAAGCCCAAGCCATCGGCTTCCTCTAATAGGAAGCAAGGAGGAAAAGGCCCTGGTGGTCCCCAGGCCGGTCCTTCCTCCAAGCCTGCTAAGTGCCGGCTGAGGGGTGTCACCCCATCCCGTCACCTGCGCCTTGGTTCCCCGTGAGACAGCTCCGACACTTCCTTTCCGCCTGGTCCGCTGTTACCACGGACAGGTGGGTTTTAGAGGTGGTGGAAGAGGCCTGCCTCTGGAATTTAGCAGGCTCCACCCTTCAGAGCCGCTGCCTGAGGGCTTTTGGGGGTCCCCAGAATCTCTACAGGCCTGTCGAGCCGACACGCCCTCCTCCTTTCAGAAAGGGTGATAAAGAGATGAGGACCCTTCACCAGAACCAGGGTTCGTGTCCAGGTACTTCCTGGTCCCGAAGCAGACGAGGGGCTGGCGCCCATCTTGAACCTACATGACCTGAACAAGTTCCTAAGGTCTCGAACCTTCAGAATGGTCACTCTGGCTCAGATAATACCATCTCTGGAACCACGGCATGTGGTTCTGTTCTCTGGACTTCAGGGCAGCGTTCTTTCACGTCCCTATCCGTCCAGTCTCATCAGATTCCTCCGCTTCAGGCGGAGGGATCCCCTCTTCGAGTTCCAGGCCATGCCCTTGGCCTTTCTTCAGCTACCAGGGTCTTCACCAAATGCATTGCAGCAGTGACAGCTTTCCTGCGGCGCGAGGGTCGGGTGTACCCTTACCTGGGCGATTGGCTGATAGCAGCCCTCCAGGTTGGAGGTGGAGCGGTCCAGAAATCGGCCCTCCGGTTTGCTCTCAACTGGGCCTCCTGGTCAACGAGGCCAGTCGGAACTCGAGCGAAGCAGGTGATATCCTTCCCGGGGCAGAGCTCGACTCTCTTGAGCCAAACCACGGCTCCCGGCGGACAGGGCCGAGGTTCTTACCTCCTTTGCCCAATCATTTCTGGTTGGGCAATGCGTACTCCGGGACTTCCTGCAACTCCTGGGTCTTATGGCGGCCTGTACCAGCGTAGTCCGTTGACGCACGCTGGCACATCGCCCCTCCAGTGGGGTCTGGCGGCCAGTGGTCACAGCGTTGCGACCCTCTGGACCAGTGCGTGTGGGCGGCCAGGAGATGTGGGCGGCTCTCCAGTAGTGGACCGTTCCGTCCCATCTGCAGGAGGGTATCCGTTTATCCGCCTGAGCCGACGGCTCTCTGTCGACCGGCGCCTCTTTGATGGGTTGGGTGCCCATCTGGGGGAACACCGAGCGCACGGCCTCTGGTCCCCGCGGGAGTCCCGATGCCATATCAACCTGCTGGAGCTCCGTGCGGTCCATCTAGCTCTCTCCGTCTTTGCTCCGTTTCTCCAGGGTCAAGTGGTCCGAGTCCAGACGGACAATACCACGACCATGTACTATCTAAACCGCCAGGGCGGGACGCGCTCCTTACCTCTATGCAAGGAAGCTCTCCACATCTGGTCACTAGTGCGCAGCCTGGATCTCCTGGCCATTCATGTGGCAGGAGCCTCCAACACCCTGGCCGATGCCCTGAAGCGGATAGGGGCTGCATCGCACGAGTGGTCTCTCCTGCCGGAGATAGTACAAAACCTGTTCTCCCGCTGGGGCACACCTCTGGTGGATCTGTTTGCCTCCAGGGAGAACGCGAAGCTGAGGCTGTTTCATGCCCGCCCCCCTCAGCAGGGCTCGCTGCAGGGGGATGCCTTTTCGAGGCCGTGGACCCCGGGCCTCTTTTACGCCTTTCCCCGTTCCCCTGATTCACAGGGTCCTGCTGAAAGCGAGGAGGGACAAGGCAGGTGATTCTGATAGCCCAGACTGGCCTCGCCAGTTCTGGTACCCAGATCTCCTCAGTCTCAGCTCCAGGACTCGCGGCAGCTTCCAGCTCGCCCGGACCTGCTCTCAGTCAATCAGGGAAGGTGTTCCATCCGGACCTTCAATCCCTGCACCTGACGGCCTGGTTCCTGGCGGCTAGAGTTCCAGGCCTTGGGTCTTTCCGCGAGGTCCTCAACGTCGTTGGCGTCCCGTGAAGTCGACCAGAAAATGCTATGCCTTCAAATGGAAGAGGTTCTCCATTTGGTGTCGGAAAAAGGTTGGACCCTTTCTCGTGTCCTGTGGCGAGCATTTTGGACTATCTATGGTCCCTATCTAGTCAAGGGCTTAGGTCGGCGACCATTAAGGTGCACCTGGCAGCCATTTCTGCTTACCGGGCGCGGGCGGTCAGCAGTCAGTAGCGCAGAGAAAAGTGGTCTGGCGCTTTTAAAGGCCTTGATCACATTTCCCTCCAGTGGGGAACCCCACCTCCGTGGGATTTACTGCTGGTACTGGCAAAGCTCATGGGCAAGCCATTCGAACCAATGCACAGGTGTGGTCTCCCCACCTGTCGTGAAAACCGCCTTCTTGGTGGCTATCACGTCAGCCAGAAGGATGGGAGAACTCCAGGCGCTGAGCATCGGTCTCCTTACCTGGTCTTCCACAGGGACAAGGTTGTCCTATGCCCCACCCGAAATTCCTTCCGAAGGTGGTGTCGGAGTTTCACCTTAATCAGGTATTGACTCTGCCGGTGTTCTACCCCAATCACACCTCGGAGGCCGAATATAGGCTCCATACTCTGGACCCTAGAAGGGCGCTCGCTTATTATAAGGAGCGCACGGCTGAAATTCGGGGAGAGGTTCGCCAGCTGTTTGTCACCTACGCTGAAGCCGCACCTGGGAGACCTGCAGCCAAGCGGACGATAGGCAGATGGGTCTCCTCCTGCATAAATCTCTGCTATGAGTTAGCGGGCATGGAGCCTCCCAGAGGGATAAGAGCTCATTCTACCCGCCATACTGCTGCATCGGTGGCTGCTTCCAGGATGTCCCTATCCAGGAGATCTGCAGGGCTGCTACCTGAAGTCGCACACACCTTTATTTCCCACTACCACTCGACCTTGAGTCACCGGGATGCTGGTTTTGGGGCCTCGGTTCTCCAATCTTTGTTCCCCAAGTAAGTATTGGGGGTGTGCGCCTTGCCTCCCTCCTCCCGGAGAACTGCTAGGAGTCTGCCAGATAGTGTGGATGAACAACATATCCATGTCCCTAGAAATACAGGTTACTCACCTGTAACAGGAGTTCTAGGAATGGTATATGTTGTTCATCCACACGAACCCACCCGACCTCCCCGGCTTCGACGCACAACCTGATCTTCCAGCGGGCCAGATCTGGCGTCATGGGGCGGAGCCGAGGGTTTTACCACCCGGGTGGGTGGGAGGAGCTAGCTTGAAGACCTTCCGGCAAGATTTAAAGTGGCAAGGAACCTGCCAGATAGTGTGGATGAACAACATATACCATTCCTAGAACTCCTGTTACAGGTGAGTAACCTGTATTTATACCACAGATGTATAGAACAGAATTGTTACAGATAGCACATGATAATCCTATGTCTGGTCACTCAGGGAGGGATCACACCCTTGCCAGATTGCTGTATAGATTTTACTGACCTGGAATTCATGAAGATGTTGCTACCTATTGTAATTCCTGTGCTGAGTGTCAGAAAGTAGCCCCAGTCACTAAAAAAGACAAGGTACCCCTGGTACCCCTATCCTTAATAGATGTGCCTTTTGAGAGAATTGCAATGGATGTGGTGGGTCTTTTAGAAAAAAGGAAAAAGGGTACTAAATTTATCCTGGTAGTATGCGGCTATGCTACTTGAGACCCAGAAGCAGTTCCAATGCGTACTGTTACAGCCCCAAAAGTTGTAGCAGAGCTAGCCAACATTTTCAGCAGAGTGGGCATACCTAAAGAAATTGTTACTGATTAGGGTAGTAATTTCTGTGCTGCACTGCTTAAAGAGCTATACAGACTGCTAGGTATCACTGCCATAAGAACCTCCCCCTATCGCCCTTGGACAGACGGTCTTGTTGAGTGTTTTAACCAAACCTTAAAACGCATGTTAAAAAGGTTTGTAAAAGGGGGTGGGGAAAGATTGGGACCATTACTTGCCTTGCCTACTTTTTGCGTAGAGAGAAGTGCCACAGGCATCAACAGGGTTTTTGCCATTTGAAATGCTGTATGGTAGGGAGCCAAGAGGGCCACTGGATGTGATAAAGGAAACGTGAGACAATAACTCCACTTAGAAACAATCTATATCTTCTTATATGCGTGCCCTAGGAAAGAAACTGACAAAATATGTTAAAATTGCCCATAGTAATAAGGAAGAGGCTCAAAACCAGCAGAAGGTATATTATGACCATGATGGGGTAAAAGAAAAAGTTTTCGAGCCAGGTGAAAAGGTTTTGCTACTGTTACCCACAACAGAAAATAAGTTAACGAAGTGGCAAGGGCCATATCAGGTTCTTAGACGTACTGACACTGTTAACTATGAGACTGAGAGCCCTGACAAGAAAAATCCTACTAAGATATACTCTGCTAACCTCCTCGAGAAATGGGTTGAAAAAATGCCAAAAGCTGCCTTGTTACTTTTACCAGAAACTAAGGAAGATATTGATGTAGCTTATGATAGACTGGAACAAACTGTAAATGCTGATGCTGCAAAGGAGAATGGTTCCTTAACCTCAGAGCAAACTGCAGACATTCGAAATGTGCTAAAGACATTTGGCAGTACTTTTACTACGGTACCAGGCCGAGCAATAGAGGGGGTTGAGCACGTAATAGTGACAAAGAATGCTCATCCTATTAGGCAAAAGTCATACAGGTTGCCAGAGCAGTTAAGAGCTGATGTGGTTAAGGAAATACAGAAAATGAAAGAATTGGGTATCATTGAGGAGTCAAGTGCTTGGTTATCTCCCATGGTAATTGTAAACAAAAAAGAAGGGGGTGTTAGAATCTTCCTTGATTTCAGAAAACTTAATCAAGTGTCAGAATTTGACAGTTATCTTATGCCCAGAATAGATGATTTGGTGGACAAAGTGGGGAGTGCAAAATATATCATTACCCTCGATCTCACCAAGGGTTACTGGCAAATACCTTTAGTGAAAAAATCCAGAGATAAAACTGCATTTGCAACCCCTATGCGATTCTGTCAGTTCACCACCATGCCCTTTGGTTTACGTGGTGCGCCAACTACATTCCAGCGGTACATGGATGTAATTTTATTCCTTCACACTGGTTATTGTGCTGCGTACCTGGATGATGTCGTGGTGTACAGTGCCGACTGGAAAAGTCACCTGGAACATCTATGAGCAGTTAGTCAAGCTATCAAAAATTCAGGTCTGACTATTAACCCTACTAAATGTGCATTGGGCATGCAGGAAACTAGATATTTGGGCTATTTTTTGGGAAATGGAGAAGTCAAACCAGAGGTTTCTAAAGTAGAAGCTGTAGCTAACAGCACTGTACCTAAAACAAAGAAACATGTTGGGTCATTTTTAGGTCTGGCTGGTTGTTATCGGAGATTTGTTCCCAGCTTTGCTGAGTTAGCTGCTCCCCTCACTGAACTCACAAAGAAATGGTAACCAAATAATGTGAAATGGACTCCAGAGTGTGATGAAGCTTTTCAAGCCATAAAGGTTGCATTCTGTTCAGCCCCTGTTTTAAGAAGCCCAGACTTTGAGAAACCATTTCTGTTACAGACAGATGCATCTGAGGTAGGCCTAGGTGCTGTCCTAAGTCAAAATATAGATTGGAAAGAACATCCTATTCTGTATATAAGTAGGAAGTTGCATGACAGAGAGAAAAGGTACTGCACTATCGAAAAGGAGTGTTTAGCAGCAAAATGGTCTATGGAGTCCCTCAAATTTTATTTGCTAGGAACTGAATTTGTTCTTGTTACTGATCACAATCCTCTCTGTTGGCTTAACCAGATGAGATATTAAAATTCCAGAATCACACGGTGGTACCTGGCATTGCAGCCATTTAAATTTTCTATGATTCACAAATCTGGTAGAGAATAGCAGTGCAGATTTTCTGTCAAGATTTGGATCAGGGATATGTGTTAGGACTTCTGGTTGGGACATGGTGGCGTGAACATGCGGGGGGAATTGAGCTCTCACCCACCACAGCAACATCAGGCTTTTCCTTCCCGAAACCAACATCATTTCATCCTAAAAACCCTCCGGTTCAACAGCTGATATCTCGGGAAGGAGAACTAAAGATTTACCCAAGACGTACCTTCGGGGTATGGCATGCCACGACTGCAGCCGCCATCAGCCCCTGAGAGATTTGCCTAAGGACGAGGAGAGCAGCCTCTCGAGCTCTGATGCCACCTCACATATCCCCTCACTATCAGACAGTAAACTGGGGAAGCAAGAAGAAACCAATGCCAGAGATCTCAAATTCAGAGGCAATCCTGTCGTCGATATCGGAGTTCCGCTCTTAAATGAGGGATGCCTTAAAAGAAATTCACACAGACTTAACCGAGCTGCAGTCTAGGGCCACTGAGGCAGATGCACAAATCACCGAAAATACAAATAAAATCTCGGTTTTGGAAAGGGCAGTTCACGAACTAGTGGAGAAACAACTTTATATATTTATGAGGTTATAGGATACGGAGAAATGGGGCGAAGAAAAATATCAGGATAAATGGGATTCCGGGGGGGGGGGGGTGAGCCGGTGGCATTTGCTGATTATATGCTGTACCTTGTCCTGGATTTGGGCACAGATTTCCAGATTGATATTGAAAGGGCACACAGGGCACTGGGTCCTCTGCATTCGAAGCCTGATACCAGACCTAGATCATTCGTCATGCTGTTTGCTAAATTCTGTCAAAAAGATCAGTTGCTTTTAAAAACCTGGCGCAAACAGAAGGTGTTGTTGGAAGAACTTGGTTACTTGGTTGAAAGGACAAAAGAAGGCTGAGGCCCATCGGGATTGTCCTCCACATGTGTGGATCATTATTGTGATACTTGGTTACTATCTGGTTAACCAGTCATCAAGTTTAATTTTAAAAGTCGTAATGGAAGTTGCGTCTACAATATCTTGAGGGAGAGTATTCCATAGTTGGGGAGTTCTTACGGAGAAAAAATTTGTCTTTTATTAGTGTTGCATTTAACAATATCCAATTGTTTATTATTTAACCTTGGTCCGATTTTTCTGGTAGAGAGTGATATGCCACATTGCCTCATCAGGATAGGCGATTTAATAATTTTAAATAGTTGCAGTAAATCCCCTCTTGTTCTTCTCATCTTAAGGGAATGCAAACCTGTCTTTTGTAGTCTGGACTCATAATCCAGATGTGCTAAGTGAGGAATAATTTTTGTAGCTCTTTTCTGGATCCTCTCTACTCTATCCACATCCTTGATGAGGTACGGACTCCAAAACGGGGAGCCATAATCAAGGTATGGCCTAATGTGTGATCTGTACAGAGTAATGATGCACTGATCGGTTTTAGAAACAAATGTGCAATTAATCCTTCGAAGAAGAGCATTGGTTTGATTAGCAGTTTTGTTACAATGAGAAAGTGGGGTAAGTTTATTGTTAACTAGGATCCCGAGATCTTTTTCTAGACAGGAAACCTTAATATTGATGTTGTTCAGTGTATATACCTGTTTAGGATTATTTTCCCCCATATGTAAAACAGCACATTTAGATATGTTAAAGTCCATTTTATTGATGAGAGCCCAGTGTTCAATTAATGCAAGATTGGTTAATATTGACTGTCTATTGGCTGCGTTGTTTACAACACCTCCTAACTTGGTATCATCCGCAAATTTCATAAGAATGTTAGTTGAATAGATTTTCATGTCACTAATGAAATATTGAACAGGGTGGGTCCCAAGACGGAGCCCTGGGGAACACCACTCGTCACTCTACCCAAATGTGATGTAGTGCCATTGACCCGAACCCTTTGAGATCGATTTGTCAGCCAGCTTTTTGTCCATAACTCAAGTGTCGCCGAAAAGCCTAGATGAATAAGTTTACTGATCAAAATAGTATGTGACACTTTGTCAAAGGCTTTACTATAATCCAATAAAATGACATCAGTGGGGATGTTTAAGTCCAGGTTTAAGCTAATGGAATTATAGAAGGACAACAAATTTGTAGTGCAAGATAAGCCAGTTCTAAATCCATGTTGAGTTATGTCCGTAAGGTTTAAAGATTCTATTTATTTTTCTAAAAGTATTTTGATTACTTTTTCGAGTAATTTGCAGGGGATTGAGGTTAAACTAATTGGACGGTAGTTATCGACTAATGAATGAGAGCCTTGTTTGAAAATGGGAGTTACTATTGCCGTTAGCCAGTCAGGAGGGACCATAGATTCTTGGAGAGATTTGTTATAGATAATTGTAAGCGGTAGGGTGATTGTGTCTTTAACTCCCAGGAGAAATTTAGGACAAATATGATCAGGGCCGGGACTTGTGGATTTTTTTAAGGCTAGTAATAATTTATAAATATCATTCTGTTGAATCATGTGATCAGTATTAGCTAGTGGGGGGTGGAGATGAATCCTGGGTAAATACTGATAAAAAAATAGTTATTTAATGTCGAGGCAGTAACAAAGTCAGAGGATATTATTGCGTTGTTTATCTTTAGGGGACCAATTGTTTTGTTATTTCCCTTTTTACTGTTTAAATAAGCATAAAGTGATTTGTGTGTGTCTTTAGTGTGTGCAATACGGAATTCTAGATTTCTTTTGGCTTCCAATGTTAACTTTTTAAGTATTCTGACTGATTCCCTGTATTGAGTTAATAGATCATTATTAGTATTCGTGGAGGAATTTTTCAGTAGTAAAAATAACTTATGTTTACGTATAATTTGTTTTTTAATAGATTGGTTAAACCATGGTGGAATTTTACCTTTGCTGTTATGCGTGTGCTTATCAGGAACATACTGATGTTCAAGTGAGAATATTTGTGCTTTTAGAAAATCCCATGCCTCATTAGTATTAAGGGATGATAAGGTGTTTATCCAATCAGTTTTACTTAGATGATCATTTATCTTTTGGAAATCCGCCCGTTCATAGTTTTTGATTGTTTGTTTATTTAATACTGGGCATTGAGATAAAAGAATAGTAAAGAATATTGATATGTGGTCACTGTTGCCAAGAGGTTCAGATATTTGTATGTTAAAGATCATGTGCAACGGTTTTTGCATATTTTAAATAAAAGTTTTTAAAGCTGAAATTCAAGTCCTTGTGTCATGATTAGTGTTTCCTGAAAATGTCATGCTGTTTGGTTTTGTGATTTTCTTTAAATCAGCATTTGTTAACTTGCTCGACAGTGGCTGAAAACAGCGGAGTTATTTCTGTCCTCTCAGTCAAACTTAAGAGTGCAATGACATCACGTTGGAGTAGCTCGCTGTTTCAGATTCCCAATCAGAGCAGCACTCTGTACAGTTTAATGGTTTGCTGAGCTCCCTGGGTTCCTTACAAACCCAGTCTCTGGTTTGTGTTTAGATAGATCAGCTTAAAATATATAATTCTCTTCCTTTACAAAGCTGATCATTTCAGTTGCAATGCTGAATTGAAGTAGTGGAAATCTTTTTCTGTGAGAAATCAGCTTGTCTGTATCACAGCTCTGTTCTTTATAATCAAACCTCAATTTTTGTCTAACTATATAACACAGGGCTGTTTAGTGGATAAAAAATAAATCTAAATGTTTTTCATTCACGTGAAACAGATTGTCTTTGATGTAGCCTTCATAAATACAGTCATGTAAGAACATTTTTTTTTTTATCTCAGATTGACAAACAGGTGCTTGTCGCACTGTGTTACAGTATTTCAAGCACGTGTACTGTCAAAACTCACAAATTTAAGCTCTCTGGTAGTTTCTGTGTGAAAATATATCATGTACGTGTACAATTAGAACCACTATGTGGCATCCTGATACACAGTGTCCCTGCCCCACAAGCCCCTCTGCCTTCTGCTCCACATTCGAGGCTGCTGCACCTGCTGCCCACTGTCTTCTCCCACACAGTCATGGGTTGTGCACCCTGCTGTCTCCATCCCCTGCCTAAAGAATCAGGACTACTGCACCCTGTTGCTCCCTGCCCAAACAATTGGGGTTGCTTCATTCTACTGCCCTATCTCCCCTGCCCTAATAGTTAGGGAAGCTGCACCTGTTGCCCCCTGTTTCTGTCTCCACAGTCAAGATTGCTGTGCTGCACTAGGCCCTAGAGTGCCATGTTCCCTGCCCCCAAAGCTGGGGCTGCTGCACCATGCTTTCCTAGCCACCAGAGGTGGGGCTTTTGCTGCACCATGCTACCCACTTCCATTGCCCCAAATGGGTAGGGCTGCTGCACCATATCTACCCCATCTCACAGTCAGGGCTGCTGTACCTTGATGCCCCATGTGTCCTGCCCCACAGTCAAGGCTTCTGCACCATACTGTTTTCTATCACCTATCACCACAGACAGGGCTGCTGCAACCTGCTCCTTTCTACACAGTTGTGGTTGCTGTTGCCTGGTGTGCCCTAGAGCCCCATGCCTGTGCAGTTAAGGCTGCTGCACCATGCTGCCACTTGCCACAAGATTCAGGGCATTTGCTGCACTCTGTTGCATGCCTTCATAGTTGAGGCAGTTGCACCCTGCTGTCCCCCCTGCCACCAGAGTCAGATCCTTTGCTACACTCTACTAAGACAGGAACAGGAGGCAACATGTGCAGTGTCCCTGACTGTGACGGTGAAAGAGAGAGAGGGTAGCAGGGTGCAGCTACCCCAAATGTTTGGGAAGGGTGCAGCACAAGAGCAAGGGCATTTGCTGCACCCTGTCCCCTGCCTGTGGAGGCAAGGGGCTGTGTGGTGCAGCAGGACACAATGGTTGCGGGGGACAAAGGACAGCATGGTGCAGAAGCCTTGACTCTGGGGCAGGACACAGGTGGACATCAGGATACAGCAGCCCTGACAGTGGTACAGGGAGTACATTGTGCAGCAGCCCAAACCATTTGGAACAATGAAAATGTGTAGCAGGGCTCAGCAACCCTAAATGTGGATGCAGGTGGCAAGAGACTTTAGGGTATAGCACAGCACAGCAGCCCTGACTGTGGTGACAGGGATGGGGCAACAGGGTGCTGTGGCCCTGACTGTGAGGGTGGGGACAGAGGGCAGCAGGGTGTAGCAGCCCTGAATGTTCGGGCAGGAGATAGGGGTGGCATCAGGATACAGCAGTCCAAACTGTGGGACAGGGTGCATCAGCCATGCCTGTCTGGGACAAGGAATGTGAGCAACAGGGTATAGCAAAGGAGCTGACTCTGGTGGCAGGGGGACAGCAGGGTGCAACTGCCTCAACTGTGGAGGCATGCAACAGGGCACAGCCAATGCCCTGCATCTTGTAGCAAGTGGCAGCATGGTGCAGCAGCCCAAACTGCAGCAGCATGGGGAACTAGAGCACAGCAGGCCATGGCAACCCCAACTGTGTAGAAAGGAGCAGGGTGTAGCAGCCCTGTCTCTGATGACAAGGGATAGAGGACAGCATGATGCAGAAGTCTCGACTATGGTGCAGAACACAGGGGGCAACAGGGTACAGCAGCCCTGACTGTGAGATGGGGTACAGATGATGCAGCAGCCCTGCCCATTTGGGGCAATAGAAGTGGGTAGCAGGGTGTAGCAAAAGCCCCACCTCTGGTGGCTAGGGCAGCATGGTACAGCAGCCCCAGCTGTGGAGGCAGAGGACCTGACACACTAGGGCTTAGGACGGCACAGCAGCCCTGACTGTGGAGACAGGAATAGGGGTCAACAGGTGCAGCTTCCCTAACTGTGAGGGAGAGAGGGCAGCAGAGTGCATCATCCCCAACTGTTTGGGCAGGGTGCAGCAGCCCTGATTCTTTAGGCAGGGGATGGAGGCTGCAGGGTGCACAATCCCTGACTGTGTGGGAGAAGACAGTGGGCAGCAGGATGCAGCAGTCTCGAATTGATATGTCCGTCAGTCTGGTGGTAGAACTGTCCTTTGCACTTATATAGGTTTTACAATTGTCAGTTGGTCTGTACCTGTCGAATGTCTGAAGTTTTGGTTGTATCAGTTCCTATACTGTAATGTTTGTTCATGCACTCTCTGTAAGCCTTGCTGCACTGTACATTTTTTTGCATTGGTTTTTCCCTCCCTGGTACATGTAACTAAACGTGAGTCGCCCCTGAAAAAGGGACTGCATGGTTCCAGTGGGCCTAAGCAGTTACCAAAATTTCAATAAAATGTAAATAAATGTGGAGCAGAAGGCAGGGACAGGTGGCAGTAGACTGCAGCTGCCTCATCTGTGGGGCAGAGACATGGTGCATCGGGATGCCACATAGTGTTTCTAGTTGTTCACGTGCATGATATATTTTCACACAGAAACCACCAAAGAACTGAAATTTGTGAGTTCAGACAGGTGCCTGTCACACTCTGCTACAGTATTTCAAGCACATGTAGTTTGTCAATCTGACTTAAAAAAATGTTCTTCCATGAACATATTTATGAAGGCTACATCAAAGACAAACTGTTTCTGTAAATGAACAAAATTTAGATTTATTTTATATTCATTAAACAGCCCTGTGCTATATAATTAAAAAAAATCAGGTTTTGATTAGAAGGAACTGAAAGCTGTGATACAGACCAGCTGATTTCTCACAAAGAAAGATTTCCACTACTTAAATTCAGCATTGAAACTGAAATGATCAGCTTTTTATCAGAAGATAATGAGGGTCAACAAAATTCAATAAATAAATACATAAATTAATATGTTTTAAGTTGATCTATCTAAACACAAACCAGAGACTAGGTCTGTAAGAAACTTGGAGAGCTCAGCAAACCATTAACTCTACAGAGTGCTGCTCTGATTGGGAATCTGAAACAGTAAGCTACTCCAAAATGATGTCATCACACTCTAAGTTTGACTGAGAGGACAGAAATAGCTCCACTGTTTTCAGCCACTGTAGAGCAAATTAACAAATGCTGATTTAAAGAAAACCACAAAATCAAACAGCATGAAATTTTCAGGCAACACTAATCATGACACAGGAACTTGAATGTAAGCTTTTATAAAAAATATGTAAAAACTGTTGCACATGATCTTTAATCACGGGGATGTCTAAACTTGTAATAACAAGGTCCAGGATGTTATTACCCCGGGTAGGTTCCTTGACCAGTTGGTACAGTCCCAGGTCAGTAATGGTTGTAAGAAAGTTGTTGTCAAAGTTATTAGAACCCGTTAATGTGTCCCAGTTTATGGTTGGTAGATTAAAGTCGCCTAAAATTAGGACAGGGCCCTTGTTGGCAAACTGAGAAATATCTTCCATCAACCTTGAACTTTGAGTATTGTCTGACGATGGGCGGTAACTACGTTCCAACTAAAAATTTGTGGAAGGCCTTTAGGTTCAATATACACCCATACACTCTCAGAATCTACACCTGCTGAAGACTGAAAGGAGGAGATGCTATCTATAACGTACAGACTAACCCCACCTCCCATTTTGGTATCAGGTCTATTTTTAAAGTAGTGTTTATAACCTGGTATTTTGGATGTCCAGTTTCTGTAAGAATTACCCCAGGTTTCCGTAATAGCAATTAAAGATAGATCAAGGAGATGAGCTTTAAGTTCAAGCTCAGCATGTTTAGCAATATTTAGAGATCGAGCGTTAAGGGATAGTATATTTAAATGGTGACTAGAAAACTGTGTCCCAGTGTTAAGAGTTTTGGTAAGTGACTCAAACTCCCCCTTAGTGGTCAGTTTAAATGGGAATGGATAACGATAGCGATTTTTCCTCCTAGTAAAGTGCTGCCTCTTCTACTAAGATGTAAACCGTCCCAACAAAAGAGGGAAGGTTAAGATGAAAATCCTCCCAGTGAGTCAGGCAAGGAATGTTTTGTCTGAGGCACCATTTCCTCAACCATTCATTTAAGGATTTTATCTTAGAAGTGATAGTCACTTGCTCTTGGGACAGGTAATATTTCAGAGAGACAGATGTCACAACCCCTTTCGACCAGTAAATTGCTTAAGGAAACAAAGTCCTGTTTAATACATTGCAGGGGTTGAATGGAAATATCGTTTGTTCCCACATGGACAACTACCAGTGGGTTTTCTCCAGCAGGCTTTAAGATTGTATTAAGCATTGCTGTAATGTCAGAGATCCTTGCCCCCCCGATAGCTAGAGCAAATGCGGTGTTCCTTATCAGGGTTACAGACCGTACGGTCTACGTATTTCGTAATTGAGTCCCCGAGTATATATACTTCTTTGTGATTAGCTATTATTTCTGGGGTGTTTAGAGAATGTAGGGGGGCCTCACAAGATGGGTTGTTTGAAGGTCTGTCATGAACGGTATTGTTACTAACGGTTGTACCAAGTTTGGGACTGATTGATATAGTTTCGTCGATCAATTGTGACAGATGTTCAAATGAGTTGCGTGTGGGAGTTACATATGGGACGGGGGGGTGAGGTTTTAATAGTTGACTTAATTTTTGAATAAGGTATTGCAGTCTAAGAATTGTTCTTACCAACGTTGAGCTGTTGGCAAGCTACAGTTGAGGGAGTTGAGGTGATGGTAGGTTGCTCTAATAGTGGGATATGTGTAACATTTAAGTGGGACTTCTGAATGATGTCATCATCCACTATTGTGGATGAAGCATTAGCCTCCACCAAAATAGACATCTGGTCAATGTAATCCTCTAAAGCTTTAATCTCAGATTTTACAGATATCTTAGGCTGCAGTCTATCGATTTCATATTGTAGTTCATTAACTAAGACACACTTATCACATATGTAGTTGGTTATTTGTTTACCAAGGGCATACATTTTACATGACGTGCAGTATTTATTAGCCTTTTTCATTGTCAGTTACAAATGGTAAGAAGGTACAGGAAGAAAAAAAACAAAAACAAATATGTAATCCTATAGTTACTAGTAAAACCTATACAATGTTACCTTGTTGTCCTCGATAGACACACGCTAAGACGCGCGTGTCTCTGGCATGACCCGTGCTAAGCCCTCTCACTAGAGCGGATGTTTTTAAAGGCAGAAACCGGAAGTGCGAATTTGCGCTACTTCCAGTATCGCGTCTGAGTTTAGTGACTTCAAAAACTGCTATAAAACCTTTAAAAAGGCTATCCCAGTTGTAATTAGGTACACAAGCAAAGATTTGCCCTAAAACCCAGAAAAGGGATGTTCTTTTAGTCAGTTACTGGAGGGGGGGGGGGGACTGGTGGCAGAGATCAACTAACCACCAATACCCCACAATCCCTTGCAGAGCAAAAAACGAGCTAATGCAAGGAGAGAGTACCCCTGTTTACAATCAATACAGTGAAGGTATATAAGTACAATAAGCACAGTTTATTTAAAAGATATATTCAAGTGCATCAATCAGGACCTCTCTCCAGAGGTGGGCTATGGAAACCTTCAGTTATATACTCAATCTAATAGTGGGATATGTGTAACATTTAAGTGGGACTTCTGAATGATGTCATCATCCACTATTGTTGTAGATGAAGCATTAGCCTCCACCAAAATAGACATCTGGTCAACGCATTTTCTTTGATAATGATTATGTGCCAGCCACTTGGCACATGAGACAGGAATACTCTCCCTTGTTCCCGTCCCTCAGAGCCAAAAACTTGAGATTTAGCACCCCCTACCCAGCAAGATTGATCATCCAGTTTCCCAATGGATCTATATCATGTACTACAGCAGTGGTGGCCAAATCAGATTTGCTCCAGCAGGGTGTCTTTCCAGAAATTACCCCAAACAAGCAATGAGTGAATCAGCTGTGCTTTCCAGAACTGGCTCTCAAGAAAAACCCTGAATAGATATTGGGGATCAGCATTTGCAGAAGATCCTGGATAGAGTGTGATCACTAAGGAATCCAACTTTAGGAGCTGAACTCCATAACTGGTACCGATTTGCTTGAGGGGGAGGTGGAGGAGAGGTTGATCGCCATGGTGTGATATGGGTTGAGGGAGGGCTATTGCTCCAATGTAGGCTTCACCACTGCAATACTAATATAATAGCCTCTATCATCATTCTGGCTGCTGGATGAGACCTGCGGAGTACCTTTCTCTCCCCCTTCCTTTAGGTGGCTCGAGTTACAATACCCCCCCTTTGCCTGCGAGAGAGGGAGTGTTTCCACCCCTCATTGCCCCTACTCCGTGGCATTTCATCTCTGCGAACATTAAAGACTCTGACTACTTCAGGGCATATGTGTGGACTGTCACCTGTGATGGTGAATACATGGCCCTCCTTTTCACTACAATGTTCCAGGAGTATACAATGCTTGAGGGATGGATCTTTGATTCTGTGGCTCGCGCCCTACCTGAGGCCCAAGCGGATAAACAGCAACAGCTTATACTTTATCTTTGGTTATGGGGGATGGGGATATGCCGGAGGTGGGTGGGAGCGTCAGGCTGGTCCCCCCCCCACACAGCCCTGCCTCCATGATACCAGTGTGGTCTGTTTGGTCTCAGAATTGGAAGATTGAACGTGTTTTGGTTTTTTCTGTGGGGGTGGGGGGTTCCTAACCTCTTTTGCTTTTACAGATGTCTCCTTTCTCGGAGGGGGCTTTTCATTGGCTACCCTGCCTCCTCTTCTGATGGAAGTGATACCCTGTTCTCAGGACTTCTTTCCACCCGATGGAGTCCCCATACGAGTTTAATACTCCATGAGGTCTCCAGAATACTAGTCTTGCTCCTTATGGAAACATACTAATTTTCCCCAATTTTTGGATTACAGTTCCTAGATATTTTAGAGTTATTGAAATAATGTTATCAGGGTTCTGTGCGGGGGAGCTCAGTTGCGAGGTGCACTGGGGTTTCCTCCCTTCCCCATTATAGTAGAGTCTCTTCCCTCTATGCAGGTAATTGTCCTTAGATCTCTTTCGATATGTCTGTTCCACCTCTTGGGTTGTCACTTAGCCCTTCAGTGGGCTATATTGTTTTGGTGGGGTGGGGGTCCTTCTCCCCCCCCCCCAATAACATCTATGATAACTTAATATTGTGTCCATTTATTAGAGTTTATGTCCCTACCACCACAGGAGCAGTTCCCTCTGTCTTCTCGAGACTTCTCCTAGAGGGGGTGTTCCCTCTCAGGTGGGTCTGTACCCACCTTTAGGTGGGTGGGTGGTGCCCCACTTTCCTAGGACAGAGGACCCCTTGGCCCTGGGACCAGGGTGGGAGATGGTTCTTTGTCCCCCACAAATGGGAGAACAAATGTACATAGTTTTCTCCATTAGGAGATAGGTTATTATTCCAGGTTTATGGTGGTTAATTAGTTGGTTAGGTTCAGTGGTTTTGTTAAACTTAAAAATGGATGGTGACACAATTTCTACTTGGAGATTCTATGCCCCCTTAATGGCTGGACAGGTTGTAGTCCGGAGGGCTGCCCAGACAGATGTTTCCCCCTTGATCCGGGATTGCTGTGTCTGGTCTTATAAGACCAGTGGAGGCAAGGTGGGGATACCAGTGAAGTAATAATTCCTAATTTCTTAAGCCCTCTAGGGACCCGACAGTGTTCCAGCCAGATAAAAGTAATATTTCTTCCTAGTGCCAATGGTTAATGTACTGGTAAAAATTTTCTCTCAAAATGTGAATGGTTTGCACTCTCCTGTTATGCAGTACAAGATTATGCAGCATTTTGGAAAATAGAAAGTCGTTCTATATTTTTTACAGGAGTCCCACCTTTCTGCTACTGAACATTCAAAATTACATTGGGGGGTAGATATAAAGTATTGGTCTGCTGTCATATGAGGGGCACAGTAATTCTAGTCCCATCCTCAACCCCATTAGATATCCAAGATACGTATCTAGATCCACAGAGTAGATATGTAATTTTAACAGGCACATTATATTCCCAGACAGTAACTTTGGTTAATACATATCTCCCCGCACAAACGCCTCTTCCTGTGGTACGGACCTTTTTATACCAGATAATGGAGAGGCTTAAAGGGATTCTGATCATGGGTGACTCTTCTAAGCCTAAACCGATTCGGCTATCTAAAGCAGGCATATATTTGAAAGGGAACCTAGCTTTTATGGGCATTGAAGATGTCTGGTGGAGACTATTTCCATCAGTTCCGGGATATACCTTTTTCACGGCATCATCACACATATTGTAGGCTATATTATCTTCTTGTTATAGGGGAACATCTTACACTATTTCAAGATATCCTAATCGAACCAAGGATATTATCTGATCTTAGAAAATGGGCTTTACAGTACAACTTCTCTGATTGGCTGAGCAGCACAGCAGGGGGGTACATTAACTTTCGATAGATGCCCGCTGTGAAAAAAGTGCTACCCAAACCTGCCTCATGCCCAGAGAAGTATTCTTGTGCCCTATCTGCTTCCTCATTGGCTGAGGCACTCCACACATAACTATAAGCAGCCGCCATTTATTTAGTCAGTTAGCGAGTGAGCTTTCACAACCTAACTATAGGATATGAAACAAAACAGAGGCATTTTGCCAAAAAGCACAGTTTTCCCCAACTATTTATTTATTTTTTTAAATGTAAAAATGTGCTGCACAGTATACCTGCCCTCGCTTTGCGACCGACACATCCTCAATCCGTAGCATGTCTTCGCCACCTCCCCCACCTGCGTTGCCAGTCTGCACATTCAAAATGAATTGGAGCATTTCTCACTTACAGCTTCTCTTACCTCGCTCTCCCTGCGTTTTTCTCACTGTGACTGGGGTACTGCCCGCCAAACCTCCAGAAGCGCAGAAACTTTAACCTAGTCCCCAAAATCCTGCCTGCTGTACTCTACGATGCCACTGGTGTTTCCTACAGCGCTACTCTTACTTAGCTATTCCTGCATTCTCCCTGTGACGAGAAAAAAAAAAAAAGCCGTACACTTTGACGTCTTAAAATGACTGTGTAATGCGGCCATGCTCCGTGACAACAGTTGGCTTTTAAAATGAACTGCAGATGCCCACCATATCTGAATGACCTGAAACTTACCAGTCGCAGATTAGACAGCTATATTCTCCCATTATGCCAGATCGCTGATAAAAATAAAGCCTTCTCTCTTTCACATCTCTCCTCCTCTGGTGTTTCCTAGCAGCCCTACTCTTGCTTAGCTATTCCCACATTCTGCCGCATTATCTCCCCGTGATGAGAAAAAAAAAAAGCCGTACACTTTGACATTTTAAAATGATTGTGTAATGCTGCCATACTCCGTGACAACACCTGGCTTTTAAAATGAACTGCAGACGCCCGTCATATCTGAAGGACCTGAAACTTACCAGTTGCAGATCAGAGGGCTATATTATCCCATTATGCCAGGCGGAGGAACTATTTAATTACAAAACTTAATGTAACTTAATTATTTTATTAACAATTTTTTCTATGCCATTTCTTTTACTGTGCTCATTTTCTAAAGCAATAATACCCTCAGGGTGGTAGTATAGGCAATGCACGGACCTTCCAGGGGCTATAGGGCCCTCCGCCTACGGCATCGGGCCTCATTACGCCCCTGGGCGGTCCGGTATTGCCCAATACCGCCCACCCTGTCTGGTATTATTGCTTGCATAACCCGATAATTCTCAAAATAGATTTGGGCAAACAAAAGAAATTCAGGTTCTGTAGATTTCATGCATCCCTTCTTAAAGATCAGGAATTCCTGGATTACATTAGGGAATGAGTTCCACAAGTGATTCAGGATAATTGAACTCCTGAACTATCCCATCCAATTCAATGGGATGCTTTAAAAGCTGTCTTGTGGGGAGAGATTCTGGAATATGGATCCCAGAAACCAAAAATGCTAAATGCTAGACTTAATTTTTTAATGGACCAGCTCTTATTCAGAGAAGGTGATACTGCCTTCCATTGTCGGATCAGAGGTCTAAAACAAGAAATATAAAAAATATGAGATTATAGGACCCTCCAGAACCTGAACTATTTATGTCAACATAATTATGAGAGGGGAGCAAGAGGGGCAAGACTACTGGCTCAGAAATTAAGGGCCAATAAAATGGCATCTACAATTCTAAAAATAAAATCCATCATATTGGGCACTACCGCTTATAAGGAGGAACAAATCAAGCAGGTTTTTATCAATTTTATGAGACCCTGTATGCTGCCCCCCCCGGCTCCACCTTCTTGGGGTCCTTCCGAGAGTTGTGCCAATCTCTCCCGACCAAGGGAGGCGCTTGCGGGCTCGCACTCCTCTCAATCCCGTAAAAGGGAGAAGGATCCAGGATCACCTTTGTCTCGACGGAGACGTTCTTGGGAGCGGGAGAGACCTCGATCCCAGGAGCATGCGGTCTCGACTTTGGTCGAGATCATGTCTTCGGCTGCTGGCTTTTCGACTCTGCCGTCTGGTCAGTTGACCGAATTATCAATCAATGAGGTGGAAATCGTGATCAATCCGATATCGCAGACTCCGATCGATTCCATCGATCGAATCCCTAATCTGGTCTTTCCAGATGATGAGACACATCCTGCTGGGACTCCCATCGATGATGTGGTCCCTGATCCCAGGAAATCACTGGCCCCGCCGGTGTCTCCCGAGCGACCAAGTCGGCCTGCCGATCTCGATCGAGGTCTCTGACCCCCTCAGCTGACAGGCCGGGGAAGAGTCATAAACTCTCTAAGAAGAAGCAACGCCATCGGTTGTCCTTGGACGAGGAGAGGCTCCGGCAGAAACTCCGTCAGCAGTACGAGGACCTCATATGGCACTCTTCTCTTACGCCCTCGTAGGGTCGCTGGGTGAAATCCTCTCATATCTCCCCACAGACATGCAGACCACGGTCAAGCAGGTCCGGGATCAGGGCAGAGCTGCTGCCAAACAGCTTCAGATGGCCCTGGACGTCTGGGATTCTTGTGCCCACTCGATGGCGGCTGCAGTTGCCTCATTGCAGGGCTTGACTGAGGCTTTCCTTCTTTCCTGCGGATACCCAGCACAAACTAGCTGACGTGCCCTTCCTCGGGACCAACTTGTTCGGCCCAGGAGTGGCTGGTCACCTTCAGCCCATTGGACAATCCAGTGCCACCTTGGACACCACTTCTGCCAAGGGTTCTTTGGGCAAAAACCAACAGAAGAAAAATAAGCCTTTTCAGCACTCGTCCCCTGTGGTTCAGCAGTCCTCCTTCCAAGGTGGACAGCAGCAGGCTCAAGCTTGGCGCCCCCGGCCCAAGCCCAGACTCCAACAGGCCTGCAAAGGAGGCCGAGGTTCAGGTCCTGGAGCCTCTTTCTCCAAGCCTGCTCAGTGACGGGGCAGGGGCTGTCAATCCCTCTCCCGTCACCTCAGCTCTGGGTCCTCCCGTGGGGGGCTGGTTCCACCACTTTCTTTCCGCCTGGTCCTTTGTCACTTCGGACAGGTGGGTTCTCGGAAGTGGTCGGTCAGGGACTGCCTCAGGAATTCGAGTAGTACCCTCCAAGCCCAAACCCCTTGGGAGGAAAGAGTATCTGCTCAGATTCAGTTGGCTTTCCAAGATGACATCGCTCAGCTCCTCCTCAGGGAGGCAGTAGCTTTAGTGGCAGGTCCTCCAGCAGGCCCAGGCTTTGTCTCTGGGTACTTCCTGGTGCCTAAGCGGACGGCGGGCTGGCGCCCCATTCTAGATCTGCATGACCTGAATCAATATGTCGGGTCACACACCTTTCGGATGGTCACTCTGTCCCAGATCATACTATCCTTGGAGCAAAACATGTGGTTCTGTTCACTGGATCTGCAGGACGCGTTCTTTCACTTCCCAATCCGTCTATCCCATCAGCGGTTCCTCTGCTTCAGGGTTGAAAGGACCCTATACGAGTTCTAAGCCATGCCGTTCGGCTTGTCATCAGCCCCATGGGTCTTCACCAAATGCATTGCAGTGGTGGTGACCCATCTCAGGCGTCTGGGGGTGTCAGGATTTAATCACTTACTCGACTGATTGCCTTCCTAGCAGGTTCCACCCAACAAGAGAGGTGGAGAGTCCAGGATCTGTCCCTCCAGACCTGCTCCCAACTCTGCCTCCTCATCAACAAGGCCAAGTCGGAACTCGTACCTTCTCAGGTGATGGGCTTCATCGGGGCAGAGCTTGGCTCCTGGCGGACAGGGCGGAGGTTCTTTCCTCTCTTGCCCAGTCATTTCTGGTTGGGCACTTGCACCCTGCCCGGGACATTCTGCGCCTTCTGGGTTACATGGCGGCGTGCACCTCAGTGGTCCATTGGCCCGGTTGCATATGCGCCCCCTCCAGTGGGAGCTATCCACCCAGTGGACTCAGCGCCACGGTCATTTCGACCAGCTGATGACTGTAACTCGGAAGATGTGGGATGCTCTTCAATGGTGGACCGCCCCAGACCAGTTGCAGGAAGGGATCCCGTTTGTCCGCCCTGAGCCGACAGTCATCCTCATGACCAACGCCTCTCTCCTGGGCTGGGGAACCCACGTGAGGGACAAAAGGGCCCGCGGGCTCTGGACCCCCGAGGAGTCCCAATGCCACATCAAACTGTTGGAGCTCAGGGCAGTCAGATTGGCACTGTCTGCTTTCACTTCTCAGCTGTGGGGTCAAGTGGGTGAAGTCCAGACGGACAATACCATGACCACGTACTACCTCAACAAACAGGGCAGCACGCACTCCCGTTTGCTGTGCAAGGAGGCTCTCCGCATCTGGACCCTCATGAGTCGATTGGAGGCAGATCTCCTAGCCATCCATGTGGCAGGAGCCTCAAACTATTTGGCGGATGCCCTCAGCCGCATAGTCGAGACATCCCACGAGTGGTGTCTCCATTCAAAGGTGGCTTACAGCCTGTTCTCCCATTGGGGCAAACCAATGGAGGACCTGTTTGCCTCCAGGGAAAACACCAAGCTGAATCTGTTTCATGCCTGCCCCCCTCAGCAGGGCTTGCTGCAGGGCGATGCTTTCTCGAGGCCGTGGACTCCGGGCCTCCTCTATGCCTTCCGTCCATTTCCCTTGATCCACAAGGTGTTTCTCAAGGTGAGGAGGGACGAGGCAAAGGTGATTCTGGGAGACTGGCCACGCCAGTTCTGGTATCCAAATCTTCTCGGCTGCAGGCCCCCGGAGTGGCTTTGCACACACCCGGACCAGATATCACTCAATCAGTGGAAGGTATTCCATCCAGACCTTCAGTCCCTGCTCCTCACAACCTGGTACCTGAGCAGTTAGAGTTCCAGGCTTTGGGTCTTTCCGAGGATGTCTACACCGTAGTGGAGGCATCTAGAAAGGAATCCACCAGGAAATGTTATGCCTTCAGATGGAAAAGGTTTTCCATTTGGTGCCAGGGCAAGGGCCTGGACCCTCTGTCCTGTCCAGTGTCTGACATTCTCAACTACCTTTGGTCTCTCTCCAAAGGGGGTCTTCGGTCATCGACCCTTAGGGTGCACCTGGCAGTCATCTCTGTGTACCGGGCGTGGGCCGGTCAGCCGGCGGTGGCGCAGGAGACTGGTCGGGCGCTTTTTCAAAGGCCTGGATCACATATCCTCTCCGGTGCATGACCCTCCACCTCTGGGATCTACTGCTGGTACTGGCAAAGCTCATGGGCAAGCCATTTGAACCAGTGCACAAGTGTGTCTTGTCACACTTGTGGAAGATTGCCTTCCTGGTGGCTATCACGTCTGCCAGAAGGACAGAGGAGCTCCAGGTGTTTCGGTGGACTCCCCTTATCTGGTCTTCCACAGGAACAATGTTGTCCTACGCCACCACCCGAAATTCCTTCCGGAGGTGGTGTCCGAGTTTCACATTAGCCTGATGTTAATTCTGCTGGTATACTACCCTAATTACACCTCGGAGGCCGAGTACAGGCTCCATACTCTGGACCTGAGCCGTTCTCTCTCCTACTATAAGGAGAGGATGGTGGAAATTCGGTGAGAGGTTCACCAGCTGTTTGTCACCTATGCTGAAGCCGCTTCTGGCAGACCTGCAGCAAAGCGGACCTTGCATGGTGGATTACATCATGCATAGGTCTATGATACGAGTTGGCGGGCAAGGAGCCTCCCAGCGGGACAAGAGCTCCTTCTACCCGCCATACTGCTGCATCGGTGGCTCCTTCCAGGGACATCCCTATCCAGGAAATCTGCCGGGCTGCTGCCTGTAAATCAGCTAACACCTTCATTACACATTACCACATCAACCTTGAGTCACAGCGGGATGTTGGTTTTGGGGCCTCAGTTCTCCAATCTCTGTTCCCTAAGTAGGGGGTGTGCGCCTTTCCTCCCTCCTCCTGGAGAACTGCTAGGAGTCTGCCAAAGAGGGTGGATGAACAACAGATCCATGCTCCTAGAAAAACAGGTTACTCACCTGTAACAGTAGATCTTATCTGTGTCAGTTTTCACCATTCATCACATATGGGTATGTGGCTGGAGGTCATGACCCCGCGGGAGCTCTTTCTTATTTTTTTTTTTTTTGGTAGTCGGAGCTGATGCACCATTGGTGCCACCTTTGAAGCTGACGCATTGCGTGGCGCTCGCGGGTTGGCAGTTAGGCGCTGTCGACTCCGCCTGCCAGTTCATCTCTCGCCGTCGAGGTCCCTTCGTGGGAAGCTCCTGAGAACTTATGGCCCACCGCCTATGCAGTTGCAGATACAGTTTTTCGACTCCGTCGACTGTTCATTTGTGCCACAGTCCGTCGGCTTCTTACCTGCCGGTTCTAGTTGCCTTACTCGACGTCGCTTGGTAAGACCTTTCCAATGATTTGTATTCTTGGCAACGTCGAGTCTGTTTTTGGTGTTTTTTTTCTTCGTAGGTCGTGTTTGGGTCGGAGGGCAAGAAGACTTCTAGGACGGGATGGCCCCCCCCCCATGCGACAGTGCCCTTGCAGCCGTATATTTTCCGTCACCAACCAGCATGACCATTGCCTTACGTGTCTTGGCCCACTTCATGACATGGATTCGTACGACACCTGTTTCTCCATGGACCGCCAGGTCATCTTACAACGCACATTGAAAGTGGGGCGAGCTCCGCCAACTTTTGGGGGTCGGGCGTGCACTCATCAGGCCAAGCCACGTACTCTCAGCCTTTCCTCCGGGTCCCTCCCGGTTCTACGGACCAAGGAGGAAGGGCCTCAGCTTCTAGCCTTTCTGATCGCTGGCGCTCTTTCCGCTGTGGGAGGCCCGCCCATTCCTTTGAGCGGGCGGAAGCTACCGCCAAAGGCAATCACCCCTTCAGGTGTGATGGCTCCCCCGGTGTCGGACCCATGGTTCACAAGGCCCGGGTCAGCGTCATTTCAAGCCTCAGCGCTGTGGGCCCTGACGGAGCCATCGGCGGCGCCGGTTTGTCTCTCAGTGCCATGGCTGCTGTCAACACCGTTCGCGGCACCGATTGTGCTAGCGGTGCCGTGGGAGTCTCTATGGCGCCATCTTTGTCCTCTTCTTGCCTCGGCGCCTTTTGTGGCACAGAGGTTGGTACGGCGTGTCCAGCTTGGGCGTGGCACCGTGGGGGCTTCAGATTCCATTGTCGGTGCCGCTCCTGCCCTTGGCGCTGTTCGCGGCACCGTGGAGCCGAGCGGCACTGTCCGCACCACCAGTGGCGGCGTCGGAGTCGTCGTCTGTGCCCGTCCCCGCCCCCTTGCGCTGCTCGCGGTGCCATGGCGCCGGACAGTGCCATGACTGGTTCTAACTCTGGAGCTGCTGTTCAAGCCAGGGCCGTGTCCTTCGAGGATACCGCTCGCGGTGCTGTGGGGAGCACTGGCTCGAGCGCGGTCTCGGTCTCTGGCACCCCATTTCGCAAGGATGGCAGCGGGCACCCTCCTGCGGGCTGACACAGGGCCTCAGCCTGTACCTCTTCGGAGGCGGACTCTGAGTCGGGCAAGCAGTCTGACTCCTTGGGGTTGACTGGGGTGGGCAGCCCTGTAGTGTCCTTGACAAGCCGGAGTCATCCCCCTTCTGAGGTGCGGTCGGTGGCTGCCAAGACTGGAGTCAGGGGTGCTGACCAGCGAGCAGTGGTGCAGGCCACCACTGCTCTGCAGACCGGTCTTGGTGAGTTCACTGACTCCTCAGCAGTGGTACCCCCGCCTGTGGTGTGCCTGCATCGCCCAACTTTGGGGCCGATCACAGCACCTACGGGAGGGAAGGGTACTGTGCCCTGGGTAGCTCCTTTGGGTGCTGGCCAGGGCTGTCAGCTACCTAGGCTGGCCCTCTCGAGGAGGAGGGCTCTCTCGGATTCTGAGGGGTCAAGGGGCATGGGGTCTGCACTGCAACCTTTTTCTGGGGCCCATCCGGGCTCTGGGAGAAGCCGTAGTGCGGATCTCTGCTGTTCCAGAATATTATAATATATACCCATACGTGATGACTGGTGAAGATACACAGAAAGATCATAATTACGGTAGGTACGTCATTTTCATTTCTAGGAGTGGTATATGTTGTTCATCCTCACAGACCCACCCGACCTCCCCATCTGCGGACGCTTCCAGCGGGCTAAGATCTGGCATTATGGGACAGAGCTGAGGTATATACCACCGGGGTGGGTGGGAGGAGCCAGCTTGAAGACTTCTGGTGAGATTTAAAGTGGAAGGGAACATGCCAAAGAGTGTGGATGTATAACATATACTGCTCCCTAGAACTACTGTTACAGGTGAGTAACCTGTTTTTCTCCAGTCACTGTGCTTGCCAGGGTCTCCAGGAAAACTGAGGTGGTGCTGGGGGACCCTCCCATTTATACCACAGGCGGCCATTGGGGCGGTGCAGCATCACGGGGCAGTCCCCCGCTGTGTACTGCTAGCTAGAAGTTTTCCGTAGGGTTATGGCAGCTTCCAACTTCAGTCCTTATGGTGTAACCTGCTGCAAGATCTCCTCTCAACGATGTACTGTTAAGGTAAATTCTTACATATCTGTACTTTTTTTTCACCTTTTCTAGCACTGCTTTCTGTTCTCCATCCTTTACAGCACGGGCTCTCTATTTTTTTTTAATTATTTTCCAAATTCAGTCATGTCCAGTTCTCAGGGGCCTAACAAGTTGAAAAAGAAGAGAGATTCGTGCCACTCTGGGAGAAAATATGTCCGTCCAGGACCAATATGACTGTTATTGGATCTGCCTTGGAGCTCATCGTGACATGGACCATTGCAACGCCTGTTTCTCCATAGATTTCCACAAACTTAGAGATTCTCGTGATGAAGTGGGGTCGTTTGCCCCCCACGTTTGGAGGCAGACGTCACATGAGGGACTACAAGATAAGGTCCCTGGGCTCTTCCCCATAGCCACTCCCAAGTACTGTACATACTGAGGGAGACCAGGCCTCTTCTGGTCCTCATTTTGCCAACACGGAGAGCCTGGGAGAGGAGATTTGTGGGACAGCCAATTCCTTCTTGGGGGGGAGGGGGTCGGTTGCACACTCTCCCAGTCCAGAGCTCCTCAGGTGCACAGACAGTCCTGGTGCTCAGGTCGGAGCTGTACACTGGGCCTACCCCGGTGGGCTCCTTTGGATCGCAGCCTGGCATTGCTTTGGCTCCCTGCACTGAGGCTAGTGCCGATGAGCGGGGCAGTGCCACCCATGTGGCCGGGACCCCTACTGATGTGTTTGCGGTGCTGGGAGAGAGAAGAGATCTGGAGTAAGTGGCCCTGTGGGGATCTTCTGGCTGTCGTCCCCTGAGTGGTCGGATGATCTGGGGGATGAGGACCAGGATGTTCCCAAGTGGCTTCCAGATATTGATGATGAAAGGGGCCTTTCTGGGCCTGGTTTGAGGTCTGCATCATCTTCGGTGGTGTCTCTGGCTGTTTCTCAGTCTGGTGACTTGTGGCAGTGCCATCCCCTGGACAGTCGATGTCAGACGACGTGCCGGGCAGGGTTCCGGCGCCGCCCTTGGTGCCAGGTCAGGTTCTGTCGCCACCCTCGGTGCCGGTTCTGACTCAGGTGCCCTTCGTGGTGACAAGGGCAGTACTGCTACTTCTTGCAATGCTGTCTCCCCTTCATCTTTGACTATCGATGCTGGGTCCATCACTAGGCCTAGCCCAAGGGGCAGAGTCCATTCTGATGAAGTTGGGGCTAATAGATCTCGGTTGGGACCTCGCTGCATGCCTAGAGTTTGTGTCAGCTCTGGCAGGAGTTGTAGTGCTGACTTGAATCCTCTGACCTCACCGGAACATCTGGGCCTGTCATAGGTGGGGATTGAAGCTGCTCTGTGGGACCTCTATGGCTCCAGTCTCCCCCACCTGTGGGATTTCCCCAAGGGGCACCACCCAGATAGCCCCCTCCATGGTTGGGTGTCTTCAGGTGGACGAGTTTGTCAGGCCCTCCCCTTGGGCAAGGTCCCCTCTACATTCTCGTAGCCCTGGCAGAGGATCTGGCCTAATCTACCATGACCCTCCTACTCCGACTTCCCCTCCTTCTCTCTCAGACATTCTGAGTCCTCCGGGGCCTTTGACCTGCGACCAGTTCAGGGTGTCAGCGAATGCCTTTTCTACCTGTCTTAGGGCACTAGATCAAGCTATTTTCCAGCCTGAGACCACAGCACTGCCACCTCCTGAGTCCAGCTCCTCATCTTCCTCCTCTGAGGAAGAGGACTCTTCCCTTCATCTCTTTTCAGATTCTAAGTAAGCTCATTACCAGCAGTGCCTTGCTATGGTGATGAGGGAGCTGTGACTGATCTTTTTTCAGGCTGCAGTCCAACACTATCCTTCCTTGGGGAGTACAGTCACAACTATTCAGTCATACCTCCATGGCCTAGGCCATTTGTGGAGGCATCTAGAGACATCTGGCTCCATCCCTCTGCCCCTCTCCAGCCTCGAGAGATACCCAGCTCAGGTATTGCACACCCATGGTGTCTCCAGGAGCCATGCCACACTCCATTTCTGGGGTCCAACTCTTGGATACCTCCTTTATGCATAGATGCCCAGTGCAGGACTATCCCCCAGAGTCTGACTCTGCACAGTTTAGTGCCTGGGATCGAATATGTTTTCTCGGCAGCATGCACCATGTTGTGCATCGATCTCGGCACCTCAAGCATGCTAGGCATCCTGTGGCAGGCACCTGTGGTTGACAATAGGACAGCTTCTGACATGCATTCCAGACAGTGAGGAAACCAGACAGGCCATGTGCCTTTTTGTCCAGGACCTTGAACTGGTGAGACGCCAACAAGGGCACCCTGCGATGCCAGTGATGTAGCCTCCAGGTTGGTAGGAACTGCAGTCTGCATTACGTGAACAGCGTGGCTTCATCTCTAACAGTTTGTCACCCTTGGCCTGGCGTATGGTGATTGCCTCACAGTTCTAGAGGGTTTGCTTCTTCTCCCGTAGGGCCAGGTGCAAACTTGCGGAGCACCTTCCTGCTCTTAGGCCACATGAACCTCCACCTGCCCCTGACCAGTCTCCGGCCTCGCCAGACCCATAAGGGGCCCCCACCTCTATGTGTTGTTTCCCCCACAGGAGGCTGAGGGAATAACCATTTCTTTCAAGGTGAGCCAACACCATCCTTTGGTGGTAAGCTTGGCACTCTGACCCACAAAATAAATGGTGAAGACTGATTCTTGCAAGATTCGAAAATTACGTACTCACCATAAATGTGTCCGGGACCCAAAGGAAAACCAGTTCTATGTCTACGTCTTTTCAAGTATCCTGCCTTGATGGCTCACATGTCGATGTTGCCCAAACTTTCAAATATCTTGGGGTCTCTGTTGATCCATCTTTTAACTTCTCTCACCATGTCAATGCAGCTTGGAAGTCCGTCAGTGCCAAAATTGGTTTGGCTTACTGGGTCCAACAATCCCTGACTCCTGCTCCAGGATCTCCTCGCCCTTGGCTTCCTGGCCTTTGCTATGCACTGCATGTCCTTGCGCAGGCACACACCAATGTCCTTTGTACATGGGATGTTGCCTACAATAATGTGTGTAAGTTGCTTTGTCGGCTTCTTGCCTAAAAGACTACTGTACGCTGTACTCTGACCTCCAATGGTTATTCCCCTCTTCCCGTCGATCATATTCCTTAGGTTGCCTCACTGACAACATAATTCGTTCTTCTCTTCCCCCTGACCTTGCTGCTGTGCTCACCCCTTGCAACTGCCCTCGGTCCCTTTGGTCCTCATTTCTATCACTGCTTTCTGTCCCTAAATGCTCCACCAGAATGGGTGAATTTGCCTTCTCCTACTATGCTTCCAAATTCTGGAACTCCCTTCCATCTGAACTAAGATTACCAAAACCCACCTCACATTCAGAAAAGCTCTTTTGAATTACCTTGCATCCCTTGATACATATAACTGTACTTGGCTTCGTAATCTGTCCTACAGATCCGCCTTGCACTTCTCCCCAGGCCTGATCTGTCTCCCCCTTCCCTGTGCCTTTTTGAGCTGTGGATATGCACTTATACTGCTTTTTTCCGATTGTGTCTCCATCTCCTTGCTGCCCTACTAATGCCACCTCTCTTGCTTGTCTATATGTCTTACTGTTCCAGCCTTGCCTACACTTCCTGTTTGGTTCATTCCTTTTGGTTACCTTGAACACAGAATGCTATACCACTGCTAGTAAGGTGCTGACTTACCTTGTAAGTGGGTTTCACTCACATGTGAACCTTAAAAATGTGTGCTCCTGCCTCAACTAACCTCTGGTCATAATCCTCCCTACAGATCCTTCTCACCAACCACCTGTAATACCCTCATCCCACCCTTCCCTGCCTGGTACTCACCCCTCTCGCTTCATCCCCTGCCAACCCTGCCCTTCTTGACCCTCTGACAAAGCCTACTCTGGCTGCTCCCAGTACACACTCTGTTAGCCTTACTCCCTCATCCTCCTCTTCCTCCCTCGCCTACATCCCTTCCCTATATCTTCTCCCTCCCCTGCCTTTCTGCAACACCTTTCAGACAATGCCTACTCTAGCCGCTGATTGTCCCTGCCCCCTCCTTCCCTCCTATTTCCCAGACAGCACTCGTAATCCTTTGAACCTTGTGCCTCGCGCTGGGAGCGATGTCACTATTTTGCACTTTTGATGTATGTTTGTTTCCCTAATGATAGTCAGCTTCCACTTGTATCATTAATAAGTAAAACATAGAAACATAGAATTTGATGACAGATAAGGACCACTTGGCCCACCTAGTCTGCCCGTTTTCCTACCTAACAGATAAGTTGCAGATCCTAGTTAACCAACAGCCTACTTCCTCCTTTGGTGCAGGGTCTGCACCGGAGAAGACATATGAAGAGAGACTTAAGGAGCTTAATATGTATAGCCTCGAGGAAAGGAGGGAGAGGGGGGACATGATAGAAACTTTCAGGTACCTCAAGGGAATCAAAGTCCAAGAGGGTAGCACCCAGTCTGCCCATTTCCCTGCCTACTGGATAAGCTGCAGATCCTAGTTAACCAGCAGCCTACTTCTTTCTACCCCCACCCCCTGGCAGCTCAGTACCTGGAACTTGAGGAAAATTATATTATTCTTGCTTGAATGGAATCAGCACTCACCCAAGGTTCCGCTAGCTGGTCAAAAAAATGTCTGAGAGATTTTCTGTGATACCATCAAATGGGAGAGCATTAAAATAGTATCTGAGCATGACAAATGGCAGTTTCTTCATTTCACATGTAATAAATAAGGTCAGGTTTTCCTTATGATGGGGAAAAGGAGTAAAGTTTGTAATATGTTTCTAATATAGCTGCAGTTGATCTTTAAGCGGAACATTTGGTTCTGCTCCCTAGACCACAATGATGTTTTTTTCTACATTCCCTTTTATCAGTCCCACCACCATTACCTCTGGTTCTAGCGGAAGGGGTCCTGCACCAGTTCCAGGTCATGCCTTTCGGCATCTCCTGACCGACTAGGGTCTTAATCAAGTGCATGGCAGTGATGGTGGCCCCCTTGCGGCGCCTCAGGGTCAGGGTTTTCTCCTTCCTGGATGACTGGCAGTTAGTCTGTCCATCCATAAAAGCCATGGGGAAGTCCCGAGAAGATCTGGCTGTACAGACCTGTGTAGACTTGTGCCTGCTGGTCAACTCAGAGATGTCCAAATTGGTACCAAATCAGGTGATCATATTCATCAAGGCAGAACTTGACTCCTTGCTGGCCAAGGCCCACCTACCTGTGGACCAGGCACTGAATCTTAACTCTTTCTGTAGCGCTCCACATTGTCTATGGGTAATCATAACAACTGGGAACTTTGCACCCTTACCAGGGGAAATGGCACAGCTCATGCTTTAGCATGTTGGGCACATGAGGATTCCAGGCAGCAGCAATTCCCCAGTTTTGCTGTGCCATTAGAAGTGGTAGCAGCTACTTTTATCTTCTTTCAAGATTCGAGATTTCTTTTGGGGCTGTAATTCTGTTTCCAGTGGCTCCGATACTTGGTCTGAAAAAATAGCAGCCTATTGATAAGAATCATCCTATCCTAGCAACCCTGGGTGAGCCACCAGACAGCAGTGAATACCTATCCATAGAGGAAAATGAGTGCTTTAGGGGGCTACCAATCATCCTCCGTTCCACTCATTTGATTCTTGAGTTACAGTAAGTATGTAACTTTTCATTTTCCAAAGATCAGTCTTTACCATTCATCACAGGCGGGGTACACGCTGGAGGCTGGACCCCAAGTGGAAGCGTATAGCTTTTTTTTTTTAACCAGGAGAGAGAAACTAAGCTGAAGCTTGTTTTCAGGTGCGACCTGGAAACAGAAGGAAGTTATGACTTGTTCAGGGTCACACAGTATGCAGATAGGGGCTGTGGGATTCAAACCCAGGTCTCCAGGTTTGCAGCTCAGAGCCTTAAACCACCGCACTATACTGCCTCCTTTAAAAGTCTTCAGGAGGGAGTGGGCGTCGGGCGGCACCACCCATGAGGCGGAAGCTTAACGGGCGCTTACATGGAGGGCTTATTAATTGACACGACCCCCCAAAGTTCTGTTTTTTTCCACCGTTGAGGCTGCATCATTTTGCTCCGTGGGACTTCCAGCGCTACGACATAGAAATCTCTCAGTTCTGCACCGCTCAGTCTCTGTTCGGGATTTATTTACTTTATTTTATTCTAGTGTGGCGCAGTCTTTTCTTTCATTTTGTTTGTTTTCCATCATCGATCTTGTCCAGTCAGGGGCCTAAAAAATAGTCCAATAAGGTGGGCTTGTCCCCCCCCATGCATCAGTTCACCTGAGGAAAGTGTCTTGCGACCGCCGACTGTCATGACTGATGTTTTGCCTGCATGGGTTGACACCATGATATGGATACTTACGATGCATGTTTCTTGATGGACTACCGCACCCTTGAGATCTACGCAGTGAAGTTGGGGAGGGTCTTTCGGAGGATGCCGTCACACTCGGGACTCTAGGTCCTTGGGGCCCTTCCCTGTGCCGTACATACCGAGGGAGAGCAAACTTCGGCTGGCCTTGCTCTCGCTGAGGAGGGAGGCCTGTGCAAGGGGTCTGACGAACATTGGCCTCCTTCCGGGGGGGGGGGGAGTTAAGCACCCCTGGCAGTCCGGTACCTCCATGGAGGTCTGGATGCCCCCGGTGGCGGTGTCGCAGCTACACAAGCGGCCTGTGCCAGTAGGCCCCTCAACGCCGCAGTCATGCGCTGCCTCAGCTACCGGCCTGTTAGTTTTGGCAGGTGAGCAAGACGATGCCGACTGTATGGCTGGGTTCCCTCCTCCTGCCACTCACGGCACCAAAGGAGGGAGGATCGCGGAGGTTGCCTCCTTAAAGATCTCCATGATCTCCTCTTCCATCACAGAAGGGGAGAATCTGGATGATCCTGAGTGGCTCTGCGTACTTCCAAAGCCCTTCTAGGCCTAGTTCAAGGTCTTCGGTGTCACGGGAACCAGACAGCTCTTTGGCCAGTGCTGACCGCGGTGCCATGGGAGGTGTCGAGGGCACCTCTGGTGCCAATTTCTGTGCCAGGGAGGATGGCAGCGCCATAGTCTGTGCCGGCTTGGAGAGCGGCACTGCCTCCGGTGCCATTTTGGACCCTGCTGTTGTGGGTGGCGCTGGGCCCGATTCCAGCATCATTGACACTACCAAGTGAGTTGTCGGCACCACTAGCGACATTGACACTTCTGCTCCGTGTCTCCAGTTACCAGCTAGGCTTCTTTCGAGGGCCAGGTCCTCTTCTGGTGGGGTGGAAGTGGCATGGTCCGGATCAGTACCCTGCTCCAGGGCTTGACCTTCCAGGGTCCCAGTCAGGAGTAGGAGTACTGGTTCTCGCTCTCTTTCTTCCCCTGACTCATCTGGGCCTGCAGTAGGTGGGTATTGGGGCCACCCTTCAGGCCCTGCACAGCTTCAGCTTCTCCACCAGAAGAGTTCCTCTCATGGGCACCAACGCCACCCCCTCCCCCCAGGGGGACTCTTACCTGGGAACAGTTCAGAGCTTCAGCTAGTGTGTTTTCTCAGTACCTTAGGGCCATGGACCAGGCCAGTTTTCGGACAGAGAACTTTGCACTGTCGATCTCTAAAAGTAGTTTGTCCTCATTCCCGCCTTCCTCTGCTAAGGAATAGGACTTATCAGTCCACTTTTTCTCTGATGCTGATATTGTCTCCTAATTGCACTTCCTCTTGGGAAAGCTGAGTGACCTGCATCTAGACCACTTTGTTGCGTGCAATCCTGCCCAACTGATGCTGTCTCTCCTTGGAGAGTTCAATTCTGACATAACCATCATACCTCAGCGGCTTCAGCCATTTACGGACTCATCGCAGGCTGTCTGTCTGGTGCCATCCCTCTGTCCCCTTCAGCCCCGAGGGATGTCCAGCGCAGGTACTGCTCACTCCTCTGGTCTCTAGGAGCCCTGCCCCACCTCTCTTCTGGTGTGGAGCTCCTGGACACTCCTCCTCTGGTGTGGAGCTCCTGGACACCATCGCCCAGAGTGCGATCGCCCCCCTGTCTCAGACTCAGCCAAGTTCAACCATTTGTGGGGGGGGGCCTCAGAGCCTTTTCAGCAGGACGCTCTGTCTCATGCATTGCTGCTCGAAGCCCACATGGCTACCTATGGCAGGTACCTGTGGACGACGCTAGGGCAGCTTCTAGCATCTTTGCTGGACTGTGAAGCAACCAGGCAAGCCATTTGCCTTTCTGCATGAGGCCTGGTGCTAATAAGATGCCAGGCAAGGGCATCTTACAGTGCCAACGTGGTGGCTTCCAAGCAAGTGGGAACAGCAGTCTGCGTTAGGCAGACGGCATGACTTTGCCTTTCCTGGTTGTCACCCTGGCCTGGTGAAGGGTGACTGCCTCACGCTTCCAAGGGGCCTGTTTTTTTCTCCCCTAGGGCCAGGCGTGAGCTAGCGGGGCGTCTTCCATCTGCCAAGCCAAGGGAGCCTCCGCCTACCCCTGATCAATCTTCAGTCCCACTGGACCTCCACCTTCCTGTGTTTTCCCCCACAGGCGTCTCATGGAATAACCATTTCCCTCAGGGTTGTGAACACCACTTTGGTGATGAACTTGGTACTCACTCACCTGTGATGAATGGTGAAGACTGATCTTTGGAAGATGTGAAAATTACCATCATTCTTGATCTAACAAGATATCTGCACCATTAATCACAGCTTCCCACACACCTTCCCCTCATGACCAGATCTCTGGGCAGTGCCTCCCCCATTTCCGTTCCCCACGCTTTTGGGGGACTTTGGATTGTGGTAGGCATCCCCCAGGGAGAATCCTGTCTTGACAGATATCTAATCCCTACCCCCTCCATGTCTCCCCTCTGTGGAGGGGCATAGCAAAGGATCTGACCCTGGTGGCAGGGGGACAGCAGGGTGCAACTGCCTCAACTGTGGAGGCATGCAACAGGGTGCAGCAAATGCCCTGAATCTTGTGACAAGTGGCAGCATGATACAGCAGGCCAAACTGCAGAGGCATGGGGCTCTAGAGCACAGCAGGCCATAGCAACCCCAACTGTGTAGAAAGGAGCAGGGTGCAGCAGCCCTGTCTCTTGTGACAGGGGATAGAGGACAGCATGATGCAGAAGTCTCAACTGTGGTGGAGAACACATGGAGCATCAGGGTACAGCAGCCCTGACTGTGAAATTGGGTACAGGTAGTGCAGCAGCTCTGCCCATTTGGGGCAATGGAAGTGGGTAGCAGGGTGTAGCAAAAGCCCCTTCTCTGATGGCTACAGCAGCATGGTACAACAGCCCCAGCTGTGGAGACAGGGAACCTGGCACTTTAAGGCTTAGCACAGCAGAGCAGCCCTGACTGTGGAGATAGATAGGAACAGGTGCAGCATCCCTAACTGTGAGGGTGGGGGGGAGAGAGGGAAGCAGGGTGCAGCAACCCCAACTGTTTGGGCAGGGGGCAGCAGGGTGCACAATCCCTGACTGTGTGAGAGAAGACAGTGGACAGCAGGATGCAGCAGCCTCAAATGTGGAGCAGAAAGCAGGGAGCTTATGAGGCAGGGACAGGTGGCAGTAGACTGCAGCTGCCTCATCTGTGGGGCAGAGACACAGTGCCTTGGGATGCCACGTAGAGTTTCTGGTTATACACATACATGATGTATTTTTCACACAGAAACCACCAAAGAACTGACATTTGTGAGTTCAGACGGTGCCTGTCACACACAGCTGCAGTATTTGAAGGACATGTATTGTTTGTCAATCTGACATAAAAAATGTTTTTATATGAAATGTGTTTATGAAGGCTACATCAAAGACAAACTGTTTCTGTGAATGAGCAAAATTTAGGTTTATTTTATATTCATTAAATATCCCTGTGTTATATAGTTAGAAAAAAAAAATCAGAGTTTTGATTAGAAAGAAGTGAGTTGTGATACAGACAAGCTGATTTCTCACAGAGAAAGAGTTCCACTACTTCAGTTCAGCATTAAAACTGAAATGATCAGTTTTTTATGAGAAGATAATGATATATTTTAAGTTGATCTATCTAAACACAAATCAGAGACAATGTAAGAAACTTGGAGAGCTCTGCAAACCGTTAACTCTACACACTACTGCTCTGATTGTTGATCTGAAACAACAAGCTACTCCAAAATGATGTCATCACACTCTAAGTTTGACTGAGAGGACAGAAATAACTCCACTGCTTTCAGCCACAGTAGAGCAAGTTAACAAATGCTGATTTAAAGAAAACCACAAAACCAAACAGAATGAAATATTCAGGAAACACTAATCATGACACAAGGACTTCAATTTCAACGTTTCAAGCTTTTATAAAAAATAGTAAACACCATTGCACATGATCTTTAATGGACTTCTGTCCTGAGTGAATACAAAATCGTACATGCCCACACAATGCAAAGCATCATGGGCTGCATATGCAAATCACCACAGAATGTTATGCTGGTTCAACTTTAAACAGAATTACATGGTGCCGAAAGGCCTCTCACACAGTTTGCAAAGGGTGCTAACAGATGACATAGACACGTGTTTCGTCCTACCAGGACTCATCAGTATGCCTCGTCAGTTTGACACCCCAGTGGAATGAACCAGCTACCCTAAGACGGTCTGTCTGGGTTATGTTGTGGTGAACCCATTAAAATAGAAAACTATTTAAAAGACAAAGAATCTCTGTGTGCAAACACTGAGGCAAGGGTTAACCCAAAGGACATTTGGCTGGGAAGCCAAGTTTCAAGAAAATACAAAATCACACATGCCCACACAATGCAAAGCATCATGGGCTGCATATGCAGATCACCACAGAATGTTATGCTGGTTCAACTTGAGTGAGTTCCTTTCTCTCTTGCCGCCCTAATTGGGGGATTATTTTGGCTCGGTACTGTCCCGCTAGTGTGAAGGAGTGGTGGAGACTTTATGTCCAGGAAGATAGGTAAATTACGTACCTACCATAATTCTTGATCTTCTTGGACGAAGTCTCCACCACTCATTCACACGCCACACCACGCCGCCCCTCCCCCCAATCCCCTGAGCTCACTTATCTTGTTTTTGGTCTTCACTCTCTCGTTGGCTGGGCTGTGAAGACATTGTTGAGTTACACAGGTCATACGGGCCATCTTATGTCCAACATGGATTAGTTTCACTAGGTTAGTTTACACTGCACTTTCTTAGTAAAAAAGGTACTGAGATGGTTGGAGGGTCTACACTGAGATAGCCTATATGACGCAAACCAGTCTTGTGGCACCGCGCATGCACGGTTTTACCTCGGCGCCAGCCCTCCCAGAGATTTTTGGCTCCTGCTTGGTCCTAACGCCTCTGACGTAGGTCCCACTAGTGTGAATGAGTGGTGGAGACGTCATCCAAGAAGATCAAGAGTTACGGTAGGTGCGTAATGTACAATTTTTGCTTTGTTTCCTTTTCCTGTCCATTGGGCTCCCTTGCCCCACCCTCCTTTCTTCTCTGTCCCTGTTTATCCTCTCATGCGGCCAGAACTGAAGGGGAGTGTGTGTTGGTCACTGACCAATCCGTGAGCGCCACATCATGCGTCAGCCTCGTAGATGGCGCCAGCTCCAAAGTTGGCTCCCCCTCCTGAAGATTTTTAAAGCTTTACGCTCCTGTTTGGGGTCCAGCCTCTGGCATGTACCCCACCTGTGACGAATTATGAACATATCTTGGAAGATCAAGAATTCCAGTGAGTTCGTTATTTTCGATTTTCACTACAGGTAGTCCTTCTGCTGTCACACTAAGCCTCCCATCTTCCCCTGGCTACTCAGCCTCACTAGTTATTGGTTGGCATGGCCTCACATTTCCTGAGATTCCTGTGAAAAGATCCGAGGCATGGGTCCATCCGATGGCTCTGCAGGTAGCATGCACGCTTCTGTACCGGTGACCTAGGTTTGAGAGAAGACCTACATGCTATGTAAAGTGGCCGGGGGTCTGGGATGGCACTACTGCGCAGAAGTGCTCCCAGCCATTAAGGGACGGCACTGGGTTCAGCCGATGTAGTGACCTCTGTGGTGGGACCAGGAGCTTGCCTCCTCCACAGACTCGTCGCTACATGAGTCAAAGGCTTAATGGGTACTACCTGGCGTCACTGGGAGGTGGGTGGTGTTGGGGGATGGGAACAAAGACAAAATAATTTAAAAAGTCTCCCAGACCAACTGTTCAGCAGCCACTGATGTTCTTGCTCTGTTAAATGGTGGATGGAGCTGCTGATTGGGCTGACTGATCGTCTATTAGGAGAGAAATGAGGAGGAGGTGGTCCAGGGAACAAAAGTCTATGGGGGGAAAGATCCGAGGTATGGAGGGATGAGAGAAAAGGATTGAGCTAACATTGTAGCCATCGAGGTTTCTTAAGGCTTTGCTTAAGTGTGACCATAGAAGGAATACCAGTAGTGAAACAATAGATCTTCCTGGACTTAAGTCTTCACCATTTATTCATACTGCTAGGTTCAAAGGTTTTATTATTTTTCTTCTTCAGCTCCATCGACTGAAGGAGTTGGCCATGGATGGTGACAGTGATGGTAGGGAGTCTCCTTTAGAAGGCTGTTCTGGCAGCTGAGCATTGTCCAGTCTGCAGCCCTATCGGGGGAGGGGGGCCAACCATGGGCAGTCCAGTGTTTGGGAGGAAGGGCAGTCCTCCCAGAAACACAAAAAGAAGTGGGCCCGTTCCTGATCCAGGTTGAGGACCCGGCACCATTGTGCCTTGAGTTCTTCCTCCTCCCATTGGAAGGGGAAGAAATGGTACCTCTCATGGGAGCCTTCTGTTATGTCGGCCAAAAGGTTCTCGGCATGCGTGGGTGAGCGGTCCTTCCCGGCTCCGTCCAGTTCCCTGATGGCTTTCGCCCGTGGTCGCTCAGAATCTCAACACCGGAGTCCCTCTCTGTCCTCTTGTGGGGTTTCCGGTGTGCAGTTTCACCACTGGGCTTCTCTTATGGAGCAATGGGTACAGCATCTGACCCGTTTGCCCCTTCCTGCAGATCTGGTGCCAGGGGCCTAGGTGCCTTGGACCTGCAGCTGGGCCTACTGGTCAGGTAGAGTGTTTGGCTCCGGCAACTGAATTCCTTCCCTTGCTGGTGACCATGCCGCCAACGCCAGTCCCACGTGCTTTCCCCCCTCATTTCTTTCCTCACAGGGACTGGCACAAGTACCATTCCCTGCCCATTCTTCCTTTTCTAGGGCTGGGTTGGGTACTAGGGCAGCACCATCCCCGCGCCGACCCCTTCTTGTTCGGCACTGTCTCCCCTAGGCCTAGTGTTGCCTGTTTTTCCTCTTTCTAGGCCTGGTCTAGGCCTTTTAGGCTCTACACTTCTCTCCCAGGGGTTATTGAGCATGACAAGTCTGACCCCAACCTCATCATTTCTGTTTAAAAAGGGAATGAAGACACTTTCTACAGCCTGGACAATAAGCCAGTAGCTCCGACTACTGTCCCTCAAGAGGACCTTTCCTTTCACTACTTAAGCGATATGCAGGCAACCCTGGCTCTACAGACCTCTTCCTTTGGACCCAGTAAAGCAAATTCATATTGAATGTCTTCATGTTCCCAATATTCCAGTAAACCTTACGCCTCCTGTTCCCGTAGCCTTCGAGACTCTGTCCGAAGCTGTGTGGGCTAGTCCTGCCTCATTCCCTTCTGTTTTCAAGTCCTTAGATCGAAAATATGTCCCTCCTAAATTTGTTTATTTAAAATTTAGTAACTGGGAAAGGCACACTGAGCTGAGGCTCATTTCCAGGTGCACCCCGGGGATGTTGGTGACAATTTACATACTGAGGAAAATATACATTTCTAGGGACATGGATATGTTGTTCATCCACACTTATTGGCAGGTCCCTTGCCGCTTTAAATCTTGCCGGAAGGTCTTCTAGCTGGCTCCTCCCACCCACCCGGGTGGTAAAACTCTCGGCTCCGCCCCATGACGCCAGATCTTCCTTACCGCTTGGAAGCTCAGGTCCCCTCCTTAGCACTCTGCGTTTTTGACTGGTTCCTGAAAAGTTCGGTCTTCGAATTTATTGAAGTGTCCTTTGAATCTTGATCTTTTCTTCTTCGCCTACGGCGATAGCTTTTCCGACCGAGAGGCGTCGATTAGTTCCTCAGGAGAGGACTCGCACTCCACTACTCTTTTTGCCTGGACTTGGATCACGATCCTCAGGCTTGCAACTTTGTTCTGCCCTTCGGTCAGCTCTCTGGAGGACCAGGGCGGCCTGTTCGGGCTCGGACATCCGGTGGTTTTCCGCTCCAGAGAGTCCATCGGACGGCGGGTGCCCGCTCACTGTTTCTCTGCAGTCTTATCCTGCGGGGAAGGGATGGGTTTCCTCCCTCTCCCTCGGTTGCGGAGCTTATCCGCTCTCCTTGGATTCTTTTCATGCAGCTTCGTTCAGGAGCTTCGTCATTCCAGCTCACTCCAAGGGAGAGAACCTCGAAACCCTGTCACTCGGCCTATGGCTAAAGGAGCGTGGGCGAGGTCTCTTCGTCGGCGGGGAGGCGGGTTTCTCCCCCTCCCTCATTGGCCGACGCTCGACTTCGGTCGAGGATTCCGCTTCGGCCACTGGCCTCACGGTATCCCTGTCAGGTCAGCCGGCCAAATTCCCCATCGACGTTGTAGAGTCTCTCGACCCGTCTTTCGGGGGGTCTGCTGAGGCCGTCTTCCTGCCGCCTTCAGTGAAAGCTGAGGCTCTGTCCTCCCCTTCGGGTCGACAGCCCTCGGTCCTTTCTTCCGAGCCGAGGGAGGAGCGGGTGCGCCCCGCTTCTTCCCAGGCCCGCCCTCTGTTCCCCCGAGGATTTGGGTCTCGGTCTCGGTCAACCTCTCGGTCTAGCCGCTCACGCCGATCTCGGCGTTCTCGGTCGGGGCACCGGGTTAAGTGGCTTGGCCGTTCTTCCTCGTCCCCCTCCTCGGATGAGGAGCGGTTTCGATGCCGTTGGCGTCGGTGTTACAAGGAACTTATGTGGCGACAGCAGTTGTCTGGGTTTCAATCGACCCCGATTCATTCTCCAGATAGCAAGCAGCCGCCGCTTGGTCGGCAGCCGTTCAAATCGGTCGAGGAGCCTTCTCCAGGGCCGGTTGCTTGTTTGACCCTCGCTGCCCCTCCGCCTTTGGCGGAGTGCAGGCCGGACCGTGGCCTGTCCTTCAGGTCACCTCGGTCCCCTCACTCCCGCCCGCCCGGTGGACCAAGAGTGCCTGGCCCGCGGCAGCTTTTGCAGACCCTCGAGCCTGGAGCAGGCTCTGCCATGTTTCCTAACAGGGAGGACCCGGGTCTTCCCAGGAACATCCAGTAGATGACAGCCCATCGTCTTTGAAGGGTCTACTTCAGCTCATTTCAAATTTACTGGAATGCAGCTCAAGCCCGTCTCAATTGGGCACCTTACCCCCTTATGGAGATTCTGGATCGAAGGGGTTCTTCCACGGAGGCCTTCCCAGTGGCTGAGGCTATTGTGGGCCCAGCCTTGGAGCACATTTCTCCCACACCCTTTTGGTCTCCCTGGACGAGGTTCTCCCTCATCTCCCAGGTGACCTGCGGACCCGCAGTTCGACAGGTGCGGGACCAGGGTAGGGGCGGTGGCGAGCAGCAGCTCCAGGCTCTGGATCTGGGCTCCTGTGCCAGATCGGTGGCGGCCGCGGTGGCCCATGCGCCACAGGGCGTGGCTGAGGTTATCCTCCTTCTCTTTGGAAACCCAGCACGGTTGGCGGACATCCCTTCTTGGGGACTGACCTTTCGGCCCTGGGTGGAGGGATACATCCATGGGACGAGAGTCCGATGCCACTCGGACTCTGTCAGTCTCGCCAGCGGGTCAATGGCAGCCGTCCAGCCTTCGTAAGCCCCTTGCCCCCCCTGGGCCCTGGGGCCCCCTGGCCCAGCATGAGGGCCAGCAGGCATGCGCTGGCGGCCTGTTGCCAGACCAGCGTCTTCCTCAAAAGAAGCGGGAGGCAGGAAACCGAGGGCTCTCGGCTCCTTCCCCTCTAAGCCTGCTCAGTGCGGGCCAGGGCATTGCCCGGCCCGTCATCCACCAGGGTTCCCCATGGGGACGGCTCCGCCTCGTTCTGGAGGTATTTAGGGTGGATCCTGTCGCACTTGTGAGCGGTTCCCCTTTGAGCCGTTGCCCCAAAGGGATCTTGAGATTCACTGCCCCTGTGTTGGTCGTCCGACATGCTTGGCTCTCTAGTTAGAGATGATCAGGAAGGCTGTGGACCCCCCCCCCCAATTCAACCTGGGTTCATGTCCAGGTATTCCTGGTCTCATACGGACGGGGGCTTGCGCCCATTCTCCTGCACGCCTGGATGGTCTCTCTTCTGCAGACATCCCATCCTCAGAACGTGGCGTGTAGCTGTTTTCCTGGTCTCCAGGATGTACCTACTCCTCGTTCCGTCCGTTTTTGGGGAGGCTCCACCCCTTCTTGCGGGGGGAGCTCCTTACGAGTTCCTAGCACTTCCTTGCTCAGCAGTCTCTGCGGCATTGAGGGTCTGGATGTCACCTCACCCGGAAGGCAGACTGGTCTCACATTTTCGGGAGCCAAGTGAGAACTCGTATCTTAGCGGTGAAGCTTCTTCGAGACTAAGCTCGACTTTGAGTCCGAGCTCAGCTCCGGGCGAACAGGGCCGAGGTTCTTCCTCCTTTGCCGGTCGGGTTGGCCGGGAAATTACGTCCTGCCTGGACCTCCTGCTCCTCCTGGGCCTCAGGGCGGCCTTCCCTTAGTGGGAGGGGCCAGCCAGAGGTCACAACGCTGCGTCCCTTGGACCAGTTCGTGACTTACAGCCCAGGAGTTAGGAGGACGCATCCCTTGGACCGTTCTAGCCGGCAGGAGAGCATCCCTGCTTGTTACGCCCTGAGTTGCGGTCTTCTCCGACCGATGCTGCTCGGATGGGTGGAGTGCCCTTCTTGGGGAATACAGAGTGCCGCCTCTGGTCCTCTTCTCTGAGTCCCGATGTCCTTCCTGCTCGCTGGAGACAGGCGGTCCGCTTAGCCAGCACCGCTCGCTCCGCTTGTCAGGGTCTCACGGTCTAAGTCCAAGTAGGACTATTCCAAGACCATGTGCTACCTACTCCGCCAGGTTCGGTCTATCCCTTGTCTCGATGCAAGGAGGTTCTCCGCATTGGGCTGTTGCGCAGTCAAGGCTTCCCAGCCATTTGATGGCAGGAGCCCGATTCCCTGGCTGCTGCCCTGAGCCGGGCATAGGCTGCGCCTCATGAGTGGTCTCCCCTGCCGGAGGTAGCACAGGATCTTCTCCCTCTTCCCTCCGTGGAGAATACCAGGCTGAGACTGTTTTTGGCCCGCCCCTCAGCAAGGCCTGCTGTAGGAGATGCCATCGGGGTCACAGACCCCGGCCCCTCCGTGCCTCTCCCCCATTTCCCTTGACCTACGGGCAAGGCGAGGCGGGACTTGGTGCAGGTGATGCTGGTAGCCCCAGACTGGATTGCCAGTTCTGGTATCCAGCTCTCCTCAGTCTCAGCCCCAGGCTCCTGAGACGGCCTCTAGTCCGCCGGTCCTGTCTTTCCTTTTCAGGGGAAGGTTATCCATCTGGACCTTCAATCCCTGCACCTGTAGGCCGTCCCCTGTGCAGCTGGGGGCCAGGCCTAGGGTCTTTCGGCAAGATCCTCGACCTTCGAGGCGTCCTGCTAAGAAGTCGGCCAAGATGCTTGTCCTTGGGAGAAGTTCTCCTTTTTTTCGATGATGGGATAGGGCCTTGCCCTTCCCCGTCCCTGGGCAAGCATTCAGGACCATTTGCTGTCCATCCTTAGACCAGGGCTTCGGTCGACGACCCTCTAGGTGCTTCTGCGGGTCACCACTGTCTTCCGGGCGCGGGCCGGGGGGTAGCTGGTGGTACGGAGAAGGTGGTCTGGCACTTCTAGGCCTCGATCACGCCTCCCCTTTTGGGGGAATATCCCTGTTTCTGTGGGATCCGTGCTGGTATGGGCTTAGCTCATGAGCAAGCCATCCGAACCTTTGCACAGGTGCGATTTCCCCCACCTGTTGTGGAAGAACACCTTCTTGGGGCCACTCCGCCATCCAGAAGGCAGGGAGAGTTCCAGGCGCTCCTTTAACCTCCCTATCCGGTCTTCCACAGGGACTAGGTTGTCCTGCGCCCCACCCGAAGTCCCTCCGGACGGTGGCGGAGTCTTTCCTTCGGGGGTATTGCCTCTGCCGGGGTTTATCCCCATTCACACCTTGGAGGCCGTATTCAGGTTCCGTGGGAACCATTTAACGCTCACCTCTTGGGAGCGTAAAGCTAAAGTTCGGGAGAGGTTCGCCAGCTGTTCATCATCTTCGCTGAAGCCGCATCTGGCAGATTGCAGCCCAGTGGAAGACAAGCAGGCAGGTCACCCCTGCAAGATCTCCACTTTAGGCGGGCGGGCATGGATCCTCCCAGAGGGATAAGCGCTCTTTTTAACCCATCCTTCCGCTGCATCGGTGGCTGCTTCCAAGGACTCTCCGGTCCAGGATATCCGCAGGGCTTCTGCCCAGAAGCAGGCTTTACCGTTCCCCTTCCACATTGACCTTGGGTCGCGCCGGGGTGCTGATCGGGGCCTTGGTTCTCCAGTCTTTTTTACCTAAGTAGGGGTGTGCGCCTTGCCTCCCTCCTCCTGGAGAACTGCTAGAGTCTGCCAATAAGTGTGGATGAACAACATATCCATGTCCCTAGAAATACGGTTACTCACCTGTGGGAGTTCTAGGAATGGTATATGTTGTTCATCTGCTTCCTAAACCTCCCTGGCCTGGTCGACGCTCAACCGGCCTCCAGCGGGCTAGATCTGGCGTCATGGGGCGGAGCCGAGAGTTTTACCACCCGGGTGGGTGGGAGGAGCCAGTTTGAAGACCTTCCAGCAAGATTTAAAGCGGCAAGGGACCTGCCAATAAGTGTGGATGAACAACATATACCATTCCTAGAACTCCTGTTACAGGTGAGTAACCTGTATTTATATACATGGGTGACAATTTACATACAGAGGAAAACATATTGTACCTTCATATGCAAGTGCCAACAGCAGTTTAGGCAGTGCAGGGTGCAAGGTAATAACACTGAAGAAATTTGGTTGCCGAGTCATGCATGTTTACAGAGTCTACTGCTTAAGATAAAGAAAACTTTTCAGAGGAAAAGGTAAAAAAGTAATAGTAAAAAAAAAAAAGTAGACTTATAAGATGGATATTACGGGGGGAGGGGGAGGAAAAGAGTGAAGGCTAGAGGAGGTGGAAAAGATGGAGAGGAGGCAGGTGCAGGGGGTTGTGGAAAGAAGTTTAAATTGGTGTTTGAAAGTGGGGAGGGATGGGGAGTCATGGATGGAGGAGGGCAGTTGATTCCAGAGGTGAGTTAGGTGGTAAGAGAAACCGTATGAAGATCACCAGTGGGGAATGGCAAAGGAGTGGGGATGCCAGATCTAAGAGGAGTAGGAGGGGTTGGCAACAGTAGAGAGGAGAGGTACTGAGGGAGCAGGTTGAGCCAGAACTTTGCAGTAGTTACTAGTGAGTGAATGTATCGTCTGTGGGAGTGGGAGAGAAATTTAGTGAGGAGAAAAGTGTGCAGTTGTGAGCACGTAAGGGGGGGAGTTAGTGGCCCATCTGCAAAAAGAGTTGAGTAAGGTGTCGAGCTTGGGGAGAAAGGAGGCAGAGGCATAGATAATGTCTCCATAGTCGAAAATTGGGAGGATAGTCTTGTGGACTAAGCCAAGGCGAATTTCTAGGGGGTGGCATGTTTGTTTTGAAAGAGCATGCCTAGTTTGGGGCACAGTTTCTAACAAACTGAGTCAATATGGACAGTGAAGTTAAAGTGTTGGCCTAACCAGAGGCCAGGGTATTTGTAAGATGTGATGGCATAGAGTGTGGAGCCATCCATAGTGGTAAAATGGGGAGGGGGGGGTCCAGTTTTTGGTAGGAGCAGAAGATCATAGAGTTTGGGAGGGTTTTTTTCATTCACTTTAGGTTGTTGTCTTGGAACCATGATTGCACATGGTTGAAATCAGACTGGAGTGGTAGCTGGACTAAGTCAGTGGTGGGGCCAGAAATGTAGAGGATGGTGTCATCCACATAGAGGTGTATGTTAGATTGTAAGCAAACCAAACTGGGCAGGTCATTTATAAATAATGAAAACAGGATGGGGCTGAGGGTGGAGCCCTGAGGAACTCCTGATCGGATGGTGAGGGAGAGAGATGAAGTTTCCTACTAAGACAGACTGATGCCGGTCACAGAGGTAAGATTTGAACCAGTGGACAGAGGAGGATGCGAGGCCCGCACAGTGCAGTTTCTGGAGCAGTAGTGGGTGGGAGACAGAATTGAAGGCCTTGGCGAGGTCAATAAATATTGCTGCTGTGAGGTGGCCTTTATCCATACCAGTTAGGACTGAGTCTGTAACGCAGAGTAAGGAGAAGGTAGTGGAATGTTTTTTCTGGAAACATGATTGATAGTCTGAGAAAGTTTGTTGATGAGAGAAAAGCTGCCAGTCTGGAGAGAACTAGGGATCTCTGAAGTTTAGCTGGGGAGGGGAGCAGGGAAATGGGGAGGTAGTTACCTGGGGCTGAGAGGTCACCTCCTTTGGGTAATGGAATTACTTTGGCCAGTTTTCATTGTTTTAGGACTGTTTTTTGGAGAGAGGGATGGAGCTGGGGAGAGAGCTATGGACATACATGGCGACACCACCCTCTGCTTTCCACGGTCCTGATGGTAAAGTGTGAAGTCCAGTAGAGTGAGCTGAGTTTCAGGGGTGCAGGAGGAGAGCCAAGACTCCGAGACACAGAGACATCTAAGCCAGACTTTTTAGGGCATTCATTTTGGCTAGGGGACTCTGGGTGTTAACATGAAAAATAAGACGACCCTTTTGGGAGGGGGCTGGGTTAAGGAGAGGATGGGCCGGGATGAAGTTTGACATTGCTTGAGATCAACAGGAGAAGGAGAAGAGTGCAAGAGACGCTTCCTGGATGAGAACAATAAGGGGCTGTGGGGGATGATGAAGGGAGAGAAGAAGGGATATATGTTTTGTTAGGAGGGGTTGGAGAAGGCCCGGGTGGATGGTTGGTGTGGCTGGTGTAAGGTGAGCACGAGGAAAGGGGGGGTGGGGGATAGGTACCAGAGGAGGATTGACTAATGGGGTGGGGGGAGACAAGAAGGAGGAGCAAAAGACAGGTGAGGGAAGGATCCATTTAGAAATGAGACCTATTTTAGTTTCGCAACCAGTTGCGGATGCACTGGTTATTCTTGCAGAGAATGACAAAGCTGTCAAGAAGTAACAGCATGCCCTATCAACAAGTACTCTCACAAGATACAGTAGATACTATGGGAAAGTGGGCTTACGCATCTGCTACACTGCACATGAGTATACCAGCTATCAAGGACACTTTTTCCAATATGAGTATGTCTTCTGGTCTTCCCTTAAGTCTGTTGTAGAGAATCTACCGGAGTCTGTCTCCAAGCCTATGATTCTTCAGTCTGTCACCCTTGGAATTGTATCTAATAATCATCAGCTGAAAGCAGCCATGGATGCATGCAATACTGCATCCAGAGGTGCTGGAATTTGTGTTAGAAGACATTCCTGGCTCCAGACATCTGGTTTTTCCTCAGATGCCCAACAGCAGCTTATGAATGTCTCCTTTGACAGTGCCTGTTTCTTCAGCCAACAGGTGGAACAAGCCCTGGAGGCCTCTCAGAAAACCAGGACTTGCCATCAAGACAGCCAGACCGGCTCCTCCAGTCCCTCGGAGAAGTAGGAACCATCAGTTCTTTTGCAACAAGCACCCCTTTCGAGGAAGAGGCAGAGGAGCTCTAAACAAATGCCAGTCTCCTTAGCCACAAAAGAAAGTGCAGCAGAAAGCATAAAGTGCCTCTCTCCGAGAATCTGGCCCCAGCTCCTCAACTGCCCAAGGTGGACCTCTCCTTGGCAGTGGGAGGACATCTGACTTAATTCTACAGCCAGTGGAAATCTATCACCACAGACAAGTGGGCCCTCAGAATAGTTCGGGAGGGGTACTCTGTAAACTTTACGGGCCCCTTAGACCTTCTGCCAAGCAGCAACACGTCAGCCGCTCAGTCAGACCTTTTCACCTCAGAGATAACGGGCCTTCTCAAAAACAGGGCAGTGGAAGTAGTTCCTTGGGCAGAGCAAAACACACGCTTCTACTCCCAGTACTTTCTGGTTCGGAAAAAATCATGTGGATGCATTCCATTTTCGATCTGAAAAAAATGAACAAGTTCTTCTACTGCAAGAAAATCAAGATGGGGAACACTGGGGTCACTTCTGCCACTTCTCAAACAACACGACTGGCTGGCATCCCTGGACATGCAGGATGTCTACCAGCATATCCCGGTACACCCAAACCACTACAAGTTCCTGCGCTTTGTGGCCTCGAGTCAACACTTGTCCTGCCCCTTGGGCTGTCCTTTGTGCCTCGAGTCTTTACAAAGTGCTTTTCAGATCTTATCTGTGTCAGTCTTCACCATTCATCACTCTTGGGTTACTGGCCGGAGGTCAGGACCCCACGTCTCCCCTTCTTTTAAAAGGTAGGCAGAACCAACGCACCATCGGCGCCGCCCTCGAGGGCCGATGCATGCGTGCGCACTCACGGGTTGGCCGTTAGGTTGTGTCGACTCCGCCTGCCTGCCAGTTCTTAGTCTCCCGCCGTAGAGGTCACCTCGTGTGGTGCTGCTGGGCAGAGGCCTAGTTCATCAAGAAAGCCTTCAACGCCATTTCCAATTTCCCTTTCGGTCCGAAGTCCGTCGGTTCCTGACGGTTCTGCTTTGCCATACTCAACATCACCCGGTAAGATTTTTGCATTATTTTTATTTCTGTGACGTCGAGTCTGTTTTTTTTGTTTGGTTTTTGTGCCCCCCTAGGTCATGTGTCGGTCAGAGGGCAAGAAATCTTCTAAGACGGGTCGCCTCCCGTGCGACTGAAAGTATTCCGTCACCGACCAGCATGACCGGTGTCTTGCGTGTCTTGGCCCGCTTCACGACATGGATTCGTGCAATGCCTGTTTCTCCATGGACCACCGTGTCACCCGAACAATCTTGGCGTGGAAAGTGAGGAGAGCTCCGCCCGACTTTACGAAGTCCGGTAGCGCCTCATTATGCCAAACCACGCGCTCTTCGGTCTTTCCTCCAGGTCCCCTCCTGTTCTGCTCGCGGACAGAGGAGGAGGAGGAACCTTAGCTTCTAGTAGCCTAGCCATTCACGAGTCTTCTTCCATGGCTGGGGGAGCCGTCCGCCCCTCCCAGGGTGGGTGGGAGGTGCTGCCACGGCAATCATCCCTTCGGGGCGAAGGCTCCCCCGTGTTGGACCCACGGTTCAGAAGGCCCGGGTTGGTGCAGTCCTCGATGCCGTCGGTTGGCGCCGTTGCAGGCCTCGGCACCGTTTGCAGCGCCGTGGGCCCCAATGGAGTCATCTGTGCCGACTTGTTGCGTGGCACCCTTGCTTCTGTCGGAACCGTTCGTGGTGCCGACACTGCTATCAGCTCTGTAGGAGCTGCTACGGCACCATCTTTGTCTGTGTTTTGCCTCGGCGCTGATGTTGAGCACGGCGCTGTGGGGCCATTTGATCCTGCCGTCAGCGCCACCTCTGCCCTCTGTGCCGTTCGTGGCGCCGTTGAGCCGTCATCGGCGCTGTTTCTGCCCTCAGCACCATTCACGGTGCCGTGAAGCGGGGTGGCACCGATGGAGCCGCCGGGACCGCCGTTTTCGTTCTCAGTGCTGTGGCTGGCCCCGACTCTGGAGCCCCTGTTCGGGCTGGAGCCATGCCCTCTGTGGATTCCGCTCGCGGTGCTGGGGGAGGGGGGGCACTGGTACCGGCTTGGACACGGCTATGGTTCCTGTGCCCTTTGACAAAGATGGCATTCGGCACCCTCCTACGATTTGGCACAGGGCCTCGGCCGCTACCTCCTCGGAGGCAGAGTTTGAGCTGTGAGTCAGACGGACAGTCTGACCCTTTGGGGTTGGCTGTTGAGGTGGGCAGCCCAGTAGTCTCTTCGACAAGCCGGAGTCAGCCCCCTTCTGAGGTGGGGTCGGTGGCTACCGAGACTGGGGTCAGGGGTGCTGACCAGCAGGTAGTGGTGCAAGCCACCATAGCTCTGCAACCTGGTCTTGGGTTCACTGAGGCCTCAGTAGTGGTACCCTCACCTATGGTGTGCCTAGATCGCCCGACTTTGGGGCCGATCACAGCACCTACGGGAGGGGAGAGTACTGTTTCCTGGGTAACTCCTTCGGGTGCTGCTCAGAGATGTCAGCTACCTAGGCTGATCTTCTCCAGGAGGAGGGCTCTTTCGGACTCCGAGGGGCATGGGTTCGGCGCGGCAGCCTTTTTCAGGGGTCCACCTGGGCTCCGGGAGAAGCCGCAGTGCGGATCTCCGCTCTTCCTCCTTGGTCTCTTTGAGAGAGCCCCATTCTTTTGAGGTAGAGGACCATCCTCCTGGACTTATACGGCCCCGGTCGCCTCACAGGGGGGATTCTTCCAGGTGCAGCCAAGGCAGTACCGAAATGGTTGTTCAGTTGTCGGCTGTGGGGTCTTCCGGGGCACCTTCTTCCATGGGTGCTCACGGTTCGCCCCTTAGCCCAGGCGGAGGTCAGCCAACATGTCCCCATTCCTGTGCCACATTCTCCTGCGCTCCCAGGCATCCTTGGTCCTAGCGGGCCTCTCTCCTGGGAGCAGTTCAGAGTGGTGGCTGCTCGGTTCCCTGCTTACATTAGGGCGATGGACAGCCAGGTTTTTAAACCTCCCCCTGTGCAGCCACCCCACTGAACAGCCGGTGCCCTCCAGCTCCTCATCCCCCTCTTCTGGGGGAGAGGTACCTTCTGTCCACATCTCTCCAGCTGCTGATCTCACTGAGCATCAGCGCTTCCTCTTGAGGATGTTGGAGGACTTACACCTCACTCCTGAGCACTCTGCGCATGCCTTTCTAGGTGATTTTGGCGAGGCCACCCTTGTGGTGTTGCCCCTGGCCTGCTCCTTTTCAGGAGGCGTCGTTGCATTCCTGATGGAGGCCCTTCTCCAGAGTTCCCGCCCCAAGGGATCTCAGCCAGAGGTATTGTGCACCCCCGGAGTCTCCAGGTTCCATGTCTCATCTGCAGTCTGGATTGACTCAGTTGGATACTACTGATAGGCTTTGTGCCCTTCACCATGACCAGCCCCCAGATCAAGACTCCTTGGATTTTGACTTCTGGGGTAGGAGGACTTTCTATTCGGCACGGTGATTGCTTTCCATTTCTGCACATCAGGCCCACTATGCAGCCTACGACAGGTTCTTGTGGTCCAGGCTAGGTCAGCTCCTAGCCTCATTACCTGATACGGAGCAAACCAGACAAGCCATTGCACTCTCTGCGCATGGCCTGAAGCTAGCAAGGCACCAAGCGAGGGCATCCTATGATGCCAACGAGGTAGCTACCAGGGTCGTAGGGACAGCGATCTGCACTAGGTGGATGGCATGGCTGCGTCTTTCCCGGTTGTTACCCTTGGCCTGGCGTAGGGTGATTAACTCCGCTCACCAGAGAAACCTATCTCTTCTCCGGTAGAAAGGGCCCGGCGCTCGGGGCAGCCGCTTCCCCTCCGGGAGACCGTCTCCTCTCCCACTCTCGGGCCTCTCCAGGCCCTGAGAGTTCTCTCTCTTAAGTGTGTCACCCACTGGTGCTAAGGGACTTTGTCCCTTGGTGTAAAGAAACCCCTTGGGGCTCAGTACTCGCCCAACAGTGATAAATGGTGAAGACTGACACAGATAAGATATGAAAATTACGTACCTACCGTAATTATGATCTTTCTGTGTATCTTCACCATTCATCATGATCCCACCCTCCATGCCCCTGGGGCTTCAGTTTCTGGGTCCCCCTCCCTCTCTGTGCCCATCCTCCCCCCTCTCCTTCTTAGGAGTGGGGTAAAACAGCGGCACACAGGGGTATGATGTTCCAGGGGGAGTGGACAGCGGGGGGGGGGGGCACTCCTTCTCCAGTGCTTTAGCTCCACCCCTGTGGAGTGGGAGTTGCCCTCCTTTCTCTCCTCCTCCTCCCCCCTGTTTCCGTCCAACCTTTTTCTCCTTGCTTTAAAAAAAGAAAAAGTATTCCCCTTTTTTTTTCACCAGTAATCTTCCTTGAGAGGGTGTTTATTGCTTGTACCCTGTCCTTCTTCCAGAATAGCCGACTCTGCTTATGTGGAGGGTTTGTCAGCTATTCTGTGCCTTGAATTCTGGCAGAAAGCCTTTGGCTACTCCTGGCAGTTCCTGTATAATCTGGAGATGGACCAAGGTCTGGGATGTACTGACCTCTCCCCTCTCTTCCTAAATTCTTCACCCTCCCTACCTCCCTCTTCCTTTCCAGAGATTGGGGCTCCTCCCAATCCCTTTAGTTTCCGACTCTCTCCCTTTCTGTCCTCTCAGTCGTTATTTCTCCTTTTGGTTCATATATCTTTTACTTTTTCTGTCCCTTGGACTTCCTTGTCCCACCCTCCACTCCCTCCCTTCCTCTTACCTCTCCGGCGACTCAGAACTGGCAGGCAGGCGGAGTCGACTCAACCTAACAGCCAACCCACGAGCACCATGCAGTGCGTCGGCCTCGAGGGCTGCGCCGATGGTACATCGGCTCTGCCTACCGTTGGAAAAAAAAAAAAAAAAAACTCCCGCAGGGTCCTGACCACCGACCAGTAACCCAACAGTGATGAATGGTGAATATACACAGAAAGATCATAATTACGGTAGGTACGTAATTTTCATTTCTCGCAGCGCACCTTGGAAAGTTCACCATTAAAGTCTTTCCCTCTAGAGAAGGCAGTGGCCACAGCATCTCCATTCCTGACTTCCATGGGGGTTCTGCTAAATCTAGAAAAGTTGCAGCTTCAACCTTCAAAGCAGTTCCTTTTCATAGGGGCCCTCTTAGACACCACAAAAGCAGGGGCCCTTCTCCCAGAGGACAGGAAGAATGACATCCTTCAGATGGCACATTTCGTCATGGAAAACAACCCTGTCCAGGCTCGCTCCAGGCAACGGGTGATCTTATTTCGAAGAAGGCTTTTGCAGCAGGCCACACCGGTAGGACTAAACAGTCAGGCACCAGGACCATATGGAAAACTTCTAGCTAGCAGTCTACCATGGGGGACTGCCCATCGCCGTCACCTCTGACGTCAGTCTATCCTATAAAGGCAGGTGGTCCCCCACACCTACCTCCGTTCTTTTACCACTGTCGACCTGCGCAGATCAGACCTTAGTGGATGTCGCAGCTACAGTCGACCGCAATTACTAGAGACCTGTGTTTTTCTTCAATAAGAAATAACAAGAAATTCACATTATAAAAAGAAATAACAAGAAATAAAAAAAAAAAATCAGCATACAAAAAGAATACAACGAAAACAAACACATGAATAAAGTAAAAAAATTGCTTTGGGGGGTTGAAAACTAAAATGCTTGCAACAGTTGTTTAGGCTCCATTGTTACCACAGAGACAGTTCATAAGGAGGCGACAGCGGAACTGTTTCATTCACAAAACCTTTCAAGATCATAGCAAAATGATGCTTAATACAATGTAGTATACAAGGAATATGATATCTTCCCTTGTCAGTCTTCAACATTCATTGCTGCTGGGTGTAAGCCAGAGGCACACACCTGTATGGGAGTTGTTGTTTTTTTGGGGGGTCGGTGCTGACATCTCTGTCCGTGAAACTAATGCATTGCGTGGCACACAAGGGTTGGCCATTAGGCGCCGTAGACTGCTCTTCCACCCAAGTTCTGTTTCTCCCGCCATCGAGGTCGCACCCACTGCACAAGTTGCCAAAAGTTTGTCTGCGTCACTAGGCCTTCACTGTTAAATGCTGTTTTTCTGCCTCTCCATCTCCATCCTGGTTCTGAATTCACCCGACGCCATTTGAATCTAGTAAGCCCGTTACTTTTATTTCTACCGATGGTGCCGGGTACTTTTCCTGTAAAGTTTTGTTGAATTTCTTTTGCGTCATGTCTGGTTCAGGGGCTAAGATAAAATCCAAAGCAGGCCATGCCCCCGTGGCCGGCATGTTTCCATTATGCACCGACACATTGTTTGTTTGCGTTGCCTGGGTCCCAACCACAGTATGGACAACTGCAACACCTGTTTCTCCATGGACCATTGCGTTCTTGAGATCTATGCATTTAAGGTCGGCAGGGCCCTGACGACTTTCAGAGGATGGTGTTTTTCTAGGGATGCCATGGCAAGATCTTTTGACCCTGCCTCCAGGTCCCCTCCCGGGTCTGTATGGCCCGGTGAGAAGGAGACCTCCTCTGATTCCAGCCTTGCCATCGAGGTTTCTTTTGCGGTGCCAGAAGATCATCTTGGTTCCTTGCGGAGCCGGGTTGAGGGCACTGTCACAGCAGTGACCTCCTTGGAGGTGCAGGCTCCCCCAGTGTTGCGGCCCACGGCGGGTCTGCACTGTGGGACCCCTCAGCGCTACTTGATCCCGGCGCCACTGTGGTGATCGAGGCGAGCCATTTGCAGCACCATTTGTAGAAGAGCTCCTGGGGTTGCTAGTCTGACTGTTTGTGTGGTCTCTTCTTCAGAGGCAGATGACTCGCTGACCAATCCGGACTGGCACCCCGACTCCTCGGAATCGGGGAGTCCTCTTGAACGCGGCACCAGGCACCCTTGTGTTCGTCTCCTGGATTTCCCGGAGCCTGTGGTCCCCCACGCCAACTCCGGTGTTTGGGGACACTGCGGTGGATAACAGTCTTGGAGGGCCTGGTGTGGTGGTCTCGACCGCGAGGTAGGGGCAGCGGCAATCTCTGGTGCTGCTGTGGCCCCCTTAGTGGGGACGGGGACCTCCTCTTCTGTGGCCTCCCTCGGGGATTGGGGGACCCCTTGACACTGGGTTTGAGGAAGAGGGCAGCCTCGGAGTCTGAAGTTTTAAGAGGCTGGGGTGAGGTGGTAAGGTCTTCTTTCACTACCCTGCGGGGAGTGGGGAGGAGCCGCAGTGCTGAGCCCCACTTCTCCTCCTCTGAGACTTCAGAGGTGCCCTTAGTGGGCAGCGCTGGGGGTTGCCCTTCTGGAACCATGCTGCCTCAGTCGCATCACTGGGGAGATTCTCCCTCAGGGCTCAGCCGGTTTTGTTTTTACATTTGCAGCATCCGCTGACTGGTTCGACTCCTGGATCCACCCCGCATGGGAGGATCTTCTGCGGGGTTTCAGAGCCCTGGCAGAGGCAGGGCATTTTCAGTGAGGTGCCCTTCCCTCTCCCTCTGCAGACACCTCCCCCTCTCCCAGGCCATGTGGGCCTTATGGAACCTTTAACCTGGGAGACGTTCAGGGCCACTGTGGCGGCCTTCCCTAGGTGTGTTAGAGCCATAGACGAGCAGGTCTTTCGCCTGTCTCCCCCGCCGCAGGAGGATTCTGACCATTCGAGCTCTTCAACTTCCTCATCTAGAGGAACATTCCATCCACCTTTTCTCCAGTGCTGATTTCACCGAATGTCAGCAATTCCTTTCGAGGTTAGTTCAGGAGCTCCATATCTCCCATGTGGTTAGACACAATACCAAGCAGGAGACGCGCTCTTTTCTGAGCGAGTTCAGCGCCAACCACCTAGTGGTGTCTTCCTGGCCTGTTCCCTTCCCGGAAGCGTATATCCACACCTGGCAGTCTCCACCCGCCTCATCCCCAGCCCCAGCAGACTTCAGGAGGTGGTATTGTGCTCCCCAGGAGTCTCTTAGTTCTCTGCCTCACCCACCTTCGGGGCTGATGGCTTTAGACCCTCCTTCCGGGCTCCATCGCCTGGCACATGACTGACCACTGGATGCAGATTCCACGGAGTTCGACCAGTGGGGAAGAAGAGATCTTACTTCGAGAGGGCTCTTGCAATAGGTAATTACATATAGGACTGACGCCGGCAGGACCCCACGGAAAAATTTCTAGCTAGCAGTCCCTGGCAGGGACCGCCCCCGATCAGGTGACCCGCGTCAGGCGGCGTCGGTATAAAGGGGCGGTCCCGGATGCCCGCCTTCCAGTTCTTTCCCGCCGTTAGCTCGTGTAGCACCTCGCGGAAAAGTTTGTGCTTCGTTAGCCCTACCTTCGTCATTTTTTTACCGAAAAATCTTTATTTTTTTCAACTAACGTCAGTACTAGCGTCGGTGTATGTCGTCCCCTACACCCTCCGAGCACAAGAATAAGTGCGATTTCTAGGGACATGGATATGTTGTTCATCCACACTCATTGGCAGTATCCTTGCCGCTTTAAATCTTGCCGGAAGGTCTTCAAGCTTGCTCCTCCCACCCACCCGGGTGGTATAACTCTCGGCTCCGCCCCATGACGTCAGATCTTCCTTACCGCTTGGAAGCTCAGGTTCCCTCCTTAACGCTCTGCGTTTGCGACTGGTTCCTATTTCTCCGTTTGCGGATTAAAAATAAAAATTTGCAAAGACTTCAGTCTTCGATCCCTCGCGGCTCACGATGGACAAATCGACTCCGGATTTGGAGATGCCCATGCGGGCAGAAGATGTCTCGGACGGATCCACTCCACGTGTGTCTACTGCCTAGGCCTTGAAGCACGACCGCGGGCTTGAGACCTGTGCTCATCTTTCTCGGCCTCGTCCTCGAGAACCGTGCTGCGATTGCAACTGGGCCGTCCGAAGCGTTTCCCTCCGGTGAAGTCCAAGGAGGCCGGTTGGCGGTGTCCAGCGGCGAGCTTTCGGCGGATCAGCTCGGCGGATGGTATCCTCCTCGAAGAGGCGGCTGGCGACGTATCTTCCTCGGCCGCGCATTTATCCCGCTCTCTGGGTTCTTCCTACACGGCTTCTTTTAAGGAGCTTTGTCTGTCCCTCTCCACTAAAGGAGAAGGGCCTCGTCTGCTGGACCTTATTCTCGGTCAAAAAGAGGACAAGGTGAAATCCCTCCGTCGGCGCTCTTGGGGCGGGAAAGGTCCCTCTCCCGGGCCGTCGTCCGTCGGCTTGATCGACGCTCGGCTTGACCACTGGCCTCACGGTGTCCCGTCAGGTCAGTTGGCCGAGACTCCCACTGATGAAGTCGAGATTTTCTCGACCCATTGAGCGGGCTGTCGCCTTTAGCAGCGAGATTCCCTCTCCCGGTTCCCCGGGAGAGTTGAGGATCCCGTGGGCTCGTCTGTGCCTCCGGTTCCGAGCCCTCGGATGGACCTTCGAGCGAAGGAGTGCGGTTCGCCGACACCTCCCGCACCGACCCGGAAATTCCGGGACTCTCGGTCTCGGTCTCCGGACCTCTTCCAGCGGTCCAGCCGTTCCCACCGTCATGAGCGGTCTCGGTCTCGGCACCCGTGATAGCGGCGTCGCCGCTCGTCCTCGTCCTCCTCCTCGGATGAGGGAGAGCCGGCGTAAATCGTCGGCAGTACGAGGACCTTATGTTATAACAGCTCCTCCTGGCGGGAATAAGCCGACTCCAGCGCCTTCCCGGCCATTAAGTAACTGTCACGGGCAGCCGACACAACCCCTCGACTTGTCCGAGGGCCTATACCAGGCGGTTGTTCGGCCAAAACCAGCTGCTCCACCGATTCCGGTGGAACCTCCGCCTCCACAGCCACCAATTGGGGCTCCGACCAAGGATTCTCGATGCGACTAAGGGTTTACCCCATCGGCTGTCAGTTACCCTCACTCCCGACCGACCTCGGCAGGTGAAGGGTGGCTCAGGCCAGAGGCAGCTCTTGAGGACTCTTCGAGTCGAAGATGATTCCTCCTTCTTCTCCAAGCGACTGGACTTGGAGTCTTCAGGAGGTCAGTCAATGGACGATAGCCGTCGTCCTTCCTAGGACTGCTTCAGCTCATCTCGGAGTCTACGGGATGGAGCTCGAACCCGTTCAAAGCGGGCCAGGTATCCCCTCACGGAATTCTGGACGAGGGATTCTCCGACGGAGGCCTTTCCGGTGGCGAGGCCATAGTGGGTCCGGCACTGGAACTTTGGCAGCGCCCTGCTTCCTGCCCTGCGCCTTGGCCAGGATGGCCAGGAAGTATCGCGGTCCCTACGGTTCCTTGTCCGGTTTTGGAACACCCTCTGCTGAGGGTTGGTTACCGACAAGCGTTTTCCGGTAGCGCCCGGCAACGCCAGGGATGAACAAACCTCCTGACAAGGAGTCAAGAAATTGGACTACGTCGGGCGAAAAGTCTACTGCGTCGTCTCTCGGCCTTCATCAGGCCAGTTCGGCCGTCCTCATGGCATCATTTTCTCATGCCCTGTTGGGCTCCTGGATGAGGTCATCCCTCATCTTCGCCCGATCTGCAGACTACGGTTAAGCAGAGTGCGGGACCAGGGCAGGGCAGTGGCCAAACAGCAGCTCCAGACTGCTTTGGATATAGGGGACTCATGTGCCAGATCGGTGGCGGCGCGAGTGGCTATCGGTCGGCGGGCTTGGCTGAGGATATCCACCTTTACCCGGATACCCAGCACAAGTTGGCGGATGTTCCCTTTTGAGGACTGACCTCTTGACCCTGGGGTGGAAGGTCACCTGCAGAGGATCGAGAAGTCAATGCCACCTTGGACTCGGTCTCTTCCGCTCAGAAGGACAAGGCAAACCACAGCCTAAGCCCTTTCGTCCTTCTGTGCCCCAGCTGCGCCCGGCCCAGCAACGTCAGGGCCAGCAGGCTCGGCCTTAGCATCCCAAACCGCCACGGCTTCCTCTAACAGGAGGCAGGGAGGAAAGGGCCCAGGAGGTCCCTCGGCGGTCCTCCTCCAAGCCTGCCCAGTGGCCAGGCTGAGGTCGCCCCATCCCGTCACCTTACCCCTAGGTCCCCGTGGGGGGACTCCAGCACTTCCGTTCCACCTGGTCCGCTGTTACCACGGACAGGTGGGTCCCTGAAGGTGGTGGGAAGAGGCCTGCCTCTGGAATTGAGCAGGCACCCCTTCAGAGCCGTCGCCCCTCGAGAGCCGGGATCCCCAGCCTCACTGGCGGCTCGTCGAGCCGACATCACTCTCCTCCTCCAGAAGGAGGTGGTAAGAGGTGGTGGACCCTCCTTCCAGACCCAGGGTTTGTGTCCAGGTACTTCCTGGTTCGAAGCAGACGGGGGCTGGCGCCCCATTCTCGACCTACCACGACCTAAAAAGTTCCTAGGTCCACGAACCTTCAGGATGGTCACTCTGGCTCAGATAATACCATCCTTGGAGCAGCGGCGTGTGGTTCTGCTCTCTGGACTTGCAGGGCCAGCGTTTTTCCGTCCCTATCCGTCCGTCTCACCAGAGATTCCTTCGCTTCCGGCGGAAGGATCTCTCTTGATTCAAGCCATGCCCTTGGCTTGTCTCCAGCTCCAGGTCTTCACCAAATGCATGGCAGTGGTGACAGCATTCCCTCACGGCGCCGGGGGTCGGTGTACCCTTACCTGGGCGACTGGCTGATAGCAGCTCCCTCCAGGAAGGAGGCGGAGTGGTCCAGAGATCTGGCCCTCAGGTCTGCTCTCAACTGGGCCTCCTTATCAAGGGGCCAAGTCGGGACTTTCGAGCAGAAGCAGGTGATTTTATTCATCGGCGCCAGCTCGACTCTCTTGAGCCAGGCGCGGCTCAGCGGACAGGGCCGGGTTCTTTCCTCCTTTGCCCGATCATTTCTGGTTGGGCAATTCGCCCTGCCGGGACTTCCTCGCCTCCTGGGTCTCATGGCGGCCTGTACCAGCGTGGTCCGTTGGGCCGCTGGAACATCGCGTCCCCTTCAGTGGGACTGGCCAGCCAGTGGTCTGGCAGCTGCGATCCCTTGGACCAGCTTGTGTCGGTGACACAGGGGATGTGGGCAGCTCTCCAGTGGTGGACCGTTCCAGATCATTTGCAGGAGGGCATCCCGTTCGTCCGCCCGAGCCGCGGTCTCTCTGTCGACCGATGCCTCTCTGATGGGTTGGGGTGCCCATCTGGGGGACACCGGACTCATGGCCTCTGGTCCCCAGCAGGAGTCCCGATGCCACCATCAACCTGCTGGAGCTCAGGCGGTCCGCCTGGCTCTCACCGCCTTTGCTCCGTTCCTCCGGGGTCAAGTGGTCCGAGTCAGGCGGACAATACCACGACCATGTACTATCTAAACGCCAGGGCGGGCCAGCTCCATGCTTCTATGCAAAGGAAGCTCTCCGCGTTTGGTCACTCGTGCAGCCTGGAGGCGGATCTCCTAGCCATTCACGTGGCAGGGCCTCCAACACCAGCCGATGCCCTGAGCCGGATGGGGGCTGCATCCCACCAGTGGTCTCTCCTGCGGAGGTAGTACAGCATCTGTTCTCCTTTGGGGCACACCTCAGGTGGACCTGTTTGCCTCCATGGAGAGCAGCGAAGCTGAGTCTGTTTCATGCCCGCCCCCTCAGCAGGCTGCTGCAGGGGATGCCTTCTCGAGGCTAATGGACCCGGGCCTCTTTTCGCCTTCCCCCATTTCCCTTGATCCACAGGTGCTTCTCCAAGGCGAGGAGGGACAAAGGCGCAGGTGATTCTGATAGCCCCAGACTGGCCTGTGATTCTGGTACCAGATCTCCTCCAGTCTCAGCTCCAGGACTCATGGCAGCTTCCAGCTCGCCGGACCTGCTCTCAGTCAATCAGGGAAGGTGTTCCATCCGGACCTTCAATCCCTGCACCTGTGACCTGGTTCCTGGCGGCTAGAGTTCCAGGCTTTGGGTCTTTCCGGCGAGGTCCTCAATGTAGTTGAGGCGTCCCGTAAGTCGACCAGAAAATGCTATGCCTTCAAATGGAAAAGGTTTTCCATTTGGTGTCAGAACAAGGCTTGGACCCTTCCTCCTGTTCCTTGGCAAGCATCTTGGACTATTATGGTCCCTTTCTGAGTCAAGGGCTTAGGTCGACCACAAGGGTGCACCTGGCAGCCATCTCTGCTTGCAGGGCGGGCAGGAAGCAGTGATGGCGAGGAGAAGGTGGTCGGCGCTTTTTCAAGGGCCTTGATCACATTTCCCCTCAGTCACGGGAACCCACCTCCGGGGATCTACTGCTGGTACTGGCAAAGCTCATGGGCAAGCCATTGAACCTATGCACAGGTGTGCTCTCTCTCACCTGTCGTGGAAGACCGCCTTCTTGGTGGCTATCCGTCAGCCAGAAGGATGGGAGAGCTCCAGGCACTTTCATCAGTCTCCTTACCTGGTCTTCCACAGGACAAGGTTGTCCTCCCACCCGAAATTCCTTCGAAGGTGGTGTCAGTTTCACCTTAACCAGGTGTTGACTCTGCGGTGTTCTACCCCAATCACACCTCGGAGGCCGAATATAGGCTCCATACTCTGGACCCTAGAAGGCGCTCGCTTATTATAAGGGCCTTACGGCTGATGAAATCGGAGAGGTTAGCCAGCTGTTTGTCACCTACGCTGAAGCCGCATCTGGCAGACCTGCAGCCAAGCGGACGATAAGCAGGTGGGTAACCTCCTGCATAGATCTCTGCTATAAGTTGGCGTGGAGCCTCCCAGAGGGATAGAGCTCATTCACCCGCCATACTGCTCTGGTGGCTGCTTCCAGGGACGTCCTATCCAGGAAATCTGCAGGGCTGCTACTGCAAGTCAGCAAACACCTTCATTACCCACTACCACATCGACCTTGAGTCACGCCCGGGATGCTGGTTTGGGCCCTCGGTTCTCAGTCTCTCTTTCCCAAGTAAGTATGTGGGGGTGTCGTCTTGCCTCCCTCCTCCGGAGAACTGCTGAGGAGTCTGCCAATGAGGTGGATGAACAACATATCCATGTCCCTAGAAATACAGGTTACTCACCTGTAACAGGAGTTCTAGGAATGGTATATGTTGTTCCACATCCTGACTTCTCGGCTCGACGCACAACCTGAGCTTCCAGCGGGCCAGATTCTGGCGTCATGGGCGGGCAGGTTATACCACCCGGGTGGGTGGGAGGAGCAAGCTTGAAGACCTTCCGGCAAGATTTAAAGCGGCAAGGATACTGCCAATGAGTGTGGATGAACAACATATACCATTCCTAGAACTCCTGTTACAGGTGAGTAACCTGTATTTGTGCGGCGCCCAGCTTCCACACAAGGACAGCCACTCTCTGTGCCTGTTCTGCCTAGGCACCGATCACCCGGTCGAGAAGTGCCAGCACTGCCTCAGTTTTAACGCGGCTATCCGGAAAAGGCGGCAGCAATCCTTGGAAGCCCATATTCTAAAGAAGAAAATGAGTTCTATGGAGAAGGAGCTCAAAAAATTGAGGCAGGCGTCCACTTCACCCGAAGGCCATCGGAAGAAGAAGGAGAGCCACCGGGACAAGGGCTTCTCCACCGCGTCTCCCTCGGGAGTCGCTGGGACACAGGTAACATCCCCTCCTGGGGATCGCTCCTCGACGGCTGCCTCGGTGGTTTCCGAGGGGGCGTCGGCCCGCCAGTCTGGCTCGTGCTCTGGCCTTGTGGGCGCCTCCGAGCAGTTGGAGGCCTCCGCCCCTGGTTCGACCGCAGGCTCGCAGCCTACTACTGTGGGCGACTCCGGTAAGCTGGGCGTCGGCTCCTCTGACGTTCTCCCGGAGAGGGCCGGTAAGGCGTCCAACCCTCCGGGGAGACGCGCAGCCTCCTTTCCACCAGGCTGGGCCGATCACGCTACTCGGCCTGCCTCCAGTGATAGCTCTCTTAAGTCGGACGTCGGCTCCTCCGGCGCCCACCGAGAGCTCGCCACTAAGCCTCACGTCGGCTCTTCCGACGTCCGGCCGGTAAAGGAACCACAGCGGACCCCCAGTTCCCGTAGCGCCGCTGCCATCTGGGGAACCAGAGTCTCCCCAGCCCAATGCGGGGACTTCCCCCCGTCCCGGGCAAGCTGGGATCTTCTGCCTCCGTCAGTCCTTCCTCCACCTGGAGCGCCCGGACCTGCAGCGGCAAACTTCCGGACGTTGGCTCAACCCGGCCTCTCCGATGTCGGTACCTTCGGCGCCAGGGCCTCCACTGTCGGCCCTGACGTCGGCCTTACTGACTCCAGGAGACGTTCCGCTCCCACTGGGCCCTCTGGGCTCTCCACAATGGACCCACCCGTGAGGCCTCCGGCCGGGCCGTCTGCTCCGTGAGCCCCCGGCTCCCGGGTATCCTCCATCCTATTCGACGCCGGTGTACCCGGGGTCGCAGTATCCGGCGCCACAGTACCCGATGCCGGGCTTTCTGACACCGCAGTACTTGACGCCACAATACCCGACGCTGGGCTACCCGCAGCTGGGTTTTGGATACGCTCCATACAGTTATAACCCGTATCCTTATCCCCCGCCTCCTCCTCCTCCACCGCCCTCGCGGCCGCCAGTGGACCTGCAGGAGACTCTGGCCTCCTGGTGGGCTGAGGCCAAGGCTCAGCTCACACCAAAGAGGTCGAAGCCTTCCGACGGTGCCGTCCCAGATTCCCTGCTCCTGAGCACCACTCCACTCACGCCGGGACTCCAGGGTTCTTCCGTTCTGGATCTAGAGAGGGCAGGACACGCTTCCCAGGACTTCCTAAGGAGTCCGTTCCTCCCCGGTCGGGAAGGAGTCTTTCTCTTCTTCATCCTCCTCTTCTCTCGGACTCTTCCAACGGCCGCCCGAGAGAGATGGCAGCCTCGCCTCTGTCAAGCCCAGGCCAAAGACTCTCAGAAGGATCCTTCTTTACGGAGTTGCTTAGAAAATCCAGGAGGTTCATCAGTGGCACTCCCTGGAACCAGATCCTCGCTCTGAAACTTGCTGAACATCTGGATCTGCCGTGACAGCTCCTACCTGGTGCCACCCTGGATAGAGCCTCACGCCGACCTTGTTACCACAATATGGAAACAGCCGTCGGCCTTAGCCCCACTTCCTAGGAAGTCAAACCGGCTATATCAGGCTCCAGACGGTGTTGATTTCCTGGATTCTCACCCTCGTGCCTACTCGGTCGTGATTAGCGCAGCTCACAGCCGGTCGGCGAACCCTAAACATCTTAGCTCATCACCTCCTGATAAGGAATTTTGCCTTCTGGACCAGTATGAGAGAAAGATTTACGCTTCCTTCACACTGGGAATCGGGGCCCTGAACTATGTCGGCTACATAGGGGACTACCAGAAGGCCATCCTTACTCAGGCGGAAGCCAAACTGGACTCCTTGCGTGACTTCCAAGTCAAGCAGGAGTGGGCTGATCTCGTCTGCTCTGCTCGTTCGGCCAGTCGACACATGCTACATGCGACATAAGATGCAGTGGACACTTCTGGGCAGAGGTCAGCTTTCACTGTAGGCCTACGGCGTCATGCTTGGCTCCGCATGTCAGGTTTGGTCCTGGAGGTGCAATCTGCTATCCAGGAAGCACCCTTCTGGGGGTAGGTGCTTTTCGGGGGCGATGTCAAGGACATCATCACCGATTTGCAAGAGAAGGGACGGCTCTGAAGTCAGCTGATTCCATGTAGCGTCCCCATCAGCAACAGCGCCATCCTTCATGAGCGGAACGCCAAGGGTGAAACCTCAGGAAGCAGGCCACAAAATGCCGGCCCCCGTAGCTGCCAAGCCCCCAAAAGCAGCGCGGGTGCTTCAGCCATGTGTGCTGCCCCACACCACCTGACTCTGCTTCCTCTCCACTGCCTCCGGACTCCCGGAGGAACAGTAGGAGGAGGTTTCCCTCCACCTTCCGGGATGGGGAGGATAACAACAGATTCTTAGTGCTCCAGCTCATAGCACAAGGACACTCCATAGAGTTTCTTCAGAAACCACCCCCTCTGAAATCGTCGTGATTCACGGGAACATCTTCTCTTGGTCCAGGAAGAAATCTCGGCTCTTCTGCTGAAGCAAGCGATAGAGCCTGTCCTCCTTCATCTACAGGGGACGGGTTACTATTCCCATTTCTTCCTGGTCCCAAAGAAGACAGGAGATCTCAGTTCCCTGAATCTTTACGTAGAGTACAAAAGGTTCAGATGCTCTCTTTGCAGAGCCTTCTGCCCCTCCTCCGGCCGGGTCAATGGCTTTGTGCTCTGGATATGCAGGATGCTTATCTGCACATTCCCATTCGCCCGTCTCATCGCAGATACCTTCGTTTTGTGTTCCAGGGGGACCACTACCAGTTCAAGGCGCTCCCGTTTGGTCTATCCTCGGCACCCCGAGTATTTACCAAATGCCTGGCAGTGGTGGTGGCCCATCTGCGTACCAAGGGAGTGCAGGTTTTCCCGTACGTGGACGACTGGCTCCTGGTTGCCTCATCCAGGGAGGAACTCCTGCGTTTCCTCTCCCTTACCAAGCAGGTTTTTGCCTGCCTGGGTATTACCATCAGCCATTCCAAGTCTCATCTGGACCCATCCCAGAGGCTACAGTTTATTGGGGCGATCATTGATCGACCATGGGCAAGGCCTTCCTGCCTCCGGACAGGGCGGCCACCCTTCAGACCCAAATAAGTCTGTTGTCCGACTGCAGGATGGTCCCTGCGAGGTTGGTCCTTCGCCTTCTCGGGCTCATGGTGGCTGCTATTCCGACAGTACCTCGCACTCGACTCCACATGAAGATCTCTCAGTGGACTCTACGCTCTCAGTGGGATCAGCTAGTGGACGACCTAGATCATTCAGTTCTGATCTCCTCGCCAGTGATACGAGACTTGCAATGGTGGATGGTTCGAGAGAACCTCTTTCGGGGAGTTCCTTTCTTTCATCCTTCCCCCTCCCAGACTCTAACCACAGACGCCTCAGGCGAAGGTTGGGGAGCCCATCTAGGTCCTCATCGGACCCAGGGCTCCTGGTCCAAGCTAGAACAAGCTCTCCACATCAGTGTGCTCGAGCTTCGGGCAGTGTTGTACACTCTCCAAGCCCTTCTCCAGTACATCCTTCCCGGCCACCTAGCCATCCAGACAGACAACATGTGCGTGGTGTGGTATATCAACAAGCAGGGAGGGACTCGGTCCTACCCTCTATGCAGGGAGGTAGGGTTTGGGGTTGGGCAACACAACACGACCTTCACCTCACGGCGATTCACGTTCCGGGAGTCGATAACACCCTGGCAGACAAACTAAGTCACTCTTCTGCTCTGACTCACAAGTGGGAACTGGATCAAGGAGTTCTAGACAACATCTTCCAACTTTGGGGAACACCACAGGTCGACCTGTTCGCATCCCCCCAGACGCAAAACTTCCCATCTTCTGCTCGCTCGTTCCAGAGCGAGGCGCTTTTTGGAGCGACGCTCTGTCTCTAGACTGGAAGGACTGAGTCATCTATGCCTTTCCCCCAATTCCACTTATCCCACGAGTCTTGCAGAAACTTGCTTCAAAAGGAACGAGAATGAATCTGATCGCTCCTTTCTGGCCCAGGCAAATCTGGTTCTCTCTTCTACAGCAATATTCAGAGGATCCTCCTCCTTCTCTTTCTCTGTCTTGAGGCTTGTTGACCCAGGGTCAGGGGACCCTGGTCCATCCAGGCCTCAAATCCCTTCAGCTGCATGCATGGCTCCTGCAGACCTAGCCCAATCCCATTTTGGAGTGTCTCCCAAAGTGGCGGAGATTTTAGTGGAGGCCAGAAAACCCTCCACTAGATTCACTTATGCCACGAAGTGGAAAAGATTCACTATTTGGGCTGCTTCCAAGAACGTGGAACGTTTCTCCTGTTCAGTGGGCTTCTGCTGGAGTATCTATGTCATCTGTTTGACCTGGGTCTCAGCCATTCCTTTTTGAAGGTACACATGGCAGCCATTTCGGCCTATCATGTTCCCTTCGCAGACAAGGTTTTTGCTCAACTGGAGGTCTCCAAGACCTTTCTCAGAGGGGTCCTCCATCTGAGGCCCCCCATCCGTACTCCTGGTCCCCCTTGGGACTTGAACTTTGTCCTCAAGAAACTTACTCTTCCTCCCTTCAAACCTGCAGCTTCTGCAGATTTGAAGTTCCTTTCGTGGAAGACTCTCTTCTTGGTGGCCATTACTTCGGCTCGAAGAATCTCCGAGCTCCAGGCCCTGATGTGTAAAATCCCATACTTGATTTTCTCAAGGAACGAGTTGCTCTTCGCACGAATCCTAAGTTTCTACCTAAAGTAGTAGCAGAGTCTACCTTAAATCAGTCTATAGAGTTACCTGCGTTTTTTATGCAGTACTCTAATCAAGGGGAGTATTTACTCCATACTATGGATGTTCACCGGATTCTGAGATACTACACCAACAGGACGAAAGAGCTCAGAAAGACTGATCAGTTGTTCATCTCTTTTGCTTACAAAAGGGAAGGCAATGCTGTTTCCAAGCAATGCCTGTCTAAGTGGTTGGCCCATTGCATCACTTTCTGTTATGACAAATACAAGACGACCCTCCCGGGTCAAGTCAGAGGTCACTCCACTAGAGGAGTAGCTGCCTCTGCGGCTTGTTTCAAGAATGTGTCTGCGGCAGATATCTGTGCTGCTGCCACCTGGACTTCCGTCCATACCTTTATGAAACAGTATAGTTTGGATGTTGCCTCTCGCCACAGAGCAGGCTTCGGACTGGCTGTTTTGCAAGGCCTCCTATCTTGAGACTTGCACAACCAGAACTACCTTTTGGGGTAGTTTTTCTCCTCCTGGTGCCTTTCTTTGTTTCAGACTGCTTGGGATTCAGTCCTATATGTAATTACCTACTGCAAGAGCCCTCTCGAGGTAAGATAGTACAGTTACGTAAAAACTTACCATAACAGTAGATCTTAGAGAGGCTCTTGCAGGTAATAACTCTTCCGCCCTCCATCCCCCTAGACTTTTCAGCTCCTTGTCCATGAGGAATTATCACTTCTCTCTCGTCCAGCCTCTTTTTGGCCTGTGGCGGGAAGAGAACTGGAAGAGGCGGGCGTCCGGGACCCGCCCCTTTTGTATGCAGCGTGGGGCGGTCCCTGCGCCAGGGACTGCTAGCTAGAAATTTTTCCGTGGGGTCCTGCCGCCTCCCAGCGACAGTCCTATATGTAATTACCTACTGCAAGAGCCTCTCTCGAAGATATACTGTTACGGTAAGTTCTTACGTAACTGTACTTTTTCTCCTCAGCTCATGTATTACTCTGTATCAGCTCTCATCAGGCTCACCACGCTGCCTACAACAGGCACCTGTGGTCGATGCTAGCTCAGGTTTTAGCATCCTTGCCTGATTCGGAGGAATCTAGGCAGGCCATTCCCCTCTCTGCATAGGGTCTGGAGCTTGCAGGGCACCAAACAGGGGCATTGTACGATGCCAGTGAGGTGGCTTCCAGATTAGCAGGGACCTCGATGTGCATCAAGCTGATGGCATGGCTTTGCCTGTCTAGGTTATCACCCGTTGCCTGGCATAGGGTAATTTCTTCTGGTTTCTGGGGGACCCGTCTTTTCTTTTGCAGGGTGAGGAGAAATCTTCAGGAGCGTCTTATGTCCCCCCCGGCCACAGGGGACACCTCCTTGGCCTGACCAGCCTTAGGCCATATTGGCCTAGTATGGCGGTAGGGTCTCTCCCTCCTGCATCTCCCCGGAGGAGGCTGAGGGAATCTGTTCCCTCAAGGCAGTGACAGGTCCCCTCGGGGGGGCTTGGTACTCACCCAGCAGTAATGAATGGTGAAGATTGACAAGGGGAGATATGAAAATTATGTACCTACCATAATTCTTGATCTTCTCTTGTATCTTCACCATTCATTACTGATTCTCGTCCACCTTCCCCTCTTGGGCTCCGGCTCTTGGGCACCACCTCCACCCTGCTCACCCTCCCTCAGGGCTCTCTGTTTCCATCTCTAAAAAGTCAGAGTGCTCATCCTAGGGGGTGGCAAGTGGGGTCTACCTTGGCCTCGGAGGGAGCTCCCTGGGATTCTCAGTGTGGTGCACTGTTGTGTCCTCCTTAACTGGGTATGGATGCTCCATTGTTTTTCATCTTCTGGAGTGGACACTGCATCAGTGCATTTTATGGGAGAACCCGTAGGGATTTTCCTTCCCCTTCTCGTTTTTCCCTCTACCTTAGAAGTCATTCTGCACAGAGTCCTCCCCTGATTTACAGGTTTTTCCCCTTGACTAAACTGTCAGGTGATAAACTGTGGAGGGTCATGCTCCAGGTCTTTCATCCCAAATATGCATTTAGGGGTTGGAGGAGGGTGGCTAACTCCACCACGTTTCATATTTTTCCAAGACCAATTTAAGTTCTCTTGTTCTGGACCTCCGTCCAGCAGCCCCTGAAGTTGACTGGATCCTTGCTCCTTTTAGGTTTTTTGTGGACCATAATAAGCCAGATGGTCTTCCAGTTCAACACGGTGGAGGGAACCCCCTTCCTTCTCCTCTCTTTCTTCCTTTCTGTGCGGCCGCCCAAGGGTTGGGGCCCTATGGCCACTTAGGAGAAAAGTCCAATCCCTCTCTACTCTGATCAGCTTATTCCTTTTTCAGTTTATATACTTTCCTTTTCCTGTCTCTCGGCTCTCTTGCCTCACCTTGATTTCTCTAGCCCCCTTTTTCCTCTCTCCTCTCTGGCAGGACAGGACTGGGGTGGAGGAGGAGTCTGCGGCGCCTAACGGCCAACCCTCATGCACCACGCAGTGCATTGGCACCGACTCTTCCCCCCCAAAAAAAAAAAACTCCTCCAGTATAGGTGAACGCCTCCAACTTACACCCATCAGTAATGAATGATGAAGATACAAGAGAAGATCAAGAATTACGGTAGGTACGTAATTTTCATTTCTAGTGTGTATAAGATCATTTTGAGGTAGTTTATGGATGTAAATGTGATAACAGGAAATAAAACTTAATTTTCAATGAATAAAAAGAAATAACAAGAAATTCCAGAAAAGTAAAAAAAAAAAATCATAAAAAATAAAAATAATTTCACTGGTCTCTAGCCATTACTCGCACTTGCCTCACTTTTTTATTTTCTCCAGTATTTAACATCGAATTTTCATTGTTTCAGTAGTGAGTTCATATCTCCTCCACCAGCCTCATCTTCCAACCGCTCCACAGAGTGTGTCTGCAGCAAACAGATTCCCTGAAAAAGACTGTCACTCTACATCTCTTTCCCTAGGCCTCAGCCATGACACTGAAGCCTGCCAGATTTGCCAGAGATTCAATCAGGCCATTCAGAAACATCATCTTAAGACTCTAGAGAGCCATCTTTTGATGCAGAAGTTGGTTATGATGGTAAAGGAGCTGCAAGCCAGGAGCTCTTAAGTCTCACTAGAGTCCTCCAGGTTTTCTTCTTTTCAAAATTCCAGTGGGAAGTATTATCACCAGGTCCGGTCTGGTTCCTGCTCGTGGACACCCCACAAACCCTCAGCCATGTCTGGGTTGTCGTCCTGGGGGGGATCAGCCCCACCAGCCCTCTCTTCTTCCAGGCTCCTGGTGGCTAAGCTGCCTGCCCTCATTGCCATTTCGGGTGCGGCTCCTCGGGACAGGGGACTTCATCTCCTGCCTCCCAGCACCTGATGTTCAGGCCTATTTCTTCCATGGGCTCTCAGCCAGGCAGTTCAGCTGGTGTTGGTCTCACCATCACGTCCCCTTCACCACGGCACTACCTACGTCAGTCCCCTCCTCAGGAACCGATGTTAATCCTTCAAGACAGTGCCTGCAGCAGCCTACTGCCACCCCCTCTAATCTGGTGTCACCTCTGCTTTTGCCTAGAGGGTCTCCTCCTCTCCCCGCGCCTGCTTCTCCGGCTAGGCCTACACTGGCGGATCCTTCCCCTGGCCGACTCCCGCTTGGCAGTCACCAATCCTGCCCCTGCACCAGCCTGTGGGCTCGACACTGGCATTGCCACTTTCACAGCCCACGCCACAGCTGGCGCCTGCTGGCCCGATGCTGGCTGAGGATCCAGCACCAAGGTGGTCCTTTTCCTGAGTACCCTACACTGGCCCCGCCACCATCGAACCTTTACATGGCGCCCTCTTATCCTTACCCGTCGGTGTATAATCTTCCATCTCTGGTGGATTACAGTGCCCTGATCTCAGTGTGGTGCTCTTTCGTCCAGAGGCAGACCCCCACTCTTCAAGGGCCACCTCCGGCTTCCCCCCTGCTGTCCTTCCCGGGACCTGCGGCCCCAAGATCCGGGCTGGTCCCAGCGAACCCCGAACGTTGGGGTCCTCCAGATCTCAACTCGATGTCGGCTCAGGCTGTCGCCGAGCCGAGTGCCTGTCTCCAGAGCCAGACCAAGACAGTGGGACCAATGAGGATTACTCTCATTGTTCTGAGTCCTCCTCCTTGCTAGGGGAGTTCTCAGATGGGGACAATCCTCCTAAGGAGATTGCTAAGTCCCCCATGACGATCCAGTGTTTATGGACATCCTGCGACACATCCAGTCCATTGTGGGCTGGGAAATGGAGGAGCAGGACCTACAGAGGTGCCACCTGGGCGTGTATTTAAGGCAGCGGGATGCCCTCCCTGTGGTGGTGCCACCCCTGATTGACTCCTATGAGGATTTCACAAGGGCAGCATGGAATCACCCCTCTTCTACCCCCGTTGCCCTAAAAGGTGGACCATCTTTACCATGACCCTGCTGGTAAACCTTTTTTAGGTAGCCACCCCCAGGCGGATTCAGTGGTTATAAATGTGGCGCATGACCGTACCAAAAATCCTAAGCACCTTAGTGCCCTTGCCCTGGACAGGGAGTCCAGGCAGCTGGACCACCTGGGTAAGCGCTCGTTCATGTCCACTGCCCTAACTATCCACGTCATTAATTACCTGGCCCATATGGTCCAATATCAGAATGTCCTCTGGGACCAAACCAGGGACCTGGTGCAGACTTTGCCAGAAGACCCCACCAAGACATGGCTCGCCCAACTCTTGAAGTTGGACATTGGCAACCACGTTCTCCGGGCCGCTTATGATGCCGTGGACACCTCCGGCCAATCTCACTCAGTCTTCTCCTGTTGTTCACCTCCCTTGTTTTGGTTTGAGCTGTGAAGACATTATTCTTTGCTGACCCTTCTTACATGGGTAATAAGGGCTGTCTTATGCCCTTGTTAGATTAGGTGTTTCTTTAGTTGGTATACGCTGCATCTCCTCAGTAAAAATGGTACTGAAGCAGTTGGAGGGTCGGCTCCGAGATGGTCTTCATGGCACAAGCCAACCTCGCGGCGCCACACATGCGTGGTCCTGCCTCAGCGCTGGCCCGCCTGAAGATTTTTAGCTGTCACAGGATCCCAGTACCTCTGGCTTGAACCCAACAGTATGACTAAATGGTGAAGACTTGTCCAATAAGATCAAGAATTGCAGTGAGTACATAATTTAAAGGTGAGTAACTTATTCATCTGCTTTGTGGCCTTTAATATAGTGTTATGTTTGCTTTGACAGGGTGAGCCAGTATACCAACATGATGCATTTGTTCTATGTTGTTTTGGTTTTTTTAGTACAGGAATGGAGCCTATTTTTTGTAATAAATTGTGGGTATGCTATAGTGATTATATTTGGAGGCAAAAGCGAAAATTACTTACTTAACATAATTCCTGATCTTCCAGAATATCTTCATGGTTTATTCCCACATACGGGTCCATGCTGGAGGCAATGGGACCCTACACGAGCAAAGTCTTTTGCAGTCTACAGCTTAGGGGACTGACATCAGCACCACCTATGCAAGGTAGACATAATTATGTGGCGCTCATGGGCTTGCCAGTAACCGTGCCAACCTCCTGCCTTCCTCAGTTCTGTTTTCCAGGACAGATATTAGTGGGAGAGAAGAGAGAGAGAGAGAGACTGAGTCCTAGCCCAAATAGATAGGAAAACGATATAGGATATAAAATCATAACGGGAATAAAATCCGACTACCAGCTTAAAGAAAACTAGGGTATGGGCCTAAGTAGCACAGGGTAACGGGTGAAAAGAGCCAGAGCCTACTAGTCACCTGGACAAGAAGGTGGAGAAGGACAGCAGCCCTGGTGTGGACCTCTGGCTAAATGGAGAGACCAAACGGAATCGAGAGAGGGAGAAGAAAAGGAAAGCTTTTTACAAGGATAGAAGAGATGGGAAGAGATGAGATAAAGGGTATAGCTAGAAATAGAGATATCCTCCTGCCTCTTCCCAAAGGTAAAGAGAAACAAATGAAGACGAAGAAAGGTATTCCTGGGAAGTCCTCCCTCCAGGATAAGGCTGGTGATACTCATAGGAGGCTAAAACTGAAAGATTCAGAAGCTGAGCATGTAAGGCAAGACAGTCTAAGGTGTCTGTGCACTTGGGGGGCTGATTGCAGCTGGTTAAGCTCATGCAAGACTCCAAAAAGTACACCATTTTGAAGACAAAAATGTTAAAAGAGGAGGAGGAGGGACACATAAAAGAGGGAATGAAAAATTCCTTGACAAAGGAAAGCATTTGTGTTTGATTTTTTTTTTTCTTAAGGGATTGGGACCCCAGAATGGGATCTTTCTCCCTCTACCCTCATTTTGCTATTAATAGGGGCAGAAGAGGAGTGGGGGGTGGTTCCCTGCCAAGGGCAGGGGTGTACCCAAGAGAAATCTAAGGAAGTGGCAGGAGGAAAAGAAGAGAGAGACACGGAGAGCTGCCCAGAGGTATCAAAACTCAAAAAGGGCAGGTCTGCAAAGTCCACGGTGCAGAGCCGATACACAGGATACGGGGTGGCCAACCCCAGCCGTTGAAAACACACTGCAGTAAAATCCATGCACACTCCTGTAGCTTTTCATTCCTTGTAACAAATACACTATCAAGTGTAAAAGATACAAAAGCAGTTCTGTATTAAATACTAAGGTAACATCCCCTGAGGCAGAGTCTTTTGACTCAGAGTGCTGGAGTGAGCATTGTGGGCAGCTATAGCTTGCTTTTCCGTGTGTTACCTTAACTAACAGGTTGTCTTGTTATCTGGCAGAAATGCCAGGAGCTGACTTTGCATTGCCCACAGGCGCGTGCCATAAGCTGCCTGATTTGCTGAAATGCACATCATGGTGCATGCCACCACAGAAACCCATCTACCCAAGGCATCAGACTCCACAGAGTCATTGTCAGGGTCAGGGAGGCAGTCATGCACCAGGCACCTAGGCAAGGCCCAGAGGGGGTCAGCAGCACCAGAATCTCAGAAGAGGAATAAAGCATGGACCCTGGAGACCCCACAAGAGCGCAGTATCTGTGCTGGATTTCCCTCAGGGCTGGAGAGGTGGCAGAGGGACAGAGCCATACGTTCCTGGACACCTCCATGAAAGGTTGGGGCTACAGAGGTATGGCAGTAGTGTCTCTGCTGTATTCTCCAAGGAATGACAGCTCCAGGGTAGCAGTATTGCGATCAGGGAAATGCTGAAACTCTGCTACTGCATCATCTTCCCCGAGGAACTTCTGGTAATGGGTGTATTCAGTATGCAAGAAAAGGTCGACAAAGGTACCCTCTTTCTAGGAGGAGGAGGAGGATCTGGAGTAAGAAAGCGGTGGTTCTCTGAAGAAAGAGGGGTTACTAGTGGGGTACCGTAGGATTTAGTATTGGGTCCAGTCCTTTTTAATGTCTTCATCAGTGACATTGCAGAGGGACTGGAAGGAAAAGTATGCCTCTTTGCAGATGACACAAAGATCTCAACAGGGTTGATACACAAGGGCGTGGAAAGGATGAAAAGGACTTGGCAAGGTTGGAGGAATGGTCAGAGTATGGCAGCTAAGATTCAATGCAAAAGTGCAAAATAATGCACCTGGAAACAAGAACCCAGGAGAAGAATACACAATGGGTGGGAGAGTAGTAACAACAACAAAAAAGGAAAGGGACCTGGGTGTAATCATATGACCTTAAGGTTAGCAAGCAATGTGAGAAGGCAGTAGGGAGGGCTGGGGGTATACTGGGAGGTATAGGGAGAGGCATCAGCAGCAGAAAACAGGAAGTTGTTAGCCCTCTGTACAGACAGTTGGTGAGACCCCATCTGGAGTACTGTGTCCAGTTCTAGAGACCCCATCTCCGCAAGGACATAGACAGGATAGAGGTAGTCCAGAGAAGGGCAACTAAAATGGTGCAGGGTCTGCAAGAGAAGCCGTATGAGGAGAGACTAAAGGAGCTTAATATGTATACCCTTGAGGAAAGAAGGGAGAGGGGGGACATGATAGAAACTTTTAAGTACCTCAGTGGAATCAACAAAGTCCAAGAGGGTAGCATCTTTCAGAAAAAGAGACGTGCAAGAACAAAGGGGCACAATTTAAAGATAGGAGGACGGTTCAGGGGCAATGTGAGGAAGTATTATTTCACAGAGAGGGTAGTGGATGCATGGAACAGCCTTCCTGAGGAGGTTGTTGGGTCTAAAACTGTGGGAGAATTCAAGAATGCATGGGACAGACATAAGGCAGTTCTTGTGGGGGGTAGGAAGAAATAGGCTGTTGGTTAACTAGGATCTGCGGCCTATCCTGTAGGTAGGGAAATGGGCAGACTAGATGGGCCAAGCGGTCCTTATCTGCTGTCAAAGTCTATGTTTCTGTGTTTCAGGGGCTTCAGGCCTAAAGATGGGCTGGTCAGCACTGAGGTAGTGGTGTGAAAATACACCAACCATTGTCCTGATCTGATCCCAGGTGACAGGTTTAAGAGGACTGAAAATGACTTTGTGGTGGGGGGAGATGTCATGAGAGACCAAGCCAGGCCCTCTGCCAGGGCTGCGAGAGTGCTTAGGGAACCTCTTCTTGTGTGTGTGTGTGGGGGGGGGACCTGGCAGACTTGCCCGTCAGTGAGCGATCAACAGCAGCAGACCAGTCAAGATGGTGCCTATGGGAGGAAGACCCTAGGTGGGGAGAGCAGAGCCATGTACGTCCCATAGGACAGCCCAAGTTCCCACCGGTGACCGCACCAGTCGGTTCCAGGGAAAAGGTTGGTTCCAAATCGACACTGCATGTCCTACCAGAGCTACCACCAGCTCTAAGCGGGGAGTGATCTGCAGGCCCAGACTGTGAGATCCTTCCCTCACCAGAGCCTGTCCTGCCCCTTGGTCCAGACTCTAGGCCTGAGCCTCCAGGGGAGTGAGTGTCAGAACTGACACTGTGAACAGCACCAGAAGGAGCCCTTGAACTGTCCCAGGCACCAACCCCCCTCAGAAGCTCCCAAACCAGGCCCGGAACCAGACCCAGGAAGGCCTGAGGGCATCACCAAAGTCCTCTACTGGGTCATCCAGCTGCTCAGGAGAAGTGATGGCAGCCACCTCAAGAGTCCTAGGAGATCCAGCCCTGGAGGTCTTTCCTGTGCCGGCATCGTAAACCATGCTAGAAGGGGGCCTGGTCTTGTGGTCTGCTCTGCCTTGCTCACCGGTACTGGCCTCTGTACCACAAGCCAAGGCTGCACCGAGCCATAACATGAATGTGCCCACCGATGTAGATCCAGCGTATAGCTTCGTCCTCCCCACCAGTGGCATCCACTTCCCAGAAGGGCCATTGGACTGGGGGGGTGTTCAGCCAAACCCCCAGGGGAGAGTGACTGTTCATCAGATCCCTCCCCCAGGTTCTATGACGTCTTGGTGGGGCAAGCACATAGCGAGGTCTGGTCTTCCTCAGTACATGTAGGACTGGGAAGGGGCTCAAAGGAGTTTTTATTTATTTAGTTATGTAAAAATTGGCAATCGGGAAAGGCACACTGAGCCAAGGCACTTTTCCAGGTGCAACCCAGAAGAGGAGCGACAAGGAATACAAAGTAAAAATGAAACTTACAAAGCATCAGATTGTGTATAAGAGAAGAGCCCAGGGACCCTACCTGCACCGCCACACTTTCTGGATGCGCTGCTGCCTATTTCAAACCTTACCTTGGCATCCTTGGTGCAGTGCCTGCCTCTGAAAGTTGGAGGCTTGCGACCCTACTTTAGTGCATGGATTTCTAATATACAGTAGTCCTTAGAAGAGTACACATCGCACCTCTCCATGTCATGGTCAGCAATAAGGCAGGTCTAATATGCATTATGGTGGTCCTGAATGGATAGCCTCACAAGAGCACTGACACATTTGGGGGCTGTGTTTCTGCTGCCAGAGGCCTTCTTTCCTTTCCTCCTCAGAGCAGGACATGATGCACGAAAAATTAAACAAAAAAAAAACAGGATAGAGAAAGGGTCGGTGACACACTAATGGGTAAAATAAGAAAGACTGCACCGAAAAAGGTCAGTGCCTAGAGGTGTGGAGACAAACTGAGGAAGATGTTTTGATATAGTAAAAATCATTAACGCTTCTGTGGTGTGCACTCAATGGCAGGTAAAACAGAACTGAGGAAGGTAGGAAGCAGGTGTCAGTAACTGACCAGCCCACGAGTGCCCATGTCATTACGTCTGCCTCGTGGACATTGCCGGCACAGATGTCAGTCCCCTAAGCTGTAGACTGCAACAGACTTTGTTTCCACGGGGTCCTACTGCCTCAGGCATAGTCCCTTTAGAGGGAATAAACAGTGCTGATTGATTCTTGGAATATCAACGGTTTATCTTTCTAATGGTGTTCCCTTTATGTGATGGTATATCTCTGCCTTTTTCTAGGAGGTTAATTCTGAGCAGCCCATGCAAGAAAACGACTGTGCCGAACTAGAAAAGAATATACCTGTAATAGTACTTGATGATGGAACAGAGAACATACACAAGGCGCCAGAGGAAAATCAAGTCATTGAAATGGGAATACACACTGTACCCGAAACAGGAATACACACTGTACCCGAAACGGGAATACACACTGTACCTGAAATGGGAATACACTCTGTACCCAAACCCAAGAGGGGCCGTCCTCCCAAATCAGACTCTCAGGGCAGTGCAGGAAAAAGTGACGATAAAAACAAAAAAACATCAGGTAGAGGGAAAAAAAGAACTGCAGTCAGCCAAGATATTCCAGGGGGCTTGGAGGCAGCTAATGCAAAAGTACCAAAACAAGATACAGCAGCAAAGAAAGCACCAGCAAAACAGAGACAAATAGACTTACAAAGGTAAGATATTTTTCTGATATGTTATAGGTTGTTTCTTACTCCAAATGGAATGTCATGATGTAGTCCAAAATCTAGCAAGCTTGACTCAGATTTGTTAGATTTTTTTATAAGGATAACTGCCAGTGTAAGGCCCTGGTTTCCTATGACTTTCACTACAATTTGTGGCAGAAAAGCCTTGAAAACAGGATCCATTTTAGAAAAAAAAATCATAATTTTTTTTTATGATTTAGTTAGTGACATTCTGTTTTTTTTTTGTGTGTGTGTGTGTTTCTTTACTCTAGCAATGTTGCATGTTCTGTTCTTATGATGGATTTTACAAAAGAATTTGATTTTTTCAGAAGTCAGACTCTGGGAAGTGATGGAGAATCTCAGTGGGAGATAGAGACAAGTTCAGAAAGTACTCCAAAGGAGACGGATCTGTTTAGAATCTGTGAGAGCAGCCAGGAAGAGACTGAACCTGCAGAGCTAGCAGATGGAGGCTTCCTTAAGGTGTAGCAGTAGGCAAATAGTTGAAGTTCAGTTTGTGTAGCTCAGAGTAACTTTCTGTTAGCATTTTTTGAAAGGTTGCTTATTAGCTGTGATTAATGGCATGCCGGCCTCAAGCCCTGCTGATTTCCACCCTCCTACTCTCCACCTGTGGTCACCCAGGTGGTATCACTGCAGCAGAGGCAGTGACTTTCTCTCTTCCGGAGATAGTTATCCCCTTATCCAGCCCAACAGCCTGGGCTCTTCCCGAGCCCATGCCGCCGGCGATACAAGCAGTAGCTCTACTGCTGCACCAGCAGGCCTGCTACTGATATACCCACCCAAGGCCCCGTAGGTGGTCAGCTGACTGGCTTATATCAACACTGTCACCTACCTGGTCGTGACTTACTTGGTGTTGCTCCCTTCTTGTCCTCCCACAGACTCTTGCTTACACAATGCAAGGCTTCTTGAACATAGGAACTCCCTTATAGCTCCAGGTACACTCAACCCCCCCCCCGGCTCTGTGTCAGATGCAGGTTTACTTTTAAGGTAGTAGGTGCAGTCTGAGGTGGAGCAGTAGATTAGCAAATAAAATAGATGACCTGTAACCCTTTAACTCACTGCACAGTCACAGATATAATAAAAGCTGCTAAAATGTATATTATGTATGCAGCAGACACATGGGGAATACTAGCACACAGGGAACATTAAAATAAAATGGGTCACAAACAGCAGAAACTCGAATAGAAAAACACCTACTATGCTGAACTGAATTATATGATCTTCCAAGAATCAATCTTCATGATTCATTCCCCCTTATGGGTCTAAACCAGCAGTGCCAGGACACTGGGGGAGCAAAGTCTTTTGCAGCTAAGAGAGGACTAACATTGTCAGATGGTGCCATCCGCATGGTTGAAGTACTGACATCGCGCACATGAGCTAGCCAGTGACCAACTCCCACCCCCACTCCCTTCCTCTGTTCTTTTTTTCCTGCTGTAGAAGGCACACTGTGCAAGCAACGAAGTCTACTGTATCAGCACTTGTATCCTCAGTTCGCCGCTGCTTTCTTAGCTCTTTTCAACACCAAATCCCCTTTCTCAATGCCAGATCGGCTCCGCTACTATTTTCAGTTCTGTTTTTCACAGTTCGGCATTGAATCAAATGTTCGCTCTGTTTTTTACTTTATTCTGTAGTGTGTTGCCGAGTTAGTCAAAAGGGGCCAAGAAGAAAGGCTGCAGCCCCATAATGCTTCTGTGGGGATCCTTTGGCAGTGTCAGACTGGCATCCAAAATGTGTCTCTTGCCTCAACCGCAGTAGTGACATGGATACATAGACAGTGTCGGCAGATAAGAGCCTACGGCCCACCCAGTCTGCCCATTTGAGCTTGTAAGTTTGCTTTATGTTTTCCTAGAAGTCTGTTGCCCCTTAACCCTGACCTCCAGAATTCCTTTATGTCTATCCCATGCATTCTTAAATCCCTTGATTGTTTCAGCCCCCACCATTTCCTCTAGCATGGTGTTCCACTTGTCCACCACCTGTTCTGTGAAGAAATTCTTCTTCGCATTTCCTCTGAATCGTCCTCCCTACAACTTCATCCCATGCCCTCTAGTACTGGGACATCTTTTTCGCTTAAAAATAGTGTATTCCTGCACCCCGTAAGATACTTGTATGTCTCTATCATATCCCCTCTCTCCCTCCTCTTCTCCAGGGAGTACATATTTAGTTCAGTGAGCGATGTGACACCTGTTTCTCTATGTACAAACACCTCAAAGTCCGCGCCTTGAAATAGAGTGTTGTCCACACCACCACTTTCAGAGGCTGGCATCGTACCCTTTATGCCAAGTGCATGCTGTCAAAACGTCGGGGACCCGGGGGGGGGGGTGTGAATCTCATGAACAGGGGCCCCCCGTCCTGGACAGCGGACATCCCCAGTGGTGAGGCCAAAGCTATACACTCAGTTGACACTGGTGGACATCTTGATGTCACGACCTGGTGCCACCCACACTCCTGGTACTGCCTGTGGTGCTAGTCGTGAGGCAGGCAGGCTCCCCTTTGGCACTGTTTGCAGTGCCAAAATGGGTTAGTACTGGAGCTGCTTCCAACCCAGTGTCTTTGGTGGTGGTTTTCTCCTTCTCTGAGTGCTCTTGTGGCTCTAAAGAGGATGATGACACCACTCTTGGGCACAGGAGTGGCGCTGGCAATGATGGCGCCCACCCTGGATCCGGTCCGAACACAGCGCCCATAACATTGTGTCTGAAGCCGTCCCTGGGCTTGGTGCTGCCTTTGATGCATGTTCAGGTGCCATTCGCAGTGCTGGGTCAGTTTTATATGCCGTTCGCCGTGCAATGGAGAAGGATGGCTCCAGAGTAGGTATCAGTGCTGGTGGTGTGCCCAGCTCTGAAGATGCCGCTGGCCTTTTTGAGAGGTTGGAACCTGTCATTGAGCCTTGGACTGGTGCCGGAAGTGGCACCAGCCAGGGTTCTGGCAGTGGCCCGATGGCCAGTTTCTCCCCAGAACCACTGGCAGACGTTATTACTGGTGTGGATTAGAGCTTTCCCATGGGATCTGTACGGCCCTGCTCTCCCCCTCCACCAGGGCACCAGCTGGGTTGCACCACTGGTGTTGGTCGACTCCACTCACGCAAATTTCCAAGTCTTCCCCTGAGAGAGGTCCCCTCAACATTCCCACAGCCCTAATGGAGAGCCTGGAGCCTCTGGCTTCTTCATCCCTCCCTCCAGGAGTTTTGACACCCCTCCCTGAGTTGCCAAATATCTGGGGTCCTCTCATTCCTTGTACCTGGTTTCTGCATGATAGGATGGCTGGTGCCCTACACATATTCACTGTACAGTCCGATCAGGTCCATTTCAGGCCTGTGACCCCGGCACCACCTCTTCACCAGTCCAGCTCCTCCTCTCTGACTTCCTCCTTCTTTAAGGATGAAGACTTCTTCCTTTACCTGTCTCCAGTTGCTGAGTGTTGTGCATACCAGCATTTCCTTCTGGAGATGCTGGGGGAGCTGAACATGGGATCCTTTTTTGGTCACAATCCTGTGTCAGTGCCACTAAGATTCCTTGGGGAGTTCAGCAATGATAGCTTTGTCATCCCTTCTTGGCCTCAAACCTTCGAAGAGGCATCCAGGACTGTTTTTCTCTGACATTTATTCCCCTGCTCCAACCACAAAGAACATCCAGCGCTGGTATTGTGCTCCCATAGGATCTGCAGGAGTCGTACATCATCCCATTTCAGGGATTCAGGTGCTGCAGACCCCAACTGGGCTTAAACATCCTTTGCGTGACCAACCTTCTAAGGCTGACTCTTCACAAGTAGATGCCTGGGGGAGAAGGGTTTTTATTTCTGCACACACCATCTTGTGCATTGCTGCACACTAGGCCCATCAGGCAGCTTATAACAAGCATCAGTGGCACAGCTAGTCCAGGTTCTGGCTGCAGTGCCTGACCATGAATTAGCCTAGCAACACATTTGCCTTTCTGCGCAGGGCCTGGAGCTTGCGAGGCACCAGTCATGTGCATCATATGATGCCAGTGAGGTAGCTTCCAGGCTGGTAGGAACAGCAGTCTGCATTCAGCTGGCAGCATAGTTTCGCCTTGCCAGGTTAGCACCTCTGGCTCAGCATAAGGTGCTTAATTCACATGTTCAGTGGGCTCACTTCTTGCCCTGCAGGATCAGGTGTGAGTTGTCTGAGCATCCTCCTGCTTGTAGGCCGCAGGATTATCTGCTTACCCCTGACCAGTCTCTGGTCCCTCCAGACCTGTGAAGAGCTGCTGCCCTCAGTTGTTTCTCCCCCAGGTAGAGGGATAAAGGATATCTTCCCTTAGAGTGAGCCAGCTACTCCCTATTTGAGAAAGCTTGGTACTCTACCACGTAAGTGGGAGGAATGAATGGTGAAGATTGATTCTTGGAAGATATGAAAATTAGATGCTCACGTAATTGTTGATCGTCCTGAAGATCTTCACTATTCATTCACACACCTGCCCACCATGCACTGCTCAGGTAAGAGACAGGGCTTCTGGGCAGCTCACCCTGTTGTGTTACAGCAGAGTGGTATTCTGCTTGCCATCCCCTTAATGACAGGTTTGTTTTTGAGTGTGGAATATATTTTTCTAGTGGCGTGGATATGGTTCATTTACCCATACACTGATAGTTCCTCTGGAATGATGTTATTGACTAGGAATGTCTTTAAGCTAAGCTCCTCCTACCACGTGGGCAGTATATCCCCTGACTCCGCCCTGTGACATCAAATCTTTCTTTCCGCTGGAAGAACAGATCACCTCCTTGCGCCATAGGTGAACTTTTGACATTTTTGATATTTCTGCTGTTGATTTACTCTGTTTCTTCTACTCTGTCCAACGACCAAAGATGGAGCAGTGGAAGCCAAGATCTTACTTCGAGTGGGAGCTCTTGCAGCAGGCTATAACAGTTAGGACTATGCCGCAGGCACTAGGACCCTCCGGAAAACTTCTCAGCCAGCAGTATACAGCAGGGACCGCCCCCAGCGTCAGCCCTGGTACAAAAGGGGACAGACCCAGCTCCACCTCTGTTCTTTTCCTGCTGCGTCCCACGCACATGAGAAGAAGCCTTCTTTTTCAGCTTGCCAGAAGCCGGTAAATCTATATTTTTCAACCTGTTTTTGTACCGTTTTTGACGGTTTTTCAGTGTTTCGACGGATATCTTCACTGTCTGTCTCTCCAGAGCCACACCAGAACAGGTGCGACTGTGGGAGGCAGATCCCTGCCAAGGATGGGCAGAAGCGCTGTCTTTTGCCTCGGGCCGGACCACGACACCGCGGCCTGCTCAGCCTGCCAGGCGTTCACCAGCCGGACCCGGATCTGACGTCTCAAGATCGTGAAGGCGTTCCTTTTAGGAAAAAAGATGGATCTGCATTCCTCAGAGGGGAAGCGCAAGGAGAAGACCAAGCACCACAGGAAAGACCGTAGTCAGTCCCAGTCGCGATCCCGTTCTCGCTCACGGCCCTCTCTGTGTTTCCCCGGGTTCAGGCGAGCGTCCGAAATCTTCCTAGGCCAAGGCTGGCCCATCAGGGGGGAGAAGCCGGCCAGCCTAAGAGTAACCCGGCTAAGGGTTACCACCAAGCCACTGGAGGTAAAAGCTTGGCCCCTCTCGAGCACTGGGCTGGCCCCACCTGCCAAAGGCGCACCTCTGGAGCCGAAGGACTCCGGCCCCAGCAACACCCGTCGTCGGTCCCACCACCGGCGTCGGTTGAAGAAGGCGAGGTAAGACGCAGAAGCCACAGGAGAAACCAACTTCCCAGTCTCCCAAGTCCTCCTCCCCTTGGGCTCCCAAGAGGGCTGTCGCCATGAGCCGAGCTGCTGGGATTTTCTCGAGGGCAGAGCTGCAGGAGTTGTTCTTCTTTTGGTGGGGATAGGTCTAGAAGCACCCCCCTACCCGTCGCCGGCCCAGACACCGGTACCGGACCCACGGGCAAACCACAGCCTGGAGGTGAGCCTTGCCCTGAGGAAGTCCCAGGCGCTGCGCCCTACACCTCCATCCAGGGCTGTTCAGCCCAGTCAGAGACCACCGCCGACGCTCCAAAGACTCTGGAGACCGTCGCCGGTCCAGGACTCGCACTCACAGCCCTTCTCGTTCTCCTCGACGAGAGCGCTCCCGATGTCGGTCCTCTGATGGTCATTGGTCTTTGCTCCGTCACCGATCTCGGGACCGGAGTCGGTCTTCAGACCGACGTCGGTCCCCCAGCTACCGACGACAGAGGGAGTCTGGTCATGAGGAAAGATCTGACTGTTCCAGACCTAGTAGTCGATCTCCCTCTTCTTCGTCGACATTTTCTTCCTCTCTCGACGTTGAGCGGTCCCTGGGAGAGGAGGACCAGCCTCGCTCGCCTCCAGACAGTCCGACCTTTATGGACGTCATGAAGCATATGCAGGCCTCCAATGGGTGGGAAAAAGAGCTACTGAAAGCCATGCCAGATTCTGAGCAGAAGATGGAGCTTCTGGACATTGTTAAATCGGGCTCCGACGTAGGTTCTCATGTCCTGAGAGCCTTGTACAACACTGCAGATACAGCAGCCAGGGCAGCCGCTTCCAGGGTGTGCCTTCGGCGCCACGCCTGGTTAAGAGTTTCGGGTTTTCACCAGGATCTGCATTCCGGTATCAGGGATTTGCCATTCCAGGGTACTGTGTTGTTTGGGCAAGAGACAGAAGCTTTGATTTCTCATCTCCAGGAGTCAGGCAAGTCCATCTGGTCGGTCCGCCAAATGTACCGCGGCAACCAGTGACGGAAACGGCCATTTCGCAAGCCCTCAGGTGGTCAAAGTGGACAAGCCCATGGTAATCGGCAGGGTCAGAGAGGCGGCTTTCGTAGGAGAGCCAGTAACCTGCAACCTGGAGGCACTCCTAGCCATGGGCCCAAGTCCTCCCAGGCCTCTCTGCCTACGCCCGGCTCAGCCCAATGACTCCCTTCCGCTCCCCCCCCTTCCAAAGGAAGACTCCGGGGAGACTGTTGGGGACCGCTTCTCCCTTACTCTCGAAGGGTGGAGGTCGATAACTGTGGACCAATGGGTCCTGGACGTTATCAGGAGAGGGCACAGGCTAGAATTCATGGAGTTCCCTCCAAATACTCCACCAAAGTACTCCCGATATCCTCCTTCTCACATCCCACTGATAGAAGGAGAAATTCGGACCCTCTTGCAAAGAAAGGCAATAGAGCTAGTCCCCTTGCATCAGCGGGGAAAGGGGTTTTATTCCCACTTCTTCCTGGTCCCAAAAAAGACGCAGGATCTTCATCCCATTCTGGACCTCAGCTCTCTCAGTCTCTTTATAGAGTACAAAAGGTTCAGGATGGTGACCCTTCCAGGTGTGCTTCTCCTGCTGCACCAAGGAGACTGGCTCTGCTCCCTAGACATGCAAGATGCATATATGCATATTGGGGTCTTCCTTCCCCTCCCAAAGTTTCTGAGGTTCCACTTCCAAGTGGAGCACTATCAATTCTGAGTTCTTTCGTTCGGCCTCTCCTCCACGAGTCTTTACAAAATACTTAGCAGTGGAGGCTGTGGCCCTAAAGCGCATGGGGCACTACGTTTTCCCTTACCTCGACAATTGGCTGCTTACAGCCCAGTCCAGGTCAAGCCTACTTCACGCCCTCAGAGACACCTATACTCTGTTCCAAGAGCTAGGGATCACCCTGAACCTTCAGAAATCATTCCCCGAGCCCAGTGAAAGACGTGTCTTCATTGGAGCAGTCCTGGATTCTATCCAGGGCATGGCTTTCCTACCCCTAGACAGGGGCGATCACCTGCAAAAGATTGCTGAATGGATCTCAGTAACTCCTCAAGTTCCAGCGCAGAACTTCCTCAGGCTACTGGGGCACATGGAGGCGGCGGCCATTCCAGTCACTTTTCTGGCCCGCCTCCACATGCGGGTCCCACAGTGGATGCTCAGGGTACAGTGGGACCAGGGGTACTACGATCTAGACTTTCTGGTCAGGATTACCAAGCCAGTCAGGAGAACTTTCTTTTGTGGATGGACCCCCGGAATTTGGAGAAAGGGGTCAGGTTTCATCCGGAGCCACCAGATCAGACTCTTACGACAGATGCATTGGATCTAGGATGGAGAGCACACCTGGGTGCTTGTCAAACACAAGGGGTTTGGACACCCGAGGAGCGATCTCTCCATATCAGTGTATTGGAGATGCGAGCAGTTCTCTTTGCCTTACAGGCCTTTCAAAGAGGACCTGGTGCCGGGCTCTTTTCTAATTCAAACAGACAATATGGTGGTCATCTTCTGCATCAACAAGCAAGGGGGTACTCATTTGTATCCCCTTTGCAGGGAGGCGATGAGAGTCTGGCACTGGGTGCTGGAGCGGCACATTCTGCTGTCCGCAGTGCACGTTCCAGGCATCCTGAACAATCTGGCCGACAGCATAAGCAGGTCTCGTTCTAGAGCGCACGAGTGGGAGCTGTTACAGTCCGTAGCAGATCAGCTTTTCGACAAGTGGGGGTCATCCAGAGCTGGACCTCTTTGCGTCACCATGCAATGCCATACTGCCAATTTTGTGCTCGCAAGAGCACACACCTGGAGTTTTCTGGCCAGACGCGTTATCCCTTTGCTGGGCAGGGAGGTTTCTCTATGCCTTCCCGCCCTTCCCTCTCATTCAGAGAGTCCTGCTGAAGTTACAGGCAAAAGGGGCTCGAGTGATTCTAGTAGCCCCCCCAATGGCCTCGGCAGATTTGGTTCCCACTCCTGCAGCGGTTATCCACGGAAACTCCGACTCCGCTGCCCATATGCTCACAGTTGCTATCCCAGGAACAGGGGTCGCTGGTCCATCCAGATCTCCATTCCTTATATCTGCATGCTTGGTTCCTTCAGACATAGCTCAACAGAGATACGGGGTTTCCCCGGAGGTGGCGGCAGTCCTAGTGTCGGCAAGGAAGCCCTCCACCCCCTCTCCGTCTGTGCTATGAAATGGAAGCGGTTTTGTTTATGGGCCTCGTCACAGCATTTGGACCCCGTCACCTGAACTCAGCGTTACAGTACCTCCTCTCCTTGTACCAACATGGCCTGAGTTACTCCTCTATTAAGGTGCACATGTAGGCTGTCTCCGTCTATCATGCTGTGATTGGAGACAAGGCGTTAGCACAGTTGGATGTAGCCCACACCTTTCTGAGAGGAATTTTGCATATGAGACCTCCCATTAGGGATCCTGTACCACCCTGGGCTCTCCTTTTTGTGTTGGAGAAGCTCACCCTCCCTCCCTTTGAGCCGGCAGCGGATTGTGAGCTGCGTTATCTTTCCTGGAAGGTGTGTGTTTTGGTTGCTATTACCTCAGCTCGAAGAGTTTCTGAGCTTCAGGCTCTGATGTGTAAAGAGCCGTATCTGGTTTTCCACTAGGAAAGGGTTTCCCCTTGGAACAAATCCTAAGATCTTACTTCGAGATACAGCTCTTGCAGCAGGTAACACCATTAGGACTGAAGCCGGCAGGCGTCAGGACCCCACGGAAATCTTCTAGCTAGCAGTCTTCAGCGGGGACCGCCTCCGACGTCGGTCCAACCCCCGACGTCAGGCGTAGTACATAAGGAGGCGGTCCCGCCAGAATCCCCAGTTCTTTCCCGCCGTCAACTTGCATGTCTCGACCCTTCGGTCCGTTTCTAGCGTGCAACGCATGGTAAAGTTTTTCCATTTGGAAAAAGTTCGTTTTTTCTTCGAAGTTTGCTGTCTGACGTCCTCTCCAACCTCCGTGGAAGGCCATCCGTCGAAGTGCACCTGTGGGAAGCAAATCCCTTTTAAAGACCCGCATTCGGCCTGCGTCCGGTGCCTAGGCCCAGATCACGACACCCGGGCCTGTACCTTCTGTCAGGGATGCAGTAGCCGGACCCAGATCCGTCGTCAGAAGGCCCTGCAAGCGTTCCTTCTCAAGGAAAAAGTTAAGGCCATGGATTCAGCCTCCAAGGGGAAATCGTCGGAAAAAGCCCGGAGACACCTTGAAAAGTATAGGGAGAGGGTGAGATCAAAGTCCCCTTCTAGGGCCTCCGATTCCCGTAGCTCCTGCTCCCGGTCCGACCGCTCCCCTTCCGGTCCCGCTCTCAGCCTCCCCTGCTGCGGTGAGGACTTCTTCAGGTTCTTCTTCTCTTCCTCAGGCCAAGACCTCGAGGCCTTCCTCTTCTTCGGCTTCCAAGGCCTTGCCGAGGTCAGGGGACCACCACCACCACCACAAGTCCGGATCCCGTCATCCGGACCCCGGCGCGGTCAGTCTTCTTGCCCCTCCTCCCCAGCGGAGACCAAGAGCTGACTTCACTCAAGGGCGTCCGGATCTGGACGTCGGCCCACCCGGCGGCCAAGCTTTCCACGGTCCGAAACCGATGACTGCCAGGCGCCCGTCGCGGTTAATCCCCGCCACCATGGGCGCGGCGGGGACGGCGCCCATTCCATGGGGAGAACCCTCGCCTCCACGGCGTCGATCAGGAGGCGCTCACGGAGGAGGAGCTGGCCCAGCCCGAGGACCAGGACGGACGAACCCGTCCTGTCGCACCCCCACAGGGAACCCTCCCCTGAACCCGAGACCCCTGGGGAGCAGACGCCGGAACCGGACGACCGACCACCGGCGCCTGGTCCATCGTCGGGCCTCAGCATTTCAGAGGTTAAGGAGCTGTTCACCTACTGTTAGGATACCATAAAGAAGGATGTGGTTCCCACACCTCCTCCTCTTTCTCCTCCTCTACCTGTGACTCAACCGGCCCCTGTGCCCCCTACTCCATCCGGGGCTGCTGCAGGCCAAGTACCTTCCCCCCAGGAGCCTGTGGAACCTCCTAGGTGTAGACCAGACAAGAGGAGACCTCCGTCCAGATCTTCTTCAAGGTCACCCAGCCCCAAGAGACCCAGAAGACGCCTCCATTCGCCTTCGATGGAGGACACAGGATCGGACTTCTCGGATGGATCCAGATCCCCCTCTCCAATCAGCGTCCCTTCTCTGGACCCATGTGAGCTCCCAAGATCTCCTCCGGATGACCCATCGTTCTCGGAGATTATGAGGCATATCCAGGAGAACATGGGCTGGGACACAGAGGAACTCGACCCCGAGAGACTACGCCTTGCCAGATATCTTCGGCAAAAAGATCCGAAGCCTGTGGTGGTGCCACCCTTGGTGGACACCTTCGTGGACGTCACCAAGGCAGCGTGGAAACGTCCATACTCGCTCCCGGCGATGCCAAAGAAGGCTGACCGCCTGTACAAGGCCCCTAGGGAGGATCAGTACTTGGCATCATATCCTCTGGCCGATTCTCTGGTCATTACAGCCTCACATGACCGGTCCAAGAGGCTGCAACATTTGAGCACCCTGCCACCGGACCCAGAGTCCAAGCAGCTGGATGCTATGGGCAGGCGCACGTACGCATCCGCTACCTGCGCCATTAGGTCCCTCAACTACTTAACCCACATGGTCCAGTTTCAGAATGCCTTGTGGGAGCAGGGACTGGATCTGGCGGAAAAGATGCTAGAAGGTGAGCAGAAGGAGGAGTTGCTGCAACTCCTCCGCACGGGTTCGGACGTGGGAACCCAGGTGCTGCGAGCCGTGTACGATTCCGCGGACTCCTCGGCCAGAGCGGCAGCCTCAGGCGTATGCCTCCGGAGACACTCTTGGCTCCGTGTCTCTGGATTTCCCGGACGTCCAGAAGAACATTCTGGACGCCTCTTTCCACGGAGAAGTTCTTTTCGGTGAGTCCTCGGAGAAGGTCCTCACCAAACATCAAGAGGCCGGGAAGGCGGTGCGGTCTGTCCAAGCCATGTACAGACCCAAGCTCAGTTCCTTTCGTAGGAACCAAAGCCGTTTTCGAGGCCGGATGCAGAGACAGCAGTCCCGCTCCGGCCCACAACAGAGGGGCTTTTTCTCCCGCAGAGCCCAGGGGAAGCCGTCCGCGGGCCGTGGCCGACGCCCTGCAGAGTCAGCCCAGCTTGCAGGACCCTCAGCTGCCACAGCATGACTCCTTCCCGGCCCCCGCCCCTCAGGATCAACGGGACACCCAAGGTCGGGGGTCATATTGCGGACCACCTGCCAGGGTGGCAGTCTGTAACCACCGACAGGTGGGTTCTTCAATTGGTCAAACAAGGCCACTTTATAGAATTCGTGGACAAGCAACCCACAAGGCTTCCTCTGCTTTCCCGTTACTCGGGTCAGCACAGATCACTCATCAGGCAAGAGGTACTCGCACTCCTTCAGAAGGGAGCGGTGGAGTACGTCCCGGAGAACCAGAAAGGATCCGGATACTATTCCCACTTCTTTCTGGTTCCAAAGAAAACAGGGGACCTCCATCCAATACTGGACCTCAGCGACCTCAACATGTCGGTCGCCTACAAACATTATCGCATGGTGACCCTCCAAGGACTCATTCCCATGCTGAAAAAGGACACCTTCTAGCGTCCCTGGACATGCAGGACGCCTACCTGCACATCCCAGTAGCTCAAGCGCACAGGAGGTTCCTGCGCTTCGAGTTTCTCGGCCACCACTTTCAGTTCCGGGCTCTTCCGTTCGGACTGTCCTCGGCCCCCAGGGTCTTTACCAAGTGTATGGCAGTCGTGGCAGCGTCTCTAAGGAGACAGGGCCACTACGTGTTCCTGTACCTGGACGACTGGCTTCTCATGGCCGCCTCCAAAGAGGCGCTGTTGCTGGCTATTCAGAACACCCAGGATCTGTTTGTCTCTGGGCATTCTTATCAACTCCGAGAAGTCTCTTCTCCATACCGTCCCAGAAGCTGCAGTTCATAGGCGCAGTTCTGGACACCGTCCAAGGGAAAGCCTTTCTTCCCGATGAAAAAGCGGAACACATCAGATCCCTCATCAGGGATCTCAGCGAGGAAGACTGTCCCCGCCAGGTTGGTCCTTCGCTTGCTCGGACACATGGCTGCGGCCATTCCAACCGTCCCTTTGGCAAGGCTCCACATGCGGGTAACTCAGTGGATGCTCAAGGTGCAGTGGGACCAAAGGCAAGACCACATGCAGCATCTGGTCAGAATCACGAACGCCGTGATTTGAGACTGGCAATGGTGGCTAGACCCAGGGACACTTTCTGCGGGTGTCCCGTTTACAGCGCCGTCCCCAGAGGCAATCCTCCCCACAGACGCCTCAGGGCTGGGGTGGGGAGCGCATCTGAACGGGGTGAGGTCCCAGGGACCGTGGACCCCTCAGGAAGCCCACCTCCACATCAACGTTCTGGAGATGAGGGCGGTCCTTTATGCCCTGCAGGCCTTTCAGTCAGAAATCCCGTCGAGTACTCTTCTGCTTCAGACAGACAATATGGCGGTGATGTATTACCTCAACAAACAAGGAGGTGCACACTCTTAACCCCTTTGCAGGGAAGCTATGAAAGTGTGGGATTGGGTAATCCGACATGGCGCGAGCCTGATTGCAGTTCACGTTCCCGGCGTGAACAACACAATCGCAGACGGCCTGAGTCATTCCCAGGCCAGAGTCCACGAATGGGAACTCCTTCAAGAGGTAGCGGTGGATCTGGTTCTTCGATGGGGAACTCCAGAGTTGGACTTGTTCGCCTCCCCATCCAACGCAAAACTGCCCAATTTTTGCTCGCTAGATCCAGGGCCTGGTGTTTTCTGGCGAGACGCGTTGTCCCTCTCCTGGGCGGACAGATTCCTATACGCTTTCCCTCCCTTCCCGTTGATCCAGAGAGTCCTTCTCAAACTACACAGGGAGTACGCAACAATGATCCTGGTAGCGCCTTTCTGGCCCAGGCAGATCTGGTTCCCCATGCTGGCGCAGTTGTCCGGGAACCTCCAGTTCCGTTGCCTTTCAGCTCCCATCTACTTGTCTCAAGAGGAGGTTCACTAGTCCACCGGACTTACGCTCACTGAACCTGCATGCTTGGCTCCTCGAGACATAGCCATTATGCGACACAGGGTCTACGCAAGAGGTGGCGGAGATTCTTCCGCTGCCAGAAAGCAGGCAACGATGCACGCCCATGAAATGGCGCCGATTTTGCTTGTGGTCTCAGGCACGCCGCCTCTCCCCTTTAGAATGCCCAGTGAAATCGGTTCTGGAATTCCTGCTTTCCCTCTTCCACTCGGGTCTCGCCTACTCCTCTATTAAAGTTCACCTCTGTGCGATTTCAGCCTACCACTTCCCAGTAGGTCAGCGCACAGTGGCACAACTCGATGCCTCTCGGGACTTCATGAGGGGTGTTACACCGTAGGCCACCCATCAAGGATCCCGTCCCTCCTTGGGACCTACTCGTCCCTGAACAGCTCACGCCCCCGCCCCTGAACCTGCCGCAGATTATGAAGCCATGCTTGTTGTGGAAAACGTTATTTTTAGTTGCTGTCACCGTCAGCAAGGAGAATTTCCGAGCTTCATGCTCTCATGTGTAAGGAACCTTATTTAATTTTCCACCAGGACAGAGTGTCTTTGAGGACGAATCCTAAATTCCTGCCTAAGGTGGTCTCTGCCCTTACTCTTAACCAGGACATCGATCTGCCTGTGTACTTTCCCAAGTACTCTAATAGAGGAGAGGCATTGCTTCACACCCTGGATGTTCACCGCTCCTTAAGGTACTACCTGAACAGGACTAAACAGCTCCGGACGTCAGAGCAGCTGTTTGTATCCTTCGCTGAGAGGATGCTGGGCCAACCAGTCTCAAAGCAGACTCTTTCTCGCTGGCTTGTCCAGTGTATTTCCTTTTGTTACAACAGTAAACAGAAGCCCCTTCCGGGCACAGTCCGGGGCCACTCGACAAGGGGGGTGGCTACCTCCTTTGCAGCACTGTGCAAGGTCTCCACCTCGGCCATTTGTGCCACGGCTACTTGGAGCTCAGTGCACACATTTATTAGGCACTATAGCCTGGATATTACCTCACGGCGGAGGGCCGGTTTCGGCCTTGCCGTTCTACAGGGTCTCCTGTCCTAGAGTCAGGACTTGCCCAAGATCTCTCCTATTTGCCTCCTCCCAGAATGCTTAGAGGCGCTATTGCATGGGAATCAGTCCTAATGGTGTTACCTGCTGCAAGAGTTGTATCTCGAAGTAAGATAGTACAGTTACGTAAGAACTTACCGTAACAGTAGATCTTCGAGAACAGCTCTTGCAGCAGGTACCTTCCCGCCCACCATTCCGCCTTGGAGGAGGTACAGCCTATTCAGGCCTTGACAGGAGCTAACGCTCTTTATTCTTCTGCCGATGGCGGATCCTCGGTCTCCACTTCTGATGTCATCCAGCGGCCGGGAGTCTTTGGCGGGAGAACTGAGGATTCTGGCGGGACCGCCTCCTTATGTACTACGCCTGACATCGGGGGCGGGACCAACATCTGAGGTGGTCCCCGATGAAGACTGCTAGCTAGAAGATTTCCATGAGGTCCTGACGCCTGCCGGCTTCAGTCATAATGGTGTTACCTGCTGCAAGAGCTGTTCTCGAAGATCTACTGTTACGGTAAATTCTTACGCAACTGTACTTTTCTTCCAAAAGTGGTCTCGGAGTTGACCCTCAACCAATCTGTTGACCGTCCAGTCTATTTTCCTTCCCCATCTAATAGAGGGGAAGCTCTCCTTCACACATTGGACATCCACAGGACTTTGAGGTATAACCTCAAAAGGACGGCTACGCACCGTCAGTCGGAGCAACTTTTTGTGCCCTTTGCACCACAATGCTTGGGCAAACCGGTGACCAAGCAGACGATTTCAAAGTGGATTGTCCACTGTGTATCCTTCTGCTATGAAAAACACAATAAACCCCTACCAGGTCCGGTCAGGGTCACTCCACCAGGGGAGTGTCTGCTTTTTTTGCCACCCTGAGAAATGTGTCTGTGAGGGACATATGTGCAGCCGCTACCTGGAATTCGGTGCATACCTTTGTCAAGCATTACAGCTTGGATATCGTCTCCAGACGCCATGCCGGTTTTGGTCCGGCTGTTTTGCAGGGACTTTTGTCCTAGGCCTCTGGAGTCAGTATATTCTACGTTCCGGGGTCGACTACCTCTTTGGCGTGGGACTGCTTGGTATTCAGTCCTAACTGCTATAGCTTGCTGAAAGAGCTCCCACTTGAAGTAAGATAGTACAGTTACGTAAGAACTCACCATAACGGTAGGTCTTTGAGAGGAGCTCTTGAAGCAGGTGTTACTTTAGCACCCGCCTTCCCCCTCGAGGTGTGCAGATCTTCATCTACATCTTCGAGTGCTTTGTCTACTTTTCTTGTCAGGGCATGTTCACGGGCCTTGGCGGGGGAACTGAGATGGAGCTGGGTCTACCCCCTTTTGTACCAGGGCTGACGTCAGGGCGAGGCCGACGTTGGGGGCGGTCCCTGCTGTGTACTGCTGGCTGAGAAGTTTTCCGGGGGGTCCTAGTGCCTGCGGCATAGTCCTAACTGTTATAGCCTGCTGCAAGAGCTCCGCTCGAAGATCTACTGTTACGGTAAGTTCTTACGTAACTGTACTTTTCAGATTTTGTCTGTGGTGCCAGCAAAGGAAGTTGGTCACTGATCCACACGACACATGCATGTACTACCTGGGTGGGCAGCACAACATGGACGGGTGCATCCTTTGCAAAAGCATGCTTCCTGAGTCCCTCAGGGACAGGAAGCTCTGGCACTTGGTGGATCAGCCTTCAGAGCAGGATCCAAACAACCACACTAAGGCCACAAGAAGGACTCAGCTGAGATCAGGTTGGCTGCACAACTAGCAGCCCATGAGGCAGAAGTGACCACTGCTGTGGTGGGCACCTCCTCAGTCTCGACGCTGTTCTCTGGGGGCCAGCGTTGGAGTCTTTCGCAGGAGAATTCCATGAAAAGTGTTTGGCCCTCCAGACCTGGGTAGCCCACTATGGTTCCAAAAGCAAGTGTCTGTGCTAGTCATCGGACTGGGAGAGATCGAGGTTATCCCGATCCGTTGACTTGCCCAACCGCTCCACCGCTGTCGCGCACCCTTCAGCTTGGAGGCAGGTTGAGGGCTCATCGGTTCCATCATTGAGCCAGTCAGCTTAGACTCCAGTCAAACAGACTGCCAAGATTTTTCTCCAACCTCTCAACCAGTTATTGGAGAAGGTCAAGGAGCTGATCTCGCAGACCGTGGAGCTGCTAGTCCTCACCCAGGAGGACGTAGTTTGGTTGATGTACCCATCCAGTCCTCAATGGGTGCAGCCTCCACCGAAGGTTGGGTCTTCCATGCCGCTAAACATGGGCAGGCACGTGGTACACAGCAGCCTGCCAGAAGATGCTGCTCACTGTCGATTGGCAGTTGACAGTCAAGATCCCGGTCAAGGTTGTGGTCAAGTCATTCCCGCTCGACGGGGATGTCGGTGCTTCACGATCACCTCATCTCCGGGTGATGGGAGACACTGCCACAAGATGCGCCAGTGCTATGCGGAGCTCTTGTGGCAGCAGTTGGCCATTGCAGGGCAGGGTACAGCTCTACCCCCTGGTCTTTGTCTCCTGGCCATCATCAGTGGAACCCCTGTCAGTCCACACTACGCAGCTGCAAACCACAGCTGCTTCTCCACCCCATTCCTCCCAGCAGTTCTTCCCCTTGGGCAGCTTTTTGGAGCAATGGGTGCAGCGTCAGGTTCATGTGTCTCTGCCAGCGGATCCTTCAGAGTTGGTGGCACTGAAGCTGCAGGTGGGGCCCTCAAGCCAGGCAGTGTGTTTGGCTCTGGCAACAGCATTTGGTCCTTGCTGGTAACCGCGCCGCTGACTTCTGTCCCAGTGGCCGCACTTCCACCTTGTGTCATTTGGTTGGACCAGCCAGGTACCATTGCTGGTCACTTTGATACTGGCTGGGTCATTGACGTTGGATCTGGTTCTGGCATCAGCACTGGGTTTGGGCCTTTTTGGGCTGACTTGGCACAGGTTCTGATGCTGGCCCTGGCGCTAGGTTGGCACCGTGTCAGCACCAAGTCACCCGGGATCTCCTTGTCCCAGATTTAAAGACTTCAAGGCCTGTCCTGGTGCTGATCCCGGTGTTGGGTCAGCGTTGTGTCAGTACTTAAAATTGTTCATTTGAACATATACAGTTTATCATCTAAATGGTCTCAATTTGTGGCCTGGTCCCAGTATCATTCTTTTGATATTATTACTTTATCTGAGACATGGTTGCATAATGGTATTAAGGACTCTGAGATTTATCTCCCTAATTATAATCTCGTTAGACAAGACAGAGAAGAAAAAAGAGGAGGTGGAGTTGTAATGTATATTCTTTGTAAATTTGATTACACTATTTTTGACTTTTCTGTGACAAATTCTGGATGTAATATGATTTCTATTGATTTGATTTTTGGACAAAGTAAACATTTGTCTCTTAGTACTGTTTATTTTCCCCCTGGTAAAATGTTAAATGGTTTAGATTTATTTACCCTTTTTAATGAAGTTTCTCCCCCCTAATAGAGAATGGATTACTTTTGGTGACTTTAATTGCAGTTGGGATAAAAGTTTGAAGGGTGGAATCAGAGACTTTGGTTAATCTGGGTGTAACACAATTAAGAAAACTACCAGACTCAATTATAAAACAGGTGTAGGGACCATCCTTGATTGGATCATTGTCACTCATGTTGATAGAATTTTTAAATCTGAGGTTATGGCAGACACCATGAGTGACCATTGTCCTGTCAAATGTGAGTGGTCCATAAAATTATTAAAAAGTCCTCCCAGATATGTTGAATGTCGAAATTTGGCTAAGTTTACTCCCCCAGGGAATCCAAGATTTATATAATAAAATTGACTGGTCCCCTTTCGTAATTAGCACTAACATTGATTAAATGTGGGAATTTTTTTTGCATAGTTTATTATGCAATTGCAAATATAGTCTCTCCCTTAAAGAAAATAAGAGTTAGATCATCCAAACAATAATGGGTTACAAGGGACCTCATTCAATTAATGAGAAAACGTGACAAGTGTTGGAAATCTTATACTGTTTCTAGAACCTTGATTGCTCTTCAAGAGTATAAGACACTTAGAAATAAGTGTAAATCTGAAATTAGGAAAGCTAGGGTCGCTTATTGTTTAAATGAACAAAGGAATTCCAGGGCCAATCCTAAAAAGACTTGGAGTTCCTTAGATAAAATTTTGGGACAGGGTAAAGTAGATTCCGCTCCTATTCTTCATCATATGGACGAAGTATAACTGATCATCTTAGGGTATCTAATATTTTCAAGTCATTTTGGGAACTTAGGCCCCTATAGTACTCCCATAGATTTGGATGATGTATCTGATAATGATGATATTCATAATGACACTAATCCAAAGTTTTATTTTAAGTCTCTTTCCCCTTCCTCAGTAAAAAAATACTTTTTGAAAAATAATCCAAAACCTTTTCAGGGCCAGGATGGTGTTGATGTTAGGATAATTAGAATGGGTATTGATTGTTTTGTTTATCCATTAGTTCATATCTTTAACTTTTCCTTGTATCATAATGTTTTTCCGAGTGGCTGGAAACAAGCAGTTATAAAACCCATCCTAAAGAATGGAAATCCTTCTTTAGTTACTAATTATCGTCCTATTTCCCTTTTATCGCCTATTTCAAAAATTCTGGAAAGGATTGTCATGGACCAAACCTTGGATTTTCTTGGGAGGTATTCTTTGTTATCAGAGAACCAACATGGCTTTAAGCCAGGATACAACACTGAAACAGCCTTGGTGGGGTTCGCGGGCAGTGTCTATGGAGCACTTGATAGTGGACTTTCATGTGCGACACTGTTCGTGGACCTCACCAAGGCTTTTGATTTGGTTGATTTTGATATTCTTCCTGGTGTGCTTCAAGGTCTTCATTTTTCTGAGGAAGTAAATATGTGGTATCAAAACTTTTTGTCTGAAAGATCATTTAGAACTATTATTGGTTCATCTTTATCCCATTCTCTTCCCTTAGTTTGTGGTGTGCCCCAGGGTTCAATTCTGGGACCACTTATTTTTTCCTTATTTATGAATTCCGTATCTGATATATGTACAAAAACTAAAATGATTCTTTACGCAGATGACGCTGTTCTTTTTTGTTCAGATCCCAGACCCAATGTCGCCCTTTCCTATCTTCAAACTGATTTTAATTTCCTGCAGGATTGGTTATCCTTAAGTCACCTGGTTTTGAATTCCCAGAAAACCAAAGTAATGGTGTTTTCTAAGAAGAAAAATGTACTAATTGATTTGCTTCCAATTTCTGATAGGACAGGAAGCATAATTGAAAATGTATCTGTTTTTAAATACTTAGGTATTTCGTTGGACACACATTTTTCTTTTGAACCTCACATTCAGAATCTTAGGAAAATCCTTCATCAGAGGTTGGGTATGCTTTATCGAGTTAAATCTTTTTTGACTTTGGAATCCAGAAAGCTCTTAGTTCATAGCTTTCTGTTCTCCATACTCGATCATGGTATACTGATTTATACATCCTCATGTACTAATGTTTTGAGTCCTGTTAAAGTAATTTACCATTCAGCTCTGAGGTTTTGGCTAAATTTACCCTTTCGAACCCATTGCTCTGATCTGTACAATCAGTCATCTTCCTTATCTTTTGAAAATCGAGTACTTTGTATGACGGACGTTTTCTTATTTAAAGTTAAATGTAATTTTTTTTCTCATTCTATTTCTTTAATGTTTTCTAGATTAGTTAATGCGTTGTTTACTAGGTCCCAGCACAATTATAAATTTAAAATACCATTTTTTAAGAATACTTTTGGGCAAAGATCCTTATTATTTAGAGCACCTAGTTTTTTTAATAGAATTCTGTTAGAAATTGTTCAGAATAGTTCTTTTCAGGTTCACATGAAATCTTCAGAAGTTGTTAATAATAACTCCTGTCAGGGTTTTAAGACACGGTTAAAACAGTGGCTATCTTTGGAAACATGACGTATTTTTATGTATTGTATTTTATTGATTGAATGTTTTGTTTGTATTATGTTTGTTAATTTTTTGTGTGTTTTTTTAGTTTTAAACTTGTCTCCAATGAAAACGGGCAGTTTGCTCATTTGGATTTACAAGTATGAAAAATAAAAATGAAATGAAAAAGTACCATGTCAGGCATCATATCGGCACCACATCAGGTGTCAAGTCATGTTAGCACCATGTCGGGCATTGTGTCGGTGCCACATCAAGCATCATGCCACCCTTAGCACAGGACCCTTGTCCTTGGGGCCAGTGTCATTGATGTTGCCCGGGCTACGCTTCTGGACTAAAAGGCCTGCAGTCCACATCTCCCTATGTTCTCCTCCGGGAAGTATGTGGAGGGGGGACGAGTTTGATCCTGACCTCATCTTTTCTGATGGTGGTGACGATGTCTTTCTTAGCCTGGACTTTTCTTACCTAAGTCCTGCTGTGCCTCAGGACAGAGACATGCTTCTATGTGGCTTGCTAGCTCCAAGGGCATTTTTCCCTTTAAGTCCCTGGCAAAGACTTAAGAGAACACCAACACACAAAAACAAACCAAAAAAAAAAAAAGATTCCTTGCCATGTATGGAATCCGGTGCAGTGGTCATCAGCTCTAGTAATTTCTTCTAGGATTGGTTAGCTCCCTGGATATGCAAGATGCATACCAGCACTTTTTTTTTTTTTTTTTTTTTTTGCGCACCTCAGCTGCCTCGGATACAGTATCTCTGAATCTTCTTCGGAGGTACCTTGGTCATCGGGTCACACTATAGGACTTTCACCGTCGGTGAAGCAGGATCCACACGGAAGATTTTCCAGCAGTACAACTGGGGCTGCCTATGCCATCACCTGCCGACATCAACTGTATAAAAGCATGAGTGGCCCTGCTTCTTTCTCAGTTCTTTCCCATCATCAACTCCTCTCGCATGGATCTCCATGGAAGCTCCGTTGCAGTTCACAGCATTTTTGCCTACGCTCTTTCTTCAGTTTTTATTTGTGGAATCTCTTTTTAATAAAGATTCTTTTACCTTGTTTATTTCGAGAGTTGCTCCTTCCACCTCTCTCTTCCATCGCTGCCACTGAAGAAAGAAGATTGCCTCTATAGACAACCACAGTCTCTGTGTCTGCTGTCTTTAGCCCGGCCACAACGTTTCTGCCTGTGGGCTCTGCCAGAAATTCTACCTTACAACCCTTAGGCATCGGAAAAAGGCTTTGAAGAAATTTCTCAGGGAACAGCAGGTAGCAGATTCTGGGCAGGGGTCCTCCAGGGTCCTTCCTTCCCAATAGCTGGTAGGTTCATCGAGCTCCCATGCCTCAAAGGCCTGAGACAAGTCCTCGGTGGGGGGGTCACAAGAAAGTCTGGGACCAGGACCACTGCCCCCGTTCCCTGACAACTTCTTCCTCCTCTTCTGGAGGTACTCCAGCTGCTGCTGCACCAACGACCTCTACTGTCCAGGCCTGTACTCCTACCAGGCCCATAATGACTGCACCTCCTGCTTCTCAGGGAGGCCAGCCATCGACCCCAGCCCCTCCGTCAAGGCCTGACGGATCTCCAGGCCCTCAGACACCAGGGCTGTTGGGTTCTTTTTCAAGGCGAACATTTCCGGTTCATAGTCTTGCCCTTTGTTTTATCCTCTGCACTGTGGATTTTTACAAAATGCTTAGCAGTGGTAGCTGCAGCCCTTCTGCAAGAAGGCCTATACGTCTTCCCTTACCTGGACCACTGGCTACCAAAGGCCCCATCCAGGAATCAGCTTCTCCACACTCTGGAGAGGACCCTCCAGTTGTTCCACTCTCTGGGCATCACTGTCAAACTTCCACAAGTTCCTTCTGATCCCGTCCCAGAGGCTGCAGTATATAGGGGTGCTCTTGGACTCCGCACAGGGCAAGGCCTTCCTGTCACCAGACAGAGCAGACTGCCTTATATCACAGGCTTAGGTGGTGGCTCAGAGCCGCTGCGTTTCAGAGAGGGTTTTCTTGAGAGTCTTGGGCCTCATGACCGTGGCCATTGCCACTGTCTCCATGGCTAAACTGCACATATAGGTGCTCCAGTGGACCCTCCAGGTGCAATGGGACCAATGCACAGACAACCTGAAACAGCTAGTGCTGGTCTCCTCTCTGGTCTGCAAGGTCCTCCAATGGTGGATGTATCCCTGAAATCAAGAGTAATCACATTCATGATCTTGTCTCCCCAGCAGATTCTCACTACGGATGCCTCCAGCTTAGGCTGAGAGGCACACCTGGCTCCCTTCCAGACCCCGGGTACCTGGTCCCAGATTGAGACATCCCTCTGTCATCAAGGCACAGGTTATGATGCATAGGAAAACCAGGAGCAGTTGTAAAATTCACAAGAGTTTTACTATTAACAGTAAAATAAAAAATAAAAATTGTTCAGAATAACCATTTACAGTGGCAATAGAAACTTAGAAAACTTTTTTTCTTCTCAATTTCTAATCTCGGTCTCTTTTTTGCAAAATATTGCAGCTCCTTTTTTATAGGTCTGCGCAGGAGCTAAACAGTTTGTTTCTGCAGGTGCAGCAGAAAGAACATTGTGACCCAGGACTGACCTTTTGTTTACATCTTCTGCAAAAGGCTTAAAAATTGCATCTCAGGTTAACCCTTTAAGTTCCAAATAGCTTTGCAATCTTTTCAACAGTATAACTATATGCAGTTTTAAACAAAGGAATCACAGTATCAATTACATTTCCACAAAATGATTCACATATATTTTTATACTGATTTTGTTTTCTCTTTAATTGAAGTAAATAGGTTAAAGGCCACGAGGAATGGAACCATTTAAAATAGCGCCGACCACAAGGATCTGTAGCCTCGATAGCCCTATTCCTTCATGAACGTACCATTTCATTCTGTTGGCTCCGTCACCTTTGCTTCTATGTTTTTCCTTCTGATGAAGCATAAGGGCAAGGGCTAGAATATACCCTGGGTGTGAGCTGCCCTATTTAGGTAACTCTCCCCACCTGTTGCCATATATCTTTATGTTTAAAGCAAATCTCCTTTATGTTGCTGTTAACTTCCTGGCATTAATGTTACTCAGTCAAAAAGTTACCATGCCTGAGCAATCATTGCACAATGTTTGAGATGCTATCTTTAACTAAAATCAGTACTGAGGAGTTTGTTTGAGGAGGCAAACGTACAACTTACAAATGTTTCTCTTGTTTATGTGGGAATAATGGCTAAATTAAGCCATGTTTAGCTGAATGAATATTTTCTACCTTGTAGATTTTACTCCCACAGGTCTTGGCGTGACTAGCAACCTGAAATATTGAGCATTTCCTTGGAGATGGACTATAAAGACATTTAAAGTACCCCACTAGACATACCACAGTTTACTGAACTTATATTTCACTGTCTGCTAACATGAGGGGTAAACTGTTGTATTTTGCAGTGGTTACATTTTGCTAATGTCTGTAAATGAATTTGTCAAACTGTATGATTCATTTTAAAATGAATAAAATATAAGTTAATAGTCTGCACCATGCAGTGCATGCTGGGTCTGATAGCAGGTCACCAGACCCCTGGTTCGGTCATTCGCATGGTGGTCAGTGGAGTACAATCTGCTCCAGGGTTTCCTTTTTCCCAGCCAGAGCCCTACGTGACAATCACCACAGATGCCTCCCTGTTAACGTGAGTGGCCCACTGTCAGGGCTCCAGACACAAAGTGTCTGGAACCCGTCAGAGACTAATTTCCACATCAATGTGTTGGGGATGTGAACTGTTTTTGTACAGCCTACAAGCCCTAGTGGAGCTCGTCAGCTATGAAACAGTCCTCCTCCAGACAGACAACAAGTCTGTGATGTATTACATCAACAAACAATAAAGAGCACACTCTTACCATGTCTGCAGGGAAGCTTCAGAGTGTGGAAGTGGGCCTGGAGCAGGGGCCCCTACTCCAGGCCATTTATCTACCAGGAATCCAGAACGCTCTGTCACACGAGCGCAGCTGAAGAGAGGCCTTCTGCACGAGTGGTCGCTAGCTCCAGACATCTTGACTTCGCTGTTCAAGTGGGCATCCCTGATGTGGACCCTTTTGTATCTCCACTCTATGCCAAACTGCCTCGATTCTGCTTCAGAAATCTAGGATATGGTATTTTTTGTGTCGGGAGGCATTAAGACTGCAATGGCAAAATCTCTTTCTGTATGCATTCCTTCTAGTCCCCCTAGTCCAGTGAGTGTTGCTCAAACTGAGTTAGCAAACTGAGGATCCTTTCACTCAGGACAGACCTATTGACTCAGGGTCACCAAGTCCATCCCATTCTGTGTTCCCTTCACCTTCAAGCCTGGCTTCTGAAGAGAGAGAGAAGTGAGTAGGTACACGGTATCTCAGAAGGTCTGTGAAATAGTTTTGTCTAACGTAACCTTCCACTAGGAAGACTTACACAGGCAAATGGAAAAGGTTTTTCATCTGGTGCTCCAAACAGCATGACCCCTTTGAGTGCCCACCTGACAAGGTTCTGGAGTACTTGCTGGACCTTTCTGATGTTGGCTTGCAGTATTCCACTTGTGTGCTGATCTTCCTGGACCCAAGTCTCCACCACTCATTCACACTAGATGGATAGTGCCGGAGGTGCTAGGACCAAACGGGAGCCACGGATTTTCTGAAGGGTCGGCGCCGAGGCAGGACCACGCATGCGCGGCACCGCGAGACTAGCTTGCACCTGTGTAGGCTAGCTCTGCGTCGACCCTCCAACCGCCTCAGTACCTTTTCAACTGAGGAGGTGCAGTATAACTAAAGAAAGTAACTTATCCTGACTTTCTGGGCCTGAGGGCGCGGATGGCCATTGCAAGAAGGGTCAAAGAACAATGTCTTGGCACGGCCCTTCAGAAAATGTTTGGCTCCTGTTTGGTCCTAGCGCCTCTGGCACTATCCCACTAGTGTGAATGAGTGATGGAGACTGTGTCCAGGAAGATCAGCAATTACGGTAAATACGTAATTTCCATTTCTAGGGACATGGATATGTTGTTCATCCACACTCATTGGCAGGTATCCTTGCCGCTTTAAATCTTGCCGGAAGGTCTTCAAGCTTGCTCCTCCCACCCACCCGGGTGGTATAACTCTCGGCTCCGCCCCATGACGCCAGATCTTCCTTACCGCTTGGAAGCTCAGGTTCCCTCCTTAACGCTCTGCGTTTGTGACTGGTTCCTATTTCTCCGTTTGCGGATTTAAAAATAAATTTTGCAAAGACTTCAGTCTTCTATCCCTGCTGCTCCGATGGACAAATCGACTCCCGGATTCGGAGATGCCCATGCGGGCAGAAGATGTCTCGGACGGATCCACACTCCACGTGTCTACTGTAGGCCTTGAGCACGACCCGCAGGCTTCGACCTGTGCTCATCTTTCTCGCCTCGTCCTCGAAGACCGTGCTGCCCGATTGCAACTGGGCCGTCCGAAGCGTTCCCTCGGTGAAGTCCAAAGGAGGCCCGGTTGGCGGTGTCCAGCGGCGGTGATTCGGCGGATCAGCTCAGCGGATAGTGCTTCCTCGAGAGGCGGCGGGCCGTATCTTCCTCGCGCGGCATTTATCCCGCTCTCTCTGGGTTCTTCCTACACGGCTTCTTTTAAGGAGCTTTGTCTGTCCCTCTCCACTAAAGGAGAAGGGCCTGCGTCTGCTGGACCTTATTCTCGGTCCAAAAAGAGGGACAGGGGTAAGTCCCTCCGTCGACGCTCTTGGGAGCGGGAAAGGTCCCTCTCCCCGGGCCGTCGACCGTCGGCTTCGGTCGACCGCTCGGCTTCGGCCACTGGCCTCACGGTGTCCCCGTCAGGTCAGTTGGCCGAGACTCCCTGATGAAGTCGAGATTTTCTCGACCCATTGAACGAGCTGTCGCCTTTAGCGGCGAGTTCCCTCTCCCGGTTCCCCGGGAGGAGTTGAGGATCCGTGGGCTCGCCTGTGCCTCCGGTTCCGGAGCCTCGGATGGACCATCCGAGCCGAAGGGAGTGCGGTTCCGGCGACACCTCCCGCACCGACCTCGGAAATTCCGGGACTCGGTCTCGGTCTCCCGGACCTCTTAGCGGTCCAGCCCGATCCCACCGTCATAGGCGGTCTCGGCACGCGGTAAGCAGTGTCGCCCGCGTCCTCGTCCTCCTCCTCGGATGGAGGAGGCTTGGCGTAAGTGCGTCGGCGGTACGAGACCTTATGTTGCAACAGCTCCTCCTGGCGGGAATAAGCCGACCCGTCGCCTTCGCCATTAAGTAGCTGTCACGGGCAGCCGACACAACCCCTGACTTATCCGAGGAGCCTATACCCAGGCGGTTGTGCGGCCAAAACCAACTGCTCCACCGATTCCGGTGGAACCTCCGCCTCCACAGCCACCAATTGGGGCTCCGACCAAGGATTCTCGGTCGGCTAAGGGTCTACCCATCGGCTGTCAGTTACCCTCACTCCCGACCGACCTCGGCAGGTGAAGGGTGGCTCAGGCCAGAGGCAGCTCTTCGAGGACTCTTCCGAGTCCGAAGATGATTCCTCCTTTTTCTCCAAGCGACTGGACTTGGAGTCTTCAGGAGGTCAGTCAATGGACGATAGCCCGTCGTCCTTCCTAGGACTGCTTCGGCTCATCTCGGAGTCTACCGGGATGGAGCTCGAACCCGTTTCCAAACGGGCCAGGTATCCCCTCATGGAGATTCTGGACCGAGGGGATTCTCCGACGGAGGCCTTTCCGGTGGCCGAGGCCATAGTGGGTCCGGCACTGGAGCTTTGGCAGCGCCCTGCTTCCTGCCCTGCGCCTCGGCCAGGATGGCCAGAAGTATCGCGGTCCCACGGTTCCTTGTCCGGTTTTGGAACACCCTCTGCTGAGGGTTGGTTACCGACAGCGTTTTCCGGCAGCGCCACGCGCCAGGAATGTGGACAAACCTCCTGACAAGAGTCCAAGAGATGGACTATGTCGGGCGAAAAGTCACGCTCGTCCTCTCTCGCTGCCGTCAGGCCAGTTCGGCCGTCCTCATGGCACATTTTCTCATGCCCTGTTGGGCTCCCTGGATGAGGTCATCCCTCATCTTCCGCCGATCTGCAGACTACGGTTAAGCAGGTGCGGGACCAGGGCAGAGCAGTGGCCAAACAGCAGCTCAGACTGCTTTGGATATAGGGGACTCATGTGCCAGATCGGTGGCGGCCGCAGTGGCTATCGTCGGCGGGCTTGGCTGAGGATATCCACCTTTACTCGGATACCCAGCACAGGTTGGCGGATGTTCCTTTTGGGGACTGACCTCTTGACCCTGGGGTGGAAGGTCACCTGCAGAGGATCGAGAAGTCCAATGCCACCTTGGACTCGGTCTCTTCCGCTCAGAAGGACAAAGGCCGCAAACCACAGCCTAAGCCCTTTCGTCCTTCTGTGCCCCTGGCGCGCCCGGCCCAGCAACGTCAGGGCCAGCAGGCTCGGCCTTGGCATCCCAAACCCAAACCGCCGGCTTCCTCTAACAGGAGGCAGGGAGGAAAGGGCCCAGGAGGTCCCTCGGCCGGTCCCTCCTCCAAGCCTGCCCATTGACAGGGCTGAGGGGTGTCGCCCCATCCCGTCACCTTACCCTGGGTCCCCGTGGAGGCGGCTCCGCACGCACTTCCGTTCCGCCTGGTCGCTGTTACCACGGACAGGTGGGTCTTGGAGGTGGTGGGAAGAGGCCTGCCTCTGGAATCGAGCAGGCACCACCCTTCAGAGCCGTCGCCCCTCGGGGCTTCGGGATCCCAGCCTCACTGGCGGCTCGTCGAGCCGACAGCCGCTCTCCTCCTCCAGAAGGAGGTGGTAAGAAGGTGGTGGACCCTCCTTCAGACCCAGGGTTTGTGTCCAGGTACTTCCTGGTTCGAAGCAGACGGGGCTGGCGCCCCATTCTCGACCTACCGACCTAAACAAGTTCCTAAGGTCTCGAACCTTCAGGATGGTCACTCTGGCTCAGATAATACCATCCTTGGAGCGGCGTGTGGTTCTGCTCTCTGGACTTGCAGGGCCGCGTTTTTCCGTCCCTATCCGTCCGTCTCACCAGAGATTCCTTCGCTTCCGGCGGAAGGATCCCTCTCGAGTTCAAGCCATGCCCTTGGCTTGTCTCCAGCTCCCAGGGTCTTCACCAAATGCATGGCAGTGGTGACAGCATTCCTGCGGCGCCGAGGGTCGGGTGTACCCTTACCTGGACGACTGGCTGATAGCAGCTCCCTCAGGAAGGAGGCGGAGTGGTCCAGAGATCTGGCCCTCCAGGTCTGCTCTCAACTGGGCCTCCTTATCACGAGGCCAAGTCGGAACTCGGGCAAGCAGGTGATTCTGTTCATCGGGCGCAGCTCAACTCTCTTCGAGCCAGGCGGCTCCCGGCGGACAGGGCGAGTTCTTTCCTCCTTTGCCCGATCATTTCTGGTTGGGCAATTGCTCCTGCCGGGACTTCCTGCGCCTCCTGGGTCTCATGGCGGCCTGCACCAGCGTGGTCCGTTGGGCCCGCTGGAACATGCGTCCCCTTCAGTGGGGACTGGCCAGCCAGTGGTCACAACGCTGCGATCCCTTGGACCAGCTTGTGTCGGTGACACAGGGGATGTGGAACGCTCTCCAGTGGTGGACCGTTCCAGATCATTTGCAGGAGGGCATCCCGTTCGTCCGCCCCGAGCCGACGGTCTCTCTATCGACCGATGCCTCTCTGATGGGTTGGGGTGCCCATCTGGGGGAACACCGGGCTCATGGCCTCTGGTCCCCGCGGGAGTCCCGATGCCACATCAACCTGCTGGAGCTCCGAGCGGTCCGCCTAGCTCTCACCGCCTTTGCTCCGTTCCTCCGGGGTCAAGTGGTCCGAGTCCAGACGGACAATACCACGACCATGTACTATCTAAACCGCCAGGAGGGCAGCTCCATGCTTCTATGCAAGGAAGCTCTCCATTTGGTCACTCGTGGCGCAGCCTGGAAGCGGATCTCCAGCCATTCACGTGGCAGGAGCCTCCAACACCCTGGCCGATGCCCTGAGCCGGATAGGGCTGCATCCCACGAGTGGTCTCTCCTGCGGAGGTAGTACAGCATCTGTTCTCCCTTTGGGGCACACCTCAGGTGGACCTGTTTGCCTCCAGGGAGAACGCGAAGCTGAGTCTGTTCCATGCCCGCCCCCCTCAGCAGGGCTCGCTGCAGGGGGATGCCTTCTCGAGGCAATGGACCCCGGGCCTCCTTTACGCCTTTCCCCCATTTCCCTTGATCCACAAGGTGCTTCTCAAGGCGAGGAGGGACAAGGCGCAGGTGATTCTGATAGCCCCAGACTGGCCTCGTCAGTTCTGGTACCCAGATCTCCTCAGTCTCAGCTCCAGGACTCCGGGCAGCTCCAGCTCGCCGGACCTGCTCTCAGTCAATCAGGGAAGGTGTTCCATCCGGACCTTCAATCCCTGCACCTACGGACCTGGTTCCTGGCGGCTAGAGTTCCAGGCCTTGGGTCTTTCCGACGAGGTCCTCAATGTAGTTGAGGCGTCCCCGTAAGAGTCGACCAGAAAATGCTATGCCTTCAAATGGAAAAGGTTTTCCATTTGGTGTCAGACAAGGGCTTGGACCCTTCCTCCTGTTCCTTGGCAAGCATCTTGGACTATTTATGGTCCTTTCTAGTCAAGGGCTTAGGTCGGCGACCCTAAGGGTGCACCTGGCAGCCATCTCTGCTTACCGAGGCGCGGGCCGGAAGCAGTCGGTGTTCTGAGGAGAGGTGGTCTGGCGGCTTTTTCAAAGGCCTTGATCACATTTCCCTCCAGTTCGGGAACCCCCACCTCCCGTGGGATCTACTGCTGGTACTGGCAAAGCTCATGGGCAAGCCATTCGAACCTATGCACAGGTGTGTCTCTCTCACCTGTCGTGGAAGACCGCCTTCTTGGTGGCTATCACGTCAGCCAGAAGGATGGGAGAGCTCCAGGCGCTTTCCATCGAGTCTCCTTACCTGGTCTTCCACAGGGACAAGGTTGTCCTGCGCCCCCACCCGAAATTCCTTCCGAAGGTGGTGTCGGAGTTTCACCTTAACCAGGTGTTGACTCTGCCGGTGTTCTACCCCAATCACACCTCGGAGGCCGAATATAGGCTCCATACTCTGGACCCTAGAAGGGCGCTCGCTTATTATAAGGAGCGCACGGCTGAAATTCGGGGAGAGGTTCGCCAGCTGTTTGTCACCTACGCTGAAGCCGCATCTGGCAGACCTGCAGCCAAGCGGACGATAAGCAGGTGGGTAACCTCCTGCATAGATCTCTGCTATAAGTTGGCGGGCATGGAGCCTCCCAGAGGGATAAGAGCTCATTCTACCCGCCATACTGCTGCAGACGGTGGCTGCTTCAGGGACGTCCCTATCCAGGAAATCTGCAGGGCTGCTACCTGGAAGTCAGCAAACACCTTCATTACCCACTACCACATCGACCTTGAGTCACGCCGGGATGCTGGTTTTGGGGCCTCGGTTCTCAGTCTCTCTTTCCCAAGTAAGTATTGGGGTGTCGTCTTGCCTCCCTCCTCCCGGAGAACTGCTGGAGTCTGCCAATGAGTGTGGATGAACAACATATCCATGTCCCTAGAAATACAGGTTACTCACCTGTAACAGGAGTTCTAGGAATGGTATATGTTGTTCATCCACACCTCCCGACCTCGGCCCGGCCTTTAGCCTATGAGCTTGCAGGGCCAGATCTGGCGTCATGGGGCGGAGCCGAGAGTTATACCACCCGGGTGGGTGGGAGGAGCAAGCTTGAAGTCCTTCCGGCAAGATTTAAAGCGGCAAGGATACCTGCCAATGAGTGTGGATGAACAACATATACCATTCCTAGAACTCCTGTTACAGGTGAGTAACCTGTATTTTCTGCACGTCAGGAGCCTGTCTGCACCCTCTACCTGGCACAGCTGCCACTGTTCAAGCGATTTCTTAAGGGCACCTTACACACAAGGCCTCCAATCCGGAAGCTGGTGACTGCCTGAGATATCTACCTGTTGCTGGATATGCTCACCTACAAGCCTTTTGAGCCCCTTGCAGCATGTAAGCTGAAGTTTTTAACTTGGAAAACAGCTTTCTTGTGGCCATCACTTCTGCTCAGAGTGTGTCTGAAATACATGCCTTGATCGCAGATCCCCTGTATACTGTTTTCCACAAGGACAAGGTAGTGTTCCACACACACCTTAAGTTCCTTCCTAGTGGTGTTAGAGTTCTATCTAAATCAGCCACTGTGCTGCCTACCTACTTAGTCAATGTCCAGAATGAAGCAGCACGTACACTACATTCTCTGGATGTTCAGAGGGTCCTTAAATTTTACCTGGACGGAACCAAGGACTTTGGGCAATCCAAACAGATATTTGTCTTCTTTGATCCCAGTTGAAAGGGACAACCTGTTACACTCAAATGCATTTCTGCCTGGATTATGAGCTGTCTACACCACTGCTATACCATGACGCAGGTCATGCTGAAAGGTCATGTACGTGCCCACTCCACTACTGTAGTTGTCACGTCCCTGGCAGAGATGTGCTGTGTGCCTGTCGGTGATGCATTGCAGAGCTGCAACTCTGAACACAGTGCACACTTTCTTAAGCACTATGCCCTTGATGTCCATGCCAGACAGCATGTCACCTTTTGGCAGGACTGTCCTGACGGACTTCTGTCCTGAGTGAGCCCTTAGCTCCTACTGCCCTAGCCTGGGGATTTTTGTCTGAGCTTGGTTCTGGGACTCAGTGGTGTGAATCAGTGGTGAAACTTGATTCCTGGAAGATATGAAAATGATGTACGCACTGTTAATTCTTGATCTTCTAGGATTATCTTCACCATTAATTTACACACCCACCTGCCATTCCCTGGGCTCACTCCAGTCTCTTAATTGGTCTTCACCCCTTGTACTTGGTTTGGACTGTAAAACACTGTGTTACTGAGTTGTTGATTCTTCTTAACGGGTCACCAGTGCGATCTAATATCCTTGGTTTTAGTGCATAAGTAAGCAATAAGGCATGATGGGGTGTGCATGGAACACATTTTACTGCACGGTCAGGGGTGTAATAAGGCATGCGGTCAAAGGCCGAGTGACTTTAGCCACTAGCCGTGCAGTAAAATGTGTTCCACGCACATCCCAGAGTGCCTTATTGCGCTTATAAAATGGGCTTCTTTTTAAAACCTTTTTACAGTTGGGAAAAGCATGTTTATATGTAGAAACAATAGATTTAAAAGAAGAAGAAGAATCAGTATTTATATAGCGCTTTTCATACACAGTATCCCAAAGCGCTTTACAAGCAATGCTAGACTGGTAGTGAAGTGACTGAATGTGTGGTGGCGGCCATATTGCACATCATCACCCACACACAGCCTGGACAATTGCATGAACCGGTTTATGGGAAGGGGATTGTTGGCCAGGACACCGGGAATGCTCCCTGCTCTTTGCAAAGAGTGCCCTGGGTTCTTTTACTTCCACCTGGACACCCACTAGGACAACACCAGGGTGGGCAGAAGGGACCTCGGTTTAACGTCTCATCTGAAGGACAGCACACCCCAGCAGTACAGCACCCCCCCAGTTCTGCACTCAGATGCCAGCGATTTTTAGGTGCAAGTCCAATCCCGGTGTGGTACGAGAACCCACGACCTTCTGGTCCAGAGGCGGATGTGCTACCAACTGAGCCACGCTGATACCTATAAGTCTTGCATTCGGTGCCACCAGAAGATGTTGGTCACCGATTCATACAAGTGCATGTACTGCTTGGGTGGGTAACACAGTGTGGCTGGGTGCGGCCATTGCCTGTCTGTGCTTCCTGAGTCTCTCTAAGAGAGGAAGCTCCAGCTCGTGCTGGGACAACCTTTGGAACAGGATCCGAAGGATTACTCTAAGGGCAACAAAAGGCCTCTGTGGCTGCCGGGTCTGCAGCACAGCTTGCAGCCGTTGAAGCAGAGGCAGCCGTGGCGGGCACTACCTTGCCCTTGGCATTGTTCCCGGCTGGTTCCAGCATCAGAGGGATCTTCACTGGTCAATTCTGTGAATTGTGCCTGTTCCTTCCAGACCATGGTGGAGAGCTCTGCCCTCCATGGCTCCCATGGAAGCCTGAGTTCAGATAGTTTTCTTAGAACCGTCATTGGATAGGGAGAGATCTCAGTCCTCCCGTTCTCTCGACTCACCTGATTGGTTAGCAGAGGTAGAGTTTTCCTTGGTCAAGGGGCTGGTCGAGGACTCATCAGCTCTGCCGATAAGGCAGTTGACCTCGACTCCGGCTGGCCAAGATTTTTCTTGACCCAGTCGATCCATTGTCATACAAAGCTGAGTAATCAGTTTTGCAGACCTGGATTCTCCCGGTCCTCACCCAGAAGGACGTGGCTTGATTGGTGTCCCCAGTCGACCTTGTTTGGGACAGGCCTCCAGCTGAGGTTGGGTCTTCCACGCCCATGTTGTTGAATGTAGGCTGGCACGTGATTCAAACCCCAGGAATCACTCAGTATGCTTAACAGATTCAGTCAACCTTCAGTGTTGAACTGCCATGGAAAGAATTTATTTATTAATTTATTGAAAATGTTTCACCAGGAAAGGCACACTGAGCAAAAAGATGCTCATCTCACGGTGCGACCTGGGGGGGGTTACAGAGGAGACAGGTATACATACAGTATTTGAACTTACAGTAGCACTACGGATCATGTACATAGATGGGAGGGATTACAAATGAACTTGTTGCATAGGCAGAGCAGTACAAAACCGCACCAGATCAGCAGGCAGGTATACAAACAGTATTTGAGCTTACAGTAGCAATACGGATAATGTACATAGATGGGAGGGATTACAAATGAACTTGTTGCCTAGGCAGAGCAGAAGACAGCACCGGATCAGCAAGTACAGGTTATACAAATCATGGTTACCCAACAAGGTAAGAACAGTACAGAACATGATCGTAGGAGCATGGAATACAAAACAAGGGTACACATCAAGGTAATACATGAGATACATAAGTGCAGTTTACAGAACAGGGGTGGAGTGGCAGAACTTGAGTGCCAGTAGCAGAGGTTGAGCTTCAGGGAGATGCGTCCAGTAGAAAGGAAGGATTTGGAGAGCAAGGAGGGGAGGAGAGAAGAAGGGGGTAGGAGTGTAGGTGTATAGGGGAGGAAGGGGGATGGGGAGCTAGGTTGCTTAGGAAGGGGGAGGAGAATTGAGAGTGCGAAGAGTATGAGGGGTATAAGTGTGCAGGTATATATATGCCAGAAAATTGGGCGATGGTCGGGCTGCTGGTCAGGCGCAGAGAGGAGTAGGGGAGGAGGAGCTACCGGGGGGGGTGGTCAGGGGCAGATGCAATTAGGTGTAAGGAAGTTAGAGAGGGCATAGGAAAGGGAGAGTTTGGATGAAGAATGACGGATCTGGGTGGGCAGGCAGTTCCAGAGTTTAGGTAAGAGAATGCAGATTGGCCAGTGGTGGACGTACAGTGAGGAATGAATAGTAGTCTAGGGTCCGTGGACCTGAGGGCGTGTGAGGGGGTAGGAGGGGAGGATAATGCAGATTCGAGGGAGGGAGGGAGCCGAGCCAGATGTTAGAAGTGAATTTAGTACTATGAATTAGGCGACGGTTGCTCAGGGAGGTTAGGGACAGTGAACGATAAAGCGTGCGGTGATGTGATCGAGGTGGGGCATTGAGGGCAAAGCGACAGAAAGCATTGAAGAGGGGGTCTAGTCTGGCTAGGGTGGTCTGTGCAGCGGAACTGTAAACCACATCACAGTAATCAAAGGAGGGTAGGATCATTTTCAGGATAATATCTCGTCTAACAGGAAGTAGGAGACTAGTATGGTTTCTGTAGAGGGCTCCAAGTTTTGGGCGCAGTTTGGAAATGATGGCATCGACGTGAGTGGAAAAGTAGAGGTGTGGTCAAGCAAACCCCAAGATACCTGAAGGAGGCATTTTCGAGGATGGTGTTATTTAGGTGTGGAATCTCAGGGGAGGCGAGTTTGATAGGCGCTGTCTGGTGCGGAAAGTCATAGTTGGTTTTCTTAGCGTTAGGGAGAGTTGGTTGATATTGAACCAGTGTTGGATTTTGTTGAAGTCGTTTGAAGATTAGAGGTGACTTCTTCATGGGTCCGCCGGAGGTGAAGAGGACTGTGTCATTCATGTGACATGGGGTTAGAGGAAGAGGAGCAGGAGTTTGGCAGGTCGTTTAGCAGGATGGAGAAGAGGATGGGGCCGAGAACTGAGCCTTGGGGAATGCCCGTGGTGATTGGGGGGGAGATGTGGTCAGCTATTTTAGTAGATTGGGTTCTATTTAGAAGGTAGGCACTGAACCAGTTTATGGTGGATTCAGCCAACCCAGCTCCAGAAAGGCAGGATAGTAGGAGAAAATGGGAAACAGTGTCGAAGGCTTTTGCTAGGTCAATGAAAATAGCAGCGGTAATTAGCCCTTTGTCCATCCCAGTGAGGATGTGATCTGTGAGTCTGAGCAGGGAGGTGGTAGTAGAGTGGTGTTTTCTGAACCCGGACTGGAAAGGGGTGAAGAAGTTAGTTTCGACGTGGAAGGGGGAGAGTTGGGATAGCACAAGGTGTTCCTGGAGTTTTGCGAGGGTGTGGAGGAGGGAGATGGGGCGGTAGTTGGATGCAGAGGTAGAGTCACCGCCTTTAGGGAGGAATAGAACCGTGGCATGCTTCCATTCAGAGGGGAGAGACTCTGTAGAGAAGGAAAGATTTAGTAGGGCTGCAAGGGGGGGTAGCGATGGTGGGAGCAGATAGGAAAGAAGCTTGTTGTCAAGACCATCAGGGGATTTGCCTTTGGAAGGGTTTAGGGCGAGAAGGGCATCTAAGGTTTCAGTGGGGGAAATGTGTCTAAAGGAGAAGGGGTTCATGCCGGATAGTAGGGGGGTAGGAGACTGAGGAGGTAGAGTGTTACCAGGTGGGAGGGCTTCAAGGAGGGCCCGGGCACAGGTAGTGAAATAGGAATTAAACTCGGCGACTTCCAGGGGGTCGGATAGTAGAGACCCTTGGGCAAGGAGAAGAGGTGGAGGGCTAGCTGATTGAGGGGAGAAAAGGGAGTTAATGACTTTCCAGAATTTGGAAGGTCTTCCGAGGTTTGCATTAAGAGTGTTAAAATATTCAGACTTGGCTAGGCGGATGGCCTTAGTGCACCTATTGCGGAGCATGCAATAGGAGGTTTGGTCGCCTGGGAGGAGGGAGGATTTGTAGATTCACCAGGCCTTATCACGGGCTTGTTGACAAGCAATCAGCTCAGGGGGTGATCCAGGGTAGGTGGGAACGCGGACTCTGGACCGGCGTAGGGGGGCGTGTTTGTCCCAGGCAGAGAGGAAGGTGTTCCTAAAGTGCGTAAGGGCTGAATCCATATTAGAGTGGTTTGCGCTTGGGACCCAATTAGAGTGGTGAAGATCATCCAAAAGGGGGGAGAGGTTGAGGGATTTGTAAGAACGTTGGAATATGAATTTGGGAGGGGATTTGACTCTCTGGATTTTACGGACTAAGTAGATTAGGTGGTGGTCGCTAATGGAATCGGGGAGAAGACCTGAGCTAATGACGTGGTGTGGGTGGGAATTAAGCGCCCAGTCGAGGAGTGAGTGATTACCGGACTTAAGGTTAGAGCGAGTGGGTTCAGTAATGGTTTGGCTGAGGTTAAGAGCAGTTAACTCAGTTTGGGTTTTGTTAAAAGTTGGTGCTAGCCAATTGTGGTTAAAGTCACCCATAGCATATAGTTCACCCGACTGGGCAAGGGAAGAGAGCTAGCCCAGGAGGTCGGTGACTATTGAGGTTGGCGTGCCTGGGCAGCAGTAAATACCAGCCACGAAGATGGGTAGAGTGGAGGGGGGGGACAGTTTTACCACCAGAAGCTCGTAGGATTTGGGTACAGATTTTGTAATTGAGACAGTGAAGTGAAGGGCTGATCTGATGTAGATAGCCACCCCACCACCTCTGGTGGGCCGGTCTTGCCATGTGATGTTGAACCCAGGGATAGTGAAATTTTTATCGGGTAGGCTAGGGTTTAGCCAGGTCTCAGATAGGATGATTATATCAGGGGTGTAATGGGCGGCTAGGACCTGGAGCTGATCTAGCTTTGGGGCTAGGCTACGAATATTTAGGTGGAGAAGACGAGGCAGTATAGCGCAGTGGTCTAAGGCTCTGAGCTGCAAATTTGGTGACATCCAGCAGACCTGACCTGGGTTTGAATCCCACAGCTTCCACTTGCATACTGTGCGACCCTGAGCAAGTCACTTAACCTCCTTGTGCTCCCAGGTCGCTCCTGTAAAAAAGCTTTCAGCTTAGTGTGCTATACCTGGTTAAACAACTAAATAAAAAAAAAAGGACGCAGGCACCGGGGGAGGAAGCTAGGATGGGAGACAGAGTTTGCACTGGCTGAGGGGTTTGATATGGGGTGGTCAGAGCCCAGAGTAAGGGTTGGGCCGGGGTTAGGGTGTATATCCCCTGCTGCCAGAAGGAGTAGGGTAAGGTGGCAGTGTAGTACGTGGAGGGGCCGGGATTTAGGCATCCGGCAGGTGGGGGGGGCTGGGTGAGGGGAGCAAGTGCGAGAGAGAGAGAGGCAAGGAGGCAGCCAAAGGAATAGGCTGGGGAGGAAGGGGGAGAGGGGAAATGGGACCAGCAGATAGCTGGGAGGGAAGCTGTGGATTTATAGGGGGCGAAAGAAGGGAGTAGCAGAATAGACGGTGGGCGTGGTGGTGAAGGATAGGGACAAGGGGGGGAGTAGGTGTGGGAAGGGATAGTAAAATGAAGGAGAATAGTAGTACCAGGTTTATAGGAGAGGTCATTATACCAGATTTGAGGAAGAGGTGACCCACCATTGTACCCTGTTAAAGCCAGGTGGGGAAGTATGAGTGTCGAGGTGCCTTCAGACAGCGAGATGCCGCTTTGGAGTAGTGGTGCTGTCACTGGACTCTGGTGGGCAGGTGCAGGGTTCAAGACCTTGGTTGGGCAATAGGGCTTAGACCTGGCTGGGTGCAGGTATCCAGGTTCTAGGTGGCTTGCAGTGGGCTAGGTTTGGGCCAGAGAATGGGGTAGAAATAGCGACTCCTAGTGGTCACTGGGGGTAAGCAGCAGGTAGGGTGGGGGTCAGGCAATATGACTAGGGTAGTGCGTAGGGTTAGCCAGGAGGCTGGGCAAGGGAGGTGTGTGGGCGGAGGCAGGGGTTGGGGAAGGGGGAGAAGTGGCCAAGCTGGTAGAGGGGTAAGCAGTAGTGTGAGGTTAGTACAGGAAGAGGGGGTAGAGGAGAGAGGGTCCCTCTAGTGGCTAGCAGGTATAACCTGCAAATGGAGAAATGAGGGCTTAGTTAAAATGAGTAACAGGATGTGATGTCACTAGAAAGAGCCTATAAAGGAAATGCCGAGCCGGGGTGGGCGGGGCAGTCGACGCGCACAGCTCTTGTGGGGGGTCCTGTTGCTGATTTGGGGAAGTGTTTCGGTCGGCAGGCTCTAAGAAGACAAAAATAACAAAGGAGGCAATTACTATGCAGCGGGAGGCTGAACTGCACAGCGCAAGCATGGAATGAAATCCTGGTTCAAATCAGGCTTCAGAGAGGGCGAAACATGACAAATTCAGGCAGGTAAGCAGCTAAGCAATGCAGACAATCTTAAATCGCACACTATATGCTACAGTTATGACAGGGACACATTTACAAATGGCCCGGTGTAGCTAGAGCTTGTACCCCACCCCGAACCAACGCTACAGCCTAAACGCAGATGTGAGCTTATAGACATGCAGCAAGTACCAATTACAGCAACTTAGCGAGTATATAATTAAATAAACCCCATTCATTGATATTAACAGTAGAAACTTGTGAAACAAAGTGAAAACGTCCCCTTCACAAGGGTGCTACGATATGGAGGTAGTTGTATGCACTCCTAAGCCCATGTCCCAGCTTCGAGAGGAACTCTTATGGGGAGTCCTGTTGCTGATTTGGGGAAGTGTTTTGGTCAGCAGGCTCTCCTAGCCCGCGTGTCCCAACTCAGGAGGGGAGCTGTTGTGGGGGGTCCTGATATGCTGATTTGGGAAATATTCGGTCGGCAGGCTCTCCTAGCGCCCGCGTGTCCCAGCTCCAGGAGGGAGCTCTTGTAGGGGAAGGGAGTCATGTTGCTGATTTGGGAATGGAATGTATGTAAATGGTGGAACTCTCATTGGCTCGTACCAGTTTCAAACTGCTGCCCCTAGTAACTGCTGCACTCTGAAGTGCTCAGTTTAATTTCTCCACCTGCCAGTTTGGACGCCTTGGAGAGCTCTCCTCAACTTTTTTAGAAAGTAATTTATTTATGAACTAGTTTGTTCTTATATTATTATTTTATGATTGCTGCCACTATTTCAGTATTTAGTTAGTTTTATTAGGTTTTGTGAGCTTTTTAGCGGTATTTCACGGTTCCACAGAGCCACGGGGAACCGCTTTTCCTGTGGTTAATTTTCCACTATTTTTGATTATTTTGCTATTTAGTACTCTGTTCCATCTGGGACCATAGCGCTATTGCTATTTAGTACTCTGTTCCATCTGGGACCATAGCACTATTTCTATTTTATCTTGTTTTGACGTTTGCCTGTTTTCTTCTGTTGTCAGGAACCGAGTACGTCTGTCTGTTCCGTTATATATTTCAACACTGGGAACCGATATTTTGATTTCCAAAATATAACACATTTTAATTGTGGTTTGGGGACTGACCATTTTTCTCTGGGTATCTCTGTGGTTCCTGACACTAATGTCAGAAACACCTAGAAAAAAGAAACTGACAGGACCAACTGGTTTTAAAAACTGTACTGGTTGTGGACAAATAGTAGCCAAAGCAGATAGGCATTATTTGTGTATTGCCTGTGTGGGTACTAGTTACATATTTGTGAACTGATATTTGCAAAACTTTCTGCCTAAAACCCTAAAGAAAAGGGCTAAGAAACTTAAAGGGATGGCTACCCCTGCCTCTCCTAAAAGGCCTATGGATGAAGCTTCCTCCTCAGAAAAAGATAACGGTAAGGAACCAAGGAAAATTCCCCAGAGAAATTTGACTCTTCTAAAATCAAAAAGACTAGTGGAATCAGTCTCAGAGCTTGTTTTGCGGGGGACATCCCACTGCACCTCCTACCGAAGAAGCAAAGGAGCTCTCAGTGGGTACACCGACAGTGCCCTGTGCAGAGGAAATTGCCAAGGCCCTGCAGGTTTTCCTGGCCCTTTGGCTCCTCCCTCGGTTCTATCGGTTCTTTCCTCGGTTCCCATCTCTCAGGAACTGGCCTACTTGTATGAGGATTTTTTGGGGCGCCACTGAGCCAGATGTCTCCCCGGAGCAGGACTTTGGTACTCCCTGGGACCCTGAGGACTATTCGTTTCATAATTCTTCTGTGAGACAAATGGTAGATGCCCTCAACCTTTCTATCCAGGAGTCAGTTGAGGATATAGATATATAGATGTTGATGGCAGATAAGGGCCTGCGGACCACCTAGTCTGCCCATGTACACACGTACTTAGCTTCTTCAGGCTTCTGTAGAACTAGGTTATCCCCTTCCTCTGACTCCCAGGATCCCCTGATGCCCATCTCATGCATTCTTGGATCCTGTAATCGTTTCGGTCCCCACCGCTGCCTCTGGCAGGGCATTCCATTTGTCCACCACCCTCTCCGTGAAAAAATTCTTCCTCATGTTCCCTCTGAACCTCCCTTCCTCCAGTTTTATTCCATGTCCTCAAGTCCTGGAACATCTTTTTTTTTTTTTTTTTTTTTTAATCGTACTTTTTCCCCTCCTACTACCTGTCAGCCCGACCCTTCAGGGCATCCAAGGGGTCATCCTCCTACCACCTGCTCACTGATACTCACTTCTCAGTCCCACACGTAGCTTCGGCTTGCCTCCCGAGCGGGGACGAGATGGGGTGGATCCCCATAAATCTAACCTTCGTCGGGTCTGGAGCTAGTCAGCAAGCAGTGGTACATCGGAGGCATGCCCCAGGAAGTCCGTCTTCCCGGAGCAGACAGGAGTTTTTCCACTTTTTCTCCTCCGCCGTGCAACATTAGCCCCTGACGTCAAGGCGCTAGACGCCGACGTCTGCTGCGTGTCTGGGCCGCCCATCTCCCTTCTATTGTGAGCTTGCATTCCCCCGAGCCTCTGCCCGTCGCACAAGGCGGTGGGCATTGCCCTCCCACCCGACCCTCCCTGGAGACGGCGAGCTCAAGCCGTATTCCCCAGCCGACCCACCAGCGACCCAAGTCCACTCCCGAACCCGGGTCGCTGGCGTGGAGCGAGGTGTGGCGTCCAGCACCTCAATCCTCAGCGCCATTAGGCCGTCTCTGGAACATCTTTTTCTATGAAAGATTGAGTTTTCCTGCACCTTGTTCCTCCCCATGAGGTATTTATATGTCGCAATCATATCCCTTCTTTTCTCCAGGAGTACATATTCAAGTCCTTCAGCCTGTTTTCATAGGCTTCGTGATGTAATCCTTGCACCATCTTGGTTGCCCTCCTCTGAAATGCTTCCACCCTATGTCCTTATGTAGGTAAGGCGTCAAGAACTGGACACTGTCCAGAGGAAGCTGATTTCCTGGATATGATGAGTCTTAACTCCCACAAAAAAACTGCTATTGCCCAGCCATAAATCTCTAGAAAGGCAGTACTAAAAATCCTGCAGACCCCTACTTCAGTGTCAGGGGTGGACAAGAAAGTAGATAAAAAAGTACCACCTGGACAGGTCTAACGCTAACTTTTTATTTATTCGCCCTGATCATGAGGGAGTGGTACAGGCTATGGCGTGTGATAGGGCTAGAATGCCCTTGGCTTCCCACCCCCCTGACAAGGACTCTAGGAAGATTGATGCCATGGGCAAGAAGGCATACATGGCAGCTTCACTGCTTGTCAGGCAAGCTAGTTATATGACTTATGCAGCCCAGTACCAAAAAGCCCTGAGGACAACAGTGCTGGTGTCAGACAAGATTCATGGGGAAACTGCAGTGGATCTATCTGAGACAGCCAGGTCGGCTTTAGAGGCCACGAAATATCAGATCTTGCTTCAAGAGGGTTTCTGCAGTAGGTCTTCACATATAGGACTGCGCCCCCTGGCATCGGGTCCAAACGGCAAACTTGTAGATGGCAATCATGAGCGGTGACCACCCCCAACGTCCGGTGACATGACGTCAGCCCGAATGTAAACGGGGCGGTCCCTCACCTGTCCTGCAGTTCTTTCCCACCGTCACCTCAGTACGTTCGGCCACGAGATAGAACAGCGATCACGTCTTCGCCTCATAAAAAATCCTTTTTCCTTAGAAATTGTTTCGATTGATGTCTTCTAGACAAAAGAAGTAGTGCTCAAAGCGCGGAGCCCAAATCCCGCACAGGGACTACCATTCCCGCTGCCTCCTCTGCCTGGGTTCCAAGCACAACACCGAGGAGTGCACCATCTGCCAGGCCTTCAACCAGGCAACTTGAACCAGGCGCAAATGGACCCTCGAGGCCCACCTCCTGACCCAATGACTGGCATCGATGGAGAAGGAGCTCCAGTAATTGGGGGAAAGGTCATTGTCTCTGGCCCCAAAAAAAGAAGAGGAGCAAAGAGAAGCGCCGGGACAGGAGTCCCATCACGACGTGGGAGGACTACCAATCTGGGTGTCACGGTCAATTTGCCCAAATCCCAGTTAGTACCATCTCAACGACTCTAGTTAATCAGAGCAGTACTAGATACAGTTCAGAGCAGGACTTTTCTGCCATTGGATCTACAAGTTTGCCGTTCGACCTGACGCCGGCGGCACAGTCCTATATGTGAAGACCTACTGCAGGAACATCTCTCGAAGATCTACTGTTACAGTAAGTTCTTATGTAACTGCAATTTTCATATGGCTGTAGATGCCAGTGACACTGTTGTCAGGCTCATGGCTCTTACAGTCTCAATAAGGAGGTTTGCCTGGCTTAGACCCACAACCCTCTCTCATTATACCTAGGCAAAAGCAGTGGATTTCCCTTGTGAGAATAATTCCCTTTTCGGGGATAAAACGCATGAACTTATCGTGAAAAAGGTGGAGGTACAGGCCACCTACAGAAGTAATGCGGCCAAGGATAGACCCTCCACTTAATATAGGTGCCAGACTTGGGGAGGCAGGGGTATGGGATCCTACTCCAGGCCTTTCTTCCAGGCTCAAGCCCTACCAGATTACCAACAGACCAGAGGGTACTTCAGGGGTAGGGGCAGAAGGGCAGTGAGACGTGCAGACCCCAACCCCTCAGGCCAAGGCTCCACCAAAACAGAACCCCTGACCTGTTTGTACAGGTCGCCTCCCCACTACCAGTAGATGGCAGGCTGACTCACTTCCTCCAGGCTTGGCAGTCCATCACCACAGACAAGTGGGTCTCGGAGGTAGTGAGCCAGGGTCTGTCTCTAAGCTTCAAAACACTCCCCAAGTTCTAAGTCTTCAAGAACCAAGCCGGCAAAGGGACTTGAGGCTGAGATACAGTATCCTTCCCTGTGAGGATGTCAGCAGATTGTGCCTCTGAGGGAGGTGAATCGGCTGTGCCACTGACTGGGCCAACAGGAGCGAATACCAAGGTTATCTTGCCCAGTCTGATGCTATCAGGATCATTGTTTATAACTGTGTCCCAAGTTTTATCAGAACCCTGAGCAGAAAAGGAAAGGGAGGAAAGGCGTAAAGAAATCTGTCTGATCAATCCAATGCTGAGGCATTCAGTGGCACAGTCTCCTTTGCTGGAGGCTGGCAGTAGAACTGTGGCAGCTGGTGGTTGTCTGGGGAGGCAAAGAGATCTAGCCCTGGTGTGCCCCACTGTCTGAACACTAATTGTAGCACCTGTGCATTTATGGACCATTCATGATGGTTCTCGATGATCCTGCTGAGGGAATCTGCCAGAATGTTGTCCTAGTCTGGTAAATGGATGGCGGACAGGGAGACTTGCAGGTAGGCCAGGTTCCAAACCTTCATGGCCTCTGTGCACAGCAGGGTAGACCTGGTGCCCATCCCCCGCTTGTTGATGTAAGACATGGTGGTTGTGTTGTCTGTTCTGACCTGCACCACCTTGCCCTCTAGCTGAAATTTTTCTTCAACCATCCTGTCAGAAAGGGTGCTTCAGGAAGCAGAAGTTGGCAATCTGTTGCTCATCAGAGCAGTGAAACCTGTCCCTCTATCGGAGAGGGCCAAGGGGTTCTACTCCAGGTATTTCTAATACAAAGGAAAAATGGGGACTGGTGACCCATACTAGATCTCAGCCTCCTGAACAAACATGTGACAAAGCCAAAGTTCAAAATGGCCACCCTGGCTGTGATAATCCCTACTGTCCAGCAAGGGGACTGGCTGGCATCCTTTGACCTCAGGGATGCCCATTTCCTCATCCCAATCCAGCCGCAGAAAATACCTGAGGTCATTATCAGTTTGCAGCCATGCTCTTTGGCCTAACATCAGCCCCAAGGGCATTCTTAAAGTGCCTAGCTGTAGTGGTGGCTCACTTGAGAAGGCACGGTGTCAGTGTTTCCTCACCTAGACAACTGGCTAGTCGTAGGACAGTCCCCTCAGCACACCAGAGTCTCCCTTGCTGTAGTTCAGAGCACTCTGGAATCTCTGGTATTTTTGGTAAATGCTCAGAAGTGCCAGGTAGAACCCGTTCAGGTACTGGCTTTCATTGGAGCAGAGTTGGACACCCTGCAAGGAAGGGCATTCCTGCCCCAGGACAGGGTAAACAGTATCCTGGAACTGGCAGGGTCTTTCAGACTGAACAGACCCAGCCCTGCAAGATACTTCCTGCAACTGCTAGGACACATGGCAGCAACCACAGCCATGGTACCAGGCTCAAGATTCCAGATGAGAGACATTCAGTTCCACTTAAGGGCTCACTGGTCTCAGAGGAGGGATCCACTGGTCAAGCTGGTACCTGTTTCAAAAACTCTTGTATAGAGGCCCTGTAATGGTGGATGGACAGGTACAATCTCAGAAAGGGAACTCCTTTCCAAAAGCAAAGCCCCTCACTAGTGCTCACGATAGATGCATCCCTCTTGAGGTAGGGGGCACACATGCTCGACCTCACAGCCAGCGGCACATGTTCCCCCCAGGAATCACTTCTGCACATCAATCTGTTAGATCTAAGAGCAGTATACCTGGCTGTTCAGTCATTTGCACCTCAGCTAGAAGGCAAGGTGGTGCAGGTCAGAACAGACAGCACAACCACCATGTCTTACATCAGCAAGCAGGTGAGCACCAGGTCTACTCTACTGTGAACAGAGTTCATGATGGTCTGGAATCTGGCCTACTCCCTACAAGTCTCCCTGTCTGCCGTCCATCTACCAGGCAAGGACAGCATTCTGGCAGATTCCCTCAACAGGATCAGCCAGAACCATCACGAATGGTCCATAAACGCACAGGTGCTACAATTAGTGTTCCGACAGTGGGGCACACCAGGGCTAGATCTCGTTGCCTTCCCATACAACTACCAGCTGCTACAGTTCTGTTGCCGGCCTCCAGCCAAGGGAACTGTGCCACTGGATGCTCTAGCATTGGATTGATCAGACAGATTTCTTTTTACCTTTCTGGAGCAGCGCAACCCTAAACCAAAGGGGAGGAAGGAAAACAAGATCCAGACTTAGGGACAAATAAACTGAAAGGAACAGCAGGAGAAGCAATGACCCAAGTGAGACCAGGTCGTGGTGACACAGGTATGGCCTATTCTGTACAGGGTAATGTGCCTCATATAGACACTCCACACAAGGGAGTATGTAGCGAATCAGAGTTTGAAGTAAACACTGCTAAGACCAAGCCCACAGAAGGGAAGGAAAGGGGTGGGGGAAACATTTTGACTCCAGATGGGAGAGAAATGGGCACGGAGGCAGAGGGTTTCATAACCCCTGATTTTGATGATAATGTTTCTGAGATGGACGTTACTATAGCTGAGGCATTAAGAGAAGCCGGCTGGGAAAAAAACGCATGACTCTCAAATCTGGACATCGCCAGCTCATGCCCAGACTTCTGTGGAAGAAAATAGCTTGGAAATACAGGATCCCTTGAAAATTCCTCCTGCACTCCATCTAACAAAAATCCTGTATTATCAATCAGGATGCCACACAATAATGGGGAGCACAACCAAGAAATAAGACAGGATGCACAGAATGAGACTGAGACTGATGATAATTCAGCTGATAGAATGAAGCCTCAAATAGAAGAACCTTTCTCCACACAAAATGAGAATAACCCCGCCTCCCTTTACCACAATGACATAGAAATCAGCAAGAAATGCAGCAGGGCAGGAAGAAGGTCAACAGGAGACCCAAGGGACTCGTCCCAATGCACGAACATATGCGGGGCTGTTTCACACACCCCCAAACCTGCTAAACACAGGAACGCAGTTCAGTTAAGATACAGAGGTGGTTTGGAAGTTTTCCTCGACCGAGTGTATGTGGGGAAATTGCTAGTAAAAGAAAGCTTACAGTTTCTTCCTTCTAAAATGTATGTGCTCATACACACATCTAGGGATTCTAACTTTTATCTTAGCTTCAAGATGGCTACAGGCCTGGAAGCCTTCTGGCAATGCTATCAGCAAGTACAGTACACCCCCATTATGGCCTCCTTTCATAGAAACATAGAGGTTGACGGCAGATAAGGACCACAAGGCCCATCCAGTCCGCCAATTTTTTCTACCTTATGAATGTGCCACACACCTTTACACTGTCAATGACCTATATATCCACATTCATCTGTATTGCTCCCTTATGCCTATCTCATGCCTGTTTGAAGTCGTGCACTGTATTCATAGCCACCACTTCCTGAGGTAGGCTGTTCCATGCATCCACCACTCTTTCTGTGAAAAAGAATTTCCTCACATTCCCCCTTAATCGGCCTCCCTCTATTTTCATGCTGTGTCCTCTTGTCCTGCTATTTTTCTTATATCTAAACATGTTAGATTCTTTCACGTTGTTAATGCCCTTAAGGTGTTTGAATGTTTCCATCATATCACCTCTGTCCCTCCTTTTCTCAAGGGTATACATATTGAGCTCCATTAATCTGTCCTCATATGTCTTCTGATGCAGTCCCTGCACCATTTTCGTTGCCCTTCTCTGGACTGCCTCAATTTAGTTAATGTCCTTGTAAAGGTGTGGCCTCCAGTACTGCACGCAGTACTCCAGATGGGGCCTAACCAGTGTCTTGTAAAGTGGGATTATTACCTCCCTCTTACGACTTGTGATACCCCTACTAATACACCCTAACATCCCCCTAGCCTTACCTCCTGCTTTAGAGGTCTGCTTGGATGATTTCAGGTCATCGGTGATGATGATGCCCAAGTCTCTTTCTTCCTTTGTGACTGCCAGCAACTCCCCTCCCAGCCTATTGGTGGCTCCGGGGTTTCTCTTCCCTATGTGCATGATCTTGCACCTCTTTGCATTAAATCCCAGTTGCCACTCTTCTGACCTTTTTTCTAGTTTATCCAGATCTTTTCTCATTCTGCCCACCCCATCTGGATCATCTACTCTGCTGCAGATCTTGGTGTCATCTGCAAAAAGACAAGTCTTACCTTTAGTCCATTTGCAATGTCACTAATGAAGATATTGAAGAGGACTGGCCCCAGGACTAATCCCTGAGGCTATTCCGTTAACAAAGCCTGCAATCAGGACAGTTACAGTGTTATTCAAAAATGAAGGGGTCGCAGTTGCAGATATTCTAAGATGGCTAAAATTGAAATGTGCTCTGCTAGGCCTTCCAGAGCCTATAATTGATTATGAACAGCTATAGACTGGGGATGGAGAATACAGATTTGATTGCCACAAATGAATGGAATAAGTCAACATTTACCAAGCTGCTTTTTTCTGGGTAGGGACAGGGGTTTCATTTTTTATGCAGGTCAGATGTGGAGCACAAACGCATCTGAGCAGCACATGTGATAGACTGAAATGTTCCCTCTGTGGGGGGTATGGCATACAAGCATAAATTGTCAGAAACCAGTCTACTGTAATATGTGTGATGAAACCTCCCATTCCTTCAAAAATTGCCCTTGGGCTTCTCGTAACAACCTGGCAAATGCTCAAGGAGATCAAGAGGAAACTATCCATTGCACAACACCAAGCAAATAACAGACCTCACACTAGACCCAGAATGGAGAGGGTTTCAAATCAATCCCATAGCTTAAACACCTCCGTGTCACTTGCATCAGAAAATGAGCATGGCCAGCAAAACCTCCAAGTTCAGGTGGAAAACCAGTCTTTCTCAGAGGTCACCAGTGGAGTCAACAGGCCTGTAGTACAGCCTCTGAACCCCTCAGCAGATCATATAGAAGGAGCATTAAGTAACATCCAGCCAAGTACAACATCTGGAGAGCCTACAACTGTTCAGAAATGGAGCAGGATCAGATGATGCCACCACCTGAAGAAAGTACCTGGTCTCAGATAGGTTAAAGAAGGCAGACAAAGAGCAAAACAAGCAGGGGGGTGCTAGGACTTCCAAACTACAGCCAGAGGAAAGGATGCCCCCAAGGAACAGGTACTCTATATTATCCAAGAGGAAGCAATGGGCTGAGACTGAAGACTCTGGCACATCCTCAGGGGCCTTGTCACAGCCAGACCCCTCTACTGATACGGAACAAGTGTCCTGTGACTCAAGAGCATCCAACAGAAAGAGGTGCAAAATGAAATCCTTAGAGAAGGGAAGAAAGACCTAGAGACCACTTGCAGTCATTCCAACTAATGCCTCAAACTATCCTGTTGTACTCATAATGTCAATAGCATTAAAATTCCAAAGAGAAGACGTACCGTTTTTTCCATTCTAGGAAATGTAAATGTACAAATTACCTTATTACAGGATTCCAGAATCCATTCCATAAAAGAAGCCAACCAGGCGACGAAGGAATGGAGAGGAAGGGGTATCATTTTGGTCATTGGGCGGGGAAGCATGTGCAGGGGTGGCAATACTTTTTAACAACCAAGAAGTAACGGTTACAAGACTAACAGATCTATTATAGGGAACGGTTCTAATGTTAGATGTGGTTATTCAGAGAAAACATTGGAGAACAATTAATATTTATAACCCTCAAATAAAAACACGAAGAACTGAGGTGATGAGAAAGATACAGCCATACCTGCATTCTTCCAAATCCATCATCTTTGGGGGGATTTCAACTGCATCTTAACCCTCTCAGACAAAACAAGGAAAACCCAAAAACTCTTTTCAGATTCAAATTATCTGAATACAGTGTATAAAATGGCTAGATTGGTGGATGGAGCTGCAGTTGGGCCAAATCTCCCAGCACACACCTATCATAGAGGAGGTCATCCACCAGGATAGATCTCTTCTTTATCTCTGAGTGGATTCCTTGTTGTAAAAGTTCTATGATCCCCATAGAAATATCCGACCATTGCTCATCAACTATCTTCTTAGGTTTACCAGAAAATAAGCCAGAGTCGCACAATCGTTAGAAAATGAATACCACAGTTCTGGAGGAGGATAATGTATGGAAAACACTCTCGGAAGTCATAAGGGATAAAGTTGTCAGTTTTCGAATTATGTGATAATCTGACTCTTTGGTGGCAGGAGACCAAAGTAGAAATCAAAAAACATTGAAAATCCACTGCAAAATTACAGCATAAGGAAAAATATATTCAATATTTAAAAAAACAGAGACACCTACAGAATTTAATTTCTCTGAAAACAGAGATCTTACCTCGAGAGCTCTTGCAGTAGATATTCACACTTAGGACTGAAGCGGGCAGGCATCAGGACCCCATGGAAAAACTTCTAGCTAGCAGTCTCTGGCGGGGGACTGCCCCCACGTCAGGTGACTGGTGTCATGTGACATCAGTATAAAGGGGCAGTCCCCCACACCCGCCTTCCAGTTCTTTCCTGCCGTCAACTTGTGAAAGTGCCTCGCAGTTAAGTTCCTCTGCTCGTCAGTCTGTCGTCGGTCTTATTTGCCGAGTTTTTTTCTTCTTTTTTTTTTTCGATTCTTCTATAAAAATCGCCGTGTATGTCTTCCCTTACACCCTCCGACTCTCATAAGAACAAGTGCAACTCGTGCGGCTCACAGCTCCAGCATAAGGACAGTCACTCCCTGTGCCTCTTCTGCCTAGTTCCGGAACACCCCATGGAGAAGTGCCAGTACTGCCACCAATTCAACACCGCCACCCGTAGACGGTGGCAGCAGTCTCTGGAGGCCCACATTTTAAAGAGAATGGCCTCCATGGAGAAGGAGCTGAAGAAGCTTAGGCAGGCCTCCACTTTGCCTAAGGGACACCGTAAAAAGAAGGAGAAGCACCGGGACCAGGACTCCACCTCCACGGCTACCGCAACTCCTGCTGGAGTTGCGGTACTCCAAGTAACGCGCCCCGGGACCGACCCTCGATGGCCATCTTGAAGGTTTCCAGGAAGGCGTCGGGCTCGCACTCAGGCCTCTCAGATGCCTCCAGAACAAAGGAAGCTACTGCTCCTGGTAAGACCACTGCCATGCGGCCCTCTGGGTTGAGCGGGTCCAGTAAGCCAGACGCTGGGGCCTCCGATGTCCACTCGGACAGGACTGGTAAGATGCCGGCCCCTTCGGGGGGGGGGGAGACATGGTCCCACCAACGCACACCAAGGTTGCTTCCCCTACGCGTCCTTCGTCGGGCACAGGATCCGATAAGTCGGACTCCAGCTCCTCTGACGCCTGCCCGGATCCCGCCGGTAAGGCAGACGTCGGCCCGTCTGATGAATGCACAGGGATAGAGCCTGCATCACACATTCTGGACAAGTCCGCCGTCCCACGCTCGCCGCAGCACTTGCTGCTGCTTACCGAGGTTCCAGCGTCTCCTTTGCTAGACCCCGGGGATTTCAGTCCTCCTTCCCCCTGCGATACAAAGGATGTGGGTATGCTAACATCTGGGCTTCCTCCTGTAGGACCAGACCAGACCCCCTGATGTCGGACCCTCGGACGCCAGCTCCGATGCCGGCCTATCCGACACCGAACGACATCCCTTTGCTGGATGCCATTCCAGTGCTGGGCCCAACACCCGCGGGGCCCCCCTGTACCTGGCCCTCCTGCCAGGCCTCTCCCAGGTCCGTCTGCTCCGGCGGAGGCCCGGGTACCCGACCCCATCTTATCCGGGGCCGTCCTACCCGGGACAGCAGTATCCTGCGCCACAGTACCCGATGCCTCAATTCCCAATGCTGGGCTTCCCGCCGTCTGGTTACGGATGCTCACCCGACGGATACCCTCAGTATCCATATCTCCCCCCTCCTCCACCCCCCCAGCCGCCAGTGGATTTGAAGGAAACTCTGGCTGCCTGGTGGGCTGAGGCCAAGGCTCAACTCACCAGGGAAGTGGAGAGCTGTCTGCCAGCCCGGACCATGCACAGGTTCCCCTGCGCCGCAGGCGAGAGACTCCTTCCCCCCTACCCGACACCAGAGGTGAATCCTCAGGCTCCAGGGGTAGGGAGGATACGTTTGCCCAAGGGGTCTGTTCTTCCCCTGCCGCAGGAGGAGTCTTCCTCTTCTTCTGAGACCTCTGACTAAGATTCAGGGGGGTGCTCTGATCCTGATGAGCCACGTAATCCAGACCGTCCCAGGCCAAGGACTCCTCCGAAGTCTCCTCTGGAAGATCCTTCTTTTCTGGAATTACTGAGAAAGATCCAGGAGGTCCACCAGTGGCAATCTCTGGAGCCAGATCCATGGTGGAAGAAGCTCGCTGCCCACTTGAATCTGCCCAAAACTGCTCCGACATTGATTCCACCCTGGATTGAGCCTCACGCTGACCTTGTTTCCACTATTTGGAAACAACCATCTGCATTAGCACCCCCTTCCGAGGAAGGAGGATCGGCTATACCAGGCTCTTGAGGGTGTAGATTCCTTGAATACACACCCCAAAGCCAACTCTGTCGTGATTAGCACCGCTCACAGCTAGTTGGCAGTACAGGAAGAAGGTGTATGCTTCTTCTACACTGGGAATTAGAGCCCTAAACTATGTCGTGCATATGGGGGAATACCAGAAGACTATCCTGAGTCAAGTGGAATCCAAATTGGACTCCTTTCCTGAGTCTCAGACCAAACAGGAAGTGGCTGATCTCCTCTGGTCTGATCGTTTGGCCAGTCGGCACATGCTTCGTGCCACATACGATGCAGTGGATGCTGCAGGTCGGAGCTCGCCTTTCGCCGTAGATCTTCAGTGTCATGCCTGTCTCCAGGATGGTCTAGAAAGAACAAATCTTTTACCACCTAGGGGAAAGAAATATACCGATAGTTAGGTTAATAAGAAATAAAGATATCAGCTGATCCAATTAAAATTATTTCATTAAATATTAATGGGCTCCATGACCCTATAAAAAGGTCCCACCTTAAACAATACCTGAACAAACAGAAGGCAGACCTCATTTATCTCAGGGAAACTCATCTTTCTGAACTAGAGCACAAGAAGCTGACCTGGGGTAATAGATACAAGGTTATAGCCTCCTCACATCCAAGGGGTAGGAAAAGAGGGGCAGCAGTTTTAATTCCAGCAGCAACCCCTATGGAAATACAAAAAACTCATATTGATGCCCAAGGCCATTATGTAATTGTACAGGGCCTTTTTGATGGCCAGAAGATTACCCTAGCTAGTGTTTACTTTCCCCCTCAGACAAGATTCCCAATCCTGAAGGATTATTTATCTACATTGTTAGATAATCTTCAGGGCCGGTAGATCATAGGAGGTGATATCAATATGACCGTATCCCCACATTTAGATAGCTCTGATCAACAGACTCACAGGAAAAATGCTACAGTTAAAACATATAAAAGAGGACTGGAACATTTAGACATTATCGATGTGTGGAGACTTCTATTCCCCTCCAGCCCGGTTATACATATTATTCACCAAAGTTTAAATCATACTCCCGCCTAGATTATTTTATGATGACATGTGAGCATTTCACATCAGTCCAGGATGTGACTATAGGTGTAAAATTACTATCCGATCACTACCCCTTAATTTTGAAATTAGATATGGGTCGGGAGAGAAAGAGGACCTTATGGAGATTAAATCCATTAACATTAAAAGATAAGGAATTCCAGGAGATATTTAAAAAAAGAATACAGCAATTCTGTACAGAAAATGAATCACAGGAAATTACTGAGGTGATAAGATGGGATGCCATGAAGGCAATGCTGAGGGGAGAGATTATAGCGTACACCTCAGAGAAGAATAAAGAGAGGGTGGTGAGGCAACTTGAATTATCAGAACAGCTGCTAAATTACCAGATGTTCTACAGAGAGGAGGAGATACTGAATTAAATCAAAAAATGAGGAATACAAAGCAGGGTTCGATCTTCCTGGACATAAGTCTCCACCACTCATTTACACTATTGGGATCTGCGCCGGAGGCACTAGGACCCATCGGGAGCAAACTTTTTGCTGGGGAGTCGACGCCAGAGATGGCGCCGTGAGGAACGGCGCCACGAGCCCAAGCTCGCGCGGCAATGACTATCTCGGCGTCGACTCCCCAACCGCCTCATAGTTCCTATTTTCCCGCCTGCCGAAAAGGCGCCAGTGACGACGCTGCCATTGTCGGGAGTCAAACTTCAAACTAGCAGCATAGTTTTCAGTTTTATTGTTTTGTAGTATTATCTCGATACAGTATTGCTCAAGTTATTCTTATTTTTAAATAAAAACGATAAAGAAGTCTCAGTCTACACTGACGGAGTCGACCATGAGCAGGTCAGGTGACGGTAGGGAGACTTCGTATGAAAGCTGTTCAGTCAGTCGGGCTGGGTCTGGTCCGCCGCCTTCTCCGGAAGGGGGGTCTGACAACGGTCAGTCCAATGCCCGGGGGGGGACGGGCAGTCCCCGCGGAAGCGTAAAGCCAAACGGTCGCATTCTCAGCACCGTTCGGCCTCGAGCTCTTCTTCGGCCCACAGGTCTAAAAAGTGAAGGCATCACTCGAGGTCGCCCTCTGATACGTCTGCGCGTAGACATTCGGTTATCTGGGCTAGTTGCCAGTCTCCTCCTTCGGAGTCGCCAACAGCGGCTTCTGGTAGCCGACGTCTTCGACATCGGAGTCCTACCCTACCCGCAGGTAGGTCTTCAGATGAGCAGTTTCATCAGTGGGCCGCTCTTATGAAGCAATGGGCTCGGAGGTTGGTTCAGCTACCTGGCTCGTCGCTACGTGGGCCTTGGGCTCTCTGGGCGACCAGGTAAAGCGGTTATGCTCGTCGCAGCGGCACCTTCTTGGTGCCGTCGACCCCGCTTAGGTGTCCCCCTCTCACATGGCTTTGGCGCAGGGGGCCACACCGTGCCTTTATCTCCTGCTCTTTTCCTTCAAAACCTGTTTTTCGGTCTCTGAGCGCCTTTGCGCGGCAGGCTTCTCGGGGCGGCGCTGCGTTTTTCGCCGCCAGGCTCCTCGGCATCGCTCGGCACCATGTGCCTCCTCGTGCCGGGGCCTCGGGGACTTTCCTTTGTCTCTTTCTCCTTCCTCTTCTGGCTTTCATCCCTTTCCTGTCCATACAGTCCCTCCTGGACTGTCAGGAGATGACGTTGAGCCTGACCCAGACCTTCGGCTGGGCGATGAGGTGGCAAGCAGGATCTTTACTGCTGCAGAGCCTGTGATCGAGACCTGTCATTTAAGTCTCTGCTGAAGAATATGATTTCCACTTTCTCTCCAGACTACAGACACATCCTGGGAAATTGCTAAGACTCCAATACCTTCACGCCTCGGAGATCCCTACGGATTTGACTCCCCCGATTCAGCCTTCCTTCGAGACGCTGTCTCAAATGGTATGGAATCATCCTGCTCTCTCTTCATCGGTGGCTAAATCCATTGATAGAAAATATTCAGCCCCCAAGGATCGTCCCATTTTGGCATCCCAAGCCTTTGCGGATCCTATTGTAGTCCTGGCAGAGAATGATAAGGTCATCCTTCCTCAAACCACTACAGCCTCAAACTATTAACAAGGAATCTCGAAGATAGACACCTTAGGTAAGAGAGTCTTGCTGCTTCTACCCTAAGTGCATGTGCCAGTTACCAGGGCTATTTTCTCAGCACTAGAGTATCCTGTGGCACTCTCTCAAGCAAATGGTTGAAGCTCTTCCAGAGTCGGATTCAAAACCAGAGCTTCTTCAAACTATTACCAGGGTATTGAATCTAACAACCAACAGGTTAAAGCAGCCATGGACGCTTTCGACTCCACTTCCCGTTCAGCAGCTGCTGGTATTTGCACCCGCCGCCATTCCTGGCTGCGCACTTCAGGCTTCACCAATGATGCGCAACAGCAGGTAATGGCATTGCCCTTTGATGGCGTATATCTTTTTGGTCCTCAGGTCGAGCAAGCTCTAGAAGCTACACAAAAGACTAGGTCAGCCATTAAGTTGGCTAGACCCCCTCCTGCCCCCTCTCGAGGGCATGCCAGTAAACGTCAGTTTCATAACCGTCAGTCCTTTCGAGGCAGAGGCAAAGGAAGTTTCCATAAGAACCAACCTGCCCAACCTCAAAAGAAGGTGCAGCAGAAAGCGCAAGGGCCCAAAGCGCCCAGCGCTACCTTATGAATTGCTGGCCCAAGTCCCACCTCTACTGCCCGAGGTGGACTTTTCCTCTCCAGTGGGAGGTCGGCTGATGCACTTCTACGACCAGTGGAAGTCCATAACCTCAGACAAATGGGTCCTTCGGATAATCCGTGAGGGGTACTCACTCAATTTTGTGGAAACCCCTCCGGATTGTCCTCCCAAACGGCATCCCAGGCTGTCTGCCCTTCAGTCAGACCTTCTCACCGCCGAGATTCAGGGCCTTCTAAACAACAGGGCAGTAGAACTTGTGCCACTGCATCAACGAAACACGGGGTTCTACTCTCATTACTTTCTGGTTCCAAAGAAGTCTGGGGGAATGCGCCCCATTCTAGATCTCAGAAAGCTGAACAAATTTCTCCCCAAGAAGAAATTCAAAATGATTTCTCTAGGAACCCTGTTACCCTTGCTTCATCAGCACGACTGGTTAGCCTCCCCTAGACATGCAGGATGCTTACCAGCACATTCCCATTCACCCGAGGCATCACAAATTCCTGAGGTTTGTGGCTCTGGGACAACATTATCAGTTCAGAGTCCTGCCTTTTGGGCTATCCTCGGCGCCGTGAATTTTTACAAAGTGTTGTGCAGTTCTCGCAGCACACCTCAGAAAACTCAATACAGGTGTTCCCTTATCTGGACGATTGGCTTCTGGCAAGTCCTTCCAGGCAAGGGACTCTGGATACCGTAGAGACGGCCTCTCACCTCCTTACATCCATGGGAGTCCTGCTAAACCTCAAGAAATCACAGCTGCAGCCCTCTCAGAGGCTTCTTTTCATAGGGACCCTTCTGGACACATCCTGTGCGAAGGCTTTTCTCCCAGAGGACAGAAGGAACGATATCTTTCAGATGGCCCATTACATCGGAGAGAACAGGTCAGTTACAGCACTCTCGATGCAACGGATGCTGGGCCTCATGGCATCCTCAGTGTTCACTGTACCTCTGGCCCATCTGCACATGAGAACCACCCAGTGGATGCTCAGTACTCAGTGGTCTCCAACCACTCACCCGCGCAGTCCTATCCCATCAAGGTGACAGAACCCTTAAGGAGGTCTCTCACCTGGTGGTCTCAAGAGGACAATCTCCTGCAGGGATACCCCTTTGCCCCTCTAGACCATCAGATCTCCATTACCACAGACGCCTCACTAATGGGGTGGGGAGCTCACTGTCAGGCTCTCCACACTCAGGGTGTGTGGACTCAACTCGAGTCCCAGCTTCACATAAATGTCCTAGAAATGAGAGCCGTCCTTTATGCAGTCCAAGCTTTGAAGGACATTCTCTGTCTCAAGAATATTCTCCTCCAAACGGACAACAAAGCAGTGATGTATTACATCAACAAGCAGGGCGGTGCTCATTCTTACCCCCTTATGCAGAGAAGCAGTGAGGGTCTGGGAATGGTGCTTGGAGCACAAGGCTCTAATTCAAGCAATCTGCCTGCCAGGTATACAGAACGACTTGGCAGACCGTCTCAGCAGAACAGAGACAGATCCTCACGAGTGGTCTCTCGACTCAACCATAGTTCAGTCACTATTCGAAGAGTGGGGAACTCCGGACCTGGACCTTTTTGCGTCCCCACTTAACGCAAAACTGCCTCTCTTCTGCTCCAGAAATCCAGGGCCTGGCATTTTTTGTCAGGATGCGTTCAGGCTGCGGTGGACAAAATGCTTTCTTTCCGCCTTTCCGCCTCTTCCTCTAATTCAGAGAGTACTCCTCAAGTTCGAGTCTCAGGGAGACAAAATGATTCTCATTGCTCCCTTTTGGCCTCGACAACTATGGTTTCCACTTCTCAACAGTATGTTGGCAGTTCCTCCGAGACCATTCTCCTGCAGATGAACCTTTTAACTCAGGGACCGGTGGTCCATCCCAATCTGAGATCTCTTCACCTTCACGCTTGGCTCCTGAAGAGGTAGAAGTAAATTGGTTCAATGTCTCTCGAAGAGTTTCTGATATCCTTCTGGCAGCGCAGAAGCCAGCCACTCGGAAAACTTACACGGCTAAGTGGAAGCGTTTTTCCCTCTGGTGTGCAAAGTCCTCTTTGAATCCCTTTTCCTGCCCTCCAGATAAAGTTTTAGAGTACCTCTTGGACCTCTCAAATTCAGGTCTCCAGTACTCTGCAGTTAAAGTTCACCTTAGTGCCATTTCTGCGTATCATGAGCCGGTTTTTTCTCTTTCACTGGCTCAGTTACCTATGGTTAAGAGATTTCTTAAGGGCATTCTGCACACCAGACCTCCTACAAGATGTCCTGTTGCAGCCTGGGACATTAATCTTGTGCTAGACATGCTCACTCGGAAACCTTTTGAGCCTCTAGCTACCTGTGAACTAAAGTTCCTCACCTGGAAGACTGCCTTCCTAGTGGCCATTACCTCAGCCCGTGAGGGTCTCTGAGATACATGCCCTGGTCACAGACCCTCCGTATACTGTGTTCCATAAGGACAAAGTAGTCCTTCGTACTCATCCTAAATTTCTTCCTAAGGTTGTGTCAGAATTTCATCTTAACCAACCTTTGGTCCTTCCCTCTTATTTTATGGACTTCCAAATGAAGGGGAACGCCCTTTCATTCTCTGGATGTTAAGAGGGCCTTGCTTCTACTTAGATAGAACCAAGGATTTTCGTAAGCCCAGCAACTGTTCTTTTCCTTCAGTGAGGCCCGCTGGGTCAACCTGTCGCTATTAGATGTATCTCACCATGGCTAGTGGCGTGCCTTCATCACTGCTATTCCATGGCGCAGGTTGCTGGAGGGCAGAGTTTACGCTCACTCTACCAGAGCGGTAGCTGCATCCCTAGCGGAACTGCAACGTGCTCCATTGCAGACATCTGCAATGCAGCCACCTGGAGCTCAGTGCATACTGCTAAGATTATGCACCTCCGATGTCCATGCCAGACTATTATTCTTCTTGGCAGAGCCATCCTTAATGGACTTCTGTCTTAAGAAACGTGAGCTCTTGGGTTTTTCCTGCCGCCCTCTCGGGGGATTATTAACTCGGTACTCTCCCAATAGTGTGAATGAGTGGTGGAGACTTATGTCCAGGAAGATATGAAAATTATGTACCTACCGTAATTCTTGATCTTCTTGGACGAGTCTCCACCACTCATTCACACGCCCACCCTCCATCGCCCGAGCTCACCTCTCTTGTTGGTTTTCACTCCCTCAAATCTTTAGACCTTGAAGACTTCTTTATTGACCCTTCTTACATGGGTCGTCCAGACTATTTTATGTCCGGTTTTTAGGTTAGGCTACCCTTCTAGGTTAGTTACGCTGCACCTCCTTGGTAAAAAAGGTACTGAGGTGGTTGGGGAGTTGACGCCGAGATAGTCATTGCCGCGCAAGCTGGGGCTCGCGGTGCCATTCCTCGCGGTGCCATCTCTGGCGTCGACTCCCCAGCAAAAAGTTTGCTCCCGATGGGTCCTAGTGCCTCCAGTGCAGATCCCAATAGTGTGAATGAGTGATGGAGACTCGTCCAAGAAGATCAAGAATTACGGTAGGTACGTAATTTTCATATCTTAACATTGAACCTAGTGTAAATTGATCAGAGCTAGTGCAGCTAACCTTCTACTTGTCTGTCTTGACTAGTGCAAGTTTTTCATGGCTGTTAATGAAGCTAAAAAAGATCCCTACTTTAGCAGGCTGTAGTCCTTTTGCTAATCTCCCTCAGCGTTCCAGGTAGACTGATGTGGTTAACAGCTCATTAAGAGCGTTAATTATCTGGCAGTTCAAGAGGGGGAGCCATCAAAAGACGTGATGCGAGTCATTATCACTCAGTTGTTAAGGCATTCACCTAGTGTGCATGCTGTGATCAAGGGTAAAGTGGTTAAGTCACTAGCTTCCAGTTTGCTGAACTTGTCTTTGATTTGTTCCACAATATTTAGACCAGTGTGCCTCATTTCCCAACCTTTTGAGTGTCTGTATCCCACACAGCAGTGACACAACATTATGATGTATACACTGTCTTCCCAGCCAGGTGGTCTGTCAGCTCGATACTTTCCCTGGACACCACTGCAGACCAGACTCTGAAGTGGCCATCCATAGCCCCATAGCTGCCATTACTTTATTTATTTCAGTCTTGGATTAGAATACCTTTGAGCAGGAAACCGCTCATTTACAAAGGTTCCACGTCGTAAGGGTGGGAAAACATACAATGGGAGCATAACAAGAGTCTCTAGCTAAACAGATTATTCACAAAAAGGATTTAAGCATTCAGCTACAGTATGATTCAGTAAAAGAGTTTTTTGTTTTTAAATAAATCACGATTAACAACTCACAGGAGCCACCTAAGGTGGCTTTGTCAGACTAATTGACTGGTGCAGGGGTCCACAGCTCCTCTTAATGGATTACACCCGTCAATGCCATCCATGCAAACAAATATGTAAAAGTCTCTTACATCGCAAGCCCCCTGTGTTTAACTCTCCCCAAAGAAATCCTAGAACTGCCCCGTCTCACTTTGCAGTGTAAAAAAAAGTTCCAGAAGTGCAGGTCTGGTTAATCACAGGGTGGGACTGAGAGTGTGTTTCTTGCCTAACTCTGATCATTACCCTGCGGGTGGGGGTCAGACTGTAGTGAAGTGCATGATGATGTTGGCTATTGTGTGTACAGAGCTAGAACTGCTTGATTGAACACTTGCTATTATTGTATCCTCTGGTTTGGTTGGGAGGGGGGTGAAGAAAGAGGAAGTAAGGGGTACATGGTAAAAAACAGTGGGGGTACACACTGTGTGTGATTGGATTGCAGTCTTTTTTTTTTTTCTGGGGCAGGAAGCAGTGTGGGAGCAGGATAAATATGCAATAATCAGAATATTTCTTTGCTCATATTTTCACTGTATAACCGATCAAAATTTACCATTACTGTTGTGGGCTAGTGCAGTCATCTGTGGGCTAGTGCAATTTTTAATCAACTTCTCCGGCTGGCTAGTGCAAAAAAAAGTTAAAGTAGACCCCTGATACAAAGGCAGAATTACAGAAAATTATAGATAACAAAATACAACAATCATTAACATATTTAAGACAAACTGTCGGGGGTAGTGGAGCTCGGAGACTGGCTCAGAAACATAGAGTTAAAAAACTACCTCTACCATCTTGAAACTTAGAAACCCTTATACGGTTATAACACACCATTCAGATGCTCATATAATGCAGACCTTTTCAAAGTACTACATTAATCTATATTCACCAGAAACACACCCTGAATTCTTAGAAATAACCAGTTTCCTGGATCAACTAGCCCTACCCACCCTCTCCTCCTCTCAAATTGGTAGTTTGGAAGCACCCATAACTGAATTGGAAATTCAGGAGGCTATTACAAACCTGAACCCGGGAAAGTGCCCAGGACCCGATGGGTTTATATCCGAGTGGTATAAGATTTAAAAAAAAGAATTGATCCCGAAATTACATACTTTGTTTGCTGAGACAACCCAAGAAGGAGTCCTTCCCTATGAAGATAGAGGGGGGATGGCTCAGAGGTAATGTGAGGAAGTATTTTTTCACGGAGAGGGTTGTGGATGCATGGAACAGCCTCCCTGAGGAGGCCATGGAGTTAAGAACAGTGGGAGAATTCAAGAATGCATGGGACAGACATGAGGCAGTCCTAGTGGGGGGTAGGAGGAAGTAAGCTGTTAGTTAACTAGGATCTGCAGCTTATCTATTAGGTAGGAAAATGGGCAGACTAGGTGAGCCGAGCGGTCCTTATCTGCTGTCATTCTATGTTTCTCTGCCATCATGGGACTACGCCACCATCGCCTCAATACTTAAACCAAATAAAGATCACTCGGATCCGGCATCTTACAGACCTGTTTCCATTTTAAACGTTGACTGTAAGATTTATACAGCCATTTGGGCGTCCAGACTTGAATCTATACTACCAAAGATAATATTACCAGATCAGTCAGGATTTATAAAGAATAGAAGCACCACAGATAACGTCCATAGGACCCTATTACTACAGGAATATGTAAAGACAAGAAAAATCCTGTCTGTTTTTATTAGTTTAGATGCTGAAAAGGCTTTCGACCGAGTTTATTTGCCATTTTTGTGGAGGACTGTTGAGGCCTTTCACTTTCCGGATTTATTCATCACCTTACTCACTAAATTATTTAGATCCTCAAGGGCCTATGTATGAGTAAATGGGAATTTATCCTCACCGAATAAACTTAAGTAGAGGCACGAGACATGGTTGTCCTCTTTCACCCTATCTGTTTGCCTTATATTTGGAACCACTTACAACAAAATTGAGGAATATGATTCAAGTAGAAGGGATCCCAATAGCACAAGTACATAAAATAAATGTTTGCTGATGATAACCTTGTTATCTCCATCTCAATCAATTCTGACAGTTTGGCAAATATTGAAACAATATGAAACACACTGGCGGGTTTTAAGCTAAACACTACAAAAACAGAGATCTTGGCCTTTAATTTTGTTCCTACCCAACACCTGAAAAAAGAATACCCATTTAAATGACATACTACAAAAATAAAATATTTAGGAATTAACATCCCTCTTAATCCAGAGGTGCTGGAAATTTTAAATTATGAACTCCTCACGAACATTATCCAAAATGACCTGGAAACATGGTCCACCTTTCTTACTCCCTTCCATCAATGGATAGAAATAGTGCATATGAATATGCTCCCTAGACTACTTTATTTAATTCAGAACATCCCCTTCTTACTAGCTGCATATTACTTTAAATCATGGGATAAAGTAATTTCCACATATATTTGGGGTAAGGGACAGCCTAGGATACGGTTGTCTGTTCTTTAAACTATCCCTTGCTCAGGGAGGCTTTAATCTTCCGGACTTTAAATTATACTCCAAAGCGTCATTCCTTGGGATAATCTTAATATGGTTGACGGAATCCTACTCGACCCCTTGGAAGGATATCGAATTTCACCTAAATGATCTGTTTCATATCAAAAAAATTCTTCTTTCTTCAGAGGAGAGGCCTTTATCACCCACTACTTTAACGGGCATTATGGCACAAATTTATAAATGTTAGAAAAGTTCAAGGCAAACTGGGCCACTTCGTATTATATACGAATATACTAAATTAATATCAGAAGATGATACATTTACACCCATACATATGGATTCTACATTTCAGGAATGGAGAACACTAGGCATTACACATTTTTTCCAGTTTTTATCTCCCAAGGATGCTCCCTTTTGAAAAACTACAGTCCCAGTATAGTCTTCCGAGATCAGATCTATTTCACTATTTCCAGATTAGGAACCATATACTTAGAAACCGAATTAAATAACCCAAGATCCAGTATCTAACCCCGGAACTCCTTCAGAACATTTATGGAAGCTATAAAGGGGAATTTGGGTAAGCATTTAATCGGAATAATATACAGGGAATTGAGAAATGAACAAAAGGAATCAACTAAATCCATAGTGCAAGAATGGAACAGAGATCTCCACTTAGAAATAACTACGGAGGAGTGGAGGGGATCAGCTGTAAGCGCGGTTAAGATCACTTCCTCACCATTTTGGAGAGAATTTGCGTGGAAGTGTCGTTCCCACTTTTTTTTTACAGCTCCAGCAGTCCTGCTTAAATTCCTTCCGGAAGAATATGGAGTTTGCTGGCAAAAATGTGGGTGCCCGAGGGCGGCACTGGGACACATTTTCTGGCAGTGTCCTTGTTTGATGCCCTTATGGATATCCCTACAAACAGAATTAACTAGCTTATTAGAACAAGAGGTAGAATTGACAGCTGAGCAGGTACTGCTGGGGATCTTTCCAGACCATTCCCCTCCATGGGAACAAACTCCCAGTTTGTTGGCAGTTAAAAAGTCAGTAACTCACAGGTGGATGACCAGCACCATTCCAGCAGTATTAGAATGGAGATCTATCATGTCTGAAATGTATGTTACAGAATCCCTTAATGCAGAAATCCAGGGTAAAGCTCCAACATACATGATGAGATGGCAGACATGGGTGCTCTACCAGGGGGTGGTAGAATCAAATTTGTGACCCTAGTATTGGTAGAATTATTGTGGATGGGATCAGGAGGGAAAGACTGAATAATGATAGAAGAGTTGAGAGAAAAGAGAATTTAATTTAAGTAGGGGGGTCTAATCGAGAGAGGAAATGCCTAACCCAAATATAAAGATAATAAGGAATAAATAAAACATAAGGGGTAAATAAGGTAAAATTTAGGTGAAATGGAGCTGGAGCTTTACCGTTTGAATGATCTTTGACTAGAACGTTGTATACTTATCACATTAAACATTCAACCCTTTGGGTAAAATTATAGTTCTAGGAGCATTGATATGTTGTTCATCCACACTTCTTGTTATGTCCCTTTCCCCTTTAAATCTTGCCGGAAGTCTTCAAGCTGGCTTCTCCCACCCACCCGGGTGGTATAAACCTCGGCTCTGCCCCATGATGCCAGACCTTCCTTTCCGCTGGAAGATGCAGGTTCCCTCATGCTTTACAGCAATTCGTAGGCCCTGGATTCAAAGCGTCGGTTTTAACCGTAACTTACCTTAAAACTCATTCGCGTTAAAAATTCCAATAGTAGCGCATTGGACATGAAGGATAAATCTGCTCCCGGATATCGCTAATGCTCCTGTGGCCAGAAGATGTTGTGCACCGATCCGCACCTAACGTGCGTCTACTGCCTAGGTGTCGGACATAACACCTCCACCTGCATATTCTGCCTGGCTTTCCATCCCAACGTCCTGGACGACTGCTTGGCACGCCTAAAATTGGGGAGACTGGAGAAAAGGAACCTGCTTTTAAAATCGAAGGAGGCGAGGTGGGCGGTCTCCACGGCTGCGGGATCTGCCGACCAGTTGGAGCAAATGAAGGCTTTTGAGGAGGAAGCGGCTCAAACTTTGGCCAGTCGGTGCTTTTTTGTTCCTCTGAACCTCGGTTCCACTTTTTCGGGCTCCTTCAAGGAGTTGTGCCAGTCTCTTCCCACCAGGGGTGAGGTGCCCTCGGGCTCGCACTCCTCCCGCCCTCGGAAGAGGGATAAGGACCCGAAGTCTTTGTCCAAATGAAGACGTTCTTGGGACCGAGAAAGGTCCGAGTCCCAGGAACACGCGGTCTCGACCTCTGTCGAGATCACATCCTCGGCCGCCGGCTTCATGGATCTTCCATCTAGCCAAGAGACTGAAGAAGTGGCCGATGAGGTTGAGATTTCTCTCGACCTAATAGACCCTATTTCACTGACTCCGGTCCTTGTCTTTCCCGATGAGGAGATCCAGCCCGCTGGTGTCCCCATCGAGGAACGGTTCCGGACCCTTGGTTTTCACCGACCCCGGTGTCTCCCAATCGATCGGGTCGACTTCCTCAATCTCGATCGAGGTCCAGAACCCCTTCGGCCGAAAAGCTGAAAAAGAGTCATAAGCACTCTAAAAAGAGCGATCGCTGCAGATCCTCATCGGATAAGGAGAGGCTTTGACGGAAACTCCGTCGACTCTATGAGGATCTTATGTGGCAGCAGCTGATTTTGACCGGGCTGAAGTTGGCTCCACCATCTACCCCGGCCATCACTTGGCTACCCCCTCCTGGGCCGATGCCAACCCCTCCAGAACTGAAGCCTTCGGTTCCCCCGCCCGAGGTGCCGGCCCATACCCCGACTCGGCCCATCTCGGTCTCTCCACCAATTCTGGTGGAACCACCACTAAGCAGCTTCAGGAGGGGCTCCCTCGAAGAGACCATACAGACCGGACTTCCGGAGTCGTCCATTACGGTTACCCCTGACCGCCCCCGGCGGATCGAAGGGGACCTAGGCGGGAGACCGTTGTACCATGACTCCTCGGACTCTGACGTCACAGAACTGCACTCCCATCCTGGAAATGATGAGTCCTCCGTGGCAGGTTTAGAGGAGGGTCCTTCCTCCTTTCAGGGCATTCTCCACCTGATTTCCGAATCCACCTCAATGCCCATGGAGTCTATCCAGAAAAAGGTGGAGTACCCCCTTACGGACATCCTAAAAAGTGGGAATACCCCGACGGAGGCCTTTCTAGTGGCTGAAGCCATCACTGGCCCAGCCCTCGAGCTCTGGTAGCGTCCAGCGTCCTGCCCAGCACTGTCTGCTCGCATGGCCCCCAAGTATGCGGTGCCCATGGGGCCCCTGCCGGGATTCACAGAACACCCTTCGGCCGAGAGCCTGGTGACTGCTTCTGTGTTTAGATGTACTGGTAGCTCGGCCGACACAGACCGATCTTTGGACAAGGAGTCCAGAAATATGGACCACTCTGCCCGTAAGGGCCAGTTCTAGGGACATGGATATGTTGTTCATCCACACTTATTGGCAGGTATCCTTGCCGCTTTAAATCTTGCCGGAAGGTCTTCAAGCTGGCTCCTCCAACCCACCCGGGTGGTAAAATTCTCGGCTCCGCCCCATGACGCCAGATCTTCCTTACCGCTTGGAAGCTCAGGTTCCCTCCTTAACGCTCTGCGTATAAGACTGGTTCCTAACTCTTGGTTTCTCGAATTTAAAAGTTTTCAACTTTAGACTTGGTCTTCTATCCCTCGCTGACTACGATGGACAAATCGACTCGGTTTTGGAGATGCCCTTGCGGGCGAAGATGTCTCGAGCGGATCCGCACTCACGTGTGTCTACTGCTTAGGCCTTGAGCACGACCCGCAGGCCTGCGACCTGTGCTCTTCCTTCTCGGCCTATGTTCGCGAAGACCGTGCTGCCCGTTTACAACTTAGGCGTCCGAAGCGTTTTCCTCCGGTGAAGTCAAAAGAGGCCCAGTTGGCGGTTTCCGCGTGGCCGGGCTCGGCGGATCAACGAGCAGATGATACGCCCTCGAAGAGGAGGCGGCTCGTCCGCTCCTTCCTCGGCGCGGCTGTTATTCCGCTCCCTGGGTTCCTCTTATTGACCTCCTTCAAGGAGCTCTGTCTGTCCCTCTCCACCAAGGGAGAGGGCCCAGCGTCTGCTGGACCTTCCGGTCCAAAAGAAAGACAGGGTAAGTCCCTCCGTCGGCGCTCTTGGGAGGCGGGAAAGGTCCCTCTCCCGAGTAGTCGACGCATCGACTGGTTGATCCTCGACTTCAGCCACTGGTCTCCAGGTATCCCGTCAGATCAGTTGACCAAGACTCCGTCGACACAATCGAGATATTTCTCGACCCGTTGAGCGGGTTGTCACTGGTGAAGCGAAAATCCTCTCCCGGTTCCCCGGTGGAGTTGAGATCCGTGGGCTTGCCAGTGCCTCCGGTTCCGAGCCCTCGGGTGAACCTTCCGAGCCGAGGGGAGAGCCGGTCCCACCCGTCCCTCCTCCGAACCCCCCTCTGGAAAACCGAGGTTCGCGGTCCAGCCGATCCCGCCGTCACAGGCGGTCTCGGTCTCGGCACCATGGCAAGTGGCGCCGCCGCTCATCCTCATCCTCCTCCTTCTCGGACGAGGAGAGGCTCCGATGTAAGTTACGTCGGCGGTACGAGGACCTCATGTGGCAACAGCTTCTTCTGACCAGGAACAAGCCGACTCCATCGCCTTCCCCGGCCATTAAGTGGCTGTCACCGGAGCAGCCAAAGCAACCCCTCAACCTTCCCGAGGCGCCTGTTCCCAGGCCGGCTGTTCGGCCAAAACCAGCTGCTCCGCCGATTCCGGTGGAACCCCCGCCTCCACAGCTGGTATTTGGGGGCTTCGACCAAGAATTCTCGGTCGGCTCAGGGTCTGCCCCATAGGCTGTGTGTCACCCTCACTCCCGATCGGCCTCGGCAGGTGGAGGGTGGCTCAGGCCCGAGGCAGCTCTTTGCGGACTCTTCGGAGTCCGACGACGATTCTTCTTTTCTCCAAGCGAGTGGACTTGGAGTCCTCTGGGGGTCAGTCGATGGACGAGAGCCCTTCGTCCTTTCTGGACTTACTTAGGCTCATCTCGGAGTCCACCAGGATGCAGCTCGAGCCGGTATCTAAGCGGGCCAAGTATCCCCTCACGGAGATATTGGACCGAGGGGATTCCCCTACGGAGGCCTTCCCGGTAGCCGAGGCCATTGTGGGTCCGGCCTTGGAGCTCTGGCAGCGTCCTGCTTCCTGCCCTGCGCCTCCGGCCAGGAAGTATGCGGTCCATACCGGTTCCTTGTCTGGTTTTTCGGAACACCCCTCAGCCGAGGGGTTAGTTACCGACAGCGTTTTCCGGCGTGCCGGAAATGCTAGGGACATGGACAAACCTCCCGACAAGAAGTCCAAGAAATTGTACTATGCCGGGCGAAAAGTCTACGCTGCGTCCTCCCTCGGCCTTCATCAGGCCAGCTCAGCCGTGCTGATGGCACACTTCTCTTATGCCCTGTTGGGCTCCCTGGATGAGGTAGTCCCTCATCTCCCGGCCGACCTGCAGACCACGGTTAAGCAGATACGGGACCAGGGCAGTGGCCAAGCAGCAACTTCAGACTGCTTTGGACATCGGTGACTCATGCGCCAGGTCAGTCGCGGCCGCAGTGGCCATGCGCCGTCGGGCATGGCTGAGGATATCCACCTTCTCAGCGGATACCCAACACAAGTTGGTGGATGTCCCCTTCCTGGGGACCGACCTCTTCGGCCCTGGAGTGGAAGGTCACCTCCAGAGGATCGAGAAGTCCAATGCTACCCTGGACTCGGTCTCTTCCGCACAAAGGGACAAAGGCCACAGCCTAAACCCTTTCGTCCTGCTGCGCCCGCAGCACGTCCGGCCCAGCAACATCAGGGCCAGCAGGCTCGCGCTTGGCACCCCAAACCAAGCCTAGGCTTCCTCCTCCCGCAAACAAGGAGGTAAAGGCCCAGGAGGTCCCTCGGCAGGTTCCTCCTCCAAGCCTGCCCAGTGACGGGTTGAAGGGCGTCACCCCCAACCTCGTCGCTTTACCCCAGGTTCCCCCCGTGGGGGGACGGCTCCATCACTTCCTTTCCGCCTGGTCCGTTATTACCACGGACAGATGGGTATTGGAGGTGGTGGGAAAAGGCCTGCCTCTGGAGTTCGAGCAGGCCCCGCCCTTCAGAGCCGTCGCACCTCTGGGTCCGCAGCCTCACTGTCAGCTCGCCGAGCCGACATCGCTCTCCTCCTCCAGAAGGAGGTGATCAGGGAGGTGGCGGACCCTCCCTCAGACCGGGGGTTTGTGTCCAGGTACTTCCTGGTCCTAAAACGGACGGGGGGCTGGCGCCCCATTCTCGACCTACACAACCTAAACAAGTTCCTAGGGTGTCGAACCTTCAGGATGGTTACTCTGGCTCAGATAATACCATCCTTGGAACGCGGCGTGTGGTTCTGCTCTCTGGACCTGCAGGACGCGTTCTTTCACGTCCCTATCCGTCCGTCGCATCAGAGGTTCCTTCGCTTTCAAGCGGAGGGATCCCTTTTCGAGTTCCGAGCCATGCCCTTCGGCTTGTCTCAAGCTCCCAGGGTCTTCACCAAATGCATAGCAGTGGTGACAGCATTCCTCTTGGCGCCGAGGGGTCCAGGTGTACCTGGACGATTGGCTGATAGCAGCCCCTCCAAGCAGGAGGTGGGCGGTCCAGGATCTGGCCCTCCAGGTTTGCTCTCAAGTCGGCCTCCTCATCAAGCGAGGCCAAGTCGGAACTCGAACCAAAGCAGGTGATACAATTCATCGGGGCAGAGCTCGACTCTCTACGAGCCAGAGCACGGCTCCCGGCGGACAGGGCCGAGGTTCTTTCCTCCTTTGCCCGATCATTTCTGGTTGGGCAATCGCGCCCTGCCCGGGACTGCCTGCGCCTCCTGGGTCTCATGACGGCCTGTACCAGTGTGGTCCATTGGGCCCGCTGGAACATGCGCCCCCTTCAGTGGGGCCTGGCCAGCCAGTGGTCTCAACGCTGCGATCCTTTGGACCAGCTAGTGACGGTGACCCAGGGGATGTGGAACGCTCTCCAGTGGTGGATCATTCCAGCACACCTGCAGGAGGGCATCCCGTTTGTCCGCCCCGAGCCGACGGTCTCTCTATCAACCGATGCCTCTCTGATGGGTTGGGGTGCCCATCTAGGGGAACACCAAGCGCACGGCCTCTGGTCCCTGCGGGAGTCCCGATGCCATATCAACCTGCTGGAGCTCCGAGCAGTCCACCTAGCTCTCACCGCCTTCGCTCCGTTTCTTCGGGGTCAAGTGGTTCGGGTCCAGACGGACAATACCACAACCATGTACTATCTAAACCGCCAGGGTGGGACGCACTCCATGCTTCTATGCAAGGAAGCTCTCCGCATCTGGTCACTCGTGCGCAGCCTGGAGGCGGATCTCCTAGCCATTCATGTGGCAGGAGCCTCCAACACCCTGGCCGATGCCCTAAGCCGGATAGGGGCTGTGTCCCACGAGTGGTCTCTCCTGCTGGAGGTAGTACAAGATCTGTTCTCCCATTGGGGCACACCTCAGGTGGACCTGTTTGCCTCCAGGGAGAATGCGAAGCTGAGGCTGTTCCATGCCCGCCCCCCTCAGCAGGGCTCGCTGCAGGGGGATGCCTTCTCGAGGCCGTGGACCCCGGGCCTCTTCTACGCCTTTCCCCCATTTCCCTTGATCCACAAGGTGCTTCTCAAGGAGAGGAGGGACAAGGTGCAGGTGATTCTGGTAGCCCCAGACTGGCCCCGCCAATGCTGGTATCCAGATCTCCTCAGCCTCAGCTCCAGGCTCCCGAGGCAGCTTCCAGCTCGCCTGGACCTGCTTTCAGTCAATCAGGGGAAGGTGTTCCATCCGGACCTTCAATCCCTGCACCTGACGGCCTGGTTCCTGAGCGGCTAGAGTTCCAGGCCTTGGGTCTCTCCGACAAGGTCCTCAATGTAGGTGAGGCATCCCGTAAGGAATCGACCAGGAAATGCTACGCCTTCAAATGGAAGAGATTTTCCATTTGGTGTCAGGGCAAGGGCCTGGACCCTTCCTCCTGTTCCTTGGCGAGCATATTGGACTACCTGTGGTCCCTTTCTCAGCAAGGGCTTAGGTCGACGACCCTTAAGGTGCACCTAGCAGCCATCTCTGCTCCAGGCGCGGGCAGGAAGCAGTTGACTGGCAGGAAAAGGTGGTCTGGCGCTTTTCAAAGGCCTTGATCACATTTCCCCTCCAGTCACGAGAACCTCCACCTCCATAGGATCTACTGCTGGTACTGGCAAAGCTCATGGGCAAGCCATTCGAACCTATACAGGTGTGATCTCTCTCACCTGTCATGGAAGACCGCCTTCTTGGTGGCTATTACGTCAGCCAGAAGGATGGGAGAGCTCCAGGCGCTTTCCATTGAGTCTCCTTACCTGGTCTTCCACAGGGACAAGGTTGTCCTGCGCCCCCACTCGAAATTCCTTCCGAAGGTGGTGTCGGAGTTTCACCTTAACCAGGTGTTAACTCTGCCTGTGTTCTACCCCAATCACACCTCGGAGGCCGAATATAGGCTCCATACTCTGGACCCTAGAAGGGCGCTCGCCTACTATAAGGAGCTCACGGCTGGAATTCGGGGAGAGGTTCGCCAGCTGTTTGTCACCTACGCTGAAGCTGCACCTGGCAGACCTGCAGCCAAGCGAACGGTAAGCAGGTGGGTCACCTCCTGCATAGATCTCTGCTATAAGTTGGCGGGCATGGAGCCTCACAAAGGGATAAGAGCTCATTCTACCCGCCATACTGCTGCATCGGTGGCTGCTTCCAGGGACGTTCCTATCCAGGAAATCTGCAGGGCTGCTACCTGGAAGTCAGCACACACCTTCATTACCCACTACCACATCAACCTTGAGTCACGCCGGGATGCTGGTTTTGGGGCCTCGGTTCTCCAGTCTTTATTTCCCAAGTAAGTATCGGGGGTGTGCGCCTTGCCTCCCTCCTCCCGGAGAAATGCTAGGAGTCTGCCAATAAGTGTGGATGAACAACATATCCATGTCCCTAGAAATACAGGTTACTCACCTGTAACAGGAGTTCTAGGAATGGTATGTGTTCATTCATCACATTCTGGACCTCCCGGCCGGCGCACAGCCTGAGCTTCCAGCGGGCCAGATCTGGCGTCATGGGGCGGAGCCGAGAGTTTTACCACCCGGGTGGGTGGGAGGAGCCAGCTTGAAGACCTTCCGGCAAGATTTAAAGCGGCAAGGATACCTGCCAATAAGTGTGGATGAACAACATATACCATTCCTAGAACTCCTGTTACAGGTGAGTAACCTGTATTCCCTGGACCTCCCCTCACTTCAAAACCGTCGATTGCTCCATGGTGCTAGAACCGCTGCAAAGTTCTGGTCACAGACGCTCCCTTCCTACCTGTCATCATCCCTAACCGTCCTCTCCCCACCTGCCTACGCTCTCAGAAACATAGACTCTAGGCTCCTGCACATTCCACACAAATCCACCCGATCTGGCCAGGCTGCTTTCAGCTTCAGGTTGCCCAAATTATGGAACTCCCTGGCAGCTGATATCAGACACACCACAAGTACTCCTCAACGGAATGCCCTTCTTAAAATGCTCCTCGCTACCAACTGCTCCTGCTTTCCCCCTCGCTGAATCCCCCATCTCAACTCCTATCTATCAGCTGCTAGCACCAGTCTGGGTTCCATTCTCGGTCTACACCTAATGCTATTAAATGCCAATGAAACCGTACCTACGCTATTTTGTATTTAAGAATGCCTCACCCATTGTCTGTAACAATCACACTGTGTATGTTTTGTTTCTTCTGTACTGATGTACCATTGTCTGTAACAATCACATTATGTATGATTTGTTTCTTCTGTACTACTGTACCAATGTAACCCCCTACCCCCAGGGCACATCTGGAATCGAGCGGTACTCCGCTCAGCATGCCTTCCTGGTAAATTTCTTAAATAAATAAATAAAGGTCTACGTGGCCTCTTCCATAGGCCTTCGTCAGGCCAGCTCGGCTGTCATTATGGCACACTTCTCTCAGGCCCTTGTTGGGTCATTAGATGAAGTCCTCCCTCATCTCCCGGCGGACATGCAGATCATGGTCAAGCAAGTCCGTGATCAGGGACGAACTGTTGCAAAACAGCAGCTCCAGACAGCCCTAGACATCGGGGATTCTTGTGCCCGCTCCTTAGCAGCCGCAGTGGCCACTTGCCGTAAGGTCTGTCTGAGACTATCCTCCTTCCCGGGGGATACCCAGCACAAGTTAGCTGATGTTCCTTTCCTTGGCACCAACTTGTTCGGTCCAGAAGTGGCCAGTCACCTTCAGTCTATCAAGCAGTCCAGTGCCACCTTGGATGCTACTTCTGCAAAAGGTTCTTCGGACAAGAACCAGTAGAAAGGAAAGAAGAAGCCATTTTGGCATTCTTCCACTGCGGTCAGGCAGCCCTCCTATCAAGGAGGCCAGCAGCAGGCTCAAGCTTGCCTCCCACGGCTCAAGCAGGGTCCTCAACAGCCCCGTAAAGGAGGCCGAGGTGCAGGTCCATTAGCCTCCTCCTCCTCTAAGCCTGCTCAGTGACGGGTTGGGTGTTGCCACCCCTACACCCATCACGCCAGCTCTGGGTCCTCCCGTGGGGGGCTGTCTCCGCCACTTTCATTCCGCCTGGTCCAATATCACTTCAGACAGGTGGGTTCTCTAAGTGGTCGGTCAGGGACTGCCTCTAGAGTTCAAGCAGTACACTCCCAGCCAAGCCAAGCCCCTTGGGAAGAAAGGATCTCCGCTTGCACTCGGTCGGCTCTCTGAGACGACGTAGCTCAGCTCCTCCACAAGGAGGCGGTAGCTCCATTGCCGGATCCTCCTACAGACCCAAGCTTCGTGTTCAGGTACTTCCTGGTGCCCAAGCGGACGGCGGGCTGGTGCCCCATCCTAGATCTGCATGACCTGAATCAGTATCTCAGGTCCCGCACCTTCCGGATGGTAACTCTGAACCAGATCATACCATCCCTTGAGCGAAACATGTGGTTCTGTTCACTGGATCTACAGGACGCATTCTTTCACATCCCAGTCTGTCCATCTCTTCAGCGGTTCCTCCGCTTCAGGGTCGAAGGGACCCTGTACAAGTTCCGAGCTATGCCGTTCGGCCTGTCATCGGCCCTGCAGGTCTTCAGCAAGTGTATTGTAGTGGTGGCAGCCCATCTTCAGCGTCGAGGAGTACAAATCTACCCTTATCTCGACGACTGGCTCTTGGCTGGATCCTCCCTTCAGGAGGTGGAGAGTTCCAGGGATCTGGCTGTCCAAACCTGCTCCCATCTCAACCTCCTGATCAATGAGGCCAAGTCAAAACTCGTGCCCGCTCAGGTGATGGGCTCCATCGAGGCAGAGCTTGACTCTTGTCAAGCCAGAGCTCAGCTCCTGGCAGACAGGGCGAAGGTTCTCTCCTTCTTTGCCCGATCATTTCTGGTTGGGCACTTGTGCCCTGCCCAGGACTTTCTGAGCCTTCTGGGTTCCGTGGTGGCGTGCACCTCAGTGGTCCGTTGGGCCAGGTGGCACATGCGCCCCCTCCAATGGGAGCTGGCCGCCCAATGCACTCAGCGCCACGGTCATTTCAACCAGCTGATCGCTGTAACTCTGAAGATGTGGGACGTTCTCCATTAGTGGACTGCCTCAGAACGGTTGCAGGAAGGGATCCCTTTCGTCCGCCGCAAGCCTACGTTCATCCTTACGACCGATGCGCCTCTCATGGGCTGGGGAGCCCACATGGGGGACAACAGGGCCCATGGGTTCTGGACTCCCGAGGTGCCCTTATGCCACATCAACTTGTTGGAGCTCAGAGCAGTCAGACTGGCACTGTCAGCTTTCACTCCTCAGCTCCGGGGTCAAGTGGTTCAAGTCCAGACGGACAATACCATGACCATGTACTACCTCAACAAACAAGACGGCTTGCACTCCCATTCGCTGTGCAAGGAGGCGCTCCACATCTGGACCTTCGTACGTCGGCTGGAGGCGAATCTCCTAGCCATCCATGTGGCAGGAGTCTCAAACTAGCTGGCGGATGCTTTCAGCCCAGACATCCCACGAGTGGTCTCTCCATCCAGAGGTAGCTTACAGTCTGTTCTCCCACTGGGGCAAACCATTGGTGGACCTGTTTGCCTCCAGGGAAAACAAGCAGCTGAGGCTATACCATGCCCGCCCCCCTCAGCAGGGCTAGTTACAGGGGGATGTCTTCTCGAGGCTGTGGACCCCAGGCCTCCTCTACACCTTACCTCCGTTTCCCTTGATCCACAAGATGCTACTCAAGGTGCTGAGGGACAAGGCAAAGGTGATCTTGGTAGCTCCAGATTGGCTGTGCCAGTTCTAGTACCCAGATCTCTTCAGCCTCAGCTGCAGGCCCCCGGAGCAGCTTTGTACACGCCTGGACCTGATATCTTTGCACCTCACAGCCCGGTACCTCAGCAGCTAGAGTTCCAGGCTCTGGGTCTTTCCGAGTATGTCTACACCATGGTGGAGGCATCTCATAAGGAATCGACCAGGAAATGTTATGCCTTCAAATGGAAGAGACTTTCCATTTGGTGTCAGGGTAAGAGTCTGGACCCGTTATCCTGCTCTGTGGCTAACATTCTCGACTACCTTTGGTCTCTCTCCAAAGGGAGTCTGCTGTCATAGCCCCTTAGGGTGCACCTGGCAGCCATTTCTGCTTACCAGGCGCAGGCCGTTCATCCAACATTGGCGCAGGAGACAGTGGTTGTGTGCTTCTTCAAAGGCCTGGATCACATATCCCCTCTGGTGCATGAACCTCCACCTCCATGGGATCTGTTGCTGGTTTTGGCAAAGCTCATGGGCAAGCCATTCGAACCTGTGCACAAGTGTGCACTCTCACACTTGTGGAAGACGGCCTCCCTGATGGCTATCACATCAGCCAGAAGGACAGGGGAGCTCCAAGCGCTGTCGTTGGATTCCCCTTATCTGGTTTTTCACAGAGAGAGTTGTCCTGCGCCCGCACCCGAAATTCCTTCCGAAGGTGGTATCAGAGTTTCATCTTAACCAGGTATTGACTCTGCCGGTATACTACCCTAACTACACCGCGGGCGCCGAGTACAGGCTCCATACTTTGGACCTGAGATGAGTTCTCTCCTATTATAAGGAGAGAACGGTGGAAATTCGTTGAGAGGTTTGCCAGCTGTTTGTCACCTATGCTGAAGCCGCTTCTGGCAGACCTGCATCCAAACGGACCATTGCAAGGTGGATTACATCATGCATGGGTCTGTGCTATGAGTTGGTGGGCAAGGAGCCTCCCAGAGGGATAAGAGCTCATTCTACCCGCCATACTGCTGCATCGGTGGCTGCTTCCAGGAACATCCCTATCCAGGAAATCTGGCGGGCTGCTACCTGGAAGTTAGCAAACACCTTCATTACCCACTACCACATCGAACTTAAATCACTCCGGGATGCTGGTTTTGGGGCCTCGGTTCTCCAATCTTTATTTCCCAAGTGGAAGGTGTACACCTTGCCTCCCTTCTCCCAGAGAACTGCTTGGAGTCTGCCAAGAAGTGTGCATGAACAACATATCCACGCTCCTAGAAGAACAGGTTACTCACCTGTAACAGTAGATCTTACTTCGAGAGGGCTCTTGCAGTAGGTAATTACATATAGGACTGATGCGGGCCGGCGTCAGGACCCAACGGAAAAATTTCTTGCTAGGAGTCTTTGGCGGGGGACCACCCCCACGTCAGGTGACCAACGTCGTGCGGTATCAGTATAAAGGGACGTTCCCCCATGCCCGCCTTCCAGTTCTTTCCCGCCGTTGGCTCGTGTCAGCACCCCGTGGTAAAGTTCAGCACTCGTCAGCTCTCGTCGGTAGTTTTTACTGTCTTTTTTTCGATTCTTTGATTAAAATCGTCAGGCATTCGTCGGTGTATGTCGGCCCCTACACCTTCCGAGCACAAAAAGGATGGCCATTCCCAGTGCCTCTTCTGTCTGGGCCCAGACCATCAGGTGGAGAAGTGCCAGCACTGCCTAAAATTCAGTGCCGCCACTCGCAGACGGAGGCAGCAGTCCCTGGAGGCCCACATACTAAAGAAGAAAATGTCCTCCATGGAGATGGAGTTAAAAAAGCTCCGGCAGGTGTCCACTTCCCCGGAAGGCCATCATAAGAAGAAAGATGAGGAGAAGCACCGGGATAGGGGCTCCTCATCCACCACGTCGTCTTCGGGAGTCGCCCTGCTACAGGTAACGCACTTTCCTCGGGGACCGCCTCGACGGCTACCTTGGAGGCTTCCAAGGTGGCATATGCCCACCCGCCTGGCTTGGCGCTTGACCTTAGGCGCCCAGGTTATTGGAGCCTCCGCTCTCAGTAAAAGCCACCACCGATGGCAGCCCTACTGGTTAAGCGGCTCTGGTAAGCAGACGTTGGCTCCTCTGGCGCCCACCGCGGAGACAGTCGATAAGTACGCCCGACGCCGGTAGCGCCGCCCCTCTTACCCGACAAGGCTGCTCCTTTTTACAGAACCTGCCTTGGCGATGGGTCCGATAAGTCGGATGTCTGCTTCTCCGGCATCCACCCGGCTTCCGCTGCTAAGTCGGACATCGGCCTGCCCGACGCCCGCACAGCGGCTGATCCGACGCCAGACCTTCCCACGTCTGCCGTTCCTGGCTCCTTGCAGCCTTTGCTGCCCTCCGGGGACCCTGAGTCTCCTCAGCCTGACCCCGGGGACTTTTCTCCTCCATCCCCGGGCGATGACAAGGTTCCTACTGCACCCCTGTCAGGCCATCCGCCCGCTGGTCCGACTGACCTGATGTCGGTTCCCTGGATGCCGGCTCCGACGCCAGTCTTGCCGACACCAGGTGACATCCCGCTCCCGGATGCCTCTCCTACACCGGGCCTTCCGCCCACCGGGCCTCCTGCTCCAGGCGCGCCCGTGGGCCCTCCGGCCAGACCATCTCCAGCAGACCTCCCGGGTATCTGACGCTGTCTTACCCGGCTCCGCAGATCAGACACCCCAGTACCCAACGCCAGCCTATCCGACGCCGCAGTACCCGGTGCCTCAATACCCGATGCCGGGTTTCCCCCGTCGGGTTATGGATACGCGCCTTACGGGTACAGTCAATACCCGTATCCCCCTCCTCCTCCTCCACTGCCCCCTCAGCCTCTGGTGGACTTGAAGGAGACCCTGGCCTCCTGGTGGGCTGAGGCAAAGGCTCAACTCACCAGAGAGGTGGTGAGTCATCTCACGACGATGGTGTCTATTCCGGCTCCTGTACGTCCGCAACGACAGACTCCCTTCCCACCTCCGGACACCAGGGGTGAGCCCTCTGGTTCCAGGACGGGGCACGATATGCTTCCCCAAGGACCTTCCAAGGGGTCCGTTCCTCCCCCTTGCCAGGAGAGGGAGTCTTCCTCTTCATCCTTTTCCTCCTCGGATGACTCAGATGGTTGCTGCAAGCCGAACGACGAGCCACGCACTCCGTCTAAGCCCAGGCCTAGGACTCCTCCGAAGTCTCCGGAGGATCCTTCCTCTACGGAGTTGCTATGCAAAATCCAGGAGTTTCACAAGTGGCATTCCTTGGAGCCAGATCCACAGCGTAAACTCGCTGAACATCTGGACCTGCCAGAGACCGCTCCTACATTGGTGCCACCCTGGACTGAGCCTCATGGCGATCTTGTTTCCAGTATTTGGAAGCAACTGTCTGCTTTAGCCCCGCTTCCTCGGAAGTCGAACAGGCTATATTAGGCTCCCGAGGGTGTTGACTTTTTAGATTCTCACCCTCGAGCTGATTCGGTCGTGATTAGCGCCGCTCCTAGCCGGACAGCTAACCTGCAACATCTGAGCTTGTCTCCACCTGACAAAGAATCCCGTCTTCTGGACCAGTATGGGAAGAAGATCTATGCTTCTTCCACTCTGCCCTAAATTGTCAGTCACATGGGGGATTACCAGAAGGCGATTCTTAGTGAGGTGGAATCCAAATTGGACTCCCTTCCGGACTCTCAAGTCAAATAGGAGGTGGCTGACCTCGTCCGCTTTGCACGTCCGGCCAGTCGGCACATGCTTCATGCTACTTACGATGCAGTGGTCACTGCTGGTAGGAGCTCCGCTTTCACCGTAGGCTTACGGCGTCATGCCTGGCTCTGTGTGTCAGGGTTGGTCCCGGAAGTGCAGTCCGCTATTCAAGAAGTGCCCTTCTGGGGTTCGGTGCTGTTCGGTGGTGATGTCAAGGACATTATCACTGATCTGCAGGAGAAGGGGACTGCACTGAAGTCTGTGCACTCCATGTATCATCCCCATTAAACATAGCGCCGTCCCTTTCGCAGATGGAATCGGCAAATGACGAAACCCCAGGGAAAGCAGGCCGCTAAATGCTGGGCCCCTCTGGCTGCCAAGCCCCCTCTGCCCAAAAAAGCAGTGGGTGCTTCAGCCGCGACACTGCCCCACACCACCCGATCTTTCTTCTCCCACAGACTCTGGGCCTTCTGGAGGAACCGGTAGGAGGGAGGTTTTCCCTCCACCTCCCGGGTTGGGAGAGTATAACTTCATATTCCTTGGTGCTCCTGCTGATCGCATAAGGACACTCAATAGAGTTTCTTCAGAAACCCCCTCGACACTCTCCCCAAGGTCATTGTACTCTCGGGGAACATATTCTTCTGGTCCAGGAAGAGATTTCAGCACTTTTGCTGAACTAGGCGATAGAACCTGTCCCCATTCCTCTTCAGGGAAACGGATACTATTCCCATTTCTTCCTGGTCCCAAAGAAAACAGGGGACGTGAGGCTGATTCTCGACCTCAGCTCCCTGAACTTGTTCGTGGAGTACAAGAGGTTCAGGATGCTCTCGCTGCAGAGCCTCCTGCCCCTTCTTCAGCCAGGACTGTGGCTGTGTGCTTTTGGTATGCAGGATGCCTACCTGCATATCCCTATCCCCACTTCCCATCGCAAATGCCTGCGTTTTGCATTCCAGGGCAACCACTACCAGTTCAAGGACCTCCCATATGGTCTTTCCTCGGCGCCCCGAGTGTTCACCAAATGCCTGTAGGCGGTAGCAGCCTACCTACGTACACAGGGGGTAGCAGCCTGCCTACGTACCCAGGGGGTGCAGGTTTAACCATACCTGGACGATTGGCTCCTGGTGGCCCCGTCCAGGGAGGAACTCCTGGTCTTCCTTTCCCTTACGCGGCAGGTCTTTGCCTACCTGGGTATTACCATCAACCAAGCCAAGTCCCGTCTGATCCCATCCCAGAGGCTCCAGTTTATCGGGGAGATCCTGGACACGACCTGTAGCAGGGCCTTCCTGCCACCGGACAGGGCGGCCACTCTTCAGGCCCAGGTCAGCCTGTCGTCCAGCCGCAGTCGGGTCAGCGCCAGGTCAGTCCTTCGCCTCCTTGGGCTAATGGCGGCTGCGATTCCGACAGTCCCTTGCACTCTGCTCCACATGACAATATCTCTCAGTGGACACTTCGGTCTCAATGGGATCAGCTGGTGGACGACCTGTATCAACTTGTCCTAGTCTCCACTCCCATGGCTCGGGACTTGCAGTGGTGGATGGTTCAGGAGAACCTCTGCCGGGGAGTTCCCTTCAGTCTCCCTCCCCCCTCACAGACATTGACTACGGACACCTCCGGCAAGGGTTGGGAGCCCATCTCGGTCCTCACAGGACCCAGGGCTTCTGGTCCAAGCTTGAGAAGTCCCTCCACATCGATGTGCTGAAACTAAGGGCAGTACTGTATGCTGTTCAGGCTCTGTATCTGTATCTGTCTCCAGGTCACCTAGCGGTATAGACGGACAACATGTGTGTGGTCTGATACATCAACAAACAGGGAGGAACTCGTTCCTATCCCCTTTGCCGAGAGGCGATGTGAGTCTGGGATTGGGCAGTACAGCACAACCTTCACCTCACGGCATCTCATGTCCCAGGGATCGAGAACACACTGGCAGACAGGCTAAGCTGGTCATCTGCTCTAGCTCACGAATGGGAACTGGATCAGGGGGTCGTAGATGACATCTTCCTACGCTGGGGAACTCCAAAGGTAGACCTGTTCACTTTCCCCCAGAACACAAAACTTCTCGTCTTCTGCTCGCTCGCTCCAGGGCGCGGCGTTTTTTGGAGAGACGCACTGTCTCTAGACTAGAAGGGCAGATTCGTCTATGCCTTCCCCCCCGATTCCACTGATTATGAGAGTCTTGCAGAAACTCTGTTCGGAAGGAACTTAAATGATTCTGATCACTCCTTTCTGGCCCAGGCAAGTTTTGTTCTCTCTTCTGCAACAGTACTCAGAGGAACCTCCTCTTCCTCTTTCTCTGTTTTTGCTGACCCAGGATCAGGGGACCCTGGTCCATCCAGGCCTCAAGTCCCTTCAGTTGCACGTGTGGCTCCTGCAGACGTAGCTCAGGCCCGATTTGGGGTCTCTCTCTCCTCCCGAGTAGCTGAGATTCTGATGGAGGCCAGGAAACCCTCAACCAGATCTACTTATGCCATGAAATGGAAGCTGTTCTCTATTTGGGCTGCCTCCAATGATGTCGAGCCCTTCTTGTGCTCTGTCGACCGACTTCTGGATTACCTGTGACACCTCTTCGATCTGGGTCTCAGTCATTCATCCCTAATGGTTCACATGGCGGCCATTTCGGCCTATCTTGTCCCCTTTGCAGACAGAACATTTGCTCAGCTGGAGGTCTCTTAACCTCTTTTTGAGAGAGGTCCTTCACTTACGACCCCCTAACCAGGTTCCTGCCCCTCCTTGTGATCTGAATTTAATTTTAGAGAAACTTCCTGTGCCTCCATTCAAGCCGGTAGCCTCAGTGGACCTAAAGTTCCTTTCTTGGAAGACTCTCCTCCTAGTGGCCATTACTTCTGCTCAACAGATCTCCAAGCTTCAGGCCCTGATGTGTAAAATCCCATATTTGATTTTTCACAAGGAATGTGTAGCTCTGCGTACCAACCCTAAGTTTCTCCCTAAGGTGATAGCAGAATCGACGCTGAATCTATCCATAGAGTTGCCTACCTTTTTTACGCAGCAGTTCAACCAAGGAGAGTACCTCCTGCACACTTTGGATGTTCACCAAATTCTGAGATACTACACCAACAGGATGAAGGATCTCAGAAAGACTGATCAACTGTTCGTCTCTTTTGCCCGTAAAAGAGAAGGCAATGCAGTTTATAAGCAATGCCTATCGAAATGGTTGGCTCATTGTATCACTTTCTGTTATGACAAGTACAACAAGACTGTCAGGTCAAGTTAGAGGCCACTCCACCAGAGGGGTCGCTCCCTCTTCGGCTTGTTTCAAGAACGTGTCAGCGGCTGACATTTGTGCAGCCGCCACTTGGACTTCTGTCCATACCTTTACGAAACATTACAGTTTGGACATTGCCTCTCGCCGTAGAGCAGGCTTCAGGCTGGCTGTTTTGCTAGGCCTCCTTTCCTAAGGCCTTCACAACCAGAGGGTCTACTTCTGAGTAGCTTTCCTCCCCCCGTTTGCTTCTCCTTGTTCCAGACTGCTTGGAACTCAGTCCTATATGTAATTACCTACTGCAAGACCCCTCTCGAAGTAAGATAGTACAGTTCCGTAAGAACTTACCGTAACAGTAGATCTTCGAGAGAGGCTCTGCAATGGTAATATCTCCCGCCTCCATCCCCTAAGCTTTTCGGCTCCTTTTCCAGGAAGGGAAATATCCGCTTCTCTCTCATCTTGCCTTTTGCGGGAAAGAACTGGAAGGCGGGCGTGGAGGACCGCCCCTTTATACTGACGCCGCATGACGTCAGACACCTGACGTGGGGGCAGTCCCCCTCCAGAGACTGCTAGCTAAATATTTTTCCGTTGGGTCCTGACGCCGGCCTGCATCAGTCCTATATGTAATTACCTACTACAAGAGCCTCTCTCGAAGATCTACTGTTACGGTAAGTTCTTACGTAACTGTACTTTCTAGGAGTGGTATATGTTGTTCATCCACACACACCCACCCAACCTCCCCGGCTTTAGGCACACAACCTGGATTCCAGTGGGCTCAGATCTGGCGTCATGGGGTGGAGCCGAGGTTTATACCACCCGGGTGGGTGGGAGGAGCCAGCTTGAAGACTTCTGGCAAGATTTAAAGGGGAAAGGGACATGCCAAGAAGTGTGGCTGAACAACATATACCCACTCCAAGAACTACTGTTATAAGTGAGTAACCTGTTTAAACTGTCAATCATATAAACTGACTGGAGATATATGGCAATATAAGAAAATGTCTGAAATGCACTTTTGACCAAGTGTAACAAAAACTTTTTAATAAAAAATAAATAATAATAAAAAAAAAAAAGGCTTGGGCACAGGGGAGTGTCTTTCACGGACCCTCCAGGATTTTCATAGACAATGACTACGCGCTGGCCACAATGCAGAGGAGCAGAGCATATAGCCCCCTCTTTCCTCAGACAGCATCAGTTAAAATTCCGCACACCATACCCAAGCAGGTTTGTAGTCCAGTATCCAGATGGACAAAAAACATGTGACTCAGCCTCAGAAGCCCAGCAGGACTTAGAATTAAGAGGACTTTCCTCACCATCGCCTACAACAGGAACCAGAAGGGGCCAGTCGTCAAGAGTCCCACAGCAGATAACAGTGTTAGGACAGCAGAGTCAACAAGCAACATTGGAGGCTATTAAGCACCTCTTGGCCCATTTCGCTCGTCAGGAGTTGTGAAAGAGAGGACAATACAGATAGAATCGAAGGTAGGCGTCTTTACCTAGTGGTCTTGGGCTGACCCGGCCTGCCCATTGGGGAGGGGGATGGACGGCTGTGACAGGGTCTTAGGCCTTGCGGGATCTGATCCCTTGGGAGGGGTCTCCCCTTAGGAGGGGGGGTGGGACCCTCGGCATCACAAATCTAATAAGAAAACTCAAATGGTAAATGAGTTTGCCTAGGAGTGTGGGGTGCTTTGAGATCCTACCCGGACGAGCAGCCCCTCTAATAAGAAGAGAGTGGAATAGACCTCAGGAACAGCAGGAAAGATTCACTTCTTTCATCCAAGACTCGCCAGGGTCTGCGGGAGCTGCTCAGTGTCCCCCTTCACAGATGTTGCAATGGATGGAAGTGCCCAGGCAGCTAGTGAACTGGACAACGAAGCACGAGTCCCTTAAAAACAAAACAGCTGGAGGAAGGGGCATACCTGGTGCTGCTCTGCAGACCATAATGGGCTCTGATAGAAGCGAACTGCTTCAGATCAGCACAATCCAGGGAACAAGAGTTGAGGTCACAACCAGTTTCAAATACCTTGGAGTTCATCTTGACCAAGAGATGACCTACAGACCTCATATCGACTCTATAACCTGGTCCATCCACCAAAGGCTTGGCCTCCTATACTGTCTGGGGAACTCCCGTTCCTGTGTTGCACTTCGTACAATTGCCTGCCGCAGTCTTCTCCCCACCATCCTATATGGGGCTTCTCTATTGCAGTTCCTCCAGGAGACTGAACTCAATAAACTTACCGTTCTCTACAACTGAGTGGCTCGCTTCGCCACTAGCTCCTCCTCAGGAGACATCACTGTGAGGCACTTAAGGACCTGAAATGGCCTACTCTGTGGCACAAACTAGCCTACCCTACTGCCTGCCTTGCCTTCAAATTCTCTACCCTTGGTCCCCTTCCCCACCTAAGTGGATTTCTCTCCCACAAAATACAAAGCCAAACCCTGCAATCCTCTGCAAATCACCCCCTAGACATCCCTCGGATCCGCTCAAACCAAGGTAAGCGCTCCTTCAAATATGCTGCCTTCTACCTATGGAACTCCCTCCCAGCTAGCTTGATTGACTCACCCTCCCTTAACCAGTTTGACTGGATTCAAAGTATATCTCCTCGAGCTGAGCCTCTGTGGCTGCTACCGTTAGCTCCCTAGTCCAGGTCTCATTGCCATCACTCTGCTAAACCCACCTTCGTCCCCAATGAATCTCCTAAACAAGGATGTCACTTACTGTTGTTGTCTTTATTCCCTACTAACAGGTGTGCAACTGGACGTCTTGTATTGCATATAAGAGCCTGAATACGAACTGTTGTTCCCCTGTAAACTGTTGCTAATGTAAATCTGTGAAACTATTTTAACTATTGTAATTACTGTAAATAATGCTATTATGTGTCTTTTTTTCTGTAATTAATTCCTGGTCGCCCCTGAAAAAGGGACTTCTGGTCTCAGTGGGTTTACCCGGTTACCAGAATCCAAATAAATAATAACATTTCTATGAAATAGTTACTCCTCTAATTGGGAGACCCATTTTTGCTGCCTATTGCTCCACTAGAGGTTTGGCATACGAGAGGAAGGGGCAAGTTGGGTCTGGGGGGATCCCTTTGGTGCTCCTTCGAGATCCTTGAGCGTAATACTTCGCCACGTGGCCTACACCTCCTTCCTGAGAGTCGTGCCCAGGGGGCGGTGTACCTGCTGAAGCCCTGGCGCGTAGCAAGAGCTCTCAAAGGCATGATGGCTGGGAACTTCCTTGTACTGGGGAATATGCTAAATTCGCTGCTGTCCTCGGGACCCCATACACAAGCCAGCATACCTGAGACATCCAGTGCCTCCTGGAGTTTTGCATGGCGCCGTATAATCTCCACAGAAGTAGTTAGAGGGACCTCACACTAGAACGACAGTGCACTATACTCCAACCAAGAGACCAGATCAACCATGACCATACTAATGTCAAGTCCTGATGAGAAGATCAGGTCCAAAGTGTGACCCTGCTGATGGGTTTTAGAGGCAACATCCTGTGCCAGTTCCAGTGATAACATCACCTGGAGGAGTTCCTGTCCAAATTGTGAGGATTCGTTGACCTAGGCACTGAAATCCTCCAACACCAACAGTCTAGGGACACCCAACACCTGTTCGTCACTGAACCCCAGGCGCCCTCTCAGATCTCCTCCCCTGCCCCGAGATGAGAGGAGAAGGGAAGAGGACAGCAGTGAGTTTAGTGTATTCCCCAGTACAAGGGAGTTACCAGCCATCACGCCATTGAGAGCTCTTGCTAGGCCCCAGGGCTCTAGCAGGTACACCGCCCCCTGGGCACGATTCCCGGGAAGGAGGTGTAGGCCTCGCGGTGAAGTATTATGCCCAAGGATCTCAAAGGAGCACCAAAGGAATCTCTCCCCCCCCCCCCCAACAAGACCAACAATCCCTGTGGAGAAAAAACATGGATTTGGTAGAGACTCCCCTGACTCCAAATCAAAACAGGAGATTTTGGTCTGCGCTCAGTCAGGCCTGGACATGGACAAGCATGCCCTCCGGTATTCTTATGACGCCGTTGATATGGCCTCCAGGGCCGCGGCATCAGGCACATGCATGAGACGGCAGTCCTGGCTCAGACTTACTGGTTTCCAGCAAGATCTTCAGGACTCTATCCTGGATTCACCCTTTCAGGGCCCGGTCTTGTTCGGCCCTGAGATGGAGCAGATGGTGAAACAACTGCAGGAATCGGGGAGAGCAGTTGCGGATGTACAAGTCACAACCCCAGACTACCCGCCGACGTCCTTTTCGTCAGCATCAGACTCAAGGACAAACCGACAGACAATCCCAGGGAAAGGGATTTAAGAGACTGGGTCACCCTGCCCCTTGAGGTTCCCAGGGCCCTAAACAGCCTAAAGCTCCCAGGGCCCTGGTCCTTCCCATGCCCCCACCTGACTCCCAGGGCTGACCTCCTCCTCTTGGGGACAGGCAGAACGAGCAGGTAGGAGGGCAGTTTGCTCTTTACCTGCTCGAGTGGTCCAGTATCACAACCGACCAATGGGTACCAGATACCATTTGGATAGGGTGCTCGATAGAATTCACCTCTATCCCATCAGACAATCCCCAAAGTCCGTTGTTACTGCAGCATGATCTCCTCTTGGAAGGAGAGATCCAACAGTTCCTAGACAAAAGAGCAATTCAGAGGGTCCCTCCGGCCCAGAGAGGGAAAGGTTTCTACTCCCACTTCCTTGTCCCGAAGAAGACAGGAGACCTTCGTCCCATTCTGGATCTCAGCCAGCTCGACCTCTTGGTGAAATTCCAGAGGTTCTGCATGGTCACCCAGGGGTCCCTCTTCTCTGGATATGCAGGACGCCTACCTGCACATCAAGGTCCTGAAGACCCACAAATGATTTTTGCAGTTCTGCTTCAGAGACGAGCATTACCAATTCAGGATTCTGCCCTTCGGCCTCTAGTCAGTGCCCAGGGTATTCACCAAGTGCCTAGCAGTGGTAGCAGCAGTCTTCTGCAGGAGAGGCCTCTTTGTCTGCTCCTACCTGGACGATTGGCTCCTCACCGCTCAGTCAGAGGAGGAGCTTCTAATCGCCCTAACAGAAACGTGGGCCCTGTTTTCGTCCCTGGGCATCACAGTCAACTGGCCAAAGTCGCACCCTTGGCCCACGCAGCAGCTGCAGTTCATAGGAGCCATCCTGGATAGCGAGCAGGGGAGGGCTTTTCTGCCGCCAGACAGAGCAGAACGCCTTCAAGTGTTAGCCAGAAGCCTTCAACGAAACCCCTTCTCCCCTGTGCAAGTGGTTCTACAGCTGCTGGGTCATGTGGCGGTGGCCATCACCACAGTTCCCTTAGCCAGGCTCCACATGAGGGCACTGCAGTGGCACCTCAGGGTACAGTGGGACCAGTCGGTGGACGATCTCTATCTCCAAATCCAGATCTCTTGAGCAATTCATCGTTCTCCAGAATGGTGGCTCTGCATGGACAATCTGAGCGGTGGCGTTCCTTTCCACAGACCTCGATCGCTTCAGACCCTGACCACAGACGCCTCTCTGTCAGGATGGGGGGCTCATCTAGGGGATCACAGGACCCAGGGGTCCTGGTCTATCACCAGGCGCTGTCTTCATATCAATGTCCTGGAAATGAGAGCGGTGCTGAAGGCACCCTTGGCATTCACAGACCAGCTTCTGCCGGGTCTTATTCTGATGCAGACCAACAAAACACCCGTTGTTTTCTACACCAACAAACAAGGGGAAACTCACTCGTACCCCCTTTGCAGAGAAGCCATGAGAGTGTGGGATTGGGCAGTAGAACACAGTCTTGACCTCACTGCAGTTCACCTGCCAGTGGTACAGAACATTGCGTCCCCGTGCAACGCCAAACTGCACAATTTCTGCTCGCTCGCTCCAGGGCCTGGTGTTTTCTGGCGAGACACATTGTCCCTCTCCTGGACAGGGAAGTTACTTTATGGCTTCCCTCCTTTTCCCCTCATTCAGAGAGTACTGCTCAAATTGCAGTCAGAGGCAGCCAGAATGATTCTGGTGGCTCCTCTAGGGTCTCATCAAATTTGGTATCCGCTGCTCCAGCAACTGTCTCTGGAACCTCCAGTTCAGTTGCCACTCTTCACTCACTTGCTGTCTTAGGAACAGGGGACTTTCATCCATCCTGCTCTTCACTTGTTCACTTGCATGCTTGGCTCCTGCTGTCCTAGCGGAAGAGAGATTAGGAGTGTCGAGCAGAGTGGCTGAAATTCTGGTGGCAACCAGGAAGCCTTCTACGAGAGCCACATATGCTCAGAAAGGGAAGTGCTTCTGTTTGTGAGCAGCTGCCCGTTCCCTAGATCCCTTGGATTGCCCAGTCAGGCAAATGCTAGAGTATCTCCAACACCTTTTGGACTTAGGGTTGAGTTACTCCTCAATCAAGGTGCATATGCGTGCAGTCTACGCATATCATAACCCAGTCGGAGACGAAACTCTGGCTTAACTGAATGCAAGACTTTTCTTCGATGGGTTATACACGTCAGACCTCCCAAGGGGGACATTGTTCCCCCTTGGGACCTCCTCTGCATTCTGGAAAAACACACTTCCTCCCTTCGAACCGGAAGCCTCTTGTGAGCTGCGCTTCCTCTCTTTGGAAGACTTTACTCTTGGTGGGCATCACCTCCGCTCAAAGGGTTTCGGAACTCCAGGCTCTGATGTGTAAAGAACCGTATATAGTCTTTCACAGGGATAGGGTGTATCTGCGCACAAACTCTAAATTCATGCCGAAGGTGGTATCCGTGCTGACCCTGAACCAGGATATCAATCTTCCGGTATATTACCCCAACTCTTCCAACCAGGGTGAAGCACTGTTGCACTCCCTTGATGTTCATCACATTTTGCGATATTATCTCCAAAGGTACCGCTCCTCTAGGAAATCGGACCAGTTCATTTCTTTCACAAAGCAAATGTTAGGAGCTCCTGTCTCCAAGCAGACACTAGCCTGTTGGCTAGTGCATTGCATTACGTTCTGTTATCAGCACCACGACAGATGTCTCCCACGTGCTGTTAGGGGTCATTCCACCAGAGCGGTGGCATCTTCATTTGCAGCACTGAAGAATGTTTCTTCAGCAGATATTTGTGCACTGCTGCCACGTGGTCCTCCATCCACAGCTTCATCAGACATTACAGCCTGGACTTCGCTTCCAGAAGGAAAGCAGGTTTCGGACTAGCAGTCCTGCCAGGCCTTCTCTCGTAGATGTCCACTCCATCTTCCTATTCATTTCCATCCGCCCTGTCAGACCTGGACCTATCCTGGGGTACTGCTTGGGACTCAGTCCTAATGGTATTACTACTACAAGAGCTCCACCCTCGAAGACAGATAGTACAGTTACTTAAGAACTTACTGTTACAGTAGATCTTCGAGAAGAGCTCTTGCAGCAGGTGGCTTTCCCACCCTCCTTCCCCCAGGATATCTTAGGGGATTATAATTATGATTATTATTGGTTTCCATCCAATCAGGATGTGGAATTTTTGCTAACTGGTTTCTCCAAATTCTATCTAGCCGGGTCTCCGGCGGGAGAACTGGGGTGGCGCCAGGGGACAGCCCCCTTTATACCACATAGGACGTCGGACGGAGCCGACATCAGGGGCAGTCCCCTGCCTCAGACTGCTAGCTACAAGTTTTCCGTGGGGTCCTGACACTTGCCGGCTTTAGTCCTAATGGTATTACCTGCTGCAAGAGCTCCTCTTGAAGATCTACTGTTACTGTAAGTTCTTACATAACTGTACTTTCCTGTAACAATTGATTGCCACAGGGAAAAATCTTCTATCTCAGCTCTTTTGCACTGTTGACAGGATTCTAAACCCTCCCTGTCTGCAGTCCATTAGAGTATTTTCCGTAGAAAAGTGCAAACAGTTTGGACGTTTTTTTCACCGACAAGGTTTTTGCCATTAGGTCGGGAATCTTAAGCGGCCTGGCATACACTGGTAGAGGTCCCACATTCGGTGATGTAGATCTGCCTGTTTGGGATGCATTTCAACCTGTTTCCAAGAGGTACTCTGGGTAGTCTCCAGTTTGCGCCCCACCTGCTGTATACTGAACCCAGGACCAACATGGCTGATTCAGACGACATGAAGTCTTGCTGTATTCTGACAATTATAGTTAGGTCCAGCACTTAAACAGCCCCTGAGAGTGAAGGGTTAAAATTCTATGCTAGGCATAGAATGTTAGGCTCGAGCTCGGTTCAAAACTCTGTCTGTGACACTTTGAAACCAAACCATCAGATTCTTTACTCCGCCTCACTGAACAGTCGCTCCAGAGATTTTCTCCTTCTGCTCTGTTCAAACGCGGTTAACGTGTCGGTTTTAGTCCGCTTTTTGTTCCGTTTGTCGGTTCGAGACTCTGTCTCTGGTACCGTAAGTACGTAGGATAGTATTGTGGACAGTTATTGTGTGGAAATTGTAAATTTGTCTGATCGGTTCGGCTGAACCGATCCTTTAGTCAAAATCTTTCTGAAAAGTTAGTGTGGTTACTGGTCCATATTGGTTTAAAAAAAAAAAGGTGATTTGAATGTTTTTTTTCCCCCCAACACCCGTAACACGATGAGAAACCAATAGAGGAGTCTTGCCTGGTGGTTGGCCATGTCTGAGGAACCTAAGAAAAAAACGGGCCCACTGGGTTTCAACACTGCAGTGTGTGTGGGGAGGTGTTTGCTAAGGCCGATCCCCACACCGCCTGTGTTTACTGTCTGGGGTTTGACCACCTCGATTCAGACTGCCAAATTTGCAAGAATTTCCCTAAGTCTACCCTGGAAAAAAGGTTAGGTAGACTTGGGATAAGGAGGCCGAGAAATCCGCTAACCCGGAAGGCCAGCCCGGTTCGGTTCCTACAGAACCAGAAGGAGTGCCTTCTTCGGGCAAGAGGAGAGCCAATCCTGAGGGATCGGTTCCTACAAAGAGAAAATGCAAGGTTAAATCGGCCGGTTTGGATCCAGAACTTCATGTTCTGACCGCCGAAAAGATAATAAGCGATTCGGATTATAGAATCGCTTTGTCCAGTTCGACTGATCTGCGCCTTTTGGCGAGGATTGATTGGTCGGTTCCCCAGTTCAGGATTATTCCTCAAGATTTTACGAACCGGAGTTTGATGAGGAGGAGATTTTGAAGAGGATGATTACGACGGTGAAAGTCTGGATGTTCCTCTGGAACCGGACATCTCCCCAGACAGACCTTCTGGTGTTTCCCCTCCTAGGCTTTCTGAGTCCCCTGCCCACTTTCTGTTTTACAGAAAGTGGCTCAAACCCTCCAGCTTCCTATTGAGGAGGCTGTGGAGGATCAAGGGGAGCCTGACTTTGTAGAGATGATGGACATCCCAGAGTCTAAGAGACTGTCTATTCCCCTCCATAAGTCCTTTGGGAAACAGACACAAAAAATTCTTAGGTCTTCCAACTCTGTACCTCCTGTTGACAAGAGAATGGACAAGTAGGTACACCTTGTCAGGCTCAGATACAGAATTTGTTTATCAGCAATGCAGCCATGTTGGGGTAGTGCAGGCTGCTGCCTGTGACAAGGCAAACATCCCTTGGCTTCACCCCCGACAAAGATTCCAGGTAGATAGATGCCATGGCAAAGAAGCACTACATGGCATCATCTTTGGGACTCAGGCAGGCTAACTATATGGCCTATACAGCCAGGTACCAGAAGTCGAGGTGGGACACTGTACTGGCAGTGGCTAAACAGGATTCCCCCCCAGCTAGCCAAGGAGCTGGAGGGGGTGGCTGCTGATGGGATCGAGGCATCAAAAGTGCAATTTCATGCTGCTGTGGACTCCAGTGATGTGTCATCAAGAGTCATGGCTACATCTTTGGCTCTTCGGAGGATGGCTTGGCTCAGATGTTCTAGCCTTTCGCACGATACCCAGGCTAAGGCCATGGATTTCCCTGTGGTGGGTAATTCTTTGAGGAGCAGACAGAGAATTACATGAAGAAAATGGGCGAGTGCAGGACCACTTACAGGAGTGTGCAGGCCAAGGAGAGGCAGGCAACTCCTCAAAGGCAGCAAGCTGGGGAAAGGGGCAGGCCTTTTTACAGGCCTTTCTACCAAGTGCAGGCCTCTTCTTCCTTTTCTCAGAGGGGGTTCTTCAGCGGGAGAGGCAGAAGGGGGATGAGCAGGGCTGCATCCACCCCCAGCCTAAGGCTCCTGCCAAGCAGACACCCTGATGTGTCAGCCCGGGTCGACTCCCCCATTCCGGTAGGAGGCAGGCTGGCTTACTTTGTCCATGACTGGACATCTGTTACCTCAGACAGGTGGGTCCTGGAGGTTGTAAGCCAGGGGCTGGTTCTCTGTTTCAAAAAATGTCCGAAACTGAGACCCAAAGCCTTTCCACCTGCAAATATATCAGAAACCCTTGCTCTAGAGGCAGAGGTTTCCTCTCTACTGGCCTTAAGAGCCATAGAGAGAGTTCCTACCCTATACGGAGCAAAGGTCTGTACTGCAGGTACTTCCTTACCCCAAAAAAGACAGAGGAGTGGCGACCCATCCTGGATTTGATATATCTAAACCAAGCACCTGCTAAAGCCAAAATTCTAAATAGTGACTCCGGGAACAGTTCTTCCCTCTCTGAGGCCAGGAGACTGGCTAGCCTCCCTGGACCTCAAGGCTGCCTATTTTCACATTCCCATCAGGTGCTCCCACAGAAAGTACCTCAGGTTCGAATTGCCCTCAAGCCATTATCAGTTCAGAGCAATGCCCTTTGGCCTAACTTCAGCTCCAAGGGTGTTTACAAAGTGCCTAGCAGTAGTGGTGACCTTTTTAAGAAGGAAAAGTTTCTATTTTTCCATATCTGGACGACTGGCTCCTTGTGGGCCAGTCTCCAGACCAAGTCAAGTCAGATCTGCAGGTCACCCAGCAAGTTCTCACTTCCCTGGGGTTCCTTCTTAGTCTTCGCAAGTCAGTTCTCGAGCCAGTACAGCTCCTCACTTTTATAGGAGCAGAGCTGGACACGCTCAAGGCAAGAGCTTTTCTTCTTTTGGAAAGGGCAAAAGCCATCGCTCGATTGGCCTCTTCCTTTCTCCCTCTGGTTTCCCGACCAGCAAGGCATTTTCTTTAGCTTCTGGGCCACATAGCAGCTTCCACGGCAGTGGTCCAAGGGGCCAGGTTTCAGATGAGGGACATTCAGTTCCATCTGAGAACTTTTTTGGTCCCAAAGGAAAGATCCTCTAACCAAGCCAGTTCCTGTTACTCGACCTTAATTCAGGCCCTTCAGTGGTGGCAGGACAGGGACAGTCTGAGGCAAGGTGTTCCATTTGTCACTCAGACTCTGTGGTTCTTACCACAGATGCTTCCCCTTTGGGGTGGGGAGCCCATCTGGGGACTCTCATGGCCCAGAGGCTGTTGTCCCCTCAGGAATCCCTTCTTCATATTAACCTCCTGGAGCTCAGGGCAGTACTTCTTGCCCTACATGCTTTCAGTCAGTACAGAACAAGGTGGTTCAGGTCAGGACGGACAACACTACCACCATGTGGTACCTCAGCAAGCAGGGAGGCACTCGGTCCACTGCCTTGTGCATGGAGGCCATGAAAATATGGTCCCTGGCTTATTCCCCGCAGACCTCTCTAGTAGCAGTCCACCTCCCAGGAAAGTACAGTGTGATAGCAGATGCATTGAGCAGGATTTCCAAGGGCCATCACGAATGGTTTCTGGATCCTTTGGTGTTGAAAGTGATTTTCTCAAGGTGGAGCACTCCAGAGATAGATCTCTTTGCAGCCCCAGACAATCGCCAACTTCCTCTGTTTTGTTGCAGGCCCCCAGTCTTGGGCTCAGTCCCTCTGGATGCTCTGATTTTGAACTGGGAAGGGAAATTTCTTTATGCCTTCCCTCCTTTTCCTCTACTGTTCAAGGTTCTGGTCAAGGTAAGGTCACAACCATGCAAAGTCATTCTGATTGCTCCAGACTGGGCCAGGCAGCCTTGGTACCCCCTGTTGCTGTCCCTTAGCAGTCCATCTTCCCCTGTCTCTTCCCAGGAATCGCAACCTGCTAACCTCCTCTCAGGGGAGGATTTGGTACCCCAGTCTCCGGTCACTCAATCTCAAGGCATGGCTCTTGAAGAGTTAGAGTATGCAGATTTACATATGTCTCAGGGGGTTCTGGATATTGTCAAAGCTTTTCTAAAGCCTGCCACCAGAAAAACTTACAACTCCAAATGGAAAAGGTTCAGCATTTGGTGTTCCAAAAAGCATATATCCCCAGATACTGCTGAGTTTTCTACAGTTCTAGATTATATGGTTCACCTTAATGGCCTAGGCCTCAAGCCAGCTACTCTCAAAGTTAATTTGTCAGCTATTTCTGCTTTTCTGTCAGTGGGGGAAGTCTTCCTCTCTGTCATCTCACCCTGTATTCTGTACATTTTTCAAAGGATTGCTTCATACCAATCCCCATTTTCGGGATCCTGCTCCTGCCTGGGATTTGAATATTTGCATTGCTCAGCATATGCAACCCCCACCCCCTTCAAGCCTATGTTCTCAGTAGAGCTCAAGTACTTGACTTGGAAAACTGTGTTTTTGGTTGCTGTTACTTCTGCCAGACGTATCAGTGAATTGCAAGCCCTGTCAGTGGAGCCTGACTTAATTTCATTCCATAGAGATAAGGTGGTCCTTAGAACCAATGGAAGGTTCTTACCTAAAGTGGTTTCTGATTTTCACTTAAACCAATCTATGTCTCTTCCTGTCTTCTTCACTGATCACACCTCCTCAGGGGAACGGAAGCTACACAGTTTAGATGTTAAAAGGGCCCTTGGTTACTACATAGAATGTACAAAGGGTCACAGGTTTGACACCCTCCAGTTGTTCCTCACTTATGGGGAAGTAGGTAAGGGAAAACCTGAAACCAAGAGAACCATTGCCAGGTGGATTGTGTCCTGTATCCAGTTCTGCTGTGAAAAAACTGCACCCTCAGGCCTGAGGGCTCATTCCACTAGAGGTACAGCTGCATCTCTGGCTGCCGCCAGGGATATTCCTTTGTTAGAAATTGCCAAGCAGCCACCTAGAAAACAGTTCATACCATCACCAAGCATTACTCTGTGGATATCTGGGCTAGGAGTGATGCTAGGTTTGGCACAGTAGTGTTTCAGAGCCTATTCCCACAGTAGGTTCTGTCCCTCCTCCTTGGAGGTACTGCTTGGTAGTCTGCAATTGTCAGAATACAGCAAGACTTCATGTTGTTTGAAGAAAAAATTACTCACCTTAGTAATTGTGTTTCTTCTAATGGAGTCTTGCTGTATTCTGACGTCCCTCCCTGCCTCCCCTCTTAGAACCTGTTTTGGGAAGTGGGTGGGCAGGTGCAGTGTTGCACCCAAGGGGTGTCTTTAGCCCACTCCTGTTGTGTTGGGTGCTTTGTGTTTGTTTAGTTAAGGGTTTTTGGTCTTTGGGTTTCCTGACTTGAGTCTTTTGGGAATCTAAAGTTTTGTTGCGAGTTAGCTAGTAGGAATTTTTACAATTTCCACATTATATAGTCAGTTTGAGCTCGTAAGAATCTGACGGTTTGGTTTCAAAGTGTCACAGACAGAGTTTTCAACCGAGCTCAAGCCTAATGTTCTATGCCTGGCATATAATTTTAACCCATCACTCTCCGGGGCAGTTCAAGTGCTGGAGCTAACTGCAATTGTCAGAATACAGCAAGACTCCATTAGAAGAGACACAATTACTAAGGTGAGTAATTTTTTCTTCTCGGCTGATGTTCCTGGGCCGCATGTTCACGGAGATCATTAATGGGTCCTTGAGGGGAAGGTGTTTTGCCATCGGCCTTGCAAAAGGCCATGTTCTACAGATGTGGCTATGTTGTTCTATCCACACTATCTGGCATTGTTCTTTCCCCTTTAAATCTTGCCAGAAGTCTTCAAGCTGGCTCCTCCCACCTACTTGGGTGGTATAACACTCGGCTTCGTCCCATGATGCCAGATGTTCCTTTCCACTGGAAGAAGCAGATTTCCTCCTTACCGCTGCCACGTTGAGTGGGCTCTGGCGCTCAGATCTTTGGATTTACTTCCAAAACTTAAACTCAACAGAGTTTCATCTTCAGCTCGATCTTCAATCGCGACTGTGATGGAGGACCAGTCCTTGCCTGGATTTCACCGGTGCCCATGCGGTCAGAAGATGTCACGTACCGACCCATACTCCATGTGCATTTACTGCCTGGGCCACGAGCACGATTCCCATGCTTGCGAGATCTGCTGATCGTTTCACACATCAATCATCAAGGACCGCCTCGCCTGCCTGAAGTTGAGCCGCCCGGAAAAATGACATTATTCGCCAATCAAATGCAAGGACGCCCATTGGGTGGTCTCCGCAACTGCGGGGTCCTCTATGCAGCTGGAGCAGCTTATGGCCTTCGAGGAGGCGACAGCTCAGGCCACCACGCAGTCCTCCTCGGCTTCGGCCTTTGTTCCACTCAAGTTGGGCTCCACTTATTCGAGTTCCTTCAAGGAGCTATGCCAGTCTCACCCGACCAAGGGAGAGGACCCTTCGGGTTCACGTGGCTCTCGATCACATAAGGAGTCCAGGAAAGAAAAGGAGAAGACTCTCTGTCAACGTTCTTGGGACCGGGAATGTTCTTGGTCTCAGGAATCCCAGGTTTTGACCACAATCGAAACAGCAGCCTTGGCCTCTGGCTTCACGCTGCCCCTGTCAGGCCAGCCGATTGAGATGCCAGCCAATTGTGCAGCTGAGATTTTTCTTGATCCAGTCAACTGGTTGTCGTCCGAAGAGGCCAGCAACTCCTTGTTCAGGACTCCGGTCCTGCCGGTGACCATCGAAGAGTCAACTCAACCCACTAAGCCAGACCTTCCAGTCACCGACTTATACCAGGAGGAGCCGCAGCACTCCCCGGCTCCCTCTGAGACCATCTGGCAGTCGAGGTCTAGGTCTTTCTCATCCTCTGGGTCGAGCAGATCCCACCACTAGTCTCGCTCTCAGCACCATATTTTTGGCGCCGCCGCTACTTTGTTTTCATCCTCCTCGAATGAGGAGCGGTTTGACACAGACTGCGTCAACACTGCAAAGACCTGATGTGGCAATAGTTGGTGTTGTCTGGTCTGAAGTCGACCCCGCCTGCCACACTGGCCATCACTTGGTTGTCGCCCGACAGGCCAGCCTCGATGCCCCTGGAGGGGCCGGTCGACACCATTTCTCCACCTGTGGAGCCGGTACAGACTGACGAAGTTCGCCACTCTGATCATGGTGGAGCCACTGCCCCAACAGCCACCGACCGGTGCTCTGACCAAGGAGTCTTGGCCGGCTCAAGGACTTCCCATCGGCTGTCGGTTACTTTTAACATCTGACCACCCGCTGGCCAGGTGGTGCAGAGGGTTGATGCGCTGGACGCCACACCTCGCGCCATGCCGGCGACCCGGGTTCGGAAATGAGCCTGGGTCAGCCAGGGGGTGTGAAAAGGCTGCCGGCTGGCAGCTCTCTTCCTCGGGAGGCGTATCACATCTCCTCGGAGCATAGCCGCCCATCTGGTGGAGGCCAGAGTGGTGGTGTCACTCTGAGGAGCACCACCACTAGGCCAAGGGAGGCCAGAAGAGACTGGCACTGGGGCTGCGGTGTGCATGTGCCACCGCTTCCAGGGTCTCAGTATTGGGACACACCCAGGGGAGAAAACGGAGGATAACACGGGGGGCCACCCAGGATGAAGCTTCAGGACAGCTCTGGGTTGAGCTGGGGCGTGCAGTGGCGCTACAAGCCCCAAAAGACCCCGAGTTTGGTAGGGTGGCATACCACCGGGGACTTGCCATAGGGAGGATAAAATAGAATTGTAAAAAAAAATGACTGGTGGTAGGCCGCTGTAGAGACCTCAGAGTTTGAAGATTCCTCACTGCACTTCCATCCAGTCGACATGGAGTCAGTGGGGGGCCTTTCGACGGAGGAAGGACCCATGTCCTTCATGGGCATCCTCCATCTCATCCCCAAGTTCGAAGGGATGAAATTAGAGCCCGTCCAGAAGTGGGCTCGCAGTCCCCTTGCAGACATTCTGGATAAAGGGGATTCTGCAATGGAGGCTTTTGTCAGCCCTGCCCTGGAACTCTGGCAGCACCCTGCCCTGTGCCCTCAGCCCGAATGGCCTGCAAATATGCGGTGCCCATCTGCACCTCTCGGGGTTCATGGAGCACCCTTAGGCCGAAGGGTCAGTGGCCGACTCTGTGTTTTGGCGTGCGGGCAATTCGGGGGAAGTTGACTGACCGCCAGATAAGGAGTCCAAGAAATTGGACCACTCTGCTATAAAGGTCTGTGCTGCCTCCTCACTCGGCCTCTGCCAGGCGAGCTCAGCCATCGTAATGGCTCTCTTCTCCCATACCCTTCTGGGTTCTCTGGATGAGGTGATTCTTCATCTTCCTGTGGACCTCCAGATTACAGTCAAGCAGGTCCGGGACCATGATTGTGCTGTGGCCAAACAGCAACTTCAGATGGCTCTGGATATTGGGGATTCCAGTGCCCACTCGATGGGGGCCGCAGTTGCCATGCGCCGTGGGGCTTGGCTGCAGATCTTGACCTTTATAGCACACACTCGGCACAAGCTGGCAGACGTCCAGTATTTGGGTATCGACCTGTTTGGGCCCGGTGTGGAGGGTCATCTCCAGCATATCGAGAAGTCCAGTGCCACCTTGGACTCCGTGACGTCCTCCCAGAAGGATCCCAAGGGCTCCAGGCAGTTGAAGCGTAAGCCATTTTGGCCCGCCACTTCTGCAGTAAAATCAATCTGAAAAGCAGGCTCAGTCCTGGTGACCAAGACCCAAGTCAGTGGCCTCAGTGGTCCGAAAGCCCAGAGGGAAGGGACCCAGTGGCTTCTCAGCGGATCCTCCTCCTCCAAGCCTGCTCAGTGACGGGATGGGTGGTGCCACCCTCATGCCCGCAGTGCCTCCCCTGGGTCCTCCTGTGGGGGACTGGTGCCACTATTTTCTTTCCACCTGGTCCACTGTCACCACAGACAGGTGGGTCCTGGAAGTGGTCAATCAGGGTCTGCCTCTAGAGTTTGAGCAGTACCTTCCCAGCTGAACCCATGCCCCACAAGAGGACTTGGTATCCACAGACACTCAGTCGGCACTTTGAGACAATATAGCCCAACTTCTCCACAAGGAGGTCGTGGTCAGAGCTGCAGATCTTCCAGATCACCCAGGGTTTGTCTCCAGGTACTTTCTGGTGCCAAAGCGGACAGGTGGGCTGGTGCCCCATTCTAGATCTGTACGACCTGAACAAATTCATTGGGTCCCGCACCTTCAGGATGATAAAACTATCCCAGATCATACCATCTCTGGAGCAAGATATGTGGTTTTGTTCTCTGTATCTCCAGGACGCCTTCTTTCACGTCCCAATCTGTACATTCTACTGAAGGTTCCTCTACTTCCGAGCTGAGGGAACCCTATATGAGTTCCAGGCCATGTCTTTCAGCCTCTCCTCGACCCCCAGAGTCTTCACCAAAGGCATAACAGTGGTGGCAGCTTACCTGAGGCGCTGAGAAGTCCAGGTGTGTACCCCTGCCTGAACGACTGGCTGATAGCAAGTCCTTCCAAGCAGGAGGTGGAGCGGTCCAGGGACCCGGCCCTCCAGACCTGCATCGACCTTGGTCTCTTGTTGACAAAACCAAGTCGGAACTCATACCCTAGCAGGTGATCAGCTTCATCGGGGCAGAGCTCAGCTCTTGCCGAGCCAGAGCCCAGCTCCCAGCGGTCCGGGCTGAGGTTCTCTCTGCCTTTGCCTAATCATTTCGGGTTGGGCACTAGCGCCCTGTCTGGGACTTCCTGCATTTTCTGGGTTACATGGCGGCCTGCACCAGCATGGTCCGAAGGCAGTGTTCCCATTAAGGCTACAGATCTGGGGGTACACTGCACACTTTCCAAAAATGTTCAGGGGTACAAAATAAATTATATGGGTTTATTCTACCATTTGTACAACATTTTTGTGGGGTACATATACTTCAAACTGAATTATGGGGGTACAGTGTACCCCCTTCACACAAAAATGTACTTGAATTTCATAATTTGTACTTGAATCCAAGTGCAGATGGGGGTAAATGGGAACAGTGTCCGATGGGTCCGCTGCCATATGCACTCCCTGTAATGGGAGCTGACCAGCCAGTGGTCTTAGCGCAAAGGTTACTTTGACCACTTGGTCACTGTGACCCAGAGGATGTGAGATGCCCTCCAGTGGTGGTTAGTCCCAGAGCATCTGCAGAAAAGGATCCCATTTGTCTGCCCCGAGCCGACTGTCATCCTGACGACTGATACCTCTCTCACGTGCTGGGGTGCCCATCTGGGGGAACACAGTGTCCGCGGGCTCTGGACCCCCAAGGAGTCCCGATGTGACATCAACCTGCTGGAGCTCCGAGCAGTCTTGCTGGCGCTGACTGCCTTCGCTCCATTTGTTCAGGGTCAAGTGGTCCAAGTCCAGATGGACAACACCACAACCATGTACTACCTCAACAAACAAGGCAGAACGCACTCCCTGTCCCTGTGCTAGGAAGCCCTCCGCATTTGGACTGTCATTTGCATCCTGGAGGCAGATCTTCTAGCCATCCATGTGGCAGGAGCCTCCAGTCAGCTGGCGGATTCCCTCCGCTGGGTGGGCGAGGTGTCTCACAAATGGGCTTTCCATCCGGAGGTGGTTCACAGCCTGTTCTCCCAGTGGGGCACCCCTCAGCTGGACCTGTTCACTTCCAGGTAGAATACAAAGCTAAGGTTATATTGTACCTGCCCCCCTCAGCAGGGAATGCTGCAGGGGGATGGTTTTTATGCCTTCCCTCCACTTCCCTTGATCCATAAGGTGCTGCCCAGGGTCAGGAGTGACAGGGCACCGGTGACCCTGATGGCTCCAGACTGTCCCTGCCAGTTTCGGTACCCTGATCTCCTCTGCAACAGGCTCCCAAGACATCATCCCATACACCCGGACCTGCTCTCTCCATCAGTTGGGGGAAGGTACTCCACCCAAACCTTCAGTCCCTGCACCTGACAGCCTGGTTCCTGAGCGGCTAGAGTTCCAGGCTTTCAGTTTCTCCGAAGATGTCCTCACTGTAGTTCAGGCATCAAGAAAGGAATCGACCAGAAAATGCTATGCCTTCAAATAGAAGAGATTCTCCATTTGATGTCCGGGCAAGGGATTGGACCCTTCATCCTGTCCAGTGGCTAGCATTTTGGACTACTTGTGGTTTCTGTCCCAAGGGGGACTTCGGTCAACGATCCTTCAGGTGCACCTGGCAGCCATTTCTGCTTACCGGGTGTGGACTGGTCAGCAGTCAGCACAGGAGAAGGTGGTCTGGCCCTTTTTCAGAGGTCTAGATCACATTTCCCCTCTTTAGCGTAACTCACCACCACCGTGGGACTTGTTGCTGGTTTTGACAGAGCTCATGGGCAAGCCATTCGAACTGATGCACAGATGTGACATGTCCCACCTGTCGTGGAAGGCTGCCTTCTTGGTGGCTATCATATCAGGCAGAAGGAGCAGCAAGCTCCAGGCTATGACGGGGTTGAACAAGGCCCTGACCCAGTTGTTCTGGAGAAAGAGTTTAGATGCAAGGATCTGTTCTACCCTCTCTTTTTCTGTCTCTTCTCTGTCCAGCGTGCCTTTGACGGAGTCGACCACGAGTGGGGCTGGTGACAGTAGGGAGACTTTGCATGAAAGCTGTTTTTCCAGCAGGGCTGGGTCCGGTCCATCAGCCTTTACGTGGGGTCTGACTATGGGCATTCCAGTGCTCAGAAGGAAGGGTGGTCCTCCCAAAGCACAAAAGAAGCACACCCATTCTTGATCTTCGGGAACCCGGCACCACTCGTCCTCAAGTTCTTCTTCGTCCCACTGGTTGAAAAAGCGGTACAGCTGGAGGTCGCTGTCCGGTACATCTGCACGACGATTGTCGGTAGCATGGGACAGAAGGCTTACTCCGTCTCCAGGGTCGCCTGAGGCCTTTGTTCCTGGTGGCCAGCATCCTCGACTCCATAGCCCTTCCCCCTGGGGGGGGTCCTCCAGTGAGCAATTTCATAACTGGGCCGCTCTTATGGAGCAGTGGGTTTGGCAGTTGTCCCACTTTCCAAGCCTGTGGAGTCGACTTCAGGCCTGGGGGCTTCGAACCCACAGGCAGGGCGGTTGGCTCAGCCTAGTCACACTGCACCTTCTTCGGTGCCGTCGACGCCGCGCCCTTCTGCTTTTCCCCCTCACAAGGCTGTGGTGCAGGGGCCAACGCAGGTACTGTCTTCTCCTACTCATGTTTTCAGATCTTCATCCTTGGGTGCGCCGGGGTTTGGATTGGGATCTCCAGGCACTCGCATGGTGCCAGTTGCAGCATCATCTTCAACTCTGGTCTTGGCACCATATCTAGCCCACTGCTGGTGTCGTTTTCGCCACTGACGCCGACGCGGGTGCCAGGATTTTTGACACTGATTCAAGGAGCATCTTCTCCTGCTCTATTTCCTCCCTTTCCTTTATATACTGTACCTCCTGGGCTAATAGCAGATATTGAGCCTGATCCTGATCTGCAGATAGGACATGACTTCGATGAAGATTCATCCTTCGAGTGGAAAGTAAGCCCCCTACTTCAGCAGAGCCGTTGGTCGAGGACCTGTCCTTAAAATTTCTACTGAAGAATATGAATTCCACTCTCTCTCTCCAGACTTCAGAGGTTGGTCCGAGGAAGCTGGTGCACCTTCAATATCTGTATGTCCCAGAAATCCCTGTGGAATTGACACCTCCAGTTCTCTTTCGAGACAGTTTCACAAATGGTGTGGGACTGGGACAGTTCGGTGATTATTCCTTCCGTGGCCAAGTCCATAGACAGGAAGTAAGCTCCCCCTAAGGATCGACCAAACCTGGCCTCTTAAGCCTTTGCAGACGCCATAGTGGTCTTGGCAGAAAACAACAAAGCCGTTAAGAAGGGGATAAAACCTTTATAGGTACATCAGGAGCCAAGTAAGACCAAGGGAGGGATAGTGAGGCTTAGTAAAGGGGAGGGAGGTGGGCAGAGGGTGATTGTGAAAAGGCAGAGATACTAAACAAATATTTTTGCTCAGTATTTACAAAGGAAGAGGGGGAAGTACCTAAAACAAACAGTAGAAACACTCTGGATACAGAAGTTGATACCAGCCCATTTACAGAAGAAAGGGTTGTGAAAGAACTCTTAAAACTGAAGGTGGACAAAGCAATGGGGCCTGATGGGATTCATCCCAGAATTCTAAAAGAACTAAGGGTAGAACTAGTGACACCACTGACTACCCTCTTTAACAAATCAATGGAGGATGGGGTGGTACCCGAGGACTGGAGGAGGGCAGGTGTGATTCCCCTTCACAAAAGTGGGAGCAAGGCAGAAGCAGGAAACTACAGACCTGTTAGTTTAACCTCAGTGGTAGGGAAAATGATGGAATCACTTCTGAAGGAAAGAATTGTTGAGTATCTAGAGGCCAGAGGGCACAGGACCCAAGGCAGCATGGATTCACAGCGGAAAGTCATGCCAGACAAATCTGATAGATTTCTTTGACTGGGTGACCAAAGTAGTTGATCAGGGAGGGGCTGTGGACATGGCCTACCTAGACTTTAAAAGGCATTTGACACAGTCCCACACAAAGATTAATATACAAGTTAGTCAGCCTGGGAGTGGGTCCCAAGATGACAGCCTGGGTAAAGAATTGGCTGGAGAATAGGACACAGAGAGTAATAGTAAGTAAGTCCACTCTGAAAAAAGGGGTTAGTAGTGGGAGTACACTTGAGGGTTCAGTATTAGGACGGTCCTTTTCAGTGTCTTTATAAGCGACATTGCAGAAGGACTGGAAGGAAAAGTATGTCTCTTTGCAGATGACACAAGATCTGCAACAGAGTTGATGCACAAGGTGGAGTGGAAAGGATGAGAAGGGACTTGGCAAGGTTAGAGGAATGGTCAAATGTATGGCAGCTTAGATTCAATGCTAAGAAGTGCAAGATAATGCACCTGGGAAACAAAAACCAGGGAAGAATACACAATGGGGGTGAGATACTAACAACAACAAAATGGAAAGGGACCTGGGGTAGTCATATCAGATGACCTAAAGGTGGAAAGCAATGTGAGAGGGCAGCAAGGAGGGTTGGGGGATACTGGGATGCATAGGAAGAGGCATCACCAGTAGAAAACAGGAAGTTATTATCCCTCTGTACAGACAGCTAGTGAGACCCCATCTGGAGTACTGCATGCAGTTCTGGAGACCCAATCTCACGAAAGACATAGACAGGATGGAAGCTGTCCAGAGGAGGGCACTAAAATGGTGCAGGGTCTGCACCAGAAGACATATGAAGAGAGACTTAAGGAGCTTAATATGTATAGCCTCGAGGAAAGGAGGAGAGGGAGACATGATAGAAACTTTCAAGTACCTCAAGTGAATCAACAAAGTCCAAGAGGGTAGCATCTTTCAAAAAGAGGTGCAAGAGCAAGGGGCACAATTTGAAGATAGAAGGAGTGGCTCAGAGGTAATTTAAGGAAGTATTTTTTCACAGAGAGGGTTGTGGATGTATGGAACGGCCTTCCAGAGGAGGTTGTGGAGTCAAAAACAGTGGTGGAATTCAAGCATGCATGGGACAGTCATAAGGCAATTCTTGGGGGTGGGAGTAGGAAGAAGTAGGCTGCTGGTTAACTAGGACCTGCAGCTTATCCATCAGGTAGGGAAATGGGCAGACTGGGTGGGCCAAGCGGTCCTTATCTGCCGACAAATTATATGCTACATATTTCTCCCTCTGAGTCTGCGGCTCGTCCAGTAAATAAAGAATCCTGTGAGACTGACACTTTGGGGAAGCGAGTCTTCGCCACTGCTACTTTAGGAATACGTTTTGCTAGCTACCAGGGCTATTTCTCATAATATGAGTATACCCTCTGGGATTCGCTAAAAACCTTGGTGAAAGCACTTCTGGAGTCCGACATTAGTTCAGAGCTTCTCCAGACTATTACTAGAGGCATTGAGTCCAGTAATCAGCAACTTAAGGCTGCTGCGGACACCTTTGACACTGCCATGAGGGCAGCAGCAGCTGGGATATGCACCCGACGCCACTCATGGTTACAAACTTTGAGGTTTACAAATGATGCTCAGCAGAGAGTCATGAATTTGCCATTTGATGGAGTTTATCTGTTTGGCCCACAGGTGAAGCAGGCACTGGAGGCAACGCAGAAAACTAGGACTGCCACTATTTATTTATTTTTTATTTAGTTTTTGTTGACCGGTTAAGTGCACTAGGAAAATCCTGCCTATTTTCAGGTACGACCTGGGGGAGGGAAATACAGATGAATGCCAAGTGACCTTGAACCAGATTAAGCTGTTGGTGGTATTTTTAGTGAATGAGGGAAATTTGGCCAGGAAACCGGGGAAGTTCCCATGGGATCTTTAACATCCACCTGAATTACCTCCAATCCAGGCAGATGGGACCTCGGTTTAATGTCTCATCCGAAAGATGGCACCTCAGAAGTGCATCACCCCACTCATGCTGCACTACAGTGTCAGTACTGGGATATTATCTTAAGTGCCAGATGTGGGAACTGAACCCACAGCCCTCTGATCTCCCAGCCTCAGAGGCAAGTGTGCTACCTACTGAGTATTAAGACAGCCAGACCGGTCCCTACTGCTCCTCAACGGGGCAGAAACCACCAGCAGTTTCATAACAGTCAGTCCTTTCGTGGTTAAGGCAGAGGGGGCTTCAACAAGAATCAATCCCCCCAACCGCAAAAGAAAACGCATTCAGAAGGCACAGGGCCCGCAGGCGCCTAGTGCCACCCTCTGAAATTCTGGCTCAGGTCCCACCTCAGTTGTCCTGGGGGACTTTTCTTTGGCAGTAGGGGGCGTCTGACTCTGTTTTACAACCAGTGGAAGTCGGTCACATCGGACAACTGGGTTCTCAGGATAATTCGTGAGGGTTACTCTCTGAATTTTTCAGATACCCCTCCGGATCATCCACCCGAACGACAGCCCAGACTGTCTATCACTCAGTCAGATCTCCTCGCTTCCGAGATTCAAGGCCTTCTAAACAACAGGGCAGTAGTAATAGTAGTTCCAGAGGAGCAACGGGACATAGGATTGTACTCCCATTACTACCTAGTTTCAAAGAAAACAGGCGGTATGCGCCCTATTCTCAACCTAAGGAAGTTAAACAAATTCCTCTTCAAGGAAAAATTCAAGATGATATCGCTTGGTAGGCTTCTACCTCTGATTCATCCAAATGATTGGCTGGCCTTCCTGGACATGCAGGATGCCTACCAACATATTTCCGTACACCCAAACCACCACAAGTATCTCTGATCTGTGGTTTTGGGTCAGCACTGCCAACTCAGAGCCTTGCCCTTTGGGCTGTCCTCTGCACCTTGAGTCTTTACAAAGTGCTTAGCTATACTCGCAGCGCATCTCAGGAAACTCAGAATTCAAGTATTTCTGTATCTGGGCAACTGGCTCCCAACAAGCTCCTCCAGACAAGGGACACAGGAAGCGGTAGCCACGGCTTCCAGGTTCTTCTCATCCATGGGAGTCCTGTTGAATCTGGAAAAATCGCAGCTGCAGCCTTCCCAACAACTCCTCTTCATAGGAGCCCTCCTGAATTTGTCCAGGGCAAGGGCCTTCCTTCCAGAGGACAGGAGAAACTATATCCTTCAGATGGCTCACTTCATCAAAGAGAATGACTCGGTTCGAGCTCTCTCGATGCAGCTAATGCTGGGTCTCATGGCGTCATCAGTGTTCACGGTGCCGCTGGTTCATCTTCATATGAGAACCACTCGGTGGATGCTCAGTACTCAGTGGTCCCCAACCACACATCCACAGTCCTTTCACATCAAGGTGACGGAACCTCTAAAGCGGTCGCTCAACTGGTGGACTCAAAAGGACAACCTTCTTCAAGGCTTTCCCTTTGCCCCACTAGAGACACAGATCACCATCACCACAGATCCTTCTCTAGTCGGCTGGGGAGCTCACTGTCAGGATCTCCACAACCAGGGTCTGTGGAATCAGGAGAGTCCCAACTTCACATAAATGTCCTGGAAATGAAAGCTGTCCTGTCCACTGTCTGAGCCCTGAAGGACGTCCTTTGTCACAAAGCAGTTCTCCTTCAGACGGACAACAAAGCAGTGATGTACTACATCAACAAGCAGTGCGGAGCACACTCATACCCTCTGTGCAGGGACACGATGAGTGTGGGGGGAATGGTGCCTGGAGTACGAAGCTCTGATCCAGGCAGTCTACCTACCTGAAGTCCAGAATGATCTAGCAGATCACCTCAGCAGAATGGAAGTGGATCCACTCGAGTGGTCTCTCGACGCAAATGTTGTGCAGTTGCTCTTCGAAGAGTGGGCACACCGGACCTGGACCTTATTGCGTCCCCACTCAACACAAAACTGCCTCTATTTTGCTCCAGAAATCCAGAACCTGGCGTTTTTCTGTTGGGATGCATTCAGAGTGCGGTGGACAAGATGCTTTCTGTGTGCATTTCCTCCTCTTCCCTTAATTCAGAGGGTGCTGCTCAAGCTGGAGGCACAGAGGGGGCAGAATGATCCTTATCACCCCATACTGGCCTCGTCAGATTTTGTTTCTGTTAATCAACAGATTATCACAGTTTTCACCAAGACAACTACCACTTCAAACTGACCTTCTGACCCAGGGCCCAGTGTACATCCCTACCTGAGGTCCCTTCATCTTCACGCCTGGCTCCTGAGGAGACAGAAGTGGGTAGATTTGATGTCTCCCAGAGAGTGTCAGACATTCCCCTAGCAGTGCATAAGCCATCCACTAGGAAACCTTAAACAGCAAAGTGGAAACAGTTCTCCATCTGGTGAGCAAAGTCCTTCCCGGGCCCCTTTTCTTGCCCACCATGTGACAGGGTTGAATAGGACCCTGTCTCAGTTGTTATGGAGAGTTTGAATGCAGGGATCTGTTCTGTTCTTTCCTTTCCTGTCTCTTGGCTGTCTGATTGCGCAACCAGATTTTCCCATGAGACCGAGGACTTGATCACCCTGACATTCTTGTAATTTTTTGCCTCTCACTCTCGCTCTACCCTCACTTACTGCTCTATCTTTTCTTCCCTGTTGCATATCTGCTGGTATAAAAATACATGCAGATCAGTATGTGGAAGTGTAACTGATATTGGGATCTCTTTGTTTAGAAATTATATAGTGTTACTGTTGAAATGTATGTAATTATAGTTTGAGTTGATTGCAAAAAGCTATTGGGAACTCAAGGGGTTAACCTGAGAGCAGTTCTTAAGCCCCTTTTCATAAGCTGTGGAGAAAGGGCCTCAGTTCTGGGACATTGTGTTCTTGCTGCACCTGCCTGAAACATACAAGAATATTTTAGAAGAAAACAGAAGGCGGGGAGTTGCAAAGACTTATAAGAGAGAGAGAGAGCTGCAATGTTTTGAAAGACGCACAGAGATTGAAGGAAAACTCGGATGGATCTTCTCTGTTTATTCTGCCTTTGTAAATAGCTATTCTGAACAATTGTTTTTATGTTACTGCTAGTACTAATAAAACACTTTCTTGCAAATTCTACAACTGCTCCTGTTTTTCCCTATGCTTCCTGACCTGTGCCTCGACGACACACCAAACAAAGTCTTAGAGTATCTGCTAGACCTGTCAAATACAGGGCTACAACACTCAGCGGTGAAGGTGCATCTCTGCGCGATCTTGGCTTATCACAAGCCTATCCACATTATGTCGATGGCTCAGTTGCCCTTGGTTAAGAGGTTCCTTAAAGGTATCCTCCACACTAAGCCACCAGTCAGGGGACCGGTAGCTGCTTGGGATATTAATCTTGTGCTAGACATGCTCACTCGTAAACCTTTCGAGCCTCTAGCAACCTGCAAGTTGAAGTTCCTGACTTGGAAGGCTGCCTTCCTTGTAGCCATTACCTCCGCTCGCAGAGTGTCTGAAATACATGCCCTGGTCACAGACCCTCCTTATACAGTATTTCACAAGGACAAGGTGGTTCTCATAACTCCCACCAAAGTTCTTCCAAAAGTAGTCTCAGAATTCCACCTGAACCAGGCCTTGGTCCTTCCAGCCTACTTTTGCGAACTTTCAGAATGAAGGCGAGCATACCCTACATTGTCTGGATGTTTAGAGTTTTGTGGTTCTTCATTGACAGAACGAAGGATATCCAGAAGTCCAAGCAACTCTGTCTCGTTCAGCATGGTCTGGCTGGGTCAGCCTGTTGTCATCAGGTGTATTTCGGCATGGCTGGTAGCATGTCTCAGCCATTGTTACTCCATGGCACAGGTCAAGTTAGAAGGCAGGGTATACACCCATTCTACCTGAGCAGTTGAGGGATCTCTGGCAGAAATCCGGAACATGCCCATTGCAGACATCTGTGGTGCAGCTACTTGGAGCTGTGCACGTCTTTGTGAAGCACTACGTTTTGGATGTTCATGCCAGACAGCATCCATCCTTGGCAGGATAATCCGCAATGGACTTCTGTCCTGAGTGAGCTCCTCTCTCCTGCTGCCCTTCTCAGGGGATTATTTTAGCTCAGTACTCTCCCATTAGTGTGATTGAGTGGTGGAGTCTTTATGTCCAGGAAGATATGAAAATTATGTACCTACCTTAATTCTTGATCTTCTTGGACAAAGTCTTCACCACTCATTCACACGCCCACTCTCCATCCCCCAAGCTCATTTATCTTGTTTTTGGTCTTCCCTCCCTGAATGGCTGGGCCGTGAAGACTCTTGTGTTGACCCTTCTTATATGGGTCATTTGGACTATCTTAGGTCTGACATAGGTTAGTTTCACTAGGTTAGTTTATGCTGCACCTCCTCGGTAAAAAAGGTACTGAGGCGGTTGGAGGGTCGACGCCAAGGTAGCCTATATAGCGCGAGCTAGCCCTCCTGAAGATTTTGGGCTCCTGCTCAGTCCTCGCGCCTCCAGGGTAGTCCCATTACTGTGAATGAGTGGTGGAGACTTTCGTCCAAGAAGATCAGGAATTACGGTAGGTACATAATGTTAATTTTTCTATATTTCTACTGTCATTGTAAACAGTTATTCTGAACAATTTTTTCCTTTTTTTTTTTACTGTTCTTAACAATAAAACTGTTGCGAATTTTATAACTCCTCCTGGTTTTCCTATGCTACCTAACCTGTGCTTCAATGACAGATGGTGTCAGCCTAAATGGGATTTATGCTGTGCATACTCTAAGCCAGGAGTTTTGTGCATGGGTACTAGTCCTGGTACCAGGGAAACATAGAAGAAAGGTATGGATTCTGTAGCAACAATTCCAGGAGTGGTTACCAGGAGAATGGTAGCCAAACTAGCAGAGACAGAAGTCCAAGCTAAGACTGTACTGCTAGCACCAGTTATAGAAAAAGAACAGGCAGTGACAGAACCTGACTGCCTTTTTCAAATGGTGGGCTATACAACAAAAAGAGATGGAGAAACAGAGAAAAGAAATGCAAGAACTCAAACAGCAGAGAAAAGAGGAGGTGCAGCGACAGGAGCAGCAGAGTAGAGATGCAGCAACAGGAGCAGTGGTGGCTGGATGCCATGGAGGCTATCAAAGGCAGAGGATCTGGCACTGGTCCAGCAGAGCAGCAAGACATAAACAACTTAAAATACATTAAACTTACAAAGTTGTGTCCCTCGGATGATACCAAAGCGTACCTGACAACTTTTGAAAGGGTTGCCGCAGCCTGCCAGTGGCCAAAGCAGCAGTGGGCAATCAGACTAGTACCTTACCTGACATGGAAAGCCCAAATTGCCTACAGCAACATGGACACTGCACGGTCAGAAAACTATGACCTGATGAAAAGCGAAATCCTGAAAAGGTATGGCATCTCGGGAGAGACCTATAGGCAGAGATTTCAGTCTCTGAAGTATAACTTAGTCGATAATCTGTGTAAAGCCTTCACCCGACTCAGAGAACTCCTGATAAAATGGCTCCAACCAGAGGGCAAAACAGCCCACAGATCAACACATTTGCAATGGAGCAATTAATCATCATCCTGCCTACAGATGTGCAGCTTTGGTTAAAAAAACACTGACCTGAAAGTGGAGAAAAAGGCTGTTTCTTTGGCCAAAGACTACCAAATGGCCACAGCAGTGAGGTAACAGCCAGGCACAGGTAAGACGCTCTTTTTCCCATTAAACTCCAAGTCTGATAACAACTCTGGTGGTGGTAACAAATCTGCACCCAGAGACTTTATTTGCTATAACTGTAATAAGCTAGGTCATATTGCAAGCAATTGCCGTAGTAAGAAGACTGACATTGGAGCAGATACTGTATGTCCCTAGCAAATTGTGGCAAGTACTTAACAGATGTGAAAGTGTGAGATAAGACTGTGAAGGGACTTGGATTCGGCAAGCAGACAGACCCTAGTGCATATTGAAGTGCTGGGAAAACAGTGTCTAAAAGGAGCAGTTACTGGTGTTATCTACATCCACGGGGACACACTATACTATCCCACCAGCCGAGTGACACTGACTATTAATGCAGTGTCACACCAAATGGAAGTGGGGGTAGTACCTAAGTTATCTGTGCCTGTGATTATTGAAAATGATTTTCCAGGATTTATTGAGTTAATCTAAGAGGGAGTAAATCTTGATGTTTCAGCAGCTGTGGTGACAAGAGTTCAGGCAAAGAAAATCTCAGATGGTGGGGACTCTTTTCCTTTTGCTGATTTTGATTTGGACTTGTTTGCGTACAGCTCCAAGTTCTGTAAGTTCAGGAAAGAAAGATGATGCCTAAAGAAACAGTGGCAACAAAAGACCGATTGACATATGGGGTTAACATGAAAATGCTGAAACTAAACTGATCACTAATTGTGATTTTCTTTCAGAACAAACTAACAGTGTTTCTCTCCAGGGTTATTTTAAGCAGCTGGGGGTGAAAACAAAACAGAGTGAACCTATGTTTAAAAAAATGTAATGGGCTACTGTACAGAGTTTGGGTTAAATCTCAGACACAGGACCAGATAGAACAATTGGTTATACCACAAAAGTAAAGATCTGAGTTGTTACAGATAGCACATGATAGTCCTATTGCTGGTCACTCAGGGAGGGATGTCATTCTTGCTAGATTGCTATACAGATTTTACTGGCCTGGAATTCATGAAGATGTTGCTACCTGTTGCAGTCCCTGTCCTGAGTGTCGGAAAGTAGCCCCAGTGACTAAAAAAGACAAGGTGCCCTTTGTGCCCCTACCCTTGATAGATGTGCCTTTTAAGAGAATTTGCAACGGATGTGGTTGGCCCCATAGACAAAAAAAAAAAGGATACTGCATATGCACAGAATTGTAAAGGTTATATGCTTATGTTAGGTGAGAATTTCTCAAAAGTTTTGGAAGCCTGTTTTTGTAAAACAGGTTCCCTCTTTGGGGGGGGGGGTATGTGACGGGGTTGAATACTGCCCTGTCCCAGTTGTTATGATAAGAGTTTAAATGCAAGGATATGATCTGTCCTCTCCTTTTCTCTCTCTTCTCTGTCGCAACCAGATTTCTCATGAGGCCTAGGACTTGATCACCCCAACGATCTTGCAATTCTCTGCCTCTCGCTATCTCTGTACCCTCATATTCTGTTCTGTCTTTTCTTCCACCTTGCATACCTGCTGGTATAAAATATACAGTATGTATGAAATCAAGTGGGTATAGGATGCCCTGTTATCTTTTCTATGTACCGGGACAATCTTACTTATAGGCTTTAATATCTAATAACACAATCATAAATCAGTAAGACACAAGTCCAAAAAAATCATAAAAAAAATTCAGTTTTCTTTTATTCTTCATTTAACTTTGCACCAAACTTGTTCAACCGGCTACTGTTTCGTAGTTTCACACCACTTCTTCAGGCCAATATTATATGCAGTGCTTTTTCTAAACATAAACAATCATAAATGTTCTACTATTGTGATTCTTATATTCTTTTACATTTCAGTTGTATCCAGTTATACATATGACCCATCATCACCAAAGAATCAAATTTCTGATATTTAAATTACATACTGTATACTGTTATATGGCTTGTATCATAACTATTCAGGAACTGCCAACTTAATACTTTGTTGCATTTTTTTATATGTACAAACTTTTCAGTGAACTCTGTTCATACCTGATTCTGTTTTTTATCCATTTCACTGTATGGGTTCCCATAATGCTTTCAGAAACCAGCCTTAATATTTTATTCCTAATTGGAAACAACCATTATTTCAATTTCTTGCTTCACATCCAGGCATTACCCTTCACACCATAGGGTGAAGTCAATAGGTGAAAATGGGTACCTCCTGCCATTTTAGCGGTCTCTTCAAACCATGTATAATTTAAAATATAATCTAATAAGAATAGTGAGAGTATGATTATTTTCAATTAAAAAGATAGCTAAATACCATTAGGTGAATTTAAATTTTTAAAGAAAGAGTTTTCGCCAAAAAGCCGAGGGCGGGGGGCGAACCACTGACCACCTGATTGCAGGGTGGATTTTAACATCATATGTCACTTTGCTACAGGTGGTATTAGGCTGCTTCACCTGTATCTTTACATCTAAACACCATCCTATCAGGTTATAGGATGATGTCACAGGTGACGTCGGTTCCCCCTGCCGTTTTCGCGGTCTTTTTAAACCGCGCATGACCACAGGCTCAGACCACTCCCTTCATTGCGGAAAGAAAGGTCAGGAATGGCATTTTTAGCCAGGTAAGAATAGCATGCAGTAACTAAACACTATTAGAGTTAAATCGAATGTAAAAGATTAAAATAAACATAGAATAAAGGCAAAGTGGAATTATATCTTTTGACTTTCTTTATAGCATTGTGAAAAAATAAAAAACGGGACCAAAAAAAACGGAACAAAGAAACACTTAACTGAACAGATAAAAATTTTAATTCTATCTACTCGGATGATTGAAGGCAAATACGCTAAACAGTAGACAAAGGGATTATTTAATGAATCTAAATGTATGTATTTTTTATAGCACATCGAAGTACTTAATGGGGTTACAAAGATACTTAAAGAATTACAGGTAAAGATCTTTGATTTTTAGTAAGGCAAAAATAAATGTAGTAAAGCAATATATAAAATCATTATGAGAACTTGAAAGATTTTTATTTCTCTTACAGAGAAAGTCTCAAATACATTGTTCTATAAGAAGGGTAAAAAATCTTTAATGAAGCTCCACATGATGAAGCTAAACATAAGATAATTGAATAAAGTTAGACTGACATATGAATGCAAAGCTAAAGAAGTAAGTTTTGTATAGAAACTTGTATACATAAATATTGAAAAGAACAGCCACACAAAGCAAGAAATTGAAATAATGTTTGTTTCCAATTAGGAATAAAATATTAAGGCTGGTTTCTGAATGCATTAAGGGAACCCATACAGTGAAATGGATAAAAGACAGAATCAGGTATGAACAGAGTTCACTGAAAATTTTGTATATATAAAAAAAAGCAACAAAGAAAGTATTAAGTTGGTAGTTCCTAAATAGTTATGATACAAGCCATATAATAGTATACAGTATGTAATTTAAAGATTAGAAATTTGATTATTTGGTGATGATGGGTCATATGTATAACTGGATACAATTGAAATGTAAAAGAATATAAGAATCACAATAGTAGAAAATTTATGATTGTTTGTTTGTTTAGAAAAAGCACTGCATATAATATTGGCCTGAAGAAGTGGTATGAAACTTGAAACTGTAGCCAGTTGAACAAGTTTGGTGCAAAGTTAAATGAAGAATAAAAGAAAATTGAAATTTTTTATGAATTTTTTGGACTTGCGTCTTACTGATTTATGATTGTTTTGTAAAATATGTGTGAATCATTTTATGGAAATGTAATTGATACTGGGATCCCTTTGTTTAAAACTGTATATAGTTATAATGTTGAAATGATTGCAAAGCTATTTGGAACTCAAGGGGTTAACCTAGGATGCAATGTTTAAGCCTTTTACAGAAGATGTAAACAAGAGGTCAGTTCTGGGTCACAGTGTTCTTTTTGCTGCACCTGCTGCTGAAACGGACAAGAACATTGTGTGAGAAGCATGCTGTTTTCTTAACGAGCTCCTGCACAGACATAAAAAGGAGCTGCAGTGTTTTGCAAAAGAGAGAGATAGAGACTGAGACTGGAAATTGAGAAGAAAAATTCAGAAGAACTCTGTTTTCTGTGTTTCTGCTGCCATTGTAAATAGTTATTCTGAACAATTTTATTTTTTTACTGTTATTAATAAAACTCTTGTTGCGAATTTTACAACTGCTCCTGGTTTTCTTATGCTTCCTGACTTGTGCCTCGACACAGGTGCTCTCGGTGGAGTTTCCTTATCTAGTCTTCCACAGGGACAAGGTTGTCCTGCGCCCCAACCCGAAGTTCCTCCCAAAGGTTATGTTGGAGTTTCACCTGAATCGGGTGATGACTCTTCTGGTGTTCTTCCCGAATCACTCCTCGGAGGCTGAACACAGGCTCCATACTCTGGACCTGAGGCGAATGCTCACTTATTACAAAGAGCACACGGCTGGAGTTCAGGGAGGGGTTCACCAGCTGTTTGTCACCTATGCTGAAGTCGCACCTGGTAGACCTGCAGCCAAGCGGACAATTGGCAGGTGGATCACTTCCTGCATTGATCTCTGGTATAGTTGGCGGGTAGGGAGCCTCCCAGAGGGCTATGGGCTCATTACACCCACCATACCGCTGCAATGGTGGCTGCTTCTAGGGACGTCCCTATCCAGGAAATCTGCAGGGCTGCTACCTAGAAGTCCGCACACACCTTCATTTCCCATTACCACATTGATTTAGAATCATGCCAGGATGCTGGTTTTGGAGCCTCATTTCTCCAATCCTTGTTTCCTAGGTACGGGGTGTGTGCCTTGCCTCCCTCTTCCCAGAGAACTGCTAAGAGTGTGCCAGATAGTGTGGATAGAACAACATATCCACGTTCCTAGAAACACAGGTTAATCGCCTGTAACAGTAGATTTTCCATGGGAATAATCTCTTGCAGCAGGTAATACACTTGGGTTGTCACCAGAGGGCGCTGTGGTGCACGGCAGCTCTCTTCTAAGCAGTCTTTTTCCAGGGGCCGCCCACACATGACATCATCATTCTGCTCCTATATAAGAGGGGGTGGTCCCTGGTATCCTTGGGTCATTTTCCCACAGTCTTCAGCTTGCACACAGCAGCTAGTGGAGAGAGCAGCAGTCATTCACGAGAACTTGAGCTGGAAACTGATTTTTTTTCTCCATTTCCCTTCCTTTATCGACAGATGTCCAAAGAATCTATAAGCAAGTCATCACTATTTCAGTCATGTCGTTTCGGTAGGAAGATCTACTGTTACAACAACGACACCATTTGTGTTGGGTGTCTGGGTCCCACACACCGACACCATGTCCTGCATTCATTGACAGGAGTTCAACCAGATAACCCATCGATGACGGCTATAGGAGATTAAAACTCACCTCATGGAGCAGAAATTGTCTCTCTTGGAGAAGGGGGCCCGTCCCAAGGAGCCCCCTGCTACTGCTTCACATAAAAAGCATAAACGTGATGAGGATAAATCGTCGTCATCAGACAGGCACTCGTCGACAACCACATTACATGTGCTCCACCGTCGATGATGACCGCCAGAACTGCTTCTTCATCGTTGGGGGTTTACACCTTCTGGCGCCCTTTCAGCAGTTTCTGTGGAACCTTATATGGGTTCCATCGACATTACATCGACGGGGACTCGTTTCCCATAGACATGTCCTTTTAAGCATTCTAATGCCACTTCCTTTGCTGCCCCGTCGATGACAGGTCATGCTTCCGTGGGAAGAACTACTAGCTTTGTAGTTTCCACTGCCCCTCCTCCTTCAGAACCATTCTCTCGCAGGGGCCAATCGGACAGGGATCAGAACACTGGGCTTTACCACCCAGGGGCAAGACCTGTTTATACCTCACGTCCTATTTCCTTCACAATCCCCCTGGTTTCTCAGAAACCCCCTACCTCTACCTCATTGGCCGTATCCTCAGTGGTACAACAGGTTCGACAAGTAATTAGCACTCTCAACCTCCCACTCCTGGGGAGGCGAGTCACCCATCCCGTTCTCCTACCCCTCCACCTAATTGCTTCCAGGAAGACGGGGAACCCTCTCCACGCTGGTCCCCTCCCTCCTATGAGGAAGAATATTTTTCAGAAGAGGCAGAGTTTCCAGAAGGTTTTCCTGGAGATCTGGAAGATATTGATCTGCAGGACGTGGACTCCCATCCCCCGCCCTCTCTTTCTACTATTTCCGCCTTACATGGGGATGCCTCCTGCCATGCGGCTGCCTCTCCTTCTGAAGACCCATCTTTTCACGAGAAGAAGGTACAAATTCAAAAAAATCATGGGATTTTCAACTACCGAACATGATAAAGGATATGGCAGATTCTTTAGAACTGCCTGAAGAGCCTGTTGTAGTGGTATCCCCACTTATATAAACTTACCAAAACGCTGTACTGGCAGCTTGGAACCAACCGTCAGCGGTTCCATCCATCCCTAGAGAGGTAGATCGCCTTTACCAGGATCCTTGTGATCATCCTTTTCTTTCCACTAGCCCAGAAGCAGACTCTGTAGTGATCACAGCAGATCATGATCATACCAAACAACCAAGACACGTGAGCTCATTACCTCCTGACAACGAGTCCCGCTGACTGGACTACCTTGGAAGAAGTTTTTCCGGGTGGGAACTACGAATCTTAGTATTCTAAATTATGTGGGACACATGGTCAAATACCAATGTGCCCTCTGGTCCTCGGCTATAGAACTAGTCAGTAAACTCCCTCCATCTCAGGAGAAGGACCAATTATTGGCTACAGTTTCCATTGGCAATTCCATCTCTCGAAACCTGCTTTGCTCAGGATATGATGTGGTGCATACCTCGGCCCGCATGTCAACCACGGGGATTACCCTGAGGCGCCACACTTAGCTACGTGTATCAGGTTTTACACCCGATATACAATATAAAGTGGTAAATGACCCTTTTAATGGATCTAAACTTTGGTCCAGGTACCCAAATGCTTCTGGATGATCTCCAGGCCAGACATTACGTACAGTTCATGGCATGTATCGTACCTCACAGACATCTTACCAGTACCGCTCCCAGTCCTCTTTTCAAGTCAAAGAGAAGGGTTAAACATAGAGGCATCTACAGAGGTGATTTCCGTGGTCGTTCCCAGCCTTCCTCCAGGACTGCCACTCCTACCTCTAAGGGCTCCCGTTTCCACCCCACGGGTGGAGCTGGTCAGCCCACTCCCCAGTGACCAACTAGGGCATTGCCCTGGCTTCCTTCACCAGGCCTCTGAAGCCGTGGATGGTCGCTTTGCCCTCCATTTAGAGGCAGGCGATAACTTCGGACGAGTGGGTACTTTAAACCATAAGGTTATGGCACACGTTGGAACTCACCTCAGTGCCTCCCCCTCATCCCCCTGCTCTGTTCATTACTCCCCTGACCATATTCCCATTCACCAGGAGGAACTTCAGGCACTTCTTCACAAGAAAGCAGTCTATCCAGTCCCTCCGTTGTAGCGCCAGCAGGGATTCTGCCCCAATTTTTTTCTGGTACCAAAACGCACTGATCTCAGACCCATACTAGGCCTCAGACAACTGAATCTACACATTCAATACAAAAGGTTCCAGATGGTCACCTTAACATTCATCATACCGATGTTAAAACAAGGGGACTGGCTATGCGCATTAGACATGAAAGTTGCCTACCTACATATCCTCATCCACCCGGTCCACCACTGATTCCTTCACTTTTATCTGCTAGGACAACATTACCAATTTTGGGCACTCCCGTTGGGTCTCTCATCCATCCTGAGAGTATTTACCAAGTGCCAAGCGGTAGTGGCAGCAGCCCTGAGACAGGACTGACATTCTGTCTTCCCGTACCTGGACGATTGGCTTATAAAGGCAGAATCCGAAACCTCTGTGCCTTTGTCCCTCCAGGTGACCCTCACTGTATTCCAGTCCTTAGGAATTATGGTCAGCTGGCCCAAGTCCAGTCCAACCCCTACCTAGTCGCTCCAATATATAGGAACTATTCTACATAACCACCTCCACCAGGGCTTACCTTCCTTGAACACCTATCGTTGATAGCTGTCTATCTACTGGGACACCACAATACCCTGGCCGATATTGCCATTCTTCCATGCATGAGTGGACACTTCATCACGAAGTTCTTCAGATGATCTTTTAATTGTGGTGGACCCCGCACCTTGACCTTTTGCCTCCCCCACCAGTCACTGACTCCCCAAATACTATTCCATTATCCCGAGCAGAAGGGGACAGTCTATAGATGCCCTGTCCCAGCTGTGGACAGGACACTTCTTATATGCTTCCTCCCATCCCACTCCTGCAATGGACTGTACTGAAACTACAACTCAAACCTGCCACCATGATCCTCATAGCCCCTCTGTTGCCTCGGCAGGTGTGGTTTCCCCCTACCTCAACGGTTCTCAGTAGCAGACCCCATTCCATTGCCAATCAGGTCAGAGCTGTTGACTCAAGATCAGGGGACCCTTCTTCATCCCAACCTGAAGTCACTACACCTTCACACTTGGCTCCTGAGGACGTTTTCATAGCTAGTCTTCAAGTCTCCTGTCCAGTGGCCAATATTCTGTTGGCTTCATGCAAACCATCTACCAGGGAAACATATAATGCTAAATGGAAATGCTTCTCCATATCATCCACTTCCCGGTCGTTGGACCCCTATTCATGTCCATTGACTAAAGTATTGGATTACCTGGCCTCGCTTGCAGTGACAGGTTTGAGCTACTCTAGTAAAGTTAATTTGGCTTCTGTCTCGGCTTTCCATGAGCTCTTAGAAGGGAGACTGCTGTATCAACATTGTCATTGAGGCACAGGTCAGGATGCATAGGTAAAACCAGGAGCAGTTATAAAATTCGCAAAAAATATTTATTTACACTAGCAGTAACATAAAAAAATAAACTTGTTCAGAACTATTTCCAAAGGAAAAATAAACAGATTCATCAGAGTTTCCCTTCAATCTCTGTGTGACCATCTAACCTGCAACTGCAGCTCAGCTCTCTTATAAGTTCTTCCAAGACCCATTCGTAATAAGCATCTTGTTTCTTCCGAAGTGTTCTTGTATGTTTCAGGCAGATGCTGCAGGAACAGTGTGCCTGAGCTGAGGCCCCTTTTCCACAGCTCTTCTGCAAAAGGCTTAAAAAGTGCACTAAGGTAACCTCTTGATTTTTCAATAGCTTTTTGCAATCTCAAACTATAATTATATACATTTCAAAAATTAACACTATATTTTCTAAAAAGGGATCCCAATATCAGTTACATCTTCACATAATGATTTGCATATTTTTTTTCAGCAGATATGCAAGGGAGGAAAAAGACAAATGGCAAGGGAAGAGTAAGAGATAGTGAAAGACAAAGAACTTCGAGACTGTCGGGGTGATCAAATCCTAGGTCCCATGAGAAAATTTGGTTGCGCAACCAGGCAGACCAGAGACAGGAAAGGAGAGATCCTTGCATTTAAACACTTTCTCCATAGCAACTGGGACATGGTCCTATTCCACCCTGTCACATACACCCCCCCTCCTTAAGAGTAAACCTGTTTTATTAAACAGGTTTCCAAAACTTTATCTTAATTCTCTACTAATATTAGCTTCTAATTTTCAGAAATTAAGCACATGTGCATTATTCCTTTTTCTGTAACAGTACCGGAGACAGTAAAGTTTAAACTCGTACATTTGTTTTTCAACCTTCAGAACCCTTAATTTCTGATCTATATCTTGACAAAAAATCAGCATTGCTGTTCTTGTTACCAGATATGTGCATCACCGTGAATTTAAATGGCAGTAGTGTCAGGTACCACCTTGTGATTCTGGAATTTTTATGTTTCATTTGGTTAAGCCAATAGAGAGGATTGTGATCTGGTATGAATATAAAGTCACTTCCTAGTAAATAAAACTTAAGGGACACCATTGGCCCACTTTGCTGCTAAACATTCCTTTTCAGTGGTAATGTACCTTTTTTCTATGTCATGCAACTTCCTACTTATGTACAGAATAGGATGTTCTTTTCCATCTATACTTTGACTCAGGACTGCACCTAGGCCTACCTGTGATGCATCTGTTTGTAACAAGCATGGTTTCTCAAAGTCTGGGCTTCTTAAAACAGGAGCTGAACACAATGCAGCCCTAATGGCTTGAAAAGCTTAGTCACACTCTGGGGTCCATTTCACATTATTTGGGTACTTTTTTTTTTTTCTTTCTCGTGAGTTCAGTGAGAGGAGTAGCTAACCCAGCAAAATTGGGAACAAATCTTCAATAATAACCAGCCAGCCCTAAAAATTACCTGATATGTTTCTGTGTTTTAGGAACAGGGCTATTAGCTACAGCTTCTGCTTTAGAAACCTCTGGCTTAACGTCTCCATTTCCCAACACATAGCCCAAATATCTGGTTTCCTGCATGCCTGGTGCACATTTGGTAGGATTAATTGTCAGACCTGCATTTTTGATAGCTTGGATAACTGCTTGTAGGTGTTCCAGGTGGCTTTTCCAGTCTGGACTGTACACCACGACATCATCTAGGTATGCAGCACAATAACCAGTGTGATGGGATTAAATTACATCCATGTACTGCTGGAACGTAGCTGGTGCACCATGTAAACCGAACAGCATGGTGGTGAACTGATAGAATCCAACAGAAGAGGTAAATGCAAATCTTCCTGGACATAAAGTGTCCACCACTCATTCACACTAATGGGAGTATGCCAGAGGTACTAGGACCCAGCAGGAGCAAACTTTTAAGGAGATTCAGCGCCTGAGATGGAGCCGCGAGGAAGCGACACCACAAGCCCTGGCGCGTGCGGTAATGACTGTCTCTGCATCGACCCTCCAACCGCCTCAGTTCCTTTATCCTGCCATCGAGCGCGCTTCAGTGATGACGTCGGTGACCTGTCGGGAGTTGAACTTCACTAACAGCTTAGTTCAGTTTATTGTTTTGTAGATTATCTCGAATCAGTACCGATTATAATTATTTATTCTAACTTGTACAAGAGAAGTCTTCAGCCTTCCATTGACGGAGTCGACCTTGAGCGGGTCAGGTGAAGGTAGGGAGACTTCATATCAAAGCTGTTCAGTCAGCTGGGCCATGTCTGGTCCACCGCTCTCCCTGGAAGGGGGATCTGACAACGGATGGTCCAGTGCTCAGGGGAATGGGTGGTCCCACCGAAAGCATAAAAGGAAACAGTCCCATTCTCAGCACCGTTCGGCCTCGAGTTCTTCTTAGACACACAGGTCGAAGAAGAAACAGCATCACTCGAGGTCACCCTCTGGTATGTCTGCACGTAGATGGTCAGTTATTAGGGCCAGGCGCCAGTCTCCATCTCTGTCGGAGTCGCCGGTTTCTGTCTCTGGTGACTGACTGACCTCGACAGCGAAGCTCCTCCCTGCCTATTGGAGGAGCTTCCAATGAGCAGTTTCACCAGTGGGCTGCTCGTATGGAGCAGTGGACTCGGAAGTTGGTCCAGTTGCCCGAGTCGACCAGTCCAACACCAGGGCCTTGGGCTGTTCAGTTTCGAATGGGCAGGTGGGCCTGCCTAGTCGCGCGGCACCTTCTTCGGTGCCGTCAACTCTGTAGTCGGGTGTTTATCCCCCTCACATGGTTGCGGCGCAGGGGTCTACACCGGTGTCTCTATCTCCTGCCATTTTTCCTTCTTTTACCTCCAATCGCAGTTTTCAGACTCCTGTGACTCTGTTGCTGCCAGGGACTCAATCTGCGGCACCAGGGGCTCTTTCGGCAGCGCCGCAGCTTTGTCGACGCCACGCTTTGACGGTGCCATGTGCGGCGCTGTTTCCAGTGGCGTCCCCTTCTTTGTTCTTGGCACTGTTTTCCTCGATGGCGCCTAGGATGAGTGCTGTGCCGTCCAGTCTTCAGGAGTTTTCAACTCTGATTCTTTCTTCTTCTTTCCTTCCTCCTTATTTTCATTCCTTTCCTGTCTACACAGGCCCCCCCTGGACTGTCAGGAGATGATTTTGAGCCTGATCCAGATCTTCGCCTGGGTGATGACGTTGATGCTGACACTGTCCTGGGAGCAGGGACCAATCCTCCTGCAGAGCTTTTTGTTGAGGACCTTTCCTTTAATTCTCTGCTCAAGAATTTGAATTCTACTCTCTCTCTCCAGACCACAGAAATCGATCCTGGGAAACTTTTGCGTCTCCAATATCTTCATGTCCCGGAGATCCCTTTGGATTTAACCCCTCCGGTACAGCCCTCTTTCGAAACCCTTTCACAGATGGTGTGGAAGAATCCATCTCTTTTTCCTTCCGTGGCCAAGTCCATAGATGGGAAGTATGCCCCTCCCAAGGATCTCCCCATTTTGGCCTCACAAGCCTTTGCTGATGCCATAGTGGTCCTGGCAGAGAATGATAAGGCTGTCCTACCTCAGGAATCTACACCCCGGCCTATAAACAAAGAATCTCGCAAGATGGACATCTTAGGTAAGAGAGTCTTTGCTGCCTCAACCCTGGGCATGCACATTGCCAGCTACAAGGGTTATTTTTCTCAGTATGAGTGTATTCTTTGGCATTTGCTCAAAGCAATGGTAGAAGCTCTGCCCGAATCGGAAGTTAACTCAGAGCTACTTCAAACCATAACTAAGGGGTATCAAGTCCAATAACCAATAGGTTAAAGCTGCAATGGACACCTTCGATACTGCTTCCTGGGTGGCGGCTGCTGGCATCTGCGCCTGTCACCACTCCTGGCTGTGTACTAAGGGCTTCACGAATGACGCCCAGCAGCAAGTCATGGCCTTACCTTTCGACGGTATATAACTGTTCGGACCTCAGGTGGAGCATGCACTTGACGCCACACGGAAGACTAGGTCTGCCATTAAGGCAGCCAGACCTACGCCCGCCTCCTCCTGGGGAGGTGGAAACAAGCACCAGTTTCACAACCTCAGTCCTTTCTGGGCAAAGGCTGAGGAGGTTTTAACAGAAACCAGAACCCTCAGCCACAAAAGAAAGCGCAGCAGAAGGCACAAGGCCCCAAAGCGCCCAGTACCACCTTCTGAGTTTCCGGGCCCAGGTCCCACTTCAGCTGCCCAAGGGGGACTCCTCCTCAACAATGGGAGGACATTTGACTCACTTCTACAACCAGTGTAAATCTATAACATCAGACAAATGGGTCCTCAGAATAATCCGCATGGGGTGCTCTCTCAATCTTACGGAAACCCCTCCGGATCATCCTCCCAAACGACAGCCCAGGCTGTCAGCAATACAGTCAGACCTTCTTGCTTCCGAGGTACAAGGCCTTCTGAATAACAGGGCAGTAGAAGTAGTCCCTCTGGATCAGCAAAACACAGGTTTCTACTCCCATTACTTTCTGGTCCCAAAGAAAACCAGTGGCATGCGCCCCATTCTTGATCTCAGAATGTTAAACAAGTTCCTACACAAGGAAAAGTTCAAGATGATATCACTCTGTACCCTACTACCTTTGATTCATTGACACAATTGGCTAGCCTCCTTGGACATGCAGGATGCCTACCAACACATCCTCATACACCCAAAGCACCACAGATACCTAAGGTTCATGGCATTTGGTCAACACCATCAGTTCAGAGTCCTGCCCTTTGGGCTATCCTTGGCGCTTCGAGTTTTTATAAAGTGTTGTGCAATTCTCGCAGCACACCTCAGGAAAATTGGAATACAAGTGTTCCCTTATCTGGATGACTGGCTCCTAGCAAGACCCTCCAGGCAAGAGACTCTGGAGGCCATAGCCACGGCCTCAGACTTCCTCATGTCCATGGGAATCCTGCTGAACCTCAACAAGTTGCAGTTGCAGCCCTCCCTCAAGCTCCTCTTCATAGGAACTCTTCTGGACACCTCCTGTGCAAAGACGTTTCTTCCAGAGGATAAATGGAGTGATATCTTACAGATGGCCAGATACGTTAGAGAAAACAGCTCGGTTTAAGCTATCTCAGTGCAGCGGATGCTGGGCCTCGTGGCATCCTGTGTTCACTGTACCCTTGGCTCGTCTTCACATGAGAAGGTCTCCGTGGATGCTCAGTGGTCCCCAACCACTCACCCTCAGTCTTTTCTCATCAAGGTGACGAAACCTCTGAAGAGGTCGCTCAGCTGGTGGTCTTAGGAGGACAACCCTCTGGAAGGATATCTCTTTGCCTCTCTGGATCATCAGATCTCCATTACCACAGACACATACCTGATGGGTTGGGGGAGCCCACTGCCAGGATCTCCACACTTCGGGTACGTGGACTCGGGACGAGTCTCAACTTCACATAAACGTCCTGGAAATGAGAGCTGTCCTCTATGCAGTCTGAGCTCTGAAGGGCATACTCTGTCACAAGAACATTCTCCTTCAAACTGATAACAAGACAGTGATGTACTTCATCAACAAACAGAGCAGTGCACACTCTTACCCATTATGCAGGGAAGCAATGAGAGTGTGGGAATGGTACCTGGAGCACAAGGCTCTGTTTCAGGCAGTTTACCTGCCAGGAGTACAAAACAAGCTGGCAGACCGTCTCAGCAGAACAGAGGCGGATCCTCATGAGTGGTCTCTCGACTTAACCATCATTCAGTCACTCTTCAAAGAGTGAGGAACTCCAGACCTGGACCTTTTTGCATCCCCACGCAACACAAAACTGCCTCTCTTCTGCTCCAGAAATCCAGGACCTGGCATTTTTTATCATGCAGCAATAATTTCTTTAGGTATACCCACTCTGCTGAAAGTTTTTGCAAGCTCTGCTGCTACTTTTGAAGCTGTGACAGTATGCATTGGAACTGCTTCTGGGTATCGAGTAGCATAGTCGCATACTACCAGGATAAATCTATTACCCTTTTTACTTTTGGCTGAAGGACCCACCACATCCATTGCGATTCTCTCAAAAGGCACATCTGTCATGGGTAGGGGTACTAGGGGCACCTTGTCTTTTCTAATGACTGGGGCTACTTTCTGACACTCAGCACAGGAATTATAGTAGGTAGCAACATCTTTATTAATTCCAGGCCAGTAAAATTTATACAGTAATCTGGCAAGGGTGCGATCCCTCCCTGAGTGACCAGCCATAGCACTATCATGTGCTATCTGTAATAACTCTGTTCTATACTTATGTGGTATAACCAATTGATCTTCCTGGACATAAGTCTCCACCACTCATTCACACTAGTGGGATCTGCGCCGGAGGCACTAGGACCCATCGGGAGCAAACTTTTTGCTGGAGGGTCGGCGCGAGAGATGGCGCTGCGAGGCATGGTGCCATGAGGTGGCTCGCGGCTAATGACTATCTCGGCGACGCACCTCCAACCGCCTCAGTTCCTTTTTTCCCGTCGTCGAGTGCGCTTCAGTGACAACGTCGCTCGCCTGTCGGGAGTCAAACTTCAAACTAGCGCATAGTTTTCAGTTTATTTTTTTTGTAATTTTATCTCGATAGTAGTATCGCTTAATTTTATTCTATTTCTGTTATATTTTAAAATTTAACTTATAGTAAAGAAGTCTCGGCCTACTGGACGGAGTCGACCATGAGCAGGTCAGGTGACGGTAGGAGACTTCGTGATGAAAGCTGTTCAGTCAGTCAGGCTGGGTCCGTTAGCCCCTTCCTCAGCGGGTTCCGATAACGGTCAGTCCGATGTCTGGGGATGGGGTCCCCCGCCGCATAAAATAAACGGTCGATTCTCGGCACCGTTTGCCTCGAGCTCTTCTTCGCCCACAGGTCAAAAAGAGAAGGCATCACCGAGGTCGCCTTGATACGCTCTGCGCGCCGACGGTCGGTTATCGATCCTAGTTGCCGGTCCTCCTTCGAGTCGCCAGCTTCCGGTTTCCGCCCGTTCCGACATCAGAGCCCCCACCGCCTATAGGTGGGCCCAGATGAGCAGTTTCATCAGTGGGCCGCCTTATGGAGCCATGGGCCCGGAGGTTGGTCCTCTGCCTGGCCTGCTGCCCTGGAGCCTCTGGCCTGTCAGGCGATCAGGCAGGGCGGTTGGACCTTCCTAGTCACGCCGCGCCTCCTTCGTGCCAGAGACTCCTGCTTAGGTGTTCCCCTCACATGGCTGCGGTGCAGGGGCCACACCGATGCCCTTATCTCCTGGTTTTCCCCTTCTTACTTTCCAGGTTCCAGGGTGTCTCGGCGCCTTCCGTGGGGCGCTGCGCTGTCGGCACCGCTGCACCGCGGTCTTGTGGCGCCGTCCGCGGTGCGGCGGGTCTCGTGGCGCCGCCGCGCGCCATGTGTCTTCATGGCGCCGGGCGTGCACAGGCTTCGTTCTCGGCGCCTGCAGCCTCCGGGCGCCGCTGACTCTTCGCCTCGGCGCTGGGGCCCTCGGGACTCTCCCTTCTATCTGTTCTTCTTCTCTCCTTCTATTTTTCACTCCTTTCCTGTCCAAGCAGTCCTTCCTGGACTATCAGGAGATGATGTTGAGCCTGACCCAGACCTTTGGTTGGGTGATGAAGTGGAGGAAAGATCCTTCACCGCACAGAGCCTGTGGTCGAGGACCTATCCTTTAAGTCTCTGTTGAGGAACCTGAGATCCACTCTTTCTCTCCAGACTACGGACATCGATCCTGGGAAAATATTAAGACTCCAGTATCTTCATGCTTCGAGATCCCTACGGATTTGACCTCCCGATTCAACCCTCCTTCGAGACGCTGTCTCAAATGGTATGGAATAATCCTGCTCTTATTCCTTCAGTGTCTAAATCCATTGATAAGAAATATTCAGCTCCCAAGGATCGTCCCATTTTGGCATCCCAAGCCTTTGCGGATCCTGTTGTAGTCCTGGCAGAGAATGACAAGGTCTCTTCCTCAAGTTACTACAGCCTCGACCTATTAACAAAGAGTCTCGTAAAATTGATACATTAGGTAAGAGAGTCTTTGCTGCCTCCACTTTAAGTATGCGCATTGCCAGCTATCAAGGCTATTTTTCTCAGTATGAGTGTATCCTGTGGCACTCTATGAAACGAATGGTTGAAGCTCTTCCAGATTCCGACTCCAAGTCAGAGCTCCTTCTAACCGCTATCAGAGGTATTGAGTCCAATAACCAACAGGTCAAAGCCGCCATGGACGCTTCCGACACTGCTTCTCGCTCAGCAGCCGCAGGTATTTGTACTCGACCGCCATTCCTGGCTCGCGCATTCTGGCTTTACTAATGATGCTCAGCAGCAGGTAATGGCGTTGCCCTTTGATGGCTCCTATCTTTTGGGCCTCAGGTAGAGCAAGCCCTAGAAGCCACTCAGAAGACTAGGGTCAGCCATTGTTGGCTAGACTCTCGCCTATCCCTCCTCGGGGCATGTAGGTAACCGCCAGTTTCATAGTCGCCAGTCCTTTCGAGGCAGAGGCAGAGGAAGCTTCCATAAAAGCCAACCTGCCCAACCTCAAAAGAAGGCGCAGAAGCGAGAGGCCCAAAGCCCCCAGCTACCTTATGAATTGCCGGGCCCCAGTTCCATCCACACTGCCCCGAGATGGAACTTTCTCCCGATGGGAGGTCGCCTGATGTACTTCTACAATCAGTGGAAGTCCATAACTCGGACAATGGGTTCTTCGGATAATTCGCGAGGGTTATTCTCTCAATCTTTGAAAACCCCGAATTGCCTCTCCCAAACGACAACCCAGGTTGTCGACCTCTCAGTCAGACCTCCTCACCGCCGAGATCCAGGGCTCTTTAAACAACAGGGCAATAGAACTGGTGCCCTGCATCAGCGAAACACAGAGTTCTACTCCCATTACTTTCTGGTTCCAAAGAAATCTGGGGATGCGCCCATTCTAGACCTCAGAAAGTTAAACAAATTCTCCCCAGGAGAAATTCAAATGATTTCTAGGTACCCTGTTACCTTTGCTGCATCAGCACGACTGGCTGGCCTCCTGGATATGCAGGATGCTTACAGCATATCCCCATCCACCCACCCATCGCAGATTCCTGAGGTTTGTAGCTTTGGGTCAGCATTATCAGTTCAGAGTCCTGCCTTTTTGGGCTATCCTCGGCGCTTGTGATTTTTACAAAGTGTTGTGCAGTTCTGCGCGCATCTCAAGGCTTCGGACTCGAGTGTTTCCCTACCTAGGCGATTGGCTCCCAGCGAGTCCTTCCAGCCAAGGGACTCTGGAAGCCGCTCAAACGGCCTCGCCTTCTACGCCCATGGGAGTTCTATAAATCTGAAGAAGTCACAACTGCAGCCCTCCCAGAGGTCCTTTTCATAGGGACTCTTCTAGACACCTCTTCCGAGGCTTTCCTTCCAGAGGACAGAAGACTCGACATCCTTCAGATGGCCCGTTACATCGGGAGAACCGAACGGTCACAGCTCTCGATTCAACGTATGTTGGATCTCATGGCGCCCTCAGTGTTCACTGTACCCCTAGCTCGGTTACACATGAGGACCACCCAATGGATGCTCTCCGCTCAGTGGTCACCGACCTCTCAACCCCAGTCCTATCCCATCAAGGTGACGGAGCCCCTACGAAGGTCTCTCACCTGGTGGTCTCAAGAGAGCAATCTCCTGGAAGGATTCCCCTTTGCTCCTCTGGATCATCAGATCTCCATCACCACAGACGCATCGCTAATGGGATGGGGAGCTCACTGTCTCTCTCTCTCCACACTCAAGGTGTATGGACTCAGCTCAAACTCAGCTCCACATAAATGTCCTGAGATGAGAGCGTCCTCACGCTGATCCGAGCGCTGAAGGATGTTCTTGTCACAAGAACATTCTCCTTCAAACGGACAACAAAGCTGTGATGTATTACATCAATAAGCAAGGCGCTGCTCACTCTATCCTTTGCAGGGAAGCAATGAGAGTGTGGAGAGGTGCTTGTAGCACAAGTCTCTAATTCAAGCGGTATATCTGCCGGGTGTACAAACGACTTAGCAGATCACCCTCAGTAGGACGGAGGCAGACCCTCACTAGTGGTCTCGACCCAGCCGTAGCTCGGTCACTGTTCAAGAGTGGGGACTCCAGACCTGGACCTTTTGCATCCCCACTCAACGAAAACTGCCTCTCTTCTGCTCCAGAAATCCAGGGCCTGGCATTTTCTGTCAGGATGCGTTCAGGCTGCGGGACAAACGCTTTACGCCTTTCCACCGCCTTTAATTCAGAGAGTTCTCCTCAAGTTCGAGTCTCAGGGGACCAAGATGATTCTCATTGCTCCCTCCTGGCCTCGGCAACTATGGTTCTCTACTCAACAGTATGTCGGTAGCCTCTCCGAGACCACTTCCTTGCAAATCAATCTTTGACTCAGGGTTCGCTGGTCCATCCCAACCTGAGGTCTCTTCACCTTCATGCTTGGCTCCGGAAGAGGTAGAAGTGAACCGTTCAACGCCTCGTAGAGTCTCAGACGCCCTTCTGGCTGCTCGAAGCCAGCTACCCAAAAACTTACGCTTCTAAGTGGAAACGCTTTTCTCTCTGGTGTGCAAGTCCTTGAATCCCTTTTCCTGTCCTCCAGACAAGGTTCTGAGTACCTTTGACCTATCAAACTCAGGTCTCCAGTACTCCACGGTTAAAGTTCACCTTAGTGCCATTTCGCTCCATGAGCCGTTTCTTCCTTGTCTCTGGCTCAGTTACCTATGGTGAAGAGATTTCTTAAGGAATTCTGCATACCAGACCCTGTTAGACGTCCGGTCGCAGCCTGGGACATTAAACTTGTGCTAGACATGCTCACTCGGAAGCCTTTCGAACCCCTAGCTACCTGTGAGCTAAAATTTCTTACCTGGAAGACAGCCTTCCTAGTGGCCATTACCTCAGCACGCAGGATCTCTGAGATACATGCCCTGGTTACGGACCCTCCATATACTGTGTTCCATAAGGACAAAGTAGTTCTTCGTACTCATCCTAAATTTCTTCCCAAGGTTGTGTCAGAATTCCATCTAAACCAACCTCTGGTGCTTCCCTCTTACTTCGCCAACTTCCAAAATGAAGGAGAACGGTCTCTTCATTCCTTGGATGTTAAGAGAGCCTTGCGGTTCTACTTAGATAGAACCAAGAATTTTCGCAAGACTCAGCAATTGTTTGTTTCCTTCAGCGAGACCCGGCTGGGTCAGCCTGTCGCTATCAGATGCATCTCATCATGGTTAGTGGCATGTCTTCGAATTGCTATTCCATGGCACAGGTTGTTGGAAGGTAGAGGTACGCCACCTACTAGGCGGTCGCGCATCCCCAGCGGAAATTGCAATGTTCCAATTATGGATATCTGCAATGCCGCCACCTGGAGCTCAGTGCATACCTTCATTAAGCATTATGCACTGGATGTTCATGCCAGGCGTCATTCCGCCTTCGGCAGAACTATCCTTAATGGACTTCTGTCCTAGACATGTGAGCTCTGGCTCCCCTGCCGCCCTTTTGGGGGATTATCAGCTTGGTACTCTCCCACTAGTGTGAATGAGTGGTGGAGACTTATGTCCAGGAAGATATGAAAATTACGCACTCACCGTAATTCTTGATCTTCTTGGGACGAGTCTCCACCACTCATTCACACGCCCACCCTCCATCCCCGAGCTCACTGCTGTGTTGGTCTTCACTCCTCAAATCTTAGGCCGTGAAGACTTTGCTGACCCTTCTTACACGGGTCGTCCGGACTATCTTATGTCCGCTTTTTAAGGTTAGGTTTACTTTACGTTAGTTGCGCTGCACCTCCTTGGTAAAAAGGAACTGAGGCGGTTGAGGGTCGTGCGAGATAGTCATTACTGCCAAGAAGCCACCGCCGCGCGCCATCTCTCGCGTCGACCCTCCAGCAAAAAGTGTGCTCCCGATGGGTCCTAATGCCTCCGGCGCAGATCCCACTAGTGTGAATGAGTGGTGGAGACTCGTCCAAGAAGATCAAGAATTACGGTAGGTACGTAATTTTCATTTCTCTCTGTTTCTGTGTCTGGGTTTTAACCTAAACTCTGTACAGTAAGTAACCTATTACATAGAAACATAGAATTTGATGGCAGATAAGGACCGCTTGGCCCACCCAGTCTGCCCATTTCCCTATCTAATGGATAAGCTGCAGATCCTAGTTAACCAGCAGCCTACTTCTTTCTACCCCCACCCCCTAGAATTGCCTTTTGACTGTCCCATGCATGCTTGAATTCAACCACTGTTTTTGACTCCACAACCTCTTCTGGAAGGCCGCTCCATGCATCCACAACCCTCTGTGAAAAAATACTTCCTTACATTACCTCTGAGCCACCCTCCTCTATCTTCAAATTGTACTCCCTTGTTCTTGCACACCTCTTTTTTAAAGATGCTGCCTCTTGGACTTTGTTGATTCCTTGAGGTACTTGAACGCTTCTATCATGTCCCCTCTCCTCCTTTCTCGAGGCTATACATATTAAGCTCCTTTAGTCTCTTCATATGTCTTCTGGTGCAGACCCCTGCACCATTTTAGTTGCCCTCCTCTGGACAGCTTCCATCCTGTCTGTGTCCTTGCGGAGACTGGGTCTCCAGAACTGCACGCAGTACTCCAGATGGGGTCTCACCAGCTGTCTGTACAGAGGGATAACAACTTCCTGTTTTCTACTGGTGATGCCTCTCCCTGTGCATCCCAATATCCCCCCATCCCTCCTTACTGCCCTCTCACATTGCTTGCCCACCTTTAAGTCATCTGATATGACTACCCCCAGGTCCCTTTCCATTTTTGTTGTTAGTATCTCACCCCCCATTGTGTACTCTTCCACTGGGTTTTTGTTTCCCAGGTGCATTACCTTGCACTTCTTAGCATTGAATCTAAGCTGCCATACATTTGACCATTCCTCTAACCTTGCCAAGTCTCTTCTCATCCTTTCCACCCCACCTTGTGCATCAACTCTATTGCAGATCTTTGTGTCATCTGCAAAGAGACATACTTTTCCTTCCAGTCCCTCTGCAGTGCCGCCTATGAAGACATTGAAGAGGACCAGTCCTAATACTGAACCCTGCGGTTCCCGACTAGTAACCCCCCTTTCTTCAGAGTGGACTCCATTTACTATTACCCTCTGTGTCCTATTCTCCAGCCAGTTCTTTACCCAGGCTATCATCTTGGGACCCACTCCCAGGCTGTCTAACTTGTATATTAATCTTTTGTGTGGGACTGTGTCAAATGCCTTGCTAAAGTCTAGGTAGGCCATGTCCACAGCCCCTCCCTGATCTACTACTTTAGTCACCAAGGCAAAGAAATCTATTAGATCTTCCCTTGTCAATCTTCACCATTCATTACTGCTAGGGTTAGTGCCGGAGGCGCGCACCCGCTACGGGAGGTTTTTTTTTTTTGAGTCAGCTCCAGGCGCCGCTCTCGCGCTGACGTGCTGCTCATCTTGGAGGGCCGTTAGGTGCCGCAGACCTCCTCTATCTCAGTTCTGTTTCTCCTACCGTTGAGGCTGCACCTGCCGTTGCAGTTAGCGACAGTTAACGGTTATACGTCAAGACCTCGCTTTTCTTCGGTGACTCGCCGACGCTGCCTCCGGTAAGACCGTTCTTTTTATTTTCTATCGACGGCACCGAGTGCTTTATTGCTGTTTTTGCCTTATTTAGTTCGCATCATGTCAGGTTCAGGGGCAAAGCGTAAATCGGCGGGCGGTGCCCCTATGCATCGGTGCTCCTGTAGCGGCATTTCTCCGTCTCGGACGGCATGATGTCTATGTCTGTTGCCTGGGACCCAACCACAATATGGGCGTGTGCGGCGCCTGTTTCTCCATGGACCGTCGTGTCCTCTAAGTCCCGCGTTCAAGATCGGCAAGGCCCGCCAACCTTCGGGGGACGGCGTCGCCCACGGATTCCCAGGTAAGGTCTCTAGGCCCTTCCTCCGGGTCCCCTCTCGGGCCTATATGGTCCGTGGAGGAGGAGGCTTCCTCCTCTGCTCTTGCCGAAGAGGAAGCTTCTTTCGCGGTGTCGGAGGAACGTCGTGGTCCCTTCCGGGGCCGTGACGGGGACACCGCCTCGGCAGTCACCTCCTCAGAGGTGCAGGCTCCCCCAGTGTCGAGACCTGCGCCTGCTGGGCCCGACACCGGTGGACCCTCGACACCGCCTCCAGCGCCGTTTGTGCGGTGATCGAGACAGCTGGTCGGCGGGCGCCGCCTGGCCTTCGGCCGCAGGCCCGTTCGCCTTCCGCCGCGCCAGGCCTAGCCGACGCTGGGAGCTAGATCATCCGCGCCTGCCTCTGGCACTGCACTGTTTCTCCGGGAACCCCCAGGGTTGCTAGCATCGTGGTTCAGCTGGTCTCTTCCTCTTCGGAGGTCGATGACTCAGACGTGGACCCATCCTGGCAACCTGACTCTTCGGAGTCTGGGTCCCCGGTGGCACGTGGTGCTAGGTGGCACAGCGGGCCTCTCCTGCTGTCCCCGCTACTCTCCTCCCCTGAGGGCCCTCGGGCTAGGGGTGGTCCTGGGTCCCGGGGCGATGGAGTAGGGGTGGAGGGAGGGGCTCTCCCTCCTGGGTGGCTAGTGACAGCTACCCTTCCAGGTGCTGTTACCGCCACTCTGGGTGGGAGAACGCTGGGGTCGAGGAGGAGGGCGCTCTCGGAGTCCAAGGGGTCGAGGGGCAGGGTGCAGTCTTCGCGGTCTCTGCCGGCCACCCCTGGGGTGGCTAGGAGCCGTGAGGCTGGGCTCTTCCTCTTGGACCCCGGGTCCCTCCGTGGCGTTGCTGCAGACTGCCCTTCTGGATCCGCAGTCCCAGGCTCGTCACAGGAGGATCCCTTCTGGGCTCTTCCAGTGTTCGCATCCCCAGGGTTCCATTTTGTGACCTGGTCTGTTGTCCGGAATCCCGCCAGCTCGGGCTCCATTCTCCGGATTTCAGAGCCCTAGCAGAGGTCAGTTGCCTCTTCGTAGGTGCCCATCTCAGTGCCTCTGCAGCCACCCCCACTCTTCCAGACCATGTCGTCCCACGGGCCCGTTATCCTGGGAGCAGTTCAGAGGTTCTAGGGCAGCCTTCCCTCATATGTCGGTATATGCATGAGCGGGTCTTTCGCCTCTCTCCACCGCCGCAGGAATCTTCTGGACACTCGAGCTCTCCATCATCCTCATCTCCCTCCTCTGAGAGAGAGGAACCCTCTGCTCATATCTCCTCCGATGCTGATTTCACTGAATATCAGCGATTCCTTTCGAGGATGGTGAGGGATCTTCGAATCTCCTACGTTAGGCGTGACAATACCAAATAGGAGATGCGTGAATTCCTTGGAGAATTCAGTGCCCAGCACCTGGTGGTACCTTCCTGGCCTATCCCCTTCCAGGAGGCGTCTATCCGTTCCTGGCAGTCGCCAGCCGCCCCTTCTCCAGCCTTGGCAGACTATCGGACAGAAGCTATTGTGCCCTTCGAATCCCTGGCACACTTCCCAACCCACCTCGGGTTTGATATACCTAGAGATCCTTCCGGCGCCGCCGCCTGGCGCATAACCATCAATCGGATTCGGATTCCCTACACCCTACCAGTGGGGGTAAGAGTGTTCTCTTCTCTCTCGTGCGATGGCTTGCATTGCGTCACATCAGGCTCATCACGCTGCCTACAGTAGGCATCTGTGGTCGATGCTCTCTCAGCTCTTAGCATCAATGCCTGATACAGAGTAAACCAGACAGGCTATTGCCCTCTCCGCTATAGGCCTGGAGCTGGCAAGACACCAAGCAAGGGCATCTTATGACGCCAGTGAGGTGGCTTCCAGGCTTGTGGGGACAGCGATCTGCATTAGGCGGACGGCATGGCTTCGTCTATCAAGGTTGTCACCCCTGGCCCGGTGTAGGGTGTCTGCCTGCTTTCCGGGGACCTGCTCTTTTTCCTCCAGAGCTAGAGATTACCGGGAGGGGCTTCCTCCATCTCCTGTCCTCGGGGTACTCCTAGCTCTTCTCCCCATAGACTTCTCTCTAGATTAGCCCAGGGTCTTCCTTCTGTTTCTCACCAGCAGGAGGCTGGGGTCTTGTTCCTTCAGGGTTCTACCCCCCTTTTAAGGGGGCTTGTATCACTCAAGTATGAATGGTGAAGATTGACAAGGAAGATATGGAAATTACGCACTCTACCGTAATTCTTGATCTCTTCTTGTATCTTCACCATTCATTACTGATACCCTCCCACCTTCCCCAGTGGCCTCCTTCTGTATGCCTCCTCCTCTGCCTGCTCTCTTCCTTCCTTTGGCCTTTATGTAAAAAAAAAAAAAAAAACCTTCTGTTTTTCCATTCTCAATGAATGGTTCCTTTTTTCCTCAAGGTAATGAGCAACATTTAGAATCCCCCTGGCAGGCATTATCTTTGAGCTCATTCTAACTGCTGCTTGAACTTGTCAGCCTTGAGCGTCTGCTTGCCTTGCCTAGGGAGTCTGATTGAGTTCCCACTCTATCCTTCATACAAAGCTGCCTTCGGAAAGGTATAATCTTTCCCATACACGGCTGTGTTAGCACTTAACAGGGTGCTAAGGGACTTAGTTCCTTTCCTGGGTGGGCGCTCTTCCCAGAACAGGTTCTGCCCGGGCAGTCCATGAGCCCTCAGCTAGGATGTAAGGACTTGGCATGTTGAGAGTTGAGATGTTGCCCTCATTTGGATCTGTCCAGGTGGTTCGGTTGAACCTCCCCTCAGTCCTAGCAACTGGGTTCTTGCTCCTTGTTAGTCTCGAGCCCTATAAGCCTCTCAACCAATGCTTAATGGGCACTATTCTCCCTCTCACCATGCCTCCTTCTCTTTTTCTCCTTCTTTCTTTTTCCCTCTCTCTGTTCTTCCCCTAGAGCCGCCCCGGAAAGGAGGCCCTGCAGTCCCTTAGGGTAGGAATTCTCTCTCCTCTGTCTGTTCTCTACCGGCTTATTCCTTTTTCAGTTTATATCCTTTCCTTTTTCTGTCCCTTGGCTCTCTTGCCTCGCTTTCCTTTTTTCTTCCCTTTATTTTCCTCTCCGGCTACCAGAACTGAGATAGAGGAGGAGTCTGCAGCACCCTAATGCCGTCAGCGCCAGCGCAGTCGTCGGCCTTCGAGGCCAGCGCCGTTGGGCCGACTCAAAAAAACCTCCCGTAGCGAGCAAGGCCCGGCACTAACCCAAGCAGTAATGAATGGTGAAGATACAAAGAAGATCAAGAATTACGGTAGGTAATGCACTTTCATATTCGCCTGCACAACCTTCCCACTGTGAATCCATGCTGCCTTGGGTCCTGTGCCCTCTGGCCTCTAGGTACTTGACAGTTCTTTCCTTCAGAAGTGATTCCATAATTTTCCCTATCACTGAGGTTAAACTAACAGGTCTGTAGTTTCCTGCTTCTGCCCTGCTCCACTTTTGTGAAGGGAATCACATCTGCTCCTCCAGTCCTCAGGTACCACCCCATCCTCCCATGATTTGTTAAAGAGGGTAGTCAGTGGTGTCAGTAGTTCTACCCTTACTTTTAGAATTCTGGGATGAATCCCATCAGGCCCCATTGCTTTGTCCACCTTCAGTTTTAAGAGTTCTTTCAGAACCCTTTCTTCTGTAAATGGGCTGGTATCAACTTCTGTATCCAGATTGTTTCTGTTGTTTGTTTTAGGTACCTCCCCCTCTTCATTTGTAAATACTGAGCAAAAATATTTGTTTAGTATCTCTGCCTTTTCACAGTCCTCCTCTGCCCATCCTCCTCCCCTTTATTAAGCCTCACTATCCCTCCCTTGGTCTTCCTTCGCTCCCTGATGTACCTAAAAAAGGTTTTATCCCCCTTCTTAACTGAGTTGGCTATCTTTTCCTTGGTTCGGGCCTTCGCTGTTCGACTGCCTTCCCAGCTTCTTTTTGCTTTAACTGATACAATTCTCTGTCCTGCTCCTTCTGTGATTCCTTGTACTTTCTGAATGGTTTCTTTTTCTCTTGAACCTTCACTGCCAACCTCCTTTGGGAACCATAGTGGTTTCTTACATCGTTTGGTTTTGTTTATTTGCTTCACACAAAAGCTTGTTACCTCTGTGATGACAGTTTTTATTATTCCCCATTGTTCTTCCACCCCTCCTTCCTGCCCATTTGCTAGTGCATTCCTTAGGCACTCACCCATTTTGGCAAAGTCAGCCCTCCTGAAGTCCAGTACTTTTGCCTTTGTATGGCTTGACTCTATTGCTGTGTTTATTGTGAACCATACTGTTTGATGGTCGCTAGTTCCCAGTTGGCTACCCACTTCTACATTTGTGATCCTCTGTCCATCTCCATTTGAGAGAACCAGGTCTGAGATTGCTCCCTCTCGAGTGGGTTCCAATACTAGTTGTCTAAGGCATGCCCCCTGTAGGGCATCTAGAATAACTCCACTCTTAGAAGTGGCTGCTGCTGCTGCACTCCAGTTAACATCTGGCATATTCAGATCACCCATCAGCAATATCTCCCCTTTTTCTGCCATTCTAAGTATACTTTCTATCATTTCCTTGTCCATTTCCTCCCTCTGAGAGGAGGGTCTGTATACAACCCCTGTGTGGATTGCGGTGCCATTGCCCATCTCCAAATTGACCCACAGTGCTTCTTCTCCTCCCTGTTTAGACTTTTGTACTGTTGCTTTGATTCCTTCCCTTATGTACAAAGCTACTCCTCCTCCTCTTTTACCCTCCCTGTCCGTCCTGTAGATAGTGTATCCTGGTATGTTTACGTCCCAGTCATGGTTCTGTGTGTACCATGTTTCTGTGACTGCCATGATATCCAGATGTTCCTCTTCCATCAAGGCCACTAATTCAGGAGGCTTGTTACCCAGACTGCGGGCATTGGTACTCATTGCTCTCCATTTTTTGATGGCTTTACCTTCTGTAGCAGCATCCCCCACTGACCTTTCTACCTTGGTCTTTTCTCATTTAGTACCCTGTTTTGTAAGGGAGGCTGGGATTTTCCTGCTGCTTATCAGTGCCTCCCCTTGACTAGTTTAAAAGCTTGCCAATGAAGCATTTAAACCGAGTTACAAAAGACTTGTTCCCTTCCTGGACAGATGCAGACCATCCTGCCAGTATAGGATGGTGTCCCTCCAGGTGGAACCCCAGTCCCCAATGAAGCCAAACCCCTGTGCTCCACACCATTTTTTTCAACCATTCGTTAAACTGCATGGTGCAGAATACCCTCGCCTCTCCCATGCCACTGACGGGCAGCACCTCTGAGAAGGATACTGTGTGTGCTACTTGTCTTAGACCCCTCCCCAACTCTACAAAGTCCTTCTGCACTGCTCTAATCTCATGAGTCATTTGTCCCTAGGTTGACAATGACGTCCAGCTCAGACTCCCGTGCAACTGTTCTCATGATCCTAAGGATGCGCTTCCTGTCCGTCCAAGCCATGGCACCAGGCAGCCACCTTACTTCAGTTTTCCCTGCTCCGCACAGTTCTGCCCTCTAATAATTGAGTCCCCCACCAGGAGCTGCTTCCTTTCCCTGTGGTGTCCTCTGCCTCCTTCCTGAGGGCCTCCCTTGTGACAGTTGTCTGCAACCTCCTTAGTCTCCTCTGCGGGTGCATCCATAGGAGAACTATGCTCTCCCAGAATGGTGTATAGATTGTGGAGTGGAACAGCTGACTGGGTGTGCCTCTGTTCCACCACCCTTACCCTCCCGGTGCCCACTGTGGTCCAACTGCTGTGCTTTCTTCGCAACCTCTAAGGTAGTGTGGTGGCTCTGGTGCTCCCTGGATGGGGAGGTTCCCTTACTACTGTCCAGTGCGGCCTGAAGACTGGCAACTTCCTCTCTCAGGGCAGAGAGTTGTCTGCAAACAGGGCAGCATCTCAGCCTCCAGAAAGACTCCTGGAAGACTGCTGCCCCACAGCCATTACATTGCACTACTCCCCACATGTCTGTCGTATCTTTTTTTTTTTGTGTGTGTGTGATTGATTTGTTATATAGAAATATATATTATATAATGTGTATGCTTATATTGTCAGTGCAGTGTGCTAGAGAGGATATGACAGTGATATGCACCTTGCCTTCTTGAGGAAGTGTCAGAACCCCAGGTATAAAGGAACTATTTCCAGGGTGGGTGGGGTGAGGGGTAGGAAGAGTTTGAGGCCTAAACTGTGCTCTCCGAAACAATCAGCTAAAGCTCTGACCTACCGCTGCGATGAGTGCCTTCCTGTCAGCAAGATGCCCTACACGACAATTTGACAGAGAAAATACCCTGCTAATCAAACAGAGAAAAATCCAAACATCCAAGTCAGACACAGGTAAACCTCCCCAGCCCCAAAACAGCCTGGTGACTTGTGGTTTGAAAGCAGTCAGCCCCAAAACATGTCAGCTGTGCACAAGGACAGACAGAGTAAACAGTATTCAGTCCCTGTGGATTTAAACTTTTCCTGCACTGAAAATCTTAACAATTTAACAAAAGTAAAGAAAGGTCCACTTCCCTCTGTTGATTGAAAGACTGCCTTTTCTGATAATTCTAAGTTCCTTATTTCACCTTTCAGTTAGAAGTATCTTCCTCCTGAAGAATATTAACTTTCCTAAGGAATCTGCTTCAAACCAAAGACAGTTGTAAATTGTAAGGTTCACCTCCCTCTGTTGTAAGCACAACTCGCTTTCTTGCAAATCCTAAGTCCAGTGTTGCAGCTTCCAGCCAGAGGTAGCTTCACCTGAAGAATATTAGTTTTTTAAACATTTGTCCACCCTGTTTTGGTCTCATCCCCAGCTGCTTAAAATAACCCTGGAGAGAAACGTCATTAGCTTGCTCTGAAAGAAAGTCACAATCAGTGATCAGTTCAGTTTCAGCATTTTCATACTTGAACCCTTTGTGTCCATCAGTGATTTGTTGCCACTGTTTCTTCAGGCATTGTCTTTGTTTCCTGGATTTCCGGATCTTGGAGCCGTGCTCAAACAAGTCTGAATCAGAATCGTCGAAAGGAAAAGAGTTCCCACCATCTGAAATTTTCTTTGCCTGAGCTGTTGTCACCACAGCTGCTGAAACTGCAGGGTTCAGTTCCTCTGAGATGAACTCAGTAAATCCTGGAAAGTCTTTTCCAATAATCACAGGTACAGGTAACTTAGGTACTACCCCACTTTCATTTAGTGCAACACACCCTTAATGGTCAGAGTTACTTGGGTGGTGGGATAGTATAGTGTGTCTCCGTGGATACAGATGACACCAGTACCTGGTCCTTTTGCAGTGTTTTCCCAGCACCTCATTATGCACTAGGGTCTGTCTACTTCCCGAATCATTGAGTACCTTTACAGTCTTATCCCCCACCTTCACATCTGTTAAGTACTTGCCACAATTTGCCAAGGACAAATCTGCTCTAGTGCCACTCTCCTTACTACGACAGTTTCTTGCAATATGGCCTGGCTTATTACAGTCATAATAAATTACGTCTTTGGGCACAGATTTGTTACCACCACCAGTGTTCTTATCAGGCTTGGAGTTTAAATGGGAAAAAGAGTGTCGTACCAGTGCTTGGCTGTTACCCCGCTGGTGTGGCATCTGTCTGGCCATTTGGTAGTCCTTGGCCAAAGAAACAGCTTTTTCCCACTTTCTGGTCAGTGCTCCTTTACCCAAAGTTGCACATCTGTAGGCAGGATTTTGATGAATTGCTCCATTGCAGATGTGTCGATCTGTGGGACTGTTTTGCCCTCTGGTCGGAGCCATTTTATCAGGAGTGCTGAGTCAGGCGAAGGCTTCTCGAGAATTGTCGACTAAGTTGTGCTTCAGAGATCGAAATCTCTGCCTGTAGGTCTCTTCAGAGATGTCATACCTTTTCAGGATTTAGCTTTTCACCAAGTCATAGTTTTCTCTCTGTGCAGTGTCCATATTGCTGTAGTCAAGTTGGACTTTCCATGTCAGGTAGGGTACCAATCTGATTGTTCATTGCTACTTTGGCCATTGGCAGGCTGTGGCAAGTCTTACAAAAGTTGTCAGGTATGCCTCTATATCATCCGAGGGACACAACTTTGTAAGTTTAATTGATTTTAAGTTGCTTGTGTTTTGTTGCTCGTCTGGATTTGTGCCAGATCCTCTGCCTTTGATAGCTTGCAAGGTATCCAGCCATTGCTGCTCCTGTCGCTGCATCTCTGCTGTCATCTGCTGCTCCTGTCGCTGCATCTTTTCTCTTTCCTCTGTTCTTCTAAACGTTGAATCTCTTTTTCTCTCTGCTTCTCAGTCTCTCTTTGTTGTATAGCCCACCATTTGAAAAAGTCCATCAGGCTTTCAGGTTCTGTCACTGCCTGTTCTTTTTCCATAACTTGTGCTGGCTGTACAATGTCAGCTTGGGACTTCTGTCTCTGCTAGTTTGGCTGCCATTTTCCTGGTAACCATGTCGTCGAGGCACAGGTCAGGAAGCGTAGGAAAAACTAGGAGCAGTTGTAAAATTCACAACAAGAGTTTTATTATGAATAACAATAAAATAAAAAAATAAAATTGTTCAATTTAACTATTTACAAAGGCAGAATTAACAGAGAAGATCCATCTGAGTTTTCCTTTAATCTCTGTCTCTCCAAACATTGTAACTCTCTCTTCTTATAAGTCTTTGCAACCCCCCCTTCTTAACAAACATCCTGTTTTTTTTTTTCAAAAATGTTCTTTGTAAGTATCATGCATGTGCAGCTAGAAGACAGTATCCCGGAACTGAGGCCCCTTTTCCAAAGCTTCTAGAAAAGGCTTAAAAATTGCATTTCAGCTTATCCCATTGAGTTCCCAATAGCTTTTTGCAGTCATCTCAAACTATAATTATGTACATTTCAACAGTAACACCATATAATTTCTAAACAAAGGGATCCCAATATCAGTTACATTTCCTCATAATGATTTGCATATAGTTTTATACCAGCAGATATGCAAGGGAGAAAAAGAAAGAGCAAGGGAAGAGAGAAGGTGAGAGGCAGATAACTGCGAGACTGTGTGTGTGTGTGTGTGTGTGTGTGTGTGTGTGTGTGATCAAATCCTAGGTCTCACAGAAAAATTGGGCCAAGCAACCAGACAGAGAAGAGACAGAAAAGGACAGATCATTGCATTCAAACTCTTTCCATAACAACTAGGACAGGGTCCTATTTCACCCTGTAACAAACCACTCCTGGTTTGCTGCTGCAGAATCCATACTTTTCTTCATGCTTCCCTGGTACTAGGTCCAGTACCCATGCACAAAACTCCTGGCTTAGAGTATGCACGGCGTAAATCCCACTTAGTCTGACACCATCTGTTGTCATGGCACAGGTCAGAAAGCATAGGAAAAACCAGGAGCAGTTGTAAAATTCGCAAAAAATATTTATTTACACTAACATAAAAAAAAATTCTGAAAAACTGTTTATAACGGAAGAATAAACAGCAGCAGGTTCATCAGAGTTTTCCCTTCAGTCTTTGTGTCTCCATCTAACCTGCAGTTGCAGCTCAACGCTCTAAGTCCTTCCAACCCCCATTCTTAATAAGCATCCTGTTTCTTCCAAAGTGTTCTTGTATGTTTCAGGCAGGTGCTGCAAGAACATAGTGTGCCTGAGCTTGATGCCCCCTTTCCACAGCTCTTCTGCAAAAGGCTTAAAAATTGCGCTAAGGTAACCTCTTGATTTTCCAATAGCTTTTTGCAGTCATCTCAAACTATAATTATATACATTTCAAAAATGAACACTATATAGTTTCTAAAGAAAAGGGATCCCAATATCCGTTACTTTTCCACATAATGATTTGCATATTTTTTCCAGCAGATATGCAAGGGAGGAAAAAGGCAAACAGCAAGGAAAGACTGAGAGATAGCGAGAAGCAAAGAATTGCGAGACTGTCGTGGTGATCAAATCCTAGGTCCCATGAGAAAATTTGGTTGCGCAACCAGACAGATGAGACAGGAAAGGAGAGATCCTTGCATTTAAACACTTTCTGCATAACAACTGGGACATGGTCCTATTCCACCCTGTCCCAAACATCATCTTGCCAAAATGTTTTTAAGAGGAATGTTACACATCAAACCTCCCATTAGATGACCCAGCCCATTTCCTATTGGAAAATTTGACCCTTGAGCCTTTCGAAGTGGTGGCTACTTGTGACCTCCACTTCCTTTCTTGGAAGACAGTATTTATAGTGGCTGTCCCTTCCGCTCGATGTGTATCCGAGCTTCATTCCCTAATGTGTAGAGTGCCTTACCTAATCTTTCACAAAGACAGAGTGGCTCTTCAAACCAGTCTTTACTTTTTACCTAAGGTGGTCTCGGAACACACCTTAAATCAGTCCATTGAATTACCGGTTTACTACCCTGAGCATTCTAATAGGGGGAGAATACCTCCTACACACCTTAGTTGTCCATCGTATTTTGAGATACTATATAAATCGTACCAAACCTGTTAGAAAAACTCCTCAGCTTTTTGTTACCTTCGCCTCAACCAGGGAAGGTTTCCCGGTCGCTAAACATACTGTCTCTAACTGGTTAGCACATCGTATAGCCTTTTGTTCTAAGAAATATAATAAACCATTACCAGGACCTGTCCAAGCCCATTCTACCCAAGTCATGGCCTCTACGGTGGCCTGCTTCAAAGGGACTTCTATCACAGATCTCTGCAATGCAACCACATGGTCTACAATACATACTTTCACAAAGCATTACAACGTAGATATGGCTTCACGCCGTAGGACGGCCTTTAGCTGCACCGTCCTACAAGGCCTTTTTTCATAACTTTCCACCCTTCCTGTGTTTACTTCTTGGGAGTCATCCCAAGTGTATTATCTGCTACAAGAGATTATCCCCATGGAAGATAGTACAGTTCCGTACTTAATGTAACAGATTTATGAGGGGTATCTCTTGCAGCAGGTATGATCCTTTCTTCCATTCCCCTCCTTCTCTGAGAGAACAACTTCTGTTCCAAATACATATGGGAAGGGATGTCTATGGCACCTCAGATCTCCGGTCCTCGTTTAGCGAGCTGAATCCGGCGGGGAACTGAGGATACCAGGGACCGTCCACTCTTATGTAGGGGCAGAATGATGATGTCATGTGGGCAGCCCCTGGAAAAAGACTGCTAGAAGATAGCTGCCATGCACCACTGTGCCCTCTGGCGATGATCCAAGTGTATTACCTGCTGCAAGAGATACCCCTTGAAGATCTACCGTTACAGTAAGTACACAACTGTACTTTCTAGGAGTGGTATATGTTCATCCACACGGACCAACCCAACCTCCCCAGGCTTGGGCACACAACCTCTGCTTCCAGTGGGCAAAGATCTGGCATCATGGGATGGAGCCAAGGGTTATACCACCTGGGTGGGTGGGAGGAGCCAGCTTCAAGACTTCTGGCAGGATTTAAATGGGAAAGGACAATGCCAGAGAGTGTGGATGAACAACATATACCACTCCTAGAACTACTGTTACAGGTGAGTAACCTGTGTTTCAGACCCCTCTTAAAAAAGCCTTCATTGGACCCTTGCGTTCTAGCGAATTACATGCCTGTCTCTAACCTTCCCTTTTAGGGAAGGTTATTGAGAAGGTGGTGTGGAGCAGCTGACCGACTGTGTGGAGTTTTTTCCATCTACAAGCCTCTTCAATTTGGTTTTTGGCTCCATCATAGCATGGCGAGTGCTCTTGTTAGGGTAACCAATGATCTCCTCCTAGCGAGAGAGGGAGGACATTGTTCCATCTTGGTGCTCTTGGATCTCTCCTCACTGTTTAATACAGTTGAACATGGGGTGCTCTTGGATTGCCTGAGGAACTGTGCTGGCCTGTCCAGCACAGCAGTACTAGATCAAGTCCTACTTAACTGGGAGAACGCAGCAGGTAGCCTTGTGTAATTTTACCCCTGAGGCTTCTGTGGTGTGCTGTGGACTTTCTCAGGGCTTGATTCTTGTCCCCATTTTGTTTTCTGTGTATATGCTGCTGCTGGGGGAGATAATTAGAAGGTACAGTGTTGAGTTTCACTGCTGTGCAGATGATACTCCGCTGTACCTATCTTGTTCTCCTGGCGAGGATCTTGCAGCTTCTGTGCGGAGTCAGTATTTGGCTGAAATATATGCTTGGATGACCTTAAACTGGCCATGTCTCAACCCAGGTAAGCCATAGGACATGGTGATTGTTCCAGAATGTTGGGGCTTCGCTGCTGCAGAAAGTGTGGCTCTCCCTTTAGAGGGTAGTCAGCGGCTGATGCTATAAAGAACCTGCGGGTCATTTTAGACTGCAGACTGACGGTGAAACAACACGTGTCATCTGTCCTCCAATCTGGCTTTTACCACCTTCGAAACATCACCAGGATAAAGCCATATCTAGCTCAGGTGGATTTGGTGATGATCATTATTTCATTACCTCTAGTTTGGACCATTGCAATGTTCTTTGCCTAGGATTATCTGGAGGTTGGATGCTGTTGTAGAGGCAGAGGTCGGGAAGCATAGATAGATCTGTGCAGCTGCTACCTGGAGCACTGTCAACAACTTCAGTAAGCAGTGCAGTATGGACATGTCCCCGTTAAATGAGCTGGGTTTGGCTTAGCTCTATTACAAGGTCTGTTTTGATAAGCCTGTAAGCTCCAGCCACCTAGACTATCAGCTTTTGGTGCAGCTTGGTACACATTCCAAAGGTGTGACCCAATGAAAGATAAGATAGGACAGTTACATACTTGCTGTAGCAGTAGATTTTCAAGAGAATCACTTTCATCAAACAATGCCGTCCCATCCTCCTTCCTCCTTTTGGGTTCGACAACACTGGATTTCTGTGATTCTACCTTCACTGTTATATTTCCAGCCCTCTGTCTTGCCTTGGTTTTGGAGCGCTGGGAGCTCTTTCGAGTATGACTCCGGTGGGGAGTTGAGGAAAGGAGGGGCCACCCAAGTTTAGGTAGATGCTGACATCAGCGTGGGCGGCTCCTGGCTGCTTACAAAAGTTTCTGTGTGGCCCTAGTACCTGGCAGCTATAAGTTTCAAAGATGTGGCCTGATGAAATTCTCTCAGAGATCTACTATTACAGTAAGGACGTGACTGTTCTTAATAGAAACATAGAATTTGACGGCAGATAAGGACCGCTTGGCCCACCCAGTCTGCCCATTTCCCTACTAATGGATAAGCTGCAGATCCTAGTTAACCAGCAGCCTATTTCTTCCTGCCCCCACCCCCTAGAATTGCCTTATGACTGTCCCATGCATGCTTGAATTCCACCAATGTTTTTGACTCCACAACCTACTCCGGAAGGCTGTTCCATGCATCCACAACCCTCTCTGTGGAAAATACTCTTTAAATTACCTCTGAGTCCGCCCCCTCTATCTCTTCAAATTGTGCCCCTTGTTCTTGCACACTCTTGTTTTGAAAGATGCTACCCTCTTGGACTTTGTTGATTCCTTGAGGTACTTGAAAGTTTCTATCGTGTCCCCTCTCCCTCCTTTCCCCGAGGGCTATACATGTTAAGCTCGTAAGTCTCTCTTCATATGTCTTCCGTGCAGACCCTGCACCATTTTAGTTGCCCTCCTCTGGACAGCGCCCATCCTGTCTATGTCTTTGCAGAGTTGGGTCTCCAGAACTGCACGCAGTACTCCAGATGGGGTCTGACCAGCTGTCTGTACAGAGGGATAATAACTTCCTGTTTTCTACTGGTGATGCCTCTCCCTATGCATCCCAGTATCCCCCCAGCCCTCCTCGCTGCCCTCTCACATTGCTTGCCCACCTTTAGGTCATCTAATATGACTACCCCTAGGTCCCTTTCCATTTTTGTTTAGTATCTCACCCCCCATTGTGTACTCTTCCCCTGGGTTTTTTTTCCCAGGTGCATTATCTTGCACTTCTTAGCATTGAATCTAAGCTGCCATACATTTGACCATTCCTGTAACCTTGCCAAGTCCCTTCTCATCCTTTCCACCCCACCTTGTGCATCAACTCTGTTGCAGATCTTTGTGTCATCTGCAAAGAGACAAATTTATCCTTCCAGTCCCTCTGCAATGTAAACATAAAGACATTGAAAAGGACCGTCCTAATACTGAACCTGCATGTTACCCCACTAGTAACCCCCTTTCTTCAGTGGACTCCATTTACTATTACCTGTGTCCTATTCTCCAGCCAATTCTTTACCAGGCTGTCATCTTGGGACCCACTCCCGCTGGCTAACTTGTATATTAATCTTTTGTGAGGACTGTGTCAAATACCTTGCTAAAGTCTAGGTAGGCCATTTCCACAGCCCCTCCCTGATCTGCTATTGGTCACCCAGTCAAAGAAATCTATCAGATTCGTCTGGCATGACCTTCCCACTGTGAATCTATGCTGCCTTGGGTCCTGTGCCCCTCTGGCCTCTAGATACTCGACAGTTCTTTCCTTCAGAAGTGATTCCATCATTTTCCCTACCTCTGAGGTTAAACTAACAGGTCTGTAGTTTCCTGCTTCTGCCTTGCTCCCACTTTTTTGAAGGGGAATCACATCTGCCCTCCTCCTTCTTTATCCACATTATAGTAAATTAAATGCACAGTAGGACTGAGCAGAATGATCTGGCCAACGGAGAGGCCCAAGTAGGTGGGTCATATGTGTTGAAGCATTGTTAGCACTTTTGAGACATGTTACATATGCACTGGGTGTTGTGTTTTGCGGTGGTGTTTGAGAGCCACTGTGAATATTTTGATTTTCTTCAGTACTCACTGTCTATGAATTTATTTAGGCAGCCAGTCTGTTTACAAAATGAATTAAGACAGGAGAAGTACGTACATTTTTTAGTTTTAGAGGTATGATTACGCAGTACTTGTATTCCTGAGCTTGAAATGTTTAAATAAGAGGATTACGATATTCATTCTGAGTTTCTGTTGACTTACAATGTGGAAAAGTCTAGCAGGGCGAAAAGTCAGGGTTTTTGTAAATAAAAGCACTAGAACACAGTTGTTTGTGCAGAGGTCTAATTTGGTCCAGAGTTGCACACTTCTTGGTTGTCTGAACTGTATGTCACAGCTGACTCCTATTTCTGTTGAAGCACTTGTGTAACTTCAGTCATTTCCTGTCATATATGTGCTGTCTGCAGCAATGCTGTAACACAGTCCTTTGCCTTTTATGAATGTTTCACACACCTGTTTGTAGTCATGCTCTTTTGGGTAAACAAAAAAAGGTGGTTGAGGCTGGCACTGTTTTGTAATGGTCTATCAGCCCCAGAAATTCTGATGTCTGCTGGGTCTTAGTGCCTCTGGTTGTAAGATCAAAGAGTTTTGCTCTGTGGAGAAGATAGAGAAAATCAGTATCTTCTTCAGAGCCGGCCTGGTGGCGCTGAGGGTTGAGGCATTGGACACCACACCTCGTGCCATGGCGGCGACCTGGGTTCGGGAACAGAATTGGGCCGCCAGGGGGATCAGTTGGGGGGAGAGAGAGAGGATCGAACATCCGGAGAACAGCTCTCCTCTCCCGGGGTTGGTAGTGGGCCATACTTCTCTCGCCAGTGGCCCCTGATGGAGATCAGGGGCACTGCAGCAGCGATGCTGTACCAAGGGGTGGAGCGGCGGCAGACATCAGCACGTCGCTTGCGCAGACATCATTACACGTCCGTGCTCTGGGGCAACACCTACAGAAAAAACTTCACTCCCTGGATAGGCAGTGGCACCTCCCGTGCCCCACCGCAACACACCCAGTGCTGGGCTTACCCCCCCTGGCTCTCCCGATCCCCTGGCCATGCCTTGGTTCCGATGTTGATGCCACGCCGAACCAAGTAGGTAGGGGAGTGTCAGTCCCTGATTTCCCAGTGGGGTAGCTTCAGGTGGATGGTATGCGATAGTGGTGAGCGAGGATGCCTGAGAGAGTTACATGGCCTGTGGAAATAGAGTTAACGGGGAAAAAAAAATTCTTCAGGGTTATCTCAGTCATCAGGTGACACCGTAGGAACCTTTGCCGTCGGTGAAGAAGAATCCACATGGAAGAGTTTCAGCAGTACAACTGGGGCCATCAACATCAACAACCCTACATAGGTGTGAGCGGCCGCACTCCCTCCTCTGTTCTTTTCCGCCATTGACTTGCTTGCATGAGTTTCCGCGGAAGCTTCATCGCAGTGTTTGTGCCTTTTTTCAGCCTATGACTTTTTTCTTTATACCTTACCTGAATCTCTTTTTTTAAGTGATTTTTCTTTTTCTTTATGTTGAGAGTTAATCCTTCCTCTTTTCCATCGCTGCAGCTGCAGAAAGAAGATTGCCTCTACAAACACTGTGAGCTCTGCCAGATGTTTAGCCAAACAACCATCAGGCGACGTAAGAAGGCTCTTAAAAAAAATTCCTGTTTGAACAACAGGTAGCCAGCTCCGGGCAGGTGTTGTCCGGTGCCTCAGCCTCTCAGTTGCCGACCAGCTCTTCTAGCTCCAAGTCCTCCAGAGACAACTCCTTGGAGAAAAGTCACAGAAAAGACTGGGATTGTTCCCACTTCCTGTCGGCCTCTCCTTCAGGGGGATCTTTGTTGGCTGCAGCTGCTCCAGTGAAGAGGCCAGCTGTCCAGGTCCCTGTGACTACCAGACCCATACCGACAGCACCTCTGCCTGACTCACAGGGTGACCAGCCATCGACCTCCGGGTCTTCGGCTCCTCCGTCATCGACGTCGGGCTCGTTGTCAAGGCCTGCCCCTTCTCACTGCAGGACTACAGGCTCGTCGGGTTCCCAGGACACAGCCGAGGGTTGTCGGCACTTATGCCGTCGAATCCCCCTCTACCAGTGTCCACTATGGACCTAAATGAAGTACTTATTAAGTTCACTAATGCACTAGTTCACGCCTGTTCATCGACCCCGGGAGACCTGCCGCCAGACCCAGAAGTTGAGGAGGTCAACGTCAAAATGGAATATTACCCAGATCTCATTCTCCCTGATGATGTGGAGGATGAAGAGGAAGAAATCCTGATCTCAGACAAGTCCACAGCTTCCTCAGTTAGTGAGGACTCTGAAACATACTCCTAGGTCCCCTCCTGAGGATGCCATATTATTTAATGTGCTGAAGCAGTTGCCTTCCACCATGGGCTTCCAGACTGAGGAAGATGATGTCACCAAGAAAGACCTGGTGGATTTCCTGGAAATCCCTGAGTCTCCCCCTAAAATCATTCCTCCAGTGCTTCCAGCATTGAAGAATGCTACCACGACAGCCTGGCACAGGCCAGATATGGTGCCAGCCATGCCACACAGGGCAGACAAACTTTGTAACACCTGTCAGGGTCTCTCTCATTTTGCTGCCCAGGCAGAAACTGATTCCGGTTGTCATCAAGGCAGCTCATGGCAGATCTGGGGTGCCCAACTACATTTGTTCCCAGATAAGGAATCATGCAGGATTGACCTTTGGGGAGGGTTCTGACCTCCTCCACCGTAGGTCTGAGTATTGCAAATTATCTGTTGCACATGGTTAAATACCAAAATGCCAGCTGGAAAAAGGGCAAGGCTGCGGCTCCTGCCCTCCCTGATGGGTCTCAGAAGCAGGAATTGCTGCAGTGTTTACAGGCTGCTGAGGCTGTTAGCAAATGCCTCTTCAGAGTACTGCACGATGTGGCAGATACAGTTGCCAGAGCAGCTGCCACTGTCATATGCCTTCATAGGCACTCCTGGCTGAGTTTCAGGATTTGCAGCTGATGTGCAGAACAGGTTGCTTAATGCCCTTTTCAGTGGCACCAAGATGTTGGGCCCTGATGTTGCAGACCTCATAAATGATCTGCAGGCCTCGGGCATGGCCATTAAATTGGTCCAGTTCCTCTACCACATTCAGCCAAGGGGCAGCCTACTTTTCATAGACAGACCAGTAGGCCCAGATTTGCTCCCTGTACCCAGGGAAAGTGTAACCTCCTCTTTGACACCCGAAGCTGTAATTGCCCTAATTAAGGCTATGGTGGGTCACCTCCTGCCTGGCCCTTAGTCTTACATTATCCACTGGACAGCTAACCCCTCCTTTTTCCCTTCCCTGCCCCCAGTCTTTCCTCATAGGTATTCCTCCCGGCTCGTCCAAGGCTGTACCTTCTATTATAGTAATATTTTTATTCGATTGTAATTTACTGTATGCAACTTTATCTGTAAATCACTGTTGTAAATGTTCTTATGTGTATTGCACCTGTATGTTACCACTGTTGTACCTCGCACTGTATCCATGTCTACCCTCCCTGCGACGAGGTGCTTTGTAAATGAGTCCATGACTCAAAGGTTGTAAATCTGACTTTTAAAATAAATAAATAAAATAAATAGAGTCCAGGCTCCTTGCCCTCTCTCCAATACTGGGCGGGGCAAGCACCCCAAAGTGATGGACCAGCCTCTCGACTGGCTTTACCTCAGCATGACTCCTTGCCAGACCCCCGGTTCAGACCCACGAGGCAGTGGTCGGTTCTCCCTCTGTCTGAATCAGTGGAGACCCGTAACTTCAGATGCATAGATTCTGCAGATCATAGAAAAAGGTCACACCTTGGAGCATATACAGCAACCGCCAGATATCTCTCCTCCATCCCCAACTAACCCCCCAGCTCACTTGTCTGTTCTCCGGGATGTAAAGGAGTGAAAAGACTCCAGCATCAGGTTCTTGTTAGAGATAAACAAGTGGAAGGAACGACGAACAGTGGCAAATCATGTAATAAACAAGTTTATTACAAAAGCATAGACTTACAATCTGCAGTAAAGCAAATATACTGGGAGAAAAAAGTTTCCCTATGTCTAGACGCAGAAATTCTCAGCAAACCTTTCTAGAACCATGCTTTTTATAGTAACATAAGGAAAAAGGTGTGATATTTCTTATTGGCTGAAGCAAGTGGTACCATTACATTACTGGATAGAAAATGTAGAGTCAGCAGAAAAAAAAACATTACGTTATACATAAGACGTAACATTACTTAGAACAAAGACGGCACAGAAATCGTAGCAGGTGTAAGGTCATTATGGTGCAAAGCAGTGTCAGCAGAAATACTTGTGTACAAGAATACTTTGGTAAAAAGATATGGTTAGGCCCAAAGCACATATGCCTCATATAAGCAAATAAACATTATATATAGCATAAAAATGAGAAATAATACTGTAAAATAAATGTATACTGTATAGTGTATACACTTAGCAAGCATGATCCCTAGTACCCACACTTGTACAGTGGATACCCATTGCTGCATATTAGTGCAATACAGCAATATCACAGTAATAATAAAACACCTGTCATTGGCGTGTGCATGAGGGTGCAAGGGTTGTGGGACCCACGGGCAACATTCCCCTCCTTGTTGCCTCAAAAGGGTCAACACAACCATAGGGAAGCAGTTAGAATCGTTTACAAGCCCGAAGCACAAGCCTTGTAAAGGAATGTTAATGATAATATTGTATGATAGTACGCCGCAGACAGTAAAGCATTAGTATTAATAATATATGATAAAAAATAAAATAGGGTTACATGTATGATGGATAATCACAGATTGAAACCTAAATGGAGACGAAATGTTATGTAGTTTGTAAAAAGCAGACAGATAGTCAGGGTTACTGTCAAAAATGGGCCTGTTCAGGAGTTGGTACAGGGGTGGTCACAGATGGAGCACAAATGGTGTGTTTGTAAAACACAGTGCAGAACTCAGGGATGTCAACACCGCAGTTGAAATATGTGGAAAGGTGTTAACATGTGATACCACATATAACACAATATGATATAAGAAGAGTTTATGGAATCCACTTTGAGTGTGGATAATGTAGGCGCTACCTGGTGATTGAAGAATCTGTTGATAATGTGTCTTGACAGAAAGGTCCTTATTATTTATTTTATTTTATTTAGCTTTTGTTGACCGGGTAAGTGCACTAGACAAATCCTGCCTATTTTCAGGCACGACCTGGGGGAGGGGGATACAGATGAATGCCAACTGACCTTGAACCAGATTAAGCTGTTGGTGGTATTTTTAGTGAATGAGGGAAATTTGGCCAGGACACCGGGGAAATTCCCCTACTCTTTTTTCGATAAGTGCCATGGGATCTTTAACATCCACCTGAACTACCACCAATCCAGGCAGATGGGACCTCGGTTTAATGTCTCATCCGAAAGACAGCACCTCAGAAATGCAGCACCCCTCTCATGCTGCATTACAGTGTCAGTACTGGGATTTTAACCCAATTATTAACCCAAGTGCCAGATGTGGGAACTGAACCCACAGCCCTCTGATCTCCCGGCCTCAGAGGCGAGTGTGCTACCTACTGAGCCACTGACACTGCTTATAAAACATATATGGCCAGTTTAGAAAGTTTAACAGTCCATAGAGTTTTTCATTTGCAGTAAGGAGGTAACCCCACACGGCACATGGGGCTATGCAGATGGTAATTGAAAGATGAAACACCATTATAGTGAGAAAGTCAATGTTTATGTTGCTGGCTGCTGGATGGCTAGACTAGCAGACAGCTTGGCAAGGGGTGTGTTAGATTGTGCATTGAGTCCTTTAAGGAAATATTCACACACACTGGCGTAGTGTTTGTGTTGTGGTAGTTGATGACACCCTGGCACAAAGATTAATAGTTTATAAGTAATAATCAGTTTGTATAAGGTGCCAGCCAGGCTTAGAAAGAGCAGCAATGGAGAAAATGGATGTCTTTCTTGAAGATCAACTGAAGAAGAATCTTCTTGCTGAAGTTAGGGGATTGCCCCTACCCCAGGCTTCACTTAGTAGCAGGCAGACACAGTAGGCTTGATTGTAGAGTCTGAGTGGGTTGGACCTTGTTTAGTTAATTTAAAGTTTTATAAACAGGTGTAATTTTGCTGAAAACATTACACTTGCACAGGTAATACTATTTTGTTTTACTAGTAGTTCTTATATGGAGCCAGTCAGGCACAAAAATGGTAGTGACATTGAAGCTGTGGCTGCTTTTCTCTTTTTAGGAAAAAGATGAAGGTTTTTGCAGCTTAGATGAAAATGTTACTGCTGTTGTACGTGAAGATGTTGTGTGCCACTCCGTGGAAACCTGCAAACTTGTAAAGTGCGTTAGAAACTGACTTAAGAACACATAAATAACAATCTTTTAAACCAATGACTTTTTTGTTTTATAAAGGGTGGTGTGACAGAGCCAACATTTCTAACAATTGTGGAATGAGAAAATTAAAAATGGGACGTCAACCACACACCTGGGGGTGCTGGCCGAGGTCCAATAATACCATTTGATCATCTGTGAATTCATGACAATGTCATCCTTACACCCTGCTTTCAAATCGCAGAAGAGGCTATGACAGTGATTAACATGATTTCCCAGTCTATGTGTTGCTGGCAGGCCTAACTGATGTCTGTGTTATAAAATCTTGTAATGTTATAACAATACACTTGAAATATGTATTTTATAGCAATATGCCCGTTACACTATGCTATAGTGGGACAAATATATATATTGTTGGCCTATGCCAACTAATAATAGTGCCTGTTGCACCTGTGACAAGTGAAAGGGTCTACCCTTTTTACACTGTATGGTGAAATACTTTAAAGTACTGAGTGGGGTAAGGCCTACTATGGAACCTTGAAGCTTAGGTTCTGGAGCAGAATCTAAATTCTGCCATATTATAATTGTTAAGATTTAAAACTACAGACGTGCATAGAGTGCTCTTTATTGTGCAGGGGTCCCTGGAAGTGATGACACAAACAGGGCATTAATTTGTCTGTGGTTTTGCTTGGAACATAGTATAGGGGTGGGTCAGCAATGCTGGCCCCAGTATCTGGGTTTGGTTATGGGCAATAAAGACATTTATAAATGTGAAGCAGTCTGAATAGACACTAGATAAAATTTAGCAAAATGTGTATTAAATTATAATAGCATAAACATGAAACTTAAACATGTTCTGCAATAGAACAATATTAGCATTGAGCATAATGCATAAAATAATTTCGAAACAACAGATGCCCATTACAAATGTAGACTGTGAGGTTAGTTGAGAGTCCAGAATTTCATAACATTGCGACTGCATTTGTGTTGAGCACAACTATGGAATAAGTTGCCGTCCTTGGTAAAAACTGACTTGCTTTTGGTCGAAATAATTATTTGAGCAAACCACCACTTCGTTTTTTGTTAACTTGTGCTTATAGAAGGCAGATGATTGCATCCATTGCGGTAAGGCTATGGAAAGTTAGTTTGTATTTGACAGGATAAAAGAGCTGAAAAGACCATCAAAAGATATGAATATGTGGAAAACATACACAATTCCCTCCCTCCAGCTCGGCTGGATTGAGCTGGGTTCTACTGTTAGAATACATTGGGTCTTTTCAAAACCTGTAAATAACAAATATTAACAAATACACATTATGTTTTGTTTTCCCCTATGGGAAGAAAGTGACATACCTTGCAACCTGTATGGGTGTTGCACTGGAAGGAAGGGTTTTAGGCCCCCTTCCCCCCCCGAGCTGCTACTGTGGTAAGAGAGGCAGCTCGAGCAATGTAACAGTAAAGGGGTTGAGCTGTTGGTGGTGACGTGGATGCTGGAACAGAAATGCTCTGGCAATTTTAGTAGCCAGTTATGCAGCACCTTAAAAAGGTGTGCACTGGATAAATGGTAACGGTGTGGCCCCAGTTCTTTGCCCAATACATATACTTTTTAAATTATAACAAAATTATATGGCAATTATTTTAGGAAAGGTGGCTTTATACATTACCAGAAGATAACTTTCTTTTTCCTAGGAGAAAGAAAAAAGAAAGAAAGAAAGAAAAAAAAAAAAGATATACAATGCTAAAAATAAAAGAAGATTATTTTGGTAGCATAAAAGAAGTCAAGCGTCCCTGGGTTCCCTTACTCTAAGCTATACAAAATGTCAGCTGAGTTTATAAAAGATCCAGATTGATGGTAATACCGTACGTACGTATATGTTAGAATGCATTTTTAAAATAAAAAAAAGATTATACATTGTCACACATAAAAACAAAAATCGTTTTTAACTGTAGATGGTAAACTTTTTTAAAACAGCTGTAATATATATATATTTTTTAATAGGATACAATCCATAAGCACTTTGTGCAGTAGGGGAATTACGTGATACTGTTTAGGAACAAAGAAGGTATTTTACAGCCAGACCTTTGTAGAAGAAGGCCTTTGGTGTTGGCTGCCAGCCTAGAAGGAAAAAAAAATGGCTGTCCTTTTTTTTTTTTTTTTGACAGATGTATAATACTGTATAAAAGGTAAAATTGTAGGGTTTACTCTTGGTGTGTTACCACGAAAACATGCATTTTGAGTGGAAATGGATGATTTAGGTGGGGACACACATCAAGTTTGAAGTGGTAGTGACAGAGAATGTTGAAACACAAGAAGGTCAAGTTACTTGCTAAAGGTCACAAAGTATGAAAATGATGGCTGTCAGGAATGAAACACAGCCATTTGGGTTTGAAACAGTAGTGTAGTCAAGTACTGAGCTGCACTAAGGTACAGTACATACCTTTGTGAGAGAACAAAAAGTAATGCATAGGATGTGAATTAACACAGTACTGTATCGTGGAACCAAGTGGCCATTGAAATGCAGTGCATTATAAAATGACTTAATATGGAAATGGGGAATAAAATTACCTGTTCCATGAAATACAGTGCAATGGGACATCACAATGGCACCAGGAGCAAAGCAAAATGGATATACATGTGTTTATGCCTTACAAACTGTGACTGTAGAAATTTGTTCTAGTCATGAATAGGGTTAAGTAATTTGGCTGTTAGCCCAGAAGAGCTGGCAACAGTCCTAGCTCACACTTCTCAAGGAAAATCTTAAATGAGACTTTTTTTTAAAAAAAAATGTGTGAAACAACAAACCATTGTAAGCTGAGCCTGCATTAAAAACACTGACCAGTCATAAAAACACTTTTGAGAACACAGCAGAGTACATTCTAGTAACTTTTAATCTTTGTAAACCATTTTTTTAGCACTCTTTTCTTTGTCAGACACCGTCTGTATTGACCTGCACGAACAATCAACAACATGCCATGCCCTACAGAATTCCCATAGAATCGTGAGACAACAGGATTCCAACCATAAGGAAAATCTTGTACAACCACCCCCGATATCACACATAGCAAGAACGGCTAACAATGACCCTGAAACAATAGCAAGAACGGCTAACAATGACCCTGAAACATAGATGATAACACCAATAATTAGGCACGGAGCACATAAAAACCATAGTATATACCATTGAGTCTGAATGTATCCTAAAGTGAATAGCAATAACAATTGAATAAACACAAATGCATCACACCCAAACTGTTGCAGATGACATTAGAACAGCTTTAAACATTTACCCAAGGTAAGCAGTGGTTCTTGAACCATAAAAAAAAAAATGTCAGAGACAAAAATAGGGAGTTAACTGTAAAAACACTTACCAGATATCAATTTGAGAAGAGACGGCTGCTTGCCCTCCAGGATCAAACAGGACAGTTTTTCGTTCCATAATCTGATTGTTTGGCCACAAATTGAACAACAGGCAGAACGTCTGATATCTCTGGTGTCTGGATAGCTAGCATAATTAAGATGCCGCTTATGCTGAGTAAGTGGAGGTCTGTCAGCATTTTACATTTAATATGAGCCATTTTTAATGTCTGTAAATCCAGTCTTTTTGTTAGAAAGGACTATGTAGGGCAATCAAATGCTGACTTGCCTCCAGTGCTGGTAGAGTAGCACATGGTTAGCACTGGGCAGAAATGGCGAGTACAGAATTTCCTATTGACCTTGTGTGCAGCACAAGTCTGATTAGCTCTCTGTAGGGAGTAGACACACTGACGAGCAACATAAAAGCAAGCACATTTGGGAAACTTCAAAATTAGCGCGGAACTGTCATCTACCGCCTCGTCCCCCAGTAGACGATCAGTCATACTGGAGATTCACAGACTAAAGGTGGTGTGGGTCTTCCACGCCCGCTACCACTGTGAGTACGAGTAGGTCCAGGTGGGCAAAATGAAGATTGCACCACACTACTCGACCTTCAAAATTAATTGAAGCCGAAGCTTCTCTTGTTTAATCTCATCCTGTCACGGTCGCCAATTTATAAAGGACTGAAAAGACTCCAGCATCAGGTTCTTGTTAGAGATAAACAAGTGGAAGGAACGACAAACAGTGGCAAATCTTGCAATAAACAAGTTTATTACAAAAGCACAGACTTACAATATGTAGTAAAGCCAAATATACTGGGAGAAACAAGTTTCCCTACATCTAGACGCAGCAATTCTCAGCAAACCTTTCTAGAACCATGCTTCTTATAGTAAGATAAGGAAATAGGTACAACATTTCTTATTGGCTGAAGCAATTGGTACCATTACATTACTGGATAGAAAATGTAGAGTCAACAGAAAGAAAAACATCATGTTATACATAAGACATAACATTAGTTAGAACAAAGACGGCACAGAAATCGTAGCAGGTGCAAGGTCATTATGGTGCAAAGCAGTGTCAGCAGAAATACATGTGTACAAGAATACTTTGGTAAAAAGATATGGTTAGGCCCAAAGCACATATACCTCATATAAGCAAATAAACATTACATCTAACATAAAAAGGAGAAATAATACTGTGAAATAAATGTATACTGTTTAGCGTATACACTTAGCAAGCATGATCCCTAGTACCCACACTTGTACAATGGATACCCATTACTGCATATTAGTGCAATACAGCAATATCATCGTAATAATAAAACACCTGTCGTTGGCGTGTGCATGAGGGTGCAAAGGGTGTGGGACCCACGGGCAACAGGGAGGAAGTACAGTCTCTTCTGCAGAAGCAGGCCATCGAGCCAGTGCCCAGGCGCCAGAGAAACCATGGATTTCATTCCAGGTACCCAAAAAGACTGGAGAGCTGAGGCCCATCTTAGATCTAAAGGAACTCAGTCTCTTTGTCCTGTACAAAACGTTCCAGATGGTAACTTTGCCAGGCCTGATGCCCCTCCTCAAGACCTGGGACTGGCTCTGTTCACTGGACATGCAGGATGCTTACCTGTACATCTCAGCCTTTCCCTCCCACAGGAGGTTTCTTAGTTTTACCTTTCAGAGCGAGCATTATCGGTTCAAAGTGCTGTTCTTTGGCTTATCCTCTGCGCCGTGAGTCTTTACCAAGTGCTTCGCAGCAGTCGCAGCAGCTCTCAGAAGAGAGGGACTGTATGACTTCCCTTATCTGGACGATTGGCTTCTAAAGGCCCCATCCAGGGAACAACTTTTGCTGACTCTGGAGTGTACTCCCTGGGCATTACTGTCAAGTCTGCCCAAGTTGGCTCTAGTCCCATCCCAAAGGCTGCTGTATATGGGGTCGGTTCTGGATTCTGCAAAAGGAAAGGCCTTCTTGCCCCAAAACAGGGCAGAGTGCCTCATAGCACAAGAAGTCGTTCAGAGTCAGTACATTCCAGCAAGGGTGTACCTCAGGTTGTTGGGCCTAATGGCAGTGGCCATTCCTGCTGTCCCGTTGGCCAGGCTTCATATGCATACTCTTCAGTGGACCCTCAGGGTACAGTGGGACCAGCGCACGAACAAGTTGGACCAACCTGTCCAGGTCTCTTCTTCAGTACGCAAGATACTGTAGTGGTGGATCAATCCCTTGATTCTGTTTCAAGGGGTTCCCATACAGATCTCTTCCCCGCATCCGATCCTGACCATAGATGCCTCAGGTCTGCGCTGGGGAGCACGCCTGGGTCCCTTCCAAACTTAGGGCTCCTGATCCCAGTGGGAAGCCGCTCTGCATATCAGTGTCACGGAGATGAGAGCATTGCTCTATGCCATGCACGCTTTTTAAGAGCATCTTGGTCCGGGTCAACTCCTAGTGCAGTCAGGTAATCTGAGTGTAGTCTACTACATCGACAAGCAGGACAAGACTCACTCGTACCCCCTTTTGCAGGGAGGCCATAAGAGTGTGGTAGTGGGCACTGAAGGACAGTCTGACACTCTATGCAGTCCACATGCCAGGCACCCTGGTGGACAGTCTCAGCAGGACTCAGTCCAGCATGCATGAACAGGAGTTGCTCTCATCCATCGCAGAAGATCTGTTCGACAGATGGTGTTGTCCAGAGTTGGACCTTTTTGCGTACTCAATGCAAAACTACCCAATTTCTGCTCGCAAGATCCAGGGCCTGGAGTTTTCTGGCGAGTCACATTGTCCCTGTCTTGGACCGGAAGGTTTCTGTACACATTCCCTCTGTTTCCTCTGATCCAGAGGGTGCTGATCAAGCTGCAGATGGAAGGGGCTAGCATGATTATGGTAGCTTTATTTTGGCCTCGTCAGATCTGGTTCCCTCTGCTTCAGCAGCTGGCAGAGGAGCTTCCGGTCCCTCTTCTTCTTTGCAGGGGTCTGTTGACCCAGGATCAAGGGACCCTGGTCCATCCCAACCTCAGGTCCCTCCTTTTGCATGCCTGGCCCCTGAGAACATAGCCACTGCCAGGTTTGGGGTCTCTAACAGGGTGGCTGACATCCTAGTGGTCACCCGGAAGCCTTCCACTTGAGCCACATATGCCATAAAGTGGAAGCGGTTTGCCATCTGGGCTGCCAAATGTGCCCTGGACCATTTCACCTGTTTGTTCGACTCAGGTCTCCAGTATTCCTCACTCAAGTTCCACCTTTCGACTATTTCAGCCTTTCGTGAGCCCCTGGGTGACAGCACGATTGCTCCCACATATTTCTCAGAGGCATCCTGCACCTGAAACCCCTAGTCCGTTCCCCCAACCCAGCTTGGGACTTTAATTTTGTTTTGGAAAAGTTAACCCTGTCTACCTTTGAGCCAGTTGTGACTTGCAGTTTCTGCTTTCTCTCTTGGAAAGTGCTGTTTTTAGTTGCAGTTACTTCTGCTCGAAGAATTTCAGAGCTTCAGGCCCTCTGGTGCGAGGAGCCTCATTTGATTTTTCACAAATTCTATGTTTTTACCCAGTGTGGTTTCTGAGTTCACACTAAATCAGTCTATCCAGCTTCCTGAGTGTGCTAATCCAGGGGAAGCACTGCTCCAGATGTTAGATGTGCGCAGAACTTTGAAGTACTATCTGCTTCGGAGTAAAGAGTCCAGAAAGTCCAAGCAATTGTCTGTTTCCTTCACCCTAGGTAGAGAGTGCACTTCAGTTTCTAAGCAGTGTTTATCCAAATGGTTGGCAGATTGCATTGTGTTCTGCTACAAGTACGGCAAATAATTACCTGGTGCTGTCAAGGCTCATTCCACCAGAGGCATGGCTACCTTGGTGGCTTGTTTCAAAGGGGTCTGTGCAGCTGACATTTGTGCAGCTGCCACCTAGAGTACCATCCACACTTTCATCAAACATTACAGTCTGGACATTGCCTGTAGAGCCTGTGCAGGATTTGGCAGGGGTGTATTGCAAGGATTCCAGTCATATGTTTATGGAGGTCCAGCCTCCCAGACTGTTTACACTTGTCACTGCTTGGTACTCGTTCCTATGGTGTCACCTGATGACTGAGATACCCTAAAGAAGATAGAACAGTTGCGTACGAACTTACCATAACAGTAGATCTTCGAAGGGATCTCAGTCATCCAGTATATTTCCCTTCCATTTCTTGGGGCTCCTGTCTAGGAACTGGCTATCTACTGTATCCAGTTTTATCAGGTTTGGGTACCTCTTTCTCTTTTCAGTTCCCCTGGGCAAGGGCCTAGCTCCCTTCATCTCCAGGGGAAAGAACCAAGGAGGGAGCGTTCCCTCTCACGTCTATATAGGGTTGCTGACGTTGACGGCATGGGCAGCCCCAGTTGTACTGCTGAAAATCTTCCATGTGGATTCCCCTTCACTGACGGTGAAGGTTCCTACGGTGTCACCTGATGACAGATCCCCTAGAAGATCTACTGTTATGGTAAATTCTTACGTAACTGTTGTTTTTTTTGTTTTTTTTTAATGTATTTTTTATTGAAAATTTGGGAGAATATTTTTAGGCACAGGTGGTCTTTTACAAAGGTTCCACATCAGTAACAGAGATTTTAGGGGCATGGATACGGTGCACTATCCACACTCTGGCAGTCTTGATTTCCCTTTTAAATCTGCGGGACGTCTTCAGATCGAGCTCCTCCCACTCACCCGGTGGTATACTCCTCGACTCTGACCCATGACATCAGATCTTCCTTTCCGCTGGAAGAATCAGGTCTTCTCCTTTGCAGCTTTGTGTGAATTGTACGCCTATTTTTAGGGCGCCATTAGCAAACTTGTTGCTCTTGATTTTGAATTATACTTCTCGGTTCTGCTCCATCGTTGCAGTGTCATTATGGACCAAGATAAATCCAGATTGGGTCTGGGATTTAAACATTTTATACAGTGAACCAGAAGATGTCATGGATGGGCCTGCACACTTCATGCATCTACTGCCCCGGAGTAGAACACGACATCGCCGCCTGTTGCCTATTCAAAACTCTGTTGCCATCGTCCCTCAAAGACCACTATGCCTGTCTCTTTCTCTGCCACCTGAACGGTACCCTTCAGTTCATGCCAAAGATTCCCACAAAGCAATCTCCATGGCTGCAGGATCTGCAGCCTAGCTTGCAGTGATGGAAGATGTGGCGGCTCAGGCTGCAGCGGGGCCTCATCGGTCTCCACAGTGCTCCCGTCTGGGGCCAGTGTTGGGGCTTTATTCTTGAGAATGTTTTGGAACATGTGTAAATCCCTCTAGATCTTCGGGGAGTGCCCCTTCCGCCACAGCAGCAAGAGAAAAGCCAGGATGTCCCATCGTCTGTTGTGATACCAGAAGCGAGCTCACTCTTCCCACCTCCTGCACGATTCCCTCAGCCATTCAACGGCCATCGAGCACTCCGCTTTGGCCAAGCCTGTTTTGGTGAAGCGCCAGCCCACTAGCTCCACAGCTTCCCCATCAGGCTTGTTGGCCATGGCACAAGCTGACCAGTCTGCTGAGATCTTTCTCGACCTGCTCGACGTGTTGTCGGAAGGGGTCAAGGATGACTCGATCTCTTGGACTCCGGTCTTTTTGGCTTTCTCTCAGGAGGATATGGGCCAGCCAGTGAACCAGATTGTCTCTTCTCAGGAATTGTCTCCCTCTGGGGTTGAGCTGCAGGAGCCATTCCATGTGATCTGCACTGCCCCTCTGCCTGCTTCTCCTCACCGTCAAAGACCTAGTCATCGGTTGAGGTCTCAGTCAAAGGACTCCTCGCACTCCCTGCCTCACTCCTCTGGGAGGCACCACCACAGGCATTCTTCTTCATTGACCAATGAAGAGCGGCTCTGTCGCAGGTTGTGATGCCACAGTAAGGACCTACTATGGCAGCAGTGGGCCTTGGTTTGGCTGGGTAGGGCTCTACCCTCAACCCCAGCGATTCCCAGGTTGCTTCTAGTCCAGCCCATTCCAGTCCTACCGAGACAGTGTCACTGACACCTACCTCTCCCTTGATCAGGGTGGAGCTGCCACCTTGGCAGCCTCTGCAGGGAGCTCCCACCAAAGACTCCCATCTGGGTACCAGCTTGCCAGAGCAGTTGTCCGTGGAGATTTACCACTCAGATTATTCCTTCGTGGTGCACAGCGAGAAACAGCTGAGGGCTGTTTTTGAGGAGACCTCTTACGACTCCAACCTGTTCTCCATGCAGTGCTCAAGGACCTCTGGCATCAGCCGGGATTCGGCCAAAGAAATAACCACCAAACATGGGCTGGCATGGCTGTGCTCAGACTGATCTCTTGAGTCCATGGAGATCCCTCTGGAACCAGTTCAGAAGAAGGCTGAATATTCCCTCACTGAAAGTTTGGACAAGGATGAATCCCCGGGGGTTGATTTCTCAATGGCCAAGGCCATCCTGGGACCGGCTCTGAGGTTTTGGCAGCATCCAGCCTTCTGTGCAGCACTTTCTGCCTGTATGGTCCGCAAGTATACAGTCCCTACTGGCGTTTTGTCTGGTTTCTCAGACCAACTGTCAGCTGAGAGGTTGGTGGCCGACTCCATTTTCTGGAAGACTGACAATGCTGGGGACATGGGCAAGCCCCTAGACAAAGAGTCCAGAAAGCTCAACCACGCAGCAAAGAATGGGTATGCTGCATCCTCCCTGGGTCTCCATCAGGTGAGTTACACCTTGATTATTGCCAACTTCGGTCACTCCCTGTTTGGAGTCCTTGCCACGTCCTCCCTCACCTGCCTGCTGATCTGTAGACGGCAGTTATGGTGGTCAGAGACCAGGGTCAAGTGCTGGCTAAACACCAGCTCCAGACAGCCTTGGACAGTGAGCAACTCTTGCACCCGTTCCATGACAGTGGCTGTCGCGATGCATCACAGAGCATGGTTGTGGATTTCCACCTTCACGGCGGACACCCAGCACAAATTGACTGATGTCCCTTTCTTAGGCACCAACCTCTTCAGCCCAGGGGTGGAGGGGCATCTCACTAGGATTGAGAAGTCAAGTACCACATAGGATTCTGTGTCCTACTCACAGAAGGAACAGAAAGGGCAAAATCTGAAAAAGAAGCCTTTCAGTTTCAGCCTTTTCAGCCGCAGCAGCCCCAGCAGGACCACTCTCAGACTTTGTGCCTCAAACCCATGTTCACTGGGCAGGGCTCCAAAAAAGAGCGGGGCTAGGGGTGGTGATGCCCCTTTAGCTGCAGGTGCCAGTGCCGGGTCAGGGGGTGTTTGCTTCCTGCATGCCTGGCCCATCATTACCGTGGACAAATAGGAGATGGAACTGGTGAGCACAGGATTGCCTCTTGACTTCAAGGCTCTCCTGCCATACTGACCCCACATGCCAAGGAATCCCTGGTGTTGCAGGATACACTGTCCATCCTAAGGGAGGATATTGCTGAGCTGCTTAAGAAAGGAGCCATAGTCCATGTCCCAGATACAATGGCAGGGCAGGGTTTTGTATCCAGGTACTTCCGATCATAAAACCGACGGGGCTGGCATGCCATACTGGATCATCACAATCTGAACCAATTCTTGAAGAAGCACAAGTTCTGGATGGTCACTCTGAACCAGGTAATGCCTTCCCTGGAGCACAGCCTGTGGTTCTGCTCCCTGGATGTCCAGGATGCCTTCTTCCACATTCCAGTCCATCTGTCCCACTGGTGGTATGTGACAGGGTTAAATAGGACCCTGTCCCAGTTGTTATGGAGAGTTTGAATGCAGGGATCTGTTCTGATCTTCCCTTGTCAGTCTTCACCATTCATTACTGCTGGGTGTAAGCCAGATGCGCGCACCTGACACGGGAGCTTTTGGGGGGAGGAGGCGGTGCCACCCAAAAACGCTGACACACCACATTAGTGCGTGAGAAGCGGCCATTAAGCGTTGCAGACTCCTTCTCCTCCATCCCAGTTCTGTTTCTCCCAACATCGAGGACACACCTGTTGATGCTGCGAGAGTTGCTACTATGCCATTTGGCCTAAGTCGAAGTTGTCAATGCTGCTTACTCATCCTTCATCCTGGTTCTTCATCCCGACACTGTTGAAGCCAGTAAGACCATTCCTTGTCTTTTTTCCGGCAGCACCGGGATCTTTTGCAGTGTTTTAGTTTATTTCACATCATGTCCGGTTAAGGAGCTAAACGCAAGTCAGAAGCGGACTGCACCCCTGTGCGTCGGTGCTCCTGTGGCCGGCACTTTTCCATTACAGACCAGCATGATGTTTGTCTATGGTGCCTGGGACCCAACCACGATATGGATAGATGCGATGCCTGTTTTTCTGTGTACCGACGTGTTTTGGAAATCCGTGTGTTAAAAGTCGGCAGGGCTCTGCCGACTTTCAGAGGACGTCGCCGCCCTCGGGCCTCCCAGGCCAGGACTCTAGACCCTTCCTCCAGGTCCCCTCCCGGGTCTACGTGGCCCGGTGAGGAGGAGGCCTCTTCTGTGGTGTTGGAGGAACGGCACAGCTCCTCCTGGAATCACATCGCTGACACCGCCCCGGCAGTCACCTCCTTCGAGGTGCGGGCTCCCCCAGTGTCACGGTCCCCAGTTGCTGGGTCCGGCACTGGCAGACCCTCATGGGGCCATTTCTGATCCCGGCGCCAGTGATCAAGGCGGTGCCAAGTGCGATGCCGGTCTGGGTATCGGCGCCATTTGCAGCACTGGTGCTTTGCACTGTGCCGGGGATTTAGCAGGGGCCATCGGCGGGTTGTCTCTGGGCTTCAGTTATAATCGTGGTGGACCTGTCCGGCACTGTTGGTGGCACCGTCCCAGGACGGTGCCATCTACAGTGCCGCCCAGAGACTCTCCGGGGTGGCTAGTATTGAGGACTTCTGGTTGCCTCCTTCGAGGGGACGACTCAGACTTGGATCCGTACTGGCTACTCAGTTCTTTGGGATCGGAAGTCTCTGTGGGACATGGTGTCAGGTGGCCCAGCGTCCCCATCTCTGAGTCTCCGGGCAGCTTACTCCCGAGGATCACCGGCGTCCGGGGTGACCTGGGGTCTTTTGGGGGTGGGGTGGGGCTCTGAGACTGGGGAGGGTTTTCTCCCTGGGGGACTCTGGCAGCTGCCAGTCTTGGTGCTGCTGTGCCTACCCGGGGGGGGGGGTTGGAGACCCTTGTTTCTGTGGCCTCCCTCAGGGGGCCTATGGACCAGGGGTCTGCCTCGCTGGTGTCGAGGAAGAGGGCAGCCTCAGAGTCTGTGGGGTTGAGAGACCGGGGTGAGGGACGGCGGTGCTCTACTGCTACACTACGGGATGCAGGGGGAAGATACTGCGCTGAACCTCGTTTCTCCTTCACGGGCTCCAGGGTACCGTCGGGTGGCAGCACTGAGGGTTGCCCTCCGGGACACATGCAACCCCAGGTGCATCATGGGAGATTCTCCATCTGGGCTCTTCTGGAGTTCGCATTTTCAGATTTCCTGTCTGCAACCCAGGCTGATCTCTGGTATCCCTCCAGTACGGGCTCCATTCCCTGGATTCCAGAGCCCTGGCAGAACTCAGGCACTTCCCTGCAGGTGCCCATCTCCCATACATCTGTAGCCAACCCTCCTCAGGCCATGTGGGTCCTACGGGGCCCTTAACCTGAGAGACATTCAGATCCACCGCAGCAGCCTTCGTGTCATATGTCAGAGCCATGGATGAACGGGTCTTTCTGCTGTCCCCTCTGCCGCAGGCATCTTCTGGACAATCGAGTTTCTCGTCCACCTCGACTCCCTCTTCGGAGGGAGAGGAACCCAATATCCATTTATCTTCCGATGCCGATTTCACTGAATATCAGCGTTTCCTTTCGAGGATGGTTCAGGATCTCAGTATCTCCTACGTTCACAGGGACAATACTGAGCGGCAGACACGTGAATTCCTCAGCGAGTTCAGTGCCTACCACCCGGTAGTGCCATCCTGGCCTATTCCCTTCCAGGAAGCGTCTATCCCCACTTGGCAGTCTCCAGCTGACCTTTTTCCAGCCCCAGCAGACTGCAGGAGGAGGTATTGTGACCCTCGGGAGTGCCTAGGTTCTCTCCCTCACCCTCCTTCGGGCCTAACGTCCCTAGACACTCCATCTGGGCTTCGGCGCCTGGCGTGCGACTGACCACCGGATCCGGATTTCGTAGAGTTTGACCAGTGGGGGCGAAGAGTTTTCTCTTCCACTCGTGCATTGATGTGTATCGTGTCACATCAGGCACACCATGCTGCCTACAGCAGGTACTTGTGGTCAATGCTAGCTCAAACACTGGCATTACTGCCTGATTCGGGAACAATCTCAACAAGCCATCGCCCTCTCCGCCATAGGTCTGGAACTGACAAGGTGCCAAGCAAGGGCATCTTGTGGCGTCAATGGGGTGCTTCCAGGCTTGCGGGGACAGTGATCTGTATCAGACAGATGGAATGGCTTTGTCTCTCTAGATTGTCACCCCCCGACCCAGTGTAGGGTGGTCCACTCCACCTTCCGGAGGACCCGTCTTTTCTCCAGCCAGGCTAGGAGGCTTCTTCAGGGTCTTCTTCCATCCCGTTGTCTTCAGGGGACACCTTCTAGCTCTCCTCAGCCTTAGACTTGTCAGTCGAGTACGACTATGGTAGTCTCCTCCTGTTTTCCACCAGCAGGAGGCTGAGGGTCCTGTTCCTTCAGGGCTGCGCTAGGCCCCATGGGGGGGAGGCTTGGTACTCACCCAGCAGTAATGAATGGTGAAGATTGACAAGGGAAGATATGAAAATTACATACCTATCATAATTCTTGATCTTCTCTTGTATTTTCCCCATTTATTACTGAATCCCTTCCACCTTCCCCCATGGGCCTCATTTCTTGGGCGTCTCCCCCGCCCTGTTTGCCCTCCCCCCTCGAGGCCAATGGGGGGCTGAGTCCTCCTGGTTCCTCAGGTCCTTCTGTCTCTTCTCTGAAGCCACAGATAGTTTGAACCAGGAGGAGGGTGAGTAGGGCTTTGCCCTTACATTCTGAGGGAACTCTTTCTGATTCTCTTACCGTGGTGTCCCCAGAATTGGGGCTTCTCCATATTTTAGGGGTTGCTTTCCATACAACTTGTGCTTCTCCTAGGGAGTCAGAATCAGTTTCATTCCCTGTCTCTCTTTGTTTTCCCACAAGTAGGTTGCACCCTTCTTTAAGGGACTCCTACACTAGTACTCGGTCGGTTATGTGACTGTGTACTAATCTTTTTCCCTACACCTAGTCGGGGCTCTTTCCTCTTTGGAACATAGTTTTTTTTTCCCTTTGGGGACATTCTGTGAGCTCTAGGCTTAAGTTGTGGGTAATTGGATAGCGGGGAGAGAAGGGGACTCTGCCTCTCTTGTACCGAGCTGTGCAGAGGGTTCAGTTGAACCATCTAAAAGCATTCATGCCTGAAAGGATCCTTGCTTCTTTGTCCTCAGTCCTTTAGGCTGGTAAGCTTTAAGCCAGTTTCACCCAATTGTCGTAGCAGACTTCCCCCTTTCTCCTCACCAACCTTTTTTCTTCTCCTCTTCTTCTTCTCCTTTTTTCTCCTACCCTTACTTTATCCTCCCTCAGAGCCACCCGAGGAGTGTGGTCCTGCGGTCCCTTAGGGTAGGGTTCTCCTTCTTTCCTGTCCTCTCTTCGGCATATTCCTTTTTCAGTTTATTTCCTTTCCTGTCTCTATCTCTCAGCTTTCTTGCCTCACTCTTCTTTTCCTAATCTATTTTTGCCTCTCCGTCTATACAGAACTGGGATAGAGGAGGAGTCTGTAGCGCCAATGGCCACCCTCGCACACCACGTGTGACACGCTCATGCGCAGTGCCATTGGCGACTAAACTCAAAAAAAAAAAGCTCCGTGGTGGGTTCGCGCTCCGCTTACACCCAGCAGTAATGAATGGTGAAGATACAAGAGAAGATCAAGAATTACGGTAGGCATGTAATTTTCATTTCTAGGGGCATGGTATGTTGTTCTATCCACACTGTCTGGCGGGTACCTTGCTGCTTTAAGATGGGCCAGGAAGTCTTCAACCTGGCTCCTCCCACCCGGGTGATGAAACTCTTGGCTCCGCCCCATGACGCCAAATCTTCCTTACCGCGTGGAAGCATCAGGTTCCCTCCTTAGCGCTCTCGCATTTTGCAGGCCCTAGTTCTTAAAACTTCTGATTTTTTTCCTAAACTTACTTTGAAACTTGTTTGAGTTCAGTCTTCACCCTCTTCCCTCGCGGCTGCGATGGAGGATAAGACCGTCCTGGGGTTTCCCTGGTGCCCCTGCTGGCTGAAGATGTGCACCAACCCCCACGCCTCATGCATTTATTGCCTCGGACACAACCACGATCCCAGGCTTGCGAGATGTGTCTGTCCTTTTCTTCGTTGGTGCTCGAAGACCGCGCTGCCCGATTCCAGCTGGGGCGACCGGAGAAACGCTACTCGCCGGTCAAATCGAAGGAGGCCTGTTGCGTGGTGTCTGTGGAACAACTGAAACAGCTTGAACAGCTCATGGCCCTCGAGGAGGAGGAGGCGGCCTAGGCCGCGGTGAGCTCCTTTTTCAGCTTCAGCCTTTATTCTGCTCCAACTGGGCTCTTCTTACACGGCTTCCTTTCTGGAGCTGTGCCAGTCCCTCTTGACTGAAAGGGAGGGTCCTTCTAGGTCTCACACCCCTCGGTCCCGGAAGAAGGATTTGAAAAAGGGTAAGACCCACTGTTGATGCTCTTGGGAGCGGGAGAGATCTCGTTCTCCAGACTGTCAGCTCTCAACCTCGGTTGATGTTGCAGCCCAGGCCGCTGGTTTCACGGTGTCCCTGTCAGACCAGCTGGCCGAGACACCTATTGACGTGGCCAAGATTTTTCTTGAGCCCACCAACAGGTTGTCAACCGAGGAGGCCGACAACTCTCTTTCTCAGATACCGGTGCGTCCATGCCTTCTGAGGACTTGCCTCAGACCATTGAGTCGAAGTCCTCGGCCCAGGACCCTGAACTGGAGGGTAGCGGGTTTCCCCTGCTTCTTCCTCGGCCCACAGCTGGCACCGCTGATGGTTGAGGTCTCGGTCCTCCTCCGCTTCGAGGAAATCCCACAGACGTCAGCAGTCTCGGTCCTGACATCGCGGAAAGCGGTGCCACGGCACTTCTTCTTCATCCTCCTCGGCTGAGAAGAGGCTACGGCGCAAGTTGCGTCGGCACTGTGAGGATCTAATGTGGCAATGGCTCTTTTTGGCCAGCAGCAAGCCGACGCCGGCTTGCACAGCGGCTATTAAGTGGCTGTAGCCCAAATGGTAGAAGCAGACTCCCTCCGTCGGTTCTCTGGTCCAGGACTTGGTTCCTTTGCTGACGGCTTGGCCAAAACCGGCTGCCCCACCCATTGTGGTGGAAGCACCGCCTCCCCAGCCGAAGAATCGGGCACTGACCAAGGATTCTTGGTCGGCTCAAGGTCTTCCTCATCGGTTGTCGATCACTCTCACCCCTGATCACCCTCGGCAAGTTGAGAGTCACTCAGGCAGTCACCAGCTGTACACTGACTCTTCAGAGTCCGAAGACTCCTCTTTGCATTCCCATCCAGTCAACCTGAAATCCTCGGGGGGGGGGGGTCTTTCTGTGGATGAAAGCTCCACCTCATTCCTCTGTGTCCTTCGGCTCATCTCAGAGTCCACTGGGATGCCGTCCGAACCCCTAGACAAACAGGCCAAATAGCCCTTTAAGGAGATTCTGGACAAAGGGGACTTCCCCACGGAGGCCTTCCCCGTAGGCAAGGCCATTGTGGGCCCAGCATTAAAACACTGGCAGTGCCCAGCCTCCTGCCCAGCGCCATTGGCCAGGATGGCCTGCAAGTACACGGTCCCTACTGGCTCTCTCTCTGGCTTCTCAGAGCACCCCTCGGGCAAGGGTTGGTGGCAGATTCTGTTTTCAGGCACTCGGGCAACACGAGGGACGAGGACAAGACCCCAGATGAGTCCAAGAAATAAGACTACTCGGGGAGAAAGGTGTACGCTGCCGTCTCTTTGGGCCCTCGACAGGCCAGCTCGGCTGTTATGATGGCACACTTCTCTGATGCCCTGTTGAGCTCCCTGGGTGAGGTGCTCCCTCATCTCCCTGCCAGCCTCCTGACCACAGTCAAGCAGGTCTGGGATCAGGGAAGGGCGGTGGCAAAGCAGCGGCTCCAAATGGCTCTGGACATTGGAGACTCTTGTGCCTGTTCAGTAGCGTCCGCAGTGGCCATGTACTTCAGGGCTTGGTTATGAATCTCGACCTTCACAGCAGACACCCAAAACAAGCTCGCAAATGTTCCCTTTCTGGGCACTGACCTGTTCAGGCCTGGTGTGGAAGGCCACCTCCAGTGCATTGAAAAATCCAGTGCCATCCTAGATTCGGTCACATCTGCACAGAAGGACAAAGGCCACCATCAGCAGTGTAAGCCCTTTCGTACCCTCATTCCTGCGGCAAGACCTGCCTAGCAGCAAGGCCAGCAGGCTCAAACTTGGTGCCCTAGAGCCAAGTCTGTTGCTTTCTCGGTCAGGAAGCCCGGGGGTGGGGAAGGGCCCCGGCGGCTTCTCATCTGGTCCCTCTCCTCCAAGCCTGCCCGGTGATGGGTTGAGGGGTTGCAGCCCCCACCCTCATCTCACCTCCCCTGGGTCCCCCCATGGGGGGCCGGCTCAGCCACTTCCTTTCCGCTTGGTCCGCTATCGCCATGGACCGCTGAGTGCTGTAAGTGGTTGGCAAGGGCCTGCCTTTGGAGTTCGAGCAGGTCCCTCCCTTTCAAACCCGCGCCCTGCTGGGGGCTACCAGGTCCATAGCCTCCCAGTCGGCTCTCCGAGACGACATCGACAAGCTCCTCCACAAGATGGTGGTCAGCAATGTTGCGGATCCTCCTCCATGCCCAAGGTTTGTTTCCATGTACTTCCTGATTCCAAAATGGATGGGGGGCTGACGGCCCATTCTCGATCTGCATGATCTGAATAAGTTCCTAAGGCCTTGCACTTTTCGGATGGTAACCCTGGCTCAGGTAATACCATCCCTGGAGCAGGGCATGTGATTCTGCTCCCTGGACCTCCAGGACGTGTTCTTTCACATCCCAATTCATCCGTCTCAGCAGTTCTTCCACTTTCGGGCAGAGGGAACCCTCTACGATTTCCGGGCCGTGCCCTTTGGCCTCTCATCAGCTCCCAGGGTCTTCACCAAATGCATCGCAGTGGTGGCAGCATTCCTGCCACGCCGAGAGGTCCGGGTCTACCCTTACCTGGACAACTGGCTGATAGGAGGTCTCTCCAGGTTGGAGGTGGAGTGGTCCAGAGATCTGGCCCTCCAGGCTTGCTCTGAACTTGGCCTCCTCATCAACTGGGCCAAGTAGGAATTCGTGCCCTCGTAGGTTATTCAGTTCATTGGGGCGGAGCTCGACTCTCTCCGAGCCAGAGCCCGACTCCCTGTGGACAGGGCCGAGGTCCTTTCCTCCTTTGCCCAATCATTTCTGGTTGGGCAGTTGCACCCTGCCCTGGACTTCCTGCGCCTTCTGGGTCTCATGGCGGCTTGCACCAGCATGGTCCATTGGGCCCGCTGGCATATGCACCCCCTGCAGTGGGGGCTGTCTCAACACTCAGGTCATCTAGACCAGCCAGTTTCTGTGACCCAGGAGATGTGGGACGGCCTGCAGTGGTGGCTCATCCCAGCTCATCTACGGGAGGGAATCCTGTTCGTCTGCCCTGAGCCAACGGTTATCCTAACAACCGACGCCTCTCTGATTGGTTGGGGTGCCCATCTGGGAGAGCACAGAGCCTACAGACTCTGGTCCCCTCAGGAGTCCTGATGCCACATCAACCTGCTGGAGCTCCAAGCGGTCTGGCTAGTCCTGACTGCCTTCGCTTTGCTTGTTCGGAGTTAGGTGTTCCAGGTCCAGACTGACAACACCATGACCATGTATTATCTCAACGGACAGGGCAGGACGCTCTCCTTGCCTCTGTGTTAGGAAGTTCTTCGCATTTGGTCTCTCGTGCTCAGCCTGGAGGCGGATCTCCAAGCCATTCATGTGCCAGGAGCCTCGAACAGTCTGGCCGATGCCCTCAGCTGGATAGGCGATGCACCTCATGAGTGGTGTCTCCTGCCGGAGATAGTATAAGACCTGTTCGCCTGCTGGGAGAACACCACGCTGAGGCTGTACCATGCCCACCCACCTCAGCAGGGCTTGCAGGGGAATGCCTTCTCCAGGCCGTGGACCCTGGGCCTCTTCTACACCTTCCCTCCTCTGCCCTTGATCGACAAGGTGCTCCTCAAGATCAGGAGGGACAAGGCGCAGGTGATCCTGGTAGACTCAGACTGGCCTTGCTAGTTCTGGTATCCAGATCTTAAGAATGCATGGGATAGACATAAAGGAATTCTGGAGGTCAGGGGTAAGGGGCAACAGACTTCTAGGAAAACAAACTGAACTTACAAGCTCAAATGGGCAGACTGGGTGGGCCATAGGCCCTTATCTGCCGACACTGTCTATGTATCTCCTCAGCCTCAGACTCCCGGCTCCCGATGCAGCTTCCAGTCCGCCCGGACCTGCTCCCCATCAACGAGGGGAAGGTACTCCATCCGGACCTTCAATCCTTGCACCTGACGGCCTGGTTCCTGAGCAGCTAGAGTTCCAGGCCTTGGGTCTTTCCAGCGAGGTCCTCAACGTCGTTGAGGCATCCAGCAAGGAGTCGACCAGAAAATGCTGCGCCTTAAAATGGAAGATATTCTCCATTTGATTTCAGGGAAAGGGGTTGGACCCCTCATTCTGTTCGCTGGCTAGCATTCTGCACTACCTGTGGTCCCTTTCCCAGCAGGGGCTTCAGTCGACAACCCTCAGGGCGCACCTGTCAGCCATCTCTGTTTACCGGGAGCAGGCCAGCAAGCAGTCGGTGGCACAGGAGAAGGTGGTCTGATGCTTTATCAAGGGCCTAGATCACATATCTCTTCCGATGCGTGAACCACCACCTCTGTGGGATTTACTGCTGGTATTGGTCAAGCTCATGGGCAAGCCATTCGAACTGATGCACAGGTGTGACATCTCTCACCTGTCATGGAAGACCGCCTTTTTGGTGGCTGTCAAGTCAGCCAGAAGGATTGGGGAGCTCCAGGCACTTTCCATTGAAGCTCCCTACCTGGTCTTCCACAAGGACAAGGTTGTCCTGTGCCACCAACCAAAATTTCTCCCAAAGGTGATGTCGGAGTTTCACCTGAACGAGGTGTTGACTTTGCCAATGTTCTACCCCAGTCACACCTCGAAGGCCGAGTATAGGCTCTATACTTTGGACCTGAGAAGAGCGCCCGCTTACTACAGAGAGCATACAGCGGAAGTTCGGGGAGAGGTTCGCCAGCCATTTGTCACTTACGCTGAAGCCGCACCTGGCAGACCTGCAGCAAAGCGGACAGTTGGCAGGTGGATCACTTCCTGCACTGATCTCTGCTATAGGTTGGTGGGTAGGAAGCCTCCTGTAGGGCTTAGGGCTCATTCCACCCGTCATACCGCTGCGTCAGTGGCTGCTTTTAGGGATGTCCCTATCCAGGAAATCTGCAGAGCTGCTACCTGGAAATCAGCACACACCTTCATTTCCCATTACCACATCGACCTTGTGTCACGCCGAGATGCTGGTTTTCGTACCTCAGTTCTCCAGTCCCTGTTCCCTAAATAGGGTGTGTGTGCCTTGCCTCCCTCCTCCCGGAGAACATCTAGGAGTCTGCCAGACAGTGTGGACAGAACAATATATCCATGCCCCTAGAAATACAGGTTACTCACCGGTAACAGGAGTTCTAGGAGTGGTATATGTTGTTCATCCACATGGACCCACCCGACCTCCCTGACTTCGGCGCGCAACCTGGCTTCCAGCGGGCTAGATCTGACGTCATGGGGCGGAGCCGAGAGTTTCATCACCCGGGTGGGTGGGAGGAGCCAGCTCGAAGACTTTCCGGACCATCTTAAAGCGGCAAGGTACCTGCCAGACTGTGGAAGAACAACATATACCACTCCTGTTACAGGTGAGTAACCTGTATTTCTTTCCTTTCCTGTCTCATGTCTTGTCTGGTTACGCAACCAAATTTTCGTTTGAGACCTAGAATTTGATCACCTCGACAGTCTTGCAGTTCTCTGCCTCTCACTGTCTCTGTCTTCCCTTGCTGTTTCTGTTTTTTCCCTCTCTTGAATATCTGCTGATATAAAAATATATGCAAATCATTATAAGGAAATGTAACTGATATTGGGATCCCTTTGTTTATAAATTATATAGTGTTACTCTTGAAATGTATATAATTATAATTTGAGATGATTGAAAAAAGCAATTGGTAACTCAAGGGGATAACCTGAGAGCAGTTTTTACGCCCTTTTTTTTTTTTTTTTTTCAGATGCTATAGAGAAGGGACCTCAATTCTAGGACATTGTGTTCTTGCTGCACCTGCCTGAAACATACAAGAACATTTTAGAAAATAACAAGATGCTTGTTAAGGAGGGGGGTTGCAAGGACTTAGAGAGAGATGCAATGTTTTAAGAGACAGAGATTGAAGAAAAACTCGGATAGATCTTCTCTGTTTATTCTGCCTTTGTAAATTGTTATTCTGAGCAGTTTTTATTTTTTTTTTTATGTTACTGCTAATACTAATGAACACTTTTTGCAAATTCTACAACTGCTCTTGTTTTTTCCTGTGCTTCCTGACCTGTGTCTCGACGATATGGTACTTTTAGTTCTGCACAGAGGGGGTTCTATATGAGTTCCAGGTCATGCCTTTCGGACTCTTGTCAGTGCCCAGGGTCTTCACCAAGTATATGAGAGTGGTGGCTGCATTCCTGAGACGCAGAGGGCTCAGTGTCTACCCCTATCTGAATGACTGGCTGATAGCTGGACCATCTAAGGAGGCTGTGGAATAGTCTGGAGGCCTGGTCCTCCAGACCTGCAATGTCTTGGGACTTTTCGTCAACTTGGTCAGGTCTGAACTCAACCCCATGCAGGTTATCCACTTCATTAGGGCAGAGCTAGACTCCCTCCAGGCCAAGGCTCAACTCCCTGAAGACAGGGCATTATATCTTTCTTCTTTGCCTAGTCATTTCAGAGTGGGCACTTGCACCCAGCCTGGAACTTCCTGTGGCTACTGAGGTACATGGCACCGTACACCAACATAGTCAGATGGGTTCACTGGTGGATGTACCACCTACAGTGTCAGGTGGGCTGCTAGTAGTCTCCGTGCCTGAATCACCTGGACCAGCCAGTCGCACTTACCCAGCTGATGTGGGATGCTATCCAGTTGTGGCTCATCCCAGAAAATGTGGAGGAAGGAGTCACATTTGTCTGCCCAGAGTCGACAATCACCCTGGCAACCAGCCTGTCTCTGGTGGGATGAGGAGCTCATCTGGGGAACCACAGGACCTACAGGTTCTGGATCCACAAAGAGTCCTGTCACCATGTCAGCCTACTGGAGCGCCATGCAGTGCACCTTGCTGTGACGTAATTGGCTCAGTTTGGCCAGGTCGTGCAGGTCCAGACTGACAGTACCACAACTATGTACTGCCTACACAAGCAGAGCAGCACACATTCACTTCCTGATGTCGGGAGGCTCTCCGCACCTGTACCCCTGTGTGCAGCTTAGATGCAGATCTCCTGGCCATCCATGTAGCAGGAGCCTCCTACCAACTAGCAGATGCCCTCAGCTGGGTGGGCAAGGTGTCTCATGAGTGTTCTCTGCATCATGAGGTGGTGAACCACCTGATCTCCCTGTGTTTCTTTGCCTCTTGAGAGAATGCCATGCTGAGGGTGTTTTGTGCCCCTACCCCCCACAGTGCGGGACACTGTTGGGGGATGCCTTCACAATGCCCTAGACCCCAGGCCTCTGTGCCTTCTCTGTCTTTACCCTGATCCACAAAGTGTTGATCAAAATGAGGAGGGACAAGGCGCAAGTGATCCTAGTAGCCCTGGACTGGACAAAACAGTTTTGGTACCCACATCTCCTCAGCATTAGCAGCAGACCTTCATGGCAGTTGCCTCTGCATCTGGACCTGCTCTCTTGCCACAAGGGGAAGTTCCTGCATCCAGACCTTCAGTGCCAGCACCTGACAGCCTTGTCCCTGAGTGGCTAGAGTTCCAGGCATTGGGTCTTTCAAAAAATGTGCTCCACATTGTGGAGGCTTCCTATCAGTGCTGTGTCTTCAGATGGAAAAGATTTTCCATTTGGTGCTAGGGCAGGGAGCTAGTCCCCCTGGCCTGCCATTTGGCTAGCATTCTGGACTGCCTGTGGTCCGTCTCTATCAGAACTGAGGTCAACAACCCTCAAGGTGCACCTGGCAGCCATCTCTGCATACCAGGCACTGGCTGGTATGCGAGCATCACATGAGAATGTGGTTGTGCATTTCTTCAGAGGCCTAGACCACCTGTCCCCGCTGGTGCATGAACCACTACTAGCACCTTTGGAATTGATCTTTCCGTGTCAGTCTTCACCATTCATTAATGCTGGGTGTAAGCCAGAGGCGCGCACCTGCACGGGAGCCTTTTTTGGGGGGGGGGGTCGCTGGCGCCGCACACAAGGTCGACGCACTGTGTGGCATGCGAGGGCTGGCCATTAGGTGTCGCAGACTCCTCCTCCACCCCAGTTCCTCCCACCGCCAAGGCCGTAACTGCTGCGCGAGTTCCATTTACCACTGCGTCACCAGGCTTTCACTAAATTCGATGCTGTTCCTGCTTCTCGGTCTCCATCCCGGTTATGAATTCACCCGACTCGAAATCGGTAAGCCCATTCCTGTTATTTCTTACCAACGGCATCAGGTCCTTTTTCTGTGAGTTTTGTTAAATTTCTTTCCATGTCATGTCCGGTTCGGGGGCCAAGAAAAAATCCAAAGTGGGCCGCGCCCCCATGTATTGATCCCCCTGTGGCCGGCATTTTTCTGTAACGGACCTACATGACGTTGGTCTGCTGTTGCCTGGGTCCCAACCACGATATGGACAACTTCAACGCCCGTTTCTCCATGGACTGCTGAGTTCTTGAGATCCACGTGTTTAAAGTTGGCAGGGCCCTGCAATTTTTCAGAGGACGGCATCGTTCTAGGGATGTCATGGCAAGCTCTCTTGACCCTGCCACCAGGTCCCCTCCTGGGTCTGTATGGCCCAGTGAGGAGGAAACCTCCTCTTCTGATTCCAGCCTTGCCATTGAGAAGGTTTCTTCCATGGTGTCGGAGGAGCAACTCCGTTCCCTGTAGAGCCGGGTCGTGGGCACCGCCACAGCAATCACCTCCACAGAGGTGCAGGCTCCCCCGGTGTTGCAGCCCACGGTTGCTGGGCCCGGCACTGGCAGACCCTCAACGCCGCCTGCCAGCGCCGTTTCAGATCCCGGCACTGTGCGTAGTGTCAGTGATCGGGACAGTGCAGCAGGCGGTGCCATGTCATGCAGCTGCACCACTGGTAGGAAAGCTCCCGGGGTCACTAGTATGATGGTATGTGTAGTCTCCTCTTCTTTGGAGGTGGATGACTCACTGGCCGATCTGGACTGGCGTCCCAACTCCTCGGAGTCACTGAGCCCTCTTGGACGTGGCACCAGGCGGGCCAGTGTTTGCCTTCTGGGCTCCCTAGAGTCTGCAGTCTCTGCGGGCCCTCTCACCAACTCCAGTGTTGGGGGCACTGCAGTGGATAACAGTTCTGGGGGGCCTGGTGTGATGGTCTTGACCTCTGGGGCACCTGCCATTTCTGGTGCTGCCTTGGCTACCTTAGTGGTGATGGGGACTCCTTCTGCGGCCTCCCTCAGGGAGCTGGCAGGATTGAGGGACTTTTTGGCACTGGGTTCAAGGAAGAGGGCGGCCTCAGAGTCCAAGGGGTTGAGAGGCCAGGGTGAAGTGCAGAGGCCTTCTTCCACTACCCTGCGGGGGGGGGGTAGGAGTCACAGTGCTGAGCCGTGCTTCTTTTTCTTCTCTTGAGATTTCAGGGACGCCCTTAGTGGGCAGTGTTAAGGGGTACCCTTCTGGATCTATGCAACCTCAGTCACACCACACAGGAGATTCTCCCTCAGGGCTCAGCCAGGATTTGTTTTCACATTTGTACCATCTGCTGATTGGATCAACCTCTGGATCCCCCCTATGTGGGAGGATCTACTGCGGGGTCTCGGAGCTCTGGCACTTTCAGTTAGGTGTCCTTCCCCAGTCCCTCTGCAGTCACCTCCCCCTCTCCCAGGCCATGTGGGCCCTACTGGACCCTTAATCTTGGAAACGTTCAGTGCCACTACGGTGGCCTTCCCTAGGTAGTATGTTAGAGCCATGGACAAGACGGTCTTTCGCCTGTCTTCCCCCACCGCAGGAGGACTCTGAGCATCCGAGCTCCTCTGCTTACTCAGCTTTCTCATCTGAGTAAGAGGAACCTTTCCTCTGATTCTGATTTCACTGAATATCAGTGGTTTCTTTCAAGGTTGGTTCAGGAGCTCCATATTTCTTATGTCGTAAGACGCAATACCGAGCGGGAGACGCGCTCCTTTTTGAGCGAGTTTAGTGCAAAGCACCTGGTGGAGCTTTACAGTCATATTCCCTTCCAGGAATCATCAATCCGCACCTGGCAGTCATCAGCCACCTCACCCCCAGCCCCAGCGGACTGCATGAGGTATTGCGCTCCCCAGGAGTCTCTTGGTTCTCTGCCTCACCCAACCTTGGGGCTTTAGATACTTCTTCCAGGCTTCAACTCCCAGCGCACAACCAACCACTGGATCTGCATTCCACTGAGTTCGACCGGTGGGGAAGAAGAGTTTTCTCCTCAGCTCGTGTATTGTTCTGTATCAGCTCACATCAGGCTCACCACGTTGCCTACAACAGGCACCTGTGATCGATGCTGGTGCATCTGTTAGCATTGTTGTGTGATTCGGAGGAATCTAGGCAAACCATTGCTCTCTCTGCTCAGGGTCTGGAGCTTGCAAGGCACCAAACAAGGGCATCATATGACGCCAGTGAGGTGGCTTCCAGACTGGCGGGGACAGCGACCTGCATCAGGTGGACTGCATTGTTTCACCTGTCTAGATTGTCACCCATTGCCTGGCATAGGGTGATTTCCTCCACTTTCCTGGTGACCCGTCTTTTCTCCCGCAGAGTGAGAAGGAACCTGCAGGAGTGCCTTCTGTCCCTCCCCCGACCACGGGGGGCATCTCCTTGCCCTGACCCGCCTTGGGCTATTTTTGGTCTATAATGGCTATAGGGTCGTCCCCCGGCATCTCCCGTGAGGAGGCTGATGGATGCTGTTCCTCAGGGCAGTGCCACGTCCCCTCCGGGGGGCTTGGTACTCACCATTCATTACTGACTCCCCCCACTTTCCCCTCTTGGGCCTTAGCTCCTGGGTGCTGTCTCCACCCTGCTTGCCCTCCTCCTCTTTGATACCATTTGGGGGCAGAGTCCCGCTGGTACCTTAGGGCCCTCTTTTTCCTTCTCTAAAGTCACAGAGTGCCCAGCCTAGGAGAGTGGCAATTAGGGGCTTCACCCTGCCCTTGGAGGGAACTCCCTGGGGTTCTCAGTGGGGTGCACTGTATGGTCCAATCCATGTCTTGGCACAGCTCTGTTGGACCGTTGTCACCCTGTTAAGGGTGGGGCCTTCATCAGTGCATTCCATGGGGGGACCCTTAGGGACTTCAATCCTTTTCTTCTTCTTTCTTGTCCCTTTACTTATTGGGGTCACCTTGGACAGAGCCCTCTCCTGTTAAGGGTTTTCCCCCTTGGCGAACATCTCAGGTGGTAAGCTAAAGTGAGCCATGCTTCAGGACTTCTTTGAATGTGGATTTATGGTGGGAGAGGGGATGAGACCCCATCACACTTTATATTTTCCAAGACCATCTCAAATTCTCTTCTGGACCTAGGTTCAGTGGTCCCTGAAGTTGATGGGATCCTCGAACCTGTGTCTTCATACCTCGCAGGTTTTTGAGGCTAAAAATCAGTCGGTGATCTTCCGGCTTAACATGGTAGAGGTCCCTCTGTCTCCCTCCTCCTCTGTCTCATAGATACACACACACACACGTGTGTGTATGTAGTGTGTGTGTGTGTGTGTGTGTGTATGTATGTATATATATATATATATATACACACACACACACACACACACACACACACACATATATATGTATACATATTATGTATTTCTTCTTTCTCTCTCTTTCACTTTTTCTTCCTGTGCAGCTGCACAGGGCTGGGGCCCTAAGGGATAAGCTAGAGACGCCTCGATTCCCTCTGTCTTCTGGTCAGCTTATTCCTTTTTCCGTTTATATCCTTTCCTTTTTCCTGTCCCTTGACTCTGTTGCCTCTTCTTGGATTTCTCTATTCCCCTTTGTTTCGTCCTCTCTGGCAGAAGTGAACTGGGGTGGAGGAGGAGTCTGTGCGCCTAACAGCCAACCTCATGCACCACGCATTGTGTCGGCATCGTGGTCAGCACACCCCCTTAAAAAAAAAAGCTTCTGTGCTGGTGCATGCCTCCGACTTACACCCAGCAGTAATGAATGATGAAGATACAAGAGAAGATCAAGAATTATGGTAGGTACGTAATTTTTATTTGCTGGTGCTAGCAGGGCTCATGGACAAGCCATTTGAACCAGTGCACAGATGCGAGATGCCATATCTGTCATGAAAGACTGCCTTCTTTGTGGCTGTCACCTCTGACAGAAAGATCAGTCTGCTTCAGGTGCTCTCAGCGGAGTCTTCGTGTTTGGTGTTCTACAAGGATGAGGTCATACACCCCAACCCGAAGTTCCTCCTGAAGGTTTTGTCAGAGTTTCACCTTAATCAGGTGATGAACCTCATGGTATACTTCACCAGTCCAACCTCGGAGGCCAAGCACAGGCTCTACTCGTTGAACCTGAGGCAAGCGCTCGCTTACTACCCGGACTTGCACCAGTGGAGTTCAGTGAGAGGTTCTTCAGCTGTTTGTGACCTACGCTGAAGCCGCACTAGGCAAACCGTCAGCTAAGTGGACTATTGGCAAGTGGATTGTCTAGTGCATTGACCTTTGTTATAGGTTGGCTAGTAGGGAGCCTCTCTCATAGGGCTTAGAGTTCATTCCACCAAACATACCACTGCCTTAGTGGCTACTTCCAGGGACGTCTCTATCCAGGAGATCTGTAGGGCTGCTACCTGGAAGTCGGCGCACACCTTCATTTCCCACTACCACATCGACCTTGAGACATGCCAAGATGCTGGTTTTTGGGGCCTCAGTTCTCCAGTCCTTGTTTGCCAAGTAGGGTGAGCACCTTGCCCCCTCCTCCCAGAGGACTGCTAGGGGACTGCCAGAGTATGGATACTGCACCATATCCACGCTCCTAGAAATAAGAGTTACTCTTCCGTAACCATAGATCTTCCACGGAGTGGTCTCTTGCAGTACGTAATACTTTTGGGTTACCAGCAGAGGTCGCTGTGGTGCACGGCAGCTCTTCTAGCAGTTCTTCACCAGGGACCGCCCACACATCACATCAGCTTCCTGTTTCCTATATTAGTGCGGGTGGTCCCTGGTATCCTCAGTTCATTTTCCCACCGTCTTCAGCTCGTGCTGCAGCTAATGCAACTTCTGTGTAGCAGTCCTCGACGAAAATTTGGACTACTAAATGAATGTCTACAGATTCTTCAAACAAACAAGCATTATTTCGTTCCTAACGTTGCGGTAGGACGATATACTGCTTTGACAATTATACACTTTGTATAAGGTGGGTGGGACCCCACACATGACACCAATGCCTGCAGTTTGTCAGGAATTTAATCAGGCAATTTGTCGACGATGGTTGCTTGAAATTAAACATCTTTTGATGGAGCAGAAAATGACTCTCTTGGAGAACCAGGGGGCTCGTACCAAGGGCTCTACCCCCTACTGGTTCTCATTCCAAGCAGGAGAAGGAGAGACTCTCCTTACACTCCCTGCCTCGTCGCCCGTCGACAGCCACCGTTTCAGGTGTCCCTCCGTCAACGGCGAATCCTCTAACCACTTCATCATCAGCGGGGGCTCATACCCGCTTCTCGACAGCGCTTTCCAGCGCTTTAAATGTGGTTAAAATTAGAACTGCCCCATTGACGGAGGCTTATACCGCTCATCGAGGCACAGATCAGGAAGCATAAGGAAAACCAAGAGCAGTTGTCAAATTCACCAAAAATATTTATTTACAGTAGCAGTAACATAAAAAAAATAAACTTGTTCAGTATAACTATGTACAAAGGAGAAAAAATAGTGGTTTTCCTTGAATCTCCGTGTCCCCTTTAGTTCTCAGCAGTTGCAGCTTAGCTCCTTTATAAGTACTTTCAACCTCCATCCTTAGCAAGCATCCTGTTTTTGTAAATATCAGGCAGGAGCTGCTAGAACACAGTGTGCTTGCGGAGGCCTCTCGTGCATAGGTTTTGCAAAAGGTTCAAAGATTGAACTCTGATAACTTCTAGTTTACAATACCTTTCTGCAATCATCTCAAAAATTTAAATATATACATTTCAACAGTAACACTATATATTTTCTAAATAATGGTATCCCGATATCAGTTACATTTCCACATATTGATTTGCACATATTTTTATATTAACAGTTATGCAAGGGAGGAAAAGACATCAAGAGAAAATTGAGATACAGTGAGAGGCCAAGAATTGCGAGACTGTTTGGGGTGATCAAATCCGAGGTTTCACAGGAAAATTTGGTTGCGCAACCAGACAGAAGAGACACAGAAGGAAAAAATACAGATCCTTGCATTTAAATACTTTCTCCATAACAACTGGGACAGGTTCCTATTCTGCCCTGTCACAATACCGTCTCGTCAACCACGCTTTTGAGCACTTTACATGCAGCTAAATATACAGCTGCTCTGTCGACAGTGGCTCCTATCCTGTCGACTGCCTCTGACAGTTTTGGTGAAAATAACTCCTTTTCCCCTGCGGACCTGTCGATGAGACCCCATGTTCCTCAAGGAAAACCTATGGCTTATGCCTTATTAACTGCCCCGCCAGCTTCACAGGTGGCCTCTTATAGGGGTCAGGTGGACAGGGATCGGGACTTTGGTCTTTACCACCCAGGATCACGACTTGCTAATACTATGTGTCCCATCCCCTCTATCACCCCTCTTGTCTCTCTCCCCCCCCCCAAATCCCAAGAAAGGGACATCAGCAACTTAGTCCAACAGGTCTTACATGCTATGCAGCACTGTCAGCCCTCCGACCCCGGAGAGCCATGTGATCATCCCCGAACTACTACTCCTCCTTCACCTAAGAGATTTCATAGTGACAGGGATACCATACCACCCTGGTCCCCTCCTCCTTTCATAGAGGACTATTGGTGCACTTACCTGGTCAACAAAAACTAAATAAAAATAGATAAAAAAAAATGTGTTAGAAGAACAAGAATTACCGCTGACTTCCGTAGTGATCTTGAAGATGAAGAGTTCCAAGATCTGGATTTTCCCAATCCTGATTTTCCTTATTTGGCAATCTCTTCTATGGATGAGGACCTGCCTATACCTTCCACAGCCTCTCCCCCAGATGACCTGACCTTTAGTGAAATGATGGTTCAAATACAAAATGTCATGGGTTTCTCGACTATGGAACATGACAAACAGCGTAAGGAGATGGCAGAATACCTTGAATTGCCGGAGGAGCCTGTTTTAGTGGTTTCCCCACTTATACCAGCCTACCAGAATGCCATGCTGCCTGCTTGGCATCAGCCTTCAGCTATTACAGCTGTTCCCTGCAAAGCAGATAGTCTATATCAAGCTCCTCTGGACCATCCTTTTCTAGCAGATTCTGTGGTCATTACTGCCGCTCATGACCATACCAAAAAACCCAAGCACATGAGCTCCTTACCTCCTGATAAGGAATCCCAGAGAATTGACTATCTGGGGGTAAAGGTCTATTCCTCAGGTTCTATGAATATTAGAATCTTGAACTATATGGATCATATGATTAAATACCAGCATACTCTTAGGTCCTCTGCCATTGAACTCATCAGTAAACTCCGTCCCTCACAGGAAAGGAACACATTATTGGTTACAGTGACAACTAGTAATTCTGTCTCCCATCACCTTCTCAGGTCGGGATATGATGCAGTAGATACATCAGCCCGACTATCAGCCACTGGTATCACCTTGCATCGCCATGCCTGGCTTTGTACCTGACACACAACATAAAGTAGCTAATGCTCCCTTTAACGGGTCCAAGCTGTTCGGGCCAGGTACTCAGACTTTACTAGATGACCTACAGGCATCAGGCAGAACCCTCCGTACAGTCCATGGTATGTACCATACTCCGCCTACGACCTACCGTATTCAATACTCCTCTTATTCCAAATGAGGTAGAAGATACAGAGGTAATACTAAGGGTGGCTTCAGAGGTCGTGCTCAGTCCTCCAGAGGCAATCCCTCTGCTGCCAGGGGTGCCCGCTCCCGCCCTTCGGGAGGGGCTTGGCAGCCCACCACCCAGTGACCCATTAGGGCTTCCCCTCGCCTCCTCATACGGGCCATGGAGGGTCATTTTGCCCTCTGTATGGAGGCTTGGCAAATGATCACTTCAGACAAATGGGTACTTCAGATTATACAGAAGGGTCATACTGTGGAGTTCCTCTCTACCCCACACCCTGGTTCTCCACGAAACATTCATTATTCTCCAGATCATATACCCATCTTACAGGAGGAATTGAGGGCCCTTTTGACCAAGAAGGCCGTTTTACCAGTACCCCTTCTACAACATCAAACGGGATTTTACTCTCACTTCTTTTCGGTGCCCAAATGAACGGGGGATCTCAGACCAATACTGAATCTCGGACAACTGAATCTTTACATTCAGTACAAACATTTTCGCATGATAACGCTACCTGCTATATGCCGATCCTGAAACAGGGCGATTGGCTTTGTGCCCTAGATACGAAGGATGCCTACTTACATATCCCCATCCACTCTGCCCACCAGAAATTTCTGCGCTTCCACCTACTGGATCAAAATCACCAGTTTTGAGCACTCCTTTTCAGCCTAATCGGCCCCCAGAGTGTTCACCAAGTGCCTCGCGGAGAGGGCAGAAGCCTTACAAAGAAAAGGGCTCTTCATCTTTCCATATCTAGACAGTTGGTTAATCAAAGCAGACTCCAAAGTAGCTCTGCTTACCTCTCTAGATGCTACCCTGAAGATGTTCGCAGATCTAGGGATCACAGTCAGTTGGCCAAAGTCCAGCCCAAATCCGACACAGTCCCTCCAATACATTGGAGCTGTCCTAGATACAGTCACAGCCAGAGCCTACCTCCTGCCTGCCTGGCAGGACACACTTATATCTCTGGCATCACACATACAGACTCAGAAAATAGTTATAGCCAGACAAATGCTGCACCTACTGGGTCATATGTCTGCTGCCATCCCTATGGTGGCATTCGCTTGTCTCCTCATGAGATCTATCCAGTGGACTCTCCAGAATCAGTAGTCCCAAAATACAGGACAGTTCAACGACAAAATCAGGGTCATTCCCTCTCTAAAGTCAACCCTGACATGGTTGACAACCAGAATCAATCTGGAACAAGGAATGCCTTTCCAGTAACCCCCAATGCAAACATTAACCACGGATGCTTCCCTGCAGGGATGGGATGCGCATTTTGGTCCTTATCAGACACAGGGCCAATGGCCCTCTTCTCCCCATCATTCTCATATCAGTCTTCTAGAGATGAAAGCGGTCCATCGAGCCCTTCAGGCGTTCCGGCCCTACCTCTCGCCAGGATCATTACTGATCAAATCAGGCAACACTGCAGTAGTATTCTACCTCAACAAGCAAGGGTGTATGAAATCTTGCACCCTATGCATGGAGACTCGTGTAGTTTGGCAAGAAGCCATCCGGTAACAATTGACGCTAACAGCTGTCCACTTACTGGGGCATTGCTGAGTCGCCAATCCTTCACTCACAAATGGACACTTCACGAGCAGGTACTCCAAGAAATCTTCAACCTGTGGGGCACTCCACAGCTGGATCTGTTTGCCTCTCCAGTGAATTACTGTCTTCCCAAGTATTTTTCCATTATCCCGAACAAAAAGGGACGGTCTATAGATGCCCTGTCCCAGCCATGGACAGGAGTCTTCTTAAATGCTTCCCCTCATCCCTCTCCTGCAACAGACCCTACTGAAACTACAACTAGAACCAGCCACAATGATAGTCATAGCCCCAATGTGGCCTTGCCAGACTTGGTTTTCCGTACTCCTACAAGTGTCAGTACGGGACCCCGTTCCGTTGTCAATCAGACCAGACCTTTTGACTCCGTTTCGAGGAGGTCTCCTGCATTCCCAACCTGAAGGCTTTACACCTTCACGCTTGGCTCCTGAGGACGCTTTCATAACTAAATTACAAGTGTCCTCTCCTGTTGCCAGTATTCTGTTGGCCTCCCGCAAGCCTGCAACAAGAGCAACATACAATTTCAAATGGAAACGCTTTTCCATATGGTCAGCCTCTCGATCTTTGGACCCTTACTCTTGTCCAACGACAAAGGTTCTGGACTACCTGGCCTCACTATCTGCATCTGGTTTAAGTTACTCTTCCATCAGAAGTCCACTTGGCCGCCATCTTGGCTTTTCATGAACCTCTAGATGGCAGCTTACTGTACCAACATCATCTAGCTAAGATGTTTTTAAAAGGAATGTTGCATATTAAACCACCTATTAGAAGACCCACTCCTCCGTGGGATCTGAATTTTATGATAGAAAAATTGACCCTTGAACCTTTTGAGCCAGCAGCCACTTGTGAACTGTTTTCTTTCATGGAAAACCCTATTTCTAGTGGCTGTCACTTCTGCCCGACGTATTTCCGAGCTTCATTCCCTCATGTGTAGGGAACCTTACTTGATTTTCCACAAAGACAAGGTGGTCTTTCCTTCCTAAAGTAGTCTCCGTACATACTTTAAATCAGTCCTTGGAGCTTCCAGTCTACAATCCTGACTACTCCAATCAGGGTGAACATCTACTACAGACTTCAGATGTCCATTGTATACTACGCTACTATACTAATCGGACACAATCGATTAGAAAGACGATTCAACTGGTCGTCTTTTTTGCCCTGGGCCTCAGTGGCCTCTCGGTTGCTAAACACACTCTTTCATCCTGGTTGGCAAAGTGTATTACATTTTGTTACAAAAAATACAACAAGCCTTTACCTGGACCTGTCCAAGCTCATTCCACTAGAGCTATGGCCACTACTGCGGCTTGTTTTAAAGGAACCTCCATTTCAGATATCTGCAGTGCGGCTACCTGGTCCACAATCCAGACATTCACGAGGCATTACAACCTGGATATTGCCTCACGACGTAGGGCAGCCTTCAGCCATGCAATCATACAAGGCCTTCTATCATAACTATCCTTCCACATGGATGTTACTGCTTGGGATTCATCCCAAAAGTATTGCCTACTGTAAGAGATCACTCTGTGGAAGATAGTACAGTTACATAAAAACTTACCATAACAGTAGATCTTCCAGGAGTGTCTCTTGCAGTAGGTCTGTTCCCACTGTCCGTCCCCCTCCTTCTCTAAGAGAGCAAATTCTAGTCCAGTGATTATGGGTTGGGACTCCTTTGGTACCTCGGCTTCCCCTTGGTCCTCTCTTTTCGAGCTGAATCCGGCGGGGGAACGGAGGATACCAGGGACCACCCACACTTATGTAGGAAACAGGAAGCTGATGTCATGTGTTGGCAGTCCCTGGTGAAAAAACTGCTAGAAGAGCTGCCGTGCACCACAGTGACTTTTTTTTTTTAATTTTAATATACTGTATTTAGCTCTAACAGCAGCAAGCATGCATAGTACAGCAGAGTAACTATACAATATGCGTTTACCAGGTGAACAAGAAAGGGTTCTTTTAAAAGGAGTTTAACAAAACACTCCCATTAAACCCACCCCCCAATCACTCTAAAGCCTTCCCCCCCCCACCGAGGGCTGATGGTTACCCAAAACATGCCATAACGAAATATCCTACAGTATAGTCGCCTATTGGCTAAGCTTTAAATACACCAACTGAGGAAATCCAAGTAGTTGCACAATGTATAAAAAGAAAGACATCCACTAAGATCAGATCACAAAACGGTGGCAAGTAGAGAGCAGCTGATGGTAGATTATTTTAATGGGCAGAGGCGATAGACCATAGTCAGTGCAGCTTGTCCCACCTTGCCCGATATTGTGGCAACAGGCCTCTGATACTAGCTATAGACTTTTCTAACCTTAAGTTGTAAAACAGTTCCTTGACCCATTCCATATAGGAAAGGACTTGTTGGTCCTTCCAGTGTCTTAAAACTAATTTTTTCACAGAAAGGGATATAAGAGTAATATAATACCTCCTCTTTCGACAAAATCGAGGAATAGTCCCCTAATATGCAAATATTGGGTGTAAATAAATCCTGAAGTCCCAGAGGCGGATCTGCCCTAGACTCGATAAGAGAACAAAGGGGAGCAACATTGGTACACTCCCAGAATATATGCAGAAGTGGACCTTGTTACTGATTACATCTAAAACAAACCACATCTGGCAGTTTGCCCATCCCATACATTTTAACAGGTGTAAAATAAATGTTATGTAAGATGTAGAATTGTACCAGTCTGTCTGTCATTTGTAGTATATTGATATACATTCTGCCGTATCTTATCCCACTTAGTAAAATCAGCGGGAAGGGCTGCATCCCAGTACGATGATTGACCCCCATTGGTAGGGCAGAGCTTACTAAACAGGGTCGATACAAGATGGGACACTGCATGGGGTTGCCAAACAGGGTCTAGGAATTCTTGGAAAACCTCATCCTGGTTAATCATCCACAACCCAGTACCAAACCATTGTATTAGCATATGCCTAATTTGATAAATAGTGTTTTTGTGGTAAATGGAATTGTTCTAGTAATTCTGAGATGGTACCCACTTTACCTTGAATGACTAAGTCACTAACCTTGACCTGAGCAAGTGAAGCCAGCTCCCCTGGAGTAGGAATGCAGCCTCCTATAATTAAACTGAGATTACCAAAAAGTGGTTGGGATGTATCTTTTTGGTTATCATGAGTTGATTATGGACTTTGACGGAAGTAAAGATAACTGTGGTTCTCGGTGGGGCTGGTAGCTTCCACAGAGATATATACAAAAGGCTAGAGGCTGTAAGTCCCAGGACCCCGATCAGATGACATTCAGTCTGTAACCACGAAGAAGTATACAGGGAATCATTGTTTCCAGAGGATGGCGTAGCCCAACGTAAGTATTTGGCTATGTAACTGGCTAGATAATAGAGATAAAAATTAGGCAGTTTGAGTCCCCCATGATTTTAGGAGCACACAGTCACACATAAAACCTCCGAGGAGGTTTCTTTTGCCATGGAAACCTGCATATAATGCCATAAAGTTTAATAAACCAGCTTGGAGGTGGCTATTTAACATATTAAGCAGGTAAAATAATCTGGGCAAAATGTTCATTTTAATTACAGTAATCTGGCCTTGGAGAGACAGGTAGAGAGGAGACCATCTGTCCAAGTCTTACTGGATAGTAAGGGTAACGTTATCCAAATTGAGTTTTTTCAAAAGAGATTTTGAGGTGCATAATATGATTCCAAGATGCCTAAGCCGGGTAGTCCAATTCGTAGCTAAAGTATCATTGGTCTGATTTGTTTACCTGGGCGCATTAAGGGGCATTACTTCTGTTTTACCCAGATGCAATTTATAGTTACACAGCTGACTAAATCCCTCAATTATATTCAAGGGAGCTAAGATAGATTACTTCGGATTGGTAACATGAAGGAGAATGTCGTCTGCATACGCAGATAGCCTGAGATTGAAGGGACCTATGACAATACCATTTATAGAAGGGGAAGTGTTCAGCTGTCACAGTATCGGCTGTTAATATAAATTGAATAATAAGGGTGACAGTGGACGTCCCTGCCTGGTTCCAGAACACAAAGGGAAGGAAGAGGAAAAAACACTGTTGCAAAAAACCTTCTCACTAGGCCTAGAATATAGTGCACTAACCCAAGCAATAAATGTGGAGGGGAACCCAAATTTATCTAAGGTCCCAAAAAGGAAAGACCAGCTAACCCTGTTAAAGGCTTTCTCCGCATCCAGGGAGACCAGTGCCATAGGTTGAGCAGCCTCCCTGGATATGGAGAAAGTATGAGCTAACTTCCTAATGTGATCCGAGGAGGATCTACCTTACCTGAATCCAGTTTGTTCCAAACTAAGCAATCCCTCTCAGACCCACAATTCTCTAACAGCAAGTATCTTAGCAAAAAGTTTAATATCATAGTTCATTAGTGAGAAAGAGCGATAGTCACTCTATCCCTAGATTTACCAGGCTTCTGCAAAACCACAATAATAGCCTCCAACAAGAAAGGATCTGTGATCCCTTCCGTACAAATATAGTTGAATAGTTGGAGAAGAATTGGAGCCATTTCCTTCTCCAGTATTTTGTAGAAGTTGGTCGGGAACCCATCCGGGCCCGGAGCCTTATCTCGTGGAAGAGAACAAATAGCCATAGTAACCTCCTGCAAAGTAACGAGGGAAGCAAGTAGCTGCTGCTGGGGAGGACTAAGGGCTGGAAGTGGTATATTATTTAAGTAGGCCTGTATCTCCGGATCAGTGGGACTGTGCTCCAGAGGGCTATATAGCTGCTGATAATATAGCTCAAATTCCCGGACTGTGTCTTTAGGGGTAGTTAACAATTCATTACTCGCCATAGAGGAAAGCGAGGTAACTAAACGGGATTCCCCGGAGGCTTAAAGCTAGCAGGTGACTAGACTTGTCACCTTGCCTTATGTATTTAGCATGGGTTTTAAAAAGTGCATATTCAGCCTTCTCTCTCAGAGCCTCCTCATATTGGGCTTGAAGGACTACCAGCCGCTCCCTTCCTACCTCCAAAGGCTGAGTGGAGAGTGATGCCTCCAAATTTTTGATAGCTTGCAACACAGTTTTGGAGGTCGCTTCTTGTTTGCATTTTCTGGTGGCAGCAATCCTAGTAAGTTCCCCTCTACGGACACATTTTAGGGTACACCATATCTGATCAAAAGCTGGGATAGAACCTACATTTTGTTCTATGAATTGTACTATAGATGTCCAGATCCGTTCTGATGTCTCCACTTGAGGGAGTAACTGTAAATTCAATTTCCATGTGGAGTCTTTTTGAATGTCCGGGTTTATCTCACCTTCAGACCAAATCTACGAATGATCAGAGAGCACTCTGGGCGCTATACCACATCCTTTTATCCCCGGGAGAACTGCCTGATTTAGTACAAAGAAATCAATACAGGAAAAGGATTTATGGTAGGAAGAATAAAAGGTATACTCCTTCGAGGTAGGATTAAGCAGCTGCCAGGGGTCACATGCCAAAATTTCCAAAAACTCACGAAGTGATCACTGGGCCGGTTATGGGCTATTCCCTCTTTGGGAGGACCTATCTAACCTAGGGTCGGAAGTAAGATTCCAGTCCCCTGCTAAAATCATTGGCAAATGGCTGAAAGGGGCCAAAATAAGAGGGAGGTTGGTAAAAAAAAATTCAGGGAAGTCCCTGTTAGGACCGTTAATGGTGCCTAAAATTATTTCTTTATGATCTAAAATACCTCTGAGAAAGAGGAATCTACCATGCGGGTCAGCTATTTTTTGTAATTCCTGAAAGTGTGTCCCTGTAGCAAATAAAATCACAACCCCCCTCTGTGAGGAAGAGTTACCCGCAGCATAACTTCACCCAATAAATCCCCTACGAAATAGGTTGCTCTCTGCTTCCAATAAATGCGTCTCCTGGAAAAAAACAATATGACAGTGCGTGAAATTCAAGTGCTTAAGTATCTGGTACCATTTCACCCTTGATCGGGCACCCTTAATGTTCCCAGGAGACAATTTTCATAACCTGACTAAAAGATGCATCTGACTTCAACCAATAGACTTGAAAAGAAAGCAGCTACTCCAGAAAATATGCACACTCCAGCTCTCAAAATTTACCCTACCCAGACTGTTGCCCTCATAATCAACAGAACTATAAAGGAGACCCAACCCCCTAATCCCTCCCAGAATCCAGTATCCAAACATCCTGTACAAAATGAAATGTGAAGAAACCATGGATAATCGTCTCCCTCAGTCCTGAAGACTGCTTTCCACCCATTATACTTGGCGTGATGATGTCCATGCTACCTACTAAGCCTCTACCCACTCCTCTTCCCCATCTGCCCCGTTAAACTGAAACCCACAGTAAGTATATAAAATCAGATCCTGAGAGTTCCTGGGTACTCTAGACAATGGGAATCCCAGACCAAACCTAGGGTCTTTGAAAGAACTGGGGTCCCTCCTTTAAAAATAAATGGAGACACCCCATCCCCCGAAATATAGAGTATACCAGAGGTTAATAAGCTTTCAGATTTAAGAAAGAAAACTCCTCCATTCATAAGCCGCCTGCTTCTATGAGAATAGCAATTAACCAGAATTAGTCATCACTAGTACATTCTGTAGGGACAGCAAAAGAACTTGTTCTGCAATTTGTGAAATATTCAGAAATAAAATAACAATAAGCAGATCCGCTTTAACGTCACTAGATGGCAGTGCTGTCCCAGGAAATATGCTGAAAACTGGACCTTTGTCCGTATTAAAGAATTCAGTTCACTCCCCAGGCTCGGGGACAGGCCTAGCCAGGCACTCTTAAAACGACATGCTATGTAGGTCCCCAAATAGTAAAACGCCCTGCCCGGCTCAAACTTTAAACTCTGCCTGATGTAGTCCTTGTCTGAACACTCACATTCATGTCAGTCACACACTGGTATCCCTTCACAACATCGATTGAACATTGCTCCTCTGAAGATCTGTAATTCACTTAACCGGAACAGGGCTTTACAGACTGCCGTAGCAGATTCCAGACTGTCAAAGGAGTTCCACTGGTCATTCTTGTATACTTGCAGGGTCGCTGGGTACCTGAACCTAAACTTTATACCTGCCAGTATAAATTTACTGACCAGAGGGTGCAGGGCAGTCTGCGTTTGGCAAACTGAGTATGGCAGATCCTGGGCAATACGGAGCTTTTTACCTACCACTGGATTTCTTGTAAGTCCTTCAATTTAGTAAGGACATGCTGCTTGTCGAGATAGTTGAGCATCCGGAATAAGAAAGGCCTTGGAGGCGATCCGGCTGGGGGCATGGGCCTGTGTGAACGATGTGCTCATTCCATTATATACGTAAGGCAATTTGGTGAAGGCCCTATGAGCTTTTCACATAATTTCTGGGCAGATATGCTGGCCACAGACCCCTCTTCTCCTTCAGGTAAGCCAAGGACCACTAAATTGCTTTAGCGAGAGCGCCCTTCCAGGTTTTCTAAACGCTCCTCAGTTTTCTTGAGGCGTTGTCGCAAGCTGACTACCTCTGAGTGTAACTTGCTTCTCCAGTCATCCAATGATGAGATGCAGGCTTCATTGTCTGTTGTGCATTTGGTGAGGTAGTCGAGAGATGTTTTCATAGCCTAGAATTCTGAGGCGAGCATCAGCAGGGTTTCTTTCATTGGGGTAAGCTCTTCCAAATATTTTTAGCTTCTGTGAGAGAGCCTTAGAACTTGTTACTGGGCTCTGTTTGTCCTCCTTAGCTTTAGCACGTTTTGCAGCCTTGTCCTTTCCGGGAGTTGGCAGCGGGGTATGTCTAAGCAGCCGCTGGCTGCTCCATATCTGTGTCCATATCGCCGGACAATCTGTGGCAAGTTGGAGTCAATACTGCTGTGACTATCCCGGGGACTGCTTAGATAACTTTTTACCCAACGCTAGTGCAATTAATCAGAGGTAAAACTTAGACATAGGCAGTATGGGGAGGAGAGCCATCTATCTAAGAGTGGTATTTGGTGCACATTCACACAACCCACCCAACCTCCCCTGGCAAGTGCCACATGGATCCCTGCTTCCAGTGTGCAGAATCTGACGTCACGGGGTGGAGTCAGGGAATACACCACCGAGTAGGAGGAGCTTAGCTTAAAGATGTCCTGCAGATTTAAAGGGGAAAGGAAGACTGCCAGAGTGTGGATGTGCACCATCCACCACGCCTAGAAGTACATATCTTCATCAAGGATATCTCTTTCATCAGGCCACGCCTATGGAACTATAGCCATCAGGAGCCAGGACCACATGGAAACTTTGTTGCTAGCAGTCTGCTAGAAGCTGCCCATGATGATGTCATACATCGACATCCTCGCTATATAAACATGGGTGACTCCGTGTAGTCTTCAGTTCTTTTTCTACCATCAACCATACTTGTCAGACTCCCACAGAGACACCGCCACTTCAGTTGATCACCAACTCTTCGATTTTCATACTTCTATTTTTCTCACCCTAGTAGTTATTTTAAAGTGATTTAACGTCGTTGTGTATGTCGACGACAGGCACTGCAAAACTCTTCCGATGTTGCATGGTGGAGTGTGGTAAAATCTACAACAGCGATTACCACGATGCCTGCATCTGCTGTCACTGAGAGGCCCACAACATTAAGGCTTGCAAGATCTGCCTCAGCTTCAACCAGGCTACCCAGCGACACCATCAGAAAGCCCTGCAGTCTTTTCTCCTTGAACAGAAGGTAACCTGAATGGAGAGAGAGCTTTAGGCAAGAAGCTCCTCTGTGTTGCCGGCTCCATCCACAGACTCCTACTCTTCGAAGGCCCAGAAGGAATTATCAGGGAAATGCAAACACCAGATGAGAGAATGGAGTAATGATAACCCCCACCCCAGTCCACTATCAGTCTCCTCTCCACTCTGTTCCGACCGCTGCAGCGTCCTCCTCTGCTTCAGTGGTGATGCATCCTGCTGCCCAAACCGTTGCTGTCTCAGGGTCAGCTTTGGCAGTGAGTTCCTTCACGGCAGAAGGAGGCTCAAGATCGGGGCTGTTGACACTGCTGCCCAGACCTGAGCTTCTTCAAGGTTGGCGGGCAGTGGGTTCTGCAGGACCTCCCATGATCAGCGATGGCCTGTCAACATTCCACTACATTCCCTGTCAGTGTCCCAAGACACTCCTGCAGTGCAGGCCATTGTCAATATACAGACAGTGCTCTCCTCCTTTGTGGAGTTAGTGAAGCGCCTTGCACCTCCTCCAGGCCCAACGATGCCAGGGCATACCAGACCCACCCCCGTGTCGACGCCTGCCATGGCAGCATGCCCTGCTTTTTTCAGGGTATCGACGTCCTTGCTGTGCTCCTTGCAGCATTCAGAACCTGTTGACGAAGATCAGGAATACATACCTGACCTCATGCCACAGGAGGAGGATGATTTGGATGTGAGCATAGATAAATCTGGCTCTGCCATTTCCACCAGGAGTTGAGGACCCTACTTTATATTCCTCTAGGTCCCCTCCTGAACACCCCTCCTTCACTGGGATGATGAGGCAGCTCCAAATTGCCATGGGGTTTGATGCACAGGAGGAGAACATTACTTGGAGAACGCTGGTGGGGTTTCTATAACTGCAAGATTCTCCACCTTTGGTCTTCCCTCCTCTACTGGTTGCACTAGAGGATTGCCACCCTGGCAGCCTGGTACAAGTCCAGCTTGGTCCCTGCCATGCCCAGAAAGGCAGACAAGCTGTACCAGGCTTCATCAGAAAAGCCCTTTTTTGTAGGGCAACCTGAGGCAGATTTGGTAGTGATTAAGACAGCCCATGAGAGGTCCAAGGTGCCTAAACAGCTCTCTACTAGCAGATAGAGTCAAGAAAGCTGAACCTCAAGAAAAAGAGAAAATTTGCCTCTGCCACACTGGGCCTCAGAATAGCTAACTATAAGGCCCATATTTTCAAATTCCAGAATATCCTCTGGAAAAAGGGTAAAGAAGCAACTCAGGCCCTTCCAGAGGGTACTCAGAAACAGGAGATGCTCAAAGCCTTCCAGGCTGGGGCTGATGAAGGTAAGCACCTCTTGAGGTCTACCTGTGATATTTCAGATGCTTCGGCCAGAGTAGCTGTCACTGGCATTTGAATCAGCAGGCATTCTTGGCTCAGGGTGTCAGGATTTGCTAGTGATGTACAGCAATCCATTCTGAGTACCCCTTTCAGAGGTTACAGACTTTTGGTGGCAGATGTGCAGAATATCCTTTCTGACCTCCAATCCTCCTGGAGGACTTTACAGTCAGACCACTTCCCTTCCCACACCATCCAAGAAGTGGGTAGAGGGCACCCTTTTCATCATGCCACCCACATACCCAGGTCTGGAACCAAACAGCAGGGCAAGCACAGAGCAGGAGCAGCTTTGTCTGTCCCTACCCGCACTACAGGAAAATCCCTTAGGGTTGGAGGTGTGGCCCCAGCCACAGGTTCAGTTTCAGCATGACTCCTTACTAGATAGATCCCACCCTCCACTTCTCCAGGAGGTTGGTGGTAGGAGGTCGTTTCTCCCTTCACCTGCACAGGTGGCGAGAGATTACAACAGATGCATTGGTCCTGCAACTCGTAGAAGAAGATTACACTCTAGAACCTCTGGAGTTACCTCCAGAACTTCCTCCAAATCACTTAAACTAACTTCCAGACCACATACCTGTGCTTCTGGAAGATGTTCACATATTGCTGTGGAAGAGAGCTATAAAACCAGATCTTACTTTGAGAGGGCTCTTGCAGTAGGTAATTATATATAGGACTGACCTGGCAGGCGTCAGGACCCCATGGAAAAATTTCTAGCTAGCAGTCTCTGGCGGGGACTGCCCCCATGTCAGGTGACCGATGTCATGTGACGTCAGTATAAAGGGGTGGTCCCCCACGCCCGCCTTCCAGTTCTTTCCCACGTCGACTTGTGAAGGTTCCTCGCGGTAGAGTTCAATCACTCGTCAGTCTTCTGTCGGTTAGTTTCCGATTTTTTCGCTTTTCTGCTTTAAACATCTGTGTATGTCATCCCCGATGCTTTTCAAATCTCATAAAAATAAGTGCGACTCATGCGGTTCCCAGCTGCCGCATAAGGACGGACACTCCCTGTGCCTCTTCTGCTTAGGCCCGGACCACCCTGTGGAGGAGTGCCAGCACTGCCAAAAGTTCAATTCAGCCACCCGAAAACGGAGGCAGCAGTCCCTGGAGGCCCATATTCTTATGAAAAAGATGGCTCCCATGGAGAAGTTGAAAGTTGAGGCAGGCTTCCACTTCCCGCGAAGGCCACAAGAAAAAGGACGACAAGCACCAGGACCAGGACTCGACATCCACGGCCTCTGCGACTCCGGCTGGAGTCGCAGTTCTCAAAGTAACGTCCGCTCCGAGGGACCGCTCCTCAACGACCATCTTGGTAGTGTCCAAGATGGTGTCTGCCCTCCCTCCGGGCCCGTGACTGGGGCCCTCGGGTACCTCCGGGCAGCGAGGCCTCCGGCCCGGAAGACCACTGCCATGCAGCCATCTGGATTGAGCGGGTCTGCGAAGTCGGATGCCAGTGCCACCGACGTCCGCCCGGACAAGACCAGTAAGCCGCCAGCTCCTTTGGGAGGGCACACGGTCCCTTGTACGCCCGACAAGGCCGCATCCCCAGCAAGACCTGCTTCGGGTCAGGGTTCCGATAAGTCGGACACCGGCTCCTCTGACGCCTACCCGGATCCAGCTAATTAGTCGGACATCGGACCCCTTCGACCAGTTCAACATCCCAGGCTCTTCGCAACACTTGCCATTGCCCTCTGAGGCTCCTGCGTCTCCTCTGCTGGACCCTGGGGATTTCAACCCTCCATCCCTGGTCAACACAGAGGATCTGGGTATGCTGACGTCAGGGTTTCCTCCTACAGGGCGGACCCTCTGACGCTGGATCCTCAGATGCCGGCTCTGACACTGGCCTACCCAACGCCAGCTGACATCCCTCTTCCGGACGCCGGGCCCGTCGCCCACTGGGCCACCCTTACCTGGCCCACCTTGCTGAGCCTTTCCTAGGGCCCTCTACTCCATCAGAGCCCCTGGCACCTGGGTATCCGGCACCACTAAATCCGGTGTCGTCCTACCCGGTACTGCAGTACCCAACGCCGCTTTATCCGACGTCGCAGTACCTGGCGCCTCAATACCAGACGCTGGGCTTCCTGCCGTTGGGTTATGGATACTCGCCATACAGATACCCCCAATATCCATATCCCCTTCCTCCTCCGCCGCCCACACCACCACCAGCGGCGGACTTGAAGGAGACTTTTGCTGCCTGGTGGGCCAGGGCCAAGGCTCAGCTCACCAGGGAGGAGGAGAGTTGTCTACCAGCACCGGATCCTGCACAGGATCCCGTATGCCGGAGATGGGACACTCCCTCCCCCCTTACCTGACATCAGAGGTGAACCCTCGGGTGCTAGGCGTGGGGAGGATAAGCTTCTCAGAGGGCTTCCCAAAGGGACCGTTTCTCCCCCACATCGGGAGGAGTCTTCCTTCTCTACGTCAGAGACCTCTGACTCAGATGCTTTAATCCGGATGACGAGCCTCGAACTCCAGAACATCCCAGGCCGAAGTCTTCTCAGGAGGATCCTTCCTTTTTGGAGCTATTGAGAAAGATCAAGGAAGTTAATCAGTGGCAATATCTGGAGCCAGATCCACAGCATAAGAAGCTCGCTGCCCAAAACCTCTTCTACATTGATTCCACCTGGGATAGAGCCTCACACAGACCTTGTTTCCACTATTTGGAAACAATCGTCTGCGTTAGCCCCCCTTCCTAGGAAGGCAGATCGGCTATATCAGGCTCCTGAGGGAGTAGATTCTTTGAATATACACCCCAAGGCGGACTCAGTCGTGATTAGCGCCATTCACAGCTGCTCTGCCAATCCCAAACATCTCAGCTCGTCTCCGCCTGACAGGGAGTCTCGGCTTCTGGACCAGTATAGAAAGAAGTTTATGCTTCTTCTACCCTGTGTATTAGGGCCATAAACTATATAGCACATATGGGGTACTACCAGAAGACCATCCTGAGTCAGGTGGAATCTAAATTGGACTCCCTTCCTGAGTCTCAGACGAAACAGGAAGTGGCTGACCTTGTCCGTTCTGCTCATTCAGCCAGTCGGCACACGCTTCGTGCCACCTACAATGCAGTGGACGTAGCTGGATGGAGTTCGGCTTTCGCTGTAGGTCTTCAGCGTCACGCCTGGCTCCGGGTGTCAGGTTTGATCCCTGAAGTGCAATCCGCTGTTCTTTCAGGGGTTCGGTGCTGTTCGGCGGTGATGTAAAGGACTTCACCGACCTGCAGGAGAAGGGCACTGCACTCAAGTCCATGGACTCTCTGTACAGACCCCCTCAGAGACAGCGTCGCCCTTTTCGTCGATGTACTTGACCAAAGGCAAAACCTCATGGCAAACGGGCCAACAAGCGTCGGGGGGCCCCTCCAGCAACCAAGACTCCCCCGCCCACAAAAGTCGTGGGGGCCTCAGCCGCTGCACTGCCCCACACTTCCTGACTTCTCCCCTTTCCCACGGCCTCTGGACACTCCAGAGGAACCAGTAGGAGAGAGGTTCTCCTTCCATCTACTGGGTTGGGAGAGGATAACATCAGATGCTTGGGTACTCCAGCTGATTGCAGTAGGACACTCAATCGAGTTTCTTCAGAAACAACCCCAAAGACCCCCCCCCCAAAGTCGTCTTACTCCACAGAACATCTTCCTCTGGCCCTGAAAGAAATCTCCTCCCTTTTCTCGAAGGCGGCGATAGAACCAGCCCCACACCACCTCTGGGAGACAGGTTACCATTCCCATTTCTTCCTAGTTCCAAAGAAGACGGGAGACGTGAGGCCTGTTTTAGACCTCAGTTCCCTGAACATGTCCGTGGAGTACAAACGCCTCAGAATGCTCTCCTTGCAGAGCCTTCTGCCGCTTCTTCGGCAGGGACAGTGGCTGTGCGCTTTGGATATGCAGGATGCTTTCCTGCACATCCCCATTCAGGGGGACCACTACCAATTCAAGACACTCCCATTTGGTCTGTCCTCGGCCCCCCCCCGAGTATTTACCAAATGCCTGTCTGTGGTAGCGGCCCACCTGCGTACCCAGGGAGTGCAGATATTCCCATACCTGGACGACTGGCTCCTGGTGGCCCCATCCAGGGAGGAATTTCTGTACTCTTTTTCCTTCACCCTGCAGGTTTTCACCAGCCTGGGTATCACCATAAGTCAGGCCAAGACCCATTTGATCCCTTGCCAAAGACTCCAGTTTATCGGGGCAATCCTGGACATGACCATCGGCAAGGCCTTTTTGCCACCGGACAGGGTGAACACCCTCCAGACTATAGCAAGTCTGCTGTCCAGTCGCAGAAGGGTCGGTGCCAGGTCAGTCCTTCGCCTCCTCGGGCTCATGGTGGCTGCTATCCCGACACTCCCTCGTGGGATGCTTCGGTCTCAATAGGACCAAACACTGGACGACCTAGACCAGGAGGTTCTAGTCTCCAATCCCATGGTCAGGGACTGCAGTGGTGGATGGTGCAAGAGAACCTTTGCCGGGGAGTTCACTTCAGTATCAAACCCCCCTCCCAGACATTGACAACAAATGCCTCAGGAGAGGGCTGGGGAGCCCAGCTAGGGTCTCGCAAGACTCAGGGCAGCTGGTCCAGGCTCCAGCAGACTTTGCACATAAATGTGCTCGAACTCAGAGCAGTCCTGTATGCCCTCCAGGCCCTGCACTCCTCCATTCTTCCCGGTCGTCTAACCATCCAGATGGACAACATGTGTGTGGTCTGGTACATCAACAAGCAGGGAGGAATTCGTTCCTATCCTCTGTGCAGGGAAGCAATGAGAATTTGGAATTGGGCTGTCCAGCACAACCTTCACCTGATGGCAGTTCATGTTCCGGAAGTAGAAAACACGCTGGCAGACCACCTCAGTCGATCTTCAGCCAGAGCCCACGAATGGGAACTGGATCAAGATGTAGTAGACGACATCTTCCTGCTCTGGGGAACCCCTCAGGTAGACCTGTTCGCGTCTCCTCAAAACGCAAAACTTCCCGCCTTCTGCTTGCTCGCTCCAGGGCGAGACATTTTCTAGCGGGACGCTCTGTGTCTCAACTGGAAGGACAGATTCGTCTATGCCTTCCCTCCACTTCCCTTAATTCCGAGGGTCTTGCACAAGCTCAGATCAGAAGGAGCCCAGACGATCCTCATTGCTCCATTCTGGCCCAGGCAAGTTTGGTTCTCTGTTCTGCAGTGATTTTCAGAGGAACCTCCGCTTCCTCTTTCACAACACTTGTTGACTCAAGATCATGAGACCGTTGTTCATCCAGGTCTCAGGTCCCTTCAGCTGCATGTGTGGCTCCTGCAGAAGTAGCTCAAGCCCGGTTTGGGGTTTCTCCGCTCATAGCAGATATGCTGGTGGAGGCCAGAAAGCCTTTCACCAGGTCCACCTATGTCATGAAGTGGAAACGATTCTCTATTTGGGCCTCATCAAAGGACTTTGAGCCTTTCTCTTGCCCAGTTGAAAGAGTTCTGGACTACATGCGTCATCTCTTCGACCTGGGTCTCAGCCATTCTTCTTTGAAGGTCCACATGGCAGCAGTTTTGGCCTACCTTGTCCCTTTAAGAGACAGGACTTTCGCTCAGTTGGAAGTCTCTGAGACATTCCTTAGAGGGGTTCTCCATTTGAGACCCCCCATCCGTATTCCTGCTCCACCTTGGGATCTGAATTTTGTTCTCGAGAAGCTTACTTTCGAACCAGCAGCCTCAGCAGATTTGAAGTTCCTCTCTTGTAAGGCACTCTTCCTGGTGGCCATTACTTTAGCCTGACGGATTACCGAGCTTCAGGCCTTGATGTGCAAAATCCTGTATTTGATTTTTCACGAGGAACATGTGATTCTGCGCACCAACCCTAAGTTTCTCCCTAAGGTGGTAGCAGAATCAATCCATTGAGCTACCTGCTTTCTTTACGCAACACTCCAATCAAGGAGAGTACCTCTTGCATACTTTGGATGCTCATGAATACTGAGATACTATACCACTAGGACTAAGGATCTCGGGAAATCTCATCAGCTTTTTGTCTCTTTTGCTTACAAAAGAGAGAGCAATGCAGTTTCCAAGCAATGCCTATCTAAATGGTTGGCTCATTGTATCAGTTTCTGTTACGACAAGTACCACAAGACCCTGCTGTGTCAAGTCAGAGGTCACTCCACCAGAGGAGTAGCCGCCTCTGTGGCTTTTTTCAAGAATGTGTCAGCAGCAGACATCTGCGCAGCCATGACTTGGACTTCTGTCCATACCTTTACGAAACACTACAGTTTGAATATTGCCCCTAGCCATCGTAGTGCAGGCTTCGGGTTGGCTGTACTCCAAGGTCTCCTTTCATAAGACCCATTCAGCCGGAGGTGCCATTAGTTGGATCGTTTTCCTCCTCCCGAGTGCTTTTCCTTTTTCCAGACTGCTTGGGATTCAGTCCTATATGTAATTGCCTACTGCAAGATCCCTCTCGAAGTAAGATAGTACATAGAACTTACCGTAACAGTAGATCTTTGAGAGAGGCTCTTGCAGTAAGTAATGCCTTCCCACCGTCCATCCCCCTTAGCTTTTTCAGCTCCTTTTTCAGGAAGGGAAATATCCGCTTCTCTCTCGTCTTGCATTTTTTGGCCCTTGGTGGGAAAGAACTGGATGGCAGGTGTTGGGGACTGCTCCTTTATACTGACATCGGTTACCTGACGTGGGGGCAGTCCCCACCAGAGACTGCTAGCTAGAAACTTTTCCGTGGGGTCCTGACGCCTGCTGGGTCAGTCTTATATGTAATTTCCTACTGCAAGATCGCCTCTCCTATGGTAAGTTCTTACATAACTATACTTTCCTGGAGAACAGAGTAACATGGGATTCTACTCTCACTTCTTTCTAGTCCCCAAATCCACAGGGGATTTTAGATCCATTTCTGAATTTGAGAAATCTGAACTTCTATATTCAGTACATGAAGTTCAGGATGGTATCTCTGCAAGGCCTGCTGCCCCTTCTGCAAAAGGGGGACTGGATATACTCCCTAGACATGCAGGACATGTATCTGCTCATCAAGATCGGTGATAGACTGCAGAGGGTGAGGATATCAAATGTTTCGGAGCAGAGGGCTGTCCGATCAGGGGTACCTCAAGGCTCAATCCTGGGGCCCTTATTGTTCAGTAGTTTCCTGAACGGCCTTCCAGCTGTCTGCAATCAGCGTACTTTCCTCTACGCAGATGACGCAGTCATTTTTACTAGCCACCTGGATCCCAACGCTCTTGAAAACATTCTTCAAGCAAGGCTTCACAGAAGCAGAGAGATGGTTTAACAATCACAGACTAGTGCTGAACTGCAAAAAAACTAAAGTCCAGCTGTTTTTGTCCTCTCGGAATAAGTTTAAGGCCCATCAACTCACTATCACCAACAACCACGGAGACGCTCTTGAACAAACTCAGCTTTTCAAATACCTAGGTCTAACCCTGGATAGTCACTTTACCTTTGTGCCTCACATTGAAAATGTTGCCAGAGATGTTAGTACCAGAATTGGGCTCCTCTTCAGACACAGACGAAGTCTTACCCAAGAAGCCCTGAAGGTTGCAGTTCACAGCTCGGTCCTCTCGATTTATGGTCTAATCATATACTATGTTGCAACCTCCACATCTCTTAAACGACTCACGGTGGCCCTGAACAAAGCCTGTAGGTTAGTTACGGGTGCTGCGCGCCTCACTCATACCTGTGAATTATATGCTCAATCTGGCTGGCTCCAAGTAAGTAACATGATCAAATATCAAACCTGCCTCTTGTTCAAAAAAGCTCTACTTGGATTACTACCCCCAAGCATTGGTTGCCTGCTAAACAAATCTCCTAAGACCCAACACACACGTGCCTCAGTTTCCGACCTCCTTCTGGTACCCCACTGTTGGACTGCTCAATACCAGCGATCCTTTCAGTACAGAGCCCCCTGTGATTTAATAATCTATGCAAGCAACTGAGCAGTCTTTCTAGTCTGTCCCAATTTAAACTTATGCTTTGTCAGCATCTCCTAACCAAAAGCCCTTGTGATTGTTACACCTAGTTTCCCACTTCTGCAGACACACTTATACCACTTTTTTCACTCTCTGAGGCTCTTACTTGGCTTCCTGTTTTGTTTCACCTCTCCTGATAGAACAATTTCCGCTTTTCCCCCTTTCCCTTGCCTCACCCCCTCCTTGGTCTTATTCCATTGACCCCCCTCTTACTGGACCTGTCCAGGCCCTCTGGTCCCCACTTTCCCTTATCTTCTTTCCCTTCATCTGCCCTCATTTTCCCCTCTTTTACCCCTTCTCCCACCTTAGCCTCCCCTCCCTTTCACCCTATGACAAGGCCTTTGGCTGCCATATTTTCTTTTCCTTCTCTATCTGGACTCTGCGCCCTCGTCTCCTGTACCCCTTCCTTACTCTTCACCTTCCCCCCACCTCTGATTAGCAGTGTTGCTTCAAAGGTACCTTATGGTTTTCTATGCTTGCTTGTAATCTTGAGTGTGTAACACTGTTCCCACTTACTTAATAGTTGACTTGCTGTGCTCCGAAGATACCATGAATATTGTCTCTACCTCTGTTGATACCACGAATGTTTTCTGTACCTCCCTACCTTATTGTAACCCTTTCCTTTGACGTGGAACCTTTGTAAATGAGCCACCTCAAGCTCAAAGGTATTTGTAATCCGAGATTTAAATAAATAAATAAGATTTGCCCTCCTCACAGGAAATACCTCCGGTTCCTGTTTCAGGGGGAGCACTGCCAGTTCAGGGTATTGCCCTTTGGCTTGTCATCTGCACCTTGGGTCTTTACCAAATGCTTAGCAGTGGTGGCAGCAGCCCTCAGGAGGGAGGGACTGTACATCTCCCCTATCTGGACAACTGGTTGCTCAAAGCTCAGTCCAGAGAGCAACTGTCTTACACCCTAGCGCATACCAGACAAGTGTTCCATGCACTAGGGATCATGGTCAGTCTGCCCAAGTCAGTCTTTACTCCTTGTCAGTGCCTCCAGTACATAGCAGCTATACTGAACACTGCTTATGGATCAGTTTTCCTGCCCCAGGACAGGGCAGAGCACCTGATAGCGCAGGCCCAGGTGCTTTACAGCAGCAGGTATGTCACAGCCAGGACATTCCTGAGACTGCTGGGCCTGATGGCAGCAGCCATTGCCACGATTCCCCTGGCAAGGCTGCACAATCAGATCCACCAGTGGACATTAAGAGTCCAATGGGACCAACGCGTCGACAATCTATAACAGAAAGTTCTAGTAATCTTGCCAGTAAAGAAGATGCTTCAGTGGTGGATGGAACCCAGGAACTTGCTCAACAGGGTTCTTTTCCTAATCCTTTCCCCCATCAGATCCTCATCACAGACGCTTCGGGGATGGCAGGGGGAACATCTGGGACTTCTCCAGACCCAAAGAATATGGATCACAGTGGAGAGTTTCTCCATATAAATGTCCTAGAGATGAGGGTCGTTCTGTATGGCCTGCAAGCCTTCCATAATCACCTTTCCCCAGGGTCTCAGCTAGTGCAGAAAGACATCAGTGTGGCGCACTACATAAACAATCAAAGGTGGAAACATTCATACCCCTATGCAGAGAAGTGATGAAGGTTTGGAACTGGGCTTCTAGAACATGATCTAGAGCTGTCAGTAGTCTCATGTTCCTGGCGTCCAAAGCATCCTGGCAGACAGGCTACGCAGGTTGCAGTCTAAGATGCATGAGTGTGAGCTGCTGACCTTGGTAGTGGAAGACCTGTTCAACTGTAGGGGTTGCCCAGAGTTGGACCTTTTTGCATCCCCACTCAGGACAAAAATGCTGCTTTTCTGCTTGCTCGCTCCAGGGCCTTGAGTTTTCTACTGAGATGCGTTGTTCCTCTCTTGGAAAGGGAGGTTCTTCTATGCCTTTCCTCCCTTCCCTCTAATTCAGAGAGTATTGATCAAGCTCCAGATGGAAGGAGTGACTCTGATCCTCGTTGGTCCCTTATGGCCTTGTCAGTTCTAGTTTCCCTTACTGCAGCCCTCCAGTGCCCCTACCCCTGTGCAAAGGCTTGTTATCACAAGAACAGGGAACCCAGGTCCGTCTAGACCTCAAGTCCCCTCCATCTTCATGCATGGCTCCTGAGGACATATCCATGGCAAGATTTGGGATATCCCAAAAAGTGGCTGATGTCCTGGTGGCTGCTAGAAAACCCTCCACCCTGCCACTTATTCCATGAAGTGGAAGCGCTTTGCATTGTGGCCTGCTTCACCTTTCCAGTGAATCAGATTCTGGAGTACTTGCTGTCCCTTTCAGATGTGGGGCTGCAATACTCCACCATTAGGGTGTCCCTGACTGCCATTTCAGCATTCTGTTTGCCTATTGCTGGCTGTACGTTTGCTCAACAGAGGCATTCTTCACTTGAAGCATCCCATCCCCACAATCCTGTCCTGGCTTGAGGCTTGAATTTTGTTCTAGAGAAACTTACTGTGGCTCCTTTTGAGCCAGCTGTGACATGCGAGCTATGCTTTCTGCAATGGAAAGCATTCTTTTTAGTTGCCATTACTTCTGCTTGAAGGATTTCCTAGCTGCAGGCCCTGATGTATGAACCTCCCTATCGGATATTCCACAAAGACAGGGTGTCTTTTCGTACCAACCCTAAGGAATCAAACCATCCAGCTGCCTGCTTAGTTTCTGGAGCGTGCCAGTCCAGGGGAAGCATTTCTGTATACTATCGATGTACATAGAATTCTCAAATATTATGTTCACCGTACAAGGGACTGCAGGGAGTCCTCGCAGCTTTTTGTTTCCTTCGCCCCTCGGAAAGAGGGCGTACCAGTTTTCTAAACAGTGCCAATCCAAGTGGTTGTCTAGCTGTATTACTACTTGTTATATGCAGCACGGTAAGGAACTTCATGGGGTTGTGTGTGGCCATTCAGCCAGAGTCTTGGCCACTTCTGTTGCCTGTTTCAAGAATGTGTCAGCTGCAGAAATTTGTGCTGCTGCAACTTGGAGTACTGTCCACACTTTCTCTAAACACTACATTCTGGACATTGCCTCTAGAAGAAGAGCAGGTTTCGGTCTGGCTCTGGTTCAAGGCCTCCTTTCTTAGGCCGATAGCTTTCAGCCACCCAGACTTGTTTCTCTGTCAGTACTGCTTGGGACTTTTTCCATAGGTGTGGCCTGATGTGAGATATCCTTAATGAAGATAGTACAGTTACAGAAGAACTTACAGTAACAGTACATCTTGGAGAGAGAATCTCTTTCATCAGACCACGCCATCCCACCCTCCATCCCCCTTGGACTCGAAGCTTCTCGGTCCCTCTGTCTTTCTCCACAACGGTCTACCTAATGTTTTTCACCTTGCCTAGTGGTGGAAACCTTCAGCTCTCCCTCAGTTCCCCAGGAGGAGGTCCTCTGCGTAAGGTCTCCGGTGGGGAACTGAGGAGGGGGCAGGGCCACTCACGTTTATGTAGTGAGGATTTCGATATATGACATAGTCGTGGGCGGCCCCTAGTAGACTGCTAGCAAAAAAGTTTCTGTGTTGTCATGGTGCCTGGTGGCTATCGTTCCATAAGTGTGACCTGATGAGAGAGAGTCTCTCGAAGACCTACTGTTAGTGAGTTCTTACGCAACTTTACCGGTGAGTAATCCTCATTTACAAAGCAACATAACAAATACAGTAAGTGAGTTCCAGTGGAATTAAGTCAAACAAGTACAAATACAGTCAAAAACATATTACAGTAAGGCAGATAGACATACTCCGTGTACAACAAGCATAGTTAATGGTATATGGCCTCAGAGTCTGACGCAATTCAGAGAGTATATCAGGAGGGACTTTAGGATGATTAGCAGTTACAGTTGCATTGAACTGTTAGGGTTGCCCGTAGTGCTGTCTTAAACGAGTCAAACTTGGGTAGATTGAGTAAGGTACCAGGCAGCTCATTTAAGCAGCCAGAAGCCCTAACAACGAATGAATACTTGTCCAACTAAGTACTGCAGGAAGGCAGTTCAAAGGTATTCCAAGCCATGCTCTTGGCGTTGTAGAGATTGGCAACAGGGTGGAAGCAGTGAGTTAGGGTGAGGGAATTAGGCCCAGTAGTGCCTTCTTGGCTAGCAGACATGTCTTGAACTTAATTCTGCTAGGTAGGGGTAACCAATTGGTTTGGGTCTAAAGGATGCAGATATGGGTGCACTTGGGAATTACCTAGTTGTGCTACCTGAACTTTGTGAGGCTTGGCATTTAAATGTTTTATTAAATTCATGCCTGTATTTACGCCAACTACAGAGTGCTGAGTTTTGCTTTTGATGGGTGCACTTGGCAGCACAAAGCAATGTGCTATATTACAGATCAGATTTATTCTGCTGAGAATTGAGTCACAGGTGGTTGCAAAGACAGGGAGGCTATAGTCAACTAGTAACAGTAGTAAGCTTGCCACTGTGAAGCATCTAGCATCAGCACTGAGGCTGACCCAGTTACAGTACAAGGCTCCCAATCTTCTGTTTACTGTGGACACAAGGTGGTCAACATGGGGAACAAAAGATAAGATCTTACTTAGAGAGGGCTCTTGCAGTAGGTAATTACATATAGGACTGACACCGGCAGGCGGCAGGACCCCACGGAAAAATTTCTAGCTAGCATTCCCTGGCGAGGGACCGCCCCCACGTCAGGTGACCGGCGTCAGGAGCGTGGGTATAAGGCGGTCCCGGATGCCCGCCTTGATTCTTTCCCGTTAGCTCGTGCAGCTCATACAGCGATGAAAAGTTAGTCATTAACAGTTTCACTTGTTTTTTTTTACCAAAAATCTTATTTTTTCTCGACAACGCCAGTACTAATGTCTGTGTATGTCGTCCCCTACACCCTCTGAGCACAAGAACAAGTGCAATTCATGCGGCTCCCAACTACCGCAGAAGGATGGCCACGCCCTGTGCCTGTTCTGCCTAGGCCCGGATTATCAAGTCGAGAAGTGCCAGCATTGCCTTAGCTTTAACGCGGCCACCCGAAAAAGACGGCAGCAATCCCTGGAGGCCCATATTCTTAAAAAGAAAATGAGCTCTATGGAGAAGGAGCTTAAAAAGCTACGGCAGGCGTCCACTTCCCCGGAAGGCCTTCGCAAGAAGGACAAGGAGAGGCACCGGGACAAAAGCTCCTCCACCGCGTCTCCCTCAGGAGTTGCAGGCATACAGGTAACATCCCCTCCGGGGGATCGCTCCTCGATGGCCGCCTCTGAGGTTTCTGAGGCAGCATCGGCCCACCCGTCTGGCTTGCGCTCGGGCCTTGCGGGCACCTCCGGGCAGTTGGAGGCCTCCACTCCTGGTTTAGCCGCAGGCTTGTGGCTTACCGTCGCGGGCGACTCCAGTAACCCGGGAGTTGGCTCCTCTGACGTCCACCCGGAGAGGGCTGGTAAGATGTCCGACCCTTTGGGGCGACGCACGGCTTCTTCCCCACCGGACCAGGCCGACCCTTCCCCTCAACCTGCCTCTGGGGAAAGCTCTCGTAAGTCGGACATCGGCTCCTCCGGTGCCCGCCGAGAGCTCACCTCTATGCCTCATGTCGGCTCATCCGACGTCCCGCCAGCGAAGGAACCGACGACTGGCCCCCAAAGTCCGGCTATTCCCGTTCACCGCAGCCATGCCGCCTGGGGAACCAGAGTCCCCCCATCCTGACCCCGGGGACTTTTCACCCCCGTCCCCGGGTGCAGTTGGGGATCTTTTGCCTCCGTTAGTCCCTCCTCCATCTGGAGCGACAGACCTGACGTCGGCTCCCCGGATGCCGGCTCCGACACCGGCCCCTCCGGTGTCAGGGCCTCCGCCGTTGGCCCTGACATCGGCCTTACTGACTCAGGGAGAGTTTCTGCTCCCATTGGGCCCTCCCTCCAGGCTCTCCGCTACGGACCCGCCCACGAGGTCCCCAGCCGGGCCGTCTGCGCAGGCAGCCCCCCCGGCTTCCAGGTACCCGCCGTCTTATTCGACACCGGTGTACCCGGGAGCGCCGTATCCGACGCCGCGGTACTCGACGTCTCAATACACGACGCCGGGTTACCCGCAGCCGGGTTTTGGATACACTTCATATGGGTATAGCCCATATTCTTATCCCCTGCCTCCTCCTGCCCCACCGCCCTCGTGGCCACTGGTGGACCTGCAGGAGACTCTGGCCTCCTGGTGGGCTGAGGTCAAGGCTCAACTCACCAAGAGGTCGAGAGCCACCTCCCGGCGACAGTGCCGTCCCAGGTTCCTGTACGCCTCAGGCATCACACTCCCTCACCTCCTCCGGACTCTAGGGTTCTTCCATCTGGATCCAGAGAGGGCAGGACACGCATCCTCAGGGACTACCCAAGGGACCCTGCCTCTCCTGGGTCGGGAAAGGGAGTCTTATTCTTCTTCTTCCTCCTCTTCACTCTCGGACTCCTCTGACTCTTCCGATGGCTGCTCCGAGAGAGACGACGAGCTCCGCTCTCCGTCGAAGCCCCGGCCGAGGACTCCTCCCAAGTCTCTTCCGGAGGATCCTTCTTTTACGGAGTTGCTTAGAAAAATCCAGGAGGTCCATCAGTGGCCCTCTTTGGAACCAGATCCTCAGCGTCTGAAACTCGCTGAACATCTGGATCTGCCCGTGACAGCTCTTACACTAGTGCCACCCTGGATAGAGCCTCACGCCGACCTTCTGACCATGATATGGAAACAGCCATCGGCCTTAGCCCCACTTTCCAGGAAGTCAAACAGGCTATATCAGGCTCCAGAGGGTGTTGATTTCCTAGATTCTCACCCTCATGCCGACTCGGTTGTGATTAGCGCCGCTCATGGCCGGTCGGCGAACCCAAAGCATCTTAGCTCGTCACCTCCTGATAAGGAATCTCGCCTTCTGGACCAGTACGGGAGAGAGATTTACGCTTCTCCACACTGGGGATTCAGGCCCTGAACTGCGTTGGCCACATGGGGTACTACCAGAAGGCCATCCTTACTCAGGTGGAAGCTAAGCTGGACTCCTTGCCTGACTCCCAAGTCAAACAGGAGTTGGCTGATCTCGTCGACTCTGCTCGTTCGGCCAGTCGCCACATGCTACATGCGACATACGACGCAGTGGACACTGCTGGGCGGAGCTCTGCTTTTGCCGTAGGCCTACAGCGTCGTGCTTGACTCTGCGTGTCAGGTCTGGTCCCGGAGGTGCAATCTGCTATCCAGGAAGCACCTTTCCGGGGGTTGGTGCTTTTCGGGGGTAATGTCAAGGACATCATTACCGATTTGCAAGAGAAGGGGACGGCTCTGAAATCAGATGATTCCGTGTACCATCCCCATCAGCAGCAGCGCTGTCCCTTTCGCAGACGGAATCAGCCAAAGGCAAAACCCCAGGGAAGGCGGGCCACAAAACGCCGGGCCCCGCGGCTGCTAAGCCCCCTCCGCCCAAAAAAGCAGCAGGTGCTTCAGCTGCAGTGCTGCCCCACACCACCTGACTCCTTTCCTCTCTCACTGCCTCCGGACTCCCCGGAGGAACCGGTAGGAGGGAGGTTTTCCCTCCACCTTCCGGGATGGGAGAGGATAACCACGGATTCTTGGGTGCTCCAGCTTATAGCAGAAGGACACTCCATAAAGTTTCTTCAGAAACCACCCCGCCACCCCCCTCTGAAGTCGTTGTATTCACGGGAACACCTTCCTTTGGTCCAGGAGGAAATCTCTGCTCTTCTCATGAAGCTAGCGATAGAGCCCTTCCCCCTTCATCTTCAGGGGACGGGTTACTATTCCCATTTCTTCCTGGTCCCAAAGAAGACTGGAGATCTCAGACCGATTTTAGATCTCAGTTCACTGAATCTTTATGTAGAGTACAAAAGGTTCAGGATGCTTTCTCTGCAGAGCCTTCTGCCCCTCCTCCGGCCGGGTCAATGGCTTTGTGTCCTGGATATGCAGGATGCCTATCTGCACATTCCCATTCGCCCCTCCCATCACAAATACCTTTGTTTTGCGTTCCGGGGGACCACTACCAGTTCAAGGCACTCCCGTTTGGTCTATTCTCGGCCCCCCGAGTATTTACCAAATGCCTCGCAGTGTCGGTGGCCCACCTGCGTACCAAGGGAGTACAGGTGTTCCCTTACCTGGACTACTGGCTCCTGGCGGCCTCGTCCAGGGAGGAACTCCTGCGTTTCCTCTCCCTCACCCAGCAGGTTTTTGCTTGCCTGGGTATTACCATCAACCATTCCAAGTCTCATCTGGACCCTTCCCAGAGGCTACAGTTCATCGGGGCGATCCTTGATTTGACCATGGGCAAGGCCTTCCTGCCTCCGGACAGGGCGGCCTCCCTTCAGACCCAGATGTCTGTTATCCGACCGCAGGATGGTCTCGGCGAGGTCGGTCCTTCGCCTTCTCGGGCTCATGGCAGCCGCTATACCGACAGTGCCCCGCGCTCGATTCCACATGAGGATCTCCCAGTGGACTCTACGCTGTCAGTGGGATCAACTAGTGGACGACCTAGATCATTCAGTTCTGATCTCATCGCCGATGATGCGAGACTTGCAATGGTGGATGGTTCGAGAGAACCTGTTTCGGGGGGTCCCTTTCTTTCATCCTCCCCCCTCCCAGACTCTAACCACAGGGGAGCCCATCTAGGCCCTCATCAGACCCAGGGCTCTTGGTCCAGGCTAGAACAAGCTCTTCACATCAATGTGCTCGAGCTTCGGGCAGTGTTATGTGCTCTCCAAGCCCTTCATCAATACATCTTTCCCGGCCACCTAGCCGTCCAGACGGACATGTGCGTAGTGTGGTACATCAACAAACAGGGAGGAACTCGGTCTCACCCTTTATGCAGGGAGGCAATGAGGGTTTGGGATTGGGCAACACAACACGACCTTCACCTCATGGCGGTTCACGTTCCAGGAGTCGAAAACACCCTGGCAGACAGGCTAAGTCGCTCTTCTGCTCTGACTCACGAGTGGGAACTGGACCAAGGGGTCCTAGACGATATCTTCCAACTTTGGGGAACACCACAGGTCGACCTGTTCGCATCCCCCCCAAAACACAAAACTTCCCACCTTCTGCTCGCTCGTTCCAGAGCGAGGCGCTTCCTAGAACGACGCTCTGTCTCTAGACTGGAAGGACAGATTCGTCTATGCCTTTCCCCCAATTCCTCTTATCCCACAAGTCTTGCAGAAACTAGCTTCAGAAGGAGCGAGAATGATTCTGATCGCTCCTTTCCGGCCCAGGCAAATCTGGTTCTCTCTTCTACAGCAATGTTCAGAGGATCTTCCTCTATCTCGAGGTTTGTTGACCCAGGATCAGGGGACCCTGGTCCATCCAGGCCTCAGATCCCTTCAACTGGATGCATGGCTCCTGCAGACCTAGCCCAATCCCGTTTTGGTGCGTCTCCCAAAGTGGCGGAGATTTTAGTGGAGGCCAGAAAACCCTCCACCAGGTCCACTTATGCCATGAAGTGGAAGAGATTCACTATTTGGGCCGCCTCCAAGAACGTGGAGCCTTTCTCCTGTTCAGCGGGGCTTCTGCTGGAGTATTTACGTCATCTGTTCGACCTGGGTCTCAGCCATTCCTCTTTGAAGGTACACATGGCAGCTATCTTGGCCTATCATGTTCCCTTCTCAGACAAAGCTTTCGCTCAACTGGAGGTCTCTAAGACCTTTCTCAGAGGGGTCCTCCATCTGAGGCCCCCCATCCGTACTCCTGCCCCCCCTTGGGACTTGAATTTTGTTCTCGAGAAACTTACCCTTCCTCCCTTCGAACCTGCAGCTTCTGCAGATTTGAAGTTTCTTTCATGGAAGACACTCTTCTTGGTGGCCATTACTTCGGCTCAAAGAATCTCCGAGCTTCAGGCCCTGATGTGTAAAATCCCCTACTTGATTTTTCACAAGGAACGAGTTGCTCTTCGCACGAATCCTAAGTTTCTACCTGAAGTAGTAGCAGAGTTTACCTTAAATCAGTTCATAGAGCTACCTGCCTTTTTTACACAGTACTCTAACCAAGGGGAATATTTACTCCATACTATGGATGTTCACCGGATTCTGAGATACTACACCAACAGGACGAAGGATCTCAGAAAGACTGATCAGTTGTTCGTCTCTTTTGCTCACAAAAAGGAAGGCAGTGGTGTTTCCAAGCAATGCCTGTCTAAGTGGTTGGCTCATTGCATCTCTTTCTGTTATGACAAGTACCACAAGACCCTCCCGGGTCAAGTCAGAGGCCACTCTACAAGAGGAACAGCTGCCTCTGCAGCTTGTTTCAAGAATGTGTCTCCGGCAGACATATGCGCTGCCACCACCTGGACTTCCATCCATACCTTTACGAAACACTACAGTTTGCATATTGCCTCTCGCTGTAGAGCAGGCTTCGGGCTAGCTGTTTTGCAAGGCCTCCTATCTTGAGGCTTGCACGGCTAGAGCTATTTCTTGGAGTAGTTTCCTCCTCCCGGTGCCTTTTCTTTATTCCAGACTGCTTGGGATTCAGTCCTATATGTAATTACCTACTGCAAGAGCCCTCTCGAAGTGAGATAGTACAGTTACGTAAGAACTTACCGTAACAGTAGATCTTCGAGAGAGGCTCTTGCAGTAGGTAATACCTTCCCGCCCTCCATCCCCCTAGGCTTTTTCAGCTCCTTTTCCATATAAGAAATATCCGCTTCTCTCGATCCGGCCTCTTTTGGCCTGTGGCGGAAAGTACTGGAAGCGGGCGTCCGGGACCGCCCCTTTATACGGCGATCTCCTGGCCGGTCACCTGGCAGTAAAGTCCCTCGCCAGGACTGCTAGCTAGAAATTTTATTCCTGCTTCGCCGGCGTCAGTCCTATATGTAATTACCTACTGCAAGAGCCTCTTCGAAGATCTACTGTTATAGTAAGCCCTTACGTAACTGTACTTTCTAGGGACGTGGATATGGTTCATGTATCCACACTTCTGGCAGTTCTTCCTTAAAAGCTGATCCACTGGACATCTTTAAAGCTCCTCCCACCACCTGGGTGGTACATGCCTCAGCTCCGCCCCGTGATATCAGATTTTCTTTCCACTGGAAGAGTTTGGTCTCCTCCTTCACAGCTCCATGTGTTGAAAGGCCTGTTTTCAGTGCACCATTGGCAAATTTCGTCTTTATTCAGAACTTTAACACATTAGTGTATTCCTTAGACTGCTTTCAACATTCGATCATCTTAGGGAACACAGGAATTTTTTTTTTTTTTGTATTTTATTTTTATTAAGCTTTTGTTGTAAGATAACACTTACAGAAAGCATACATCCATGGGAGACTCTAATATTAAGACAAAAGTCATATAGTTACATTAAATCCACCACAAATAGTAGGATCTCTCGAAATACAACAGCATGGGGGAAGTAGCCAGTGGTGTAACAGATGAATCCATAAGCCTACAACCCAAGAGAACCTGGGTGGGGGGGTGGAGGGTTACAACTAGATGGCCCACCTAAGGAGCCAGCCAGTGAGTGGGCCAAGCCCACTGCTCCCCCAACAGGGCTTCACATGAATAATAGCTCCAAATGTAATAACCATTTTACCCCCAAGAGAGCAGGTGCATGTACCCTCTTCTCCCAACTATATATGAACAATAAATCGTGCTGCATTCCCAGTAGAACTTAAGATTAGTTCCAAACACCCCCACACTAAATTAGAAATATTGAGGGTGGTATGAAGGCTCAAACCAGGGTTTCAGAGCTCTATATCAAAGACAGTCAAAAGACACTGAACAGTTTATGTCCAGGCAGTAGAGTTCAAAATGTACTCTCCGTAAAATCAATAAACAGTTCAGGTCCATGCAGTATAGTCCAGAATGTGATCTCCATATATTCAGTGCAGCTCACAGCACCTGGACCATAACTAAGAGTAGGAGCCCATCTAAGTTCTAATAAACCACCCAGAACTAAAAAACCCAAAAATAATCAGTGTGGGAAATCAGAAGCAATTATAATGTATTTTATAACAGTTATTTTTGTAAATCTATGAGAGAATCATTCTCCTTCTGTATCAGCAATTCCAGACTCCTTGCACGCGTCCTGCTCAGTAAGACTTAACACCTTCTCCACTTCTCTTGGTTCGTTGAACAGAGCTTATCGTTCCATGAAAGTTGCAGTTTAGCTGGAAACAAAAGCTGGTGAGGAACTTTTAGTTGCCGCAAACTGCTCCGAATCCCATCAAAAGATTTTTGGCACCGTCTAGTCCCATACAAGAGATCAGGAAAGATATGCTGGTCTGAGTCTCCACACCTGAGGTGCTGGCGTCTTCTTGCCACAGCCAAAATTCTGGCCTGATCCCCCACTCCAGTGCATACCACTACAAGCGTCTGAGGGCTATTTTTCTCTTGTAGCACTCTACAGGGTGTGAGTCCTTAGGCCCGCTCCAATGTTATGGCAGGTCATCCTCGCTGAATTCTGGCAGGAAGGTTTGGGCAAATTCTAGGGGATCCTCTTCCTCTGCCGATTCTGGTAAGCCCAAAACTCTAATATTGCATTCCCGAATCTGGTTCTCCAAGGCTTCCATGTGACGGCACATCGAGGTAGTATCCCTAATTAACTTAGTCAAGAGAGCCGTAGTTTTGTTTAAATTCACCTCCAGCTTAGAAACAGTTTGATTTGTTGTGTCCGTTTTTGTTTCTAAAGCTGCAACTGTCAAGGTCAGTGACTCAAATTTGCGGTCCAGATCCTGGACCGAGCACACCAACTGTTGTAGCGTGGAATTGATCGTAGCTAAGGACACCTCGTCTGGGCTGGCAGCACCAGAGGGCCGTGCCGTGCTGCTCTGGGAAGGCCCACCATTTCTCCTGCCTCTCGGATTGAAAAAGTTAGTTGGAGCAGCCATGGCACCCTTATTTTTGCCCATTTCTGCATCACCTATGAGCTCTGTTAATCCAAAAGAGATCATACATTAGAGGGACACTAATACAAGGTAAAATAATATAAATTAAGCAGTTTATCTGTGGAGCTTCCCAAATATGCTGTCTCCAGCGTGGCTGCTCAGCAGCGCCCCCCGGAACTCAGGAATTCTAAGCCCACGCCGGACTTCAAGCAGGCAATCACATGCAGACAGAAGATGTTCTGGATGGACCCACATATGTCTTGCCTTTACTGTCTGGGCTCGATAAATGATGTTTAGTCAATAAAAAAATATGTTGCGGCCTTTGTAAGACAATACTCCCTTCCTCCTTGGAAGATAGGAAGGCTCGCCTCTTTCTCGGCCAGCTAACCAAAAGAGACCTGAAATTGTGGGCCGGGGAGGGTTGGGTGTCATAAGATGGCTTCCGCTGCAGTGGGGTCTGTGGCGCAACTTGCCGCCATGGATGAGGCTGCGGCTTAGGCCGCAGCAGGCACCTCCTCAGCCTCCCCACTGCTCTAAACTGGGGTCAGTGTCTGAGCATCCTTCACAGCCTCCTTCTGTGACATGTGTCGGGCACTCAAAGCCTTTGGAGATGGCGCTGGCTGCCATAGCAATAAACACAAAAGTAAAAGCTGATCGTGGGAACAGGAGAGATCATGCTCCTCCCACTCCCTTGACTTATTCTCTGCCGCTTGATAACTGTCGAGCACTCAGCTTCGGCTGAACCCCTGTTGGCCAAGGGTAGGGTCGCTAGCTCCATGGTACCTCTGTCAGTCATGCTGACCTCGACTCCAGTCGATCAGGTGGTCGAGACCTTTCTTGACCCTGTCGAACCTCTGTCAGAAAGGGTCACGCTCTAAGACCCCAGTTCTTCTGATCCTCTCTCAGGAATATGTGGAGCAGTCGGTATCCCTGGCCATCCCCACGCCAGACCAGCCTTCTCCGGGGTTGTGCAATTAGCACCGGTGCAGGTAGTCTGCACCTAACCGCCGCATGCATCTCCTCAACATTGGCCTCCAGGTCAACATTTGAGGTTGAGGGATTCCTGAAGTTCTCAGTCTCACTCAACTGGGAAATGTTGCCATCAGCACTTATAGTAGTCTTCCTCCTCCTCCTCCTCAGAGGGGGAGAGGCTCCACTGCCGAATGTGGAGGTGCTACGAGGAGTTCCTCTGGCACCAGTGCACCAGGGCAGGGTAAGGCTTTACCCTCGACCCTTGTGGTTGACTGGCCTGCGTCAATGAGGCCCCCACTGGTCCATCCAAGACAGCTCTCCCCAGTGCGTATCCCTCCACCTTTGTGGGTGGAACCGCCTCCACTGCAGCCCATGTGGTGAGCTCCCAGCAAGGGCTCCCATCCGTGGACCAGCTTGCCAGGCCAGCTGGTGGAAATTTCCCACTCTGATGACTCTAGAATGATTCATGGCAGGAGCTGGTCGAGGGCCATCTTCGAGGACTCCAGTGAGTCCTCCATGCAGTCTTCAAGGACACGTATTCAACCGTGAGTCACTAAGGGAACTGACTGTTTACCACAGGCTGGTGTCTTTTTGGGGCTCTTCTCCGACTGACATTGGAATTCATAGATATTCCTTTGGTGCTACTTCAAAAGCGGGCTAAGTACCCCTTTACTGACATTCTAGACAAGGATGAATCCTTGGGGCCACCTTTCCCATGGCTGTGGCCATTCTGGGACTGTCCCTGGAGCTTGACAGCATCCAGCATCGTACCCGGCACCCTCCGCCTGTATTGTCTACAAATATGCGGTCCCTACTGACTCCTTGCCCAGATTTTCCTACCACACCTCAGACAAGGGCTTGGTCTCTGACTCCATTTTTATGAAATCTGGCAATACTGGGGACATGGACAAGTCCCCCAACAAGGAGTCCATGAAACTTGCCTATGTGGCGAATAAGGTGTATGCCGCATCATCTCTTATTCTCCACCAGGTGAGCTAAGCCTTACTGATGGCCCACTTCGGTCACTTCCTGCTGGGGGTGCTCGATTCTGTTCTTCCCTACTTGCTAAATGATTAGCAGTAGCCAGTAAAGGTCATCAGGAACCAAGGCCAAGCACTGACTAAATACTAGCTTCAGACAGCCCTGGACTTTGGTTACTCTTCTGCCATTGCCATGGCAGCAACCATTATGTTGCATTGCAGGGCCTCGCTGAGGATCTCCATCTTCACTGTGGACACTCTGCACAAGTTAGCCGATATCTCTTTCTTGGGCACCAACCTCTTTGGCCTGGTGGTGGAGGCTCGTCTCGCCAGAACTGAGAAATCCAGTGCCACCTTGGACTCTGTGACTTCCTCCTAGGGGGGCCTGAAAGGGCAGAAACAGAAGAAGAAACCTTCTCTGTTTCAGACCTTTTCATCACAGCAGCCTTGGCAGCAGGAGCCCCAGCGGGGGCAGTTTCAGGCTTGGTGCGTCGAGACCAAGTTCCCTGGTCAGGACCCCAAAAAAGGCAGGAGTGTAGGTGTGGTGGTTCCCCTCTAGCAGCAGCAGCTGGTGTCCCCTCCAGAGCTGCCCAGCGACAGGTCAGGAGAGGTCCACCTTCCACTCGTCCAGTCCCTGCTTCAGCTCCTTGTTTGGGGGGGGGTGAATTTGCCACTTCTGGCATCATTGTTCCGTAATTACCTCGGACAAATGGGCCCTGGGGGTGGTGGGCAGAGGGTTGCCTCTTGACTTAAAGGCTCTGCTGCCATAGCAACCCCACGCTCCCAGGGAGTCCTTGGCATCGCAGGACATGCTGTCCAACCTTGGGAAGGACATGGCGCAGCTTCTTGCAAAAGGAGCCATAGCCCGTGTCCCAGACTCAATGGCAGGACAGGGTGTCCAGGTACATTCTGGTCCCAAAACTGATGGGGGCTAACACCCCATACTCGATCTTCACGATCTAAGTTAGTTTCTCAGGAAACCCAAGTTCAGGATAATGCACTCTGAACCAGATCATACCATCTCTGGAACAGGGCATGTGGTTCTGCTCCCTGGACCTCCAGGACACGTTCTTCCACATCCCAGTCAGTCTGTCTTACTGGCGATACCTTCGGTTCCATGCAGACGGGGTGTTCTGTCAGTTCCAGGTCATGCCCTTCGGGTTCTCCTCGGCACTCAGGGTCTTAACTAAGTGCATGGCAGTGGTGGCGGCTTTCCTGTGGTGTCAGGGAGTCTGAATTTATCCCTACCTGGACAGCTGGCTGATAAACAGGCCGTCCATGGAGGCAGTGGAGCGGTCCAGAGACCCAGCCCTCCGAATGTGCAGAGGTGCAGACCTTCTGGTCAACCAAGCCAGGTCGGAACTGTACCCACTTGCAGGTGATCCCCTTCATCAGGGCAGAGCTAGACTCCCTACAGGCCAAGGCCCACCTCCCTGCGGACTGGGCAGAGGATCTTATCTCTTTTGCTCAATCATTTTGGATTGGGCACTCGCGCCCTGCAGAGGACTTCCTGAGTCTGCTGGGGTATATGTCATCTTGCACCAACATGATCCGATGGGCTCGCTGGCAGATGCGGCACCTGCAGTGGGAGTTGGCCCATCAGTGGTCACAATGCCTAGGTCACTTGGACCAGCCAGTCACAGTGTCACAGCCAATGTGGGATGCCCGCCAGTGGTGGCTAGTTCCCAACCATCTGGAGGAAGGAGTCCCATTTGTCCACCCAGAGCCAGCCGTCACCCATATGATGGATGCGTCTCTGGTAGGGTGGGCAATACACCTGGGAGACCACACGACCTATGGCCTCTGGTCACGTCCGGATTGCTATCACCACATCAACCTGTTGGAGTGTCATGCAGTGTGGCTAGCTCTGATGGAATTTGCTCCTCTATTTAGGGGTCGGGTAATGCAAGTCCAGACGGACAACACCACAACCAAGTTCTACCTGAACAGGCAGGGCGGAATGCACTTCCATTTTGTTGAGAGGCCTTCTGCGTCTGGATCCTTGTGCACAGCCTGGGTGCTTCATGTCGCAGGAGAGGACAGTCAGTCAGGCAGGTGGGCAGGACGTCACATGAGTGGTCCCTGCATCAGGAGGTGTTGAGTCACCTGTTCTCCTGCTGGCACCCCTCTGGTGGACCTGTTAGCCTCCTGGGAGAACACCGAACTATGGCTGTTTTGTGCCTGCCCCCCACAGTTCAGGACACTGATGGGGGATACCTTTGCGAGGCCCTGGACCCCAGGCCTCCTGTACGCCTTTCCTTCCTTCCCCCAGTCCACAAGGTGGTGGTCAAGGTTCAGAGGGACAGGGTGCAGATGATCCTCGTAGCTCTGGACCGGCCTTGCCAGTTCTGGTACCTGGATTTCCTCAGCTTCGGCAGCAGACCTCCGTGGACGTTACATCTGCACAGATCTGCTGTCCTGTCAGCAGGGGATGGTCCTGGACACAGAACTTCAGTCCCTACACTCTCTCAGCCTGGCTCATAAGAGGCTGGAGTTCCAGGCTCCAGGACTTTCAGAGAATGTGCTGTACACAGTAGAGTCCTCCTGTAAAGAATCAATGCACTAGTGTTATGCTTTCATATGGAAAAATTTTCCATTATTTGTCAGGGTCAGGAGCTTGATACCCTGGCCTGCCCTGTGTTTAATATCTTTGAATAGCTCTGGCACTTGTCCAAGTTGGGACTGCGTTTAATGACCCTTAAGATACACCTGGCAGCCATCTCCATATATTGGGTGCAGGCTGGTATGCCGAAGGTGGTCAGATGCCTCTTTAAGGGCCTTGACCACTTGTCCCCGCAGGTGTGTGAGCCACCACCACCTTGGACCTCTTGCTGGTACTGTCATTGCTCACAGGCAAGCCATCTGAGCCTGTGCCTAGGTGTGAGATGTCTCACCTGTTATGGAAGATGGCCTTGGTGGTGGCCATCACATCAGCCAGAAGTATTAGTGAGCTCCAGGCGCATTCAGTGGCATCTCCCTACCTGGTCTTCCACACAGCCAAGATAGTCCTTCACCCTCACCCAAAGTTCTTCTTGAAGGAGGTCTCTCTGAGTTCTACCTTAACCAGGTGATGAACCTCCCAGTCTACTTTACCAACACATCTTCGGAAGCTGAATGCAGGCTGCATTCCTTAGACCTGTGGAGGGTGCTCTTACTATGTAGAACGCACAGCTGAAGTTCAGGGTGTGGCTTGCCAGCTCTTTGTCATGTATGCTGAAGCTGTACCTGGCAAACCGGCAGCTAAGTGGACAGTTGGCAGATGGATCCCCTCCTGCATTGACATTTGGTACAGGTTATCAGTTAGGGAACTTCCAGTTGGACTCGTGGTTCATTCTACCAGACATACCACTGCCTCAGTGGCTGCTTCCAGTGTCATCCCTATCCCAAGAGATCTGCAGGGCTGCCACCTGGAAGTCTGCACACACCTTCATTCCCCATTACAGCATCGACCTAGAGTCTCACTGGGATGCTGCTTTTGGAACTTTGTTTCTCCATTCTCTAGTGGTGCACACCTTGCCCCTTCCTCCCAAAGAACTGTTGGAAGTCTGCAATAAGTATAGATACATGAACCGTATCCATGTCCCTAGAAACGAGGGCCACTCACCTATAACAGCTCTCTGAGTGGTACATGATTCACATCCACACAATCCACCCGGCCTCCTGTGACAAGTGGCACCCAAATCCCTGATTTCAGCATGCAGGATCCAACGTTGCAGGATGGAGCCAAGGGATATACCACCCGGGTGGTGGGAGGAGCTTTATTTAAAGACATCCCTGTGAATCAACTCTTAAGGAAGCAGTGCTGAAAGTGTGGATGTGAACCATATTCCACTCTTAGAACTATGGTTACAGGTGACTAACCCTCTTGTATCATCCAGAATCTCCCCAGGGTGTTTAAATGTTTTCCACCTGAGCCGGCATGGAGGGCTGAGACATTTTGCCTCACTTGCCACAACACCGGTGACTCACGTTTGGGAATGGACGCAGGTCACCGGGGTTGGCCAGGGAGAGGAAGATCAAGCATCCGATGGACTACTGTCCTCCTGTGGGGAGGAAGGAACACTGTACCCGGCCAGCATCTGGCCTCTAGCAGTGGCTAGGGGCGCAGGTAGCCAGGCAAACATAACTTGGAATGGAGGAATGGTAACCAGCAACGTTCTACACATAGAAGCGTGCGTAGATACATGTGGATGGCATTGCATGTCGATTCCTGTAGGGAGGAAATTGGTGGAAAATGGCTGGGTGCACTACAGTATGACAGACCAACCCTTTGCAGGCTATAGGGCCTTCTCCTGTAACCGGATCCATCTGATGAAGAGTGAAAGCCCCAACCCTTGCCATTTGGGGGGGGGGGTCCATGTCATAGTGGCGATCGCTAAATAGTGATTGCCATGTACACTCCCCAGCGAGGACAAGAACACCGGCCAGCAGTTAATATGTCAATGCAGGGGCTTTGGCCCGTACACTCTTTAATTTAGATTCTCAAATCCAGAAGGGGGTGCATGTTGGGGGGTAAACTCCAAGCACACACCTAAAAACTGTACTCCTACCTAGCCCCAAACCCTGAACCTTCCTCACTGCAGCCAGCCACCCTCACCACTACACGGTCAGCTCGGCAACACCTCGCCATACTACCTCCCACATACCGCCTCCATTATCCCTCCTGCATACTTGCTGTTCTTCCCCTTCATCTGTGCTAGAACCGCACCTTGCTACCCTTTCAGGGTAGCTCACGTAATGGGTGCTCAAACTGAGTCACTCAAAACTGATTTGTTCAATTTGAGTCACCCATGTTACAGGTTATCCCCATGGGGGGGGGGTAAACCATGGGGAAGCACAATAATTGAATTTAGGACACTGGGTGACAGAGCTGGGGGAAATGTGATTGGTCAGAGAGAAACCTGCCCCGGGTGAGGAGGGGAAATAGATTAACAAAAAAAAAGTTTCCACCTGTTCAAGTATTATGTCCCAGGTCATTGCAGATGACAAGGGGGTACCTTTTTCTTTATTTATGGGCTTATGAAGAGCATTGTCTGAGATTGTTTTTTTCATCATTTAGAACCAGTTTGTTTTGGGAGAACCATTTTTCAAGGGCCTCAGAATTATGCTGAAGGACGGAAGTAAGACTACCAAGGTTAGGGTTATTGAAATAGCATCATATGTGTAGAGAAGTACATTAGTACTTTGACATGCATCAGATAGATGGTTTATGAATAAGCCAAATAACAGGGGGCCCAGAATTTAGCCCTGGGGAACACGAGTGGATACATTCCCAAGTCTGACAAGGAGTGATCTATCTTAACACATTGAGTGCTATTACTGAGGTAACTTTTGAACCAGATGACTGTGTCCTGTGACAGGCCTAGACCATGGAGTTTGTAGAGAAGGAGCTTATGATTGACCAAGTCAGTGGCTTTTGTCAAATCAATACAGATGGTACCAGCCTTATCTCCCTTGTCAAGGGCCTCAAGGTCGAAACTAGAATACTCCATGTTGGTTTGGTGGTGTATTTTTTCTGGAATCCGTACTGTTGGGGACATGGTATTTCATATTGTTCAAGATATTAAACAGGTTGATTGGACAGTGTTCTCTCAAGGGCTTTGAACAGGGGAGAGAGCATGGAAATTGGCCTGCAATTGAAAAAGAGCATTCACCGCTTTTAAAAGCTGGTGTAACCAGTGCAGATTTCCACTTTTTGGGGAACTGGAAGTAGCGCAGAGAGAAGTTGAGAATTTTGGAAATGGGGTAGGTGAGTTCCTCAAGTACCAGGGCAAATAGCCTCATATCAATTGAACCCCCATCCCCACCCCCACCCCAGTTAGGTTTTACTTAGGACCTTTATTACATAATTAGAGGGGTGTCTTACTAAGATAATAATATGTACAGTAATCAGTAGTTACTAGTAAGTAACTTTCCTCTTTCTTTGGGAGGACGGCTTTAAGGGTTGCATGATCAGGAATGGCGTTTCAGTTACTAAGTTTGGAGGTGTTCTCATATTCAAACTTGGTATTGTCACTGCCATGAGGTAGGCTAGGTGGATAAGATGGATCCTAAGTCCCTAGCATCATCATAATACTTTATTACGTACAGCAATCAGGGCATGTCTTTTAGAATATGGTGAGCACTGCTTGTACACCCTTTTTAACATGTATTTGATCTTTTCTAGGTAAGAAGAAGAGTTTCACGAAAAGGGAAGAGAGAAATGCCATTCAAAGGTGGACTCAAATAAACAGGATTTGAAATACTTGCTATATAAAAACTGAGATTACTTAACACAGCTCTTTTGCCCTGAAAAGGAAAGAGGACTATTTGGTTTCCATTATAGATATTAATAAATATCTTCATAATGGAACTGTAAATCAAAAACTCTTAATGGAGGCTAAAAGCATCTGTACTTAATATTACCCAGAGACTTTTTTATGAAAAGTCATTAATTAAGCAAATTGCTTAACATGTGCTCCCAATACCTGCATATATAAATTTTACTAGGGTGTTTTATGTTTTAATTTTCATACTGCATCGTTTGTTGAAAGCTGTTTTAACTGTTACGGCGAGTCTTCACACTGACAACAGAATTTTACTGCAGAGCTCAATATCCGAACTGCCTGTTACTCAAGCAAAAGAAGACATGTGAACTCATAAGGTTGAAAGGTAAAATGAATGTGAAAACTGGAGGAAACATTTCAGCATATTTCCCCTCGGGTCAGTGTTACTGTAAAGTTCTGCCCTATTAGTAGTGAAAACTGGCGAGCAGTTCCAGGCCCTTAGCTATGAAATGTTGAGGGAGCAGCTTTGGATTTTTTTTATCAAATTGGTAAAAGAACCAGTATACTTTATTAATGATTCCCTGTAGACATGTCATATTTTAAATTTGACTTTGTTTTCCTCCACCTTCGTTTATCATGATTTTAAACATTGTAGTTATTAATGTGATTATTTTGCAAACATCTTATATGTTTTTATTCCCAATTTTCAGATTATATTCCTAAATTGGTACCTAAGAGTCCGACATTTGGTTTTATAAAGTTTATCACCTGGTTTTTATTAATAATGATGTAAAAAAAATCACTTTTTAAAAACTATTGGATTTTGGCAGCTTTGTAAGAAAAGTTGGAAATGTTTAGAATTGTTCTGAATTTTAAGCATTGTGCTGATCAGACAAGTCTGTTTTTCTGGTTTGTCTCCCTGTCCAGACTCATTTTTTATGGTTATTTTAGAGAAATACTGTTGCATCACTATTATGTTCCTTGACATTGTTTGGCATAGGTAATAGTGTACACTTTTTATGTACACAGGATCATATTTAAGTTTTTGATGCATAAAATAAAACGCTTTTAGGTGTCATGTATTGTCCAGTTCTTTTGCTCTTAAAATTGTAATACAGTGCTCCCTTGTGTATATTTCACCCTCACTTACCGCCACCCAGTCTCTTTGTACCATTTGTCTTCTGTGTTAATTTCCTCTTTTAACAGCCACCCTTGCTATTCGCCAGGCATTGCAGTAGTACTGCTTACACTGGAAGCTTGTTAAGTGCCTTTCTTTATTCAGCAGCCTGGCGGTAGGTGGCACTGGCGCTTGCTGTTGCAGTACAATATTCCCATTTTTACAGGTGACCTAATGTATTATTTTTCCTTTTCAATTTCACCATTCTTTTACTAAAAATGAATTTTTCTTTTTTGTAATGCCACCTTGGTGCGCTTTGCTTCTGCTTACCATCTCGCATAGTTTGTCCTAGTGTCTGACCTGCCTGATAAGTGGTGGGACAAATAGTCGGCAGGTTGCCAAATGTGACCTGGCTCATCATACTGTCCACCTATTTTCTTTTAAAACTCACTATTCTGACGGGTAACCACGTAGTTGCTTGCATGCGTGGGAGTTTAGCATTCTTTTAAACATTGCTGTGGGCTCCTGTCATTGTACATGCGCAGGATTCAAACTTTTTTTATATATTTCTCCTGATGGTGCGGCCACATGGACATAGTGTAGAACTGACACTTCCTCCCAATGCAAACTCCACTTGTTTGACTCACCAAGCTGCCAGAGCACACCTGCGAGTCTACACAAGACACCCCCGCTGAGCTACCAACCCACTGAAACCACAAGGTAAGACATTTCTGATGGCAGGCAATCATTTGGGAGCTGCATTAGAAATATGTGCTCTTATGCTGTAGCATGCCACGTCGCATAACATCAGCGCGCGCGAGAGAGCACACATTGCTCTCCGAGATTGGATTGCCATTCTAGCAATTGAGTGAGCCAACAAGGTTGAACCAAAAGCCCTTTTAAGGGCTGAAAAAGTACTATAAAGAGCATTACTTAATCTCAACACTGCCCTTTCAGCCAGACTGGAAAAAAATGTATATATAAAGTAGAGATACACAGATACCACTTTTATCCCGGATTGCGGGTCCGGATATTTTTTGATTTTGAACCGACCAGTTTCGGTTCAACATCGGTTTGGATACCAAGAAATACAATGAATTCATCGCACATAGATTTTATATTTATTTAAAAAACGTGCATTTAGCATGTTTATTACATGATATTGCACAGCGTTGCACCATTGCACTTTATTATTACAAGCTTTAAAAAGCATAATGCACAGTTGACTTAGATAATGGGGGGTTCAAATTCCAAATGGCTACTGTATGGGTTAGTAAATGTCACAATTACAATACAGTTTAGAACTTTTCTAACAGATTTTGTTTCAAGAATAATAGTAACATGTTTGCATCCTCTGTCGATAAATGAGAGCGACGTTCTGTAATAAAGTCACCCGCAACACTGAATGTTCATTCACTGGGAACGCTACTAGGTGGAGCTGACAGGTAGCGTTTTGCAAGTCTGAAAAGCATCGGGAAGCAGAGATGGTGAATTTCCCAGTAATGTATGGCATCAGGTGGTGTTTTTTTGTGGGAGTAAATGCTCAGAAACATGTATTTCAATCTCATTATTTCTTGATGCGACCTCTGCATTTTCAAGAGCTGTGGGGGGAGAAGGTATGTCTTAGTATCGTATTTAGAAATGGGTATTATTAATTGTAGACAAAACATACAACAGCAAAGAGAGAACTAAAGCACTTACTTTCTTGTGGCACAGCATTACACTGTGTAAATGTGTCCCATGGGTCCTCAGCCTCACACTCAGGCTCCAGTGTGGTTTCTGGCAGTACATCCTTCGTTGTTCTGGGCTTGAAATTATCGAGTTCATCAACTAGTTCTTTGACGACAGCACGGGCAAATGATTTGCCTCTGTCAGTTCTAAAAAAATGCAATTTATAACGGGGTCAGGAAATGAAGCAGCTACCAGTTCTTTTGATGCTTCATAATGCTTAAATCGAGTGTCCATAGCTACCAACAGAGCTTTGCGCACTGATGGTAAGCCAGGTATCGTAATGTTCTCAATTGTATGATAAAGAACAGTAGCAGTGGGGATTATGTCTGACACGCAAGCTGACTGCAGGCTGAGCCTTCTAGTCATGCTCGAAGGGCTTTAATATGCAGCATATACTTTCAGCTAGCACCCATTGTGTAGAGCTCAGGGTTCGGTTCTCAGTTTCAGAAGCGTATATAGTGAGGACTCGCCTCTGCTCTAGCAGTCTTTATAACATGTAGTAACTGCTATTCCACCTGGTAGGAACATCTTGAATTAGTCTGTGTACAGGCACTTGAAGGCTTTTCTGTAAAACTGTTAGCTTTTCTGTTGCAGTACTGAAGTGCTTAAAATGCCCCACTATCGCTCTCCCAACAGACAGCAAGTCTTCACAGGACTTTGTTCTCATAATGGCATCATGGAGGATCAGCTGGAGAGTATGTGCTGAACACCACTTAACTTCATTGCCTTTGTTATGTTAGGGCCGTTATCCCTAATGACTAAGTGCCTTTGACTGGCTTGCAGACTCTCAATTATCAAGAACTTGCACAAACTCTTTGCATAAATTTTCACCTGTGTGCCTTTCTGTTAAATGGTTAAGCTCCAACATAGCACCTCTGCGCTTGTAATTTCCATCTATCCAATGCAAAGTGATTAAAAGGTATGATTCAATGGAATTCTCTGCAGTCCACGTATCAGTGATGAAACAAATTGCTTGAACAAATTGTAGTTCACTGATTAGCTTCAGCCAAAGCTTTTCATACATGGCAGGGATAACATTATCTGAGAAATACCTCCTCAAAGGTGTCACATACCTTGGCTCTAACACTGAAAGTAGCCTTTTAAACCCCACGTTATCAACAGTGGCATCTCTGCTATGCTTTCTGTGATATTTTTAGCCCTTGCATGCTCAGTGGGAAATGGAAGGGCTTTGGCTAAGCAAGATTCAAGTGTGGGCTGCTCTTTCTTAATTCGTTTTGCTGGTGGCTCATGGAACTCGTCTTTTGAAAGCTGTGCAGCCTTTGCTTTCTGGGCTAACAGCTCTGCATGCTCTGCTTTATGCTTATTTTTCAAATGATTTAAAAGACTTGATGTCCCGTAACTTTTAACAGATGATTCCCGACTTATTAAAGTAGGTGCAGTACACAGAATACATTTTGCTTTTGAATCCATGTCAGCAGCAAGATAGGAATACTACCAGACTAGGCTTTTGTTGAGTCATTTTAGCAGAAAGCAACACAGAGCAGCGTACTCCACCCTAGCCCCTTCAGATTACTTACCCGAACCGGCTCTTTAAATAGGCATTACCCGATCGGGGCGGATACCATGACAAAGCGGAAAATCTGATCGGATCACCGGATCGGTTATCTGTGCATCTCTAATATAAAGATTAAGTGGGCTGCAGGCAGAGTGAAGGTAGACCGTCGTGCTGATTGAAGGGGAGGAGGGGGAGCTTGCTTGGTAGTTATGGGGATGTGTCTCTGCTGCAGTTGTTCCTCCAACTTTGAGGGAAATAAAAAAAAAATTGTTGCTGTGGGAGTTTTGATAAAAAGAAAATATATAAAAAAAAATCTGTTGGGTTAGTGTTAGTGGGTAATACTAGAGTGAGTTGAGTGTGGGCAGGAACATAAGAGAGCCTGCTTGTAGTACGCTGCAAATCCTGACAAAAGACCACCAGTGTAGGTTTCTTAAACAAAAAAAAGATTGAGACAAAGAGTGCAGTCCTTAGCCTGCTAGACCAGTGCCAACCCAACCGGCTTTTGTCTGTCAGTTAATTCAAATCCACTATACTGTGTTTAATACTGGCCAGGAGGAGGACTAATTTAAAAAGTTCAGTTAAAAAAAAATTAAAATAATTCTGTAGTGGGAGGGGAACTGCTGCTACCAATCATCTACTAGTAACCGTTCAAGGTCCATCTGGTCCTAAGAATGTATTCTTAATTTTTTTATTTTTTTCAACAAATGTCAAACCTGTGTGTCTGGGGAAGGGGGGTGTACAGGGACTGGCCATCAGTGTGATCAGACAACTACTCAGCATCTGGTGTGGTTGTGTCCTTTCCTGTCTTTTTGGGAGTAAAAAATGTACAAGTTTGCTAAAAGTCTGTCAGACTGCCTGAGATAGAGGCGCAGTGCACATCTATGACTGTGGGGAGAGGGGCCTGCCCTCGAACAGTCAAGTCCAGCCTATCCCATCTGTCCTGTCCATCATATTGTGAGATACGTTGGTCTTCATACTAATAAGAAATTTACAAGTTTGCAAAAAACAAAAGATCTTACTTCGAGAGGGCTCTTGCAGTAATCACTTGTAGGACTGCACCCCCTGGCGTCAGGACCACATGGGAACTTTTGCTAGCAGTGTCTGACGGGGGACTGCCCACCCGACTTCACATGACGGACATCAGCATTTATTTAATTTTTATTTATTGAAGTAATCAGTTTTACAACCTTTGAGTCAGGGACTCGTTTACAAAGGTACCTCGTCATGGGGGGGGGGGAGAGACAATAATTAAGTGAGGTTTAGGACAGTGGTTACATACAGGTGAGATACATAAATACACACGCAGAGTTACAGGCAGCAATTATACAGGTACATGCATATGTCGAGTTACACGCATCATTACATAACGTTGTTACGGTTTGTTCTATTGTACCAGCACCCAGTCGTCTATGGGACCCAGGGGGCATAGGGCTAAACAAGACAGGGTTTTGATCCACTACAGGCATTTACAACATCGGCTGTCAATAATGTGTTGACGGAGGGCTATTTTGAACCGGCCAATCCCAGGGATCTTAGTGATAGCCTCAGGAAGGGAGTTAAACCAGGCCGGGGCTTTATGATGAAAGGATCTTTGGCAGAGAGAGGTCCTTGCCCTGGGAACTATGAAGGTGGCTGTGGTGGAGTTACGGGTTGGCAAAGGCCGGACAGTCAGTTGCAGGGATGCAGAGACCCCTGGTGGGCAAAGCCCTGACATGGATTTTTTGGCCAGTAGGCAGGTGTGATATTTCAGTCTTTCCTCAAGAGTGAGTATATTGGCGGAGGTATAGCAGACAGGTGTGAAGGTTCTGCTGTGGGCACCAGTGAGGAGCCTCAGGCTTTGTTAATAGAGGTTTGGACTTTTGATAAGGAGGAGGGGTCAGCCGCTGCGTAAATTGGAAGTCCGTAGTCGGCCAGTGACAGCACAGATGAGGTAATGGCTAATTTTAAGGCAGATTCTGGGAGGCAATCTTTATGGCGGTAGAGGAGCCCGATCCTGGAGTTCATGGCTGATGACAGGGCTTTTAGGTGGGCATGGAATGTAAGGCCTGTGTCAAAGGTGATGCCCAGATACTTATATGTTGTTACCTGTTCTAGTGTGAGGTGCATGCTGGTGGTGATGTGAAGGGGAGTGTCCTTGGCGCTGTTTTGCCGATGTGAGAACAGCATTGACTTTGTTTTTTTCAGGTTCAGGACTAGTCGATGATCATTGAACCATTGTTCGGCTTGGAGGAAGGCGCTTTGCAGCGTGCCTTGGAATAGGAGTGGGTCTGAGTGTGACGCTAGGATTACTGCATCATCAGCATAGAGCAGTATTTTGTTGGAACAGGAGCTTGGGAGGGTGTTTAGGAATAGACTGAAGAGGGTGGGTCCAAGGATGGAGCCTTGCAGGAGCCCTGAGAGTACTGGTAGGTTGGAGGAGAGGGTCCATTTAGCTTAACTCTTTGGGACCTGTTGTGCAGGTAGCTTGAGAACCAATTCAGGGGGCCAGATGAGAATCCCAGTTGGCTTAGGGAGTTTAACAGCAGGGGGTGGCACACAGTGTCAAATGCCTTGGATAGGTCTAGGAAAACTGACCCTGCAAGTTGACCATTGTCAAGCGCAGAGTGTATGTGGTGGGAGAATTCCAGAAGGGCAGTGGACGTGCTGTGGCCTGGACGAAACCCATGTTGCTCAGGACATAGAATGTCGTATTTAGTTAGGTATTCTGTGAGCTGTGTGGTTACTATTTTTTCTGAAGCTTTGGAGGAGGATAGCATGACACTATATAGTGGGCATTCCCCATGTCCGCTCTCCAGATCTTATCTATGTCAGTCTTCACCATTCAACACCTCTGGGTATGGTGGCCGGAGGTTACAACCCTGAGGGATCTCTTTTTTTTTTTGGATGGGCAGAGTCGACGCACCATCAGCCCTCGGGAGGCCGACGCACGGTGGCATTTGCGGGTTGGCCGATATGTGTGGTCGACCCCACTCTCACACCAGTTTTTCATCTGCCGCAGTAGAGGTCGCACCTCGTGGAAGCTCTACTAGCAAGAGGCCTGCTGCTCAACCGCAAGCCTTTATCTCCGTTTCTTGATGCTGAGTCTGTCAACGCCGCTTATTGAAATTTCCTTACGGTTCCATTGTCCCCAACCACTTGACATCGCCTGGTAAGACTGATCTTACTTCGAGAGGGCTCTTGCAGTAGGTAATTACATATAAGACTGACACCGGCAGGTGGCAGGACCTCACGGAAAAACTTCTAACTAGCAGTCCCTGACACCCGCCTTCCAGTTCTTTCCATGATTAGCTTGTGCAGCGCCTGAAAAGTTCTTCACTCGTCAGACTCCCTTCGTCTGTGTTTTTACCAAGTATTTTCGCTTTCTTGAAAAAATCGTCAGTCATCCATCGGTGTATGTCGTCCCCTACACCCTCCGAGCACAAAAACAAGTGCAACTCGTGAGGCGCCCAACTCCTGCCATTCCCTGTGCCTGTTTTGTCTAGGCCCCGATCATCCGGTAGAGAAGTGCCAGCACTGCCTCAGTTCTAACGCAGCTACCCGGAAAAGGCGGCAGCAGTCCATGGAAGCCCCCATTCTCAAGAATAAGATGAGCTTCATGGAGAAGAAACTTAAAAAACTGCAGTAGGCGTCCACTTCCCAGAGGCCATGGAAGAAAACAGACTGAAGCACGGGACAAGAGCTCCTCAACGCGACTCCCTCAGGAGTCGCCGTGTTAGATAACGTCCCTCTGAGGACCACTCTCAGCAGCCACCTCAGAGGCTTCAGGCGGCGTTAGCCTACCTGTCTGGCTTCGTTGGGGCCCTTTAGGCGCCTCAGGCTTCATTGAGGCCTCCGCCCCGGTATAATATGTAACCCGGCCTACTGGTGTGGGCGGCTCCAGTAGCCAGGCACGTCGGCTCCTCCGCCCGCACGGAGAGAAGGCTGGTGAGTCGCATTACCTCGGGCGGCACGCAGTCCCTCTTCCGTCAGACCAGGCCGCTCCTCCGGCGTCTGCCTGGATCCCGCTGATAAACCGCACGCCGGTTCGTCCGACATCCGTACAGCAGAAGAGTCGACGCCGGACCCTCCTACGTCCATCATCCCCAACTCCCGCAGCCTTTGCTGCCTCGAGACCTCCCCTTGGACTCTTCGGCGGCTGCTTGAAAGGGGCGGCGAGCCACTCTCTCCGTCAAAGCCCAGGCCAAGGATTCCTCCAAAGTCGCCTCCGGAAGATCCTTCCTTTACGGAGCTGCTACGCAAAATCCAGGAGGTACATAAGTGGCAATCTTTGGAACCAGACCCTCAGCCGATGAAACTCGCCGAGCATCTGGATCTGTCCATGACAGCTCCTACCTTGGATCAAGCCTCATGCTGACCTTGTTACCACCATTTGGAAACAGCCATCAGCTCTGGCCCCACTTCCTCGGAAGTTGAACAGGCTATACCAGGCTCCCAAGGGTGTTGACTTTTTAGATTCTCACCCTCGTGCTGACTCGGTAGTGATTAGCGCCGCTCACGGCCAGTCGGCTAACCCAAAACACCTTAGCTCGTCGCCACCTGACAAAGAATCCCGCCTACTGGACCAGTATGGTAAGAAGATTTTTGCTTCTTCCACACTGGGGATCAGGGCCCTGAACTGTGTTGGTCATATGGGGGATTACCAGAAGGCAATTCTTACTCAGGCAGAAGCCAAATTGGACTCCCTGCCGGACTCTCAGGTCAAGCAGGAGTTGGCTGACCTTGTCCGCGCTGCTGCGTTCGGCCAGTCGACACATGCTTCGTGTGAGACATCGCAGACTCTGCTTTCACCGTGAGCCTCACTGCGTCATGCTTGGCTCCGCGTGTCAGGGTTGGTCCCAGAAGTGCAATCTGCTATTCAGGAAGCGTCCTTCCGGGGGTCGGTGCTTTCCGGGGGTGATGCTGAGGATATCATCACCAATTTGCAGGAGAAGGGGATGGCACTAAAGTCCATTGACTATGTATCATCCCCACCAGCCGCAGTGCCGTCCCTTTTGCAGACGGAATCGGCCTAAGGCGAAACCTCCGGGAAAGCGGGCCACTAAACGTCGGGCCCCCACAGCTGCTAAGCCCCCCTCACCCAAAAATGCAGCGGGTGCTTCAGCTGCAGCGCTGCCCCACACCACCTGACTCCTTTCCTCTCCCACAGCCTCCGGAGGACCCGGTAGGAGTGAGGTTTTCCTTCCACCTTTCGGGCTGGGAGAGGATAACATCAGATTCTTGGGTGCTTCATCTGATCGCAGAAGGACACTCAATAGAGTTTCTACAGAAACCACCTTGCCACCCCAAGGTCGTCGTATTCTTGGGAACATCTTCTCTTGGTCCAGGAAGAGATTTCAGCTCTTTTGCTGAAAGAAGCGATAGAAACCGTCCCTCTTCATCTTCAGGGGATGGGTTACTATTCCCACTTCTTCCTGGTCCCGAAGAAGACAGGAGATCTAAGACCCATTCTAGATCTCAGTTCCCTGAATCTTTTTGTGGAGTAGAAAAGGTTTAGAATGCTCTCCTTGCAGAGCCTTCTGCCCCTCCTCCGTTCAGGCCAATGGCTGTGCGCTCTAGATATGCAGGATGCTTACCTGCACATTTCCATTCACCCGTCTCACCTCAAATATCTTCGTTTTGTGTTCCAGGGGGACCACTACCAGTTCAAGGCACTTCCTTTTGGCCTATCCTCGGCTCCCCGAGTATTTACCAAATGCCTTGCGGTGGTGGCGGCTACCTGCGTGCTCGGGGGTTGCAAGTTTTCCCGTACCTGGACGATAGGCTTCTGGCGGCCTCATCCAGGGAGGAACTCCTGCACTGCCTCGCCCTTACCCAGCAGGTTTTTGCCTGCCTGGGTATTACCATCAACCATTCCAAGTCTCACTTGATCCCATCTCAGAGACTACAGTTTATAGGGGCGATTTTAGACACAACCATTGGCAGGGCCTTCCTGCCACCGGACAGGGCGTCCACTCTCCAGACTCAAGTCTGTTGTCCGGCCGCATGCGGGTCAGTGCAAGATCGGTCCTTCGCCTCCTCAGGCTCATGGCGGCTGCTATCCTGACAGTCCCTCACGCTCGGCTCCACATGAGAGTTTCTGAGTGGACACTCCGCTCCCAATGGGATCAGTTGGTGGACGACTTAGATCACCTGGTTCTAGTCTCCTCACCGATGCTCCGAGACTTGCAGTGGTGGATGGTTCGAGAGAACCTGCTTCAGGGAGTTCCTTTCTTCCTTCCTGCCCCCTCCCAGAGTCTAACCACAGACGCCTCGGGCGAAGGTTGGGGAGCCTATCTCTGTCCCCATCGGACCCAGGGCTCTTCGTCCAAGCTCGAACAGACACTCCACATCAGTGTGCTCGAGCTTCAGACAGTTCTGTACGCTCTCCAAGTCCTTCACCTGTACATTCTTCCGGGCCACCTAGCCGTCCAGACGGACAATAAGTGCGTGGTTTGGTACATCAACAAACGGGGGGGGACTCGGTTCTACCCTCTTTGCAGGGAAGCAATGAGGGTTTGGGATTGGGCAGCACAACACGACCTTCACTTCACGGCAATTCATGTTCCGGGAATCAACAACACCTTGGCAGACAAGCTCAGTCGCTCATCCGCTCTGGCTCACGAGTGGGAACTTGGATCAAGGGGTTCAAGACTGTATCTTCTGACACTGGGGAACACCACAGGTTGACCTGTTCACTTCTCCTCTAAACGCAAAGCTTCCCGACTTCTGCTCGCTCGTTCTAGAGCGAGGCGTTTTCTGGAGAGATGCTCTGTCTCTAGACTGGAAGGACAGATTCGTCTATGCCTTTCCCCCAATTCCTCTGATCCCACGAGTCTTGCAGAAACTAGTTTCAGAAGGAGCATGAATGATTCTGATCGCTTCTTTCTGGCCCAAGCAAGTTTGGTTCTCTCTTCTACAACAATACTCAGAGGGTCATCCTCTTCCTCTATCACAAGGTTTGCTGACCCAGGATCAGGGGACTCTGGTCCATCCAGGTCTCAAGTCACTTCAGCTTCATGCATGGCTCCTGCAGATATAGCTCAAAGTCGCTTTGGGGGTTTCTCCCCAAGTGGCGGAGATTTTGGTGGAGGCTAGAAAACCCTCCACTAGGTCTACATACGCCATGAAGTGGAAAAGGTTTACTATCTGGGCTGCTTCGAAAGACATGGAACCCTTTTCCTGTACGGCTCGGCTACTGCTGGAGTACCTACGCCATCTTTTTGACCTGGGTCTTAGCCACTCTTCTCTGAAAGTTCACATGGCGGCCATCTCGGCCTATCATCTTCCCTTTGCAGACAGGATGTTCGCTCTGCTGGAGGTCTCTAAGACTCCTCAGAGGGGTTCTCCATCTGAGACCTGCTGTATGTACTCCCGCCCCTCCTTGGGATTTGAACTTTGTTCTTGAGAAACTTACTCTGCCTCCTTTTGAACCGGCAGCTTCCGCAGACTTGAAGTTCCTTTCCTGGAAGACTTTCTTCCTTATGGCCATTACTTCTGCTTGGAGAATTTCCGAGCTCCAGGCCCTGATGTGTAAAATTCCATACTTGATTTTTCACAAGGAACGTGTGGCTCTGCGCACTAACCCTAAGTTTCTTCCTAAGGTGGTAGCGGAGTCTACTCTGAACCAGTCCATAGAGTTACCCAACTTTTTTACGCAGTACTGCAATCAAGGGGAGTATTTACTACACATTATGGATGTTCACCGGTTTCTGAGATACTACACTAACAGGACAGAGTATCTCAGGAAGACTGATCAACTGTTTGTCTCTTTTGCACCCAAAAGAGAAGGCAATGCTGTTTCTAAGCAATGCCTATCTAAATGGTTGGCTCATTGCATCACTTTCTGTTATGACAAGTACAAGACGACCCTCCCGGGTCAAGTAAGAGGCCACTCCACCAGGGGAGTCGCTGCCTCCGCGGCTTGTTTCAAGAATGTGTCAACGGTGAACATCTGTGCTGCCGCCACTTGGACCTCCGTCCATACCTTTACAAAACATTACAGTTTGGATATTGCCTCTCGCCGTAGAGCAGGCTTCAGACTTGCTGTTCTGCAAGGCCTCCTCTCTTAAGGCTTGCACAGCTAGAGATTCTACTTGGAGTAGATTTCCTCCTCCCGTGTGCTTCTTCTTGTTCCAGACTGCTTGGGACTCAGTCCTGTATGTAATTACCTACTGCAAGAGCCCTCTCGAAGTAAGATAGTACAGTTACGTAAGAACTTAACCGTAACAGTAGATCTTTGAGAGAGGCTCTTGCAGTAGGTCTTCCCACCCTCCACCTCCCTAAGCTTTTTCAGCTCCTTTTCCATGGTGGAAAATATCCGCTGCTCTCTTTGGCCTGTGGCGGGAAAGAACTGGAAAGGCGGGCCTTGAGACCGCCTTTATACCACACGTCTCCTGACTTTGGTAACTTGATGTAGGCGGTCCCTTGCCGGGACTGCTAGCTGGAAGTTTTTCCGTGGGGTCCTGCACCTGCCGGCGTCAGTCCTATATGTAATTACCTACTGCAAGAGCCTCTCTTGAAGATCTACTGTTACGGTAAGTTCTTACGTAACTGTACTTTCCTTTTCTTCTTTTAACGACATCGAGTCTTATTTTTGGTTGTTTTTTCTGTAGGTCATGTCTCAGTCGGCGGGCAAGAAAACTTTGAAGACGGGACAGCCCCCTATGCGTCGGTGCCCGTGCGGCGGTAAGTACTCCGTCACTGACCAGCATGACCGTTGCCTCGCGTGTCTTGGCCTGCTACACGACATGGATTTGTGTGACGCCTGCTTCTCCATGGGCCGCTGTGTCATCGAACAACATGCATGGAAAGTGGGATGAGCTCCACCGACTTTCAGGGGACAGGCGCACACTCGGGCCAAGCCACGGTCTCTCGGCCTTTCTCTGGGTCCCTTCCCAATTCTATACGGACCGCGGAGGAGGGGGCTTCTGCTTTTGTAGCCTCGCCGTTGCAGAAGCCCCTTCCGTGGTGCAGAGGCAATCCGTCCCTCCCTGGTGGTAGGAGGCACCCCCCCTTGGCAGTCGCACACTGGGGTGAAGGCTCCCCTGGTGTCGTCTACTTGGGCTGGGAAGCCTGGGTCAGTGCCATCCTCGGCGCCGTCTGTCGGCGCCATCTTCGGCCTCAGTGCCATTCGCGGCACCGTGGGCCCTAATGGTGCTGTCGTCGGCACTGGTCATCGCTCGCGCCTTCTCTATTGGCACCGTTTGCGGCGTTGAAGGCACAGTGGGGAGCCTCTGTTACCGTCGCCTATTTTCACCTCGGCGCGTTACTAGCGCAGTGGTTGAGCATGGCGTCGTGTTCAGCTCAGTCCATGGTGCCGAGAGTGTGGTCAGGGCCGTCGTCAGTGCTGGTCCCAGCTCCAATGCTGCTGCTGTCCTCGGCGCCATGTCTTCTTTGTGCACCACTCGCAGTGCACTTGAGGGCTTTGGTGCCGACTCTGTTGCAGTCCCTCGTTCTGGTGCCCCATTTAGTTGGGATGGCAGCGGGCGTCCACGTACCGTCAGGCACAAGACTTCGATTTCCACATCCTCTGAGGCAGAATCAGACTCTGAGTCAGATAGGCAGTCTGACTCTTTGGAGGTGGCTGCTCACCTGGACACTTTGGTAGTGTCCGCGATAGGCCGGAGCCAGCCCCCTCTGAGGAGCGGACAGTGGCCCCCCGGGTCCAGGGTCAGGGGTTCTGACCAGCAGGTGGTGGTGCAGGCTACCATTGCCCTGCAACCTGGCCTCAGAGGGTTTTCTGACCTCTCAGGTGGTGTGCCTGGATCGCCCAACCTCGGGGCCGATCGGAGCACCCACAGGAGGAGAGGGTGCTGCTCCCTGGATAGTCTCTTCGGGGACTGACCAGGGCTGCCAGCTGCCTAGGCTGGCTTTTTCGAGGAGAAGGGCTCTTTCGGACTCTGAAGGGTTGAGGGGTAGGGGTTCGACATGGCGACCCTTTTCTGGGACCCACCTGGGTTCCGGAAGGAGTAGTGCGGATCTCCGCCCTTCCTTTTCAGTTTCCTCGAGAGGGTCCTGTTCTTTGGAGGTAGGGAACCATCCTTTTGGACTCTCTTGGCCCTGGTCACCTCATAGGGGTATTCTTCAGGGTGCAGCTTAGGCAGTTCCAGTATGGTTGACCAGCTGTCGGCTGTTGAGTTTTCTGGAGCTCCCTCTTCCCTTGGGGCTCCAGGTGTGCTCTCTGGCCCAGGCAGAGGACAGCCGATTTCTGTTGTCGGCTCTGTCCCCTCTCCTCTGCCACCTTCAGGCCCTTCGCCGGGGTTCCCCACAGCAGGACCACCGGCAGGCCTTCCTTCAGGCTGTTCACCTTCAGGACAACCGTCAGGCTACCCTGACAGAGGGTAGCCTGACAACCGTCAGGCTACCCTCTGTCAGGCTTTCCTACTCTGGGGGCACCATCTGGGTTTCTGCCATCAGGCTATCCTCTCTCAGCCCCGAAGCCGGACCCCTTTTTGGCAGGCTTTTATTACTCGTGTTACCCTGGTTATCACTATCCAAGTTATCCTCAGCACTGTCCTTCTACAAGTTTCTTAGGACATGGATCCGGGTCAGGGTTTCCTCACCGTCACCCTCCCACTCCTCCACCTCCTGCTCAATCACGGGTGGATTTTAGGGAGATTCTCAAATCTTGGTGGTCTGAGACAAAATCACAATTGGTCTTAGAGTTAGACAGCAGGCATCCGCAAGCCCCGGACACAGGACTCCCAGATTTTACTCCTAGGGTGCCCTCTCCGGTTGTACCTCAACATCAGGCCAGATGACAGCTTGTTGTCAACCCCTGACATCAGAAGGGACTCTCATGGAACCAGAACCCCTGATTCCTGAAAACACTCCGAAGGATTCCGAAAGCGGATTCTGATTCCTCATCTGAGTGTTCAGGATTTGAGATGCCTCCCCATGAGGAACCAGTCCTTAGGGAGTTTCCCAGATCCCCTCCTGAAGATCCCTTCTTTGTGGACCTCCTCAGAGAAATGGAGGCACAAGGATGTAAATCAGATGCTCTGGACCCAAAACGTCAAAGATTGGCAGGGCATCTGGATTTCCCAGAGACAAGTCCGGTGCTCACTCTTCCATGACTAGCACCCCACAAGGATTTATCCTCGATCATTTGGCAGAGACCTTTTTCTATCCCGACCATGGCCAGGAAAGCTGATCGGGTTTACAGGACCCCTGAAGATGAGGACCACCTCAGCGTGCACCTTAAGGCTGACTCGGTGGTCATCACTGCAGCCCATGATCAGTCTGCGAAGCCAAAGCACCTTAGCACCTTTCCTCCTGACAAGGAATCCAGACAAATGGACCAGTTCAGGAGGAAATTCTAGTCTTCTCTACACTAACCATTCGTGCTCTGAACTATGTCTCACACATGCTAGTGTACCAGAAGTCTGTTCTGCCAGTTCAAGCCCGATGTCGAGGCCCTTCCAGACTCTGAAGCAAAGACCACCTTGGCAAACACCTTAAGCTCGGCCAAGGTGGCAGGATGTCATTCCTTATGGACCACCTATGACGCAGTGGATTCCTCCACAAGAGGTATGGCCACAGCTCTGAGCCTTTGCCAGTACTCCTGGCTACGAGTATCTGGCCTAGCTCTTGATGTTCAGTCGGTTATCCAGGATGCCCCTTTCAGAGGCTCTGTCCTGTTTGGCGGAGACGCCCAGGACATTATCACAAGCCTGCAAAATGAAGGCACAGCTCTCCAGTCTGGCCACACCATGTACCGCCCGAAACAACAACAGAAGCGTCCTTTTCGTCGGCAAAACAGATGCCAGAAAAAAAAACAGCAGACGCCCAAACGTCAGTTGAAACGTGGGGCTCCCAATATAGCCACTGCATCTCCAGTCAAAACCCAGAGGGTTCAGGAGCGATCCTCCCCTCCTATTCCTGACTCGCTGACCGCCCCCTCCCCCCCTTGTTTATCAGAGGAACACCCGGTCAACAAAAGCTAAATAAAAAATAAATAAAAACAGGTGGGTGGAAGGTTCACAAGGCATCTGGGAGTCCATCACAGCCATTGCCTGGCTGCTTCAGGTAATCAGACTTGGTCACACTCTCGAATTTCGAGAAAAAAAAACAAAACAATCCTCCGGGATTTTCACAAAACCCAAGGGCGCACATTCCCCATTTAAGGGAGGAAATTGTGGCTCTTTTTAATAAAGAAGCAATAGAGCCAGTGCCGGTAAACCAGATCAGGAGGGGATTCTACTCCCACTTCTTACTGGTACCCAAAAAGACGGAGGATCTACGCCTGATCCTAGACCTCAGCACCCACAACCTCTTCATAGAGTACAAAAGGTTTCGCCTGCTGCCTCTCCTCTCCAAAGGACAATGACATTGTGCCCCGGACATGCAGGATGCATACCTTCACATCCGAATATTCCGTCCACACCGCATATTCCTCAAGTTTTCTTTGCAAGTGGAGCATTACCAGTTCAAAGCTCTCCCTTTCGGTCTTTCCTCCGCACCGCAGGTTTTTACCAAATGCCTAGAGGCAGTGTCAGGTGCCTTGAGGAGTCAGGGGGACTACCTCTTCCCTTACCTCTACGTTTGGCTTCTTATGGCTGTGTCGAGGGAGGGATTGGAGGCTTCCATATTAGCTACCCTACACCTTTTGGCGCTTCTGGGCATTAATGTCATTTATCACAAATCCCAGGTTGCTCCTTCCCAATGCCTACAGTTTATTGGGGCAAATCTGAGCACAGTACAGGATAGGGCCTTCCTCCCCCTGGACAGGGTAGAGACCCTGGAGAGGCAAGTCAAGCTGGTATCCTCCGATCAACACATTTTCGGCCAGGGCGCTTCTCTGCCTTCTCGGCCTTATGGCAGTGGCTATCCCTACAGTCCCTATGGCCAGACTCCACATACACATCTCGCAGTGGACTCTCAGCTCCCAGTGGGATCAGAGGGCGGACGACTTGGACAGTCCTGTCCTAATTTCCAGTCCCGTGCAAAAGGATCTGCTTTGGTGGTAGAACTCCAACAACCTGATTCAAGGAGTTCCTTTCCGGGCCCCCTCCTTATTCCCATATTCTGACCATGGGCGTGTCGGGCATGGGATGGGGCGCGCCCATCTGGGACGCCACAGGACCCAGGGCCTGTGGTCGCCTGTAGAGCTACACTTGCACATAAATGTGCTGGAAGTGAGAACAGTGCTTTATGCTCTTCAGGCCTTTCAGCACATTCTTCAGAAAGAAACATTGTTGATTCAGTCGGACAACATGTGCGTAGTGTGGTATATCAACAAACAAGGGGGTACCTGCTCATATCCTCTTTGCAGGGAAGTAATGCAGGTTTGGAATTGAGCTGTTCTGCATTAGGTCCTTCTAATGGCGGTCCACGTCCCATGCGTGTAGAACGTTGTCGCAGACAGCCTCAGCCGCACCAGGGTAAGAGCCCACGAGTGGGAGCTAAACAAGAAGTTCTAGATCACATCTTTGACCTTTGGGGTCATCCGGAAGTGGATCTGTTCGCAGCCCCATCAAACACAAAACTTGCCAAGTTTTGCTTGCTCGATCACGGGCATGGTGCTTTTTGGCAAGATGCACTGTTGCTTTCTTGGACAGGGAGATTTCTGTACGTATTCCTTCCCATCCCAGTCTTACAGAGAGTGCTGATCAAGCTACAGACATAAGGAGCACAAATGATATTGATAGCTCCGTTTTGGCTTCGACAAATTTGGTTCACACTGCTTCAGCAGTTAGCAGCGGAACCTCCGGTTCTAGGATCGTGGTTATGTTGTTCTGTCCACACCGTTTGGCATGTCCTTTCCCTTTAAGAATCTTGCCAGAAGATCTGAAAGCTGGCTCCTCCCACCCATCTGGGTGGTATATGCCTCAGCTCCGCCCCTTGATGCCAGATCTTCCTTTCCGCTAGAAGATTCGTTACTGTAGGCTCTGGCAAATAAATCTCCGGATTTACCAAAACTACAACTTGTACAAGTTTCTTCTAATCACTTCGCGATCTTGACAGTGATGGAGGACAAGTCCTTGCCCGGTTTCTGCTGCTGCCCATGTAGGCAAAAGATATCACGCACCAACCCGCATTCCCTGTGCGTATATTGCCTGGCTGTGGGCCATAACACCCAGGCGTGCGAAATGTGTTGCGTTTTTCTTCCAAACGTTCTGGACGATCGTCTCATACGATTGCAAACTGGGCAGACTGGAGAAACGGAATCCGCTGGTCAAATCCAAGGAAGCCCATTGGGCAGCCTCCGTGGCTGTGGGGTCTGCCCAGAAGCTTGAACAGATGAAGACCTTCGAAGAGGAGGCGGCTCGGGCCATGGATTGATCATCTTCCATGTCCATCTTCGTCCCTCTCAATTTGGGCTCCACTTTCTCAGGTTCCTTTCGGGAGTTGTGCCAGTCCCTTCCCACCAAGGGAGAGGGTCCCTCGGGTGCTCACGTCTCTTGGTCCCGTAAAAAGGACAAGAAGCCTAAGGAAACTTCATCTTGCTGACGACGTTCCTGGGATCATGAGAGATCTCATTCCCAGGGATCTGCTGTCTCGACTTCGGTCGAGGTTGCGACCTCGGCCACTGGCTTCACTGTACCCCCATCAGACCAGCTGACTCAGATGCAGGAACGATCCGGTCGAGATTATTCTCGACCCTATCGACCTGTTGTCGCTCAATGAGGCCAACAACTCATTATTCAGGACCCCGATCCTGCCTACCACCGAGGAGGAGAACCAGCTTGCTGGGAATCCCCTCATGGTCCCAGTCCCTGACCAGGAAGAGCCACAGTTCTCCCTGGTTCCTTCCGTACGACCCTGTCGGTCCCCCCGACGGTCCAAGTCGAGGTCTCATACCCCTTCAACCAATCTGCCAAAGAAGGCACATAAGTGCTCTAAGAAGTCGCGCTGCCACCACTCTTTCTCATCCTCCTCGAATGAGGAGAGGCTTAGATGGAAACTCCACTGATGCTGTGAGGATTTAATGTGGCGACAGCTCCTTATGTCCAGCCAGAAGTCGGCCCCGGCTTCTACCCCGGCCATTACTTGGCTGTTGCCTCCTAGGCCAACGCCTACTCCTCAGGAGCCGGTCTGCACAGTCTCTCCGCCCACAGAGCCGGTCAAGACCATTCCGGCTCGGCCAAAACTGAGTCTCTCCACCAGTTGTGGTGGAGCTGCCACCGAAGCAGCCTCCTTCAGGGGCTCCTTCTAAGGAGTCTCTGCCTGTTCCAGGCCTACCGCATAGGCTGTTTGTCACCCTAACGCCTGATGGTCCCAGGTGAGTTGAGGGCAACTCTGGTGTATGGTCAGTTTATCCGGACTCTTCAGAGTCCGAGGATTCCGACCTATATTCTCGCCGCTTGGACGAGAAATCCATTGGTAGTCTTTTTACAGAGGAAGGCCCTTCCTCCTTTATGGGTATCATCCGCCTCACCTCCGAATCCACGGGGATGCCGTTAGAACCCGTTCAGAAACAGGCCGAATGCCCCCTCACTGATATCCTCCCAATGAGGGGATTCACCAACGGAGGCCTTCCTAGTGGCCAAGGCCATTGTTGGCCCGGCTTTGGAGCTGTGACAGCACCCTGCCTCCCACCCTACTCTTTCAGCCGCATGGTCCACAAGTATGCGGTGCCCATTAGGTCCCTTTCGGGGTTCAGAGAACATCCTTCAGCCGAGGGACTGGTGACTGGGTCTGTGTTCAGGCGCTCTGGTAATTCGGGAGACACTGATAGACCTGCGGACAAAGAATCCAAAAAATTGAACCACTCAGCTCAGAAAGTCTGTGCTGCCTCTTCACTGGGCCTCTATTAGGCAAGCTCGGCCATCATCATGGCACATTTTTTTCATGCCCTACTGGGCTCTCTCGATGAGATTCTACCTCACCTCCCCGCAGACCTCCAGACCACGGTCGGCGGTTGTGAAACAGCAACTCCAGATTCCTGCACCTGCTCGTTGGCAGCCACAGTTGCCATGCACTGCAGGGCTAGGCCTCGGGTTTCCACCCTTACGGCGGACACCCAGCACAAAGTGACAGATGTCCCTTTCGTGAGTACTGATCTGTTCAGTCCAGGTGTGGATGGTCACCTCCAATGCACTGAACAGTCCAGTGCCACCTTGGACTCTGTTACTTCTGCTCAGAAGGAATCCCAGGGTTCCATAAAGCAGAAGAAGCCTTTTCGGCACCCTGCCCCTGTGGCCAAGCAACCCCATTTTCAGTCAGGGCAGCATCAGCAGCAGGCTCAACCTTGGCACCTTCGGCCCAAGTCCGGACCCCCGGCAGCCTGTAAACCCGGAGGACAGGGTTCAAGTGGTCCCCAAACTGGACCCTCCTCCTCCAAGCTTGCCCAGTGACGGGATGGGGTGGCCACCCCCATACTTGTCACACCAGCTCAGAGTCCTCCTGTGGGGGACTGGCTCTGCCACTTCCTTTCTGCCTGGTCCGCTGTTACAACAGACAGGTGAGTTTTAGAAGTGGTCAGCCAGGGACTGCCTTTGGAATTCGAGCAGTACTCACCAAGCTGAGCCTGCACCCATGGGAGGAAATTGTGTCCGTACGCACTCAGTCAGCTCTCCGAAATGCCATCACCCAACTCCTCCGCAAGGAGGTGGTGGCCAGAGTCGCAGACCCCCCCTGTCAACCCAGGGTTTGTTTCCAGGCACTTCCTGGTCCCAAAAACGGATGCGGGGCTGGCGCCCTATTCTAGATGTGCACAACCTGAACCAATTTCTCAGGTCCCGCACTTACAGGATAGTAACTCTATCTCGGATCATACCATCTCTTGAGCAGAACATGTGGTTCTGCTCTCTGGATCTTCAGGATGCTTTCTTTTACATCCTGGTCCATCCATCTCACCAGATGTTCCTCCACTTTTGAGCAGAGGGGGCCTTCATCAAGTTCCAAACCATGCCATTCAGTTTGTCATCGGGCCCCCTGGGTCTTCACCAAATGCATGGCACTGGTGGCAGTCCATCTTCAGCATCGGGGGCGGTCAGAGTGCACCCTTATCTCGATGACTGGTTCATAGCAGGTCCCTCCAAACAGGAGGTGAAGAAGTCCCGGGATCTGGCCCTCCAGACCTTCATCGATCTTGGTCTCCTAGCCAACGAGACCAAGTCGGAACCCGTACCCTCACAGGTGATCTGCTACATTGGGACAGAGCTCGACTCTTGCCGAGCCAGAGCCAAGCTCCCGGCGGACAGGGCAGAGGTTCTCTCCTCCTTTGCCCAATCATTTCTGGTTTGGCACTATTGGCCTTCACCGCCGTGGTCCAATGGCCCTGGTGGCATATGCGCCCCCTTCGATGGGAGCTGGCCAGCCAGTGGACTCTGCATCATGGTCATTTCAGTCAGCTGATCAGGGTGACCCAGATGATGTGGGACGCTGTCCAGTGGTGGACCTTCGTAGCACATTTGCAGGAAGGGATCCCGTTTGTCCATCCTGAGCCAACGGTTGTCCTCACAACCAGTGCCTCTCTCATGGGCTGAGGTGCCCACATGGGGAATCACAGAGTCCAGGGGCTCTGGACCCCCGAGGAATACCAATGTCATATCAACCTGCTGGAGCTCAGAGAAGTCAGACTGGCACTGTCAGCATTCGCTCCACTCCTTCGGGGTCAAGTGGTGCAAGTCCAAATGGACAATACCACAACCAAGTACTATCTCAACAAGCAGGGAGGCACGCACTTCCGGCCTCTGTGCAGGGAAACGCTCCATATCTGGACCCTTGTAAGCCGATTAAAGGCAGATCTCCTAGCCATCCATTTGGCAGGAGCCTCGAACCACCTGGCAGACGCTCTCAGCTGTGTTGGCGAGATGTCCCATGAGTGGTCTCTCCATCCAGAGGTAGTACACAACTTGTTCTCCCACTGGGGCAAACCTCAGGTCGATCTATTCACCTCCAGGGAGGACACGAAGCTGAGGCCGTTTCATGCCCACGCCCCTCAGCACGGCTCGCTGCAGGAGGATGCCTTCTCGAGGCCATGGAGCCCAGGCCTCTTCTCTGCCTTTCCTTGGTCCACAAGGTGCTCCTCAAGGTTAGGAGAGACAAGGCAAGGATGAGCCTGCTTGCCCCAGACTGGCCCCACCAGTTCTCGTATCCAGATCTCCTCAGCAACAGGCTCCCAAGGTGTCTTCCAGCACACCCGGACCTGATATCAGTCAATCAGGGGAAGGTATTCCATCCAGACCTTCAATCCCTGCACCCGACAGCCTGGTTCCAGAGCAGCTAGACTTCCAGGCTTTGGGTCTCTCTGAGGATGTACTCACACTCATGAAAGCATCCAGAAAAGAGTCGACCAGGAGGTGCTATGCCTTCGAATGGAAAAGGTTTTCCATTTGGTTTCAGGGCAAGGGTTTGGACCCTTTGTCCTGTCCGGTGGCTAGTATCCTTGACTACCTTTGGTTTCTGTCCAAAGGGGGTGTTTGGTCCACGATCCTTAAGGTGTACCTGGCAGCCATCTCTGCTTACCGGGCACAGGCCAGTCAGCAGACAGTGGCACAGGAGAAGGTGGTCTGGTGCTTTTTTAAAGGCCTCAACCATATTTCCTCCTCTGATGTGTGAACCACCACCACCGTGGGATCTACTGCTGCTACTGGCAATGCTCATGGGCAAGCCATTCAAACCGATACACAGGTGTGAGATGTCACATCTGTCATGAAAGACAGCCTTCCTGGTGGCTATCATGTCTGCCAGAAGGGTAGGGAAGCTCCAGGCACTCTCGGTGGACTCCCCTTATCTGGTCTTCCACAGGGACAACGTTGTCCTGCGCCCCCACCCGAAATTCCTTCCGAAGGTGGTGCCGGAGTTGCACCTTGGAGGCTGAGTACAGGCTCCATATTTTGGACCTGAGATGGGCGCTCTTATTATAAGGAGCGGACAGAAGAAGTTCGGGGAGAGGTACGCCAGTTGTTTGTTGTCTACGCTGAAGCCGCACCTGGTAGACCTGCAGCCAGGCAGACTATTGGCAGATGGATTACATCATGCATTGATCTCTGCTATAGGTTGACAGGCAAGGAGCCTCTCATAGGGATAAGAGCTCACTACCCGCCACACTGCTGCGATGGTGGCTTTTTCCAGGGACGTCCCTATCCAGGAAATCTGCAGGGCTGCTACCTGGAAGTCAGCAAGCACCTTCATCGCCCATTATCACATCGACCTTGAGTTGCGCTGGGATACTGGTTTTGGGGCCCTCAGTTCTCCAATCTCTCTTCCCCAAGTAAGTATGTGGGGGGATGCGCCTTGCCTCCCTCCTCCAAGAGAACTGCTAGGAGTCTGCCAAACAGTGTGGATAGAACAACATATCCACGATTCTAGAAGAACATGTTACTCAACTGTAACAGTAGATCTTCCAGAGTGGTCTCTTGCAGTAGGTAATACTTTTGGTTATCCAGCAGAGGTCGCTGTGGTGCATGGCAGCTCTTCTGGCAGATCTTCCTGGTCATAAAGTCTCCACCATGCATTCACACTAATGGGAGTACGCCGGAGGCACTAGGACCCAGCAGGAGCAAACTTTTTTCAGGAGGGCCGACGCTTGAGATGGAGCCGCAAGGAAGCGGCACTGCGAGCCCGGCGCATGCAGCAATAACTAGCTTGGCGTCACCCCCTCCAACCGCTTCAGTGACGACGTCGCTCACCTGCCAGGAGTTAAACTTCACTAGCAGCTTAGTTTTCAGTTTATTGTTTTGTATTTTTATCTTCGATAAGTACCGATTATATTAATAAATTCTACTGATGGGAGAGAAGTCTTCAGCCCTCCATTGACAGAGCCGACCATGAGTGGGGCAGGTGATGGTACGGAGACTTCGTAGCAAGCTGTTCTGCCAGCGGGGCCGGATCTTGTCCACCGCCCTCCCTGGAGGGGGTCTGACAGCGGATGGTCCAATGATCAGGTAGATGGATGGTCTCCCCAAAAGCATAAAAAGAAACAGTCCCATTCTTGGCACTGTTCGGCCTTGAGTTCTTCTTTGACACACAGGTTGAAGAAGAAACGGGATAACTCGAGGTCGCCCTCTGGTATGTCAGCGCATAGACAGTCGGTTATTAGGGCCAGGCACTGGTCTCCACCTGTCTGAGTCGCCGGTTTCTGTTTCTGATGGCCGATCTCTTCGACACCGGAGACTCTCTCCATCTCTTGGAGGAGCTTCCGATGAGCAGTTTCACCAGTGGGCTGCTCTTATGGAGTAGTGGGCTCAGAGGTTGGCTCGATTGCCCAAACCGGCCAGTCCGACACCGGGGTCTTCGGGCCCTTCGGTTGCAGGATGGCTAGGTTTTCCTAGTCACATAGTGCCTTCTTCGGTGCCGTCGACTCCGCGCTCTGGTGTCTATCCCCCTCACATGGCTGTGGTGCAGGGGTCTACACCAATTCCCTTATCTCCTGCCATTTTTCATCCTTTAACTTCAAATTGCAGTTCTCAGACTTCTATGACGTTGCCATCGTTTGCAGTGCTGACTTCTCCGCCACTGAGGTATCTTGCAGTGCCGCGAGTGCTGTCAGCACCATCTGTGGCACCGGGGGCGCTGTCCTTGGCATCGGGGCTGGCGGTGGCGCCATGCTATCTGTCGGCACTGGATGCAGTGTCACGCTCTTTGTTGGTGCCGAGTGCGACACAGTTTTCTGTTACGGCTCCTTCTTCGTTCTCGGATCCGTTTTCTTCGGCGCCTGGGATGAGTGTGGTGCCGTCTAGTTTCCAGAGGTTTTCGACTCAGATTCTTTCTCCTTCTCCTCTTCCTCCTGGTTTTCACTCCGTTCCTGTCTATACAGTCCCCCCCGGACTGTCATGTGATGATTTTGAGCTTGATCCAGATCTTAGACTGGGTGATGATGTTGATGCTGACACTGCCCTGGGGGCAGGGATCAATTATCCTGCAGATCCTGTTATTGAGGACCTTTCCTTTAAGTCTCTGCTCAAGAATTTAAATTCTACCTTTTCTCTCCAGACCACAGAAATCGATCCTGGGAAGCTTTTGCATCTCCAATATCTTCATGTCCCAGAAATCCCTATGGATTTAATCCCTCCAGTACAGCCCTCTTTCGACACCCTTTCACAGATGGTGGAAGAGTCCAGCTCTTATTCCTTCTGTGGCCAAGTCCATAGATAGGAAATATGCCCCTCCCAAGGATCGCCCCATCTTGGCCTCACAAGCCTTTGCTGATGCCATAGTGGTCCTGGCAGAGAATGATAAGGTTGTCCTCCCTCAGGAATCTACAGCCCGTCCTATAAACAAAGAATCTCGCAAGATAGACACCTTAGGTAAGAGAGTCTTTGCTGCCTCAGCCCTGGGCATGCACACTGCCAGCTACCAGGGCTGTTTTTCTCAGTATGAGTATGTTCTTTGGCATTCGCTCAAAGCAATGGTAGAAGCTCTGCCCAAATCGGAGATTATCTCAGAGCTACTTCAAACCATAACTAGGGGTATCGAGTCCAGCAACCAACAGGTTAAAGCTGCAATGGACACCTTCGATACTGCTTCCTTGCCATCTGCACCCATCGCCACTCTTGGCTGCATACTTTGGACTTCACGAATGACGCCCAGCAGCAAGTCATGGCCTTACCTTTCGACGGTATGTATCTGTTCGGACCTCAGGTGGAGCAAGCACCAGAGGCCACACGGAAGACTAGCTGTGCCATTAAGACAGCCAGACTTACGCGGGGGTGGGAACAAACACCAGTTTCACAACCGTCAGTCCTTCCGGGGCAAAGGCAGAGGAGGTTTTAACAGAAACCAGAACCCTCAGCCGCAAAAGAAAGCGCTACAGAAGGCCCAAGGCCTAGAAGCACCCAGTGCCACCTTCTGAGTTTCCAGCCCAGGTCCCACCTCAGCTGCCCAAGGGGGACTTCTTTTCAGCAGTGGGAGGACGTCTGACTCGGTTCTACAACCAGTGGAAATCTATAACATCAGACAAATGGGTCCTCGGAATAATCCGCGAGGGGTACTCTCTCAATCTTTTGGAAACCCCTCCGGATCATCCTCCCAAACAGCAGCCCAGGCTGTCGGCGGCAGTCGGACCTTCTTGCGTCCTAGGTACAAGGCCTTCTGAACCAACAGGGCAGTAGAAGTAGTTCCGCTGGATCAATGAAACACAGGTTTCTACTGACATTACTTTCTGGTCCCAAAGAAAACCGGCAGCATGCGCCCCATTCTGGATCTCAGAAAGTTAAACAAGTTCCTAGACAAGGAGAAGTTCAAGATGATGTCACTCGGTACCCTACTACTTTTGATTAATCGACATGATTGGCTAGCCTCCCTGGACATGCAGGATGCTTACCAACACATTCTCATACACCAAAAGCACCACAAATACCTAAGGTTCGTGGCATTTGGTCAACACTATCAGTTCAGAGTCCTGCCCTTTGGGCTGTCCTCGGCACCTCGAGTTTTTACAAAGTGTTGTGCAGTTCTCACGGCGCACCTCAAGAAAATCGAATACAAGTGTTCCCATATCTGGACGACTGGCTTCTAGCAAGTCCCTCAAGGCAAGAGACTCTGGAGGCCGGGGCAACGGCCTCAGATTTCCTAACGTCCATGGGAGTCCTGCTGAACCTCAACAAGTCACAGTTGCAGCCTTCTCATAAGCTCCTCTTAATAGGAGCTCTTCTGGACACCTCCTGTGCGAAGGCTTTTCTTCCAGAGGACAGACGGAGCGATATCTTACAGATGGCCCGATACATCAGAGAGCACAGCTTGGTTCGAGATATCTCGATGCAACGGATGCTGGGCCTCATGGCATCCTTGGTGTTCACTGTACTCTTGGCTCATCTTCACATGAGAATCTTTCCGTGGATGCTCAGTGGTCCCTAACCACTGACCCTCCATCCTTTCGCATCAGGGTGATGGAACCTGTGAAGAGGTCACTCACCTGGTGGTCTCAGGAGGACCACCTTCTGGAAGGATATCCCTTCACCTCTCTAGATCAGAGCTCCATTACCATGGACGCGTCTCTGATGGGTTGGGGAGCTCACTGCCAGGATCTCCACACCCAGGGTATATAGACTCAGGACGAGTCTCCACTTCACATAAACATCCTGGAAATGAGCCGCCCTCTATGCAGTCCAAGCTTTGAAGGACATACTCTGTCACAAGAACATTCTCCTTCAAATGGACAAGGCAATAATGTACTACATCAACAAACAGGGCAGTGCACACTCTTACCCATTATGCAGGGAAGCAGTGAGAGTGTGGGAATGGTGCCTGGAGCACAAGGCTCTGATTCAGGTGGTTTACCTACCAGGGATACAAAACGAGCTGGCAGACCGTCTCAGCAGAACAGAGGCAGATCCTCACGAGTGGTCTCTCGACTTAACCGTCGTTCAGTCACTCTTCAAAGAGTGGGGAACTCCAGACCTGGACCTTTTTGTATCCCCACTCAATGCAAAACTGCCTCTCTTCTGCTCCAGAAATCCAGTACCTGGCGTTTTTTGTCTGGATGCGTTCAGGCTGCAGTGGACGAAATGCTTTCTATACACATTTCCTCCTCCTTCCCCTAATTCAGAGGGTACTGCTCAAATTGGAGTCCCGGGGGCAGAATGATTTTCATTGCCCCTTCTGGCCTCAGCAGATATGGTTCCTGCTACTCAACAGATTATTGGAAATCCTCCCCGAAAATGCTTCTCCTTCAGACAAACCTTCTGACCCAGGGTCCTGTGGTCCGTTCCAACCTGAGGGCGTTTCACCTTCACGCTTGGCTCCTGAAGAGATAAAGGTGAATAGGTTCAATGTTTCTTGTAGAGTTTCAGGTATTCTTTTGGCTGTGTGTAAGCCGGCCACCATAAAAACCGACACAGCTAAATGGAAGCGTTTCTCTATCTGGTGTGCAAAATCCTCTTGGAATCCTTTTTCCTGCCCACGGAATAAAATCTTGGGAGTATCTCTTAGACCTCTCAAACACAGGTCTGCAGTACTCCACAGTCAAAGTTCAAATTTGTGCCATTTTTGCATATCATGAGCTGGTACTTTCAATGTCACTGGATCATTTGCCTGTAGTTGAGGTTTCTTAGGGATATTCTGCATGCTAGACCTCCTATTAGACGTCCAGTTGCAGCCTGGGACATTAACCTTGTGTTAGACATGCTCACTTGTAAACTTTCGAGCTGCTAGCTACTTGCGAGTTGAAGTTCCTCACTTGGAAAACGACCTTCCTGGTGGCCATTACTTCAGGCCGTAGAGTTTCTGAAATACACACTGGTCACTGGACCCCCAAATACACTGTATTTCACAAGGACAATGTAGATCTTGCCTGAGGTGCTCTTGCAGTAGCAATTACATATGGTGACTGGCCTTGGCTGCAGGACCGACAAGGAAAAATTTCTAGCTAGCAGTCCCTGGCGAGGGACTGCCCCCACGTCAGGTGACTGGCGTCATATGATGGTATAAAGGGGCGGTCCCGGACACCCGCCTTCCAGTTCTTTCCCGCCGTTAGCTCGTGCATCGCCTCACGGTAAAGTTCGTGCTTCGTTAGCCCTACCTTTCGTCGGTTTGTACCGAAAAATAGTTATTCTTTTATCAATCGTCAGGTACATCGTCGGTGTATGTCGTCCCCTACACCCTCCGAGCACAAAAACAAGTGCGACTCGTGCGGCGTCCAACTGCCACACAAGGACTGCCATTCCCTGTGCCTTTTCTGCCTAGGCCCCGATCACCCAGTCGAGAAGTGCCAGCATTGCCTCAACTTCAACGCAGCTACCCGTAAACGGCGCCAACAGTCCCTGGAAGCCCATCTCCTCAAGAAGATGTCTTCTATGGAAAAGGAGTTGAAAAGGTTGAGGCAGGCCCACTTCAGAGGACATCGGAAAAGGACAAGGAGAGGCACCGGAAGTCCTCCTCTACCGCCTCCCGCTGGAGACGCTGGGACCAAGGTAACGCCCTGGGGACCGCCGACTGCCGCCCAAGGTTTTGGAGGAGGCGCCAGCCCGCCTGCCTGGGTCGCGCCGGGCCTTGCGGGCGCCTCGGCGAAGGAGGCCTCCACCCTGGTTCAGCCACAGGCTTGCGGCCTACTGGTGTGGCGACTCTTCTAAGTCGGACGTCGGCTCCTCCGACGTCCGCATGGAGAGGGTCGATAAGACACCCGACCCTATGGGGCGGCGCACGGCCACTTCTCCCTTGGACCGGGCTGATCCTCCCCCTCTGCCCGCCTCCGGTAAGGGCTCCCGTAAGCCGGACGCTGGCTTCTCCGACGCCCGCCGGGAACTCGCCCCTAAGCCGCACATCGGCTCCTCCGCCGGGCGACGGAACTGATGATGGACCCTTCCAAGTCCGTCATACCCAGTTATCCGCAGCCTTCGCTGCCGTCTGGGGAGCCTGTCACCCCAGCCTGACCCCGGAGATTTTTCTCCTCCATCCCCCGGACTATGCGGGGGATCTTCCTCCTCCATCAGACCCTCCTCCATGGAACGGATCTGGCGTCGCCCGGACGGCCGGTACCTCTGGCGGTTCTACGGCCTCAGGAGACATCCCGTTTCGGATGTCCCCCCTGCCCGGCCGTCCGCCTTCCGGGCCCCTAATATGGACCGCCCGTGAGGCCGCCGACCGGGCCGTCTGCTCCGCAGCAGCCCCCCCACCCCCACCGGCTTCAGGGTACCCGCCATCTTATCCGACGCCGTCATACCCGGGACCACAGTATCCAGCACTGCAATACCAGACACCAGTCTTTCTAACGCCGCAATACCCGACGCCGGGTTTTGGATGCTCACCTTACGGGTACAACCCGTACACTTTTCCCCCTCCTCCTCCACCTCCACCACCCCCACGGCGGCCGGTGGATCTGCAGGAGACTCTGGCCTCCTGGTGGGCAGAGGCCAAGGCTCAGCTCACCGGGAAGGTAGAGAGCCACCTTACAACGGTGCCGCCACCGGCTCCCGTACGTCCGAGACGGCACACTCCCTCACCACTTCTGGACTCCAGAGCTCTTCCCTCTGGGTCCAGAGAGGGGCAGGACACGCATTTACGGGTACCACCCAAGGAACCCGTTCCTCCCCCAGGTTGCGTAAGGGAGTCTTATTCTTCTTCCTCTTTTTCTTCCCTCTCGGATTCCTCGGACTCCGAGGGATAGTCCGAGAGAGACGACGAGCCCCGCTCTCCATCTAAGCCCCGGCCAAGGACCCCTCTGGAGGATCCATCTTTCACGGAGTTGCTTAGAAAAATCTAGGCGGTACACCAGTGGCACTCTTTGGAACCAGATCCTCAGTGACTTAAACTTGCTGAACATCTGGATCTGCACGTGACAGCTCCAACATTAGTGCCACCCTGGATTGAGCCTCACGCTGACCTTGTTACCACAATTTGGAAACAACCGTCGGCGTTTGCTCCACTTCCCAGGAAGTCAAACAGGCTGTACCAGGCTCCTGAGGGTGTAGACTACCTAGACTCTCACCTCAGGCCAACTCGGTCATGATTAGCGCCGCTCACGGCCAGTCGGCACATCCAAAACATCTGAGCTCATCTCCTCCGGATAAGGAATCTCGCCTTCTGGACCAGTATGGAAGAAAGATTTACGCCTCCTCCACACTGGGAATTCGGGCCCTGAATTATGTCGCCCACATGGGGGATTACCAGAAGGCTGTCCTTACCCAGGTGGAATCCAAGCTGGACTCCTTGCCAGACTCCCAGGTCAAACAGGAGTTAGCCGACCTTGTCCGTTCTGCTCGTTCGGCCAGTCGCCACATTTTGCGGGCGACATACGATGCAGTGGACACTGCCGGGCGGAGCTCCACTTTTGCTGTGGATCTACGGCGTCATGCCTGGCTCCGCGTGTCAGGTTTGGTCCCAGAGGTGCAATCCGCTATTCAGGAAGCACCTTTTCAGGGGGCTCAGTGCTTTTCAGGGGTGATGTCAAGGACATCATCACCGATTTGCAGGAGAAGGGGACAGCTCTGAAATCCGTGGATTCTATGTACCGTCCCAACAACAGCAGCGCCGTCCTTTTGCAGACTGATTGCCTAAGGCGAAACCACAGGAAGGCAGGCCACAAGCGTCGGGTCCCGCAGCTGCTAAGCCCCCACCCAAAAAGCAGCGGGTGCTTCAGCTGCGGGGCTGCCACACCACCTGACTCCTTTCCTCTCCACCGCCTCTGGACTTTCCAGAAGAACCGGTAGGAGGAGGTTTTCCTCCACCTTCCAGGATGGGAGAGGATAACCACAGTTCTTGGGTGCTCCAGCTTATAGCCGAAGGGCACTCCATAGAGTTTCTTCAGAAACCACCGCCACCACCTCTGAAGTCGGCCTATTCAGGAGAACATCTTCCTTTGGTCCAGGAAGAAATTCGGCTCTTCTCTTGAAGCAAAAGCGATGAGCCCGTTCCCCTCGCATCTTCAGAGCGGGTTACTATTCCCATTTCTTCATGGTCCCAAAGAAGACGGGAGATCTCAGACCAATTCTAGATCTCAGTTCTCTGAATCTTTATGTAGAATACAAAAGGTTCAGGATGCTCTCCCTGCAGAGCCTTCTGCTCCTCCTTCGGCCGGGTCGTTGGCTTTGTGCACTGGATATGCAGGATGCCTATCTGCACATTCCCATTCGCCTTTCTCACCACAAGTATCTTCGTTTTGCGTTTCAGGGGAACCACTACCAATTCAAGGCGCTCCCCTTTCGATTATCCTCAGCCCCCCCGAGTATTTACCAAATGCCTGGCTGTGGTAGTGGCCCACCTGCGTACAATGGGAGTTCAGATGTTCCCTTACCTGGACAACTGGCTCCTGGCGGCCTTGTCCAGGGAGGAACTCATGCGTTTTCTCTCCCTCACCCAGCAGGTTTTCACCTGCCTGGGAATTACCATCAACCATTCCAAGTCTCATCTGGATCTTTCCCAGAGACTACAGTTCATGGGGCCATCCTCGTCGACTGTCAGCAGGGGCCTTCCTGCCTCCGGACAGGCCTCTTTTCAATCCCAGATTTCCCTGCTATTAGAACGCAGGAGGGTCTCACGCAAGATCGGGTCCTCCTGCCTCTGGGGCTCATGGCGGCTGTTTCCGACGAGTCCCCCAGCCTCAACTCCACATGAGGATCTCAGTGGACTCTTTGCTCTCAATGGGATCAACTTGTGGACGACCTAGATCAATTAGTTCTGATCTCATCGCTGATGGTGTGAGACTTGCGATGGCGGATGGTTCGAGAGAACCTGTTTCGGGGGGTCCCTTTCTTTCATCTTCCCCCCGCCCAGACTCTGACTACAGACGCGTCAGGCGAAGGTTGGGGAGTCCATCTAGGACCTCATCGGACCCAGGGCTCCTGGTCCAAGCTGGAACAAGCTCTCCACATCAATGTACTAGAGCTTCGGGCTGTGTTGTACGCTCTCCAAGCCCTTCACCAATACATTCTCCCCGGCCACCTAGCCATTCAGATGGACAACATGTGTGTAGTGTGGTACATCAACAGACAGGGAGGAACTCTGTCCTACCCTCTATGCAAGGAGGCAATGAGGGTTTGGGATTGGGCAACTCAACACGACCTTCACCTAACGGCGATTCATGTTCCAGGAGTCAACAACACTCTGGCAGACAAGCTAAGCCACTTCTCTGCCCTGCTCACGAGTGGGAACTGGATCAAGGGGTACTAGACAACATCTTTCAGCTTTGGGGACTCCATGGGGTGGACCTGTTCTCTCCCAAAGCGCAAAACTTCCCACCTTTTTGCTCGCTCGTTCCAGAGCGAGGCGCGTTCTGGAGCGACGCTCTGTCTCTAGACTGGAAGGACAGATTCCTCTGTGCTTTTCCCCCAATTCCTCTGATCCCACGAGTATTACAGAAACTAGCCACAGAAGGAGCACGAATGATTCTGAGCGCTCCTTTCTGGCCCAGGCAAATCTGATTCTCTCTTCTACAACAATATTCAGAGGATCCTCCTCTTCCTCTGTCTCGAGGTTTGCTGACCCAGGACCAGGGGACCCTGGTGCATCCAGGACTCAAATCCCTTCAACTCCATGCATGGCTCCTGCAGACCTAGCCCAATCCCGTTTTGGAGTCTCCCCAAAAGTGGTGGAGATTTTAGTAGAGGCTAGAAAGCTATCCGCCAGGTCCACTTATGCCATGAAATGGAAGAGATTCTCTATTTGGGCAGCCTCCAAGAACGTGGAGCCTTTCTCCTGTTCAGTGGCTTTTCTGCTAGAGTACTTGCGTCATCTGTTCGATCTGGGTCTCCGCCATTCCTCCTTGAAGGTTCACATGGCAGCTATCTCAGCCTGCCATGTTCCCTTAGCAGATAAAGCTTTCGCTCAACTGGAGGTCTTGAGGCTTGCACAGCTAGAGCTACTTCTTGGAGTAGTTTCCTCCTCCCGGTACCTTTTCTTTGTTCCAGACTGCTTGGGATTCAGTCCTATATGTAATTACCTACTGCAAGAGCCCTCTCGAAGTAAGATAGTACAGTTATGTAAAAACTTACCGTAACAGTAGATCTTCGAGAGAGGCTCTTAAATAGGCCTACCTTCCGCCTCCATCCCTTGGCTTTTCAGCTCCTTTTCCAGGAATGGAAACATCTGCTTCTCTCTTGTCCGGGCCTGTGGCGGGAAAGAACTGGAAGGCGGATGTCCAGGACCGCCCCTTTATACCGACGTCGCATGACACCGGTCACCTGACATGGGGGCGGTCCCTCACCAGGGACTGCTAGCTAGAAGTTTTTCCATGGGTTCTGCCACCGGCCGGCGTCAGTCCTATATGTAATTACCTACTGCAAGAGCCTCTCTCAAAGATCTACTGTTACGGTAAGTTCTTACGTAATTGTACTTTCTTAGTACTCATCTTAAGTTTCTCTCTAAGATTGTCTCAGAATTTCATCTAAACCAACCTTTAGTCCTTCCTACCTACTTTGCGAACTTCCAGAATGATGGGGGGCATGCCTTTCATCCGCTGAATGTTAAGAGAGCATTGCAGTTATATCTAGATAGAACGAAGGAACTTGGCAAGCCTCAACAACTGTTTGCTTCCTTCAGCAAGACTGCTGGGCCAACCTGTTGCTATCAGGTGCATTTCAGCATGGCCAGTGGCATGCCTTCGCCACTGCTGTTCTATGGCACAGGTCAAGCTGGAAGGCAGAGGTGTACGCTCACTTTACCAGAGCAGTCCCAGCGTCTCTGGCGGAAATCCGTAACGTGCCCTTTGCAGATATTTACGATGCGGCTACCTGGAGCTCTGTGCATACATTCGTTAAGCGCTACGCCTTAGATGTCCCTGCACGATGACATCTGTCGTTTGGCAGGACCATTCTTAACGGACTTCTGTCCTAAGCACGTGAGCTTTTAATCTCCTACCGCCTGTTTCGGGGGATTACTTAGCTCGGTACTCTCTTATTAGTGTGAATGAGTGGTGGAAACTTTATGTCCAGGAAGATATGGAAATTACGTACCTACTGTAATTCTTGATCTTCTTGGACGAAGTCTCCACCACTCATTCACACGCCCACCCACCATTTCCCGAGCTCACTTCTCTGTTACTGGTCTTCACTCTCTCAATGGCTGAGCTGTGAAGACTTTATTGTTGACCCTTCTTATACGGGTCATTCGGACTATCTTGCGTCCGATTTTTAGGTTAGTCCTTTCTAGGTTAGCTATGCTGCACCTCCTCGGAAAATAGGTACTGAGGCGGTTGGAGGGTTGACGTCAAGATGGTCATTACCGCATGCACCGGGCTCATCGTGCCGCTTCCTCGTGGCTCCATCTCGGGCACCGGCCCTCCTGAAAAAGTTTGCTCCTGGGTCCTAGCACCTCCGGGGTATTCCCATTAGTGTGAATGAGTGGTGGAGACTTCGTCCAAGAAGATCAAGAATTACGGTAGGTACATAATTTCCATTTTTTTACCAGGGACCGCCCACACTTGACATCAGGTTCCAATTTCCTGTGTAAGTGTGGGCGGTCCCTGGTATCCTCAGTTCATTTTCCCACCATCTTCAGCTTGTGCAGCAGCTCATGCAGTTTCTGTGTAGCAGTCATCGACGGGAAATTTGGAACTAAGATGAATGTCTACAGATTCTTCAAAGAAACAAGCTTTATTTTGTTCCTGCCATTGCAGTAAGAAGGTATAACACTTTGAGAATCACACACTCAGTACGGTGTCTGGGACCCACACACGACACCAATTCCTGTAGTTTGTCAGGAATTTAATCAGGCAACTCGTCGACGATGGTTGCTTGAAATTCAACACCTTTTGATGGAGCAGAAAATATCTCTCTTTGAGAACCAGGGGGTCGTACCAAGGGCTCTCCCACTACTAGTTCTTGTCCCAAGTAGAAAAAGGAGGAGCAGAAACGCTCCTCACACTCCCTGCCTTGTCGCTCATCGATGGCCACTGTTTCTGGTGTCCCTCCATCGATGGGGCATTCTTTAAACACTTCTTCATCAAGAGGGGCTCATACCCTCTTGTCAGCTGCACTTTCCAGCACTTTTAAATGCAGTTCAATTAGTAACTGCTCCATCAACAGAGACTTGTACCCTGTCGTCGACGACGCTTTCCAGCGCTTTACATGCAGTAAAATATACTGCTGCTCCGTCGACGGGGGCTCCTCTCCCGTCAACGGCATCTGACAATCTAAGTGAAAATAACGCTTCTTTTCCCCAGCGGGCCCGTCAGTGAGACCCCGCATCCTCAGGGGAAACCTATGACTTATGCCTTGTTGACTGCCCCTCCTCCTACACAGGTACCTTCTTATAGGGGTCAGGCAGAGAGAGATCGGGACCCTGGTCTTTACCAACCAGGGGTGAGACCTGCTCATACTACACGTCCCATTCCCTCTATCACCTCCTTGTTTCCCAACATAACCCCTTTCTCACCCTACCTCCTCCCCAGGAAAGGGACCTCACCAATGCAGTCCGACGGGTGTTGCATGCCATGCGGCATTCTCAGCCCTCTGAAGAGCTGGGTGATCCTACCTGATCTCTCCCTCCTCCGTCTAAAAGATTTCATAGTACACAGGGATACCATGCCACCCTGGTCTCCTCCTCCGTTCATAGAGGACTGTTTGTCAGATGACCAAGATTTACCGCCTTATTTCACCAGTGATCTTGAGGATGAAGAGTTTCAAGATTTGGATTTTCCTAATCCTGAATCCCCCTATTCAGAAATCTCTTCCCTGGATGAGGTTCTGCCTCTGCCTTCGTCAGCCTCTCCCCCAAACAACCCGACCTTTAGTGAAATGATGGCTCAAATCCAAACAGTCATGGGATTCTGCACTACTGAACATGAAAAACAACGTAAGAATATGGTAGAATATCTTGAATTACCTGAGAAACCTGTCTTAATGGTTCCCCCACTAATACCAACCTACCAGAATGCAATGCTGGCTGCTTGGCATCAGCTTTCAGCTATTACACCTGTTCCCTCAAAGCGGACCATCTATATCAGGCTCCTCTGGACCACCCCTTTCTGTCTAGTATTCCAGAGGCAGATTCTGTGGTCATCACTGCCGCTCATGACCGTACCAAAAAACCCAAGCACATGAGCTCCTTACACCCTGATAAGGAATCCTGAAGAACTGACTATCTGGGGAAAAAGGTCTTTTCATCAGGTGCTATGAATATCAGAATCTTGAACTATATGGGTCATATGATTAAATATCATCATACCTTGGGGTCTTCTGCCATGGAACTTATCAATAAATTCCCTCCCTCACAGGGATAAATTATTGGCTACAGTGACAACTAGTAATTCTGTCTCCCGTCACCTTCTCGGGTTGGGATCTGATGCCGTAGATACCTCAGCCCGACCATCAGCCACTGGTATTACTCAGCGTCACCATGCCTGGCTTCGCGTTTCAGGCTTTGCACCTGATATACAACATAAAGTAGCTAATGTCCCCTTTTAACGGGTCCAAGCTGTTCTGGCCGGGAACTGAAACTTCACTGGATGACTTACAGGCATCAGGCAGAACCCTCTCTGCGGTTCATGGCATGTATCATACTCCAGCTACAACCTGCCTTACTCTGCACTCCTCTTATTTCAAAAGAGGTGGAAGATACAAAGATAATAATAAAGGCGGCTTCAGAGGTTGTGCTCAGTCCACCAGAGGCAACACCTCTACCGCCCGGGGTGCCTGCGCCCACCCTTCAGGTGGAGCTGCGCAACCCACCTCCCAGTGACCCACTAGGGCTTTCCCCCCGCCTTCTCGACCAGGCCTCGGAGGCTGTCGGGGGTCATTTTCCCTCCATCTAGAGGCCTGGCAAATGATCACTTCTGACAATTGGGTACTTCAGATTATACAGAAGGGTCACACTCTGGAGTTTTTCTCCACCCCACACCCTTGCCCTCCACAGAAGATTCATTATCCTCCAGATCATATACCCATCTTATAGGCGGAATTGACTGCCCTTCTGACCACACACAGGCCGTTGTACCAGTGCCCCTTCTGGAACATCAAACGGGATTTTACTAGCACTTCTTTCTGGTGCCCAGACGAACGGGAGACCTCAGATCAATACTGGATCTCAGACAACTGAATCTTTACATTCAGTACAAACATTTCCGCATGATCACCCTACCTGCCATAATACCAGTCCTGAAACAGGGCAATTGGCTTTGCGCCCTAGACATGAAGGATGCCTACCTTCATATCCACCATGCCCACCACAAATATTTGCGCTTCCATCCGCTGGGTCAAAATTACCAGTTTCAAACACTCCCTTTCAGTCTCTCATCAGCCCCCAGAGTGTTCACCAAGTGCCTAGCGGTGGTAGTAGCAGCAGCCTTCGAAGAGAAGGGCACTTCATCTTTCCATATCTAGACAATTGGCTAATAAAAGCAGACTCCAAAGCAGCTCTGCTTGCCTCTCTGGATGCTACCTTGAAACTGTTCGCAGATCTTGGAATCACAGTCTGTCAAAAGTCCAGTCCAAATATGACAGTCTCTCCAATACATTGGAACTATTCTACATACAGTTATAGCCAGGGCTTACCTCCCGCCTGCCCAGCAGGACATGCTTATAGCTCCAGCATTACATATACAGACTCAGAAAATAGTCACAGCCAGACAGATCCTGCGCTTTCTGGACCACATGTCCGCTGCCATCCCTACAGTGACATTCGCCCGTCTTCACATGAGACCTGTCCAGTGGACCCTCCAGAACAAATGGTCCCAAAAAACAGGACAGTTCGAAGACAAAATCAGGCTCTCTCCATCTCTGAAGTCTGCCCTGACATGGACAATCTGAATCAAGGAATGCCTTTCCGGACCCCCTTCCCATGCAAACGTTGACCACGGATGCTTCGCTACAGGGCTGGGGAGCACACTTGGTCCTTATCAGACCCAAAGCCAATGGCCCGCTTCTCCCCATCTGTCTCATATCAATCTCTTAGAGATGAAAGCGGTCTGGCTAGCCCTCCAGGCATTCCGGACCTACCTAGAGCCAGAATAGTTACTGATCCAGTCAGTCAACACTGTAGTAGTGTTCTGCCTCAACAAGCAAGGGGCTACAAAGTCTCACACCCTATACAGAGACACCCTTGCAGTTTGGCAAGAAGCTATATGGCAACAGTTGACACCAACAGCTGTCCACCTACCGGTACATTGCAACCACTTAGCCGACCGGCTGAGTCACCAGTCCACAACTCTCGAATGGACACTTCTCGAGCAAGTGCTCCGAAAAACCTTCAACATATGGGACACTCCACAGATGGATCAGTTTCCCTCCCCAGAGAATTACCGTCATCCCAGGTTTTTTTTTTTTCCATTATCCAGAACAGAAAGGGACAATCTATAGATGCCCTGTCCCAACCCTGGGCAGATCTCTTATATGCTTCCCCCCAGCCCAGCCCTCTCCTACAATGGACTCTACTAAAAGTACAGTTAGAGCCAGCCACAGTGATTCTCCTAGCCCCACTGTGGCCTCGCCAGACGTGGTTTCCCCTACTTCTACAACTGTCTGTACAGGACCCCGTCCCATTGCTGATCAGACCAGACCTCTTCACTCAGTGTCACGAGTCTCTCCTACACCCCAGCCTGAAAACTCTACACCTTCACGCTTGGTTCCTGGGGACGTTTTCATAACTCTATTACAAGTGTCCTCTCCTGTTGCCAATATTCTCTTGGCCTCCCATAAGCCAGCAACAAGAGCAACATAAAATTCCAAATGGAAAGGCTTTTCCATATGGTCAGCGCCTCGATCTTTAGACCCTTATTCTTGTCCACTGTCGAAGGTTTTGGACTACCTGGCCTCACTATCTGAGTCTGGTTTAAGTTATTCTTCCATCAAAGTCCACTTGGCCGCCATCTCGGCTTTCCATGAACCTCTGGATGGCAGATTACTGTGCCATCATCTGGTTAAGATGTTTTTGAAAGGAATGTTGCATGTTAAACCTCCTATTAGAAGACCCACTCCTCCATAGGATCTCAATTTTATGATAGAAAAATTGACCCTTGAGCCTTTTGAGCCAGCTGCCACTTGTGAACTCTTTCTTTCGCGGAAAACCCTATTTCTGGTGGCAGTCACTTCCATTCAACGTATTTCTGAGCTTCCTGCCCTCATGTTTAGGGAACCTTACTTGATTTTTCACAAAGATGGGGTGGTCCTTTGTACCAACCCTTCCTTTCTTCCTGAAGTAATCTCCAAGCATACTTTAAATCAGTCCTTGGAGTTTCCGGTCTACTATCCAGACTACTCCAGTCAGGGTGAACATCTACTACATACCTTAGATATCCATCGTATATTACGCTACTATACTAATCGGACTCAATCGATTAGAAAGACGTCTCAACTGTTTGTCTCTTTTGCCCCAGGTCGCAACGGCTTCCCGGTTGCTAAATGTATTCTTTCATCCTGGTTGACACATTGTATTTCATTTTGTTACAACAAATACAACAAGGCTTTACCTGGACCTGTCCAAACCCACTCCACTAGAGCTATGGCCACCACCGCAGCTTGCTTTAAAGGAGCCTCCATTTCAGATATCTGCAATGCAGCTACCTGGTCCATGATCCATACATTCACAAAGCACTACAATCTGGATATTGCCTCACGACGTAGGACTGCCTTCAGACGTGCAGTCCTACAAGGTGGTCTGTCATAATTGTCCTCCCATATGGGCATTACTGCTTGGGATTAATCCTAAAAGTATTACCTACTGCAAGAGACTACTCCGTGGAAGATAGTACAGTTGCGTAAAAACGTACCATAACAGTAGATCTTTGAGGAGTGTCTCTTGCAGTAGGTTTGTTCCCGCCCTCCATCCCCCTCCTCTTCTAAGAGAGCAAGTTCTGGTCCAGTGACTAGGGTTGGGACTCCTTTGGAACCTCGGCTTCCCCTTGGTCCTCACTTTGCGAGCTGAATCCGGCGGGGGAACTGAGGATACTAGGGACCGCCCACACTTATATAGGAAACAGGAAGCTGATGTCGTGTGGGCGGTCCCTGGTGAAAAACTGCTAGAAGAGCTGCCATGCAACACAGTGACCTGTGCTGGATACCCAGAAGTACTACTTACTGCAAGAGACACTCCTTTAATGATCTACTGTTACGGTAAGTTTTTACATAACTGTACTTTCTAAGAGTGGTATACGTTGTTCATCCACACGAACCCACCCGACCTCCCCAGCTTCAACGCACAACCTAAGCTTCCAGCGGGCAAGATCTGGCGTCAAGAGGCAGAGCCAAGGCATATAGCACTCGGGTGGGTGAGAGGAGCCAGCTTTTAGACTTTCCGGCAAGATTCTTAAAGGGAAAGGACATGCCAAACAGTGTGGATGAACAACATATACCACTCCTAGAACTACTGTTAGAGGTGAGTTACCTGTTCTTCCTCTACCTCTTTCTTACAATCTCCTGACCCAGGAGGGGGGCACGCTAGTACATCCGGGACTGAAATCCCTTCATCTTAATGCGTGGCTCCTCAAGACATAGTCACTTCTAGGTTTGGGGTTCCCCCAAGGGTAGCTCAGATTTTACTAGAGGCAAGAAAGCCATTTACTAGAATTACCTTTGCCATGAAGTGGAAACGCTTTTCCATCTGGTCCACCTCGAATACTTTGGATCCTTTCTCGTGCCCCGCTCCCCAGGTCATGGAGTATCTTTTCCATCTGTCAGACCTGGGCATGAGCTATTTGTCACTGAAGGTGCATTTAGCGGCCATCTCTGCCTACCATGATTTAGTAGGGGACAAGACTCTGGCTCAGTTAGAGGTCTCAAAAACTTTCTTAATAGGTATTCTGCATCTGAAACCCCCGGTGCGTAACCCTGCTCCACCGTGGGACCTTAACTTTATTTTAGAAAAATTGACCTTACCTCCTTTTGAACTGGCAAGGACATGTGATGTGCGCTTTTTGTCCTGGAAAGTGCTCTTTTTAGTTGCAGTCACTTCTGCTCAAAGAATTTCCAGCCTTCAGGCCCTGATGTGTAAGGTGCCTTATTTGATTTTTCACAGAGACCAGGTGGCTGTGCGCATGAATCCCAAGATCTTATTTCGAAAGGGCTCTTGCAGTAGGTAATGACATATAGGACTTATGCCGGCAGGCGTCAGGACCCCACGGAAAAATTTCTAGCTAGCAGTCTCTGGCGGGGGACCGTCCCCATGTCAGGTGACCGACATCATGCGGCGTCACTATAAAGGGGCGGTCCCCCACACCCGCCTTCCAGTTCTTTCCCTCTGTTAGCTCATGTCAGTGCCTTGCGGTAAAGTTCAGCGCTCGTCGGCCTCAGTCGTCGGTAGTTTTTACCGAGTTATTTTAAATTTTTCGAATTTTTGTCAGGTATTCATCTGTGTATGTCGTCTCCTACACCCTCTGAGCACAAGAACAAGTGCAACTCGTGTGGCTCCCAGCTCCTACTCAAGGACGGCCATTCCCAGTGCCTCTTCTGCCTAGGCCCAGATCATCAGGTGGAGAAGTGCCAGCACTGCCTTAAATGCAACATGGCCACCCGCAGACAGCGGCAGCAGTCCCTGAAGGCCCATATTTTAAAGAAGAAAATGTCCTCCATGGAAAAGCAGTTAAAAAAGCTCCAGCAGGCGTCCACTTACGAAGGCCACCATAGAAAAAGACCAAGGAAAGCACGGGACAAGGCTCTTCATCCACTCGTCTTCTTGAGATCGCCGTACTTCAGGTAATACCCCCAGGGGACCAGTCCCTGCAGCGGCTGCCTTGGAGGTTTCAAGGTGGCGGCGCCGCACCCATCTGGCTCGTGCTTGGCGCCTCCAGGGTATTGGGCCTCCGCTCCCGGTAAAGTTGCCACTGTGCGGCCTACTGGTTCGAGTGGCACCGGTAAGCCGGACGTCTGCTCCTCTGTCTGCACAGAGACCGTCAATAAGTCACCCGACCCCTCTGGGCGGCGCACGGCCTCTCTTCTGCCTGAAAAGGCCGCCCCTCCTTCACGACCTGCCTCGGGCGATGGGTCCGCTATCAGTCGTCGGCTCCTCCAGCATCCACCTGCACACCACTGATAAGTCAGACGTCGGCTTGCCAGACGTCCGCACGGTGGCTGAGCCGACGCCGGACCTTCCCACGTCCGCCGTTCCCGGCTCCCCGCAGCCTTCGCTGCCCTCCAGGGACCCTGGGTCTCCTCAGCCTGACCCCGGGGATTTTTCTCCTCCATCCCAGGGTGATGCCGAGCTTCCTGCTGCACCCCCATCAGACCGTCCGCCCACTGTGCCAACTGACCTGATGGCTCCCCGGCCACAAGCCCCGACGCCCGTCTTGCCAACCCCAGGCGACATCCTGCTCATGGATGATGCTCCAACACCAGGCCCTCCGCCCACCGGGGCTTCTGCTTCAGATCCACGCGTGGGCCCTCCGGCTAGGCCGTTTGCTCTGGCAGACCCCTCGGTTCCCGGGTATCCGGCTCCGTCGCTTCCAACGCCGTCTTACCCAGTTCCACAGTATCCGATGTCTCAATACCCCACGCCGGGCTTCCTGCTGTTGTGTTATGGATACGTGCCTTATGGGTATAATCCATACCCGTATCCCCCTCCTCCTCCATCTCCACTGCCCCCTCAGCGGCCGGTGTACTTGAAGGAGACTGTGGCCTCCTGGTGGGCTGAGGCCAAGGCTCAGCTCACCAGAGAGGTGGAGAGTCGTCTCCTGACAATGGTGCCGGTTCCAGTTCCCACACGTCCGCGACGACAGACTCCTCCCCACCTCCGGACACCAGGGCCGAACCCTCCTCGGACAACTCCGATGGTTGTTCCGAGCCGGACAATGAGCCACGCTCTCCGTTGAAGCCCAGGCCAAGGACTCCTCTGAAGTCCCCTCCAGAGGATCCTTCTTTTACGGAGTTGCTGCGCAAAATCCAGGAGGTTCATAAGTGGCATTCCTGGAGCCAGATCCCCAGTGTAAGAAACTCGCTGAGCATCTGGATCTGCCCAGGACAGCTGCCATCTTGGTGCCGCCCTGGATTGAGCCTCATGCCGATCTTGTTTCCACTATTTGGAAGCAGCTGTCGGCTTTAGCCCCACTTCCTCAGAAGTCGAACAGGCTATATCAAGCTCCCGAGGGTGTTGACTTTTTAGATTCTCACTCTCGAGCTGATTCGGTAATGATTAGTGCCGCTCATGGTCGGACAGCTAACCTGAAACAACTGAGCTCGTCTCCACCTGAAAATAATCCAGTCTTCTGGACCAGTACGGGAAGAAGATCTATGCTGCTTCCACTCCGGGTATTAGGGCCCTAAATTATGTTGGTCACATGGGGGATTACCAAAAGGTGATCCTTAGTGAGGTGGAATCCAAATTGGACTCCCTTCCGGACTCTCAAGTCAAACAGGAATTGGCTGACCTCATCCACTCTGCACGTTCGGCCAGTCAGCACATGCGTCATGCTACTTACGATGCAGTGTACACTGCTGGTAGGAGCTCTGCTTTCGCTGTAGGCTTACGGCGTCATGCCTGGCTCCGTGTGTCAGGATTGGTCCCGGAAGTGCAGTTCGCTATTCAGGAAGTGCCTTTCCGGGGTTCGGTGCTGTTTGGTGGTGATGTCAAGGACATTATCACTGAACTGCAGGAGAAGGGGACTGCACTGGTCTGTGGACTCCATGTATCATCCCCATCAAACACAGCGCCATACCTTTCGCAGACAGAATTGGCAAAAGGTGAAACCCCAGGGAAAGCGGGCCGCTAAATGCCAGGCCCCTCCGGCTGCCAAGCCCCCTCCGGCCAAAAAAAACAGCGGGTGCTTCAGCCGTGACACTGCCCCACACCACCTGACTCCCTTCCTCTCCCACAGCCTATGGGCCTTCCAGAGGAACCAGTAGGAGGGAGGTTTTCCCTTCACCTCCCAGGTTGGGAGAGGATAACTTCAGATTCCTGGGTGCTCCAGCTGATCGCAGAAGGACACTCAATAGAGTTTCTCCAGAAGCCACCTCATCACCCTCCCCCAAGGTCGTCGTACTCTCGGGAACACCTTCTTCTGGTCCAGGAAGAGATTTCAGCACTTTTGCTGAAGGAGGCGATAGAGCCCGTCCCCCTTTCTCTTCAGGGAACGGGTTACTATTCCCACTTCTTCCTGGTCCTGAAGAAGACAGGAGATGTAAGGCCGATTCTCGACCTCGGTTCCCTGAACTTATTCGTGGAGTACAAGATGTTCAGGATGCTCTCCCTGCAGGGCCTCCTGCCCCTCCTTTGGCCGGGACAGTGGCTGTGCGCTCTGGATATGCAGGATGCTTACCTGCACATCCCTATCCGCCCTTCTCACCGCAAATACCTCTGTTTTGCTTTCCAGGGAGACCACTACCAGTTCAAGGCTCTCCCATTTGGTCTTTCCCCGGCACCCCAGCTGTTCACCAAATGCCTTTCGGTGGTAGCGGCCTACCTGCATACCCAGGGGTGCAGATTTTCTCGTACCTGGACGATTGGTTCCTGGCGGCCCCGTCCAGGGAGGATCTCCTGCACTTCCTTTCCCTTACCCAGGGGGGTGTTTTTCTCCCTGGGCATCACCATCAACCACTCCAAGTCCCACTTGATCCCTTCCCAGAGGCTCTAGTTTATTGGGGCGATCTTGGACACGACCTCTGGCAGGGCATTCCTGCCACCGGACAGGGCGGCCACACTCCAGGCTCAGGTCAGCCTGTTGTCCGGCCGCAGGTGGGTCAGTGCCAGGTTGGTCCTTCGCCTTCTCGGGCTTATGGTGGCTGCAATCCTAACAGTCCCCCGCACTTGGCTCCACGTGAGGATCTCTCAATGGACGCTTCAGTCTCAGTGGGATCAGTTGGTGGACGACCTGGACCAGCTTGTCCTAGTCTCCTACCCCATGGTTCAGGACTTGCAGTGGTGGATAGTCCAGGAGAACCTTAGTCGGGGAGTTCCCTTCTGTCTTTCTCCCCCCCCCCAGACTCTGACCACAGACGCCTTGGGTGAAGGTTGGGGTGCCCATCTCGGACCTCACAGGACCCAGGCCTCCTGGTCCAAGCTCGAGAAAACTCTTCACATCAGTGTGCTCGTGCTTCGGGCAGTGCTTTATGCTCTTCAAGCTCTGCATCTGCATCTCCTTCCCGGCCACTTAGCCGTACAGACGGACAATATGTGTGTGGTATGGTACATCAACAAACAGGGAGGGACTCATTCCTACCCTCTTTGCAGGGAAGCAATGCGAGTTTGGGATTAGGCAGTATAGCACAACCTCCACCTCACGGCAATTCACGTCCCGGGGGTTGAGAACACCTTAGCAGACAAACTCAGTCGCTCATCTGCTGAAGCTCATGAGTGGGAACTGGATCAGGGGGTCTTAGACGATATCTTCCTACGTTGGGGAACACCACAGGTGGACCTGTTCGCCTCACCTCTAAATGCAAAGCTTCCCAACTTCTGCTCGCTCACTTGCTCCAGAGCGCGGCATTTTTTTGGAGAGACGCTCTGTCTCTAGATTGGAAGGACAGATTCGTCTATGCTTCCCCCCCCTCCCCGATCCCTTTGATTCCAAGAGTCTTACAGAAACTCTGTTCAGAAGGAGCTCGAATGATACTGATCGCTCCTTTCTGGCCCAAGCAAGTTTGGTTCTCTCTTCTGCAACAATACTCAGAGGAACCTCCTCATCCTCTGTTGCGACTTTTACTGACCCAGAATCAGGGAACCCTGGTCCATCCAGGTCTCAAGTCCCTTCAACTGCACGCATGGCTCCTGCAGACGTAGCTCAAGCCCGATTTGGGGTTTCACCCCGAGTGGCTGAGATTTAGGTGGAGGCTAGAAAACCCTCCACTAGGTCTATTTATGCCATGAAATGGAAACGGTTCACAATCTGGGCCGCTTCAAAAGATTTCAAACCTTTCTCGTGCTCTGTTGGGCAGCTGCTGGATTACCTGCACCACCTCTTTGATCTAGGTCTCAGTCACTCGTCCTTGAAGGTACATATGGTGGCCATTTCAGCCTACCATGTCCCTTTTGCAGGCAGGACATTTGCTCATCTGGAGGTCTCTAAGACTTTCCTTAGAGGGGATCTCCACTTGAGACCCCCATCCAGGTTCCTGCCCCTCCTTGGGATTTGAATTTCATCCTCAAGAAGTTTACTCTGCCTCCTTTTGAACCAGCAGCCTCAACAGACATGAAGTTCCTCTCATGGAAGACTGTCTTCTTAGTGGCTATTACTCTTGCTCGAGGATTCGTGCCCAGGCCCTGATGTATAAAATCCTGTATTTGATTTTTCACAAGAACGTGGGGCTCTGCACACCAACCCTAAGCTTCTCCCCAAGGTTAGTAACGGAATCTACTTTGAACCAGTCCATAGAGTTACCTGCTTTCTTTACGCAGCACTCCAGTCAAGGGGATTATCTCTTACACACACTGGACGTTCACCGAATTCTGAGATACTACACTAAAAGAACAAAAGATCTCAGAAAGACTGACCAACTGTTTGTCTCTTTTGCCCCCAAAAGAGAAGGCAATGCTGTTTCTAAGCAATGCCTGTCCAAATGGTTGGCTCATTGCATCACTTTCTGTTACGACAAGTACAAGAAGAACCTTCCGGGTCAAGTGAGAGGCCACTCCACAAGATGAGGTGCTGCCTTGGCGGCTTGTTTCAAGAATGTGTCAGCGGCGGACATCTGTGCTGCCACCACTTGGACTTCCGTCCATACCTTTATAAAACATTACAGTTTGGATATTATCTCTCGCCGTAGAGCAGGTTTCGGGCTTGCTGTTCTGCAAGACCTCCTTTCCTAAGGCCTTCACAGCTAGAGGACCTACTTTGAGTAGCTTTCCTCCTCCTGTTTTGCTTCTTCTTGTTCCAGACTGCTTGGGACTCAGTTCTATATATGTAATTACCTACTGCAAGAACCCTCTCGAAGTAAGATAGGACAGTTATGTATGAACTTACCGTAACAGTAGATCTTTGAGAGAGGCTGTTGCAGTAGGTAATACCTTCCCGCCCTCCATCCCCCTAAGCTTTTTTAGCTCCTTTTCCAGGTTGGGAAATATCCGCTTCTCTCTCATCTCGCCCTTTTGGGCCTTTGGTGGGAAAGAACTGGAAGGCGGGCGTGGAGAACTGCCCCTTTATACCGACGTCGCATGACATGGGTCACCTGACGTGGGGGCGGTCTCCCGCCAGAGACTGCTAGCTAGAAATATTTCCGTGGGGTCCTGACGCCTACCGGCGTCAGTCCTATATGAAATTACCTTCTGCAAGAGCCTCTCTCAAAGATCTACTGTTACGGTGAACATGAACAGGACCAGAGCTGTCTGCAAAACGGATCAGCTTTTTGTTTCTTGCACACCAAAGAGAGAAGGTGCAGCAGCTTCCAAACAATGCCTTTCCAAATGGTTGGCAAACTGCATTACTTTTTGTTACCAGAAGTATGGTAAAATCCTTCTGGGGCAGATGAAAGGACATTCTCCCAGGGGTATGGCTGCCTCTGCAGCCTGTTTCAGAATGTATCTGACACAGAAATCTGCGCTGCTGCTACTTTGAGTTCCGTCCACACTTTCACAAAACACTGCAGTTTAGACATCGCCTCTAGGTGCAGGGCTGGTTTCAAACTTGCAGTCCTCCAGGGAGTCCTGTCCTAAGTATCCGGCTACCTACTAGCTTCCTGTTCCAGCCTCTTATGTTTCCTGTCCCTTGGAATCTGATTGCTTGGGACTCAGTCCTACAACTGATTATTTACTGCAAGAGCCCTCTCGAAGTAAGATAATACAGTTACATAAGAACTTACCGTAACAGGCTCTTGCAGTAGATAACCTTTTTCCCACCCACCTTCCCCCTCTTTAGTTTGTAGCTCTAGATCTTACTTCGAGAGGGCTCTTGCAGTAGGTAATTACAAATAGGACTGAAGCCGGCAGGCGTCAGGACCTCACGGAAACATTTCTAGCTAGCAGTCTCTGGCGGGGGACTGCCCCCACGTCAGGTGACCGACGTCAGTATAAAGGGGTGGTGTCCCACGCCCACCTTCCAGTTGTTTCCTGCCATTAGCTCGTGCAGTGCCTCGCGGTTAAGGTCACTGCTTCGCAGTCAATTGTGTAGTTTTACCGCCTATTTTCTACCTTTTTCCTGATTTTCGTCAGCCTTATCTACAGCTGCCATCTATGTCATCCTGATGACTCCCTCTGAGCACAAAAATAAGGTCGCGATTCTTCAAACACCATCTCCCGATATAAGGGCGGACATTTCCCAGTGCCTTTTTGTCTAGGCCCGATCATCCCGTCGAAAAGTGCCAGCTCTGCCAACAGTTTAATGCGGCCACCGGAAAGCGGAGGCAGCAGTCACTGGAGGCCCACTTTCTTCAACAAAAAATGACCTCCATGGAAAGGGAACTGAAAAAACTTCAGCAGGCTTCGACTTCTCCAGAGTTCCACCACAAGAAGAAGCACTGAGACTCCTCATCGGTTGCCACAGCCTCGGCTGGGGTCATGGTTCTGCAGATAACGCCTCCCCCAGAAGGCAGCTCCATGGCGGCCATCTTGGAGGCTTCCAAGACTGCGTCAACCCTCCCATTGGGCTCGTGCTTGAGCCACTCAGGAGCCTCTGGGTCTAAGGAGGCAGCTGCTCCCGGTAAGGTCGCGCCCGTCGTCCTTCTGGATTGGCGGCCCCGATAAGTCGGACGTTGGCTCCTCCGGCCTCGCCCTGGTAAGGCCGTTAAGGCCCGACCCTGTGGGGGCAACACGGCCTCAAAGCGCCATCAGGCCACCCCTCCTTCACGGCCTTCGTCGGGTGCTGGGTCCAATAAGTCGGACGCCGGCTCCTCCGAAGTCCGCCCAGATCCCATCGATGAGACAGACGTTGGCTCCTCCGATGTCCTCTCGGCATTAGAGCCAATGCCAGACCCTTCGGGCCTGTCCATCGTCCCAAGTTCGCCGCAGTGCTCGTTGCACTCTGAGGTGCCAGCGTCTCCTCTGATGGCTCCCCGGGATGGTAATCCTTCTTCCCCGGGTGACATGGAGGAGGTGGGTATGGTGCCGTCGGGTCTCCCTCCCACTGGGATGGATGACCCAGTGCCGGCCTGCCTGACACTCGACAATATCCCATTGCCGGATGCCACCCCTACACCGGGTCTGCCGCCCGCCGGGCCTCCCGTTCCAGGCCTGCCCACCGGGCCGTTACCGGGGTCTTCTGCTCCTGCAGACCCCCTCCCCCCCGGTACATGGGTATCCGACGCAGTCATACCCAGGCCCGCAGTATCCGGCACCCCAGTACCTGATGCTGGCCTACCTGACGCCACAGTACATGGTGTCCCAGTACCCGACGCTGGGCTTTCCACTGTCAGGATATGGATACGCGCCCTATGGATACCCTCAATATCCATATCCCCCTCCTCTTCATCCTCCTCCACCGCCCCCTCAGCCGCCGGTGGACTTGAAGGAAACTCTGGCTTCCTGGTGGGCTGAGGCCATGGCTCAGCTCACCAGGGAGGTAGAGAGCCATCTTCTGATGCCATTCCCATTTCCAGACCCCCTACGTCGGAGACGAGAGACCCCCTGCCCATCTCCAGATACCAGAGGTGAACCCTCCGGTTCCAAGGCAGGGCAGGATACGCTTCCCAAGGGGTCCGTTCCTCCCCAGTGCCAGGATGAGGAGTCTTCTTCCTCTTCATCCTCCTCGGATGACTCCAATGGTCGTTCCGACCCAGACGAGCCACGCACTCCAGACAAGCCCAGGCTAAGGACTCCTCCGAAGTCTTCTCTGGAGGATCCTTCCTTTACTGAGTTGCGTAAAATCCAGGCAGTTCATCAGTGGCATTCCTTGGAGCCGGATCCAAAGCGTAAGAAACTTGCTGTGCACCTGGATCTGCCTGAAACCACTCCTACCCTGGTGCCACCCTGGATTGAGCCTGACGCTGACCTTGTTTCCACCATTTGGAAGCAATCTTCGTCATTAGCCCCCCTTCCTAGGAAGTCGGACAGGCTTTATCAGGCTCCGGAGGGTGTTGACTCTTTAAATTCCCACCCTCGAGCTGATTCGGTCATGATTAGCGCCGCTCACAGCCAGACGGCTAACCCCAAGCACTTGAGCTCGTCACCACCCAACAAGGAATCCCGCCTTCTGGACCAGTATGGGAAGATGGTCTACGCTTCTTCCACTCTGGGTATTAGGGCCCTGAATTACATTGGTCATATGGGGGATTACCAGAAGGCGATTCTTAGCGAGGTGGAGGCTAAATTGGACTCCCTTCCTGAGTCTCGAAGCAGGAAGTGGTGGATCTAGTCCGGTCTGCACATTCGGCCAGTCGGCACATGCTTCATGCCACATACGACGCAGTGGACGCTGCTGATCGGAGCTCGGCTTTCGCCATGGGTTTGCGGCGTCATGCCTGGCTCCGGTTTTCAGGTTTGGTCCTGGAGGTGGAGTCTGCTATCCAGGACGCGCCCTTCAGGGGTTCAATGCTGTTCAGGTGGCGATGTCAAGGACATCATCACCGAGCTGCAGGAGAAGGGCACTGCACTTAAGTCGGTTGACTCCATGTACAGACCCCCTCAGGCTCAGCATCGTCCCTTTCGCAGGCGGTCTCGGCAAAAGGCGAAACCTCAGGGAAAGCAGGCCAACAAACATCGGGCCCCTCCAGCTGCCAAGCCCCCCCCCGGCCCAAAAAAGCAGTGGAGGCTTCAGCTGTGACACTGCGTCACACCTCCTGACTCCTTTCCTCTCCCACAGCCTCTGGGCCTTCCAGAGAAACTGGTAGGAGGGAGATTCTCCCTCCATCTACCGGGTTGGGAGAGGATCACTTCAGACACTTGGGTGCTCCAGCTGATCGCAGAAGGACACTCAATAGAATTTCTTCGGAAACCTCCTCGAATCCCTCCCCCCCTTCCCAGGTCGTCTTACTCCCCAGAACATCATCTTCTGGTTCAGGAAGAAATATCCTTTCTTGTTCTGAAGGAGGCGGTAGAGCCCACTCCTCCCATCTTCGGGGGACGGGTTACTACTCTCATTTCTTCCTGGTCCCGAAGAAGTCAGGAGATGTGAGGCCGATTCTCAACCTCAGCTCCCTGAACTTGTTCATGGAGTACTAAAGGTTCAGGATGCTGTCTCCGTAGAGTCTTCTGCCCCTTCTTCGGCCAAGACAGTGACAGTGCACTCTGGACATGCAGGATGCTTACCTGCATATCCCTATTTGCCATTCCCACCGCAAATACCGCAAGAAGGCAGTATGGCGCAGTGGGTTAAGGCTCTGAGCTGCAAATCTGGAGACCTGGGTTTGAATCCCACAGCCCCCTAGGTGCATACTGTGTGACCTTGAGCAACTCACTTAACTTCCTTGTGCTCCCAGGTTGCACCTGCAAACAAGCTTTCAACTTAGTGTGTCTCACCTGGTAAAATAATTGGTTAAAAAAAAAATAAAAACCTGCGTTTTGCATTCCAGGGGGACCACTACCAGTTCAAGGCCCTCCCATTTGGTCTTTCCTCGGTGCCCCAAGTTTTCACCAAATGCCTTTCGGTGGTAGCGGCTTACCTGCATACTTAGAGGGTGCAGTTTTTCCCATACTTGGACGACTGGCTCCTGGCGGTCTCATCCAGGGAGGAACTCCTGTACTTCCTTTCCCTTACTCTGAAGGTTTTTACCTGCCTGGGTGTTACTGTCAACCAGGCCAAGTCCCACCTGATCCTGTCCCAGAGGCTCCAGTTTATTTGCTTTTGTTAACCAGGTAAGCACACTAGACAACAAGTGCCTATTTTCAGGTGTGACCCAGGAGGTTACAGAGTACATAAAAAACCAAATACAGAGTCAGGGTCACTGGCCCACAGACAGGTGGGAGGAAACAGCAAACGGTACAAATGGCTATACGAAGATACAGCTGGTAGTATGTCAACGGGATACATAACGGCAATGCGAGGTAGAATATAAACAGGTACATCGTCTCAGAGAGTTAGCAGTATGTCATCAAGATACATAACTGTAATGAGAGGTAGAATAGCAACAGGTAACATCAAGGTAGAGAATACAACAAAGAAAATAAAAGTACAGCATGTATATTGGTATGCCAAGAGGGCCTATCCACGATAATGTGATCAACAATTTAGTACAGCTAGAAACAAGTACTGATAAGACAGCGCCTCTCCTAACCGAAGGGCGGAAAGTGCCATTATGCTGGTTATCAGCAGAGAAAGGGCAGTGGCCAGTGAGACAGCTCCCAGTCTCCCATAGTGAATCGGGGTCAGGGGTGAGGGAGGGGTCTACTCTGGGTCTATACAGCACACAGACAGGCAGAGGCAGCTTTGAGGAAGGTCCATAGGGAGGTTTTGAAGGAGGGGTGGGAGGGGGAGGCACGAACTAGGGTGGGAAGGGAGCTCCACAGTCTAGGTGCTTGGACTGAGAAGGCCCAGTCACCTGTGAGGGTGCGGGTCTTGGGGACCAGGCAGAGCTGAGCAGCACTAGATCTTAAGTGGTAGGCAGGGGTTCTATACTTGAGGGGAAGGGCAAGTGCAGATGGAGTATCCATTCTAACTATGCTATCCACGAAGTTGCCAAGGACAAAAGTGCGGTGCTTTTCAGGGGGGAGCCACTCCAGCCGAGAGTAGAGCTCACAATGATGTGTAAGGCGTGGGGCAGAGAATGCGAAGTGACATATGTTGTTCTAGGCCGTATCCCATTTTGCTAGGCTAGAACTCGGGACAGGGACAAAGGTTACAAGCCCTTAGCAAAGCATGGGAAGGAGTATACCCCTAGCTGTGGCAAGCCTTGCAGCGCGGGTGAGGCAATCTTTGGCTCTGTAGGCAAGTCCTAGCTTGCCGTTCGCTGCTTTGCAGATATTCCGAATATGTGCAGTAAGATCCAGTTGTGGATCCAGGGTAACTCCTAGATACTTGACTGAGTCAATGACCGGCAGGAGGGAGCCATTTGCACCAAGGATAGCTAGGGGTGTGGTGCGGGAAGCAGTTTTGGCCACAGAACCAAAGAGCATGGTCTGGGTCTTTTTCCAGGTTTATGGTGAGTTTGCGTCCCACAAGCCAGTTCTGGATGCGATCGAAGTCTGAGTTAAGATGGGAGTTGATGATGGTAAGATCCTGGGAACTGAACAGTACAACGAGGTCGTCCGCATATAGAGTAGGGTGCCCGTACGTTGCAACTGAGGGCAGTTCGTTTATGAACAGGGAAAACAGGATGGGTTCAAGAACGGAACCCTGGGGGACCCCGCAGTTAATAGGGGAGAGGGCAGATAGGGTTTATCGGGGCAGTCCTGGACACAACTTCCGGCATGGCATTCCTGCCACTGGACAGAGCAGTCTCACTCCAGGCTCAGGTCAGCCTGTTGTCCAGTCGCAGGCAGGTCAGCACCAGGTTGTTCCTTCGCCTCCTCTGGCTCCTGGCGGCTGCTATTCGGACAGTCCCTCGTGCTCAGCTCCACATGAGAATCTCTCGGTAGACCTTTCGGTTTCAGTGGGATCAGCTGGTGGATGACCTAGATCAAATTGTTCTGGTCTCCAGTACTATGGCTCGGGACTTGCAATGGTGGATAGTTCAGGAGAAACTTTGCCGGGGAGTTCCCTTCTGCCTTTCTCCCCCCCCTCCCAGACGCTGACTACAGATGCCTCGGGCGAGGGTTGGGGAGCCCATCTCGGGCCTCACAGGACCCAGGGCTCCTGGTCCAAGCTCAAAAAATCTCTCCATGTCAATGTGCTCGAGCTTTGGGCTGTGCTGTGTGGTCTTCATGCTCTGCATCTTTATCTGCTTCCCGGACATCTGGCTGTCCAGATGGACAACATGTGCCTAGTGTGGTACATCAGCAAACAGGGAGGAACTCGTTCCTACCCTTTCTGCAGGGAAGCAATTCGGGTTTGGGAATGGACAATGCAGCACAACCTTCACCTCATGGCCATTCACGTCCCGGGGGTCAAGAACACGTTGGCAGACCACCTCAGTCGGTTGTCTGCTCACGAGTGGGAACTAGATCAGGAGGTAGCAGACGATATCTTCCTACGCTGGGGAACTCCACAGGTAGACCTGTTTGCGTCTCCTCTCAACGCAAAACTTCCCGCCTTCTGCTTGCTCGCTCCAGGGCGCGGCATTATTTTGGAGAGAGACACTGTCTCTAGACTGGAAGGGAAGATTTGTCTATGCCTTCCCCCCCGATCCCCTTGATTCTGAGGGTCTTACAGAAACTCGGCTCGGAAGCAGCTCACATGATCCTCATCACTCCTTTCTGGCCCAGGCAAGTTTGGTTCTCTCCTATGCAACAGTATTCAGAGGAACCTCCTCTTCCTCTGTCGCAACTTTTGCTGACCCAGGATCAGGGGACCCTGGTCTATCCAGTCCTCAAGTCCCTTCAGTTGCACGCGTGGCTCCTGCAGATGTAGCTCAAGCTCGTTTTGGGGTTTCCCCATTGGTAGCTGAGATTCTGGTGGAGGCCAAAAAGCCCTCCACTAGGTCTGCCTATGCCATGAAATGGAAACTGTTCTCTATTTGGGCCGCTTCCAAAGATTATGAGCCATTCTCTTGCTCTGTTGGGTGGCTGTTGGATTACTTGCGCCATGTCTTTGATCTGGGTCTCAGTCATTCCTCTCTGAAGGTTCACATGGCGGCCATCTCCACTTACCATGTTCCTTTTGGGACAGGACTTTTGCGCAGTTGGAAGTCTCTACAACTTTCCTTAGAGGGGTTCTCCACTTGCGCCCCCCTTTTCGTGCTCCTGCCCCTCCTTGGGACTTAAATTTTATCCTTTTTTTTTTTTAGACTTTATTTTTATTAAGCTTTCTTTTGTAGATACTGAATACATACAGTAGTAGATTCCAAATATGGACAAAACAGCATCATGTTAGCACCCAGATTTAACAATCTAATACATTCGTTACCACATTTGGGGGAGATCAACATGTATATTTAAAACACTTTATAGTAGTACTTCGGATATGCTCACCAAGCTATGACGAGTGGCATAAAACTACACGTATGATATCCAACATAAACCTGACATGACACTACTTAAGTCACTACTTCCACTTATTTAGTCTTATATTAAGGAATACATGTTTTGCAATCATTCCCCTTTAAATCTCCCACAGCTCATACCCACCAAACGTCCCAAAAACGAAAATTACCCACAGACTTAGATTATGAGCTAGATCCCTTCTAATACACTAATACTTGAAATGATTCCTGCTTCTAGACATACAACATTTTTCAACAGCGCCATATTGCTGAACAAGATTATCTCTCAGCAAACTCTCCACTGTAGAAACATGCCGTCCCTCCAGTGTACTGCCCTCAGCCAACAAATTCAACCATTACATTTTAATGGGTTTTCAATATATTAACTGGTAACAGTCAATATTATGACTACTGGGTCAGGGTTTTCGATTAACAGCCATAGCTACGAGTAGTCAGATCCTGTAAATGTCACCTTGTTTTTAGGAATCAGTCTCTGAGTCCAGTTCTTCCCTGGGATTCGGGGCTGCTGCTCGGAATTCAGCTGCGATCTTATCTATTCTTTTCTTTGCTTCCTTAGGGTCTGTAAATTGAAACGATTTCCCCCCATATGTAATCCGGAGTCTTGCCGGTGCCAGGAGCGAGTGAGCTACTACCAGGGCCCTCAGTTGTTGCCTTAAAGGGTCAAATAGCTTCCTACGGTTTCTTGTAGCAAAAGACCAGTCGGGAAACAAACGAATATTGGTTCCCTCATAATGAAGGGGGTGATGTAACTCAGCCCAGTTCAGCAGCCGATCTCCCACCTCAACTCCCGATGTTGCGATCAGGATAGTGCGAGGGGTCTCCGGGTTCAGCTGACGTGTTCGAAAATTCACCCGATAAGCTTTCTTTATGTCAGTAAAATCCACTTCCACGTCTTCAGGCAGTACCTCTGTGAGCCACTGTCTCAGAAAAGTTAAGAGGTTATGACCTTCCGTGCCTTCAGGTAAGCCTACCAGATGAATATTGGTAGCTCTGGCAGAGATCTCTAGGGTTTCCAGATGGATCCGAAGGTGGGAATTTTCCGTCACAAGTTGGGCCACCGTTGCTTGAGTTCTCATTGAACGGTCGTCCGCCTCCTTAGCAGTAGTTACAGCAGTCTCGATGTTGGTATCTTGCATACCGAGACAGTCTAGGATATTTTCCACCTTCTTATCGAGGTCCCCAACTGCTTTTAAAACCCTTTCCCAAGGAAGAGAGTTTGTGGATGTGTCGGCCTGGCTTGGGCCTGGTTGTTGCGTGGTTGACTGATTAACTGGTGCCACTTTAGAACTCTGTCCTCCCGTTGCTCCTTTCGGATGCCCCATCGTCAAGTTTGGTATCGATCTAATGTATGGGTTCTGCTGAGTCGAAGTCTGTAGATGAGACCGGCTTAATATTTCAAATTTTGACATTAATAGGCCAAAAGCTGTGATTTTTGCAGGAGCTGAAGCAAGACGCACCCTGTCTGAAGCTTGGGTCTCTAGCGCCCCCTTAAGTTTTATCCTTGAGAAGCTTACTCTGCCTCCTTTTGAGCCAGCAGCCTCTGCAAACCTAAAGTTCCTTTTTCGGATAACCCTCTTCCTAGTGGCCATTACTTCTGCTCGAAGGATTTCCAAGCTTCAGGCCCTCGTGCAAAATCCCGTACTTGATTTTCCACAAGGAACGTGTGGCTCTGCATACCAACCCCAAGTTCCTCCCTAAGGTGGTAGCAGAATCTATACTGAATCAATCCATGGAGCTGCCTACTTTCATTACGCAACACTCCAGTCAAGGGGAGTACCTCTTGCATACTTTGGATGTTCACCAAATCCTGAAATACTACACCACAAGGACGAAGGCTCTCAGAAAGACTGATCAACTGTTTGTCTTTTTTGCTCGTAAAAGAGAAGGCAATGCTGTTTCTAAGCAACGCCTGTCTAAATGGTTGGCTCATTGTATCACTTTCTGTTATGACAAGTACAACAAGACCCTCCCGGGTCAAGTCAGAGGCCACTCCACTAGAGGGGTCGCTGCCTCTGCAGCCTGTTTCAAGAATGTGTCAGCGGCACACATCTGTGCAGCCGCAACTTGGACTTCGTCCATACCTTTACGAAACACTACAGTTTGGACATTGCCTCTCGCCGTAGAGTGGGCTTCAGGTTAGCTGTTCTGCACGGTCTTCTCTCCTAAGATGTTCACAGCAAGAGGGTCTACTTTTGAATAGGTTTCCTCCTCCCATTTGCTTCTTCTTGTTCCAGACTGCTTGGGACTCAGTCCTATGTGTAATTACCTACTGCAAGAGCCCTCTTGAAGTAAGATAGTACAGTTACGTAAGAATTTACCGTACCAGTAGATATTCGAGAGAGGCTCTTGCAGTAGGTAATATCTTCCCGCCCTCCATCCGCCTAAACTTTTCCAGTGAAGGAAACATCCACTTCTCTCTTGTCTTGCCTTTTTTGGCCTTTGGCGGGAAAGAACTGGAAGGCTGGCATGGGGGACCGCCCCTTTATACTGACGTCGGTCATCTTACTTGGGGTGGTCCCCCGCCCGAGACTGCTAGCTAGAAATTTTTCCTTGGGGTCCTGACTCCTGCCAGCTTCAGTCCTATTTGTAATTACCTACTGCAAGAGCCTCTCTCGAAGATCTACTGTTACGGTAAGTTCTCATGTAACTGTACTTTCCAGGAGCCTTTTCTTGGATTCAGCAGCCTCTTCCCATTCTCCTGTCATGACTCTTGGAGGTTTCCAGCGGTAGAACTGGAGGGGGGACATGGGGACCGCCCACTATATAGTGTCATGCTGACATCTGTCACATGATGTTGGGAGGTCGGTCCCCGGTCAGACAGTGGAAGCAAAAGATCTTACTTCGAGAGGGCTCTTGCAGTAGGTAATTGCATATAGGACTGATGCCAGCAGGCGTCAGGATCCCACGGAAAAATTTGTAGCTAGCAGTCTCTGGCGGGGGACTGCCCCCACGTCAGGTGACCGACGTCATGTGGCGTCAGTATAAAGGGGCGGTCCCCCACGCCTGCCTCCCAGTTCTTTCCCACCGTTAGCTCATGGTAAAGTTCACTGCTTGTCAGTCTGTCTTCGATAGTTCTACCGTCGTTTTTTTCTCGATTTAATTAGACATTTAGTCAATTTTTCGATGGTGTATGTCGTCCCCTACACCCTCCGAGCACAAGAATAAGTGCGACTCGTTCGGCGCCCAACTCCCACACAAGGACGGTCACTCACAGTGCCTCTTCTGTCTGGGCCCATATCACCCCGTGAAGAAGTGCCACCATTGCCTGAAGTTCAATGCCGCCGCCCACAGACTGAGGCAGCAGTCCCTGGAGGCCCACATCCTTAAAAAGAAAATGACCTCCATGGAGAAGGAGTTGAAAAAGCTCCATCGGGCTTCAACTTCCCCTGAGGGCCATCGTAAGAAGAAAGATAAGGAGAAGCACCTGGACTTGGACTCCTCGTCCACCGCTTACCGGCTGGGTTGCCGTATTGAAGAATAACGTCCACCGAGCTGACCGCTCTCCACCAGCAGCTCCAAGACTCGTCTGCTACCCGTCTGGCTTGTGCTCTGGCTCTTCGGGTGCTTCCGGGATAAAGGAGTCCTCCGCTTCCAGTAAGACCGCCACCGTGTGGCCTTCTGGTGCGAGTGGCTCCAGAACCAGACACAGACGTGAGAATCATCGATGTAAATCTTCTCACTGCATTCACAATACTGAAACACCTTTGATGGTTTCTTAGATGACATACACACCATTGAAAATCCCTTATTAAAGTGACCACCCGATTCGAGCCTTCCCAATTTGCAGGAGTTTTAACACTGCCACCTGGCAACACTGAAAAGGGGAGTTAGAGAAGCACTTTTTAAAATGACAGCCTACATGGAGAAGGAGCTCCAGCAAGAGATCTTTTTCAAGGATATCTCTTTCATTAGGCCACACCTATGGAACTATAGCCATCTGGCACTAGGACCAGACGGAAACTTTTTGCAAGCAGTCCACTAGGGGCCATCCATGATGATAACCTACGTCGGTACTTCCCATATAAATGTGGGCAGCCCCTTGCCTCCTCAGTTCTTTTCCCACCATCAACCATATTCACTGGACACTATACGGAAAGACCGCCACTACAGTTTACCACTTTTATAGAGATTTCTCTCCCTAGTTCATCACTTTTTATAAGTGATACCCAATGTCAGGTATGTTGATTAAAGAGTTGTTGAAGTTCTTCAAGTACTGCAAATGCAGTGAAAATATTTATTCGGGTGACTCACATGATGTCTGCGTGTGCTGCCTCATTGTGGCCCATAACATGAAGGCCTGCCAGATTTGCTACAAATTCAGTACTGCTACCTGGAGACAGTGAAAGAAAGCCTTGGAGACCCACCTGCTAAAACAGCAGGTAGCCAGAATGGAGAGAAAATTCCATGAGTTAGAGCTCCAGTGCATCACTGGCCTGCTAATCAGGCTTCCGCTCCTTGAAGTCCCAGGAGAGGACTTCAGGACAGCACAAACATGACTACTGGGAGAGGGAACGCAGTATGGAGAAAACCTCCCCAGTTCGCTCTCAGTTGCCCCTTCACTGAACTGCGACCACTTCTGCGCTGTCGACTGCCCCAGCGGCAGTGCCACCAGCCATTCTGACCATCAACCCTTCCAGGACAGGCTGCAAGCACCACCAGCCCTTGTACGGCTGGTGTGCCGACGTCGGGGATGTTGTCCCCCCTCAACATCACCTGACATTCCTACCGACCAATCTGCTGCTGACTTTCAGGTGATACTTTCGTCCTTCGCGAATGTGTTAAAATGCCTTCTACCTCCTCCTCCTCCCCCTGTAACAGGAGACACATCAGCGGGGAAGCTTAGTCCAAACCCCTGTGCCAGTGTGCCAGTTCCCATCTCAGATTTAGATGACTTCACTCGCTCCCTTCTTGAGATCTGTCATTGAGGCACAGGTCAAGAAGTATATGGAAAACCCAGGAGCAGTTGTAAAATTCACCAAAACTCCAATTATACAGTAGTAGCATAGACCCATACTACCAGGATAAATCGTTTTACGGTTTTTACTTTTATCTAAAGGACCAACTACATCCATTGCAATTCTCTCAAAATACATATCTAAGGGTAGGGGCACCTTGTCTTCTCTAGTGACTGGGGCTACTTTCTGACATTCGGCACAGGAATTACATTAGGTAGCAACATCTTCATGAATTCCAGGCCAGTAAAATATATACAGCAATCTGGCAAGGGTGCAATCCCTTCCTGAGTGACCAGCCATAGGACTATCATGTGCCATCTGTAACAATTCTTTTCTATACTTCTGTGGTATAACCAATTGTTCTGTCTGTTCCTGTGTCTGAGGTTTAACCCAAACTCTGTACAGTAACCCATTACATTTTTTAAACACTGGTCCTCCCTGTTCTGGTTTCATCCCCAGCTGCTTAAAATAACCCTGGAGAGAAACATTTTTGGCTTGTACTGAAAGAAAATCACAATCAGTTATCAATTTAGTTTCAGCATTTTCACATTTTAGCCCTTTATGTCCATCAGTCATTTGTTGCCATAGTTTTTTCAGGCTTTCTTTCTTTCCTGGATTTCCAGATCTTGGAGCTGTGCTCAAACAAGTCCGAATCAAAATCACTGAAAGGAAAAGTGTCCCCACCATCTGTAATTTTCTTTGCCTGAGCTCTTGTCATCACTGCTACTGAAACTTCAGAATTTACTCCCTCTTTGATCAATTCAGTAAATCCTGGAAAGTCATTTCCAGTAATCACAGGTAACTTTAGTACTACCCCCACTTTCATTTGGTGAAACACACCCTTAATGGTCAGAGTCACTTGGGTGGTGGAATAGTATCGAGTGTCCTTGGTGGATACAGATGACACCGGTACCTGGTCCCTTTGCATAGTGTTTTTCCAACACTTTAACATGCACTAGGGTCTGTCTCAAATCATTGACTCCATTTACAGTCTTATTCCCCACCTTCACATCTGTTAAGTACTTGCCCCAGTTTGCCAAGGACAGATCTGCTCCAGTGCCACTCTCCTTACTATGACAGTTTCTTGCAAAATGGCATGGCTTATTACAGTTATAGCAGATAATGTCTTTTGGCACAGATGTGTTACACTCGCCAGAGTTCTTATCAGGCTTGGAATTTAAATGGGTAAAAGAGTGTATTACCGGTGCTTGGCTGTTACCTTGCTGCTGTGGCATCTGTCTGGCCATTTGGTATTTGTCAGCCAAAGAAACGGCTTTTTCCCCATTCTCTGGTCGGTGTTCCTTTACCCACAACTGCACATCTGTAGGCAAGATGGTGATAAATTGATCCATGGCAAATGTGTCGCTGATCTGTGGGATTGTTTTGCTCTCTGGTTACATCTATTTTATCAGGAGTTCTGTGAGTCAGGTGAAGGCTTCTCGAGGATTGTCGATCATAGAAACATAGAATTTGATGGCAGATAAGGACCGCTTGGCCGCCTAGTCTGCTCATTTTCCTACCTAACAGATAAGCTGCAGATCCTAGTTAACCAACAGCTTACTTCCTCAAGTTGTACCTCAGAGATCGAAACCTCTGCCTGTAGGTCTCTCTGGAGATGTACCTTTTCAGGATTTCGCTTTTCACCAGATCATAGTTTTCTGACTGTGCAGTGTCCATACTGCTGTAGGCAAGCTGGGCTTTCCCTGTCAGGTAGGGGACCAGTCTGATTGTCCATTGCTGCTTTGGCCACTGGTAGGCTGTGGCAACTCTTTCAAAGGATCTGCTAGAACAGTTTGTGCTTGTGGCCCCTTCAGCAGATTTTGCAAAAGGCTAGATTTGCACTAAAGTAACCACTACAGTTTATAATCATCTCAGGTTATAAATATATATATTTCAACAGTAATATTACATTACATATTTTTCAAACAGACGGGATCCCAATACCAGTTTCATTCCATTTCATTTCATTGATTTGCATGTTTTCATATTAGCTGATACAGATATGCAAGGAAGAAAAAGAGACAGCAAGAGAAAACTGAGAGACAGAGGCAAAGAATTGCGAGACTGTTCGGGTCGATCAGGTCCGAGGTCTCACAGGGAAAATTAGGCTGCGCAACCAGATAGAGAAGAGACAGAAAAGGAAAGATCCTTGCATTTAAACACTATCTCTGTAACAAATGGGACAGGGTCCTGTTTTACCCTTTCAAAAGGCCTACTGCATGTGTTGATGGAAGACCCAGAAGTACAACCCTGACCTCATTATGCAGGAGGAGGAGGAGGAAGAGTATGTGGAGCGCTCCAGTGAGAGGTCCAGTTCCACTGTCTCTATAGGGAGCAAGGACTCAGTAGTGTATACACCAAGGTCCCCTCCTGAAGACCCATTATTCATCTCCATGATGCAGCAACTCCAGACTGCCATTGGATTTGAATCAGAGGAACAGGACATCACCAAGAGAAATTTGGTGGAGTTTCTGGAATTGCCTGATTCCCCACCCATCATTATTCCTTCTCCTCTCCTACCTGCCTTGGAGAATGCCATCCTTGCTGCTTGGCATAGGTCCAACATGATGCCTGTTGTACCAAGGAAGGCAGATAAAATGTATCGGGCCTCCGCAGGCAAGCCTTTTTTTGCAGGCCAACCTGAAACTGATTTGGTGGATCTTCTTCGATGATATCTCTTTGATTAGGCCACACTTCCAGAACTGTAGCCACCAGGCACTAGGACCACATGGAAACCTTATTGCTAGCAGTCTGCTAGAGGCTGCCCATGACAATGTCATACGTCAGCGTCCCCACCATACAAACGTGGACAGCCCCACACCACCTTAGTTCTTTTCCTTTCGTCGACCATTGCAGTTCAGACTCCATAGAGCCAATTCTGCTTCAGTCAACCGCCAGATCTTCAGTTTTCCCACTTTATTCCTTCTTTCTCACCCTAGTTTATCACTTTATTTTTTAAAGTGATCCTCGACATCCTGTATGCTGACCGACTCCGCAAAACTCTTCAGATATTTTGAGTGCAGGGGGGAGATCTAAAACCACAGTGACCACAGCACCTGCATCCCCTGTCTCGGTGAGGCCCACGACATTAAGGTCTGCAAGATCTGTGGCTTTAACCAGGCTACCTGGCGGCGCCATCAGAAAGCCCTGCAGTACTTCCTTCCATGCACAGAAGGTAGCCAGAATGGAGAAGGACTTCCAGGTGAGAAGCTCCTAAATGTTGCCAGCACCATGTACGGGTTCCCATTCTTCCAAGGCCCAGGATAAGTCTTCTGGAAACACAAGGAGAGGAGCAAGGAAAAGTCCCCCCCCCCCAGCATGCTCTCTGTTGTCGCTACGGGTGCTGACTGCTGCAACATCGTCCTCCACTTTGGTGGTGACACCTCTTGCTACCCACACCCTCACTCCCTTAGGGTTGGCTGTGGCAGGGAGTTCTGCCAGCCCTTCCATGGTCAGCGACGGCTTGTTGAAGTAGGTCCTATTGAAACCCCTCTCGATGCTGCAACCCTTGCCACTTAGACCCCTGCTTTCTCAGTGGCATCAGGCTTCACTGGATCTACTTTGGCTGGCGACGGCCCAGCAACATCCAGGTTCCTACTTCCCCTGTCAGCACCCCAGGCCATTCCATTGACACCGGGAACCCAGCCTCCCCCGTCGACACTGACTGCGGTTGATGTCCTCCTCATGTTCTCCTCCTTTATGGAGATCATTCAGAGCCTTGCTCCTCCTCCAGGCCCAACGACACTGGGACCTGCAGGACCAGTCCCTGTCATCAGTGCCTTCCACATTGACGTAACCTGCTCCTTCCAGGGTGTCGATGTCCTCGTTGCCTTCTCGGCACTACTTGGAGCCCATAGATGAAGATCAGAAGTACAATCCCAACCTCATCCCACAAGAGGTGGAGGAAGATGGGGATAGGAGCCCATCTAGATCTACCTCCACTGTCTCACCAGGAGGTGTCTGACTCCACCAGATATACCTTGAAGTTCCCTCCTGATGATCCCCTCCTTAATCTCCGTGATGTAGCAGCTCCAAACCACTATGGGGTTTGATGCTGAAGAGCAAGACATTACCAAGAGGAACCTGGTTGAATTTCTGGAACTACCAGATCTTGCTTCGAGATAGAGCTCTTGCAGCAGGTAACACCATTGGGACTATGCCGCCAGGCACTAGGACCCAACGGAACAATTGTAGCTAGCAGTCTAAGGTGGTGGACCGCCCCCTGTCATTGGCCCCACCCCACAGTATAAAGGGGCAGTCCCCTGGCACCACCTCAGTTTTTTTTTCCTGCCTTTGACCCGTGCATATCAGCTCCACAGATGCCTCCTGCTTCCAGTCGACCACCACAACAGCTTAATCTGGTTCAAGGTCAGTTGGCATTCATCTGTATCCCCTTCCCCCGGGTCTTGCCTGAAAATAGGCAGAATTTGTCTAGTGCACTTACCCGGTCAACAAAAAACTAAATAAAATAAATACATTTTCTACCTCGAAATTCGAGTTTGTCGTGCATGTCTGCTCAGCCTTCTTCATCATCAGAGCGGCGGAAATCGAAGTGCGAGTGCGGCAAGCAGATCCCGGCAAAAGATGGCCATTCGGCCTGCCTGCTTTGCCTAGGGCCTGACCACAGGCCAGATGACTGCCCGCACTGCCTCAGCGTCAACAAGAAGACCTGAATCCGCCATCTGAAGACCTTGAAAGCACACCTCCTTGAGCAGCAAGTGGTTGTCATGCAGAAGACCCAGTTGGGGTGCAGCTCATCTTCCTCCTCCTCCTCCTCTAAGGACTCCCCCAGAGAGAAGAAATCGAGCAGAAAGCACCATCATGGGGACAAGGACAGGTCCAGGTCAGAATCCCGTTCTAGGTCCTCACACAAGACTTCCAAATCTTGTGCTTCTGACACAGTCAGACTCAGCCCCTCCGGCATCCCTGGCTCTCCCGGGATTACCATTGAGGAAGCCCCCCGCCTCTTCTCAGGCATACGGCAGGGAGTCTTCCGGGCTTGGGCTTTCTGAAGCCCCTGTGTCCCTGGCTATCCAGCCTCACAAGCATGCGATAGGGTCTCAGTCAGCAGGACCAACACATTCCTCATTGGGCAGCAGGTCAGAGCCTGCCGTCTGCAAGGCCTTAGTCTCTTGGTTGACGGACTACACAAGGAGACATCCAGGCCCCCCCCCCGGCACACCTGCCCTGACGCCAGCCCTCAGCCAGGGCCTGTCATCCCTTTGGCTGAATTTGTGGCACTCTTCAATAGTTGGTAGAACACCATTAAGGGAGACCTTTTTCCTAGGCCACCGGAGCTGGCCCTCATCCCCGCAGGGACCCTTGCCCCGCCAAGACACCTGACTCCACTGTGCTTGCCTTCACCATCCCTGTCCGACTCTAGGGGGCGATGGGCATGGATCACATGAACGACGGAGGCACTGTCACCACCCCTCATGTAGATCCTCCACCAGGGAATGCCAATATACATCCTCAGAAGGATCCTCCGGAGGCTCCTCCTCCTATGATTCCTCGGAGGATGAATTGTCTCTCCCATCCCCGGATACATGGAGAGACTCCTCAAGGTCTCCTCTGGATGATCCCTCCTTCCTGGATGTGATGAGACGCATCCAGTTTCTCAGTCAGTGGGACACAGAAGAGTTAGACCCTGAGAGAAGGCACCTGGGAAAGTTCCTTGGGGCCACTGACCCAAAACCATTAGTCATTCCTCCATCAGTGGAACCCTTCCAGGACGTTACAGAAGTAGCCTGGAAGTACCCTTCCACAACCTCGGCGGTCCGTAAAAAGGCTGACCGCTTGTATAGGACACCAAGGGGAGAACTACACTTGAGTGAGCTGCCTAAGGCGGACTCTCTGATCCTTATGGCAGCTCATGGGAGAACCCAACAGCCGAAGCATATGCTTTCCCAGCCACCGGATAAGGAGTCCAAGAAACTGGACAATTTGGGACGCAAGGTGTATTCATCAGCCATTGTGAGGTCTGGTCACTAAACTTTCTGGCACACATGGTGCTGTATCAGAAATCACTGGAACAATGCCATGGACCTAGCTTGGGCACAACCTGACTCTGATAAGTCTGAGTTGCTGGCTGCTCTGATGTCAGCAAGCATGTCTTGAAGTGCTCATATGACTTGGCGTACACTGCCACTAGGGAAACAGCCACAGGGATATGCCTAAGGCTCCACTCCTGGCTGAGGATCTCAGGATTCCGGCAGGACTTGCAAGATGCCATCCTGGACGACCAAGGGCCAGTTCTTTTCAGCCAGGAAGCCGAAAAGCTTATAACTGGCTTACAGGACTCAGGAAAAGTAGTTTCGGAAGTCCACAAAATGTATAGATCCGAACCAGCCATATCCAGGCATTACTCTTTTCGCAGGCAGCAAGGTAGGCAACAGCAGCAATGAGGGACTTCAAAAGGAAATGTACCCCCTGTCCGTAGGAGCACAGGGACCTAAAAATGCTAAGAATGCCAGAACTCCCTTGCCCATTCCCAACAACCTCTGCATGACTCCCTGCCTGCCCCCCCCATCTCCAGCAGAGTTACAGGGGGAAGCAGTAGGAGGGAGATTCTCCCTGTGCCTCAGCGGCTGGACCAATATTACCGCAGATCAGGGAGTACTCCAAATACTAGAAAGGGGTTACACACTGGAACTCTCCCAAGTTTCACCAGACAACCCATTTCCCACCCCTTGCTCTCCATCCCACGTGGGCCTCATCTGGGCAGAAATCCATGCCCTCTTGAGCAAGAAAGCGATCCAAGCAGTGCCACCAAGTCAAAGAGGGAATTACTCCCATTTCTTCCTAGTCCTGAAAAAGACAGGGGACCTACATCCCATCCTGGACCTCAGTCAACTAAACAATTTCATCAAATACAAAAGGTTCAGGATTGTGACACTGCCGGGATTGCTGCCCATGCTTCATCAGGGGGATTGGTTATGCTCTCTAGACTTGCAGGACACCTACATGCATATAAAAATCCTGCCATCCCACAGAAAGTACCTCTGCTTTACCTTCCAGGGAGAGCACTACCAGTTCAGAGTGTAACCACGTGGCCTTTCTTCTGCACCCAGGATGTTCACCAAGTACCTGGCAGTGATGGCAGCAGCTCTCAGGAGGCAGGGATATTATGTCTACCTCTACTTTCGACCACTGGCTTTTAACAGCTCCCACAAAGGAACAGCTGTGTCGCTCACTGGAAGACACCTTTCGACTTTTCCAAGATCTGGCGGTTACCTTGAACCTTCCCTAGTCATTCTTCTGGCCCACCCATAGGGGCAGTCTTGGGCACTGTCCAAGGGAGAGCCTTTCTTACCTCAGGGCAGATCGACTAAGGTTGCTGGCTCAGAGGTTCATCTCCATAAATCAGATTCCAGCCAGAATGGTACTGCATCTACTAGGCCACATGGCAGCTGCCATTCTTACAGTACCCTTGGCTCATCTGCACATGAGGGTTCTACAGTGGAACCTCAAGATTCAATGGGACCAGCGCTTGGAACGACCTGGAACAGCCAGTTCTGGTCTCCAAAGGTGTGTATGTTAAACTGTGGAATGGTGGCTCACCTCTTCCCAGCTAGAATCCAGGGCTCACGTTCAAAGCCCCTGTCCTCAACAGAACCTGACAACGGATGCCTTGGGACTAGGGTGGGGTGCATATTTCAGAGATCATCAGACAAGAGGGACGTGGACCTCTGGAACGCAATCTCCACATAAACATGTTGGAGATGATAGCCGTTCTCTACGCCTTTCAGGCATTCCAGGCAATTCTCCTGCCAGGGCCCCTACTAATTCAGTCTGACTACATGCCAGTGGTCTTCTACATCCCCCTTGCTTGTTGAACACATACTTATGCCCTCTGCAGAGAAGCCATGAGAGACTGGTACTGGGCAGTGGAACACAATCGAACTCACAGCGGTTCACGTTCCAGGAGTCCAAAACACCCTAGGCAACAGCCTGAGCCGCTCTCCCTCTCAGGGTCACGAGTGGGAGCTACTATAGGATGTAGTGGACAACCGTTTTAAAAGGTGGGAACTTCCAGAACTGGACTTTTTTGTGTCCCCACTCAGCACCACACTACCCAGTTACTGCTCACTAGATCCAAGGTCTGGTGTTTTCTGGCAAGACACGTTGTCCCTCTCTTGGGCAGAGGGGTTCCTGTATGTCTTTCCACCCTTCCCCCTGCTTCAGAGAGTACTACTCAAGCTACAAGCGGAACAGGCTGTCATGATTCTCATAGCACCATTTTGGCTGCAACAGATTTGGTTCTCGTTGCTCCAACAATTGGCATCAGAAACTGCAAGTCACTTGTGCTATCTCCTTGCTAGCTCTCCCAGGAGCACGGAAGTCTAGTACACCTGAATCTTCAGTCTCTGCACCTGCCTGCATGGCTTCTGCAAACCTAGCCAGGGACAGATATGGGATGTCTCCATGGGTGGCAGAGGTCCTATTGGTCACGAGGAAACCCTCAATTAGGGCCACATATGCCATAAAATAAAAACGTTTCTGCCTGCGGGCGTCATCCCATCTCCTGTATCCATTCATTTGTCCAGTGAATTCGGTCCTGGAGTACTTTCTTTCTCTGTCTGACAAGGGTCTCAGCTATTCGTCCATAAAGGTACACCTTTCTGCACTGTCAGCTTACCATGTATCAATAGATGGCAGGACTCTGGCGCAATTGGATTTGTCCAAGACGTTTTTGTGCAGTATTATGCATATCAAGCCTCCCAGGAGGGACCCCATTCCCCTGTGGGATCTTTTATTTGTGTTAGAAAAGCTTACGTTGCCTCCCTTTGAACCAGCCGCAAGCTGTGAGCTACGCTTCCTATCTTGGAAAGCATCGTTTTTTTAGTTGCCATTACTTCTGCCCAGAGGATTTCCAACCTTCAGGCTTTGATGTGTAAAGAGCCTCATTTGATTTTTCACAGGGATAAGGGTATTCTGTATACTAATCCTATGTTTCTCCTGAAGGTAGTGTCCGAGTTCACTCTTAATTAGGACATTCAACTTCCAGTTTATTACCCAGAGTACACAAATAAAAGGGAGGTCATGTTGCATATTCTGGATGATCACAGAATTCTCCATCTCTACATAGATCGTACTTGATCTTCTAGGAAGACAGACCAGTTGTTTGTCTCCTATACCCAGAGAATGTTGGGGCATCAGTGACTAAGCAGACATTGGTCAAATGGTTGCTCAGTTGAATAGATTTCTGCTATCAAAAGTACAACAAACCTTTACTGGGACCAGTTAAAGGTCACTCCACTAGGGGTGTTGCCACTTCGTTTGCATCCCTGAGGAATGTTTCAGTATCGGATCTTTGTGCAACCGCTACTTGGAGTTCAGTCCACACCTTCACTAAACTCCACAGTCTGAACATTGCTTGTAAAGGAAGGGCAGGCTTCGGCCTTGCCATTCTCCAGGGACTACATTCTTGAGAGTATCAATGGTTTACTGCTGTTATAACCGCCACCCTTATGACCTGGATTCTATTCTTGTACTGCTTGGGGACTCTGTGCTAATGGTGTTACCTGCTATAAGAGCTCTGTCTCTAAGTAAGATAGTACAGTTACATAAGAACTTACCGTGACAGTAGATCTTTGAGAAGAGCTCTTGCAGCAGGTATGCTTTCCCTCCCTCTTTCCCCTGTGGTTATACAAGTTTCTTCTCTTTGGGGGATGTGAGAACCTCCTCGGTTCCCCATTCTTTATGCTAGTCGGATCTCCAGAAGGTGAACTGAGGTGGTGCCATAGGACCGCCCCTTTATACCATTGGTGATGCTGGGCCGGGGCTGACATCAGGGGGCGGTCCCCCACCTTAGACTGCTAGCTAGAATTTTTCCATGGGGTCCTAGTGCCTTGCAGCGTAGTCCTAATGGCATTACCTGCTGCAGGAGCTCTTCTCGAACATCTACTCTTATAGTAAGTTCTTACGTACCTGTACTATTCTCTCCCTCTGATTATTCCTCCTCTGCTGGCCACGTTGGAGGGTGCCACCACGGCTGCATGGTACAGGCCAAATATGATCCCTGCCATTCCTAGAAACACAGAGTGTTACAGGCCCCCTTAGGGAAGCCGTTCTTCGCAGGGCAACCATAAGCGGATTCAGTGGTGATAAATGCAGCCCATGAATGGTCTTCAAGTCCTCAACAGCTCAGTTCTCGTCCTCCTGACAAGAAGTCAAGAAAATTGGATCTCATGGGGAAAAGGATCTTCGCCTCTGCCACATTGGGCCACAGAATAGCCAATGACCAGGCCTCTATGGTAAAATTCCAGAACTCCCTCTGGGAAAAGGCTAAAGCAGCAGCTCTGGCACTTCAGAGGGTCCCCAGAAGCAGGAGATGCTTAAGGCCCTCCAGTTTGGGGCTGATGTAGGTAAGTACCTTTTGAGGTTCACCTATGATATTTCAGATGCCTCGGCCAGGGTAGCCACAGCTGGCATCTGCCTAAGAAGGCATTCTTGGCTTTGGGTGTCTGAATTCGCTAGCGATGTCCAGCACTCCATTTTGAATGCCCTCTTCAGAGGGTACAGACTCTCTGGGGCAGATGTGCAGGACATTTTGTCTGACCCGCAAGCCTCAGGAAAATCTCTGTGATCTCTCCACTTCCTGTACCACACCTAACCAAAAAGTGGACAGAGGTGCCCTTTCTTTGTGCCACCCACAGACCTACGGTTGGAGCCCAACAGCAGGGTAAGCGCAGAGCAGATGCAGCTTTGCCTGCCCCTACCTCCACCACAGGAAAAGACCCTAGAGGTGGAAGTGTGGCCCCAGATGCCGGGCCTATTTCTGCATGACTCCTTACTAGACTCCCACCCTCCAGTACTCCAGGTAGGGGGTTACTTCTCCCTCCACCTGGACGGGTTTAGGGATATCACCGCAGATGCTTGGATCCTGCAGCTCATAGAGCAAGGACACACTCTGGAACTTCTGGAGTGGCCTCCAGACCTACCTCCAGTTCATTCAAGTTACCCACCTGACCACATACTAGTATTACTGGAGGAAGTTCGCACACTGCTGCAAAAGAGGGCTATAGGGCCAGTTTCCAGGGATCTTATCTGTGTCAATCTTCACTATTCATCACTGTTGGGTATCTGCCGGAGGTCAGGACCCCGCGGGAGCTTTTTTTTTTTCTTTAAAGGTAGGTGGAGCCGGCGCGCACCATCAACAGCAGCCCTAAGAATAGCACGTGCGTGGCGGCTCCGCAGGTTGGCCGTTAGGTTGCGTCAACTCCTCCTGCCTGCCAGTTCTTCATCTCCTGCTGTAGAGGTCACGCCGTGGGAAGCTCTGAACAGTTCTAGGCCTGCTCCGCGGTAGTTTTCGAGAAATTTTACCTTCAGGTCAGTCGTCGGTTCTCCTGCGGTTCTGTTCTGCCTCACTTTCGGCGTAGCCTGGTAAGATCTTTCCTTATTTTTATATTACTGCGGACGTGAGTCTATTTTTAGTGGGTTTTTCTCTCCGTAGGTCATGTCACCGGTCGGAGGGCAAGAAATCTGGCCGAAATTGACCCCCCCCCACTGTGACCTTGCGGCTGCAAGTATTCCATCACCAACCAGGATGACGGTGTCTCTCGTGTCTTGGCCGCTTCACGACATGGATTAGATGCGGCGCCTGTTTCTCCATGGACGCAGTGTCATGAGCAGCGTCTGGAAAGTGGGGTGAGCTCCGCCGACTTTCAGGGGTCGGGTGCGCACTCGTTGGGCCAAGCCAAGCTCTCTTGGCCTGTCCTCTGGGACCCTTCCCAGTTCTGTATGGGCCGAGGAGGAGGGAGTCTCGGCTACTAGTAGCCTGGCCGTTGCCGATGCTTCTTCCACGGCGCAGGAGGCCCATTCCGTTCCTCCCGGGGAGTGGGTGGGAGACGCCGCCATGGCAGTCGCCCCCTTCAGGGGTGAAGGCTCCCCCGGTGTCAGACCTGCGGTTCGCAAGGCCCGGGTTGACGCCATCCTCGATGCCGTCGGTCAGCGCCATGGGCCCTGACGAGGTTGAGCACGGCGCCGTGTCCTCGGGGCTCGGCACCATGGGGCCTTCAGATTCCTCTGTCGGCGCCGCCCCTGCTCTTGGTGCTGCTCATGGCACCGTGGGACTGGATGATGCCGTGACTGGTCTCGGCTCTGGAGCTCTTGTTTGGGCTGGGGTCGTACCCCCTGCGGATTCCGTTCTCGGGGCTGCGGGGGGCTCGGGCACAGCTTTGGTTTCTGGGCCTGTGGGCAAGGATGGCAGTGGGCACCCTCCTACGGTTTGGCACAGAGCCTCGGCCTCTACCTCTTCGGAAGCGGAGTCAAGCTCTGAATCAGACGTTCAGTCTGACCCTTTGGGGTTGGCTGTTGAGGTGGGCAGCCCAGTAGTCTCCTTGACAAGCCGGAGTCAGCCCCCTTTTGAGGTGGGGTCGGTGGCTACAGAGACTGGGGTCAGGGGTGCTGACCATCAGGCAGTGGTGCAGGCCACCATAGCTGTGCAACCTGGTCTTGGTGGTTTCACTGACCCTTCAGTAGTGGTACCCCCAGCTGTGGTGTGCCTAGATCGCCCAACTTTGGGGCAGATCAGAGCACCTACAGGAGGGGAGGGGAGGGTACTGTGCCCTGGATAGCCCTTTCGGGAGCTGCCCAGAGATGCCAGCTACCTAGGCTGGCCCTCTCGAGGAGGAGAGCTCTTTCGGATTTCGAGGGGCGTGGGGTCGGCACGTCGGCCTTTTTTGGGGGTCCACCCGGGCTCTGGGAGAAGCCGCAGTGCGGATCTCCACTCTTCCTCTTCAGTCTCTTCGAGAGAGTCCCATTCTTTTGAGGTAGGGGACCATCCTTCTGGACCTGTACGGCCCTGGTCGCCTCACAGGGGGATTCTTCCGGGCGCAGCCAAGGCAGTACCGAAATGGTTGTTCAGCTGTCGGCTGTGGGGTCTTCCGGGGCACATTCTTCCATGGGTGCCCACGGTCCGTTCCTTAGCCCAGGCAGAGGTCAGCCGACATCTCTTCTCGGCTCTGTCCCCATCTCTCTGCCACATTTTCTTGCGCTCCCAGGCATCCTTGGTGCTAGCGGGCCTCTCTCCTGGGAGCAATTCGGAGCGGTGGCTGCTCTGTTCCCTGCTTACGTTAGGGCAATGGACAGCCAGGTTTTTCAACCTCCCCCCATGCAGCCACCCACTGAACAGCTGGTGTCTTCCAGCTCCTCATCCCCCTCTTCTGGGGGAGAGGAACCTTCTGTCCACATCCCTCCAGCTGCTGATCTCGCTGAGTATCAGCGATTCCTCGTGAGGTTGTTGGAGGACTTGCACCTTACTCCTTCCACTATCAGCAATCCTGAGCTCTCGGCACACACCTTTCTAGGCGATTTTGGCGAGGCCACCCTTGTGGCGCCACCCTGGCCTGCTCCCTTTCGGGAGGCGTCATTGCGTTCCTGGCAGAGACCCTTCTCTGGAGTTCCTGCCCCAAGGGATCTCAGCCAGAGGTATTGCTCACCCCCAGAGTCTCCAGGTTCCATGCCTCATCCACAGTCTGGATTGACACAGTTGGATACTCCTGATGGGCTTCACGTCCTTCACCATGACCGGCCCCCAGATCAAGACTCCTCGGATTTTGACTTCAGGGGTAGGAGGACTTTCTACTCGGCACAGTTACTTCTTTCTATTTCTGCACATCAGGCCCACTATGCAGCCTATGATAGGTTCTTGTGGTCCAGCCTGGGTCAGCTTCTAGCCTCATTGCCTGATATGGAACAAAGCAGACAAGCCATTGCACTCTCTGCACGTGGCCTGAAGCTAGCAAGGCACCAAGCGAGGGCATCCTATGATGCCAATGAGGTAGCTACCAGGGTCGTGGGGACAGCGATCTGCACTAGGTGGACGGTATGGCTGCGTCTTTCCCGGTTGTCACCCCTGTCCCAGCGTAAGGTGATTAACTCCGCTCACCAGGGAACCTATCTCTTCTCCCATAGAGCGAGACGGCGCTTGTCAGGGCAACTTCCTTCTCCTTCCGGGGGGACTCCGTCTCACTCTCCCCACTCTCGGGCCGCTCCAGGCCCTGAAGGTTCCCCCTCTTAGTATGCCACCCATTGAAAGCTAAGGGATTTTATACCTTAGGGTGTAAAACAAAACCCCCTTCGGGGGGGCTAGTACTCACCCAACAGTGATGAATGGTGAAGATTGACACAGATAAGATATGAAAATTATGTACCTACTGTAATTATGATCTTTCTGGGTATCTTCACCATTCATCACGATCCCACCCTCCATCCCCCTGGGGCCTCAGTCTCTGGGTCCCCTCCCTCTCTGTGTCCATCCTCCCCCTCTCCTTTTTAGGAGTGGGGTAAAACAGGGGCACACAGAGGGATAATGTTCCAGGGAGAGTGGGCAGCGGGGGGGCACTTCTTCTCCAGTGCCTTGGTTCCACCCCTGTGGGGTAGGAGTTGACAGTTGCCCTCCTTTCTTTCCTCCTTCCTGTTCCCATCCAACCTATTTTCTCCTTGTTTAAAAAAAAAAAAAAGACATTTTTCTCCCCCTTTTTTTCACCAGTAATCTTCTCTTGAGAGGGTGTTACTTCCCTGTACCCTGTCCTTCTTCCAGAATAGCCGACTCTGCCTTCTGGAGTGTTTGCCAGTTATTCTGTGCCTTAAATGCTGGCAGAAAGCGTTTGGCTACTCCTTGCAGTTCCTATACAATCTGGAGACGGACCAGGGTCTGGGATGAGTCAACTTCTTCCCCTCTTCCTAAATTCTTTACCCACCCTACCTCCCTCTTCTTTTTCCAGAGATTGGGGCCCCTCCCAATCCCTTTAGTTTCCAACTCTTCTCCCTTCCTGTCCTCTGTTGTTATTTCTCCTTTTGGTTCATACATCTTTTCCTTTTTCTGTCCCTTGGACCTCCTTGTCCCACCCTTCACTCCGTTGTTCTTACCTCTCCAGCGACTTAGATCTGGCAGGCAGGAGGAGTCGACGCAGCCTAATGGCCAACCCGTGAGCATCACGCAGTGCGTCGGCCTCGAGGGTGGCACCGTGGGTCGGCTCCACCTACCTTTAAAAAAAAAAAAAAAAAAAAAAGCTCCTGCAGGGTCCTTACCTCCAGCAGATACCCAACAGTGATGAATGGTGAAAATGCACAGAAAGATCATAATTACGGTAAGTACGTAATTTTCATTTCTATTCCCCAAGTCCACAGGGGATTTGAGGCCCATCCTGGACCTGAGAAATCTGAACTTGTACATTCGGTAGAATTAGTTCAGGATGGAAACTCTGCAAGGCCTGCTGCCCCACTACAACAGGGAGACTGGATATGCCCCTTAGACATGCAGGATGCATACCTCCACATAAAGGTTTGCACTCACCACTGGAAGTACCTCAGATTCCTGTTTCAGGGTATTGCCCCTTGCTGTCGTTTGGTACAGACCCGTGGCACAAATGAGAAGCTAAACAGTACGGCATTTCTCAGTGAGAGCTAAGAAGCTGCACTACAAACATCTTGTGCCAGCCGAGTGACTGAGCAAGTAGATATTTCTGCTGAATTTGCTGCTTGCTGTCTGACTGTACATTGATAAACTGCTACCTACTTGCTGTATTTGCACAGTGACTTTTGTTCTCCGTGAAAGCTGAGGGTCTTGGCGGTGGGCCACTCATGGAGCAGTATTTCGGAGCCGGGGCACACCTCTCAGTTCAAAAAGCTCATGCTGCCCATTCAAGTGTACAGCAACATTACAGTGTTTCTCAGGTGAGAGCTGAGAAGCTGCACTACAGACATTTTTTGCCAGCTGAGTGACTGAACGACTAGACATTTCTGCTGAATTTGCTGCTTGTTGTCTGTGTGCATTGATACACTGCTACCTGCTACTTGCTGTATTTCCACAGTGACTTTTGTTCTCCATGAAAGCTGTGGAGGCTCGTCGGCGGGCCACTCACAGAGCAGTATTTCAGGGACGGAGCATGCCTCTCAGTTCAAAAAGTTTGTCCCGCCACAGACCACTCAGTGGAGAAAAAACTGTTATGAATAAGTGAGTGACTAAAATCTTGTTTGCTTTGTTTATTTTTATCATGGGCCCATTTTTAATGGTATTGGTGTCTATTTTAATGTTGGGTTGTTTAAAATGAGAAGCATTGGGAACTCGGTTGGGGTGGGAAATTGACATAAATGGAAGGGATTTGACATGCCCCAGCTCTGGAATTTTTGCTCCTATGGAGCTAAAATTTTTGATAATGGATTGCTAATGTCCCAGATTAGACCTAGAGCATTGCTACACTGTTAAACAATACATTTTGTCAGTAATTGTTTATCAGGTACTGGGGCTGGGGAAATTGTGGGTTATTTTGGAAAGTGGCATTTTGGAAAAATTTATAAGATGTCTCTCTGTGGGGGATTATTAACTCGATTATGCATCACATTGTTATTGTTAGAGTGGTGACATTTGCCCAGATCCTGGCCCGCTATCCATAAAATCAGTAAATCGTAAGGGCTTACTATTTTGTCGTGCAAATGTTAAAAGTATCATCCCTAATGTGTCTCACCTGGTTAAACAACTAAATAAATAAATGGATTTGTTAAATGAGTTTATGGTTGAAAATGAACCCGGTTTTGTGGTCTTATCTGAGACATGGTTAGGTAAAAGATGTGAAGATAATTTGGTTAATATCCATAGCTATAAGTTTATTCAAGCTGATCAGAATAAAAGAGGGGGTGGGATATTGATTTATTTTCTCGAGAAATTCTGTCCTCCTAGGATTTTCTTAGACGTAGATACACCATCTTGTGAATATCTGTCACAAATTTTAATTTTATTCAGGTAAACCTTTATTGCTGATAGGGCTGTATAGGCCCTCTCAATCATCTTTAAATTTTCTGGATACATTACATAATGTTCTTTTACCATATTCTCACACTCACACTCTATTATTGATTGGTGACCTAAATTTAGATTGGTTAAATCCTGTAAAAGCTAGAAACCTTTGCTCTTGGTTTGGGGTTGATTCAATTATTAGTTGAATCTTCATGTATTAATATAAAAAATCTTCATGACTCTACCTTAATTAATTAGTTGATTTGATCTTTACAAATAGTACCCATCAATTTCATTCAGCTGGGGTTGCCTCGGATTTATTTAGTGACCGTAATATGGTCTTTTGTATTAAAGGACAGTCAAGGAATGAGAACAATACGTTATAGATCCTTTAAACATTTTGATTATTTTGAATTTGTTGCTGACCTGGAGAAGGTCAAATTGGTTCGTTTGGAACTTATACAGGACTTGAATTTGGCCTGGGAGTTCTTTTTGGGAGAGCTACTCCAGGTTTGCAACAGACATATGCCGCTTAAATCAAGAAAGGTAAAACATAATTCAGCCATATGGTATAATTCATGGTTAAAGAAACAGAAGCAGGGAAAAGATGAAGCTTAAGAGAAGGCCAGATGATCTGGTAAGCCTGAAGACTGGCAAACATATTGAACAATAAGAAATACATATGGAGTCTAGTAAATATTTTGATTTTCCGTCAATTCCTTGTAACAGGCCTCATACTAATATCAATGAGAACACCTGTCTTTTCCATTTTCAGGAAATAAAACAGTACTTGGTATTATACTTACTTCTTGCTTTAAAAGTAAGTGGTACTTTTGGACCTGATGGTCTTATTTCGACAACGTTAAAGTACTCTGCTACACATATAGCTGGTCCTTTAACTCATCTGTGTACTAGATCTGTTTCCTTGGGTTATTTTCCAAATATTTGGAAACTGGCTAGAGTAGCCCCTATTTTTAAAGGTGGGGATTCTGGATGGTTAATTATTGACCCATTTCCTTGTTACTCTTAGTAAGCAAAATCTTTGAAAAATTTTTGGTCCAGCAAGTTACTGCCTTTTTAGAGGGTCAGAACTTGCTAGACCAATACCAGTCTGGATTTAGAAAGCAACAGTAGCTGCTGTGTTGAGGGTCTTGGATGACATCGAATCAGCAATGGAGTCCAAGAATTATACTGGTGCCATTCTGATCGATCTCTCCAAGGCCTTTGACACAATAGACCATCAGCTTTTATTGTCCCAGCTTTCTGAGGTGGGAATGGATGACTTAGCCTTGCACTTGTTTCAATCCTACTTATCTGAACGATGCCAAGTAACTACAATAAATGGATTAGTATCTTCCCTTTGCTGGTAGAGCGAGGAGTTCCCCATGGCTCTGTCCTGGGGCCCTGCTCTTCCCAATATATCTTAAAGATCTGGGGAAACATGTAGGAAATGCTCTTAATCATCTTTACCCAGATGATACCATAATTTATGTATCAAATCCCACTCTCGATGGTGCCCAAACTGTTCTCCAGAACAGTGTCAACAGTCTCCAGTTATACTTTACCAAAATGAAACTTAAATTGAACACAAATAAAACTAAATGTATAATTTTTGGAGCCACCTCTTATGGTGTGACAGATAAATATTTATCAATTCTGGGTGGCGCTGGGGATGCTCTGGAGAACGTGAATACTTACAGATACCTGAGCTGTTGGTTAGATCAAACGGGGGTGGGTAATAAACATTTGGATTATCTTATTATTCAGGTTAGCAATAGGGTGGGTTTTCTTTACCGACACGTAGAAACATAGAATTTGATGGCAGATAAGGACCGCTTGGCCCACCTAGTCTGCCCATTTTCCTACCTAACAGATAAGCTGCAGATCCTAGTTAACCAACAGCTTACTTCCTCAAGCATAGTATGGATGTAGATACTTTAAAATTGATTGTCCAGATGCACATTTTCCCCCTTATTGATTATGGCAGTGTTCTGTATGGCAATTCTACTTCTGATAGGTTACACAGACTGGATATCTTATATAATCGATTGGCTAGGCTAATATTAAATTGCCCTAAACAAGTTCACCATTGTGAACTATATCAGAGGTTGGGCTGCATTTCTTTAAATGACTGGAGAGAAACTCATTTGAATATTTTCTCCTATAAATGTGGACTGGGTAAGGTCCTTGGGTATTTAAGCGATAGATTAAAATTTAGAGACTTGAATCCGACTTTGAGAAAAAGTAATGTTATGGAGATGTTGATTCCAAATACAAAAAAAAATTGATGAGACCCTTTTTTTTAGCCAAATAATTCCAAAATACTGGAATAATCGTCCACATAAATTTAGATGCAAATATAAAAAGGCACCCTCTGTAGTGTTCTAAAAATATATTTGCCCTCTCTTTCCAGGCCTTGTAACTGCTTTTAAAAGGACTGCTTGTATGTGTGTGTGTTCTAAGTGTTATATTATTGTATGATGATTGTATTTTTGTATCTATTGTACATTTTATCTTTTGTGTTGTATATTTGTGTATGCAAAGGTCACCATTGTAAATGAGCATTGCTATATGGTCTTAACCTTACAATAAACGAACAAAAGCTTAGCAGTGGTGGCAGCAGCCCTTGGGAGGGAGGGACTGTACATCTTCCCTTATCTGGGTGACTGGTTGCTCAAAGCTCAGTTCAAGGAGCAACTGTCTCACACCCTAGTGCATACCAGACAGTTATTCACCGCTCTAGAGATCACGGTCAATCTTCCCAAGTCAGTCTTGACTCTTTTTCCACACTTCCAGTACATCGGAGCTATAGAAACATAGACTTTGACGGCAGATAAGGACCACTTGGCCCACCTAGTCTGCCCACTGTATACTGGGAGCTGCCCAGGAAGTGGTCTTTCTGCCCCAGGACAGGGAAGAACGCCTCATTGCACAGGCCCAGCTACTTTACAGCAACAAATTTGTCACAGCCAGGGCATTCCTGTGCTACTGGACCTGATGGCAGCAGCCATTGTAATGGTTCCCCTGGCCAGGCTGCACATGTGGATCCCCCAGTGGACATTAAGAGTCTAATGTGACTAGCGCACCAATGATCTAGAACAAAAGGTTCTAGTCTCTTCACCAGTAAAGAAGGTGCTTTAGTGGTGGATGGAACTCAGCAATTTGCTCAGAGGGGTTCCCTTCCTGATTCCTTCCCCTCATCAGATCATCACCACTGACGCTTTGAAAATGAGCTGGGGGGGGCACATCTTGGGCCTCATCAGACCCAATGTACATTGACCGCAATGGAGAGTTCTCTCTAAATAAATGTCCTAGAGATGAGGGTTGTTCTGTATGGCCTGCAAGCCTTCCAGATTTACCTGTCCCCAGGGCCTCTGCTAGTGTATATAGACAATATCAGTGTAGTGCACTACATAAACAAGCAAGGGTGAACTCGTTCATAACCCCCCCCCCGGCAGGGAAGCAATGAGGGTTTGGTACTGGGCTCTAGACCACGGTCTAAAACTGTCAGCAGTTTATGTTCCAGGCGCCCAAAGCATCTTGGCAAGCAGATCAAGCAGGTTGCAGTCTTAGAACACACGAACATGAGCTGCTGACGGCGGTAGTGGAAGACCTGTTCAACAGGTGGGTTTGTCCAGAGTTGGACCTTTTTGCATCCCCATTCAATGCAAAACTGTCGCTTTCAAACAACATGAAGTCTTGTATATTCTGACATATGCAGTGATCACCAACCTTTGAACTGCCCCGGAAAACAAAGAGTTAACTTTCCATGCAGGGCATGGAACGCTGAGCTAGAGCTCAGTTGAAGCCTCTGTCTGCTGTTGTTTAAACCCCAACCGTCAGATTCTTTTCTCCGCCTCACTGAACAGTCGATCCGGAGATTTCTCCTTCGCTCAGTTCAAAAAAGTCGGTTAAAGTGTCGTTTTTTTGCTCGATTTTGACCGAATTTCTGCTACTGAACCTGTCGGTTTAAGTCTCTGTCTGTGGTACCGTGAGTACTAGATAGGTTTTTGTATTAGTTTCTGTGTGGAACTTGTAAACATTGGATCATTTATTTTGAACCGATCAGGTTTGTGTTAAAAAAAACTTCTGCCTTTATTAGAGTGTGGTAACTGGTCCGTATCGGTTCTAAAAAAAACACTGATTTCATTACGTTTTTTTCCAAGACCCGTAACACGGTCAGGAACCGATAGGGGTGTCTTGCCTGGCGGATTGCCGAAAAAATGGTAAGTTGTGGTTAGGATTGGCCATGTCTGAGAAACCCAAGAAAAAAAATGGGCCCACTGGGTTTCAGCACTGTAGTGTGTGTGGGGAAGCCTTTGCTAAGGCTGATCCCCACACCACCTGTGTTTATTGTCTGGGGTTCGACCACCTCAATTCAGACTGCCAAATTTGTAAAAGTTTTCCCAAAGCTACCCTGGATAAGAGAGTAGGTAGACTGAGGGAAAGGGAGGCCGAGAAGTCCACTGACCCAGATGGCCAGCCCGGTTCGGTTCCGACTGAACCAGAGAAGGAGTCCCCTCTGACCAGGGCGAAACTTCTTCGGACAAAAGGAGAACCAATTCTGAGGAGTCTGTTCTGGTTAAAAGAAAGAAAAGGGAAAAATCCGGTTCGGATCCACAAGTTCTTTCTCCGACCGCTGATGAAATAGCCAAAGCGAAAAGGATTGTTCAATCGCTAACTTCGGTTCCAGCCGAACCGGCACCATCGGTCAGGGGCTTGGTTCGGTCGGTTCCCCCTGTTCCGGATTATACTTTAGAAGAATTTTATGAACTGGAGGAGGAGGAGGGAGAGTATGAAGATAATAATGATAATGGTGATTATGAAAGTCTGGATGTGCCTATTAACCCGGACATCTCCCCAGACAGACCTTCAGGTGTTTCTCCTCCTAGGATTTCTGAGTCCCCCTCCCACTTTATCTTTTACAAGAAAGTGGCTGAAACCCTCCAGCTTCCTATGGAAAAAGCAGTAGAGGATCAGGAGGAGCCTGATTTTGTTGAGAAGATGGACATCCCAGAGTCCATGAGATTGTCTATTCCCCTCCATAAATCTTTTGGGAAACAGACATTTAAAATTTTAAAAACTCCTAATTCCATACCTCCTGTGGACAGAAGAATGGACAAGAGGTATACCCTTTCAGGCTCAGACACGGAGTTCCTTTCCCAGCAATGCAGCCATGTTGGGGTAGTGCAGGCTGCTGCCTGTGATAAGGCAAATATTCCCTTGGCTTCACACCCCCCAGATAAGGACTCCAAGAGGACTGATGCCATGGCAAAGAAACAGTACATGGCAGCATCTTTGGGACTCAGGCAGGCTAACTATATGGCCTACACAGCTAGATACCAGAAGTCCAGGTGGGACACTGTGCTGGCTCTAGCTAAACAGGCCCCTGACCAGCTTGCCAAGGAGCTGGAGCGGGTGGCTGCAGATGGGATTGAGGCATCCAAGCTGCAATTTCATGCTGCTGTGGACTCTAATGATGTTTCATCTAGAGTCATGGCTACATCTGTTGCCCTTCGGAGGATGGCTTGGCTCAGATGTACTAGCCTATCACAGGATACCCAGGCTAAGGCCGTGGATTTTCCTGTCATTGGTAATTCTCTGTTTGAGGAGCAGACAGAGAACTACATGAAGAAGATGGACGAGTACAGGACCACCTACAGGAGTGCTCAGGCCAAAGAAAGGCAAGCCACTCCTCAGAGGCAGCATTCCAGGGGCAGGCTCTTTCAAAGGCCTTTTTACCAAGAACAGGCCTCCTCTTCTGCTTATGCTCAGAGGGGGTTCTTTAGAGGGAGAGGCAGACGGCGTATGAGCAGGCCTGCTTCCACCCCTCAGCCTAAAGCCCCTGCCAAGCAGACACCCTGATGGGTCTGCCCGGGCCGATTCTCCAATACCTGTAGGGGGCAGATTGGCTTACTTTGTCCAGGACTGGAAGTCTTTAACATCAGACAAGTGGGTCCTAGAAGTAGTAAGCCAGGGACTGGTTCTCAGCTTCAAAAAATTTCCCAAGATGAAAACCAGATCCTTTCCACCTGCAAATCCATCAGAGACCCTTGCCGTAGAGGCAGAGGTTTCTTCCCTCTTGGCTCTCAGAGCCATAGAAAGGGTTCCTACCCTACACAGGGGCAAAGGATTGTACTCCAGGTATTTCCTAACCCCCAAAAAGACAGGAGAATGGCGGCCCATCCTGGATCTGAGATATCTAAACAAGCACCTTTATAAAGCCAAAATTTAAAATGGTGACTGGGAATAATTCTGCCCTCTCTAAGGCCAGGGGACTGGCTAGCCCCCCTGGACCTCAAAGATGCCTATTCTCACATTCCCATCAAGTGCTCCCACAGAAAGTACCTCAGGTTCGAGTTGCCCAATGGCCACTATCAATTCAGAGCAATGCCCTTTGGCCTAACATCAGCCCCAAGGGTGTTCACAAAGTGCCTGGCAGTAGTGGTTGCTTTTCTAAGGAGAAAAAAAGATCTCCATCTTTCCATGCTTGGACGACTGGCTCATAGTGGGTCAGTCTCCAGACCAAGTCAAGTCACATCTTCAGATAACTCAGCAACTGCTCACTTCCTTAGGATTCCTCCTAAACCTTCCAAAGTCAGTTCTCAAGCCAGTACAGCTCCTCCCCTTTATAGGGGCAGAGCTGGATACAATAAAGCAAAGGCCTTCCTTCCCCTGGACAGGGCAAGGACCCTTATAGAACTGGCCTCTTCTTTCACCCTTCAGGTGTCTCGACCAGCAAGGCACTTTTTGCAGCTCCTGGGCCACATGGCAGCCTCTACAGCAGTGGTCCAGGGGGCAAGATTCCAGATGAGGGACATTCAGTTCCACTTAAGAGCCTTCTGGTCCCAAAGAAAGGATTCCCTTACCAAACTAGTCCCAGTGACTCGAACCCTGATCCAGGCTTTGCAATGGTGGCAGGATCAGGACAGTTTAAGACAGGGAGTTCCTTTTGTCACTCAGTCTCATTCACTAATCCTCACCACAGATGCCTCCCACTTGGGGGATCTTACCACCCAAGGGCTGTGGTCACCTCAAGAATCTCTGCTTCACATCAGTCTCTTGGAACTCAGAGCAGTGTTTCTGGCACTGCAAGTTTTTTCCAAGTCTGTACAGAACAAGGTGGTCCAGATCAGAACAGACAATGCCACCACAATGTGGTACATCAACAAGCAAGGGGGCACTCGGTCTACGGCCTTGTGCACAGAAGCAATGAAATTGTGGTCTCTGGCCTATTCCCTGCAAACCTCTCTGATAGCAGTTCACCTCCCAGGGAAGGACAGTGTCCTAGCAGATGTTCTCAGCAGGATATCTCAGGGCCACCACGAATGGTCCCTAGATCCCCTAGTTTTGAAAGTGATTTTCTCCAGATGGGGCACTCCACAGATGGATCTTTTTGCAGCCCCAGACAATCACCAACTTCCTCTCTTTTGTTGCAGACCCCCAGTCTTGGGCTCAGTCCCCCTGGATGCTCTGGTTCTGAATTGGGAGGGGAAGTTCCTGTATGCTTTCCCCCCTTCCCTCTCCTGTTCAAGGTGCTAGTCAGGATCAGGTCTCAACCATGCAAAGTGATTCTGATCGCTCCAGACTGGGCCAGATAGCCCTGGTATCCACTGTTGCTGTCCTTACCAGTCCACCTTCCCCGTCTCTTCCAAGAAATTACAACCTGTTGACATCCTCTCAGTGAAGGATTTGGTATCCGAATCTCAAATCTCTCAATCTCAAGGCCTGGCTGTTGAAGAGTTAGAGTTTGCTGATCTACACCTCTCTCAAGGTGTTCTGGATATTCTTAAGGCTTCCCGAAAGCCTTCTACCAGAAAGATTTACAACTCCAAATGGAAAAGGTTCACTATTTGGTGCTCTGATAAGCATATTTCTCCAGATTCTGCTGGGTTGCCTACAGTCCTGGACTATGTGGTTCATCTCAATGGCTTGGGACTTAGACCAGCTACACTTAAAGTACATCTGGCAGCTGTTTCTGCCTTTTTGTCAGTAAGCAAGCCCTCTCCCCTATCAGCCCATCCTGTATTTTGTAAATTCTTCAAGGGATTGCTGCACACCAATCCTCCCTTTAGGGACCTTGCTCCTGCTTGGGACCTTAATGTTTGCATTGCTCAGCTTATGCAATCCCCCTTTGAGCCTTTGTCCTCTGCAGAGCTTAAGTACTTGACTTGGAAAACTGTGTTTTTGGTAGCCATTACCTCAGCCAGGCACATCAGTGAATTGCAAGCCCTGTCAGTGGAGCCTGATTTCATCTCTTTCCATAGAGATAAAGTGGTCCTAAGAACTAACAGGAAGTTTTTGCCTATGGTGGTTTCAGATTTCCACCTTAATCAGTCTATGTCTCTCCCTGTTTTCTTCACTGACCATTCCTCCTCTGGGGAGAGGAGGTTGCACAGCCTGGACGTAAAAAGAGCCCTTAGCTACTACATAGGCGCCAAGGGTCACGGGTTTGAGTCCCTCCAGTTGTTCCTCACTTATGGAGAGGTTGGTAAGGCAAACCTGCCACTAAAAGATCTATTGCCAGGTGGATTGTCTCTGTATACAATTCTGCTATGAGAAATTGGTAGAATCCCACCCCAGGCCTGAGGGCTCACTCTACTAGAGGTGCAGCTGCTTCCTGGCTGCTGCCAGGGGATATTCCTATCTTAGAAATCTGTCAAGCAGCCACTTGGAAAACAGTCATACAGTCACCAAGCATTACTCTCTGGATATCCAGTCTAGGAGTGATGCTCGGTTTGGCACAGCAGTACTTCAGAGCCTTTTCCCAAAGTAGGTTCTGTCCCTCCTCCTTGGAGGTACTGCTTGGTAGTGTGCATATGTCAGAATACAGCAAGACTTCATGTTGTTTGAAGAAAAAAATTACTCACCTTAGTAATGTTGTTTCTTCTATTGGAGTCTTGCTGTATTCTGACCTCCCCCCTGCCTTCCCTCTCAGAACCTGGTTTTTGGGATGTGGGTGGGCAGGAGCAGTGTTGGCACCTAGAGGTGCCCCTTTCTCACCCTCCTTTATTTTGGGGGGGGGGGGTTTGTTTTGGGTTTCCTGACTTGAGTCTTTGCTTTGAAACCAAAAAACCCTTTTTTAACAAATTTAGTTGTCAGTTGGCTAGTGTGAGTTTTACAGTTTCCACACAGAACGCCTAGTGAGTATAGCTCATAAAGATCTGATGGTTGGGGTTTAAACAACAGCAGACAGAGGCTTCATCCGAGCTCGAGCTCAGCGTTCCATGCCCTGCATGGAAAGTTAACTCTTTGTTCTCCGGGGCAGTTCAAAGGTTGGTGATCACTGCATATGTCCGAATTCAGCAAGACTCCAATAAAAGAAACAACATTACTAAGGTGAGTAATTTTTTCTTCCTGCTCGCTCCAGGGCCTGGAGTTTTCTGGTGAGATGCACTGTTCTTCTCTTGAAAAGGGGGGTTCCTCTACACCTTTCTTCTCTTCCCTCTAATTCAGAGGGTGCTGATCAAGCTTCAGATGGAAGGAGCAACTCTAATACTTCGTGCTCCCTTCTGGCCTTATCTGATCTGGTTCCATTTAATGTAGCAGTTGGCAGTAGAACCTCCAGTACCCTGCCCCTGTACAAAGGCTTGCTATCACAGGGGCAGAGCACCCTGGTCCATCCAGATCTCAAGTCCCTCCATCTTCATACCTGGCTCCTGCAGACATAGCTATGGCTAGGTTTGGGGTATCCCAAAAGGTGGCTGATGGCCTGGTGGTTGCTAGGAAACCCTTCACCAGGGCCATTTATTCCGCTTGGACCCTTTCACTTGTCCAGTGAATCGGATTCTGGAGTGCTTGCTGTCCCTCTCAGACACTGGACTGCAATACTCTTCCATTAAAGTGCACCTTGCCATTTCAGCATTCCTTGTGCCCATTGATATCCGTACAGTGGCGCAACTGGAGGTGTCACGTACGTTTTTGTGAGGCATTCTTCATTTGAAGCCTTCCATCTGCTGTCCAATCCTGCCTTGGGACTTAAATTTTGTGTTAGAGAAACTTACTTTGGCTCATTTCGAGCCGGCCGCAAGTTGCAAGCTACACGTTCTGTCATGGAAAGCATTATTTTTATATATATCGTTACTTCTGATCGAAGAATTTCTGAGCTTCAAGCTCTAAAATGTGAGCCTCCTTATTTGGTTTTCCACAAAGACAGGGGTGTCTTTTCATACCAGCCCTAAGTTCTCATCAAACGTGGTGTCTGAGTTTACTTTGACTCAGTTCAGCCACCTGCCTGTTTATTTTCCAAAGCATGCTAGTCCAGGGGAAGCATTGCTCCATACCTTAGATGTACAATACTCAGATACACTGTATGAGGGATTACATACTAACATACTAAATAGGCCTAACGGTCTTTCGCGTCTGCTCATTTGGTCAGCCCCCAACCTCGGAGCTGACCTTGCTGCCACTCTGGCTTCTCCCTTCCCAGTTCCAGATATTCTCGTTGCATTGGATTTTTCTTTCAGAACCCTACCCCTGTACCTGTCCCACCCCCCTCTTGAACCCCTCCACTGTCTCTGGCTCCACCAACCCCTGGGCAGCGCATTCCATTGCTCCACTACCCTCTTCAGTGAAGTAGCACCTCCTCCTTTCTCCCCTGAATCTTCCACCCTCCAGCTTCCACCCATGCCCTCTAGTTGCCCCCTCCTCCTTCCTTCGAAGCACCCTGACTGCTCCTCCCCTATTTACCCTCTTCATGTACCTGAAGACCTCTATAATGTCCCCCCCGGTCCCTTCGCTCTTCCAATGTGTACATATTTAGCTCTTCAAGCCTCTCCTCATAGGTCCTGTCCCTCAGGCCCCAAATCATTTTGGTTGCCCTTCTCTGGACCCTCTCCAGGAGTTTAATGTCCCTCTTTAAGTGTGGCTTCCAAAACTGCACGCAGTACTCGAGGTGCGGCCTCACCAAGCAGTTATACAGAGGGAGTATTACTTCCCTCCTTCTGGAGGTGATCCCCCTAGCGATACATCCCAGCATCCTGTTGGCCTTGGCTGCTCCCCTCCTACAAGTCTCCGAGTTGTTCATCTTGACATTCACCACCAACCCAGGTCCCTCTCAGCCATCGAGACTTGTAGCATCCCCCCCCCCCAGGGTGTACACTTGGCCCGGGTTTCTGGCCCCCAGGTGCAGTACCTTACATTTCCCTGCATTGAACCTCAGCTTCCACTTTCTAGACCATCTTTCCAGAGCCTCCAGGTCCCCCATAGGGCCACCCTCCCTTCCTCCCCATCCACCACCGCCCCCAGTTTTGAGTCATCTGCAAAGAGACTCATCTCACTCCTGATACCTGTCCTTATGTCAGAGACATAGGCGTTGAACAGGAGGGGCCCAAAGAATCCCTGTGGGACCCCACTAATGACCCTCCTTGGGGATGAGACTATCCCGCCAACTCGACCCTCTGGGTCTGGTCCTGGAGCCAATTGCCTATCCATCTGATCATCTGGTTCCCCACCCCATTTCTCCCAGCTTATCCAACAGGCCCTCGTGAGGAACAGAGTCAAATGCCTTGCTGAAATCTAGAAAGAGGGCGTCCACTGGTCTACCCAGGTCCAAGGCACTCGTCACCCAGTCATAGAACTCCACAAGGTTTGTCTGACCACGATTTCTCCGGGACGAATCCATGCTGTCTATCGTCCAGGCACCCTGACTTTTCCAGGTCCCCCCCAGCTTCTCCTTGACAATGCCCTCCATCACCTTGCCCACTACCGATGTCAGGCTGACAGGCCTGTAGTTCCGTGCTACCTCCCTTGATCCCCCCCCCTTGTTGATAGGCACTATATGCGCCACCTTCCAGTCCTGGGGCACCCACCCTGTCCTCAGAGAGATGGTGAAAAGCTCCGCCAGGGGTTTCACCAGGACATCCGCCAGTTCCTTCAGCACTCTGGGATGTAATTTATCCGGCCCCGGTGCTTTCTCTGTCTTAAGGGACCTGAGGGCTTTCCTCACTCTCTCTCTGCTGTGATTTCCACTTCCGCTACCTCTTCTCCCTGCTTAGCCTTCCCCCCTCCTGCCAGTGATGCCTCCCCCTCTCCCCAGACCTGCCAATCGGTAAGGGTCCCCCCCATCTCAGTATCACTGTGTCCTCCCATGTATGATGCAGCACCCCCATTTTCCTTGGTGAAAACTGAGGTGAAGTACTCATTTAGTACTGCTCCCCCGGGTCTTGTGCCCATCTCTCCCCTGTTTTAATCCTGCTAATATGCCCCTTCATCCTTTGTTTTTCCCCAGTGTATCTAAAGAACCCCTTATTCTGATGATGATGATGAAAACTTTATTTTTATATAGGAAATTCTAATCATTAGGATTATACAATCCTGTTCTCAAGATAGTCCTGTTTATATTTCACTTAGTTACATCTAAACATATAACATTAATCAAATAAATACAAAATGTACACAATACACAGCATTTCAATATCCAACAATACATTAAGACACAAATACAAACAAAAAATACAAGGTTTCACAATAAGGATTTCCCATACATAATCATATACAACTACATTCTATTTTATGAAGTTTCAGAATTTCATTTTTAAAAATCGTGTGGTTTTCTAGAGATCTTATTGGAGGGGGTAGAATATTCCATACTTTAGCTGTCTGACATGTAATGGAACCATTACCATATTTATTATGAATTTTTATGGGACAAACTCTATGTCTATGCACAGATCTTAGAAACTCATGCCTACCTTTACTAACTTTAGGAAAAAGTATTTGTGTGATATAATGTTAGGGTAAGATATCTTATATTTATGTATCAGTATTAACCAGTTTTTTGAAAATCATTTCTAAAGACTGCCAGTTCAACTTTTGAACATATTACAATGATGAGTTCGATAGGAACACTGCAAAACATATCTAGCTATTCTATGTTGCACCCTATCCAATCTAATCAACTGATGTTTACTCGCTGTTCTATAAATTAAATCCCGTCGTCAGGGTTGGCATAATCAGCTGTTCAGCCACTTTTTCCTATCCTTAATTTGTAAACATTTAGTAGTTCGTCTCAAGGCTCCTAATTTCTTAGTCACTTTTTTTATATTATTATTTATATGGGTATCAAAGGTCAACAAATAATCAAAAGTCACCCCCAAATAACAATAACTATCCACCTGTTCTATAAGTTTATTTGTGTGTTACAATATGAATCTGTGGTTTAGGCTTCTTATTTGAAAAATAAACTAATTTTGTCTTTTTAACATTCATCAAAAGCCTCGACCTGGTGAGCCACTCCCCTACCCCGGCAAAATCTATTTGAAGCTTTAGTTGAAGATCCAAAACAGAACTTCCGGTGGTGACGATCGCTATGTCACAGCATAAAGCCTCACGGCTGAATGCCTCACCACTTGGGGTAGATCATTATTAAACAAGAGGAATAACAAGGGCCCTAAAATGGACCCTTGTGGAACTCCTCTACTAACATTTCTAAATGTGGACAATGTCTGTGAGACCTCTACCCTCTGAGTACGTCCTGTTAAATAAGATTTTATCAATTTCTGGGCCCATCAACTATGCCTATATCTTTTAATTTGTCCAGTAGAAGGGTGGCTCACCAGGTCAAAGGCCTTAGACAAATCCACAAATACAACACTAGTTTCCAAACCCAAATTTAAAGAAGTACAAACCAGATTTTTAAACTCTAACAATGCCGTAGTTGTAGAGTGACCCTTTCTGAACCCTGATTGGTGGGGTGTCAACATCCGTGTTGTCAAGTGTTCGGAAATCTGCCTATTAACACATTTTCCAGACACTTGGACAATATGGAAAATAGAGCTATAGGCCGATAATTATTCAGTTCTGCAGTATCACCCCCTTTATGAATGGGAATGATCTTACTTTCTCTCCAAGATATAGGAAAGCATTCAGACTGTAAGCTCCAATTAAAGATGTAAGTTACAATTGGAGCTATATAGTCTGCCGCTAACTTAAGAAATCTACTCTCAATTTCATCTGGCCCTGCTGATTTATAGGCATTTATTGACCTCAATTCCCTACATACTTCTGATATTTTCAAGGCCCGAAATCTAAATGGTGGTAAGCAAGATGAATTCTCTATTTGCTTAGGCTTCATGTCTCCAGATATAGAACCTCCCAACTCATTACAACCTGGCAGGTCTATAAAAAAATTATTCAGGGCTTCAGAAGTACTTTCCGGTTTATTAATTAGATTTGCCCCAATTTGTAAGCTTAAATTTGTTTGTGTTCCAGATTTACAGGATTGTTAAATAATTAATAGTATGCAAAACTTACGTAGGTCAGAATTAAGATTCATCTTATTTCGATAGTAATATGCCTAGCCTTTCTTATAAGATATTTACATGCATTCGTTTTATTTTAAACAACTCCCAGTCAGAGACTAATTTAGATTTTAATGCCTTTTTCCACAACCTATTTTTTACTCTAATAATTTTAAGAATCTTTTCATTAATCCATGGTAATTGAATATGTTTATCACGAAATTTGGATTTTGGTGCATGGTAATCACAAATCGTACGAAAAGTAGTAGAAAAATATTCCACTGCTTGATCCAATTCTGGTACTAACCTGCATCTATCCCAGTTTTCATTTGCTACATCTCTCTCCTAATTTCCCTGGCCAGGTTCTGCTCCTTCCTTGCCTTAGCTGCCCTCACCACCCTAGTGACCCTTCTAGCCATCACCTCGTACTCCCCTTGATCCCTTTCACTCCTTGAGCACTTGAATTGCCTATAGGCTGCCTTCTTTCCCCACACCACCTCCTGGATCTCCCTGGTCCACCAGCAGGGTTTTCGGGCCCTACCGCATTTTTGTCTTACTCTTGCACAGGTGCTGGTAGCATCCTGCACCCCTCTCCTGATGATTTCTCACCTACTGTCAGCATCCATACTTGACCCAATCACATCCAAATGCTCCTTAAGGATCCTTCCCATTTCCTTAAAATCCGCCCCCCTGAAGTCAGTTACCTCCGTCTTTGTGCAGCCTTCTACCCCTCCCAGGCCCCCAATCTGGTCACTGTCTGCCAGAACCACATCCAGTACCCATGCCTCCCTGGTCGGTTCCCCCACCTACTGAGTTAGGAATGCATCTTGAAAGACATCCAACAACCTCTGTTCCCTGGCCACCGAGGATGTCATAGTCTCCCAGTCTGTTCCTGGCATGTTTAAGTCCCCCAACACCACCACCCTTCCCCTGCCCAATTTGCAGTGTCTCCCAACATCTGCCACCAGACTCTCCGCCAGCGCAGGGGATCTATACACCACTCCTATTTTACTCTTGCCCCCCATTATCAAAGTGACCCAAATTGCCTCCACGGTTCCCTCCGCCTCCTCTACTCCCCCTATGCCAATGCAGTTTTTGACTATTACTGCTACCCCTCCTCCCCTTCCCTTCCCCCTATCCTTCCTGAACATAGTGTAACCCTCTAGGTTCAGGTCCCAGTCATGCCCTGCGGTGGCCCAGGTCTCAGTGACCACTGCCACATCCTCCGCTCCCTCAGTTAGCATCACCTGGAGCTCAGGCATTTTATTGCCCAAGCTCCTGGCATTTAGCAGGACTACCTTCCACCCTTTCTCTATACTTCCATTTCCCCTGCTCGTGTTCCCATGGGGATTCTGTTTTCCCCTGGTCTGCACTTCCAGGATTGCTGGAAGTCCTCACAGCTTTTTGTTTTCTTCGCCCCGGGAAAGAAGGTGTACCAGTTTCTAAACAGTGCCTATCAAAATGGTTGGCCAGCTGTATTACTTTTTGTTATAGGAGGCACAGTAAGGAACTTTTTGGGGTTAAGAAAAGCAGTCACCATCACACACCAAATAAGTTGGAACCCCACACTTCAGCTCATGCAACTAGCATGTCCAACTTTATTCAGGATAAGACCTTGGACAAAGCCTATGGTTAGGTGAAATATTAAAAGGTTATATTCTGCTCTCCAGGACTGTTGCACCATTTTATCTTATCCTGAATAAAGTTGGAAAAGCTATTTGCATGAACTGAAGTACTAAGGTTCATACTAAGGTAGATTGCAAGAGAAAGAAGGCAGAAGCCCATGAAGCTCTTATACTAATCCAAAACATAATAGGAAAGGTTATACCCTTTACAAGTGTGGTGTTCCAACTTATTTGATGTGTGATGTTGAGTGCTGTGACTGTTTTTCTTGACTACAACTTGTCACTGAGCACTTCCGTGCCTTGGTGCGGCTCTGCATGATACATAACTTCTTGGGGTTGTTCATTGCCATTCAACCCGAGGCATGGCCACTTTTGTTAATTGTTTCAGGAATGCGTCAGCTGCAGACATCTGTACTGCTGCAACTTGGAGTATTGCCCACCCTTTCACTAAACAGTAGTCTGGTCGTTGCCTCTAGAGAAGGGTAGGCTTTGGTCTGACTGTGCTTCAAGGCCTTCTTTCTTAAGTCTGTAATCTCCAGCCACCCAGACTGTCTCTGCCAGTACTGCTTCTGACTCATTTCATAGGTGTGGCCTGATGAAAGAAATATCCTGAAAGAAGATAGTACAATGACGTAAGAACTTACCGAAACAGTAGCTCTTCAAGAAAATCTCACATCAGGCCATTCCGTCGCACCCTTTGTCCCCCTTGGCCTTCAGGCTTCTCAGTCCATCTCTCTGTCTCTAGGATGGTCTACCTTCTGTTTCACCTTGCCTAGTGGCAGGAACCTCTAGCTCTCCCTCAGTTCCACAAGACAGTGTCCTCTGTGTATGGTCTCTGGTGGGGGAACTGAGGAAGGTGTCAGGCTGCCCATGTTTATGTGGTGAGGACTGTCATGAGCCCACTCCTGGGGTCAGGCCCACTGAGCTCACAGTGCCTACCCTTAAGTGCAATCCATGACTTGGGGGAAACAGGGATACCCTCCTCATCCTTTAGAATGCTGGCCAAGGTCACAACTGCACCTCTGCCACGAGGATTCCGTGTGTCCCTCTAGCTCTTGATAAGGGCACAATACCAGTCTTGAGTCTTGTGGCCAAATATGAACCTTTCCTTGGCTATTACACAAAGGACGAAGACCCAGGCATCACGCTCTCTTAGGGGTAGCAGCATAACACCTGATTTGGCCTTCTCCCTACAAGACATGTAACAGCCTGGTTCAGAATCCTTACAGACTTGTATGAGACTCTGGTATTCTCCCTATCCTTCCAGATCTCCCTTACAGACTCTTTTCTCAATTTGGTTGCTTATGGTGGTCCATCTAAGCAAGTAACAGTTGTCACAAATTATTAATAAACCTTCTACAATCACACATGCAATATAAGAACTCTCACACAGGCAGAATTTGTTTAGGAAAACAAAAGATCTTTGAGGGTATCTCTTGCAGCAGGTAATACAATTGGGTCCTTGCTAAATGGCGCTCCTGTGCACAGTGGCTTTTCATCAGCAGTGTTTGCCTAGGGGACACCCACAGAAGTGACCTCATCAATTGAGGGACTAAAGGTGTGTGTGGCCCCAGGCATCTTCAGTTCTTTTTCCTACCACCTTCAGCTCGCTGCATGCAGTGGATTCGTCTCTCCATGTAATTGATGCTTCATCAATGAGAAATCAAACTGGGATTGGCTTTTACGCCACTCCCTTCCTCATCAATGATGTGGATTTCAGAAGACAAACCAGAATCTCCAGTCCTATTTCGGAAATGTTGCGGTAAGAAGATATACCATTACGACAACCATTCGGCTTGTGTTAGGTGTCTGGGGGCCTCACACAACACCCTCCCCTGCAGTCATTGCCAGGCTTTCAACCAGGCAACCAGACGTCGACTACTACAAGAAATTGAGAGCTATCTTATGGAGCGGAAGCTTGCTCTTCCTCTTCTTTTTTTTTTAAAACTCAGCTTTATTCAAGTGATATGTAGCCAACAATAGGTATATAAATGGATAGACATTGAATTGCAAAACATTATTACAACAAAATAAGGTTCCAAACGGGTATACACCGAACCCTTCAGAGCCTTCACAATCTTAGTCTTTTTTTTTTTTTTAAACTTTAATTTTATTAAAGCTTTGCAGGACAATTAAATACATTAATCTGAGTCATCATTGCAAACACAATACATTGTAAGTGTGTACAGTATATTATCACTCAATGCACAAGAAGTTTTCTTCTATCTTTAAAATAAAAAAAATCCATTAGACTTCGTCATATTACTTACTATACCATTAATTTAATATAATTTTAGTTTACTTCGAATCGCCCTCATTCATGAGCAAGAGGGTTACCCTAATCAGCCTCCCAAGTTATGTTTCCCCTTCTGCTTGTTGCCAAGTTGCCCACCTCGTCCATCTCCGGACATAAAATGAGGTCTTATGATTTATTTTAAAGGTAAGTTCCTCTAATTCGGCTAGGCTCCTGACAATTGATATCCATTCCTGTCTCTTGGGTGGTGAGGGGCCGAGCCATGCCCTAGTTATGGCCTTATGGGCTGCTGTAATTAAGATTGTCCATAGATAGAGAGGATTGGGTCCCTTAACGTCTGTTGGAGAAATTCCCAGGATAATTTCCATCCAGCCCAGAGGTTGGGCAAGTGTAAGGATTTCTCTTATAGCTGATGTGGTTTCTGCCCAGAATCCTTGCAGCTTTGAGCATGCCCAGAAAGTGTGGCGGTAACCCGCTTCCTCTTCCCCACAACCCCTCCAACAGCTAGCTGAGTAGTTTGGGTTTATTTTATTTAGTGTTGTGGGAGTGAGGAAGAAATGGACCCTTACCTTCCAGGCAAACTCTTGCCAAAGAGGGGATCTGGTCGTTCTTCTGACAATATTAAAAATAGATTTCCAGTCAGGGATCGGGGAGTCAGGACCGATTTCCTCCTGCCACTTGTTTTTGATCCTAGAAAGGGGGTCTGCCCTTATGGTTTTGAGAGTCTTGTAAAGGAGAGAGATCAGACCCTTTTGGCCTATGGTAGATTTTATCTTTTGAATAGCTGCTAGGAGAAGAGCAGCCCTGATAGGGTCGGTCTCTCTCCTTCGAAGAGATGTTATATATATTATTACTTGAAGGAACCTAAAATGGTCCAAACTTTTAAGGCTGAACCTGTTTTTAAGTGAATCAAAATCCTGGATCAGGCTCCCATGAGTAAACTGTCCCAAGTATTCCAGTCCCGCCCTGCTCCACTGTTTGTATGTGAGGTCTAAGCAGTTGGGGGGAAATCCTCGGCCCAGGCCAGGCTTTTTAGTGGCCTTAGAGAAAGTTGCAGTTTATGTTTTTGCCAAAGTCTATGGACCGAGCGGAGGCTCTCCCCCACAGAATGTAGCTTGGGCATCGGATGGTTGTGGGACAGTAGGGGGATCACTATATGGTCTCTGAGGGGTATCCTACCCTCTCCCTCCTCCTCCCCCCTCTCCATTCCTCTCCAACCAGAGGTGGAGCTGGGACCGACCCACTGGAGCACATTTTTCAATTGTACCACAAGGAAATAATCCTCCAGGTCTGGAAGGGATATGCCCCCATCCTCTTGGTGGGCCTGTAGGATCTTGAGTTTTATTCTGGGTCTCTTATTGGCCCAAATAAATCTGGAGATCATTTTGTGCCACAGCTGGAAGTTTGACGTGTGTATGTGTAACGGTATACATTGGAACAAGTACAAGAATTTGGGTAGAACGTTCATTGTTATGGCTTGAATTCTAGAATGCATGGGCATATTGGTCAGAGACCATCTTTCCATATCTTTCTTAAGGGGGGAGTAATTTGCTTTAAATAATTTGGAAGAGTGTTTAGTGATATGGACCCCCAGATATTTCATCCTGTCAGCGGACCAGTTTAGGGGTAGGAGTCAGCGTATGTCCTCAGAAGGGCTAAAAAAGAAGCTTAAGGCTTCGGTTTTTTATTTATTTAGGGAGTATCCCGAATGTTTCCCGAATTCTTCCAAAATGGGCCATACCTGTTCTATGGACCTATATGGTTGGGAGAGGCTCAGCAGTACATCATCTGCATACAGCAGGATTTTTTTCTGTATACCACCCACCTCCATCCCTGTTATCTCCTCCACCCTCCTTACGGCTTCAGCCAAGGGCTCAATATATAGGGCGAATAGGAGGGGGGAAAGGGGGCACCCCTGCAGGGTGCCTCTACCAAGCTGGAATCTATTTGTCAGTCCCCCATTCACCCTGATATATTCCTGGGGGCCTGTGTACAGGAACCTCATAGTGCCTATGAAGGATTCAGGTAATCCCCTATGTTCAAGCACCGTAAATAGGAAATCCCATGAGACCCTGTCAAAGGCCTTTTCGGCATCTAAGCTCAACAGACATGCTGGGGTGCGGGTGCGTTGAATCTTATCTATCATATTCAGGGCAGAGCGCACTCTGTCAGGGGCTTGTCGCCCCATAACAAAACCAGATTGGTCTGAATGAATCAGATCCGGTAAGATGGGATTCAACCTCGAGACTATAACCGAGGTAAAAATCTTGTAGTCTTGATTGAGTAAGGAAATGGGGCGGTATGATTCATACCTTGAAGGGTCCTTTCCCTCCTTATGCAGGACGGTTATAGTTGCGTACTGCCAGGAAGGGGGGGGGGAGACACCTCCCTCAGACCAAATATTTGAAGAAACTTTAAGGAGCAGGGGGGCTGTTTCTGTGGCCAGTGTCTTATAAAATTCAGCCCCATACCCGTCTGGACCAGGACATTTGGCTGACTTAAGTTTTTTAATTGTAGAGATTATTTCTTGTTGGGTAATGGGCCTAGTCAACATCCTAACCGAGTCCGGTGAAAGTGGGGAAAGATGGATGGAGCCCAGATAGTTCCGTTTATCTTATTTGGAGGTTTTCTTTTCTGGGCTATATAATTTTGAGTAGTACTCAACAAACGCCTCTGCTATCTGTGAAGCCTGTCTAACCATTTGACCTGACCGAGGGGATATTATTTTAGTTAGTGTAGCTTTTGCTGCATATTGACAAAGTCTAAAGGCTAGGAGTTTGGTGCCTCTAGGCCCTCCCTCGTAGTATCTTTGTTTTAAATAAAACTAAGCTTTTTCTATCTCTGCTTTTTGAATGTTTTGTAATAGGTTCCTGCATGTTATCAGTTTGCTGTTCCGGGTCCCATCCCACTTAATTTTTTGGGCATCTTCCAATTCTTTAATCTGAGACATTAATTTCTCTTGTTTTTGCCTCATTTCTCGTTTTTTGTGGGATGCTATTGATATCAATTTGCTTCTAAGTGAGGTTTTAACCATGTCCCACAGTATTTGTGGCGTAGTTTCTTGTCTACTGTTCTCTTCTAGGGTTATTTTCAGGTGTTTTTTAAGTTCCTCTACTACCCCTTTGTCTTGGAGGAGAGAGGCATTTAGTTTCCAGTGTGTGATGCGCTTGGGCAGTCCCAGCTCCACCTCCAGGTAGACCAGACTGTGGTCAGAGAGGATGGTCGAGCCCACCCATACAGAAAGAAACCTCCTTAGGTCTCCTGAAAATGTAAAAAACATGTCCAGCTGGGAAAAGACCTTAAACCTGGGTGAAAAACAAGTGTATTCCCTTGCTCTAGGGTACTTCTTTCTCCAAATATTGGACAGGCCCAATTGTTCCAGCAGGATTTTTACAGATCGGACTTTGGCAGCATCCAGTTTTGGGATCTGGGATGTTGAATCGAGAGCCCTATTTAAAACTATGTTCCAGTCTCTGCCCATTATTAAAATACCTTTAGCCTTTTCTGACACCAGTTGGAGGACATTTGAATATACTCTAAACGGGGACCCAGGGGGATGTAGATGTTAACCATAGTTACTTGAATGTCTTGTATAGACCCAACAACTATAAGGTACCTTGCCTCGGGATCCTCTATCACCTCCTGCTGTTGGAAGTGAAGATTCGCCGATTGAAGGATCACTACCCCTCTCCTTCTACCTGCAGGAAGGGATGAGTGGTAAACTAGGGGGAAGGACCTTGATTTAAGTTTTTGAGCCTCCGGGGGGAGAGGTGGGTCTCCTGCAGAGACACACCCCCACACCCCTGGTACGCAATGAGTTGCTGGCTCCTACTCCTCTTGATAGGGCTGGATGATCCGTTTACATTAAGTGACATAAACTTTGTGGTATAATTAGCCATGTTCCATACAACTAAGAATAATTACCTTTCTCTTAAGCAATGACTCTCCAAACATTAACAATTTAACCCAATAGTGAACCTGCAAAGCATCTAACTTTTTAGTATAAACGTTAATAAATTTTGAAAAAACATTCTTTTTAACTGTTATACAACTGAACTGTTGCTCTGGCCTCTTCCAACTTCGAGCCAAGAGTTGAATTAAATACTGGTCAACCTCAGCCGAGACTCCTCTCGGCCTGGTTGTTCCGTAATCTTTGATTAGACTTCCATGGGAAGGCTGACCGATGCTTGTCAGCAGAAGGGTGTCTGAATGTACAGACCAGAGCAGGGCACTCAGTAGTGCAATGAGTGTTCCCTGCGGGGCCCTGGAGTATCCAAGGGAAGCACCCCCCATCCAGTTGTCAGTGTAAATCCGCATAGGTGCACAATTCCCATCACTTTCCCCACTCCCCACCTCTTAAAGATAAACTCAAAATCACCTGATAACCCGCCCTAGTCTCAGTGCTTGAAGCGTCATGCTTTCAACATCCCAATCATACCTTCCTTCCCTTCCCCGAGTGTGTCCGCGCCCCCCCCCGGAGATAGATTCCCTGTAGTGTGGGCTCAAAGGGCGATCCCCTGATGGGGAGAGTCTCCCCCACTCTCAACCCCTACCAGTTGTTAGTGTTCTCCAGTGGGGGTACGAACCCCGGTAGTGTCTCTGACAAGAGTACCAGGAGGCCAGAGAGGTCTCAGGTCCATAGTCCCTGGTTCTTACTTCTGAGAGGAGCAGCTTCATCTAGGACAACGACCTTATTTCATCTGTCATTAATCGGTGTCCCATATCCGGTTGAGTGATTCAATTATTGGGGCCTATTCCTCTCTAGCCCTTGCCAGAAATGGCCCTATAGTGCTCCGACCCGGGTAACTCAAATCCCCCAATCCCTTGCTTCCTGCGAGTATTGCATAGGAGTAAAGCCGTCCCCAGCCATGGGGCTGAGACCTAGAGCAGAGGTTCAAGCCTGGGCCATAGACCTATCACAGACACGATTCGCCTGGCTGGGCCATCGAGAAGGCGGAAGTCCCCTCCCCATCTCGCATCCACCTCCAGGACTGAGAGCCGGGGAGATCGGGCCAAGAGGCCCCAGCCACAAGGGCTCTAATAATATCTTTTGAGGGAGAGTATTCTCAGCATCTGCCACACATGGAGGACCCTCATGGTGTCCCTCCCCCCAATGCTACGGTGACTGCAAGCAGGCCTCCTCTAGACTGGTCGGTTGTAGATGAGGCATCTTGTATATGCCTGTGGGGACTAGTGAGGACTGCTATTTAGAGACTCCGGGTGAGATTAGATTGCCCTCACCTCCAAGGTACTTCAGTAAGGCCAGGTCTCCCAACTTCCTGCCTCACCTCTCGGGATTCAGCTGGAGTCGAACGTTTACAGGTCTGGCAGATCTCCCCCTTCCCCCCCAGAAGGCCCTAGAGCCTCATGGACCTCAAATCCCCACGTTTCACACTTAGAAACCATAAGTATTAATACTATTCTGATCAGTAAAGTAAATAGATCATGTTCTATGTAACTACCCTACGAGAGTTATTCCCACTAGTTCAGTTCCAACATCATCCCGAGCAGAACCAGGTGATACCAGAAATAGATCTGATATAAATTTTAAGAAAAGGAATGGGTCGGGGGGTGAAACAACAGGTCCGTGAATGTTTCAGTGAGAATAGGGTCAGTCAATCTCCTTTATATGCCGCAGAGCTGCAGCGAAGTGTCCATAGTACTCACTGAGGCCCCAAAGCATCTTGATGGTCAGGAGGAAAGGGGGTGACAGTCTGTGTATGGTTTAGGGTGGGGAACTCGGGTGGAACAGGGGGACCCGTCGGCCCAGAAAGTCCAAAAAAGAGGCAGCTCTTTCTTTAGATTGAAACACGGACTTCTCCGAGAGGTTGGTTCATGTATCCGAGGATCGTATAGGGCCTAACTTGCCTGCATCGCTGTTCACCATCGCCAGCTTCAAATGAGGAGCACTTTTGTTAATCAAAGCGGGGTCCCCGAGTTTCCGAAGTACAACGCCAATATCTGCTTGAAGGGAGGTCTGTGGCTGCCGTGCTGAGGAGCCCATCTTGACTATTCCTTTCTGAGCCACAGACCACATGGATGCCAGGAGGTCTTGCTCCAGCTTCTCCTTTGTCAGAGGAGGTGTGCTGATCCCTAGATCTTCAAGGTAAGGGGCAGCTGCCAGGAGGTCTTTAAAGATTCTGGTTCCCTGTTCGGTAGTTATCTTCAGCCTTGCTGAGTGCAGCACTTGGGTCTTTATATTTTTAGCTCTTAACTGCTTCACGATAGGCCAGATCATTTTTCGAGCCTCTTGTACTCCCGATGTGTGGTCGTTATCGATCGCTATTTTGTGCCCCTCAAATTCCAGCAGACTCTGTCACCACGCTCACCACAGATCCTCCTCCTTACTGTTGTACATGGTAAACTGGACCACAAGGGATCTGGGTTACTTGGCTTCGGTGCCAGGGATCGGTGAGGATGGTCCATCTTTAAATCTAGGTCCCCAGGTAGATCAAGGGCTTTCTTGAGGAACTTTTGTATGAACTCAATGGTGTTTGTAGCTCCATCCTCTAGGCCTTCAGGAACCCCGTGTATTCTAATATTCTGCCATCGGCTTCTGCCTTTGAGATCATCGAGCCTGTGTGTTAGCTCTCGATCCCGCGCCAGGAGGTATAGTAGCAGCCTGTCCTGCCTATCCGTCTGTTCTGAGACGGCTGAGAGGCAAAGCTCCATTTGATCTGTTTTATGGTTGATTCTGCTGAGATCTGCTCGAAGTTCAGACAAGGTCCGGTCAATTTTCCTGACAGTGTGGGTTGTTTGCTTAATGGTCTATATCAGGTCGTCTCCTCGGAGGCTCCCATGCTACTTGGCCTGTTGTCTCTCCGGCAGCCTCTGCCTCCTCATTACTTTCTGTATCTTACTCTTGCAGCAGAGCTTTAAGTTTCTGGGCTGGGGTTAGGTGGAGCTTCCCCGCTTTATTTCTTCTTTGTTTAGCCAGGGGATGCCATCATTTAACGGGTGATTAACGCTGATTTTGGTCAGTGGGGAGCGGAGCAGACAGATCAAGCCGCCATGTCAGTCACTGACGTCACTGGAAGTCCACAGTCTTAGTCTTGAATGTAAAGTCATTAATGTGGCTAAATTAATCTGATTTATCATAAAGTAAAACTAACATACAAGGCCTCTAAACTTGGCCTTAACAATTAATTCAATCTTGGCTGTGCACTTAAAAAAGGGAAATAAAAGGGAGTAACAGGGAAGAATCTTCTTGGAGCCTCCCCCACACCTCAAGAGAGGAGGGAGGATCCAAATTAGGCTGAAATGACTCCTAAAGTATACCCCTATTGTGTTCAAACCTCTAGGAGGGGAGCAATAAGCTGGGCTCCCAGGAGCTCCATCTTTCTCAGATGCCCTGGAGCCAAAGGCAGCGGAGGGTGTCCAAGGTCTCCCCACCAACCCCACTAAGAGGCGTGGCCTAAATAATACTTTCATCATAAGACATCCCTGGTGACTTGGCGCTCTCCTGAGGTATTAATTTTACGGGACTCCCACGGCTGCCAACAGGCTACATGCTGGTCATATTTCAGTCTTATTCTAGCTGTCAGAGATTCCATCAGAACCACTTCCTCCACTCACTTAGCCCATTCTGATATTAAGGGTGGATTCTGCATTAGCCATTTGGCAGTAATACACTTCAAGCCCACTGCTAAGAAAATCAATAATACTTTCCTTAGGTTACATTTTTTGATGGACCACTGAGGGGGAAGCCTAATACCCAATCAGTAATCGGTAGGGGGAATAAGCACTCCGTTATCTGTTTGACAGTTTCCCCAAGTTGCCCCCCCAAAAAACAGAAAGTCTAGGGCAGGCCCCAAAAATGTGCCAGTGAGTGCCTATATTTCCACATCCTCTCTAGCAGTCAGTTCCCTCTGCCAAGTAATGGGATGTGACCCGGGACACTCGAAAGGATCGAATAAGAATTTTCCAGAAGAACTCTCGCCACACCTGGGAAGGTGTCACCTTCCAACCGAGCTTTAGTCTATAATTCCACTCAGTTTCCAAAATACTTATACTGGTTTCCTCCTCCCAGGCCCTACGGTGCATCGCCAAAGAATCCACCCCACTCTCCAACAGAATTTTATAAAGCTGCGCTACAAATCTGATCAGGGTCGAGATCATAACTGCCGCATATAAAAAGTTTTTTCCAACTGGAGAGAGATCTAGCTAGCCTCTCCAGGTGGTCTGAAGATTGTATAAAATGCCTCACTTGGAGATATCTATAAAATTCGACATCATTCCACTAAAATTTATCTTTGGCCCTCTGAAAAGAGACACAACTGCCTCCCTCCACAAATTGCGTGAGACGTGTAATGCCCCTCACCTCCCACCTAGCATAGCCCCGTTTAATAATGGTGGGAAAAAATTTAGTTCGAGTCTGATAAGAGAGAGGGGTCCCACCCCCTCCGGAGTTCCCAGCAATGTCCTGACCTTCCCAAGAACTTGTAGCCCCTGTCTGACCCAACAGTTCCTAATTTAGCAAATGTATTCTTTGGGAGGATGTGACAGGGCTAAGGAATAAAGTGGTCTCCCCTCCGGGAGCACATTCTCCATGTCATACCATCTTGTCTGTCCTCTCTGTTTAGCCCATGTCATTACCGGACCCATTTGTGCTGCTAGGTAATATAAATAGAAGTTTGGTAAAGCTAGTCCCCCCTTTTCTCTGGGTAGGCAGAGGTAGCTTCTAGCCACCCTGGGTCTCTTGTGATTCCAGACGAGTCTCTGGGTCACTCCCTAATTTGTTCCAGAATGAGGTTGGTGGTCTCAAGGTGAGGGACTGAAACAGGAACAGTAGTTGTGGCAAGATATTCATTTTGAGTGCCGAGACTCTTACCTGTCAGGGTGAGAGGCAAGGCGTGCCAGCTTGCCAAATCTCTGTCCATCTCTCCCCAGAGTCACCCATAATTAAGTGAGAATAGTTTCAACAAATCCAACGAAATTTGAATTCCTAAGTATCTTATGGTTCCCCTAGGGACCCATTTAAAGGAAAAGTTGTTCATGAAACCATTCGAGGCTTTGCCACTTAGAATCAAGGCCTCGGATTTAGAGAAATTAATTTTGTAACCTGAGACTTCCCCAAAGTTGTTCAGTGTCTCACATAGCCTAGGAACTGATTCTTCTGGGGATGAGAGAAAGAAAATGGAATCATCTGCATACAAAGAAAGTTTATTTTCTGAATGTCCCCCTGGTCCCCTGAAATCCTAAGATCCTGTCTAATTTTGGAGGCAAGGGGTTTTAAACGCAGGGCAAATAGGAGAGAGGAAAGGGGACACCCCTGCCTGGTCCCCCTAGATAAGGGGAAGCAGGGGGAACTCACCCCGTTCACCCTCACCAGGGCTTGAGGGTGGAAGTATAATTTAGAAATAGTATGCAAGAATTTAGGGCCAAATTTAATTTTCTCCTTGGTTGCTTTTAGAAATTTCCAATTAACTCTATCAAATGCTTTCTCTGCGTCCATGGATATGGCTATCTGAAATGTGTTAGCAGTTTTCTGGGAGGATATAATATTTAGTAGCCTCCTACTATTATCATAAAGGTAGCACCCCGAAATAAAACCTGTCTGATCTTTGTGGATCAGGGTGGGGATGTGAACCTGTAACCTTTGGGACAAAAGGCCTGTGACCAATTTTAAATCCACATTTAATAAGGAGATTGGTCTGTATGACCCACACTTCAGGGGGTCCTTACCAGCTTTATGAATGACAGATGCAGTATATGTGCTGTCTGCCAGGAGGCTGGGGTCTCCTCTCCATCCATGATCTCTTGGCATACTGGTAACAAAAAAGGTATCAGGGTGTCTGTGAAGGTTTTAAAAAACTCAGCAGGGAAGCCGTCTGGGCCTGGGGCCTTGCTATTTTTCATATTAGAGATCTTGTGAAGGCCGGCCCGGTGGCGCTGAGGGTTGAGACGCTGGACCCCACACCTCGCATCACGCTGGCGACCCGGGTTCGGGAACAGACTCGGGTCGGCGGGGGTCAGCCGGGAGAGGGAGGATTGAGCATCCCAATGGATCTCTCTCACCCCTCAGGGTGAGTACCAGGGGTGCAATATGCACCCACGACATCCTGAGCCAGTGGGAACCACGGGCTCTGAGGGCTGTGGCGGCTCCATTCCTGAGTCGGGGGAGGGCATGCCATCGAGCGCTTGAGAGACGACGTCAGCACGTCGCCTCTTCACGCCGGGCGCCCTCAGGGGCGGGTAGCAAAGGGGGACCAGAGAAGAACAGATAACCCCCTCGGTGCTCCTAGTTGAGGACTGCTTCACCCAGACCACCAATTCCGGGATAGACCCCGCTGTGCAGGATAGGAGGGAGGAAAAAGCACTCTAGGGGCAGATCCTGGAGAGGTGGTCCGGAGTGCATGAGCAGTCTGAAGGCGTGGACACCGAGGGTAGGAAGGAGGGATAAATAAAGAGTAGAAAAAAAAAAAAGAGATCTTGTTAAGGAGTTCAACTTTTGTTATGGCACCTTCTAAATAGTCTACCACTGGCCAAGAAAGGGATTGCAGCTCCAAGCTCTCAAAAAGAACGGAGAGCTTATCCTCAAACTCGGGGATCAATTCTTGGGTGTATAACTCCTCATAAAAGGTTGCAAATTCTTTAGTGATTTCTTCCGGACGATGTATCATTTTACTGCCCCATGCATGGTCTCTAAGGTAGGGAACCAGTCTGCTGACCTGTTATTTCCTTAAAGTGGCTGCTAACAATCTCCCCGCCCTATTACCATTCTCATAAAAATTTTGGCAGGCTCTCCTGTAAGAGGCCTCTATGTGGGATGTCAACAGTTTCTCCAAAGCTAGACGTCTGTCTGTCAAAATTTTTGGGGTTTGGCTATTCAATGAAATTTTGTGCTGGAATTCCAGCTCCGGTATTTCACTCTCCAGTTCCTGTCTCCTCTGTTCCTTCCATTTCTTATCTGCAGCGAATATTTAATGATAATTCCCCTTAAAACTGCTTTTAAAGCATCCCATCTGACAGCATGTGAAGTGTCCCTGTCAAAATCTTGAATTGAGGATAATATCAGGTCTTTAAAATTTTGGTCATTTAGGAGGCCTACATTACACCTCCAGTGTGAGTTTCTGATTGTGGGGAGTATATCTAATTTCATTTTTACCAGAGTGTGATCTGATAAAGCACGGGTCACTATTTAGCAATCAGTGACAGTATGTAACCATTCGTGAGGGAGGAAAAACAGGTCAATCCTGGTGTAGCATATGTGTCTGTCTGAAAAATGAGAGAAGTCTCTAAGGTTACCACTAACCTTTCGCCAGATGTCAGTCATACCAAAAGTATGAATCCATCTGTTCAAGGTCTGTCCCACCCTCCCCAGGGAAACCCGTGAGGCTCCTCCCCTTCTATCCATTGAGGCGGAGAGAATGGTATTAAAATCCCCACCTACTATGCAAAGCTGGTTTGTAGGTTGGAGTATACGAGTGAAAAAATTAATAACAAAGGAGAGAGAGCTTCCCTGTCCTTGTTAGGGGCGTAAATACACGCTATCATGCAGGGGATGCCAACCAGTGTGGCCTGGAGAATAACATAACGCCCCTCCGAGTCCATCTGCGAAGAGATGACCTAAAGTGGACAGGATTTGTGGATGAGGATAGCCGTGCCTCTGCGGTGTGGGTGATTTAAATAAGAGGAAGCATATACTTTGCCTACCCAGCCACAACAGAGCTTCTGGTGCTCTATATCTGACAAGTGGGTCTCCTGAAGCAGTACGAGTTGTGTACCCATCCTGCCCAGCTCCTGGAGCACCCTGGACCTCTTTATTGGATTATGAAGTCCCCTTACATTATATGTGGTAATAATGAATTCCCCCATGTTTTTAAACCTCGTGAATAGGTCCAGTCAGTAATGAGTTCCCTCCCAGTCCGCCACTCCAGGAGAATGAGCAGGAGGCATACCTCTCAACTGTCCCTGATTTTCAAGGATGTCCCTGATTTGGCCCTGGTAAAATTTGTGTTTTTGTGACAGAACAGTGGGGATTAAAAGTGCAAAATAACATCAAACATTAAAGTTACAGACTTCTTGTTCTTCAGAAAATGCATTGTAACACAAATCCTTTTATTCTATCACCTTTCTGAGTGAATAGTACCAGTTTTTAAGATGTGTCCCTGATTTGGGGTCTTTGTCCCTGATTGTTTTAAGCCTCGTCCCTGATTCATGAGGCAAGAGGTTGAGAGGTACGGGCAGGAGGTAGTACACAGCCAAGAAGAACAAACATCAAACAGCATGTTAACAAGAACATAATAAGCTCTGTGAACTTGTAAGGTTATAACATTAAAACAGGTGGAAAAAACATAACTAGCCACCGGAAAATACAAAACCATAATTGGCTGCAATAATGACATGCTAAGCCCCTCACACTGAGCTTGGACAATGGTGAGGGGAGGTGCTGGAGTAAATACTGCACTGTGCTGCTTGGCCCTATTCCAAGGTAGCCATAACAACCAGCGTGGGGTCATCTTACTCAAGGGGCAGGTATCAAAAAAGAAAAACTAAGTCCCCTCGCATTAAATATCTTAATATAACAAAAGTATTGGGGGGGGGGCAACCCTGACCCACCCAACCTTAGCTACACGCTTCTTAGATCTGTACATTCAGATCTGAGCTGGATCTTGAGTAAGATTAAAAGGCAATCTCCAAGATTTATACTCTGTTATCCCCGACATATTAACCTATGAGCATTATGGCAGGAATTCAAATCCCCCACCCCACGAAGGGCCAGGCCATCGGTGCAAGAGAAGTCTAAAGGATGACAATTGAAAAATCCCCAAAAAACAAGTCCTTTGACCTCCCCCTATTAACCTTGGCCCCCCTCATGAGGGATGTCTAAACCATTTAGCCCATAGTCAGATGATCATCTTCCTTAGTTAAAAGTAGAAAGATAAAGGATACAGTTCAGTCTCTGGAGTCATCTCTGTTTTCTGCCCGCAAGCCTGGTGAGATGGCACCCCCTCTACCCTTGTTTATCTCACCACGTCTCTTGCTTGTAAAGTGGTCCATAGGTTGAGGTTAGAGTCTGAAGAGGCCTGGGCGAATTGCCTAGAGGCTGGGAGTCATTGTCAGTCGCTCTATGTCCTTTACTAGTCCTGGCTCGATGAAGTCATCCACCGAAATTCCCAAACCAGATAAATACTTTTTTGCTGCAACTGGAGTTTCAAAAATCTTGGTCCCAGAGTCTGAGAAAATCTTCAGTTTTGCCGCAAAGTCAACTCGTGCCTTAAGGCCTTTGGTACGCAGCTCCTTAAGCACCGGGAACCAGGCCCTTCTCCACGCCACTGTCGTTGGGGCATAATATGGTTCAACAAAAAGCCTGGTGTCTCCAAAGGTGATCTCTTTCAGGGACCAAACCTTCCTCAGTACTAATTCTTTGATCCGATAGTCCCAAAATGCTATAACTATTGAGCAGGGTTTAGCTTTTGGATCTTTTAGAGGAGGTATTAGGGCTCTGTGCTCTTGAATGATGCCTAGTTGTAGAGTTTTGTCCAGACTCAGTACTTCCTTCTGCAGGCTCTTGATAGAATCAGGCATGTTCCCAGATTCTATATGTTCAGGCAAACCATGAATCCGTAAGTTAACCCTTCTGGATCTGTTTTCGAGGTCCTCTGTTTTGTCAAGAAGAAATTGTGATTTGTCATGGAGCTGCAGTATAGCGCCATTGTGCAGGTCCACCGACTCTGTGCGGTTAATACGTTCTCCATATACAGAATCTTCTGCTCCTGCTGTGCCAGCTTTTCTGTTGTCTCTTTCATCTCCCTTCAGAAGGTGTTCACTGTTCGGGTGAGACGTCTGAGTTCGCGACACAACTGGCGAGAGGTAATAGTAATCTCTTCCTCCTCTTCATCATCTGTGCTATCCCCTGCTTCAGCACCTTCAGTTTCTGGCAGCCTAGCCAGAGGAGCCTGTGAAGCATTTTTATTTGGGTCACGGGGATTTAAGTCCAGTTTTTGTTGTTTGAGACTGCTCGACGTGCCCGATTTGCCTTTCGGACGACCCGCCATGGCTTACGGTGTAGCTCAGGTAAATTTTCCTTTGTGCCACAGATGTTTAAGAAGTGTTTATGTTATAATTAATTTTGTGAGGATGCGAAGCTCTGTTCTAGCACTGCTCCATGAGGGATGACGTCACCGGAAGTCCAGAAGCTTGCTCTTCTGGAGAAGGGTGCTCGCCCTAAAGACCCTTGTCGATGAACCCTCACAAGCATTCTTCAAAGCATAAATATAAAGACAAAGAGAAATCCTCTTCATCTTCGTCAAGTAGGCACTCATCAATGACCACTTTTACCAGTGACCAACTGTCGACGACCCACTCGAGACTATCATCTTCTTCGCCGACTTTACCAACCCTGTCATTGACGATATGCTTTCTGACGCCCTATCTGTGGTGTTGACGATGCTATACACGGTATCTTTGGACTCTCCACTGGCGGTGACTTGTCCCTCTACGGGTCTCCCCAGTGCGTCGATGAGACCTATGTTTAGGCAGTCTCCTTCATCACCACTCCAGTTGACGATGACCTCAAGCTATGTCATTAAGGAGAAAAGGTTCTCCTTGACGGTTATCCTGAAGAATCCTCCTTCCCAGGTGGCTACCTGTAGGGGTCAAGCAGATCTCTATAGAGGACCTGCTGTTTATACCCCAGGCTCTAGACCACTTACTCTGCCCCACCCTACTCCATTAATAATTCCCTTAATCTCCCAGAAGCCATCACTCTCCTCTGCTTCAACGACCTTGTCCATCAAAGTGGCCACCGCAGTTCAAATGGTGTTGCAAGTAATGCAGGGCAACCAACCACTTCCACCCAGGAAAAGGTCTCAGGTGTCCGGCTGCCCCCAAACATTTCATGAGGACAGCAACACTTCTCCAACTTCTCCAGGGACTCCCCACCCAGTCAAGGAAGAGGATTACTGTTCTGATTATGAGGAAGAACTGCAGTATTACTTTGACCCACGGCCTCAACCATTTCCTCTCTGGATGAGGATGCTGTCTGACAGACCACAGCTTCTCCTCTGGATGACTCTTCCTTCCATGATGGCCCAGATACAAATCACCATGGGATTTGCAACTACCGAACAGGACAAGCAAAGAAGGGACATGGCGGACTACTTGGAACTCACAGAGGAACCAGTAGTCGTTGTCCCATCTTTGATTCAGACTTACCAGAATGCTGTTTTGGCAACATGGCATCAACTCTCTGCCTTACTGGCAATACCTAGGAAGGCTGACATATTGTACCATTCCCCGGTTGACCGCCCTTTTTGGTGGTGCCTGAAGTGGATTCAATAGCTATTAACGCCGCTCATAATCGGACCATGCAGCCCAGGCATATGAGCTCCTTACCTCCTGATAAGGAATCACGATGCTTGGGCTATATAGGAAAAAAGGTCTACCAAGCTGGTACCATGAACTGAAGGATCCTTAACTATATGGAACACATGGTCAATTACCAGCGCACACTATGGTCCTCTGCTATTGATTTGGTCAAGCTGCCTCCCTCCCAGGAAAAAGAACAGCTTTTAGCCACCATCTCTTCCAGCAATTCCATCTCCTGCCATCTATTGCTTTCCAGCTATGATGCTGTAGACACCGTGACCCAAACTTCGGCCATGGAAATCGCCCTCAGATGACACGCCTAGCTTAAGAGTTTCAGATTTTATCCCAGATGTGCAACATAAAATCCTAAATGTACCTTTCAATGGCACAAAACTCTTTGGCTCAGAAGCCCAGACTCTTCTGGACAACCTCCAAGCCTCATGTAGGATGCTACGAATTGTCCATGGCATGCACCATTTCTCCCAACAGTCGGGTCACTACCGTTACCAGTTGTCCTTTCAATTTTGACGCCCTGGTAGACAGAGGGGCGGCTACAAGCAATCTGCTTACGGATGACAACAGTCTCAACCCACATCCAGAACCACTACCCCCGCCTCAAAAAGCTCCCGCTCCAACCCTCCCAGACAGTCCGGTCAGCCTCCCACTCTGTGACTTGACAGCTTTTTGCCCCAGCTTCCTCTTGCCAGCCTCAGAAGCTGTGAGTCATCGCTTTGCCCTCCACCTATAGGCCTGGCAACCATCACGACCGACAAATGGGTTCTCCAGGTGATCCAGACTGCTGGGCACACTTTGGAATTTGCATCCATACCATGGCGCCCCCCCACCCCCAAATTCGATTTCCTATCCAGGAGAACATCTGCCCATTCTCAGGGAGTAACTAAATGCCCTGATTCAAAAAACAAGCTCTTACACCTGTACCCCTATCAGAACAACACAAGGGGTTTTGCTCCCATTTTTTTCTAGTGCCCAAGCGTACTGGGGACCTGCGTCCCATTCTAGACTTGAGATGTCTAAATCTAGTCATTCAATACAAGAGGCTCCAGATGGTCACACTGGCCTCTATCCTTCCCATCCTGAAACAAGGGGACTGGCTCTGCTCCCTGGACATGAAGGATGCTTACTTGCATGTCCCCATCTATCCTGCTCACCACCGGTTTCACCTATTAGGACAACATTACCAGATCTTCCTGGACATAAAGTCTCCACCACTCATTCACACTAATGGGAGTTTGCCAGAGGTGCTAGGACCCAGCAGGAGCAAACCTTTTCAAGAGGGCCGGCGCCTGAGATGGAGCTGCGAGGAGCGGCACCATGAGCCGAGTGTAATGACTGTCTCGGCATCAACCTTCCAACCGCCTCAGTTCTTTATCCTGCCATCGTGTGTGCTTCAGTGACAACATGGCTCGCCAACCGGGAGTTAAACTTCACTAGCAGCATCAGTTTATTGTTTTGTAGAATTATTTAAAATTAGTACCGATTTATATATTTTAAATTGTACAACAGAAGTCTTCAGCCCACCATTGACGGAGTCGACCATGAGTGGGTCAGGTGACGGTAGGGAGACTTCTTCATATGAAAGCTGTTCAGTCAACCGGGTCTGGTCCGCTGTCTTCCCTGGAGGGTGGGTCTGACAACAGATGGTCCAGTGCTCAGGGGGATGTGCGGTCCCCTCGAAAGCATAAAAGGAAACTGTCCCATTCTCAGTGCTGTTCGGCCTCAAGTTCTTCTTCGACACATAGGTCGAAGAAGAAAAGGCATCACTCGAGGTCACACACTAGTATGTCTGCGCGTAGACGGTCGGTTATTGGGGCCAGGCACCGGTCTCCACCTCTGTCTGAGTCACCAGTTTCTGTCTCTGGTAGATGACCTCCTCAACACTGGAGCTCCTCCCCGCATATTGGAGGAGTCTCCGATGAGCAGTTTCACCAGTGGGCTGCTCTTATGGAGCAGTGGGCTCAGAGGTTGGCCGAGTTGCCCAAGCCGGTCACTCCGACGCCAGGGCCTTTGGGCCATTCTGCTCCGGAGGGACTGGTAGGGCGGTTGGGCCTTCTAGTCGCGTGGCACCTTTGGTGCCGTCAACTCTGTGCTCCGGTGTTTATCCCCCTCACATGGCTGCGACGCAGGGGTCCACGCCGATGCTTCTTATCTCCTGCCATTTTTCCCTCTTTTACCTCAAATCACAGTTTTCTGACCTCTGGGACACTCTCAGCACCGTCCACAGTGCCGCAGGCTCTGTCGGCACCATGCACAGTGCTGCGGGGTCTCTCGGTGCCATGCGTGGCGCCATGGGCTCTGTTGGCATTGGCTGGCACCTCTCTCCTTTTGCTCGACACCAGGAGCTGGTGTGGCAATGACCAGTAGTCTCATGGGGTTCTTGACTCCAATTCTTTCTTTTTCTGTTCTTCCTCCTGATTTTCACTCCTTTCCTATCTATACAGTCACCCCTGGGCTGTCAGGAGATGATTTTGAACCTGAACCAGATCTTTGTCTGGGTGATGATGTTGATGACACTGTCTTGGGAGCAGGGATCAATCCTTCTGCAGAACCTGTGGTTGAAGACCTTTCCTTTAAGTCTCTGCTCAAAAATTTGAACTCTACTCTTTTTCTCCAGACTACAGAAATCGATCCTCGGTGGCTTTTGTGACTCCAATATCTTCATGTCCCAGAGATCCCTATGGATTTAACCCCTCCAGTACAGCCCTCTTTTGAGACCCTCTCACAGATGGTGTGGACGAATCCGGCTCTCATTCCTTCTGTGGCCAAGTCCTTAGATAGGAACTATGCCCCTCCCAAAGATCGCCCCATTTTGGCCTCACAAGACTTTGCTGATGCCATTGTGGTCTTGGCAGAATGATAAGGCTGTCCTTCCTCAAGGATCTACAGCCCGACCAATAAGCAAAGATTCTCGCAATATGGACACCTTAGGTAAGAGAGTTGCCTCAACCCTGGGTATGCGTATTGCCAGCTACTAGGGTTATTTTTCTCAATATGAGTATGTACTTTGGCATTCCCTCAAAGAAAAGGTGGAAGCTCTGCCTGAATCGGAAGCTAGTTCAGAGCTACTTCACACCATAACTAGGGGTATCAAATCCAGTAACCAACAGGTTAAAGCTGCAATGGATGCCTTCGATACTGCCTCCCAAGTGGCAGTGGCTGGCATCTGCACCTGCCGTCACTCTTGGCTACATACTATAGGCTTCACGAATGACGCCCAGCAGCAGGTCATGGCCTTACCCTTTGACGGTATGTATATCTGTTCAGACCTCAGGTAGAGCAAGCACTGGAGGCAACACGGAAGGCTAGGTCTGCCATTAAGACGGCTAGACCTGCACCCGCTCCCTCCTGAGGGGGTGCGAACAAGTGTCATTTTCACAACGGTCAGTCCTTTCGGGGCAGAGGAGGTTCTAACAAAAACCACAACCCTCAGCCACAAAAGAAAGTGCAGCAGAAGGCACAAGGGCCCAAAGCGCCCAGTGCCACCTTCTGAGTTTCTGGCCCAGGTCCCACCTCGGCTGTCCAAGGGGAGCTCCTCCTCAGCAGTGGGAGGATATCTGACTCAGTTCTACAATCAGTGGAAATCGATAACATCAGGCAAATGGGTCCTCTGGATAATCCAGGAGGGGTACTCTCTCAATCTTTCGGAAACCCCTCCAGATCATCCTCCCAAATGACAGTCACACCTTCTTGGCTCCGAGATACAAGGCCTTTTGAACAACAGGGCAGTAGAAGTAGTTCCGCTGGATCAATGAAACACAGGTTTCTACTTCCATTACTTTCTGGTCCTCAAGAAATGTGCCCCATTCTGGATCTCAGTAAGTTAAACAAGTTCCTTCACAAGGAAAAGTTCAAGATGATATCATTAGGTACCCTGCTACCTTTCCTTCATCTACATGATTGGCTAGCCTCCCTGGACATGCAGGATGCCTACCAACACATTCCCATACACCCAAACCACCACAAATACCTAAAGTTCATGGCATTGGGTCCACACTATCAATTCAGAGTCCTGCCCTTTGGGCTATCCTCGGTGCCTCGAGTTTTTACAAAGTGTTGTGCAATTCTCACGTCGCACCTCAGGAAAATTGGAATTCAAGTGTTCCCATGTCTGGACGACTGGCTTCTAGCAAGTCCATCCAGGCAAGAGACTCTGGAGGCTGTGGCCACGGCCTCAGAATTCCTTACATCCATTGGAGTCCTGCTAAATCTCAACAAGTCGCAGTTAGAGCCCTCCCAGAAGCTGCTCTTCATAGGAACTGTTGTGGACACCTCCTGTGTGAATGCTTTTCTTCCAGAGGACAGAAGGAGCGATATCTTACAGATGGCACGACACATCAGAGAACACAGCTCAGTTCGAGCTATCTCGATGGAACGGATGCTGGGCCTCATGGTATCCTCGGTGTTCACTGTACCCTTGGCTCGTCTCCACATGAGAACATCTTAGTGGATGCTCAGTACTCAGTGGTCCCCAACCACTCGCCCTCAGTCCTTTCTCATCAAAGTGACAGAACCTCTGAAGAGGTCGCTCGCTTGGTGGTCACAGGAGGACAATCTTCTGGAAGGATATCCCTTTGCCCCTCTGGATCATCAGATTTCAATTACCACAGATGCGTCCCTGATGGGTTGGGGAGCCTGCTGCCAGTATCTCCACACCCAGGGTACGTAGACTCAGGATGAGTCCCAACGTCCTGGTAATGAGAGCCGTCCTCTATGCAGTCCGAGCCTTGAAGGACATACTTTGTCATAAGAACATTCTCCTTCAAACGGACAACAAAGCAGTGATGTACTACATCAACAAACAAGGTGGCACACACTCTTACCCATTATGCAGGGAAGCAATGAGAGTGTGGGAGTGGTGCCTGGAACACAAGGCTCTGATTCAGGCGGTTTACCTGCCAGGAGTACAAAACGAGCTGGCAGACCGTCTCAGCAGAACGGAGGCAGATCCTCACGAGTGGTCTCTCGACTTAACTGTCGTTCAGTCACTCTTCAAAGAGTGGGGAACTCCAGACCTGGACCTTTTTGCGTCCCCACTCAACGTAAAACTGCCTCTTTTCTGCTCCAGAAATCCAGGACCTGGGTTTTTTTGTCTGGATGCGTTCATGCTGCGGTGGACAGGATGCCTTCAATACGCCTTTCCTCCTCTTCCCCTAATTCAGAGGGTACTTCTCAAATTGGAGTCTCAGGGGCAGAATGGTTATCATTGTCCCCTTCTGGCCTCGGCAGATATGGTTTCCACTGCTCAGCAGTCTATCGGAAGCCCCCCTCAAAGATGCTTCCCCCTCAGACAAACCTTCAGACCCAGGGTCCCGTGGTCCATCCTAACCTGAGGTCGCTTCACCTTCGGCTTCTGAAGAGATAGAGGTGAATAGGTTCAATGTTTCTCGTACAGTTTCGGATATTCTTTTTTAGTTTATATTTTTCTCCTCCTAGGAGTCCTCTGCCACCTTCTGATGTCCCCCGCCCCACACGGCTCCAGGTATGAGGCCCCTTCCCATGAACCCCATGACTTACCCTTTGTGGCAGGGGGTGGGGAGCGACTCGACCCACCAGACCGGCTATGCATTCGGGAGGTGCCATCCCAGACCGCTGCAGCAGGGGACCATCATCATCCTGCAGAGGGACCCTATTTTTTTCCATTTTCTCCCCTCAAGGTTGTGGCGTGCAATGGCACCAGTGGCAGTGGTGCGCACACCCCGTCGCACCACCAGCACCTGCCGCAACTCTGCCCAAGCTCCAGTGCTGACGCACACCCCCAGCCTCCGCCTCGGTGGCAGGCAGTCACCGCTGTAACTTCAAGAAGGAGAGTGTCCCAGGACGCCGATCCTTCTCCTCGTTAACTCCCGCGCCCCATGTCCATTCCTGAACACGGGTCACCGGCGTGGCGTGAGGTAAGGCATCCAGCCCCTCAGCGCCACCAGGCCGGCGCTTGGATATTCTTTTGGCTGCGCGTAAGCCAGCCACTAGAAAAACCTACGCAGCCAAATGGAAGCGTTTCTCTATCTGATGTGCAAAGTCCTCTTGGAACTATTTTTCCTGCCCACCGAATAGTCTTAGAGTATATTTTAGACCTCTCAAATACAGGTCTACAGTACTCCACAATCAAAGTTCATCTTTGTGCCATCTCGGCATATCACGAGCCTGTACTTTCTATGTCACTGGCTCAGTTGCCTGTAGTTAAGAGGTTTCTTATGGGTATTCTGCATACTATATGAGACGTCCAATCGCAGCCTGGGACGTTAACCTTGTGCTAGACATGCTCAATCGTAAACCTTTCGCGCCTCTAGCTACTTGCGACTTGAAGTTCCTCACTTGGAAAATGACCTTCCTGGTGGCCATCACTTCAGCCTATAGAGTTTCTGAAATACATGCACTGACCACAGTACACTGTATTTCACAAGGACAAAGTAGTTCTTAGGACTCATTCTAAGTTTCTCCCTAAGGTTGTCTCAGAATTCCATCTAAACCAACCTTTAGTCCTTCCTACCTACTTTGCAAACTTCCAGAATGAAGGGGAGCGTACCTTTCATTCACTAGATGTTAAGAGAGTGCTGCGGTTCTATCTAGATAGAACAAAAGAAATTTTCAAGGCTCAACAACTGTTTGTTTCCTTCAGCGAGACCCGGTTGTGTCAACCTGTTTCTATCAGATGTATTTCAGCGTTGCTGGTGGCATGCTTTCGCCACTGCTATTCTGTGGCACAGGTCAAGCTGGAAGGCAAAGTGTACGTTCACTCTACCAGAGGAGTCGCGGCATCTCTGGCAGAAATCCGCAATATACCCATCGCAGATATTTGCAGTGCGGCTACTTGAAGCTCTGTGCATACGTTAGTTAAGCGCTACACCCTGGATGTCCATGCCAGACGAAATCTTTCGTTTGGCAGGACCATTCTTAATGGACTTCTGTCCTAAGTGTGTGAGCTCTTTATCTCCTGCTGCCCATCTTGGGGCGGGGGGGGTGATTATTTAGCTCGGTACTCTCCTATTAGTGTGAATGAGTGGTGGAGACTTTATGTCCAGGAAGATATGAAAATTACGTACCTACCTTAATTCTTGATCTTCTTGGATGAAGTCTCCACCATTCATTCACACACCCACCCACTATCCCCCGAGCTCACTCTCTGTCTTTGGTCTTCACTCCCTCAGTGGCTGAGCTGTGAAGACTTTACTGTTGACCCTTCTTACACAGGTTATTCAGACTATCTTATGTCCGATTCTTAGGTTAGTCCTTCTAGGTTAGTTACGCTGCACCTCCTTGGAAAAAAAGGTACTGAGGCGGTTGGAGGGTCGATGCTGAGATAGTCATTACTGCACAAGCTGAGGCTCACGGTGCCGCTCCTCAAGGCTCCATCTCAGGCGCTGGCCCTCTTGAAAAGGTTTGCTCCTGCTGGGTCCTAGCACCTCCGGTGAACTCCCATTGATGTGAATGAGTGGTGGAGACTTCGTCCAAGAAGATCAAGAATTACGGTAGGTAAGTCATTTTCATTTTTGGGCTCTCCCCTTCGGACTGTTCTCCACCCTGAGAGTATTTACCAAATGTCTAGCAGTGGTAGTGGCTGCACTACAGCGGTGAAGGCACTCTGTCTTCCCATATCTAGATGACTGGCTTATCAAAGCTCCCTCCAGAGATACCTTCCTGTCATCCCTGTGGGACACCCTTCAGCTATTCCAGTCTCTAGGGATAACCGTGAATTGGCAAAAATCCAACCCATTTCCTATCCAAAAACTCCAATACATAGGAGCCGTATTGGTCACGTGCCTAGGCAAAGCCTTCTTCCCGGATGACAGGCAAACAAGACATCTAGGATCATGGCTATGTTGTTCATCCACACTGTTTGGCATGTCCCTTTCCCCTTTAAATCTTCAAGCTGGCTCCTCCCACCCACCTGGGTGGTATATACCTCAACTCCGCCCCATGGCGCCAGATCTTCCTTTCCGCTGGAAGATGCAGGTTGCCTCCATTTCGTAGGCCCTGGCTTTCAAAGCTTCGGTTTTACCAAAAATAAAACTTGTTCGAGTTAGCAATCGCACTTTTGTGTCCTCGATCATGGAAGAGAAATCTTCTCCAGGATTTTGCCGCTGTCGTTGCGGCCAGAAGATGTCATGCACTGATCCCCATCTCATGTGCGTCTATTGCCTAGGTGTCTGCCATGACACCTCGTCCTGCAGTTATTGCTTGGCCTTCCATCCCAATGTCCTGGATGACCACCTGGCATGTTTGAAGTTGGGGAGACTGGAGAAAAGGAATCCTCTGGTGATGTCCAAGGAGGCTAGGTGGGTAGTTTCCGCGGCCGCGGGTTCCACCGAGCAGCTGGAATGCATGAAGGTGTTCAAAGAAGAAGCTGCCCGCGTTTCGGCGAATCGAAGCTTTTTCGTTCCACTCAACCTGGGCTTCACCTTCACAGGTTTCTTTAAGGAGTGGTGCCAGTTTCTCCCCACCTGGGGTGAGGTGCCCATGGGCTCGCACTCCTCCCGCTCTCGCAAGAGAGACAAGGAACCTAGCTTGTCTTCATCTCGGCGAAGGCTCTCTTGGGACTGAGAGAGGTCTCATTCCCAGGAGCATGCGGTCTCGACCTCGGTCGAGATCACTTCCTCAACCACAGGCTTCATGGACCTTCCGTCTGGCACGACGGCTGAGGAGGTGACCAATGAGGTCGAAATTGTTCTCAATCCAATCGACCCTCTGTCTCCGGCCATGGCCGACTCCTTGGAGAGGACTCTGGTCCTCTTGTTCCCCGATGAGGAGACCCAGCCCGCTGGTGTCCCCATCGAGGACCCAGTTCCGGACCCTCAGGTTTCACCGATCCCTCCGGTGTCTCCCAAGCGACCAAGTCAGCCTGTCCAATCTCGGTCGACGTCTAGATACCCCTCAGCCGAACGGTCAAGACAGAGCCACAAGCGCTGCAAAAAGAGGTGACGCCACAGGTCATCCTTGTCCTCTTTGGATGAGGAGAGGCTCCAACAGAAACTCTGGTGCTATGAGGACCTAATGTGGCAACAGCTGATTTTGTCTGGGCAGAAGCCGGCTCCGCCGCCTACCCCAGCCATTACTTGGCTCTCACCTCCTAGGCCGAAGCTGACCCCCTTGGAACCGAAGCCTTTGGTTCCCCTGATTCGGCTTATTCCGGTCTCTCCACTGATAGTGGTGGAGCCGCCACCTAAGCAGTCTATGGGATGGGCTCCTTCCAAAGAGGACCGACCAGATACCGGGCTTCCCCGATGTCTGTCGGTCACGGTCACCCCGGACCGCCCTCAGCGGGTCGAGGGTGATTTGGGCGGCAGGCCACTGTACCCCAACTCTTCGGACTCTGATGTCACCGCTCTCCACTCTCATCCTGGGGATGATGGGTTGTTTTTTTTGGCACAGGGATGGAGGAAGGTCCTTCCTCCTTCCAAGGAATCCTCTGTCTCATCTCTGATTCTAGAGGGATGCCCCTGCAACCCATCCACAAAAAGGCAGAGTACCCTCTCACGGACATCCTCAAGAGAGGTGATACCCCGACAGAGGCCTTTCATGTGGCCGAGGCCATTGTTGGCCCAGCACTCGAACTATGGCATTGCCCTGCCTCATGTCCAGCACCATCTGCCCACATGGCCCACAAGTACGCGGTGCCCATTGGGTCCCTTGCGGAGTTCACAGAGCACCCTTCGGCTGAGAGCCTGGTGACCACCTCTGTGTTCAGGCGTACTGGAAGTTTTGCCGACACTGACCGACCCACCGATAAGGAGTCCAAACTTTTGGACCATTCGGGCAGAAAGTCTCTGCGGCTTCCTCCATGGGTCTTCATCAGGCCACTTTGGCTGTCGTCATGGCACACTTCTATCATGTCCTTCTTTGGTAATTACACATGGGGAACAACAGGGCCCACGGGGTTCTGGACCCCCATTGCCATATCAACCTGTTGGAACTCAGAGCAGTCAGACTGGCACTGTCCGCTTTCGCTCCTCAGCGCCGGGGTCAAGTGGTTCAAGTCCAGACGGACAATACCATGACTACGTACTACCTCAACAAACAGGGTGGCACACACTTCCTTCTGCTATGCAAGGAGGCACTCCACATCTGCATCCTTGTAGGCCGGTTGGAGGTGGATCTCCTAGCCATCCATGTGGCAGGAGCCTCGAACCAGCTGGCGGATGCTCTCAGCCGCTTAGGCCAGACATCCTCACGAGTGGTCTCTCCATCCAGAGGTAGCTTACAGCTTGTTCTTCCGTTGGGGCAAACCAATGGTGGACCTCTTTGCCTCCAGGGTAAACACCAAGCTGAGGCTCTTTCATGCCCACCCCCCTCTGCAGGGCTCGCTGCAAGGGGATGCCTTCTCGAGGCCATGAGCCCCAGGCCTTCTCTATGCCTTCCCTCCATTTCCCTTGATCCACAAGGTGTTACTCAAGGTGAGGAGGGACAAGGTGAAGGTGATTCTGGTAGCCTCAGCCTGTCCGCGCCAGTTCTGGTATCCAGATCTCCTCAGCCTCAGCTGCAGGCTCCCAGAGCGGCTTCTTACACTCCTGGACCCGATATCTCTCAACCAGTGGAAGGTCTTCCATCCAGATCTTCAATCCCTGCACCTCACAGCCTGGTACCTGAGTGGCTAGAGTTCCAGGTTTTGGGTCTTTCCGAAGATGTCTACACCGTGGTGGAGGCATCTAGAAAGGAATCGACCAGAAAATGTGCTTTCAAATGGAAATGGTTTTCCATTTGGTGTCAGGGTAAGGATCTGGACCCCTTATCCTGTTCTGTGGCTAACATTCGTGACTACCTTTGGTGTCTCTCCAAAGGGGGTCTACGGTCACTGACCCTTGGGGTGCACCTGGCAGCCATTTCTGCTTACTGGGTGCGGACCGGTGAGCCGACATTGGTGCAGGAGACAGTGGTCGGGCACTTTTTCAAAGGCCTGGATTACATATCCCCAATGGTGCATGAACCTCCACCTCCCTGGGATCTACTGCTGGTATTGGCAAAGCTCATGGGCAAGCCATTCGAACCAATGCACTAGTGTGAACTGTCACACTTGTCATGGAAGATGGCCTTCCTGGTGGCTATCACGTCTGCCAGAAGGACAGGGGAGCTCAAGGCGCTTTCAGTGGACTCCCCTTATCGGGTCTTCCACAGGCACAAAGTTGTACTGTGCCCCCACCTGAAATTCCTTCTGAAGGTGGTGTCAGAGTTTCACCTTAACCAGGTATTGACTCTGCCGGTATACTACCCTAATTACACCTTGGAGGCCAAGTAGAGGCTCCATATTTTGGACCTGAGACATACTCTCTTCTATTATGAGGAGAGGATGGCGGAAATTCATGGAGAGGCTCACCAGCTGTTTGTCACCTACGCTGAAGCCGCTTCTATCAGACCTGCAGCCAAATGGACCATATCAAGATGGATTACATCATGCATAGGTTTATGCTATGAGTTGGCGGGCAAGGAGCCTCCCAGAGGGATAAGAGCTCATTCTACCCGCCATACTGCTGCATCGGTGGCTGCTTCAAGGGACATCCCTATCCAGGAAATCTGTCGGGCTGCTACCTGGAAGTCAGCAAACACCTTCATTGCCCACTACCACATCAACCTTGAGTCACGCCGTGATCCTGGTTTTGGGACCTTAGTTCTCCAGTCTCTGTTCCCTAAGTAGGGAATGTGCGCCTTGCCTCCCTCCTCCCGGAGAACTGCTAGGAGTCTGCCAAACAGTGTGGATGAACAACATATCCACGATCCTAGAAAAACAAGTTACTCACCTGTAACAGTAGATCTTACTTCGAGAGAGCTCTTGCAGTCGGTAATTACATATAGGACTGAAGTCGGCAGGCGTCCGGACCCCACGGAAAAATTTCTTGCTAGCAGTGTCACAACCCCACTCAGCAGGTCAGGCCCTCTGCTCCCCCAGTGCCAACCTCAGAGCGCAGTATATTAAACAGAAACAGGGTAACCCTCCTGTCTGTTTTGTGGGTTCAAATCAACCTTTGGTCTCAAGTTCTGGAGGGATTCAAACTGTGAACTTCTTGCTAGGGTACCCAATGTACAGGCTCGGATAATTCTGCTCTTTGGGGGAGGGGCAGATATCTTTTGCCTATGGGCACCTAACCAGGTGTACAAAATGAACCCTTAAAAACTCTATTAAAGGCCTCAGATAAACTCTTACCTTTTTCCCAGTCTTGTAAACCAGTAAGCTTTGCACAGTGTCAGCTTTAACCATATATGCTTCACTTGCCAAATAAAGAATTTCAAAGGTGCACCAAGTAGTCTCTTAAAATAAGAGGTTTTACTTAAAATAGATACAAAATATGTAAAATGTAAATACAGAACAATGTATCACAAAACATGCAATCTTTTAAAAGAATAAGGTTTAAAAGTGCAAATTCCTACCACAGAACATTTAGACTTGTCTCTCTAATGTATACCTTCTAACAGTGCCTGAAATAGATGTTGTTTTCAAGAGAGTCCAAGCAAGTATGTGTCTAAAAGTCAGTAACAGCATAATTAAAGCAACTGTCTTGAGCCTGCCTTCTCCATCACGTCACTCAGCTCCTCCTCTGTTTATTAAAAATTATTCAACCGGGATGTCTCATCATTCAGAAGGTAAATTAAATAGGTGGCATCAGCAAAAATGTATTTCCCCATGTGACTTCCCAATCAAGTCTGTAATTTTCCAAGATCTTTCTTTCATCCACGAGCAGCATCCTGCTCTTACACAGACATCAAAGGAACATTTATGATTTAATACCTAAGTGACATAATCTGGTTTCTTCCTCTAACGTCATAAAAGTTTATGATTTCCTATCCTAGCAGCTGGCAGCTATAATTAAGCTAGATGAGCAGGGGATACTTAATTTAAGTCTCTTCTAGCCTGTAATTATCTCCTGACTTTTAGGATAACAGCTTGTAGTGGAACCTTGGGGGGATCATCCCACAACACAGCTTGTCTCAAGAGAGACATTCAATAACACATTTTTATATTACAAAAAGCATAGAGTAATCAGAACCAGCTGTTCAAGTGTCACAATCCTCCCCACCTAGACTGAATTTGCGGCTGTATCCCCCTGCATGGGATGTGCTTCCCAAATCAGTTCACCCATCTGAGTTCTGTTTGGTCACTCCAGTCCTATGTAGAATTGTCATGTCATACCCTTGCAAAGCAAGACTCCATCTTAGCAATTTACCATTGTTTTTTCCCATCCGCGTCAGCCAAACCAGGGGGTTGTGGTCAGTCTGTATACCACAAAATGCTGCCCATATAGGTATGGCTCTAACTTCTTTAGGGCCCACACTATGGCAAGACACTCCTTTTCCACAGTGGAATATGCCTGCTCCCTGGGAAGTAACATTTTACTCAGATACGCTACAGGGTGATCTTTCCCTTGGCTGGATGTCTGACTCAGTACTGCCCCAATACCCACGTCTGAGGCGTCAGTCTGAACTATAAAGGGTCTGCTATAGTCAGGACTTGTCAAAACAGGAGCACTGCACAGTGCCTCCTTCACTCTGGTAAAGGCTTCTTCACAGGCTGGGCTCCAGGTAATTTTCTTTGCCTTCCTTTTCTTTACCAGGTCAGATATGGGAGCAGCCAGGGCACTGTAATTGGGTACAAATTTTCTATAGTACCCTGCTGTTCCAAGAAAACTCCTGACCTGCTTCTGCGTTTCTGGTCTGGGCCATGCATGGATTACCTCTATTTTAATTTGGTTAGGATGGAGCTGTCCTCTGCCTACCATGACTAATGATCTCGCCAGCCGGTCAGTTGTGGAGACCAAGGAACACCTGACTAGGCTGGGTGACAAACTATCATCTATTTCGTCCGGCATCTCCTTCTCTGAGATCCTGCCAGTCTGGGAGAAGGGAGCAGATGGACAGAAGGTCAGAGAAGGGGAGATAGGGGAGCTAAACACGTGGCTCAAGGACTGGTGCCAGGAAAAGGACACAGATTTGTAGGGAACTGGCAACAGTTCTGGGAGCGAAGTTCTTTAAATTTGATGGACTGCATCTGACTAAAGAGGGAGTCAGTGCATTGGGGCAGAAGTTTGACGTCTTTGCAGAATATTTAAACTAGCAAATGGGAGAGATTCTGCTTATCGTCAATGGGAAGAACACCCTCCCCTCAGCTAGTGGTCAAACAGGAATTCAAGCGTGTTGCCGCTTCATTTGCATCACCAGGTAAGAAAAAGGTTTGTCTCCCATACGATGCACAGGGTAATGCCAAACTTCACCCAACAACTAACACACCAAAATCTGGCCAATGGAAAATCATGTACACAAATGCTCACAGCCTGGGAAATAAGATCCCAGACCTGCAGGCAATTATGTCAGAGGCTAAACTGGACATAGTAGCACTTAGTGAGACGTGGTTTACCCAGTAACCACACTTGGGAGACTTCAGTACCTGGCTATGTATTGTTCAGAAGAGACCGAGGTGCAAAAGGGGGAGGGGTGCCTGTATGTTAATGAAAATATCAAAGCTACAGAAATTCAGAATACACATAAGGAGCCAGAAGAACTGTGGGTCACCCTGAAACAGGAAATGGGACAGCCATAAGAACTGGGGTTGTCTACAGGCCCCAGACCAGAGGGAGGACATAGACACATTACTGTTAGAAGATATACAAAACATGACAGCTAAAGGAGTTCTGATAATGGGAGACTTCAACATGCCAGATACAGATTGGTCATACCAGCAGGAACATCTGCCAGAACTAGACTCGTAGTGGATTCCCTGCAGGGGAGGGCCTCAAACAACTGGTACAGCAACCCACAAGAGACAGGGCTATCCTAGATCTAGTACTGACTAACAAAGAAGGATCACAGATCTCCAGGTAGAAGGTCACCTGGGGCCAGTGACCATCACATGGTATGGTTCAATTTGGCTACTACATCTAAATCATCCCATTCCAAAGCAAAAATATGGGACTTCAGAGGAGCTGACTTTGATAAGATGGCCAACAGAGTTAAGCTAGCCCTGGCAAAAAGAAACACAGGTGAGGAGGTACAGGCAAAGTGGGCAAGCATTAAGGATACAATACTTGAAGCAACATCCCATTGTGTTAGACAGAAAAGGAAGTGCAAAAGAAGAAGGAAACCACTTTGATTCTCAAATACAGTAGCAGAAAAGGTCAGAGCCAAAAGGCTGGCCTTCAGAAAATATAAGGGAACACAGCGGGATGAAGATAGGGAGGCATACCAAACTGCCCTAAGGAAGCAGGTAAGGCAGTAAGGCAGGCAAAGTCCCAAACTGAGGAAACACTAGCACTAACAGTAAAAGAAGGTGACAAGACTTTCTATAGATACCATTAGTGAAAGGAGAAAGTCCAGAGGGGGTATTGCTAAGCTTAATGGAGAAAAGGGAGCATGTGAGGAGGAGGACCCTGTAAAGGCATCTATCCTAAATAGATACTTTTGCTCAGTATTTACTGAAGAGAAGGTAGGTGAGGGCCCACAGCTCAACATCATGGACACAGGGGAGGGAGGTGAGCACTACTCCTTCACAAAGAAGAAAGGGTCCTACAAGAGCTTGCTAAGCTCAGGGTGGATAAGGCAATGGACCTGATGGCATACATCCCAGGGTACTTAAGGAGTTAAAGGGAGGAACTAGCAGAGCCATTAGCATAATTGTTTAGTGAGTCTCTGAGCACAGGAGAGTCCCAGAAGACTGGAGAAGGGCTCATGTGATCCCACCCACAAGATGGTAGCAGGGAGGAGGGGGAACTACAGACCGGTCAGTCTTACCTCAGTAGTGGGCAAGATTATGGAGGCACCCTTAAGGAAAGGATAGTGCAACACCTGGAATCCATAGGGGCACAGGATCCAAGACAGCATGGGTTTACAAAAGGAAGGTCCTGTCAAACTAATCTCATAGATTTCTTTGACTGGGTAACCAGAGTGGTGGACCAAGGGGGAGCAGTTGATGTCGCCTACCTTGACTTCAGCAAAGCTTTTGACACTGTTCCACATAGAAGATTGATAAATAAGCTAGGTAGGCTCGGGGTGGGTCAGAAGTTGGTCAACTGGGTGGCAAACTGGTTGACTGGCAGAAAACAGAGAGTGGTGGTAAATGGTATACAGTCAGAAGGGATGCAAGTCACAAGTGGGTACCTCAGGGATCAGTCCTGGGCCAGTCCTATTCAACATCTTCATTAGTGACCTCAGATGGACTAGAGGGTAAGGCTTGTCTGTTTGCAGATGACACCAAGATCTGCAACAGAGTAGATGATCCAGATGGGGTGGGCAGAATGAGAAGAGATCTGGATAAACTAGCAAAATGGTCAGAAGAGCGACAACTGGGATTTAATGCAAAGAAGTGCAAAATCATGCACATAGGGAAGAGAAACCCTGAAGCCACCTATAGGCTGGGAGGGGAGTTGCTAGCAGTCACAAAGGAAGAAAGAGACTTGGGCATCATCATCACTGATGACCTGAAATCATCCAAGCAGACCTCTAAAGCAGTAGGTAAGGCTAGGGGGCGTTAGGGTGTGTTAGTAGGGGTATCACAAGTCGTAAGAGGGAGGTAATAATCCCTCTGTACAAGACATTGGTTAGGCCCCATCTGGAGTACTGCGTAGTATTGGAGGCCACACCTTCACAAGGACATTAACCAAATTGAGGCAGTCCAGAGAAGGGCACCAAAATGGTGCAGGGACTGCATCAGAAGACATATGAGGACAGATTAACGGAGCTCAATATGTATACCCTTGAGCAAAGGAGGAGAGAGGTGATATGATCGAGATATTTAAACACCTTAAGGGCATAAACAAGGTGAAAGAGTCTAACATGTTTAAATATAAGAAAAATAGCAGGACAAGAGGACACAGCATGAGATTAGAGGAGGCCGATTAAGGGGAATGTAGGAAATTCTTTTTCACAGAAAGGTGGTAGATGCATGGAATGGCTTACCACAAGAAGTGGTGCTATGAATACAGTGCAGGGCTTCAAACAGGCATGGGATAGGCATAAGGGAGCAATACAAATGACTATGAATAGATAGGTCACTGACAGAGCAAAGGCCGATGGCACATTTATAAGGTAGAAAAAGAAATGGGCAGACTGGATGGGCCTTGCGGTCCTTATCTGCCGTCAACTTCTATGTTTCTATGTTTCTATGTTACCACATGCCCGATGTATGCCACTTCTCCCATGGCCACCTGGCACTTCCCGGCTTTGACAGTGAGCCGGGCCCTCTGTATCCTGCCCAGCATTTCCCTAAGGTGGGATAGGTGTTCCTCCCAGCTGGTACTAAAGATGGCAGTGTCATCCAGGTACGCCACAGCGTACTCCTCAGCACCACTTAACACCTGGTTGACCAACCTTTGGAAAGTGGCTAGGGCATTCTTCATTCCAAAAGGCATTACTTTAAATTCAAATAAGCCTATCAGAGTGATAAAGGCTGATCTCTCCCTAGCTCTGTCCGTCAAGTCTACCTGCCAATACCCCTTGGTCAGGTCAGTGGTCATTAGGTAGGTCACCCCCCCCAACTTGTCCAGGAGTTCAGCCGTCCGGGGCATCGGTTGGGTGTCTGACTTCGTGACTGCATTCAGTCCATTATAGTCCACACAGAAGCGAGTAGAGCCATCTGGCTTGGGCACGAGGACTACGGGTAAGGCCCAGGAGCTGTGGGATCTCTGGATTACCCCTAAATCCAGCATCTCTTCCACTTCCCTCCTAATGTCTTTTTGGACAGCCTCTGACACCGATATCCTGTCTTGTTATGGGCATCTGTCCCTGTCTCCACATGAAGTAAATAAGCTAAGGAAACAGTCCAGGCTTAGCGAAACAATGGGGCAAAGTCTGCTAAAGCCTCCCTTACTTCCTGGATCTGGTCTGGGGCCAGCTGGGGAGACAATTTTACTGCCTCCACAGAGGACTCCCACTTGCTTTCTTCCAGCAAATCCAGAAGAGAGTCTCCTTTGTCCGTCCCCTCCCCAGGACTACACACTGCAAACACCATGTCAGCCCTATTTGCATATGGCTTCATCATGTTTACATGGTACACATCCTTTCTGTCTGTCTTGTGTCAGGTAGCTCTATAAGGAGGCAGTATAGTGCAGTGGTCTAAAGCTCTGAGCTGCAAATCTGGTGACATCCAACAGAACAGACCTGGGTTTGAATCCCACAGCTTCCACTTGCATACTGTGTGATCCTGAGCAAGTCACTTAACTTCCTTGTGCTCCCAGGTCACACCTGGAAACAAGCTCCGGCTTAGTGTGCCTTTCCTGGTTAAACAATTTCCCCTTTCCCCTCACCCCCCATAATATAGTTCATGTCATTTACTTTCCTAACTACTTTGTACGGTCCTGCCCACTCAGCCTGCAGCTTGTCTTTCCGGACCGGAATAAGGACCATGACTTCCTGACCCACCATGTACGAGCGAGCTCTGGCTCTGCAGTCGTACCACACTTTTTGTTTCTGTTGGGCAGCTGCCAGGTTGCTCTGGGCTGTCCCCATAAGCTCCTTCAGCCTTTCCCTAAACCTAAGGACATAATCCACTATGAGAGTTCCCTGGGTGGCGTGCTTGCCTTCCCAGTCCTCCCAGATCAAGTCTAAGGGACCCACATACCCGGGCCCATATAAGAGTCTGAAGGGGGAAAATCCTGTTGACTCTGGGGCACCTCCTGTACGCAAACAACAGGTGGAGAAGGTATTTCTCCCAGTCCCTCCCATGCTGCTCAGCAAACGCCCGGAGCACTGACTTCAGGGTACCGCTGAATCTTTCTACAAGCCCATTGGCTTGTGGGTGATAAGGTGTCGTGCATCTCTGCACCACCCCACACTTCTCCCACAAACATTTCATCAGGTCCGACATGAAGGAACCCCCTCTTTTGATGATAACCTCCTGTGGAAACCCAGCACGGGAGAAAATCCCAAGTAAGGCGTCTGCCACTTTGTCTGTCCTCAGTGAGGATAGGGTGACTGCCTCTGGGTACCGGGCGGCATAATCCACCACAGTCAGGATGAATCTCTTCCCTGAGGAGCTGGGGGTATTTAAAGGCCCCACAATATCCATTCCCTCCCTTCTGGTATGGCTCCTCCACTATGGGCAATGGAATCAGGGTGGCGTGGGTTTTCTTGCCCGCCTTCCCTATTTCTTGGCACCAGTGACAAGACCTGCAATACTCCTTCACCTGCTGGGTGAAGTTAGGGCAATAGAAATTCTGGGCTAACTGCTGCATAGTACACGCAATTCCCAGATGACTAGACAAGGGAATATCATGTGCAGTCTTGAGCAACTGCTCACAATACCCCTGGGGAATGACAAGCTGCCTGCCTAGCACCTCTCCCTCTGTCTGTGCAGCCTGAATATACATCAGTCCATCTTCCCAATAAACCTTATGTCTACTGTCACCTCCCTGTGCTCCGTCAGAGTCTGCCCAAGCTCTCAGCTTCTCTAGACTAGTGCCACTTCTCTGAGCAGCTGCAAACTCCTCACACATTCCCAAGGCATGGCACAGGTCCCCTTCTGTCCCTAAACTAGGATCCCTAGCACTAGCTTCAAGGCACTCAGGATCACTTTCATCCCTAACCCTCTGACAATGAGTCACCCTTCCCTCTTTGGAGTATCCCTCCGTAGCTGTGTGGTTAACTGCTACTGGGGAAATTTCTACCCCCTTTTCATTAGTCTCCATATCAGGAGAGACAGACTGGGGAACCAGCCTCCCAGTGGTTTTCACAATGGCTTCTGTGGGGTCCAGGGAACTACAATTTTCCTTTGCCGCTTGGCTACGGGTAACTGCACATACCATCCCCTGTTGGAGATTGTTGCCAAGGATGACGTCCACTGCTAAGGTTTTGGCTACAGCCACCTGTTGCACAGTTCCCCATTTCACCGGAGGCTAGGAGAGCACTAGCAAGGGGCAATGATCTTCCTGGACATAAAGTCTCCCACCACTCATTCACACTAATGGGATCTGCGCCGGAGGCACTAGTACCCAGCAGAAGCAAACTTTTTTGCTAGAGGGTCAGCGCCGGAGATGGAGCCGCGAGCAGCAGCACCGCGAGCCTCTGCTCATGCAGTAATGACTAAATCGGTGTCGACCCTCCAACTGCCACAGTTCTTTTTTCCCACCATCGAGTGCGCTTCTGTGATGACATTGCTCGCCAGCCGGGAGTCAAACTTTAAACTAGCAGCATAGTTTTCAGTTTATTATTTTATAACATTTTCTCAAATAAAGTACCGGTATAGTAATTTATTATTAAGAAAGAAGTCTCAGCCTACATTGACGGAGTCTACCATGGACACGTCAGGTGACGGTAGGGAGACTTCGTATGAAAGTTGTTCAGTCAGCCAGGCTGGGTCCGGTCCGTCGCCTTCACTGGAAGGGGGGGTCTGACAACGGACAGTCCAATGCTCGAGGGAAGGGGCAGTCCCCCCGGAAGCATAAACGAAAACGGTCGCATTCTCAGCACCTTTCGACCTCGAGCTCTTCTTTGGCCCGTAGGTCAAAAAAGAGAAGGCATCACTTGAGGCAGCCCTCTGATATGTCTGCACATCGACGGTCGGTCATTGGGGCCAGTTGCCCATCTCCTCTCTAAGAGTCACCGATTTCTGGGTCTTGTCACCGACCTCTTTGACATCGGAGCCCTTCCCTGCCTTCTGGTAGGGCTTCCGATGAGCAGTTTCATCAGTGGGCCGCTCTGATGGAGCAATGGGCTCAGAGTTTGGTCCAGTTGCCTGGCCAGTGGCCGGGGCTCTCTGGCTGTTCATTCGAGCATGGCAGAGTTGAGCTCTAGTCGCTTGGTGCCCTCTTCGGCGCCGCCGATTCCACGCTTAGGTGTTTTCCCCCCTCACATGGCTGCGGCGCAGGGAGCCACACCGATGCCTCGATCTCCTGATATTCTTCCTCTTTTTCCCTCAAATCCTGGTTTTCGAGGTCCTGGGTTGGTTTCAGCACCGCCTGCGCCTGTGGGTCACTTGGCGCAGACTGTGGCACCATGCGGCCTGTCGGCACCGTCCTCAGCGCCATGTAGCCTTTCGGCGCCGTGTTCCTCCACGCCGAGGCCTAACTCTTTGCCTGCCAATCCTCAGGGCCTCTCCTCTCTGAATTCTTTTCCTTCCTCTTTTCCTGCTGATTTTCATTCCTTTCCTGTCCATACAGTCCCTCCTGGACTGTCAGGAGATGATGTTGAGCCTGACCCAGATCTTAGACTGGGTGATGATGTGAAAGGACCAGGTTCTGATCCTGCTGCAGAGCCTGTGGTCTAAGACCTGTCATTTAAGCCTCTGCTGAAAAATTTGAATTCCACTCTTTCTCTCCAGACTATGAACATCGATCCTGGGAAGCTTTTGAGACTCCAGTACCTTCATGTTCCGACATCCCTATGGATTTAACTCCCTCGGTACAACTATCCTTTGAGATGCTTTCTCAAATGGTATGGAGTAATCCTGCTCTCATTCCTTCTGTGGCTAAGTCCATAGATAGGAAATATGCTGTTCCCAAGGATCGACCCATTTTGGCATCCCAAGCCTTTGCGGATCCTATTGTAGTCTTGGCAGAGAATGATAAGGTCGTCCTTCCTCAGACTACTATAGCTTGACCTATGAACAAAGAATCTTGTAAGATAGATACTTTAGGTAAGAGAGTCTTTGCTGCTTCCACCCTAGGTATGCGTATTGCCAGCTACCAGGGCTATTTCTCTCAATATGAGTATATTCTTTGTCATTCGCTCAAACAAATGGTTGAAGCTCTTCCGGAGTCGGACACTAATTCAGAGCTTCTTCAAACTATAACCAGGGGTATCGAGTCCAACAACCAGCAGGTTAAAGCAGCTATGGACACCTTCGATACTGCCTCCCAAGCGGCGGTGGTGGGCATTTGTACCCACCGTCATTCCTGGCTGTGCACTTCAGGTTTCACGAATGATGCCCAACAACAGGTCATGGCGTTGCCCTTCACTGGTGTGTATCTCTTCATCCCTCAAGTAGAACAGGCTCTAGAGGCCACACAAAAGACTAGGTCAGCCATTAAATTGGTTCGACCTCCTCCCGCTCCCTCTCGAGGGGGTGTTAACAAACGCCAGTTTCATAACCGTCAGTCATTTCGGGGCAAAGGCAGGGGAGGTTTTAATAAAAACCAAGCCCCTCAACCTCAAAAGAAAATGCAACAGAAGGCGCAAGGAACCAAAGCACCCAGTGCCACCTTCTGAGTTGTTGGCCCAAGTCCCACCTCAGCTGCCCGAGGGGGACTCTTCCTCAGTGGTGGGAGGTCGTCTGACTCACTTCTACAATTGGTGGAAGTCTATAGCATTGGACAAATGGGTCCTCCGGATAATCCGTAAGGGGTATTCCCTCAATTTTTTAGAGACCCCTCTGGATCGTCCCCCCTAACAACAGCCCAGGCTGTCAGTACTTCAGTAAGAACTTCTCACCTCCGAGATACAAGGTCTTATGAATAACAGGACAGTGGAAGTAGTTCCGCTGGATCAATGGAACACAGGGTCCTACTCCCATTACTTTCTGGTTCCAAAGAAAACCGGGGGCATGCGCCCCATTTTGGACCTCAGAAAATTAAACAAATGTCTTCCCAAAGAGAAATTCAGAATGATATCGCTAGGAACCCTGTTACCTTTGCTTCATTAACACGACTGGTTAGCCTCCTTGGACATGCAGGATGCTTACCAGCATATTCCTGTTCACCCAAAGCAACACAAATGCCTAAGGTTCGTGGCTTTGGGACAGCATTATCAGTTCAGAGTCCTGCCCTTTGGGCTATCCTCAGCACCGCGAGTTTTTACAAAGTGTCGTGCAATTCTTGCAGTGCATCTCAGAAAAATTGGAATACAAGTGTTCCCATATCTGGATGACTGGCTTCTAGCAAGTCCTTCCAGACAGGGAACTCTAGACGCCATAGCCATGGCCTCACACTTTCTCGTGTCCATGGGAGTCCTGCTAAACCTCAAAAAATCACAGCTGCAGCCCTCCCAGAGGCTCCTTCTCATAGGAACTCTTCTGGACTCCTCCTGTGCAAAAGCATTTCTTCCAGAGGACAGGGGGAGCGATATCCTTCAGATGGCCCTATACATCGCAGAGAACAGCTCGGTTTCGGCTATATCGATGCAATGGATGCTAGGTCTCATGGCATCCTCGGTGTTCACTGTACCCCTAGCACACCTTCACATGAGAACCTCTCAGTGGATGCTCAGTATTCAGTGGTCCCCGAACACTAACCCTCAGTCCTTTCTCATCAAGGTGACAGAACCTCTGAAGAGATCACTCACCTGGTGATCGCAAGAGGACAATCTTCTGGAAGGGTATCCCTTTGCCCCGCTGGATCATCAGATTTCCATTACCACGGACACATCCCTTATGGGGTGGGAAGCTTTGAAGGACATTCTGTGTCACAAGAACATTTTCCTTCAAACGGACGGTAAAGCAGTGATGTATTACATCAACAAGCAGGGCGGTGCTCACTCTTACCCCTTATGCAGGGAAGCAATGAGGGTGTGGGAATAGTGCTTGGAACACAAGGCTCTAATTCATGCGGTCTACCTGCCGGGGGTGCAGAATGAACTGGCAGACCGTCTCAGCAGAACAGAGACAGATCCTCACAAATGATCTCTTGACTCGGCCATAGTTCAGTCACTATTTGCAGTTTGGGGAACTCCAGACCTGGACCTTTTTGCATCCCCACTCAACACAAAACTGCCTCTCTTCTGCTGCAGAAATCCAGGGCCTGGCATTTTCTGTCAGGATGCGTTCAGGCTGCAGTGGACGAAATGCTTTCTATACACCTTTCTGCCTCTTCCTCTAATTCAGAGAGTACTTCTCAAGTTCGAGTCCCAGGGGGACAAAATGATCCTCATTGCTCCCTTCTGGCCTCTACAGATATGGTTTCCATTACTCAACAGTATGTCGGAAACCCCTCCGAAACCGCTTCCCCTTCAGATGAACCTTCTGACTCAGGGGCCTGTGGTCCATCCCAATCTGAGCTCGCTTCACCTTCGGCTCCTGAAGAGATAGACGTGAACAGGTTCAATGTCTCTCACTGAGTTTCAGATATTCTTCTGACTGCGCGCAAGCCAGCCACTAGGAAAACTTACACAGCCAAATGGAAGCGTTTTTCACTCTGGTGTGCAAAATCCTCTTTGAATCCCTTTTCCTGCCTGCCAGATAAAGTTCTAGAGTACCTTTTGGACCTCTCAAATTCAGGTCTGCAATACTCTACTGTCAAAGTTCACCTTTTTGCCATTTCAGCTTATCATGAGCCAGTACTTTCCTTGTCACTGGCTCAGTTACCTGTAGTTAAGAAGTTTCTTAAGGGAATTCTACATAGCAGACCTCCTATCAGACGTCCAGTCGCAGCCTGGGACATTAATCTTGTACTAGACATGCTCACTCGAAACCTTTCGAGCCTCTAGCTACCTGTGAGTTAAAATTTCTCACTTGGAAAATGGCCTTCCTGGTGGCCATTACCTCAGCCCACAGAGTCTCTGAGTTACATGCCTTGGTCACACACCCTCCGTATGCTGTGTTTCATAAAGACAAAGTAGTTCTTAGGACCCATCCTAAGTTTCTCCCTAAGGTTGTTTCAGAATTCCATCTAAACCAAACTTTGGTCCTTCCTACTTACTTTGCGAACTTCTGAAATGAAGGAGAGCATTGTCTTCATTCCTTGGACATCAAAAGAGCTTTGCGTTTCTAACTAGATAGAACAAAAGATTTTCGCAAAGCTCAACAGCTGTTTGTTTCCTTCAGCAAGACCCGGCTGGGTCAACCTGTCGCTATCAGATGTATTTCAGCATGGCTGGTGGCATGCCTTCACCACTGTTATTCCATGGCGTAGGTTAAGCTGGAGGGCAGAGTGTACACTCACTCTGCCAGAGCGGTTGCGGCATCCCTGGCAGAAATCTGCAACGTGCCCATTGCAGATATTTGCAATGCGGCCACCTGGAGCTCAGTGCATACTTTCGTCAAACACTATGCCCTGGATGTGCATGCCAGACGACATCTTTCATTTGGCAGGACCCTCCTTAATGGACTTCTGTCCTAAACTTGTGAGCTCTTGGTCACTCCTGCCGCCCTCTTGGGGGATTATTAACTCGGTACTCTCCCATTAGTGTGAATGAGTGGTGGAGACTTTATGTCCAGGAAGATATGGAAATTATGTACCTACCGTAATTCTTGATCTTCTTGGACGAGTCTCCACCACTCATTCACACGCCAACCCCCCGAGCTCACCTCTGTTATTGGTCTTCACTCCCTCAATCTTTAGGCCATGAAGACTTCTTCGTTGATCCTTCTTATACGGGTCTTCTGGACTATCTTATGTCTGGTTTTTGTTAGGCTATCCTTCTAGGTTAGTTACACTGCACCTCCTCGGAAAAAAGGTACTGAGGCGGTTGGAGGGTCGACGCTGAGATAGTCATTACCGCACCAGCAGAGGCTCGCAGTGCCGCTCCTCGCGGCTCCATCTCCGTCACCGACCCTTTAGCAGAAAAGTTTGCTCCTGCTGGGTCCTAGTGCCTCCGACGCAGATCCCATTAGTGTACGTAATTTCCATTTTTCTCCTCACCAGTAAAGTCCTGTACAGTGATGTATGTATTGGGTATAAACTGACCAGGCTCTACTAGATTCCCCTTTATCAAGGTCAGGGAGGCTCCTGTGTCCCTTAACCCTTGCGTCTGTTCACCATTCACCATGACTGGGTGCATGTGCTCCCTCATGTTCACAGACATGCTTCCAGGGACACACAAACAATCCACTTCTTTCCTAGCCCCCTGTTGTGTATTTCTTGCCTTTTTGGGACACTGTCGGACAATATGCCCAGTTTCTTTTCAGAACCAACATTCATTTCTTTTCTCAGAGAAATCTTTTCTCTGAAACCTGGGGATAACTGGCTTCAGTGGAGGCAGCAATGGGCCCTTTCTGTGCTGCCAGGCCTGCCCCATTCACTATCAGGGCAGGTCTGCTCTTGGCATAGCGATCCGAGAGTTCAGCAGCCTCTTGCACTGTTTTGGGATCTCGGTCCTCCAGCCAGGTTTTCAGCTCTGCTGGGCATTCCCAGAAAAACTGTTCTAGCAAAATCACATTTTCAATTTTATCAACAGAGTTTGCTTCAATTCCTTCCCACCAACGTTTTAAAAATTGACGTCATTTCATGGCTAGCTCCTCGTATCTCATGTCAGGGCTTCTCCTGAGCTTACGGAATTTAGCTCTGTATGATTCAGCAGTTAATTCAAATTTCTTTAACAGTGCAGCTTTAAGTTTGCTGTAATCATTACTGTCCTCATTGTCCATTTAACCCAGTGCATCACAAACTTTCCCGGTAAGTAGCAGGGACAGCTGGAAGTTCCAGGACTCTCTAGGAATTTTAGCCTGAATATGAACTTTTTCAAAAGAATTTAGAAAGGCATCCATAGCCTCCCCCTCTTTAAATTTGGCAATCAATTTATACCCCAGTGCTGTAGTCCCAGTTTTACCCAAGCCACTTACCTGCTCTGGTGCTGGTGGTCGGAGTCGTAGCTTCTCCAGGTCGTGTCACCTCTGGCGCACACTCCTCACGGTCCGCCTCCCACTTTTCATGGTCCCTCTTCTCCTCTGCAGCTCGCTGGTGCTCACGCTCCTCGCGCGCAGCCTCTCGCTGTTCCCGCTTGTCCTCTTGTCTCTCTTGTTCCACACCTCGCTGTTCTCGCTCTCTGTTCTCTTGTAACTCCAGCTCCTTTCAGCACAACTCAGTCTGCAGCCTGAGTACATCTGGTTGCAGAATATCGGTGACCTTTCCCTGTTGCTGTGGCCCTTCACTGGCACTGGCCCTGCTGTCATCCTCACCGGATCTGGACACTGCACTGGCCACTAGCCCTTCCACACTCAAGGCTCTGTCCCTTGCAGTCACTGTCTGTGACTCGATGCTCTGGGTATTTGCTACCACCAGGGCATCCAGGAGGTTCTGCTTGGTGGCTTTCACCTCGAACAAGACTCCTCTGACCCTTCACAACTGCTTTAAGTAGTCTACAGTGTGCCTGCTGTAGTTGGAAGCCATCTTCTTCCCTAACTACGGCTCCTCTGACTTGCACTTTAGAAAAAAAAAACTTGACTGTAAGCCAAGTGATACAGTTCTGTTTCCTTTTAAAAAATAAATCACTGCCTTTTCCTTTTTTTGCAAGTGAGCTGACAGTCTCAAGCCGACACACTGAACAATAAAGCTTGTAATGCCAAACTTATCCCACCACTACCACCAATCTGTCACAACCCCACTCAGTAGGTAGGCTTTCTGCTCCCACAGTGCCTACCTCCGAGGACAGTATTGTGAACAGGAACAGAAACAGGGTAATCCTCCTGTCTGTTTTGTGGGTTGAATCAACCTTTGGTTTCAAGTTCTGGAGGGCTTCAAACTGAAAAATGAATAGCTAGCGTACCCAATGTGCAGGCTCAGATAATTCTGCTCTTCAGGGGGGGTCAGATGTCTTTTGCATCTCTGGTGGAAGTCCGCATTGTACCCATCGCAGATATTTGCAATGCGGCTACTTGGAGCTCTGTACATACTTTTGTTGAGCACTGTGCCCTGGATGTCCGTGCCAGACGACATCTTTCATTTGGCAGGACCATTCCTAATGGACTTCTGTCCTAAGTGTGTGAGCTCTTTATCTCCTGCTGCCCATCTCGGGAGGTGGGGGGGGTTATTTAGCTCGGTACTCTCCCATCAGTGTGAATGAGTGGTGGAGACCTTATGTCCAGGAAAACATGAAAATTACGTACCTACCGTAATTCTAGATCTTCTTGGTTTTTTTCTGTTGTTTTTTTTATACTTTTTATTATTTTTTTTTCACAGTACATATTTAAACATCGCTTCATCATACAGATGCCTTAGCTCCTTAATTCAGGAGCTTCAGGTAGCAATTGATTTTTATACAGCATCTAGAAAGTGCAGTTTTGAAGCAACATATGTAAAAAACATACATACAGAACAAAAATTCATAAAAACCAAACTTGTCAGCTATTGTGTCTTTTTTATCCCAAAGCATATATTAAGATCCTACTCATGGGGTATACGTTTTCCTTTACTGCTTGTTTTTTTCTAGTAAAACTTCAAGAGCATTCTATGATTCCTCTCACTCTTTTTATTTCTTAAGAGGATTTTAAGAGAGTATTTAAATAAAAGATGATTTATTAATTCCTTTCAAAAAGAGAAAAGAAAAAAAAAAAAATAAAAAGAATTCTCAGCATCCTTAGCAGGGGTATAACACATTAATATCCATAGGGTTTTCAAATTTCCCTAGAAATCCCAACCTAGGTCATTTGTTCATATCCCATCTAGTCCATCGATTCTGATATATTGCAGCCCTGTCCTGTAAGTTATGCGTTAGCTGGTCTAACTGCTGTATATAGGTTGCTATGTCTTGCCATTCCAGTAAAGTCGGGGGTTTAGGGAGCAGCCATTTCTTAGTAATAGCTTTATAGACCGCGACTAAACATATAGCTCAGAGATATTTGGTATCTCTGTAAGAGTTTTGGGAGGTATGCCCAGTAGGAGATTTTGAGTCGAAGGTTCCTAAGTGGACAATATTCTAGTTATCTGGTGAGTGATTGCTTGCCAGAATGGCTTAATCACTGGACAGTTTAAAAATATGTGCGCATGGGAGGCTTCTAATATCCCACCTTGTCTCCAGCAAGTAGAAGAGGCTTCAGGATTACACTTTGCCTGAAATAAGGGTACTAGAAAGTACCTTGTATGAACCTTCCAGACATACTCCCTCCAGCTAGGAGACAGAGTTGTGGACCATGTAGATTGCCACACCTTCAGCCAACAAGGTTCTAGAAGGGGGATGCCCAAATCCCTCTCCCATCTCTGTTTTATTAAATCAGTTAGATGGTTCTGGTAAGTATTAAGGAACTGGTATAACAAAGATATGGCGTGATCTTTTCCAGAGATTATCCATATATGAATAAAGGGACTACAGTCCTCTTCTTGTAATGATCTAGAGTTTTGAGTTTTTATTTGCATGTTAATCCAATCTGTCATCTGTAAATAGTATATATAGTCACTGGGAACCCAGCCATACCTTGTTTGTGCTTCTGTGAAAGATATTGTGGAAGAGTTTTGAAGCATTTGCCAGGTGCCACAAAGCCCCTAGTGGCCTGAAGAGCGTACCATTATATTCTGGAGCTGGCGAAAAAGCAGGGTTCACAGCGAACCAGCAATATTTCCAAATGTGGGTAGAGAACCACTTTTGAGGGTAGCCCCTCTGCCAGCCCTTTCAGAATTGCTCCTGTACTTTTTGGTTGTACTCCTTGGAGTTGTCTTTTCGGGGCGGGGCAAAGAGGGCTGAAGACAAGGGGTGGGGCAGAAATCTACCAAGATCAGTTTGCTTCCAGTGTACCAAGTAATGACTGTTTCCCCATAACAGAGCCAGTCGCATCTGGGAGACATTCCAATAATAATGTAAGTTAGGAAGTGCAATTCCGCCAAAATTTTTTTGAGAGCATCAATAGTTGGGATTTAACCCTTAGGCTGCCGGAAAATTTAGAACGCATAGGTTTTTAGGACAAGATATCTTGTCGGCGGCAGCCTAAGGGTAGATGTTTTTTTTTTTTTCTTGCCAAAGGAACTTCAAAAGTGCTCGTTGCCAGTTGTTCAGAGACTATAAGGGTACCACACTAGGCACAGATTGAAACAAATATAATAATCTTGGCAGAGCATTCATTTAAGTGCTTGATTTCTCGCATAAAAGGATAAAGGTATCACTGTCCAGTGATTGAAGTCCATCTTCAGGGTCTGTATTAGGGGGGTCATAATCTAGGTTATATAATGATCCAAGGTCAGCTGGAATATTAACTCCTAAATACCGTATTGTTTAGGAATTCCATTTAAATTGAAATTTTTCCTTAATTTGTCTTGGAGGGCTATAGTTAAAGGCCAATAGCTCAGTTTTGTTAGTATTTAAGGAATATCCAGCCAAGGATGAAAATAAAGTAAGCTTTTGAAATAAGTGCAGAAGAGAGCTATTCGGGTTTGCTAAATATATCGAAACATCATCTGCAAATAATGCTATTTTGTGTTCCATTCCGACCAAATTGATACCAGGGAGACTTTAATCTTGTCGAATCATATGGGCCAAAGGTTCAATGTAAAAGGCAAACAGAAGGGGGGGGGGAGATAGGGCATCCCTGCCTGGTTCCTCTATGTAAATCAAATTTATGAGACAAATGACCATTGGATCTGATATAAACTTGGGGGAGTCTGATATAATTTAAATATAGTGTCTATAAATTGCTGTGGGATTTTAAAAGTATTCAATATTTCCCTTAAAAAGGGCCATGACACCTTATCAAATGCTTTTTCAGCATCCAGACTAAGTAGAAGGGCCAGGGTTTGTACCTTTTGGATATGTTCAATTAGATATACCGTTCTCCTAATATTGTCTTGAGCTTGATGACCTTGAATAAACCCTGATTTGTCCTGTTAAATTAAACCGGGAGCTAATTTAGCTAGTCTGTGGGCTAGTATAGATGACAAAATTTTGTAGTCAGTATTTAGAATGGAAATAGGGAGGAATCCTTCCCAGTTTTTGAGATTACTGAAATAATTGCATATTGCCAGGAGGGAGGGATAGGGGTGTCAGGGAGGGTTATATTTCTAAACAAATGATGTAATATAGGAGTTATGTCTTGTTTAAAGGCTTTATAGAATTCCCCTGGTAGGCTGTCGGTCCCCGGACATTTATTAGATTTAAGATTTCCTATCTCTCCCTCCAACTCCTTGATCAAAATCGGGGCCAGTAGTGTTTCTGTAAGGGCTTTAGAGAGGGTTGGGAGGTTTAGGGTTTGGAGAAAGGCTTGGATTTTTGTTACAGTAGGTTGTGGTTGAGGTGCTGCATAAAGCTCCGTATAGTATTTAACAAATATATTTGATATACTAGCTATAGTATGTCGGGGTGGGTCCTTAGACGAAGGTCTCAACGTGGTGATCATGGTTCTAGTCTGTTGCCTTCTTAACCGCCCCACCAAAAATTTCAATGAGTGAGGACCACCTTTGTAATACCTCTGTCTGAGGAATAACAGATTCTGCTCGACATAATAGTCTAGCAGAGAGTTAAGCTCTTGTTTCAATACGTTTAATTGCTTAGTGGCCTCTGTTGTTCTTAAATTTTGTTGCTCCTCAAGAGTTTTTATTTGAGCAAGTAAGGAGTTTCTTTTCTGGTCCCTAAGTTTTTTTTTATGGCTGCCACAGCGATAAATTTACCCCTGCAGATGGCCTTGACCATATCCCAAAGTATAGCAATATCTATTTCTGGCATATCGTTATCTATTAAAGTTTGTTTAATTGTGTTTTTAGTCTCCTGTATAATTTTCTTATCTCTCAGAAGGGATATGTTTCGCCTCCATATTGTAGACTTCCGAAATGGATCATTTTTGAAACGGAGATACTGTGGGGCATGGTCCGAGAGGACAAAGTCACCCTGCCAAGCTTTGAGTGACATATGGGCGTATTCCTGCGAGACTAAAAAATAATCAATAGAAGAATAGCTCTGATGAGCCTCTGAGAAAAAAGTGTGGTGAGTACCATTACCATTGTGGCATCGCCAGGCATCTGCCAAACCCAGTTTCTTGATCAGTTTTACTACATTCCTTGCCTGTCTAGACACTTTTTGATTTTGTTTAACTGGATCATATAGTTGAGATAGGTTCAAATTAAAATCCCCACCACAAATGATTGGCCCCTCTGCCCTTTGTATTAGTTTCAACAAAATCGACCTATAAGTTGTTAAATCGGAGTTAGGTGGAAAATACAATGAGGCCATCTTAATGAACTTCCCATTTAATTTCCCCTTTAATAGGCCATACCTTTCTTCTTTGTCAATTGTTTGATCAGTGGCTTGAAATGGGACCCTATGTGCTATTAAAATAACAGTTCCCCTTCTTCGTCCACCCTTAAAGGAAAAGGGATAGACCTGACTAAACCCCAGCTGCTCGAACTTTTGGTATTCAGCTTTAGACAAGTGCGTTTCCTGGAGCATCAGAATATCCGCATCAGCTCGCTTAAGTGAAGCTAAAATCTTTGAGTGCTTTATGGGGCTGGTCAGTCCTTGTACATTATACATGCAGAAGGTGTAATTCATCGTATTGTCCTTAAAGTATATACCATTAAAACTATCCCATTTCTTTCAAACAAAACTATCTCATGCTTCAGGAAATTTTCTTGTACAGTGTAGATATACTCCCATAATTGGAATACCAAGATTACATTAAAACATATTAAGTGAAGACATGCTGACATTAACCATGAAAAACTAAGTGGCGCCAACTGGGCACCTAACTGTGAATACCTTGCTTAAACTTCCAAGGCAGGAGGTTCACTATCTCAAGTGACCTCTGTACCCACCTTGATGTTAGACTTGGTAGGCTGAAGAGGAAATTACTCCTTCTGGACAGAAGGACCTCTTCAGGGGTCTGCACCAGACTAGACCCTTTAGGCATGCTACTGTGTAGTGTAGTATAGCTTTAAGCCCAAACTGCTCAGTACAAATTGTTCAAAATAAAAGAGGTAAATAGTGTGTTTCAATTAGGCAATATCCGGGCGGAAAGCTAAAGATTGGTATAGGGGACTCAGTATTGTGACTACACTGTTCCCCTTAACTCTTTATCCCACCCAGCGTAAATTACATATCCAGGCCCTTGTATTAAGTCACACATCTTGCAAAAACACAACTGTTACTCCAGTTAATTAATTAAGACTATGGGCAGGCAATACGAAGTATGTCACTCCATGGAGATCAGTCCTGCATGCAAGTCTCTTTAAGCCCATAAGCCCTTTGAGCACATATGAATAATTTTAAATTTTACAGGGGCCTAGTCATCGCTTCCCCGTGGTCTAATATATTGAGTCTAGTCAAGGAAGAAAGGCTATCCTCCACCACAGCCATAGCTACTCACTGCGTAGCATCTGGCGGTCTAAAGACCTTTTTAAGTGTTTAGCTCAGACATCGATTTGCACTAGATCGTGCTTCGAAATACCAGGAAGCTTTTTGAGTAAGTCTCTGAACAGGGAGATAGTGTTCGAGGTTGCAGCGATAGTTGGGTTTTTGTTTCTCTTAGCTGGGACAGTCAGCCATGTATCGTCTTGATCTCACCGTTTCTGGCCCATTTTTGGTGGCTGTTCCTGTAGTTCAATTCCCTTTTTAATCATGGCTTGCTTTGTTTCTTGGAAAGTGTTATAGATCTCAGTCCCTTCCTTCCAGAAATCCCGTAGTCGGGAAGGGTATGGTGTTTGAGTGTGGAGATTTTCCCTTCCGAATATCTTTATAAGGAGGGCATATTCCTGTCGCTGTTTTTAAATAGTGGGTGGATAGTCCTGATTGAAAAAAAGACGAGATTCAAGGTAACTGACCTCTCGTTTTTGCCAAGCTCTTTTTAGAATATCCTCCTTGGTTTTAAAGTTGTGGAATTTGATAATCACTGAGCGCGGTCTGTCAGTTGCATCTTTGGGTTTCAGGATCAGGGCACAATGCGCTCTGTCAATTTTTATTTTATAGTCGGGGGGGGGGTATTCAATACATCTCGAAGCATATCCACCAGAAATTCGGACATGTCGCTGTTCCTCCACACCTTCCGCTAGCCCGTATAGGTGTAGACTGTCCCTCCTGGACCTACTCTCAAGGTCTAAGTACTTCTGCTCTGTAGAAATTGTGTGTAGACAGAGCGCAGAGACTGTTTGTCCAGTGTGGTGCAGGCCGTCTTCCATTGTACCAGTTCGTTCTTCAGCCTCCTGTATTTGGTTCTCCACCAGTGATAACTTTTGATTCAATTGTTTGAATTCGTTTTTATGTTCTGCCCTCAAATCCTTTAATTCCCTCATCAGAGTCTCAAATCTTGTTCAAGAGAGGTGTTCCGTTTCCTCATCGGTATCATAGCTTGGGGCCGAGCTGTTATGGCGTGTGTTTGTAGCTAGGCCTCGTGTAGGAGAATTCTGTCGTAAGCCTTGGGTTTCTTTTTCACCCCACGGATACGGATTGCAAGTTCTTGTCCCTCTGTCCTTCTGCAATCCTCCGGCTGCCATTTCAGTTGGTTTTGGTTAGTTTTAACGTTTAATAGAGGAGGATTCATTAGCAGATCAGGCGGAGTGGCTCTATTAGCTACTGATCGGAGCCATAGCGGAACCAGAAGTCCTCCTTTCTTGATCTTCTTGGATGAAGTCTCCACCATTCATTCACTCGCCCACCCACCATCCCCCGTGCTCACTCTTTGTCTTTGGTCTTCACTCCCTCAGTGGTTGAGCTGTGAAGACTTTTCTGTTGACCCTTCTTACACGGGTTATTCGGACTATCTTATGTCTGATTCTTAGGTTAGTCCTTCTAGGTTAGTTATGCTGCACCTCCTCAGAAAAAAAGGTACTGAGGCGGTTGGAGGGTCGACACTGAGATAGTCATTACTGCACAAGCTGTGGCTCGTGGTGCCACTCCTCATGGCTCCATCTCGGGCGCTGGCCCTCTTGAAAAGGTTTGTTCCCACTGGGTCCTAGCACCTCCGGTGAACTCCCATTAGTGTGAATGAGTGGTGGAGACTTCGTCCAAGAAGATCAAGAATTACGGTAGGTATGTAATTTTCATTTCTAGGGACAGGGATATGTTGTTCATCCACACTGTCTGGCAGGTATTCTTGCCGCTCTAATTCTTGCCAGAAGGTCTTCAAGCTGGCTCCTCCCACCCACCCGGGTGGTAAAACTCTCGGCTCTGCCCCATGACACCAGATCTTCCTTACCGCTTGGAAGCTTAGGTTCCCTCCTTAGCGCTCTGCGTTTGAGACTGGATCCTAATTCTTCGGTTCGCCTGAAATTGATTTTGAAGTTTTTCAAACTTCGGTTTTCTTTTTCCCTCGTGGCTGCGATGGACAAATCTGTTCCTGGCTTTCAGAGGTGCCCCTGCGGGCATAAAATGTCCAGGACGGATCCGCACTCCACGTGCGTCTACTGCTTAGGCCTGGAATCACGACCCGCGCTTCGCGAGTTGTGCGTTCTTCGGCCCGTGTTCTGAACGCCGACGGTGCGCTTCCGAGAAACGCTTTTCCGCCAGTGAAACTAAAGAGGCTCTGCTACGGTTTCATACGTGGCTGGCTCAGTTGACAGCTCGAGCAGATGATCGCTCTCGAGGAGGAAGCGGCCCAGGCCGCATCTTCTTCTTCCTTGGCCATGGCATTTATCCCGCTCTCTCTGAGTTCCTCTTACACTGCTTCGTTCAAGGAGCTTTTTTTTTTTTTTGAACTTTCTCTTTTTTATCCTCCTGGTCGCCCTCGCCACTCTACTCCTTCGGGCTAGCTCAGTGCCCTCCAGTCCCTACTGAGTCTGCCCCTAGAGTGCCTTCTGGTGACTCCCTACCTGCCTCCTTCACCTTGCACAGTGGGGTCTGCCCGTGATTTGCGGACTGGGTGGCTGAAGTGGCCGTCATCCAGAGTGCCGCGGGTTGTTTTCCGGTTTTTCTGTCCTTCCCCTCCCTCCCACTGAGGATGCTGGCTCGGGTGGAACATGCTTACGCCGCGTCTGCCAAGTGCCAGATGGGCGTCCTCCCCTCCCGACTCCTATGGGAGTCACCGCCGCCAGTGTCGGTGCTCCCACTGGCTCTCGTGGGCTTAAGGGCATTAAACACCCCTGGTATCCCTCCTGAAGGAGGAGAGCATACGGGGACGCCGATCCTCCTTCCCCTGCCGACCCCCGATGACCCAGGCTCATTCCCGAACCCGGGTCGCCGGCGTAGCGCGAGGTGTGGCGTCCAGCGCCTCAACCCTCAGCGCCACCGGGCCGGCCATTCAAGGAGCTTTGTCAAGTCCCTTTCCACGAAGGGAGAGGGGCCTTCGGGACATTCTTCTCAGCCCAAGAAAAGAGAGTCGAAAGGTAAGTCCCACCATCGGCATTCCTGGGAGCGGGAGAGGTCCCCCTCCCCGGGTAGCCGACCGTCGACTTCGGTCGAGGTTGTGGCTGAGGCCGCTGGCTTCACGGTGCCCCTGTCAGGCCAACCTGCTGAGACTCCCGTCGGCGAAGTCGAGATTTTTCTCGATCCGTTAGACAGGCTGTCGACTGGAGAAGCCGACAACCTTACTTCACCAGTTCCCCCGGTGGATACTGAGGATCTGCCTGCTCCTTCGGGACCGCAGTCCCCGGTTAAAGTTCCCGAGCCGAGGGAAGAGCGGGTGTCCCCCGCCTTCCCATACCCACCTCGGTCCCCAGAGTCTCGGTCTCGAGTGCGGACCTCTTCTCGTTCCAGCCGTTCCGCTGATATCGGCAGTCTCGGTCTCATTGTCAAGTAAGCGGCGCGCGGATCTTCCTCATCCTCCTACTCGAGGAGAGGCTTCGACGTAAGTTGCGCCGGCGCTACGAGGATTTGATGTGGCAGCAGTTGCTGCTATCTGGGCCTACGCCGACCCCGGCTAAGACCCCGGCTATCAAGTGGCTGTCGCCGGAATGGCCAAAGCAACCACTTGTTCCAGTTGAGTTGCCCGCCCCAGGGCCGGTTGCTAAGCCGAAACCAGCTGGTCCACCGATTGTGGTGGAACCTCCGCCTCCCCAACCGAATTCCGGGGCACCGACCAAGAGTTCTCGGTCGGGTCATGGCCTGCCCCACAGGTTGTCAGTCACCCTCACTCCCGACCGTCCTCGGCAGGTGGAGGATGGCTCAGGGCCGAGGCAGCTCTTTGCAGACTCTTCGGAATCCAACGATGATTCCTCCCTGTTCTCCAGGCAGTGCGATCTGGAGTCCTCCGGGGCCAGTCAGTGGACGATAGCCCATCATCCTTCTTGGGTCTGCTTCAGCTCATCTCGGAGTCCACCGGGATGCAGCTCAAGCCCGTGTCCAAACGGGCCAAGTAGCCCCTGATGGAGATTCTGGACCGAGGGGATTCTCCTACGGAGGCCTTTCCGGTGGCTGAGGCCATTGTCGGCCCTGCCTTGGAGCTTTGGCAGTGGCCTGCTTCCTGTCCAGTGCCTTCGGCCAGGATGGCCAGGAAGTATGCGGTCCCTACCGGCTCTTTGCCCGGTTTCTCAGAGCACCCCTCCACGGAGGGGTTAGTCACTGACAGCGTCTTCTGGCGTTCCGGTAATGCTCGGGATGTGGACAAGCCCCCCCAACAAGGAATCCAAAAAGCTGGACTTTGCGGGCGCCAAGATGTACGCCATGCGCCCTCCAGCCTCCGACAGGCCAGCTCGGCCGTGCTGATGGCACACTTCTCCCACGCCTCATGGGCTCCCTGGATGAGGTTGTTCCTCATCTCCCACCTGACCTGCAGACCACGGTCCGCCAGGTGCGGACCAGGGCAGGGCAGTGGCGGCAGCAGCTCCAGACTGCTCTGGACATAGGCGATTCCTGTGCCAGGTCAGTAGCGGCCGCAGTGGCCATGCAACGCAGGGCGTGGCTGAGGATATCCACTTTCACGGCGGATACCCAGCACAAGTTGGCGGATGTCCCCTTCTTGGGGACTGACCTCTTTGGCCCTGGAGTGGAGGGACACCTCCAGCGGATCAAAAAGTCTAATGCCACTCTGGACTCGGTAACCACCGCCCAGAGGGACAAAGGCCGCAGTAAGCAGCAGAAGTCCTTTCGTCCTTCAGTCCCTGCTCCTCGACCGGCCCAGCAGCACCAGCAACAGGGCCAGCAGGCTCGTGCTTGACGTCCCAAACCCAAGCCGACGGCTTCCTCCAACAGGAAGCAAGGAGGTAAAGGCCCGGGAGGTCCCTCGGCCGGTCCTTCCTCCAAGCCTGTCCAGTGACGGGTTGAGGGGTGCCACCCCAACCTCGTCACTCCTCCCTGGGTTCCCCTGTGGGGACGGCTCTGCCACTCTTTTCCGCCTGGTCCGCTTATCACCATGGACCGCTGGGTGTTGGAGATGGTAGGAAAAGGCCTGCCTCTGGGTTCAAAGCAGGTTCCATGGCCTTTTCGAACCGTTAGCCTCGGGCCAGGTCCCGCCCAGCCTCGCTGTTGCCCGCCCGGCCGACATTGCCCTGCTCCTCGAAAAAGAGGTAATCAGGAAGGTGGTGGATCATCCTTCAGACCCGGGGTTTGTGTCCAGGTACTTCCTGGTCCCAAAACGGATGGGGGGCTGGCGCCCCATTCTCGATCTGCACGACCTGAACAAGTTCCTAAGGTCTCGAACCTTCAGGATGGTCACTCTGGCTCAGATTATCCCATCCTTGGAACGAGGCATGTGGTTCTGCTCCCTGGTCCTCCAGGATGCGTTCTTTCATGTCCCAATCCATCTGTCCCATCAGAGATTTCTCCGCTTCAGAGCGGAGGGATCCCTTTACGAGTTCCGAGCCATGCCCTTCGGCCTCTCCCTAGCTGCCAGGGTCTTCACCAAATGCATGGCAGTGGTGACAGCATTCCTGCGGCGCCGAGGGGTCTGGGTGTACCCTTACCTGGACGATTGGCTGATAGCAGCCCCCTCCAGACAGGAGGTGGAGCGGTCCAGAGATCTGGCCCTCCAGGTTTGCTCTCAGGTTGGCCTCCTCATCAACGAGGCCAAGTCGGAATTCATGCCAAAGCAGGTGATTCTGTTGATCGGGGCAGAGCTCGACTCTCTGCGAGCCAGAGCATGGCTCCCGGCGGACAGGGCCGAGGTTCTTTCCTCCTTTGCCCAATCATTTCTGGTTGGGCAATTGCACCCTGCCCGGGACTTCCTGCACCTCCTGGGCCTCATGGCGGCCTGCACCAGTGTGGTCTGTTGGGCCCGTTGGTACATGCGTCCCCTTCAATGGGGACTGGCCAGCCAGTGGTCACAACGCCGCGATCTGTTGGACTGGCCCGTGACAGTGACCCAGGAGATGTGGAACGCTCTCCAGTGGTGGATCATTCTAGCTCATCTGCAGGAGGGTATCCCGTTTGTCCGCCCCGAGCCAACGGTCTCTCTCTCGACCAACGCATCTCTGATGGGTTGGGGTGCCCATCTGGGGAAACACCGAGCGCATGGCCTCTGGTCCCCTCGGGAGTCCCAATGCCACATCAACCTGCTGGAGCTCCAAGTGGTCCGTCTAGCTCTCACTGCCTTCGCTCCGTTTCTACGGGGTCAAGTGGTTCAGGTCCAGACAGACAACACCACGACCATATACTATCTGCACCACCAGGGCAGGACGCACTCCCTGCTGTTATGCAAGGAAGCTCTCTGCATTTGGTCCCTAGTGCGCAGCCTGGAGGTGGATCTCCTAGCCATTCACGTGGCAGGAGCCTCCAACACCCTGGCCGATGCCCTAAGCCGGATAGGGGCTGCGTCTCACGAGTGGTCTCTCCTGCTGGAGGTAGTACAAGATCTCTTCTCCCACTGGGGCACACCTCAGGTGGACCTGTTCGCCTCCAGGGAGAATGCGAAGCTGAGTCTGTTCCATGCGCCCCCTCAGCAGGGCTCACTGCAGGGGATGCCTTCTGAGGCCATGGACCCCGGCCTCTTCTATGCCTTTCCCCATTTCCCTTGATCCACAAGGTGCTTCTCAAGGTGAGGAGGGACAAGGCGCAGGTGATTCTGGTAGCCCCAGACTGGCCCCGCCAGTTCTGGTATCCAGATCTCCTCAGCCTCAGCTCCAGGCTCCCGAGGCGGCTTCCAGCCCGCCCGGACCTGATCTCACTCAATCAGGGGAAGGTATTCCATCTGGACCTTCAATCCCTGCACCTGAAGGCCTAGTTCCTGAGCGGCTAGAGTTCCAGGCCTTGGGTCTTTCCGACGAGGTCCTCAACGTTGTTGAGGCGTCCCATAAGGAGTCGACCAGAAAATGCTATGCCTTCAAATGGAAGAGGTTTTCCATTTGGTGTCAGGAGAAGGGCTTGGACCCTTCCGACTGCCCCTTGGCAAGCATTCTGGACTACCTGTGGTCCCTTTCTCAGCAAGGGCTTCGGTCAATGACCCTTAAGGTGCACCTGGCAGCCATCTCTGCTTACCGGGCATGGGCTGGCAAGCAGTCGGTGGCACAGGAGAAGGTGGTCGGGCGCTTTTTCAAAGGCCTTGACCACATTTCCCCTCCGGTGTGAGAACCTCCACCTCCATGGGATCTACTGCTGGTATTGGCCAAGCTCATGTGCAAGCCATTCGAACCAATGCACAGGTGTGATCTTTCACATCTGTCGTGGAAGACCGCCTTCTTGGTGGCTATCACGTCAGCCAGAAGGATGGGAGAGCTCCAGGCGCTTTCCATTGAGCCTCCCTACCTGGTCTTCCACAGGGACAAGGTTGTCCTGCACCCCCACCCGAAGTTCCTCCCGAAGGTGGTGTCTGAGTTTCACCTTAACCAGGTGTTGACTCTGCCGGTGTTCTACCCCAGTCACACCTCGGAGGCCGAGTATAGGCTCCATACTTTGGACCCTAGACGAGCGCTCGCTTATTATAAGGAGCGGATGGCTGAAGTTCGGGGAGAGGTTCGCCAGCTGTTTGTCACCTACACTGAAGCTGCACCTGGCAGACCTGCAGCAAAGCAGACGGTAGGCAGGTGGATCACCTCCTGCATAGAGCTCTGCTATAGGTTGGCAGGCATGGAGCCTCTCAGAGGGATAAGAGCTCATTCTACCCGCCATACCGCTGCATCGGTAGCTGCTTCCAGGGACGTCCCTATCCAGGATATCTGCAGGGCTGCTACCTGGAAGTCGGCACATACTTTCATTACCCACTACCACATCGACCTCCGAGTCACGCGGGATGCTGGTTTTGGGCCTCAGTTCTCAATCTCTCTTTCCCAAGTAAGTATCGGGGTGTGCCTGCCTTCCTCCTCCGGGAGAACTGCTAGGAGTCTGCCAGACAGGTGTGGATGAACAACATATCCATGTCCCTAGAAATACAGGTTACTCACCTGTAACAGGAGTTCTAGGAATGGTATATGTTGTTCATCCACATTCCCACCGACCTCCCGGCTTCAACGCACAACCTGAGCTTCCAGCGGCCAGATCTGGCATCATGGGGCGGAGCCGAGAGTTTTACCACCCGGGTGGGTGGGAGGAGCCAGCTTGAAGACCTTCCGGCAAGAATTAAAGCAGCAAGGATACCTGCCAGACAGTGTGGATGAACAACATATACCATTCCTAGAACTCCTGTTACAGGTGAGTAATGTGTATTTTTGGGCTCTCCCCTTCAGACTGTCCTCCACCCTGAGAGTCTTTACCAAATGTCTAGCAGTGGTAGTGGCTGCACTACAGCAGTGAGGGCACTCTGTCTTCCCATATCTAGATGACTGGCTTATCAAAGTTCCCTCCAGAGATGGCCTCTTGTCATCCCTGCGGGACACCCTTCAGCTATTCCAGTCTCTAGGGATAACCATGAATTGGCAAAAATCCAACCCATTTCCTATCCAAAAACTCCAATACATAGGAGCCATATTGGACACGTGCCTAGGCAAAGCCTTCCTCCCAGATGACAGGCAAACAAGACTTCTAGGATCGTGGCTATGTTGTTCATCCACACTGTTTGGCATGTCCGTTTCCCCTTTAAATCTTGCTGGAAGTCTTCAAGCTGGCTCCTCCCACCCACTCAGGTGGTATATACCTCAGCTCTGCCCCATGACACCAGATCTTCCTTTCTGCTGGCAGATACAGGTTGCCTCCATTTTGCAGGCCCTGGCTTTCAAAACTTAGGTTTTACTAAAATTAAAACTTGTTCAAGTTAGCAATCGTGCTTTTGCATCCTCGATCATGGAAGAGAAATCTTCTCCAGGATTTTGCTGGTGTCCTTGCGGCCAGAAGACACTGATCCCCATCTCACGTATGTCTACTGCCTAGGTGTCGGCCAAGACACCTCGTCCTGCAGTTATTGCTTGGCCTTCCATCTGAATTTCCTGGATGACCGCCTGGCACTTTTGAAGTTGAGGAGACCGAAGAAAAGGAATCCTCCAGTGAAGTCCAACGAGGCTAGATGGGTGGTTTCCATGGCATGCAGGTTCCGCACCGAGCAGCTGGAATGCATGAAGGCTCAAGAAGCAGCCGCCCTCTTCGGGCGACCAGCTTTTTCTGCTCCACCTCATCCTGGGCTCCACCTTGGCTGGTTCCTTTAAGGAGTTGTGCTAGTTTCTCCCCACCCAGGGTGAGGTGCCCATGGGCTCGCACTCCTCCCGCTCTCGCAAGAGAGACAAGGAACTTAGCTTGTCTTCATCTCAGTGAAGGCTCTCTTGGGACCGAGAGAGGTCTCATTCCCAGGAGCATGCAGTCTCAACCTCGGTCGAGATCGCTTTTCCTAAATCACAGGCTTCACGGACTTTCCGTCTGGCCAGACGACCAAGGAGGTGGCCAATGAGGTCGAGATTGTTCTTGATCCAATCGACCCTCTGTCACCGGCCGTGGCCGATGACTCCTTGGAGAGGACTCCGGTCCTCTTGTTCCCTGATGAGGAGACCCAGCCCGCTGGTGTCCCCATCGAGGACCCAGTTCCGGACCCTCAGGTTTCACCGATCCCTCCAGTGTCTCCCAAGTGACCAAGTCGGCCTGCCCGATCTCTGTTGAGGTCTAGAACCCCCTCGGCCGAACAACCATGGCAGATCCACAAACACCCCAAAAAGAGGTGATGTCACAGGTCGTCCTCGTCCTCTTTGGATGAGGAGAGGCTCCAATGGAAACTCCGGCACTACGAGGACCTTATGTGGCAACAGCTTATTTAGTTCGGGCAGAAGCCAGCTCCGCCACCTACCCCGGCCATTACTTGGCTCTCACCTCCTAGGCCGAAACTGACCCCCTTGGAACTGAAGCCTTTGGTTCCCCCGGTTCAGCCTTTTCTGGTCTCTCCACCGATAGTGGTGGAGCCGCCGCCTAAGCACCCTGTGGGAGGGGCTCCTTCCAAAGAGGACCGACCAGATACCAGGCTTCTCTGATGTCTGTCGGTCACGGTCCCCCCGGACCGCCCTCGGCGGATCGAGGGTGATTTGGGTGGCAGGCCGCTGTACCCCGGCTCTTCTTACTCTGATGTCACTGGGCTCCACTCTCATCCTGGGAATGATGGGTCATCCATTGGCACAGGGATGGAGGAAGGTCCTTTCTCCTTCCAAGGGATCCTCCATCTCATCTCTGATTCTAGAGGGATGCCCCTGGAACCCATCCACAAAGAGGCGGAGTACCCTCTCACGGACATCCTCAAGACAGGGGATACCCCGCTGGAGGCCTTTCCTGTGGCCAAGGCCATTGTTGGTCCAGCACTTGAACTATGGCATTGCCCTGCCTGATGTCCAGCACTGTCTGCCTGCATGGCCTGCGAGTACGCGGTGACCATGGGGTCCCTTGGGTTCACAGAGCATCCTTCAGCTGAAAGCCTGGTGACCACCTCTGTGTTCAGGTGTACTGGCAGTTTTGCCGGCACTGACTGACCCCCCGATAAGGAGTCCAAGCTTTTGGACTATTCGGCGTGGAAAGTCTCTGCAGCTTCCTCCTTGGGCCTTCGTCAGGCCAGTTTGGCCATCGTCATGGCACATTTCTCTCATGTTCTTCTCGGGTAATTACACATTGGGGACAACAGGGCCCATGGGTTCTGGATCCTCGAGGAGTCCCGTTGCCACATCAACCTGTTGGAACTCAGAGCAGTCAGACTGGTGCTGTCCACTTTCACTCTTCAGCTCTGGGGTCAAGTGGTTCAAGTCTAGACGGACAGTACCACGACTATGTACTACCTCAACAAACAGGGTGGCACACACTCCCATCTGCTATGCAAGGAGGCGCTCTGCATCTGGACCCTTGTAGGCCAGTTGGAGGTGGATCTCCTAGCCATCCATGTGGCAGGAGCCTCGAACCAGCTGGCGGATGCTCTCAGCCGCTTAGGCCAGACATCCCACGAGTGGTCTCTCCATCCAGAGGTAGCTTACAGCCTGTTCTCCTGTTGGGGCAAACTGATGGTGGACCTGTTTGCCTCCAGGGTAAACACCAAGCTGAGGCTGTTTCATGCCCACCCCCCTCTGCAGGGCTCACTGTAGGGGGATGCCTTCTCGAGGCCATGGACCCCAGGCCTTCTCTACGCCTTCCCTCCATTTCCCTTGATCCACAAGGTGTTACTGAAGGTGAGGAGGGACAAGGCAAAGGTGATTATGGTAGCCTCAGGCTGGCCACGCCAGTTCTGGTATCCAGATCTCCTCAGCTTCAGCTGCAGGCCCCCAGAGCGGCTTCTTGCACTCCCGGACCCGATATCTCTCAACCAGGGCAAGGTCTTCCATCCGGACCTTCAATCCTTGCACCTCACAGCCTGGTACCTGAGTGGCTAGAGTTTCAGGTTTTGGGTCTTTCCGAAGATGTATACACCATGGTGGAGGCATCTATAAAGGAATCGACCAGGAAATGTTATGCCTTCAAATGGAAAAGGTTTTCTATTTGGTGTCAGGGCAAGGGTCTAGACCCCCTTATCCTGTTCTGTGGCTAACATTCACAACTACCTTTGATCTCCCCAAAGGGGGGTCTATGGTCATTGACCCTTAGGGTGCACCTGGCAGCCATTTCTGCTTACCAGGCATGGGCCAGTCAGCCAACACTGGTGCAGCAGACAGTGGTCGGGCACTTTTTCAAAGGTCTGGATCACATATCCCCTCAGGTGCGTGAACCCCCACCTCCGTGGGATCCACTGCTGGTATTGGCAAAGCTCATGGGCAAGCCATTTGAACCAGTGCACTAGTGTGAGCTGTCACACTTGTGGAATACAGCCTTCCTGGTGGCTGTCACGTCTACCAGAAGGACAGGGGAGCTCCAGGTGCTTTTGGTGGACTCCCCTTATCTGGTCTTCCACAGGGACAAAGTTGTCCTGCGCCCCCACCCGAAATTCCTTCCATAGGTGGTGTCAGAGTTTCACCTTAACCAGGTATTGACTCTGCCAGTATACTACCCAAATCACACCTCGGAGGTCGAGTACAGGCTCCATACTTTGGACCTGAGACGAACTCTCTCCTACTATAAGGTGAGGATGGTAGAAATTCGTGGAGAGGTTCGCCAGCTGTTTATCACCTACGCTAAAGCCACTTCTGGCAGACCTGCAGCCAAACGGACCATATCAAGATGGATTACATCATGCATACTGTAGGTCTGTGCTATGAGTTGGCGGGCAAGGAGCCTCCCAGAGGGATAAGAGCTCATTCTACCCGCCATACTGCTGCATCGGTGGCTGCTTCCAGGGACATCCCTATCTAGGAAATCTGTCGGGCTGCTACCTGCATGTCAGCAAACACCTTCATTGCCCACTACCACATCGACCTTGAGTCATGCCGGTATGCTGGTTTTGGGACCTTAGTTCTCCAATCTCTGTTCCCTAAGTAGGGGATGTGCGCCTTGCCTCCCTCCTCCCAGAGAATTGCTAGGAGTCTGCCAAACAGTGTGGATGAACAACATATCCACGATCCTAGAAAAACAGGTTACTCATCTGTATCAGTAGATCTTACTTCGAGAGGGCTCTTGCAGTAGGTAATTACATTTAGGACTGAAGCTGGCAGGCATCAGGACCCCATGGAAAAATTTCTTGCTAGCAGTGTCACAACCCCACTCAGCAGGTCAGGCCCTCTGCTTCCACAATGCCAACCTCCAAGCACAGTATTGTGAACAGAAACAGGGTAACCCTCCTGTCTGTTTTGTGGGTTCGAATCAACCGTTGGTCTCAACTTCTGGAGGGATTCAAACTGTGAACCTCTTGCTAGTGTACCCAATGTACAGGCTCAGATAATTCTGCTCTTTGGGGGGGGCAGATATCTTTTGCCTACGGGCACCTAACCAGATGTACAAAATGAACCCTTAACTCTATTAAAGACCTCGGATAAACTCATAACTTTTTCCCAGTTTTGTAAACTAGTAAGCTTTGCACAGTGTCAACTTTAACCATATATGCTTCACTTACCAAATAAAGAATTTCAAAGGCACACCAAGTAGTCTCTTAAAATAAGAGGTTTTACTTAAAATAGATACAAAATATGTAAAATGTAAATATAGAACGATGTATCACAAAACATATAATCTTTTAAAAGAATAAGGTTTAAAAGTGCAAATTCTTACCACAGAACATTTAGACTTGTCTCTCTAGTGTATACCTTCTAACAGTGCATGAAATAGATGTTTTCAAGAGAGTCCAAACAAGTATGTGTCTAAAGGTCAGTCACAGCATAATTAAAGCAACTGTCTTGAGCCTGCCTTCTCCATGACGTCACTCAGCTCCTCCTCTGTTTATTAAAAATTATACAACCAGGATGTCTCATCATTCAGAAGGTAAATTAAATAGGTGACATCAGCAAGAACGTGTTTCCCCATGTGACTTCCCAATCAAGCCTGTAATTTTCCAAGTTCTTTCTTTCATCCATGAGCAGCATCCTGCTCTTACACAGACATCAAAGGAACATTTATGATTTAGTACCTAAGTGACATAACCTGGTTTCTTTCTCTAACGTCATAAAAGTTTATGATTTCCTATCCTAGCAGCTAGCAACTACAATTAAGCTAGATAAACAGGAGATCCTTAATTTAAGTCTCTTCTAGCCTGTAATTATCTCCTGGCTTTTAGGATAACGGCTTGTAGTGGAACACTAAGGCGGGGGGGTCATCCCACAACACGGTATGTCTCAAGAGAGACATTCAATAACACATTTTTATATTGCAAAAAGCATAGAGTAGTCAGAACCAGCTGTTCAAGTGTCACAATCCTCCCCACCTAGACTGAATTTGCGGCTCTGTCCCCTGTATGGGATGAGCTTCCCAAATCAATTCACTCCTGATAGGCACAAGACAACCCATCTGAGTTCTGATTGGTCATTCCAGTCCTATGTAGAATTGTCATGTCATACCCTTGCAAAGCAAGACTCCATCTTAGCAATCTACCATTGTTTTTTCCCATCTGCGTCAGCCAAACCAGGGGGTTGTGGTCAGTCTGTACCACAAAATGCTGCCCATATAAGTATGGCTCTAAATTCTTTAGGGCCCACACTATGGCAAGACACTCCTTTTCCACAGTGGAGTATACCTGCTCACTGGCAAGTAACTTTTTACTCAGATACGCTACAGGGTGATCTTTCCGTTGGCTGGATGTCTGACTCAGTACTGCCCCAATACCCACGTCTGAGGCATCAGTCTGAACTATAAAGGGTCTGCTATAGTCAGGACTTGTCAAAACAGGAGCACTGCACAGTGCCTCCTTCAATCTGGCAAAGGCTTCTTCACAGGCTGGGCTTCAGGTAATTTTCTTTGGCATCCTTTTCTTTAGCAGGTCAGATATGGGAGCAGCCAGGGCACTGTAATTAGGTACAAATTTTCTATAGTACCCTGCTGTCCCAAGAAAACTGACCTGCTTCTGCGGGTTAGGATGGAGCTGTCCTCAGCCTACCTCATGCCTGAGGTATGCCACTTCTCCCATGGCCACCTGGCACTTCCCAGCTTTGACAGTGAGCCGGGCCCTCTGTGCCCTGCCCAGCACTTCCCTAAGGTGGGATAGGTGTTCCTCCCAGCTGGTACTAAAGATGGCAGTGTCATCCAGGTTCACCACAATGTACTCCTCTGCACCACTTAACACCTGGTTCACCAACCTTTGGAAAGTGGCCAGGGCATTCTTCATTCTGAAAGGCATTACTTTAAATTCAAATAAGTCTATCGGAGTGATGAAAGCTGACCTCTCCCTAGCTCTGTCCATCAACTCTACCTGCCAATACCCCTTGGTCAGGTCATTGATTGTTAGGTAGGTCGCCCCCCCAAACTTATCCAGGAGTTCGTCCGTCTGGGGCATTGGGTGGGCGTCTGACTTCATGACTGCATTTAGTCCACACAGAAACGAGTAGAGCCATCTGGCTTGGGCACAAGGACTATGGGTGAGGCTCAGCGGCTGTGGGATCTCTGGATTACCCCCAAATCCAGCATCTCCTCCACTTCCCTCCAAATTTCTTTTTGGACAGCCTCTGACACCCGATATGCTATCTGCCATATGGGCGTCTGTATCCCTGTCTCCACATTGTGCATTGCTAAGGGGGTTAGTCCATGCTTGGCGCTAAACGATGGGGCAAAGTCTGCTAAAACCTCCCTTACTTCCTGGATCTGGTCTGGGGCCAGCTGGGGAGACAATTTTACTGCCTCCACAGATGACTTCTGCTTGTTTTCTTTCAGCAAATCCAGAAGGGGTCTCCTTCATCCATCCTCTCCCCATGACTACACACTGCAAACACCATGTCAGCCCTATTTGCATATGGCTTTATCATGTTGACATGGTACATCCTTTCTGTCTGTCATGTGTCAGGTAGCTCTATAATATAGTTCACATCATTTACTTTCCTAACTACTTAGTACGGTGCTGTCCACTTAGCCTGCAGCTTGTCTTTCCAGACTGGAATAAGGATCATGACTTCCTGACCCACCATGTACGTGCGAGCTCTGGCTCTGTGGTTGTGCCACACTTTTTGTTTCTGTTGGGCAGCTGCCAAGTTGCTCTGGGCTGTCCCCATAAGCTCCTTCAGCCTTTCCCTTAACCTAAGGACATAATCCACTATGGTAGTTCCTTGAGTGGCGCGCTTGCCTTCCCAGTCCTCCCGGATTAAGTCTAGGGGCCCACATACCTGGAGTCCATATAAGAATTTGAAGGGGGAAAATCCCGTCGACTCTTGGGGCACCTCCCTGTATGCAAACAACAGGTCGGGAAGGTATTTCTCCCAGTCCATCCCATGCTGTTCAACAAATGCCCAGAGCACTGACTTCAGGGTACCATTGAATCTTTCCACAAGCCCATTGATTTGTGGGTGATAAGGTGTCGTGCATCTCTGCACCACCCCAGACTTCTCCCACAAACATTTCATCAAGTCCGACATGAAGGAACCCCTTGATTGGTGATACTCTCCTGCGGAAACCCAACACAGGAGAAAATCCCAAGTAAGGCATCTGCCACTTTGTCCTCAGTGAGGATAGGGCAACTGCCTCTGGGTACCGGGCAGCATAATCCACCACAGTCAGAATGAATCTCTTCCCTGAGGAGCTGGGGGTATTTAAAGGCCCCACAATATCCATTCCTTCCCTCTGGAATAGCTCCTCCATTATGGGCAATGGAATCTGGGTGGCTTGGGTTTTCTTGCCCTCCTTCCCTATTTCTTGGCACCGGTGACAAGACCTGCTATACTTCTTCACCTGCTGAGTGAAGTTAGGCCAATAGAAATTCTGGGCCAACTGCTGCGTAGTGCACATGATTCCCAGATGACCAGACAAGAGAATATCATGTGCAATCTTGAGCAACTGCTCACGATACCCCTGGGGAACGACAAGCTGCCTGCATAGCACCCCTCCCTCTGTCTGCATAGCCTGAGTATACATTAGTCCATCTTCCAAATAAACCTTATGTCTGCTGTCACCTCCCTATGCTCCATCAGAGTCTGCCCAAGCCCTCAGCTTCTCTAGACTAGTGTCACTTCTCTGAGAAGCTGCAAACTCCTCTCACATTCCCAAGGCATGGGACAGGTCCCCTTCTGTCTCTAAACTAGGGTCCCTAGCACCAGTGTCAGGGCACTCAGGATCACTTTCATCCCTAACCCTCTGACAATGAGTCACCCTTCCCTCTTCGGAGTCCCTCCATAGCTGTGTGGTTGACTGCTACTGGGGAAATTTCTACCCCCTTTTCATTAATCTCATACCAGGAGACACAGGCTAGGGAACCAGCCTCCCAGTGCTTTTCACAATGGCTTCTGTGGGGTCCAGGGAACTACAATTTTCCCTTGCCGCTTGGCTACGGGTAACTGCATATGCCATCCCCTGTTGGAGATTGTTGCCAAGGATGATGTCCACTGCTAAGGTTTTCGCTACAACTACCTGTTGCACAGTTCCCCCTGTTTCACCCCAGTCTAGGAGAACACTAGTGAAGGGCAATGTTTTCTCCTCACCAGTAAAGTCCTGTACAGTGATGTATTTATTGGGTATAAGCTGACCAGGCTCTACTAGATCCCCCTTTACCAAGGTCAAGGAGGCCCCTGTGTCCCTTAACCCTTGCGTCTACACCATTCACCATGACTGGGTGCATGTGCTCTCTCATGTTCACAGGCATGCTTCCAGGGACACAAACAACCCACTTCTTTCCTAGCCCCCTGTTGCATATTGCTCACCTTTTTGGGACACTGTCTGGCAATATGCCCAGTTCTTTACACAACGAATATTAATTTCTGTTCTCAGAGAAATCTTTTCTCTGAAACCTGGGGCTAACTGGTTTCGATGGAGCCAGTGAGGGTTTTAGCTGCCCTGAAGGCATGTTTTTCCCTTTCTGCACTGCCACGCCCACCCAATTCACTCTCAGGGCAGGTCTGCTCTATCATAGCGATCCGAGAGTTCAGCAGCCTCTTGCACTGTTTTGGGATCTCGGTCCTCCAGCCAGGTTTTCAGCTCTTCTGGGCATGCCCAGAAAAACTGTTCTGACAAAATCACATTTTCAATTTTATCAACAGAGTTTGCTTCAATTCCTTCCCACCACCGTTTTAAAAATTTACGTTGCTTCGTGGCTTGCTCCTCGTATCTCATGTCAGGGCTTCTCCTGAGCTTACGGAATTTAGCTCTGTATGATTCAGCAGTTAATTCAAATTTCTTTAACAGTGCAGCTTTAAGTTTGTTGTTATCATTACTGTCCTCATTGTCCATTTGACCCAATGCATTCCGAGCTTTCCCGGTAAGTAGCGGGGATAGCTGGAAGTTCCAGGACCCTCTAGGAATTTTAGCCTGAATACAAACTTTTTCAAAAGAATTTAAAAAGGCATCCATAGCCTCCTCCTCTTTAAATTTGGCTATCAATTTGGAATTCAATTTGTAACCCAGTCCTGTAGTCCCAGTTTTACCCAAGCCACTTACCTGCTCTGGTGCTGGTGTTCAGAGTTGTAGCTTCTCCAGTTCATGTCGCCTCTGGCGCAAACTCCTCACGGTCCGCCTCCCGCTGTTCACAGTCCCTCTTCTGCTCTGCAGCTTGCTGGCACTCTCTCTCCTCGTGCTCGGCCTCCTGCTGTTCCCTCTCAGCCTCTTGTCTCTCTCATTCCACCTTTCGCTGTTCTCACTCTCTCTTCTCCTGTAACTCCAGCTCCATTCGGCGCAACTCATTCTGCAGCCTGAGTACTTCTGGCTGCAGAATATTGGTGACCTTTCCCTGTTGCTGTGGCCCTTCGCTGGCACTGGCCCTGCTGTCATCCTCAACGGATCTGGACACTGCACTGACCGCTTGCCCTTCCACACTCAAGGCTTGGTCCCTTGCAGTCACTGTCTGTGACTCGATGCTCTGGGTATCCACTACCATCAGGGCATCCATGAGGTTCTGCTTGGTGGCTTTCACCTCGAACAGGACTCTTCTGTCCCTGTACAACTGCTTTAAGTAGTCTACAGTGTGCCCGCTATAGTTGGAAGCCATCTTCTTCCCTAAATACGGCTACTCTGACTTGCACTTTAGAAAAAAAAAAACTTGACTGTAAGCCAAGTGATATTGTTCTGTTTCCTTTTAAAAATAAATCACTGCCTTTTCCTTTTTTTGCAAGTGAGCTGGCAGTCTCAAGCCGACACACTGAACAATAAAGCTTATAATACTAAACTTATCCCACTGCTTCCACCAATCTGTCACAACCCCACTCAGCAGGTCAGACCCTCTGCTTCCACAGTGCCAACCTCCGAGCGCAGTATTGTGAACAGGAACAGAAACAGGGTAACCCTCCTGTCTGTTTTGTGGGTTTGAATCAACCTTTGGTCTCAAGTTCTGGAGGGATGCAAACTTTGAACCTCTTGCTAGCGTACCCAATGTACAGGCTCAGATAATCCTGCTCTTCAGGGGTGCCAGATATCTTTTGTCTATGGGCACCTAACCAGGTGTACAAAATGAACCCTTAAAAACTCTGTTCAAGAGCTCAGATAAACTCTTAGCTTTTTCCCAGGTCCCAGGAGAAGCACCAGGACCAGGACTCCTCTTCCATGGTCACCATGACTCCAGTTCGAGTTGCTATACTGAAGGTACTTCAACGGCCGTCTTGGAGGTTTCTGTGTCACTGGCGTCCCTCCCATCGGGCTCGTGCTTGGGCCCATTGGGAGCCTCCGGGGCAAAGGAGGCAGCCACTCCCGGAAAGAGCGCCACTGTGCGGCGTTCTGGGTCGAGTGGCTGCGGTAAGCTGGACGTCGGTGCCACAGACGCCCGCATGGACAAGGTCGCTAAGATGCCCTGGGCAGTGCATGGCATCGAAAACACCCGCCAAGGCCGCTCCTCCCTCGCTGCCTTCATCGGGCGTCGGTTCCAATAAGTCGGATGCTGGCTCCTCCGATGCCCGTCTGGACCCCGCCGGTAAGGCGAATGTCGGCTACTCCGACAGACATTAGAACTGATGCCGGACCCAACCAATCAGTCCGTCGTCCTCGGCTCGCCGCAGCACTCACCGTTGCTGACTGAGGCTCCAGCCTCTCCCCTGTTGGACCCCGGGGATTTTAGCCCTCCTTCCCCAGGTGACACTGGGGACACAGGAATGCTCACGTCAGGTCTCCCTCCCACTGGGCAGGACGACCTGACGTCGGACCCTCGGATGCTGGCTCCAACGCCAGCCTATCCAATGCCGGGCAACATTCCTTTCTAGGGACATGGATATGTTGTTCATCCACACTTATTGGCAGGTTCCTTGCCGCTTTAAATCTTGCCGGAAGGTCTTCGAGCTGGCTCCTCCCACCCACCCGGGTAGTAAAACTCTCGGCTCCGCCCCATGACGCCAGATCTTCCTTACCGCTTGGAAGCTCAGGTTCCCTCCTTAACGCTCTGCGTATAAGACTGGTTCCTAATTTTTGAAGTTGAAATCAAAAAGTTTTGCTAAAGACTGGTCTTCTTTCCCTCGCGGCTGCGATGGACAAATCAACTCCGGTTTCGGAGGTGCCCTTGCGGGCAGAAGATGTCTAGGATGGATCCGCACTCCCGTGCGTCTACTGCTTGGGCCTTGAGCATGACCCGCGGGCCTGCGACTTTGTGCTCTTCCTTTTCGACCCTCGCTCCTGAAGACTGTGCTGCCAATTACAACTGGGGCGCCCCGAGAAAAGAATTCCTCCGGTTAAATCTAAAGAGGCCCGGTTGGCGGTGTCCGCGGCGGCGGGCTCGGCGGATCAGCTCGAGCAGATGATCGCCCTTGAAGAGGAGGCGGCGCGGGCCGCTTCTACCTCGGCCGCGGCATTTGTCCCACTCTCTTGGTGCCTCGTACTCGGCTTCCTTTAAGGAGCTCTGTCTGACCCTCTCTACTAAAGGTGAGGGTCCAACTTCTTCTGGGCCTTTTCCAGGTCCAAAAGAGCTAAAGTAAGTCCTCCGTCGACGCTTGGGAGCGGAAGATCCTCCCTTCTCGCCGACAGTCGACTTCGGTCGACCTCAGCCTCTCGCCACTGGCTTCACGGTGTCCCCATCAGGCCAGTTGACGAGACTCCCGGCCAACGCTGCCAGATTTTTCTCGATCCGTTAGACGGGTTGTCGGCTGGAGAAGCTGAGAAACCCTCTCCCGGTTCCCCGGGTGGGAGTTGAGGATCCCGTCGCTCGTCCGTGCCTCCGGTTCGGAGCCGCCGGTGGAATCGTCCGAGCAGTGCGATTCCCGACACTTCCCTCGCCATCCTCGGCTAGCCGAGACTCTCGATCTCGGACATCCTCGGGTCCAGCCGATCCTGCCGCCATAGGCGGTCTCTGTCTCGGCATCGGCAAGCGGCGCTGCTGCTTTTCCTCTTCCTCCTCCTCGGACGGAGGAGGCTTCGGCGCAAGTTGCGTCGGAGGTATGAGGAACTCATGTGGCAACAGCTCCTTTTGACCGGGAATAAGCCGACCCAGTCGTCTTCCCCGGCCATTAAGTGGCTGTCACCGGAGCAGCCGAGACAACCCCTCGTTGTAGCCGAGGAGCCTGTTCCCAGGCCAGTTGTTCGGCCAATTCCAGCTGCCCCACCGATTCTGGTGGAACCTCCGCCTCCACAGCCGTTAGTTGGGGCTCCGACCAAAAATTCTCGGTCGGCTAAGGATTTGCCCCATAGGCTGTCTGTCACCCTCACTCCTGATAAACCTCGGCAGGTGAAGGGTGGCTCAGGCCCAAGGCAGCTCTTTGAGGACTCTTCCGAGTCCGAGGATGATTCCTCCCTTTTCTCCAAGCGCATGGACTTGGAGTCCTCTGGAGGACAGTCAGTGGACGATAGCCCTTCGTCCTTCTTAGGATTGCTTCGGCTCATCTCAGAGTCCACCGGGATGAAGCTCAAACCCATTTCTAAATGGGCCAGGTATCCCCTCACGGAGATTCTGGACCGAGGGGATTCTCCTATGGAGGCCTTTCCGGTGGCCGAGGCCATAGTGGGTCCGGCCTTGGAGCTTTGGCAGCACCCTGCTTCCTGCCCTGCACCTTGACCCAGATTGGCAAGTATCCACAGTCCCTACGGTTCCTTGTCGGTTTGAACACCCTCTGCCGAGGGTTGGTTACGACAGCGTTTTCCAGTGTGCGGGAACGCCAGGGATGGACAAACCTCCCGACAAGGAATCCAAGAAATGGATTATGCCGGTGAAAAGTCTATGCTGCGCCCTCTCTCGGCTTTTCGTCAGGCCAGTTCGGCCGTCCTCATGGCACATTTTTCTCATGCCCTGTTGGGCTCCCTGGATGAGGTCATCCCTCATCTTTCCGCGGATCTGCAGACTACGGTCAGGCAGGTGCGGGATCAGGGCAGTGGCCAAACAGCAGCTCCAGACTGCTTTAGACATCGGGGACTCATGTGCCAGGTCGGTGGCGGCCGCAGTGGCCATGCGTTGTCGGGCTTGGCTGAGGATATCCACCTTTATCTCGGATACCCAGCACAAGTTGGCGGATGTTCCCTTTTTGGGGACTGACCTCTTCGGCCCTGGGGTGGAAGGTCACCTGCAGAGGATCAAGAAGTCCAATGCTACCTTGGACTCGGTCTCTTCCGCTCAGAAGGACAAAGGCCTCAAGCCACAGCCTAAGCCCTTTCGTCCTTCTGCGCCCGCGGCACGCCCGGCCCAGCAACGTCAGGGCCAGCAGGCTCGAGCTTGGCATCCCAAACCCAAGCCGTCGGCTTCCTCCAACAGGAAGCAGGGAGGAAAAGGCCCAGGAGGTCCCTCGGCCGGTCCCTCCTCCAAGCCTGCCCAGTGACGGGCTGAGGAGTGTCGCCCCCATCCCTGTCACCTTACCCCTGGTTCCCCCCGTGGGGGGACGGCTCCGACACTTCCTTTCCGCCTGGTCCGCTGTTACCATGGACAGGTGGGTTCTGGAGGTGGTAGGAAAAGGCCTGCCTCTAGAATTCGAGCAGACCCCGCCCTTCAGAGCTGTCGCACTTCGGGGGGCCTCGGGGTCCGCAGCCTCACTGGCGGCTCGTCGAGCCGACGCCGCTGTCCTCCTCCAAAAGGAGGTGATCAGGGAGGTAGAGGACCCCCCTTCAGACCTGGGGTTCGTGTCCAGGTATTTCCTGGTTCCGAAACGGACGGCGGCTGGCCCCCATTCTAGACCTGCACGACCTGAACAAGTTCCTAAGGTCTCGAACCTTCAGGATGGTCACTCTGGTGCAGATAATACCATCTCTGGAACACGGCATGTGGTTCTGCTCTCTGGACCTACAGGACGCATTCTTTCATGTCCCTATCCGTCCGTCTCGCCGAGATTCCTTCGCTGGCGCGAGGGATCCCTCTTGAGTTCAAAGCCATGCCCTTCGGCTTATCTCCAGCTCCCAGGTCTTCACCAAATGCATGGCAGTGGTGACAGCATTCCTCGGCGCTGAGGGGTCCGGTGTACCTCACCTGGACGATTGGCTGATAGCAGCCCCTCCAGACAGGAGGTGGAGCGGTCCAGAGATCTGGCCTCCAGGTCTCTGCTCAAGTCGGCTCTCATCAACGAGGCCAAGTCGGAACTCGAGCCGAAGCAGGTGATCCTGTTCATCGGGCAGAGCTTGACTCTCTTCAAGCCAGAGCACGGCTCCCGGTGGACAGGGCCGAGGTTCTACCTCCTTGCCCAATCATTTCTGGTTGGGCAATCGCGCCCTGCCTGGGACTTCCTCGCCTCCTGGTCTCATGGCGGCCTGTACCAGCGTGGTCCGCTGGGCACGCCTGGCACATGCTCCCTTCAGTGGGGTCTGACAGCCAGTGGTCACAACACTGCGATCCATTGGACCAGCTAGTGATAGTGACCCAGGAGATGTGGGCAGCTCTCCAGTGGTGGACGTCCCATTTCATCTGCAGGAGGGCATCCCGTTTGTCCGCCCGAGCCGGCGTCTCTCTCGACTGATGCCTCTCTGATGGGTTGGGGTGCCCATCTGAGGAACACCGAGTGCCGCGCCTCTGGTCCCGGGGAGTCCCGATGCCACATCAACTTGCTGGAGCTCTGAGCGGTCCGCCTAGCTCTCACCGCCTTTGCTCTGTTTCTCCGGAGTCAAGTGGTCTGAGTCCAGACGGACAATACCACGACCATGTACTAACTGAACCGCCAGGGCGGGACGCGCTCCATGCTTCTATGCAAGGAAACTCTCCGCATTTGGTCACTCGTGCGCAGCCTGGAGGCGGATCTCCTAGCCATTCATGTGGCAGGAGCCTCCAACACCCTGGCCGATGCCCTGAGCCGGATAGGGGCTGCATCTCACGAGTGGTCTCTCCTGCCGGAGGTAGTACAAGATCTGTTCTCCTGCTGGGGCACACCTCAGGTGGATCTGTTTGCCTCCAGGGAGAACACGAAGCTGAGGCTGTTTCATGCCCGCCCCCCTCAGCAGGGCTCGCTGCAGGGGGATGCCTTCTCGAGGCTCTGGACCCCGGGCCTCTTTTACGCCTTTCCCCCATTTCCCTTGATTCACAAGGTGCTTCTCAAGGCAAGGAGGGACAAGGCGCAGGTGATTCTGATAGCCCCAGACTGGCCCTGCCAGTTCTGGTACCAGATCTCCTCAGCCTCAGCTCAGGCTCCCGAGGCAGCTTCCAGCTCGCCCGGACCTGCTCTCGATCAATCAGGGAAGGTGTTCCATCGGACCTTCAATCCCTGCACCTGGCCGGCCTGGTTCCTGAGTGGCTAGAGTTCCAGGCCTTGGGTCTTTCTGATGAGGTCCTCAATGTTGTTGAGGCGTCCCGTAAGAGTCGACCAGAAAATGGTATGCCTTCAAATGGAAGAGATTTCCATTTGGTGTCAGGAGTAAGGCTTGGACCTTTCCTCCTGTTCTGTGGCAAGCATTTTGGACTATTTATGGTCCCTTTAGTCAGGGCTTGGGTCTCGTGACCTAAAGGTGCACCTGGCAGCCATCTCTGCTTATTGAGGCGCGGGCGGGGGCAGTCGGTGGCGCAGGAGAAGGTGGTCTGGCGCTTTTCAAAGGCCTTGATCATTTCCTCGGTCGAAACCTCCACCTCCATGGGATTTACTGCTGGTACTGGCAAAGCTCATGGGCAAGCCATTCGAACCAATGCAAAGGTGTGAACTCTCTCACCTGTCGTGGAAGACCGCCTTCTTGATGGCTATCACGTCAGCCAGAAGGATGGGAGAACTCCAGGCGCTCTGCATTGAGTCTCCTTACCTGGTCTTCCACAGGGACAAGGTTGTCCTGTGCCCCCACCCGAAATTCCTTCCGAAGGTGGTGTCGGAGTTTCATCTTAACCAGGTGTTGACTCTGCCGGTGTTCTACCCCAATCACACCTCGGAGGCCGAATACAGGCTCCATACCTTGGACCCTAGAAGGGCACTCCGCTTATTATAAGGAGCGCACGGGCTGAAATTGGGAGAGGTTCGCCAGCTGTTTGTCACCCACGCTGAAGCCGCACTCTGGCAGACCTGCAGCCAAGCGGACGATAGGCAGGTGGGTCACCTCCCGCTAGATCTCTGCTATAAGTTGGCGGGCATGGAGCCTCCCAGAGGGATAAGAGTTCATTCTACCTGTCATATTGCTGCATCAGTGGCTGCTTCAGGACGTCCCTATCCAGGAAATCTGCAGGGCTGCTACCTGGAAGTCAGCACACCTTTATTACCATTACCACATCGACCTTGAGTCACGCCGGGATGCTGGTTTTGGGGCCTCGGTTCTCAGTCTTTATTCCCTAAGTAGAGGTGTGCCTTGCCTCCCTCCTCCCGGAGAACTGCTAGGAGTCTGCCAATAAGTGTGGATGAACAACATATCCATGTCCCTAGAAATACAGGTTACTCACTTGTAACAGGAGTTCTAGGAATGGTATATGTTGTTCATCCACACGACTCACCCGACCTCCCTGGCTTCGACGCACAACCTGAGCTTCCAGCGGGCCAGATCTGGCATCATGGGGTGGAGCCGAGAGTTTTACCACCCGGGTGGGTGGGAGGAGCCAGCTTGAAGACCTTCCGGCAAGATTTAAAGCGGCAAGGAACCTGCCAATAAGTGTGGATGAACAACAAATACCATTCCTAGAACTCCTGTTACAGGTGAGTAACCTGTATTTACCGGACACCATCCCAACGCCGGACCTGATGCCCGCCAGGCCTCCTGTACCTGGCCTACCTGCTGGGCCTCTCCCAGGGCCGTCTGCTCCGTCAGAGCCCCTGGTGCCTGGGTACCTGACCCCATCTTATCTGATGCCGTCCTACCCGGGACCACAGTATCTTGTGCTGCAGTACCCGATGCAAGCCTACCCAACACTGCAGTACCCGGTGCCTCAGTACCCAACGCCGGGCTTCGCCCCATCAGGCTACGGATACTCTCCTTACGGATACCCACAATATCTGTATCCCCCCCCTTCTCCACCTCCACTGCCTTCCTAGCCACCAGTGGATCTGAAGGAGACTCTGGCTTCCTGGTGGGCTCAGGCTAAGGCTCAGTTTGCCAGGGAGGTGGAGAGCCTTCGACCGATGCCGGACCCCCGTCGTCAGAGACAAGAGACTCCTTCCCCCTTACCTGACACCAGAGGTGAGTCCTCGGGTGCCAGGGCAGGGGAGGACACGCTTCCCACGAGGGTTGCCCAAGGGATCCGTTCCTCCCCTGCATTAGGAGGGGTCTTCTTCTTCCTCCTCTTTGGAGACCTCAGACGATCCCGATGGGTGCTCCAATCCAGACGAGCCACACAATCCAGACCATCCCAGGCCACGGACTCCTCCAAAGTTGCCTAAAGAAGATCCTTTTTTTGTGGAGTTGCTGAGAAAGATCCAGGCGATCCACCAGTGGCAACTTCTGGAGCCAGACTCACAGAGGAAGAAACTCGCTGCTCATTTGGATCTGTCCCGAAACTGCTCCAGCATTGATTCCACCCTGGATCGAGCCTCATGCGGACCTTTTTTCCACTATTTGGAAGCAACCATCAGCATTAGCCCCCCCTTCCAAGGAAAGCGGATAGGCTATACCAGGCTCCAGAGGGTGTGTATTCTCTGAATACACACCCCAAAGCCGACTTGGTTGTGATTAGCGCCGCTCATGGCAGTACAGCGAATCCTAAACATCTTAGCTCTTCTGCACCTGACAAGGAATCTCACCTCCTGGACCAGTACAGGAAGAAGGTGTACACTTCTTCCACTCTGGGGGTAAGGGCCCTGAATTATGTCGCACATACGGGGGATTACCAGAAGGTGATCCTGAGTGAGGTGGAAGCCAAGTTGGACTCCCCTTCCTGAGTCTCAGACTAAGCAGAAAGCGGCTGATCTAGTCCATTCTGCTTGTTTGGCCAGTCGGCACATGCTTCGTGCCACATACGATGCAGTGGACGCTGCTGGTCAGAGCTCGGCTTTCACCATAGGTCTACGGCGTCATGCCTGGCTCTGGGTGTCAGGTTTGGTTCCCGAAGTGCAGTCTGCTATCCAGGATGTGCCCCTCAGGGGTTCTGTGCTGTTCGGTGGGGATGTCAAGGACATCATCACTGATCTTCAAGAGAAGGACACTGCACTAAAGTCTGTTGACTCTATGTACAGGCTCCCTCAGGGTCAGCGTCGCCCTTTTTGCAGACATTCTCAGCCCAAAGTGAAACCTCAGGGCAAGCAGGCCAACAAACGTCGGGCCCCTCCGGCTGCCAAACCCCCCCCCCCCAAAAAAGCAGTGGGAGCTTCAGCCGCAGCTGCCCCACACCTCCTGACTCCTGTCCTCTCCCGCCTCTGGATCTTCCAGAGGAACCAGTAGGAGGGAGGTTCTCCTTCCATCTACAGGGTTGGGAGAGGATCACTTCAGATGCTTTGGTGCTCCAACTGATAGCAACGGGACACCCAATCAAGTTTCTTCAGAAACCACCCAGAAAGACACCCCCCCCAGTCATCTTACTCCCCGGAACATCTTCCTCTGTTCGAGAAGAAATATCCTCCCTTCTTCTGAAGGCGACGATAGAGCCTGTCCCAACCCACCTCCGGGGGGCAGGTTACTATTCCCAATTCTTCCTGGTTTCAAAGAAATGGGGAGACATGAGGCCTGTCTTAGACCTCAACTCCCTGAACTTGTTCATGGAGTACAGACGGTTCAGAATGCTGTCCCTGCAGAGCCTTCTGCCCTTACTTCGGCAGGGACAGTGGTTGTGGGCACTGGACGTGCCGGATGCCTGCCTACATATCCCTATTCACCCTTCCCACCGCAAATACCTCCAGTTTTCATTTCAGGGGGACCACTACCAGTTCAAGGCCCTCCTATTTGGTCTTTCCTTGGCGCCCCGAGTGTTAACCAAATGTCTTTCCACGGTAGCGGCTCACCTGCACACCCAGGGAGTGCAGGTTTTCCTGTACCTGGACAACTGGCTCCTGGCGGCCTCATCCAGGAAGGAGCTCCAGCGCTCCCTTTCCCTTACCCTTACCCTGCAGTTCTTCACCAGCTTGGGTATTACCATCAACCAGGCCAAGTCCCATTTGGTCCCCTCCCAGAGACTCCAGTTCATTGGGGCAATCCTGAACACGACCACCGGCATGGCATTCCTGCCACTGGACAGGGTGGACACCCTCCAGGCTCATGTAAGCCTGCTGTCCAGTCACAGGTGGGTCAGTGTCAGGTCAGTCTTTCGCCTCCTCGAGCTCATGGTGGCCACTATCCCAACAGTCACTCATGCTCGGCTCCACTTGAGGATCTCTCAGTGGATGCTTCAGTCTCAGTGGGATCAGCTGGTGGACGACTTAGACCAAGAAGTCCTGGTCTCCAGCCCTATGGTGTAGGACTTACAATGGTGGATGGTTCAGGAGAACCTTTGCTGGGGAGTTCCCTTCTGCCTCAGACCTTCCTCCCAAACATTGATGGCAGATACCTCAGGAGAAGGTTTGGGAGCCCACCTAGGACCTCACAGGACCCAGGGTTCCTGGTCCAGGCTCGAACAGACCCTTCATATAAACGTGCATGAGCTCAGGACCGTACTGTATGCTCTACAAGCTCTGAATCCATATGTGCTTCCTGGTCATCTGGCTGTCCAGATGGACAATGTGTGCAGTCTGGTACATCAACAAACAGGGAGGAACACGTTCCTACCCTCTTTACAGGGAGGCAATGAGAGTTTGGGATTAGGCAGTGCAACACAACCTTCACCTCTCAGTGGTTCATGTTCCGGGAGTCAAAAAACATGCTGGCAGACCACTTCAAGTCGGTCATTGGCACAGGCTCATGAGTGGGAACTGTATCAGGGGGTGGTAGACGATATCTTCCTGCACTGGGGGACACCTGAGGTAGACCTGTTTGCGTCTCCTCACAATGCAAAACTTCCCACCTTCTGCTCGCTCACTCCAGGGTGAGACATTTTTTTGGAGAGATGCTCTGCCTCTAGATTGGAAGGCCAGATTCGTCTATGCCTCTCCTTCCCCCCGATTCCCTTAATTCCGAGGGTCTTACACAAACTCAGCTCAGAAGGAGCTCGCATGATCTTAATCGATCCTTTCTGGCCCAGGCAAGTTTGGTTCTCTCTTCTGCAACAGTATTCAGAGGAACCTCCTCTTCCTCTGTCGCAACCTTTGCTGACCCAGGATCAGGGGACCCTGGTTCATCCAGGTCTCAAATCCCTTCAGTTGCATGCATGGCTCAAGCTCGATTTGGGGTCTCCCCACTTGTGGCTCAGATTCTGGTGGAGGCCAAAAAGCCTTCCACTAGATCTAGCTATGCCATGAAATGGAATTGGTTCTCTATATTAGGCCTCTTCCAAGGATCTCGAGACATTCTTGTGCCCTGTCGGGAGGATTCTGGACTATATGCGCCATCTCTTTGACCTGGGTCTCAGTCATTCCTCTCTGAAAGTTCACAATGCCATTTCCACTTATCATGTTCCTCTTGGGGACAAAACTTTCTTACGGTTGGAAGTCTCCAAGATTTTCTTAGAGGGGTTCTCCACTTCAAGCCCCCTATTCGCATTTATGCCCCTCCTTGGGATCTGAATTTCATCCTTTAGAAGCTTATCCTGCCTCCTTGTGAACCGGCAGCCTCAGCAGACCTAAAGTTCCTATCTTGGAAGACTCTCTTTCTAGTGGCCATTACTTCAGCTTGACTATTTCCGAGCTTCAGGCCTTGATGTGCAAAATCCCGTATTTGATTTTTCACAAGGAACATGTGGCTCTGTGCACCAACCCTAAGTTTCTCCATAAGCTGGTAGCGGAATCCATGCTGAATCAATCCATTGAGCTACCTGCTTTTTTTACGCAACACTTCAGTCAAGGGGAGTTCCTGTTGCATACTTTGGATGTTCCTAGAATACTGAGATACTACACCACTAGGACTAAGGATCTCAGGAAATCTGATCAGCTTTTTGTCTCTCACTCACAAAAGAGAAGGCAATGCTGTTACCAAGCAATGCCTATCTAAACGGTTGGCTCATTGTATCACTTTCTGTTATGACAAGTACCACAAGACCCTGCTGGGTCAAGTCAGAGGTCACTCCACCAGAGGAGTCTCTGCCTCTGTGGCTTGTTTCAAGAATGTGACATTTGTGCAGCCGCCACTTGGACTTTTGTCCATACCTTTACGAAACACTACAGTTTGGACATTGCCTCTCGCCGTAGAGCAGGCTTCGGGTTGGCTGTTCTGCAAGGTCTCCTTTCTTGAGACCCTTACAGCAGGAGGTTTTATGGAGGTGTAGTTTTCCTCCTCCCATGTGCTTCTCCTTGTTTCAGACTGCTTGGGACTCAGTTCTATATGTAATTACCCACTGCAAGAGCCCTCTCGAAGTAAGATAGTACAGTTACGTAAGAACTCACCACAACAGTAGATCTTAGAGAGAGGCTCTTGCAGTAGGTAATGCCTTCCCGCCCTCCATCCCCCTTAGCTTTTCAGCTCCTTTTCCAGGAAGGGACATATCCGCTTCTCTCTCATCTTGCCTTTTTGTCCCTTGGTGGGAAAGAACTGGAAGGTGGGCGTGGGGAACCGCCCCTTTATACCAACGTCGCCTGATGCTGGTCACCTTATGTGGGGCTGGTCTCCCGCCAGAGACTGCTAGCTAGAAATATTTCTATGGGGTCCTGACGTCTGCCGGCTTCAGTCCTATATGTAATTACCTACTGCAAGAGCCTCTCTCTCGAAGATCTACTGTTACGGTAAGTTCTTGTGTAACTGTACTTTCTAGGAGTGGTATATGTTGTTTATCCACACAGACCCACCCAACCTCCCTGGCTGCAGATGCGCACAACCTTGCTTCCAGCGGGCTAAGATCTGGTGTCATGGGGCGGAACCGAGGTATATACCACCCGGGTGGGAGGGAGAAGCCAGCTTGAAGACTTCTGACAAGATTTAAAGGGGAAAGGGATATGCCAGTGTGGATGAGCAACATATACCACTCCTAGAACTACTGTTACAGGTGAGTTACCTGTTTTTCTGTCCCTCGCCTCCCAGTTTCAGGAGGCACGATAGCTATCTACCAGACAATTACTTTGCCTCTTGGGACCCATGGCGGCAGCCATTCCTACAGTTCCTCAGGCAATACTTCATATGAGACCCATGCAATGGGCCCTACACAAATGGTGACAACAGAAAATGGTGTCTTTTGACACCCTCATAGATGTCATAGAAACATAGAAGTTGCCGGCAGATAAGGACCGCAAGGCCCATCCAGTCTGCCCATTTCTTTTTCTACCTTATAAATGTGCCATCGGCCTTTGCTATGTCAGTGACCTATCTATTCATAGTCATTTGTATTGCTCCCTTATGCCTATCCCATGCCTGTTTGAAGCCCTGCACTGTATTCATAGCCACTACTTCTTGTGGTAAGCCATTCCATGCATCTACCACCCTTTCTGTGAAAAAAATTTCCTCACATTCCCCATAATCGGCCTCCCTCTAATCTCATGCTGTGTCCTCTTGTCCTGCTATTTTCTTATATTTAAACATGTTAGACTCTTTCACCTTGTTTATGCCCTTAAGGTGTTTAAATGTCTCGATCTATCACCTCTCTCCCTCCTTTGCTCAAGGGTATACATATTGAGCTCCGTTAATCTGTCCTCATATGTCTTCTGATGCAGTCCCTGCACCCATTTTGGTTGCCCTTCTCTGGACTGCCTCAATTTGGTTAATGTCCTTGTGAAGATTATTGGCCTCCAATACTGCCGCGTACTCAGATGGGGCCTAACCAGTATGTTGTACAGAGGGATTATTACCTCCCTCTTCGACTTGTGATACCCTACTAATACACCCTAACACCCCCTAGCCTTACCTACTGCTTTAGAGGTCTGCTTGGATGATTTCAGGTCATCAGTGATGATGATGCCCAAGTCTCTTTCTTCCTTTGTGACTGCTAGCAACTCCTCCCAGCCTATAAGTGGCTTCAGGGTTTCTCTTCCCTATGTGCATGATTTTGCACTTCTTTGCATTAAATCCCAGTTGCCACTCTTCTGACCATTCTGCTAGTTTATCCAGATCTCTTCTCATTCTGCCCACCCCATCTGGATCATCTACTCTGTTGCAGATCTTGGTGTCATCTGCAAACAGACAAACCTTACCTCTAGTCCATCTGCTAGGTCACTAATGAAGATGTTGAATAGGACTGGCCCCAGGACTGATCCCTGAGGTACCCCACTTGTGACTTGCATCTCTTCTGACTGTATACCATTTACCACCACTCTCTGTTTTCTGCCAGTCAACCAGTTTGCCACCCAGTTGACCAACTTCTGACCCACCCCGATGTCACTCCCACCCTTTTCTATACTTTACAATGGTGGACTCTCCATCATCACCTCAATCTAGGGGTCCTCTTCCAGTCTCCTCCCCCAACACAAATCCTAACTACAGATGCATCCAGTCATGGGTGGGGAGCCCATCTCAGCCCCCTATCAGACCCAGGTCGATGGGACCCTGTCATGGCCTCTCTCTGTATCAGTCATCTGGAGATGAGGGCTGTTTGGCTCGCCCTTCAGGCTTTTCTCCCTTACCTCATGCCAGGCCCCATCCTGATCCAGATGGTCAACACCTCTGTAGTGTACTACCTCAACAAACAAGAGGGGACCAGATCCCTAAGTCTCTGCGAAGAGACTGCTCGAGTATGGGACATGGCCCCACAACTGAATCTTACACTGACTGTCGTCCAGCTACCATTCCACCACAGTACTTGGCAGACTCCCTCAGTAGCCACTCTTGGAATCATGAGTGGACTCTACATCACGACGTCCTGCACATCATCTTTCAGGCCTGGGGTACCCTGAGGATAGACCTGTTCGTCTCCCCATATACTATTCCATTATCCTGAATAAAAAGAGACCATCTACAGATGCCCTGTCCCAAAACTGGATGGGACTGTTCTTGTATGCTTCCACCCTGTACCCCTCATCCAAAGTACCTTGCTGAAATTACAGCTGGAGTCAGCCACAATGATCCTCATTGCCCCACTCTGGCCTTGTCAAATTTGGTTTCCACACTACAACAACCGGCAGTGGCCGACCCAATTCCACTGCCCCTCTGCCTGGACCTGCTGACCCAGCACCATGGGACCGAGCTCCACCCCAATCTGAGGTCTCTGCACCTTCACGCTTGGCTCCTGAGGACTCTCTCATAGCTCGCCTCAGTGTCTCCTCCTCAGTGGCGGATATACTACAAGTAACCCTCAAAACATCCACCAGACAGAACTGTAACTCCAAATGGACATGATTTGCCCTTTGGGTGAGCTCCAGATCCTTGGGAACTTTTCTCGTGCCCTGTAATGGATGTCCTCGACTACCTGTCCCCTCTCACCTCTACAGGCTTCAGCTACTCCTCTATTAAGGTCCACCTTGCTTCCATATCTGCCTACCATGAACCCTTGGAAGGTAAACTGCTCTCTCAACACCATCTAGCGAAAATATTTTTAAGGGGTATGTTACGCCTCAATCTCCCAATCAAGAGACCTGTCCCTCCATGGGACCTGAACTTTATACTAGAGAAGTTGACCCTTGCTCCCTTCGACCCAGCGGCTTCCTGCGACCTCCGTTTCCTAGCTTGGAAGACACACTTTTTAGTAGCCGTAACTTCAGCTCGGCATGTTTCAGAGCTGCAAGCGTTAATATGTAGAGAACCATACTTGGTTTTCCACAAGGACAGGGTTTTCTTACACGCCAACCCATCCATCTTTCCCAAGGTGGTCTCAGAGTATACTCTGAACGAGTCCATTGCATTACCAATCTTATTTCCTGAGTATGACAATTCAGGGGAGTCCATGCTGCACACCCTGGATGTTCACCTCATTCTCCAATACTACACGTCACACACTGTCTTTCAGATGGACATTCAAACTTTTTGTGTCCTTTGCCCAATCCAGAGAGGGCCTCCCTGTTACTAAGCAGACCCTCTCTAACTGGCTAGCTCACTGTATAATGTTCTCGTATAACAAATACAATAAACCTTTACCTGGAGCTGTCCACACACACACACACACACACACACCCCACCAGAGCTATCGCCGCTACTATGGCCTGCTTCAAAGGGGTGTCTATCTCCAACATCTGCAATACCACTACATGGTCCACACTACATACCTTCACGAAGCACTATTACCTGGATATTGCCTCTAGACGCCGGACTGCTTTCGTCCATGCTCTCTTATAGGGTCTCCTGTCCTATGGTTTACACCCATCATTTCCTTACTGCTTCAGAATCATGCCAAAAGTGTTACCTGCTGCAAGAGATACCCTCAAAGAAGATAGTACAGTTGCGTACTTTCCGTAACAGTAGATCTTCAAGAGGATTTCTTGCAGCAGGTACGATCCCTCCCTCTTTCCCCTTCTTTCTCCAGAAGAGCAACCGTATTTAAAAAAAATAATGTTCACCTAGTTTCCCTCGGTTCTCGCTCCACGAGCTGAAGCCAGCAGGGAACTGAGGATGCCTGGGGCTGCTCACACCTTTATAGTTGCTCAGTTGATGAGGTCACTTCTGTGGGTGGCCCCTAGGCAAACACTGCTAAGAAGCTGCCATGCACAGAAGCGCCCTCTGTCAAGGACCCAAGAGTATTAACTGCAAGAGCATTACCTGTGCAAGAGATCCCCTCAAAGATCTACTGTTACAGTAAGTACGCAACTGTACTTTTTACTAAATAAATACAAGTACAGTGCATCCCACGTAAACGCACACCTGATGAACACACAGCCTGCACAAACGCATGGCATTTCCTAGTCCCAATTTTTTTCCTATACTTCCTGTGTTAAATAGACCTGTTAAATGCATGCAAGGATCCCTTTTAAATGCATATTTTGTCCCTCAAGTGTGGACTGATTGGCCCAATTTTATTGACACTGCCTGTAGCTGGCTTACTAATTAATTAATTGTCTGTAAATAGGCTGCTCTATTAAAAATGAGGTGTTAATCACCTACATCAGCCTTTTAACCATCAAACCCAGTCAAGACACAGGGGGCGTGGCCAAGCCTGGGAGCTGAATGGAGGTGTACTAGAAAAGCTCCAGCTGGATCTACTCTAAATCTGCACCATCTTGCCCTAATTCAGCCCAAAAAGTTCACATGGGCCAAGATATTACAGCATCAATTCCACCTACATCGAAATCTGCGAAGAAACAGGCAAAATTACGCTTTAATCAGCCTCCTAACTCCAACAGTGCATCTGGGCCTACAGAACCACTGAGAGGCCCTCCTCCACAGGCCCGAGAATCACAGGAACCAGGGGGAAGTAGTGCAAATATAGTCATGGAAGCTAATTACCAGAACTTGGAGATGATGCTGTGTGACCTGAAATATGACATGGGTACACAATGCAATCTGGCTTTGACAACATGACGGCACAAATACAACATTTGCAGCAAACAGTGACTACTACCTCGGGGACAGTGGAGGCCCATGAAACCCGTATAACAGAGACGGAATCCAGAATAAGTGCCCAAGAAGATCAACAGTCCAAATATCAGCAGAGCTGCAACAAGCTATGAAGGACATAGAGATTTTGAAACAGGTGCTGGACGATCATGAAAATCAGGAGAGGCATTGTAACATTTGGCTAGTGGATCTCCTGGAGGGGTTGGAAGGAAGGGACTGTATAAGTTTTATAAAGGATTGGCTGCAAAAAACCCTAGCACTTCCTGCAACAGTGTCCCTAGAAATATGAGCTCATCGTTCACCTGGACAAAAAATGACTCCAGAGCAAAAACCACGCCATATGCTGGTGAAATTTCTTCGATTTCAAGATCGCTAGGATGTCCTTGCTGCTGCACGAAAATGTGAGCTGATACTGGTTCAAGGCTCTTGGGTGAGCATCTTTCCAGACTTTTCCAGGCCACTTCAAGTTAGGAGACAAGCATTTGTGGAAGTGAAGCGTAAACTCCACGATATTAACTGTCCTTTCACTATGGCCTATCTGGCGAAGCTGATCATCTGATATCCAGGCAGCCGACAACGTGCGTTTACAGACCCAGAGGCGGTGATGCAACATGTGCAGGTATTGCGGCGATGCAAACAAAATGAACGGGTTGGAAACTGATGGCTGAACTGATATATCATAGACACTGTGAGATGCCAAACTATAATATAACTCGGAGGAGGGGAGTTTAGGGAAAGGTCCCTCGGAGTCCGCATCTCCATGGTTGGAGGCCTATCAGGGTAGGTCGACATGATGATAACTAGGCTTCAACCTTGATGGGATTTTTTTGACCCGTTTGATCTTTAAAACACTAATTTTACAGCCTAGAAGTTTGTTTTAATAATGTTTTAGCTTATACCAGAAAGAGTTAAATTTAAGATATTTCAGTTGTTTGAAGTTACATGTCTACATGTTGTAGGCCAGTGTGGGGACTGGGCTATCAGAGTTTTGATAGCAGGGCGGGGGGAGGTCGGCGCATACATGGGTAAAAGGCAGGCCGTATAGCCTACAAAGGCTGCATGGCCTATGCAGGTGCCTGCTCCAAGGGGAAGACCTGATTTTGCATATCAGCAGAAGGGGATTTATTTTTAGATTAAAGGTAGAGCAATGTTGACAAACTGGATGACATATTGAAGTGGCAGGGGACTGTGAGACATACGCCACATAGGGTGTAATGTGGGTCTTTTTTTGCCACTGCCCCAAATCTGTTGCATACATATTTCCACTGGGGCGGTGTGATAGGCTGTTTAATTTAACGAGTGCCTTCCTGGGGCCAGCCAGGTGAGCCAGACTCTGGCCTTCCCCAGAGCCGTAATGATGCCTGAATAGGGCAGGAAGTTTTTATTCGCATAAGGAATGCCCTCTTTTGGTGTAGTAGATCCAGGGGCTCCTTCCACAATAAGCAGAGGGTGAGATTCACGATGCATATGCACAATAAGCAGGGGATGATAGGTGGAAGAAAAGGAAAGGGGGGGAGATGGTAGGGAAGTTTAAAAATGGGATTGATTATACAAGCGAAGAGGGAATCGGAGTTCATGGGGAGGGTAATGTGGAAGTGTTGGATTTAGTTATGGTTTAGGAGATGTTAACAAGGTTAAAAAATATGGATTCATCGCACAATCTCAAAAGAGAAAATTTTGCACAAAGGTACTACGTTTATATAATGGTTATTTATAACTTTACTTTTACAAAATGGCAAACTTAAATGTTCTGACTTGGAATGTCAATGGGCTGAAAACTGTGGTAAAAAGATAGAGGGTCTGGTCATACATAAAGAAGCAGTGGGGATGTGGCGTTATTGCAAGAAATTCATCTTAGTAAAGATGAATCGGATAAGCTGGCTCAGTCCTGGGGGGGATTCTCCTGGTGGCCCCATTCACCTCCAAGGCGAGAGGGGTGGAAATATGGCTCCGCCCAGGCCTGCCCCATAAGTTACTTAAATGGGTTGCAGACCCATAAGGCAGATATGCCATAGCTGAAGTGGACATGGGGGGAAGAGTATAACATTTGTATCGGTCTACGGACCAAACTTCGACTCCCCTGATTTTTTTTTTACTCATTTAGGGGTCACGTTAGCCCCATTTCCTGATAACATTGTGATGGGGGGATATTTTAATACCTATTTAGATCCAGTTTAGGACCACTCTGGAAACAAACTAAAGCCCTATCCTAAGAGCGTGGCAGCGCTAAATGATTTAATTAATAGAAGGGCCCTAGTGGAGTCATGGAGATGCACTCACTCTGGTGTAAAAGAATACTCCTCCTATTCCTATGCCCACCTCATCTACACCCGAATAGATTACATATTCATTCCCGCTATGATGGTAACAGAGGACATGATGGTTAGCTATGGGCCCATACTGGTTTCGGACCATGCTCCCCTGAGGTTGGCATTGAGGGTCTCTCCCCAAATCCCCCCTGAAACTACATGGAGAATGGACCCAATCATTTTAGCAGATCCACAGTAAATTGGTTTTATCTCTGATAGGGTAAAGGGACACATAGAAACATAGAATTTGACGGCAGATAAGGGCCGCTTGGCCCACCTAGTCTGCCCATTTCCCTACCTACTGGATAAGCTGCAGATCCTAGTTAACCAGCAGCCTACTTCTTCCTACCCCAACCCCCTAGAATTGCCTTATGACTGTCCCATGCATGCTTGAATTCCACCACTGATTTTGACTCCACAACCTCCTCCGGAAGGCCGTTCCATGCATCCACAACCCTCTCTGTGAAAAAATACTTCCTTAAATTACCTCTGAGCACCCCCGTCTTCAAATGTGCCCTCTTGTTCTTGCACACCTCTTTTTTTGAAAGATGCTACCCTCTTGGACTTTGTTGATTCCTTGAGGTACTTGAGCGTTTCTATCATGTCCCTCTCTCCTCCTCCTTTCCTTGAAGCTATACATATTAAGCTCCTTTACGTCTCTCTTCATATGTCTTCGGTGCAGACCCTGCACTATTTTAGTTGCCCTCCTCTGGACAGCTTCCATCCTGTCTATGTCTTTGCGGGAGATTGGGTCTCTAGAACTGCACACAGTACTCCAGATGGGGTCTCACCAGCTGTCTGTACAGAGGGATAATAACTTCCTGTTTTCTACTGGTGATGCCTCTCCCATGCATCCCAGTATTCCCCAGCCCTCCTTGCTGCCCTCTCACATTGCTTGCCCACCTTTAGGTCATCTGATATGACTACCCCAGGTCCCTTTCCATTTTTGTTGTTGTTAGTATCTCACCCCCATTGTGTACTCTTCTCCTGGGTTTTGTTTCCCAGGTGCATTACCTCACTTCTTAGCATTGAATCTAAACTGCCATACATTTGACCATTCCTCTAACCTTGCCAAGTCCCTTCTCATCTTTTCCACCCCACCCTGTGCATCAACTCTGTTGCAGATCTTGTGTCATCTGCAAAGAGACATACTTTTCCTTCCAGTCCTTCTGCAATGTCGCTTATAAAGACACTGAAGAGGACCGGTCCTAATACTGAACCTCACGGTGCCCACTAGTAACCCTCCTTTCTTCTGAGTGGACTCCATTTACTATTACTCTCTGTGTCCTATTCTCCAGCCAATTCTTTACCCAGGCTGTCATCTTGGACCCACTCCCAGGCTGGCTAACTTGTATATTAATCTTTTGTGTGGGACTGTGTCAAATGCCTTGCTAAAGTCTAGGTAGGCCATGTCCACAGCCCCTCCCTGATCTACTACTTTGGTCACCCAGTCAAAGAAATCTATCATATTCATTATGTCTGGGACACCCTAAAAGCTTACATAAGAGGTGAAACCATCTCGTATGCTGCTTAAAAAAACAAAAAAAAAATGCCAACCTCAGGGGAGCATGGTCCAAAACCAATATGGGTCCATAGCTAACCATCATGTCCTCTGTTACCATCATAGCAGGAATGAATATGTAATCTATGCTGAGGCAGCGAGACAACCTCTGGCATGTCGTGGTTGTATCAGGCAGGACAGTGGACAGACAGGCCTATAATGCCACTCGTAACCAATACACCTGGGCCATAAGGCAAGACAAGTCCAAATACTACCAAAGCACCCTGGCCACCTTCTGGGGCTCTGCGCATACGTTCTGGGATAATATTAAGGAGCTCAATGGAAAAACTCGCTGTCCCCCATCTCAGATATCTGCCAATGGCACTATTACCACTGACCCCCCCCCCCCCACATATTGCTGACTGCCTCAACACGGCTTTCTCTGACCTAAGCGCAGTCCTTCCTATCCACTTTTTGACCCTATCCTACCTCAACCCCCACCCTGAATCACCCCCCATTTCTCCTCCACACCGTATCTCCCCATGAAGCCAAACCACTCCTACTAAAAGCCCTCTACAGCCACAACCCCAGCTGTGACCCTGTTGACTCCAGAATTCTCCATCTAACTCTAGATGTCATGCTAGCCCCTCTCATCGATCTGTTAAATCGGTCTCTGTGCCTCAGTCAATTCCTGAGTGCCTGGAAATCAGCTGAAATTACCCCAATTAATAAGAATTGAGATAGCACATTACCAAATAACTACAGACTGATCTCCATCCTCCCCCTACTCTCTAAAGCCCTGGAAAAAGTATCCACCCAACTCATGGACTATCTAACCAGATACAGCATACTATGTGCAGAACAGCATGGCTTCCGCCCTGGACACAGCACCACCACAGCCCTCCTAGCGCTCTCACAGCAAACATACTCTGAACTTGACTCTGGGGACATTGCTGGGGCAGTGTTTATTGACCTATCTAAGGCCTTTGACACTGTGTGTCACCCCCTATTGCTTGACTCCCTCCATCAGCTAGGCTTCTCATCTGGCCCCCTTGCCTGGTTCTCCAGTTACCTCCATGCCAGATCCCAATGGGTCAAGATAAACAGTACCCTATCAGCTGCCCTACCTGTTCGCTGAGGTGTCCCCCAGGGTTCCATCCTGGGCCCCACATTGTTCAGTCACTTTCTAAACACCCTTCCTAGCTCCTGCTCGGGCAGTATGCTCCTATATGCTGACGATGCGGTTCTTGTCGCCTCCCACCCTGACCTCATCACCCTCCAGAACTCTCTGCAACTCACCTTCAGCCAAGCTGAAAAATAGTTCCTTGACCATAGTCTAGTTCTGAATTTCAAGAAGACAAAATCAATGCTTTTTGCCCACCGCCAGAGTAACTCCAGAAATGCCCCCCTTCTTATCCTCCCCAGCACCCTACACCCCCTTGAACAGGTGTCTGCATACAATTATCTGGGCATCATCTTCGACTCGGCTCTCTCTTCTTAATTCCCTGTCCACTGTCGTAAACACCTGGATTGGACTCCTCTACCGCCACAAAGACTGCCTCCCTCAGAATGCCCTCAGGCTGGCTATCACCTCCTCCATCCCGTCACTGGTCGACTACGGGCTCCCTATCTATGTGGCTGCTGACCCCACCACCCTCACCAAAGTCCAGACCTCGATCAACAAGGCTTGCAGGCTCCTGACCAGTGCCCCCAGCAGAACGTACCCGTGCCAGCTCTGCTCCTCCTCGAACTTACTCACCTTTGATGAGTGCCTGCGCTACCACACCTGTATATTGGCAAAAAAATCACTACTTGGGCCCGCCCCCCCCGGGGGTTGCTGCATCCATAAAATTGGCCTCCCACTCGGTCGCCACCCAAAGCGCAACCAAAGCCACCTTCCACGTCCTGACAGCCAGGACCACTATCGCCCAAAGATCATCCCACCACAAAGCCCCTTGTTGGTACAACTCCCTTCCCACTCATATCACAAATATACCCAAATCGGCCCCTTCAAAATTGCCCTCTGAAACCACCTCACTGACACTCAGAGCTGTAAATGTCCCTGACTGGCCCATACCTAGAGCTCGGCCTGGCCCAATTTACAGACAACGTCCTTCCAGACTGCCTTCTTCCCCACCCAGGTATCGCTCCCTAGAACCCCTAGCGGTACCTTATTATTTATATATTAGACTAATTGTAATTAGTTGAAGCCTTTGTGCACCTTTGTATTACTGGAATTGCTTTGTGTGTTCTTTATTGTATCTCACCTGTAATGTTCTCCATTGTTGTACTCCACTACCAATTGCTGTCTACCCTCCCTGCAACAAAGTGCCCTTGTAAATGAGTCTTTGACTCAAAGATTGTAATTCCAAATTATGAAATAAATAAAATAAAATAAAACAAGAGGTAGAGAGAGAGCGTAACCTTGTCCACGAAATTCGTAACCTAGAAAAGGCGGCTATGACTGACCCCAAATCCAGTGCACTCGGGGAACTTCGGTCACTGAAGGGTGCCTTGAACCAAATAGAGTCCCGGAAACTGGAAAGGGACCTCCTAATCACTAAATCCCACACACATTTTGAAGGTGACAGAGCGGGCAAGTGGCTAGTTAGTCGGTCTTGTAAAACAAAACAAAGTGGAAAGGACTATCCTCAGAATGGCTAGGGCAGACGGTTCTCTCACTTGTGAACAGAAGGAAATAAATGACACCTTTAAAGAATTTTATGATGCACTGTATTCTTCCCAATTCCCACTAGATGGCAAACCAGAGGCTTTCCTTGAGAGAGTGGAGTTACCCTCCTTGAACTCGAATAACAGGAGCAACTTAAGCATGCCTATTACCCTCGAGGAGGTTAAAGAGCCTATATGGCGAATTAACAAAGGGAAGGCACCAGGACCTGATGGGATTCCTGCAGAATTTTACAGACATATCTGGGATACTGTGGGTGGACTTCTAACAGAGGTTATATGCCAATCACTGGAGGAGGGAGTTTTACCCCCTTCACTGAGGTTAGCCATCATAGTTGTTCTCCCTAAACCGGGAAAAGACCCTACAAAATGTGGTTCTTATCACCCTATATCACTTTTAAATGCGGATTACAAAATAATAGCAAAAATTTTGGCAGGAAGATGGGAAGGTTTCCTCCCAGACCTTATACTATCTGACCAGAAGGGTTTTGTCAAGGGTCGTCAAGCTAAGCATAACCTCAGATGCTCTATTAACATAATACATACATGGACTAAGGGGGTCTGGGTAGGGATCTTCTTGCACTTGATGCGGAGAAGGCTTTTGACAGGGTCGAATGGCCATTCATGTTTGCTGTTCTATGAAAATTTGGGGTGGGGAGCATTTTCCTTAACTGGTTGAGAACCCTATACAATAGCCCACAGGCACAGATACTAACCAACACCACCACTTCAGGGCCTTTCACTTTGTCTAGGGGAATGAGACAGGGTTGCCCCTATCACCCCTGCTCCATATCCTCACCATGGAGGCCCTAGCATCCACAGTACGAGCCTCCCCAGATATACAGGGATGCAAGATAGAAGGGAGAAACAGTGTTATCTCTCTGTTTGCTGACGATGTTCTGCCATTCTTGGAAAGCCCACTAGAAGTCCTCCCCGCCCTGGAAAAAATATTCCAGGTATATGGCCCATTGTCGGGTCATAAAATTAACTGGGACAAAAGTGAATGGCTCACACTGGGAAAACAGAAAGCATCCATAACAATTGCAGGGAACCTGGTAGCTCCTACTAAACATATCAAATATCTGGGCGTATCCCTCCCCAGTAAACTTTCCCAGATAATCCAAATTAATTATAGAACCCTCATACAAAAAATTAAGGCAGACTGCTCCAACTGGAAAGCTCTGCCACTAACACTTTTGGGTTGGGTAAACTTAATTAAGATGTACATACTACCAAAGGCCCTGTACTTATTCCAGACCATCCCCATACATCTCCCTAAAAAATATATGAGCTATGGAGGGGGCATGTTCAATGTTGTTGTGCCATACTTTGGCGAACAGAGCAGTCGGGAGATCTGGGCCTCCCTAATCTGTGTTTATATAATATAGCGGCACAACTGACCCATATACCAGATATTACATAGCAGCACAACTGGCCCATATACCAGATCTCTTGGCAGAGGGCAAGGGAGCCCCCACCTAGCGAGATACAGAGTCTAAATCAGAGACAAATATGTACTACTCTACTCTGGTTAACAATCTTAGGTCCATAGACCCACCTAAAATTAAAAAAAACTTGTACCAGATGAACATGGAGAGCCTGGGTGGAGGCACATGCTTTGGTGGGGGTACATAAGGGGATTTCACCATGACACATGGTTGGATACACTACTTGGAGAGATGGAAAAACTATCTGGTCTTGAGAAATAGGTCCTAGCAGCTTGGAAGAAATGGGGATTATTTCAACTGGATCAGTTTCTGGTGGAAGAGAGGGTGTGTCAATTCAAAACACTTCAACAGAAATACCAGATACCACCCACATATTATTTTCTTTACCTCCGTCTTAAAGCTAAGATAGAAACTAAGTTGCAGAAAGATTCATAAGTAATGGTTTTAAAACAGTCCCCATTAAAAGAACTTTTTATGAAATATTCTAACATCCAAGGCTTCAAACCCTTGAATAGATGTTGCAGAATGTTGCTGCATGGCGTCCCATCCCCCTTGGAAAGAGTGAGAACTTCATGGGAATAAAATTTGTATCCAGATGTTTTTACAGAGGGCGATTGGAATTTAGTTTGTAGAAACATTTTGAATTCCTCAGTAAACAGACTAAGAATTATTCAATACAATTTTTTTATGTAGTCGTATCATACCCCCATACTTGCTCACAAAATTGACTTGAGTTCATCCCCATACTGTTATAAATGTCAAGTACGGGAGGGTACCTTTTTTCACATGGCATGGGCATGCCCAAAGGTACAGAAAGTTTGGGAGGGAGTGGTCACGGTTTTGTCCAGGACTCTGAATTCCGCCCCACCCCCGTCTGGACCCAATGGAGATTTTATTAGGGCTTCCGAGCCAAGGCTCCTGGAAACCAGCAAAAAGACACAAACTATGGAGGTTGGGCCTGGTGGTGGGGATGCAGGAATTGGCAATGTATTGGAGATTGCAACAAGTGCCTTCAGTGGCTGCCTGGTTAACCTCTCTACTTCAAGTAATGAAACTTGAAAGAACCCAATACTCGGTCAGGAACCAATTGAGCAAATATGAGGAAATATGGGGCCCCATGAAACAGGCTCTACCACAGGACTGGTTCCCAGCATTCTATAATTCCAGATTTTAAATTCAGACCCATTGACAGTATAACATTGAAGCGTCATTGTCCTTAAGTATTATTACTTTTGTTCAACCCTACATAGAGTATTTTTACAGTCTGAAAATACCATAATTTTACAGTATAGCTCCAGGAATGGAGGGAAATACCACTGGACGATATTAGGCAGCATGAATATACTTGTATGGAAAGCCATTCTCTAGATATTGTTAGGCCCTTAGTCCCTTTGAGACTAGGTGGCACAATCAACTCTATGTGTACCTAATTTCTACCTTTTAATTGATTTGTACACTGATTCTGTTCATTCCATTACATTTAATTGTATAAAGAAATGGTTGAACTGCTCCCCCATGGTGAAGTAGCATGTCTGTATGAATCCAACCAAAATAAAGTATACAAAAAACAACAACAATCAAACCCAAGTCACAGAAGCACCCTTCCTCACACAGGAATCAGACCAAAGATGCCACAACATGTCACAAATCACAGAAGAACTTGAGTCTTATTAGCATTTATTTTCCCTTCCCATCCCTGTGGCACATTGCAAGTTGCACTCACCATTAAAAGAATGCAAGATCTGATAAATGCATAGCCCTCTTAAACGCATACTTTTTGCTGGGTCCCAAGCGTATGCATTTAAGAGGGTTGCACTATACAACTAAAAAAAGAATATTAGTTTGGGTTACAGTATACAGGAAAAGAAAATGTAAAATTGTACAATGACACACACTAAGACTGTAGCTAATCTACCTGAGATATGATGATTTCAAAGTCCAGAGAATCACTTGTTTGCAAAATATTGCAATCTTTCAGTAGCAGCCTTTGACTCTTAAGCAGTCTATGTGCTGACAGGTATTATCTGTGGTCAGGAGAGTCCAAGCAAAATGTGTGAGTTCAAAATGTCCTGAGCTTGGCCTATTTATACCTGTGTGAAATCTTGCAGTATCATCGATTCCCAGTTCAGAGCAACTACTCCATTTGGCCAGGAGATGTCTCTTTTAGGCCAGAAGATGGCACTGTTTCCAAAATGTCCAAGCATATTAAGAATTGGATTCTGAAACCTATAATTAGCATGGATATGACATTTCAGAGTTAAGCCTTTTGAAGTCCCCTGTAGACCATTGGCACCTGTAAGCTAAAATTCACACAGGTTCTCTAGGAAGCCTGTTCCTGTCCTGTTACCTCATAAAATGTAGCATATTATAACAGCTCCCTTAGATCAAAGCATTCCACTCCTGAGTGTGTGGTTTTATGACATACAATTGGATTTTGGCATATCAATGTTAAAAAAACAAAAACAAACTGGAAATGCAATTTCATTTCCTGGCAAACAGCTGCCTTCAAGTAAAAAGAAGGTCAAGCCTTTTTTCTCTTTTTTATTAAATCTTGTCTTTCCCTATGTGCTTTTGTGTGGACACTGGCATGTACATATAATTACATTAAAAAACATATATACAACATAATGTCTATAAATAAGGGCTAGCAGCCAGGCAGCTCACCACACCCCTCCCTCCTAGATTGAATTTGTGGAAATCCATCCCTAGGCAGGGTATGATTTTCACAAATTCTGTTCACTGCTCTAACTGGCAAGATAGCTCATCTGCATTGGCAGTGGCTACTTCAGCCCTGTGGGTAATGGTCATAGCGCAGCATTACTCCACCTTAAGGCATTACTCCACCTTAATAGACAACCATTTGTTTTCCCCATCTGTGTTGGACACACCAAGAGGTTATGATCGGTCTGTACCTCAAAGTGCCTCCTGTAGAGGTATGACTCTAATTTCTTCAGGGCCCCTACCAGCGCAAGGCATTCCTTTTCAATTGTGGAATAGGCCTGCTCCCAGGGAAGCAACTTTTTGCTAAGGTACACTATTGGGTGATTTCTTTCCCCCTTGTTTAGAGGTGTGACTGAGGACTGCTCCAATCCCCACATCTTAGACATCTGTCTGGACTACAAATGGCTTACTGTAGTCTGGACTGGCCAATACAGGGCACTGCACAGTACCTCCTTTAGCTGTGCGAAGGCTCATTCCCAGGCTGGCTCCCACTTTACCTTTTTGGGCACTCTTTTCTTTAGTAGCCCAGAGAGAGGAGCTGCCATGGTACTGTAATTTGGTACAAACTTTCGATAGTACCCAGCGGTCCCTAGAAAACTCCAAACCTGCTTCTGGGTTTCAGCCCTGGGCCACACCTCTATCACTTCAATCTTGTTTTGATTGGAACGTAGCTGCCCCTGTCCTACTACATGTCCTAGGTATGCCACCTCTGCCATGGCCACCTTGCACTTATCAGCCTTGACAGTGAGCCCAGCCCTTTGTATCCTGTGCAACACTTCCCTCAGGTGGGACAGGTGTTCTTTCCAACCAGTACTGTAGATGACACTATCATCCAGATATGCTACTGTGTACTCTTCAGTACCAAGTAACACCTGGTTGACCAACCTTTGGAAGGTGTCAGGGGCATTCTTCATTCCAAAAGGCATTACCTTGAACTCGAATAATCCTATTGGAGTGATGAAGATCGACCTCTCCCTTGCTCTGGCAGTTAACTCCATCTGCCAATACCCTTTTGTCAAGTCAGTTGTGATAAGGTATGTCGCCCCTCCCAGCTTGTACATTAATTCGTCCGTCTGTGGCATTGGGTGGATGTCAGACTTCATGACTGCGTTGAGTCCACAATAGTCCATGCAAAAGTGAGTAGAGCCATTTGGCTTGGAAACAAGGACTATGGGTGAAGCCCAGGGGCTGTGGGATTTCTGGATTACCTCTTAATCCAGCAATTCCTCCACCTCACTCCTAATGTCCTTTAGGATGGCCTCAGACACCCAATAGGCTATCCGCCATATGGGCACTTGCATCCTCGTGTCTACCTCATGTGTCACTAAGGGGGTTAGTCTAGGCTTGGCTGTAAACAAAGGGGCAAAGTCCGCTGAAAATCTCCCTCACTTCCTGGGTCTGTTCTGGGGTCAACTGGGGTGACAGTTTTATTGCCTTCACAGAGGGACTCCCACTTGCTTTCTTCCAGCAAGTCCAGTAGAGGGTCTTCTTCGTCCCTCCTCTCCCCAGGACTACACACTGCAAATACCATGTCTGCCCTCTTTGCATATGGCTTCATCATGTTGACATGCTACATTCTATGGGTATGTCTTCTGTCATGCAGTTCTACGGTATAGTTCACGTCATTATCCTGTCGGACTACCTTGAATGGTCCCGCCTACTCATCCTGCAGCTTATTCTTCTGGACCGGAATTAGGACCAGGACTTCCTGACCTACACTGTATGAACGAGATCTCTGCGATCATACCAGACCTTTTGCATCTGTTGGGCGTCTGACAGGTTGCTCTGGGCTGCTCCCATAAGCTCCTTCAGCTTTTCCCTAAACATTTGGACATACTCCACTATGGGAGTTCCCTCTGTGGCATGCTTGCCTTCCCAATCTTCCCGGATCAAGTCTAGGGGCCATGCACCCTGCACCCATATAAGAGTTAGAAGGGGGAAACCCCTGTCAACTCTTGGAGCACCTCCCCGTATTCGAACAACAGGTGGGGAAGGTATTTCTCCTAGTCCTTCCCATGCTGTTCAGCAAATGCCTGGAAGATCAATTTTAGGGTACCATTAACCCTTTCCACAAGCCCATTGGCTCGCAGGTGATAAGTTGTTGTGAGTCTCTGCAGCACTCCACACTTCTCCCACAAACATTTCATCAGGCCCAACATGAAGGTACCCCCTCGATCAGTGATAACCTCCTGCGGGAACTCGACATGAGAGAAAATCCCTAGCAATGCATCTGCCACTTTGTCCTAAGTGAGGAAAGGGCGACCGCCTCTGGGTATCGGGTGGCGTAATCTACCACCATCAGGATAAAACCGTTCCCGGAGGAGCTTGGGGGGACTCAAGGGTCCCACAATATCCATTCCTACCCTCTGGAATGGCTCCTCCACAATGGAAAAAAGGAATTAGGGTGACTTTGGTTTTACTACCTGCCTTCCTATTTGTTGGCACCGGTGACAAGACCTGCAGTATTCCTTCACCTGCTGGGACAAGTTGGACCAAAAGAAGTTCTGGGCCAATCGCTGCATGGTGCGCGTGATTCCCAGATGTCCGGACATTTATTTATTTTATTTATTTAAAATTGATGACCAGGAAAAGCACACGGAGCTGAGGCTTGTTTCCAGGTGTGACCTGAGTACAGAGAATGCAGTGAAGAAAAAGAGTAACAGAAGGTGAGGAGATCAAACAGCATGTACAGACATTTTACAATAAGTACAAAACAATTTCTGCAGCAAATACAGACTTTTTACAAGGAGTATCATACAGTTTTAATAATCATTATAAGTAGCGTGCAGAGTAATATGTGAGGTGCAGCAAGAATGCCTTCGAGGGCTGCGTGAGGTAAGTAGAGACAGTGCGGGGCTTCTGCTAGGTCCAGGGATCGTTGGAGCATTTAGGACAGTGTGGGGTGGGGAGAACCCTGAGAAGTTGTGTAAAGGTAGAGCGAGAAGAGAACAGGCAAAGGTTGTTTCAGAGAAGGGGGAGATGGTACGAAAAGGCAGATTGGCCAGTGAGAGAGTGAGGGCGGGGCAGGTGGAAAGTGCATGGGTCCCTTTAGTGAAGAGGGTAGTTTAGGGAAGTGGCAGGGGTAAGGCAGGAGGTGAGGTAGGGGGTAAAGGGATCCAAGCCAATATTTTGCCATGAAGGAGGCACAGAGGATGGTTCTCCTGTGGGAGAAAGGGGCAATGGTGAGTGCAGCGTATAGTGTGCAGTGGTGTGTGAGCAGGGGGAGGCAATGGCGAAGCAGCAGAAAGAGTTAAGGAGGATTTCTAATCTGGATAGATAGGAGGGTGGGGCCGTACTGTAGACTATGTCGGTGTAGTCTATAATGGGCAAGATTGCTTTGCGAACGAGCTCGCAATGGGTGGGGGTAGGTAGGCTGGCTTTGTGGCGATAGAAGATGGCAAGTTTGGGCCAGAGTTTAGAGCAGATGGCCTCAACGTGAGTAGAGTAGTTGAGGTGACTGTCCAGCCAGACTCCCAGGTACTTGTAAGCAGGGACCAGCTCCAGGGGTGAGCCACCCAGGGTGGTGATCGCAGGAGGTGCAGGGAGGGTAGCAAGCTTCTGTCTGGATCCAGAGACCATGGTGACAGTTTTTTTTAGCATTTAGCATGAGCAGGTTCTTGAGGAACCAGAATTGGACTCTGTTGAAGTCATTTTGGAGATTTGGGAGGATGCTGTCAAAGGAGGGCCCCAAGGCAAATATGATGATGTCATCTGCGTACAGATGCATATTGGAGGAGAGGCAGGTGGAGGGAAGGTCATTTATGAAGAGAGAGAAGAGGATGGGACCAAGAATAGAGCATTGGGGAACACCGAATAAGATAGGAAGAGGAGCAGAGCTAGTGTCGCCTATTTGCACAGATTGTTGCCTTTTATGGAGGTATGAGTGAAACCAGGCGATGGTTTGTTGGGCAAAGCCAAAAGAGTTTAGTTTGCTGAGTAGCAGCAGGTGGGAGTCTGAGTTGAAAGCTTTAGCCAGGTTAATGAAGATGGCAGCTGTGATCCATGGCAGAGAGGATGGAGTTGGTGATGCACAGAAGGGTGGTGATGGTGGAATGGTGTTTTCTGAAGCCTGGCTGTACAGGGGAAAGGGAGCTGTTGGAAGAGAGAAAGTCAGACAGTTTGGCCAGAATGAAAGATTCTTGGATTTTAGCAAGGAAGGGGAGGAGCAAAATGGGCCTGTAATTTCCTGGTTGGGAGGGATCACCACCTTTGTGCAGAGGGATGATTTTGGCCATTTTCCAAGCTTTAGGGACAGTGGCAGTGGACAGAGAGAGAGAGAGAGGGAGAAAGAGAGGTTTAGTATGTGGGTCAAGGGGGCCGTTATAGCGGAGGTGGAGATGCAAAGCATTTTGGGATGGATGCCATCTGCGCTGGTTTTGGATGGGTTAAGGGGGTAGAGTACGGTGTAAACTTCCAGAGGGGTGAGCGGTGGAAGGAGGAAACCAGGTGTAGGGAAGGGTGGTTTGGCCGATTTGGGGGAGGGAGGGGGGAGTCGGGGAGGGCATAGGAGACGAAGAACTTATTGAGGAGCTCTGCCATGGAGGCAGGATCCGAGATGGTACTGCCGTCCAGTTTAAGGGCTGGGCATGCCTGTTTGGTGGGGGAGGTCAAGTAGGGAGTTGATTGTCTTCCAGAAGGATGCGTGAGAGTTTTGGTGCTGCGAGAATTGTGCTTTAAAGTAAGAGGATTTGGAAAGCCAGACCACCTTAGTGCATTTATTTCTGTACAACTGTAGATCCCAAGGGACATGGGAAGCTTTGTACAGTCTCCATGCCTCATCCCTGGTGCAACAAAGGGCAATAAGGTTGGGAGTGATCCGGGGTGATGGAAGCATTTTACCCTAACTATCTTGAGGGGCGCATTTAGGTCTCAGATACACCAGAAGATACTGATGAACTGGGATAGGGCACTGTCAGTATCAGTTGCTGAGATGACTGGCCGCCAATCTGCGTTTGAGAGGTCTACCTGCAGGGCATGTTCATTTAGGTGGTGTAGGGGGTGGGACCAGATAAATTTGGGATGGGAGCACGGGGAGTGGATTTTGTGGATGCAATAAGTAACACAGTGGTCACTAAGGGCATCAGAGAAAATGCCAGAGGCCATGATTCGGTCAGGATGGGTGGATAGGACCTAGTCCAGAAGTGTGTGGTTTTGGGACTGATGGTTTAGGCAGGTAGGTTCTCGGATAAGCTGAGAGAGATTTAGGACTTCGATCCTAAGGGTGGTGGGTTTGGCAGAGGGGGAGAGCCATTCAAGAATGAAGTTGCCTAGGAGCACAAGTTCGCCATTTGAAGTTCTGTTGGTGATTGAAGAGATGGCCTGGATGACTGAGTCGGACGAGGTCTATGGAGGGGCGTAGAGAGTTCCAGTGAAGAGGGGGGTGGAACAGGGGAAGGATAGATGTGCAACAATGGATTCATGGGAAGAAGGACGAGATTTGTTGAAGATGATAGCGCATGAGAGGGATTGTTTGATGTATAGTGCCACGCCCCCACCACGCTTGCCCCAGTCTTGGAGAAATGGGTTGTAATCTGGAATGGCAAGAGCGGAGTTAGGGATATTGGTGGCAAGTCAAGATTCTGTGATGCATAGTATGTCAGGGTGGTACCGGGTGACCCATACTGTTAGGGCATTGACTTTAGGGAGAAGGCTTCTTGTGTTGAGAAGGAAAATGCGGAGGCCTTTGGGGAGTGAGTCGGGTGAGGCTGGAGGGCAGGCCTATAGAGGTGGGTGGTGAGATGGGGTCAGCTTGGGCACCAAAGGTCTAGAGTCAGGGTGTATTATCACCTGCCAGAAGTAAGAGGAGGACGGAATAGGTGAGTAGCAAGGAGTATTTGGAAGTGCAGGAACAATGCGTGGAGGGTGGAGCATGAAGGTTCAGACATCGTAGTAGAGCCTCCAAGTTAAGTAGGTGGGAGTTGAGCAGGGAGGGGTGGCTAGAGGGGGAGTGTAGGAAGGGATGGCTAGGGGGAGTGATGGGAGGAGAACTAAAGAGGGAAGGGGAGAAGATTTAGCAGTGGGGTGAGCAGGGGTGACTCCTGGGGGACGGAGAGAGTAGATGGATCATGTGGGAGTGGAGGGGAGTTTCAAACTTAGTATTAAGGAGGGGTGTAGTAGGTAGAGAGAAAGGGATAGTGAGTAAGAGAATACAGTTTAGTGTAGATTTCAACATTGTGTCTCTGTTTTGCAGGAAGCAGCTAGGTGCAGATTACAAAATGGCCACTGGAGGGAGGCAGAGGAAATCTGCCGAAACAACACTAGGCTGACAGTGCGTGGTTAGGAGGACTAGCAGCCACTAGAGGGTGGACGAGATAATCTGTAGATGGAAAAGTTGCCTGATAGGATTTTGAGGTCACGTGATCCTTGCTATAAAGCTCCGAGTTCACCAAGTGTGGGTGGGGGGTGGTGGAGCAACCGACATGGGCGTCGGAGGGTTCTACATGGCCATTTCGGCAAGAGTGCTGGGGCAGCTCCTGTAATTCATACCTGATGGCTGGCTGTGGAAGCTGTGGGTGAGGCCAGTATACTCCTGCCCTCTCGGGCTACCCTCTGGGAGGGAATCGCCGACTGAATGACCTGTAGAGATGGAAGAGAAGGAGCAGGAATTTAAACAAGGTACGATCGAGGTGTGACTAAGCAGGGGAAGGGGGGTCGTGATAGTGCAGTGCAGCACAAGTGTCAATTAGAAGCAAGAGGTAATGGCTGAGACTAGGCTGATGGAACTGCTCACTGGAAAGCACAGTTCGTGTTGGTAGGCTACACAAGAATAGTAAGCCAAAATGCATAAGTTATCCCTAACTCTTTGGATGCAATAATAAAATTGACTGGAAATTAATGCATTTGTATTGTTGAAATGTGGGTGCAATACCAAAATAGACAATAAACAATGCTTTAGGCTGAATTAAGGTGCATTTCAACAGACAGAAAATACTGGGTTTTTTTTTATTCTTTCCTTTTTTTAAAAAAAATACACTTAAAGTACTGCTTTAGGCCGCTGAGTTAAGGTGCATTTCTAAAAGACAGAGAATAATGCTTAACAGCTGCTAAATTGAAGTGCACTGCTAGAACAGTCTAAAACAATGTATTAGGCTGCAGAATTAGATTGTCCAAAAGCTATCAGCATTCATCTGTTGGCTCAGAATGGAAGCTGATTTGAAAATGGTGCCAAGACTCCTACACAGCCGTTTCAGCAAGCATGCTGGGGCAGCTCCTGTAATTCGTACCTGATTGCTGGCTGTGGAGGAGTGTTGTATACTCCTGCCCTCTCGACCCTCTCGGGCTACCCTCGGGGGAGCCACCAACTGAAGACCCAATTGCTTGTTGTGGAAGCTGTGGGGAAGGGCTGTATACTCCTGCCCTCTCAACCTACCCTCAGGGGAGCCGCCGACTGAACGACCTGATTACTGGCGGTAGAAGCTGTGGGGGAGGGCTGTATACTCCTGCCTTCTTGACCCTGTCAGGCTACCCGCCGACTGAATGAACCGATTGCTTGCTGTGGGGGAGGGCTGTATACTCCTGCCCTCTCAACCCTCTCAGGCTATCCTTGGGGGAGCCGCCAACTGAATGACCCGATTGCTGGCCGTGGAAGCTCTGGGGGAGGGCTGTACACTCCTGCCCTCTTGACCCTCTCGGGCTACCCGCTGACTGAATGACCTAATTGCTTGCTGTGGGGTAGGGCTGTATACTCCTGCCCTCTCAACCCTCTCGGGCTATTCTCGGGGGAGCCGCTGACTGAACGACCCGATTGCTGGCTGTGGAAGCTCTGGGGGAGGGCTGTATACTCCTGCCATCTCGAGCTACCCTTGGGGGGGCCACTGACTGAACGACCTGTGGATATCATGAGTGATCTTGAGCAACCACACACGGTACCCCTGGGGAACGACAAGCTGCCTGCCCGTCACCCCTCCCTCTGTCCTTACATCCTGTGTATACAACAGTCCATTATCCCAATATACTCTGTCTCCCATCACCTCCCTGTGTCCTGTCAGATTTTGCACAAGCCCTCAGACTCTCCAAACTAGCACCAGTCCTCTGATCAGTGGCAGTTTCTTCACATTTTCCAAAGGCTTGGGACATGTCCCATTCAGTTCCTAAACTGGGGTCCATAAATCTAGCAACAGGGCATTCAGGGTTACTGCCATCTCTAACCTTCTGACCATTGGTTACCCCTCCCACCTCAAAGTAACCTTCTGTAGCTGTTTTGTAAACTGCTACTTGGGTAAGTCCTACCTCCCTTTCACTACTCTCCATTTCAGGAGCGACAGGCTGGGGAACCAGCCTCCCATTGTTTTCCACAGGGGCTTCTGCGAGGTCCAGGGAACTACAATCAGCCTTTGCTGTCTGACTGCGGGTAACCGCACACACCATCCCATTCTGGAGATTGTTCCCTGTAATCATATCCAGGGTGAGATTGTCTGCCACGGCCACTTTTTGCACCCTCTCTCCTGTCTCACCCCAGTCCAGGAGAACACTGTCTAGTGGCAGAGTTTTTTTCCTTCCCAGTGAATCCTCTTACTGTTATGCACTGATTTAAGTATAAGCTGTTCAGGCTCAACCAAATACCCTTTAACTAAGTTAAGAGACTCCCTGTGTCCCTTAACCTATGGGTGTGCACCCCATTTACAGTAACTGGGTGTATGTGCTCCCTCATGTCTATAGGCATGCTTTCAGGGATACACAGTGCACCCAACTCTATTCGAGCACCACTTTGACCACTCTGTGCCTTTTTAGGACACTGTCTAGCAAGATACTCTGGCTGTTTGCAAAACCAGCAATCATCATGTCTTTCATCTAGTAAATTTCCTTTTTTTTTTGGTAACCTCGGGCTTCCCCCTTTCTGTGGAGGTAGTGAGGGTTTTAGCTGCCCTGAAGGTGTGCTTTTCCCCTTCTGCACTGTCACACTGCCCCACTTCCTTTCAGAGCAGGTCTGTTCCTGGCATACTGGTCCGAGAGCTCAGTAGCCTGCTGCGCTGTTTTAGGGTCTTGGTCCTCTAGCCAGGTTTTTTGCTTTGCTGGGAAAGCCCAAAAGAAATGCTCCAGAAGTACAACCTCCTCAGTTTTCTCTACAGAGTTCGCTTCCACTCCCTCCCACCAACGTTTCAAAAACTGATGTTGCCTTGTGGCGAGTTCCTCATAGTTCATGTCAGGGTTTCTCCAGAGCTTACGGAACTTGATCCTGTATGCTTCAAGCATTAAATCATACTTTTTAAACAATGCAGTTTAAGTTTTTCATAAGTACTACTGTCCTGATTGTCCATTTGGCCTAGTGCCTCATGCCCTTTCCCAGTAAGCATCTGGGATAGATGGAAGGTCCCGGACTCCCTGAGTATTTTAGCCTAGATACAGACCTTTTCAAATAAATTCAAAACTGCATCCATATCCTCCCTCTCTTTAAATTCAGCTATTAATTTAGAATTTAACTTGTACCCCAGTCCTGGAGTTCCAGGTTCACACCTGCCACTTACCTCTTCTGGCACTGATTGTTGGAGATTAAGCTTCTCCAGTTTGAATTCCCTCTGACGCTCTCTTTCCTTTCTCTCTCAGCCTCTCTCTGGCGTTGTCACTCTTGCAACTCCATCTGGAACTTTCTCTCCTTGAATTCTAGCTCCAGTTTCCTCAACTCCAACTGCAACCTGATCCCTTCTGGCTCTGGCTTTGTGGTGACCCTGCACTGGCACTGTGGCTCTGGGTTCCCTCTGGTCTCACTGTCCTCCTCCCTGGGACTGGACTCTGCAGTGTCCCTTGGCACCCCCACATCTAAGGCCTAGTCCCTTTCAGTCACCAGCTGTGACTCAAGGTCCTGGGCAGTTGCTAGTTCATTGGCTGCCACAAGAGCCTCCATGAGGTGCTTTTTGGTTCACCCCTTACACTGGACCTCTATTTCCCGACACAACTGCTTTAGGTAGTCTGCAGTGTAGTCATTGTCGATGGAAGCCACCTTCTTCCCTAACTACTGCTGCACTAGCTTTCACCTGAGAAAAAAAAACAAAACGGGTAGGGAACTTTATTCTGTAACCAAATGATGTATTTCTTTTTTTATTTCTTTAAATCTCTGCCTTGATTGTGTGTGGACTGTTTACAGTTTATCAATCTGATACACTGGGCTCGAATCCACTGTTATGCCTGTGCCACCAATATCTCAAATCGTAACAGTATGCAACCAAATCCTCTGATCTCACCACAGCTACCAGATCTATCATGAACCCACTCCTGGGGTCAGGCCCACTGAGCTCACAGTGCCCACCCTTAAGTGCAATCCATGACGGGGGGGGGACAGAGATAACCTCCTCGTCCTTTAGAATCCTCATGGCAGAGGTGCGGTCGTGACTTCGGCGAGCATTCTAAAGGTCGAAGAGGGTATCCCTGCCCCCCATCACAGATTGCACTTAAGGGTGGGCACTGTTAGCTCAGTGGGCATGACCACAGGAATGGGTTCATGACCAGGACATCAACATATAACATCGTTGTTGGCCCCTAGAAGATTGCTAGCAAGAAAAAAAGTGTCTGTGTGATCCTAGTGCCTGGTGGCTATAGTTCCATAAGTGTGGCCTGGTGAAAGAGATTCTCTCAAAAATCTACTGTTACAGTAAATTCTTATTTTATTTATTTATGACTTTGATAACCAGGTGAGTGCATTGATCCCAGGGACCGTTTTCAGGCATGACCCAGGCCATAACACATGGCGCAGGGTGACAGTGGAGTACAAGGTAACAGTAATACACATGAAACAGATTTGATATAAGCAACAATAGTAAGCACAATTTGCAGGCTTGATGCATAAGTCCATTTGAGTATGTAACTGTACTTTATAAATGCTGCCCATGACAGGTCTAAGGTACCAAAACACCTTAGTTTCCTGCCTCTCTCCTTTCTGACAAGGAGTTCAAGGGGCTGGATGTTTTGGGAAAGAGAACTTTTGATTCTTCCACTGTGGGGCTGAGAATTGCAAATTATCAGGCCCATATGGTTAAGTACTAAAATACCCTTTGGAGGAAGGCCAAGGCAGCAGACCAAACCTTCCCAGAGGGTACTCCTAAGCAGGAGCTCTTAAAAGCTGTGCAACAGGAGCAGACATAGGTAAGCATCTCCTGTGTTCAACCTGTGATTTTTTTTTTTTTTTTTAAGTATTTATTGAGGCAAGTGTACATACAGGTATATATCGTACATTGACATTTCATTTGGAATTGTATATATCATATACACATAAGTGGCGTTGGTTATCTTCTTAGGTACAATGTTACGTACTGCCGCTTTGTAAGTATCTCAACAGAAACATACATACAGATTCACTGAATAACTTTAAATAGCTATAAGGCCAGTGAATTATGTCCCCTTAGCCTTGCTGTTCTCCCTCCTGCAATAGTTACTTTTCATTCTCACTTTATGTAAGTGCCTTATTTGATCCATATTCCCCTCTCTCAAACACTAACGGCCCCTTATTTCACTGTCTCATTTCAGTTCTCCATTTTCTCACCCTTTGTGGAAGAAAGTGTGGGTCCACCTGCGAATAATACATTATCCAGCATTGCCGTTTATTCTGAAATTGGGGCAGTTGGTTATCTATGTTTGTTGTTACTCTTTCCATAATATATTTTATTTATTTATTTCAGATTCAGATTAATACCTTTGAGCCAGGGCTCATTTACAAAGGTTTCAAGTCAGAGAGAGACAATACAGTACAATACAATATAATACATGGGTTACAGATCAAGCAGGAGGAATAATCATCAAATAAGATATGTTTGCTGGGCTACAGTTGACAAAGAATGAAAATAATTACACAATTTCAAATGAATGTAGAGTTACCACTTGAAGGATGCAGCAATAAATGACACTTAATCAATGTGGTACAGCCCTTGTGTAAGTGCCAGGTATTAAGGTGGGAGGGCCCTCCAGGTGAAGTGAAAGGAGGAGCAGGAGCAGCCAGAGAAGGCATTGTTGTGGTATAGTCAGATGGGCAGGGCAGGGAAGTATGGGTGGGAGGGACAGGGGTGGGGTAGGAAAGGGGATAGGTAAGGGGGCTAGGTCAGGTGTGGGAGGGGTGGTAAAGATGGAGTGGGGGTTGGCCAAAGGTAGCTGTCAGCATGTTAATAGTGAGTCTTTAGGCTAGCTATAATTATGTATTGCAGGAACAAGCATTTTCAAGTGTACAGTATGAGCGGAGCCCAGACTCTGGCTGAGTTTTTCACAGTTGTGGCGCTCAAAGGGCAGGTCATTGAACCATTTAAGTCCTTGATATTAGAGGGATCTCTGAGCCAGTGTGATGTGCTTGAAATTTACTAGTAGCCCACCTTTAGCTGTGCTTCCAGTGTTGACACTGGAATGCCCATATTTGAACAGGGAGGAGGTTGAGTCAGGAGCTTGGACAAGTAAGGATTTTTTTACCAGCAGGTCTGGTAGTGGGCCCTTGATTCAAGGGGGAGCCATTCGGTTTCTTTGTATAGGGTGCAGGTATGGGTGAGATGGTTGACCCCCTAGTTGAGTAGTGTCGTGACCCTCTTTAATACGGTGTAAGAGCCAGCGCCATAGATGACAAGACCGTAGTCTATGGTGGATAATACTGAGCAGCGTGTAACTAGCTTTAAGGCGTCCAGGGTCATGGAATGTCTGTGGCAATATAGTATGCCCAGTTTTGTGTTCACCATTTTGACCACATGGTTGATGTGCTTAGAGAAGGTGAGGGTGTCATCTAGGTGAACGACTAGATGTTTGAAGGTGGATACTTGTTCCAGAGTGTCCCCCTTGGAGCTATGACTCAAGAGTGGGCTGAACTTTTTTTTTGCTCTGAGGGACAGTGAAGAGCATGCTCTTCATCTTTTTATAATTGAGCAGCAGTTTGTTCTTAGCGAACCATTGCTCAAGTCCATGGAAGTTATCTTGCAGCTCAGTGGTGATTGCGGTCAACTATTTGCCAGATACTGAGATGACTGCATCATCAGCATATAGTACTGAGTGTGCTGGGCAGTTAGAGGGTAAGTTGTTGATGAATAAGCTAAAGAGGAGTGACCCAAGGATGGACCCTTGGGGGACTCCAAGGTTCACTTCCCTAAGTTCTGAGATCTGGCTGCTAATTCTCACACATTGTGTTCTGTGTGAGAGATAACTGTGGAACCAGGCCAGAGTGTCTGTGGATAAGCCAGTAGATAAGAATCAGTTTACTAGCAGGTGATAATTAACTGTATCAAATGCCTTTGTGAGGTCTTTAAATATAGACCCCACAGCATGACCATTGTCAAGGGCATTATAAATCTGAGAGGTGTAATCAATTAGTGCAGTGTGGGTTGAGTGTTTTTTTCATGAACCCATGCTGCTGGTTACAGAGAAGGATACTTTTGTCCAGGTATTTGGTGAGTTGGTCTGTGACCACTTGCTCCAGGGTTTTGGTAAGGGGGAGTAGAATGGAGATAGGTCTGCAATTGGAGAGGTTTGTTATATCCCCCGATTTAAAAACTGGGGTGACAAGTGCCACCTTCCACTTGTCAGGGAACACACGAGTTCTAAGTGAGATATTAAAGATTTTCGAGAGAAGGCCTGCAAGTTCATTGAGGGTAAGGGCTATCATCTTCATGTCTACTTGGTCGTTCCCCATCCTAGTCTTTCCTAGAACCCGCTTGACGTACCTGATGGTCTCTGACTGGGCGACCAGCCAGAAATATAAAGGAGGGACTCCATTGCTCCAGGGAGCTTGCTTATTTGTGTTGGGAGTTCACCTTGTAATGCCTGGGTGAGGTAGTCACAAGGGAGCACAGAACTTAGGTCAGTGAACACTCTGTTGAAAGCAACTGCAATACCCCTCGGCTCCTGGAGAGTCTCTGAGCCTGTTATAATGAGGTCTGGTGGCACTCTGGATGTCTTTCCAGTGAGGGATTTTACAGAGTCCCAAAATTTTTTCCCAAGGTCCCAGTTTCTGGTCAGGTCTTTGTAGTAGGATGCCTTGGCAAGCCAAATAAGTTTTGTGCACTTATTACATGCAGCCCTATAGGCAGCCGGGTCTCCCTGGGCCCTTGATGCTTTTGCCTTGTGCCATAGGTTGTCCCTCAGGTGCATGAGCTCAATGAGGGAGTCTATGAGCCATGGGCTAGCTGAGCCTCTAGCATTGTTAGTCTGAAAGGGGGCAAAAATATCGCAGGTCTTAGTGAAAGTCTGTATGAAGAATTCAAGGGCTTGGTTGCTGTCCACAGCAGTGTCTAGTGACCAGTCAATGAGCCTCAGATGTAGTTTAAAGGCATCAAGCTGCCCTGCTCTGAGCTTGCTATTTCTCTTGACCATTGGAGGACACTTTGTGAACTTGTCCAGGTGCACAAGACCGGGGAGTGATCACCGAGGGAATCTGGTAGGACTGACACCTCAGTGATGTGCTCTGGGCATGCAGCAAGGAGCCAATCTATGAGTGTACTTGTGCCTGTTTTATAGTTATATCTGGTTGCCTGTGTTACCATCTGAGTCAGGTATAGGCCAGATATCTGGTACCTGGCCATAGAGGCATCCTGTGATTGCCAGTTTGTATTGAAGTCCCCTAGGATGACTTGCTTCCACTTATGCTTGAGATGTTCTTAGTTGCTTATGAACTTCTCAAGCCCGGTGGTGTGTTTGGGGGTATATAGATGGTAGAGAGTAATAGGACTTTATTTTGTTGTCCTATGCTGAGCTTAATGGTTAGTAGCTGGGTTTCCTTTGTATTCAGGCTGCTTGATATTAGTTGTCCTCTGATGGTGCTCCTAAGGTAAACCAAGCAGCTGCCCCTCCCCCCCATTTGGATAGCCAGTCTTGGCGGAAAGTGATATAACCATCCAGAACAACTGTCACATCACTGACCTTAGATGAGAGCCAGGTCTCGGTTAGTGCGATAATATCCAATTTGGTGTCGTCAAAGCACAGGACAGGAAGCATAGGGAAAACCAGGAGCAGTTGTAAAATTCACCAAAAATATTTATTTACAGTAGCAGTAACATAAAAAAATAAACTTGTTCAGAATAACTATATACAGAGGAAAAATATAGTAGTTTTACATGAGTCTGTGTCCCTTTTCCTTTTTCTTCCAAGCAATTGCAGTTTAGCTCCCTTATAAGTCCTTCTAACCCTCATTCTTAACAAGCATCCTGTTCTTATAAATATCAGGCAGGGGCTGCTAGAATACAGAGTGCTTGCTGAGGCCCCTTGTGCACAGCTTTTGCAAATGGCTCAAAGATTTGCACTAAGGTAACCCCTTCAGTTTTCAATAGCTCTTTGCAATCATCTCAAAATATAATTACATACATTTCATCAGTAATGCTTTATATTTTCTAAACAAAAGAGATCTCAGTATTAGTTTCCTTTCCACATAATGAATTGCACACATTTTTATATTAGCAGATATGCAAGGGAGGAAAAGACAGACAGCAAGAGAGGACTGAGAGAGAGAGAGGCAAAGAATTGCGAGACTGTTCAGATTGATCAAGTCTGAAGTCTCACAGGAAAATTTGGTTGCGCAACCAGATAGACAAGTGACAGAAAAGGAGAGAATAGAACAGATCCCTGCATCCAAACACCCTCTCCATAACAACTGAGACAGGATCCTATTCCACCCTGTCACATACACTCCCCTCCTTAAGAGTAAACCTGTTTTATTAAACAGGTTTCCAAAACATTTTATTAATTCTCTACTAACATTTGCTGCTTTCAGAAATTAAGCACATGTGCATTATCCATTTTTTCTATAACAGTACAGTAAACAGTAAAGTTCAAACCCACACATTTGTTTTTCAACCTTCAGAACCCTCAATTCCTGATCCATATCTTGACAGAAAATCAGCATTGCAATTCTCTTTACCAGATTTGTGTATCACAGCGAATTTAAATGGCTGTAGTGCCAGATACCACTGTGTGAGTCTGGAATTATCTTTTATCTGGTTAAGCCAACAGAGAGGATTGTGATCTGTTACAAGAACAAAATCAGTTTCTGGCAAGTAAAACTTAAGGGACTCCATGGCCCACTTTGCTACTAAACATTCCTTTTCTGTAGTGGAGTACCTTTTCTCTCTGTCATGCAACTTCCTAGTTATGTGCAGAATAGGATGTTTTGTCCCATCTACATGTTGACTCAGCACTGCACCTAGGCCTACCTCAGATGCATCTGCTTGTAGCAAAAATGGTTTCTCAAAGTCTGGGCTTCTTAAAATGGGCTGAACATAATGCAGCCTTTATGACTTAAAAAGCTTCATCACACTCTGAGGTCCATTTCACATTATTTGGGTATCGTTTTTTCATGAGTTCTGTGAGGGGAGTAGCTAACTCGGCAAAGTTGGGAACAAATCTCCGATAATAGCCAGCCAGCCCTAAAAATAACCTCACATGTTTCTTTGTTTTAGGTACAGGGCTGTTAGCTACAGCTTCTATCTTAGAAACCTCTGGCTTGACTTCTCCATTTCCCAACACACAGCCCAAATATCTGGTTTCCTGCATGCCCAATGCACATTTAGTAGGATTGTCAGACCTGCATTTTGATCACTTGAATAACTGCTTGTAGGTGTTCCAGGTGGCTTTTCCAGTCTGGACTGTGCACCATGACATCATCCCGGTACACAGCACAATAACCAGTGTGAGTGGATAGAAATTACATCCATGTACTGCTGGAATGTAGCTGGCGCACCATGTAAACCAAAGGGCATGGTGGTAAACTGATAGAATCCTTTAGGGGTGGCAAATGCAGTTTTATTTCTGGATTCTTTAGCTAAAGGTATTTGCCAGTAACCCTTGGTGAGATGAGATCGAAGGTACTGATATACTTTGCACTCTCGCCTTTCCACCAAATCATCTATTCTCGGCATAGCATAACTATCAAATTCTGACACTTGATTGAGTTTCCTAAAATCAAGGCAGATTCTAACACCTCCTTCTTTTTTGTTTACAGTTACCATGGGAGATGACCAAGCACTCCTCGACTCCTCTATGATACCCAATTCTTTCATTTTTTGTATTTCCTTAACTACATCAGCTCTTAACTGCTCTGGTAACCTGTATGTCTTTTGCCTAATAGGACGAACATTCCTTGGCACTATTACATGCTCAACCCCTTTTGCTCAGCCTGGTACCGTGGTAAAAGTACTGTTAAATGTCTTTAGCAAATTATGAATGTCTGCAGTTTGCTCTGATGTTAAGGAAACATTCACCTTTACAGCATCAGCATTTAAAGTTTGTTCCAGTCTATCATAAGCTACATCAATATCTTCCTTATCAGTTTCTGGTAAAACCAGCAAAGCAGCTTTTGGCATTTTTTCAACCCATTTCTTGAGGTTAGCATGGTATATCTTGGTAGGATTTTTCCTGTCAGGGGTCTCAATCTCGTAGTTAACAGTGCCAGTACTTCTAAGAACTTTACAAGGCCATTGCCACTTCATTAATAGCTTATTTTCTGTTGTGGGTAACAGTAGTAAAACCTTTTCACCTGGCTCGAAAACTTTTTCTTTTACCCCATGGTCATAATATACCTTCTGCTGGTTTTGAGCTTCTTCCTGATTACTATGGGCAATTTCAAAATATTTTGCCAGCTTCTTTCTTAGGGCACACACATGAGATGTTGCAGATTGTTTCTGAGTGGGGTTATCTTCCCATGTTTCTTTTATCACATCCAGTGGCCCTCTTGGCTGCCTACCATACAGCATTTCAAATGGTGAAAACCCTGTTGATGCCTGTGGCACGTCTCGGTAGGCAAAAAGTAGGTAAGGCAAGTACTGGTCCCAGTCTTTCCCTGCCCCTTTTACAGATCTTTTCAACATGTGTTTTAGGGTTTGGTTAAAATGCTCAACAAGACTGTCTGAGGGTGATAAAGGGAGGTTCTTATGACAGTGATACCTAGCAGTCTGTACAGTTCCTTATGCAATGCAGCACCAAAATTACTACCCTGATCAGTAGTAATTTCTTTAGGTATGCCCACTCTGCTGAAAATTTTGGCAAGTTCTGCTGCAACTTTTGGGACTGTAACAGTACACATTGGAATGGCTTCTGGGTATTGAGTAGCATAGTTGTATATTACCAGGATAAATCTATTACCTTTTTTTACTTGTGTCTAAAGGACCAACCACATCCATTGCAATTCTTTCAAAAGGCACATCTATTAAGAGTAGGGGCACCAGGGGCACCTTGTCTTTTCTAGTGACTGTGGCTACTTCCTGACATTCAGCACTGGAATTACAATAGGTAGCAACATATTCATGAATTCCAGGCCAGTAAAATCTATACAGCAATCTGGTAAGGGTGCGATCCCTCCCTGAGTGACCAGCCATTGGACTATCATGTGCTATCTGCAATAACTCTGTTCTATACTTTTGTGGTATAACCACTTGTTGTCTGTTCCTGTGTCTGAGGATTAATCCAAACTCTGTACAGTAACCCATTGCATTTTTTAAACATTGGTCCACCCTGTTTTGGTTTCACCCCCAGCTGCTTAAAATAACCCTGGAGAGAAGCATTGTTGGCTTGTTTTGAAAGAAAATCAGAATCAGTAATCAGTTTAGTTTCAGCATTTTCATATGTTAACCCTTTATGTCCATCAGCCATTTGTTGCCACAGTTTCTTCAGGCTTCGTCTTTCTTTCCTGGATTTCTGGATCTTGGAGCTGTGCTCAGACAAGTCTGAATCAAAATCTTTGAAAGAAAAAGTGTCCCCACCATCTGAAATTTTCTTTGCCTGAGCTCGTCACCACAGCTGCTGAAACATCAGGATTTAGTGCCTCTTTGATCAACTCAGTAAATCTTGGAAAGTAATTTCCAATAACCACAGGTACAGGTAACTTGGGTACTACCCCCACTTTCATTTGGTGCGACAAACCCTTAACGGTCAGAGTTACTTGGGTGGTGGGATAGTATCAAGTGTCTCATGGATGCAGATGACACCAGTACCTGGTCCCTTTGCATAGTGTTTTCCCAGCACTTTAACATGCACTAGGGTCTGTCTGCTTCCCGAATCAATGAGTCCCTTCACAGTCTTATTCCCCACCTTCACATCTGTTAAGTACTTGCCTCAATTTGCCAGGGAAAAATCTGCTCCAGTGCCACTCTCCTTTCTACGGCAGTTTCTTGCAAAATGGCCTGGCTTATTACAGTTATAGCGGATAACGCCTTTGGGCAGATTTGTTACCTCCACCAGAGTTTTTATCAGGCTTAGAGTTTAAATGGGTAAAACAGTGTCTTACCAGTGCTTGGATGATACCTTGCCACTGTGGTTCCTGTCTGACCATTTGGTAGTCCTTGGCCAAAGAAATAGCCTTTTCCCCACTCTCTGGTTGGTTTTCTTTTACCCAGAGCTGCAGATCTGTAGGCAAGATGTTGATGAATTGCTCAATGGCAAATGTGTCGATGATCTGTGAGACTGTTTTGCTCTCTGGTTCTATCCATTTTATTAGGAGTTCAGTGGTGTTATACCCAGTTCTTCGCGTTTACACACCAATGTCTTTGGATCCTTTATTTCATAAGTGTCCTTGTGGCCAACTTATCGTGACTGAGGACTTCTATGATGTCTCTGTTCGGTGCCTGGGTCCTGAACATGATACCTGCGTCTGTGTCCTCTGTAAGCAGTTCAACAAGGCCACCTAACACCGAAGGCTTCAGCAGCTTCTAGAATTTTTGATAGAGCAAAAAGTTGCCATCCTGGAGCAGGAGCAGCAGTGCTCAAAGCCCAGGGAGTCTTCCGCATCCTCAGGGTCTCACAGATCTACTGGTGCCCCCTCATCATTGACAAAGGACCCTTCAAAGAAACATTCAGGTAAAATCAAACCTGTTTCTCCCACTTCCTCCTCATCAATGAAAGGTGTCCCCTCCTCCTCCTCCTCCCTATCAAGGGAGCTTGGCCTTTTGAAAACAAAGGTTGTTCTGGAGGCCTTTTCTGAGGCATATGCCATGTCGTCCTCCACTTTGACGACCTTTGGTTCTTCCTGCTCCCGCCTGTTGATGGCTACTCCATCAGTGGTCACCTCGGGAGTGATTAACTTGCAGCTTCCAATGCTGCCTTCTCTGTCACAGAATCTTCTCTTTGTCAGTCTTCACCATTCATCACTACTGGGGTATTTGGCTGAAGGCTAGAACCCCACAGGAGCTTTTTTTTCCCCTCTCATAGACAGAGTCGAAGCAAAGATGGCACCGCCCTCGAGGTCGATGTATTACGTGGTGCTCACAGGTTGGCCATTAACTGCCGTCAACTCTGCCTAGGTCCCAGTTCTTCTACTCCCACTGTTGAGTGAGGATTTTGTGGAAGAATCTTCAAAATCACCTGCATTTGCGGGCTACTTTCGACCTAGTCCATCAGTTCCTTATAGTGTTAGTCTCAGTTCATCTTGCTCGGTGCTGTTCATCTGATCTCCAGTAAGATCATTCTTTTTTCTTATAAGCAATGCTGAGTACTTGTTTTTGGTTTATTTCCATCCAGTTATGTCTCATCCCAGGCACAAAAAGAAGCTGAAAGCGGAGCAGCCATCTTTACTACGTAATGGACCAGCATGACCGGTGCCTTTCCTGTCTCAGCCCAGGTCATGATATGGATAACTGTGATGCCTGCTTTTCCATGGATTGCCAGGTTTTACAAATGCGCGCCTTCAAAGTCAGACGTGCGCCGGTGACTTTTGGAGGGTGGGTTTGCAGTCAGTGGGCCAAGGCATGGACTCTCGGCCCTTCCTTCAGGTCACCTCCCAGTCCTATATGGCCCGTGGAAGAGGGGGCCTTCACCAGTTCTAGCCTTGCCAAGGCAGGAGCTCCTTCCACAGTGCAGGAGGCCCAGTCTGGCCCTCTTGGGGGCCAGGTGGGAGGCACTGTTCTGGCAGTCACTTCCGCGGAAGCGAAGTTCCCCTAGTGTCGAGCTCTGGGGCCCATGGGCCTGGGCCGGCACCATCCTCAACACCATCTGTTGATGACCCCCTTCTCTCCAGTGTCACTTGTGGCACCGGGGCCCAGGCGGCACCGCAGACAGTGCCAGGCCATCCCTCTGCACCGCTTCTGACTCTGGCACTGTTTGCAGTGCCAGGGATGGGAGCAGTGCTGTGGGCAGTGTAGGGCTTGCTCTCAGGTCCACCTTTGGCTCCATTGCCATTTGCAGCACCAGGGAAGGAGTCAGCACCACCTTCCACTTTAGTACCGTTCGCGGTGCCACAGCCATTGCCACCTTCGACTCTGGTGCTGTTTGTGGTGCCAAGGAGGGGGTCGGCGCTGGTCATGGTGCCACTCTGGGCTCTGGTGCCAGAGCTGGAGGTGGTGCATTCCTGGGACCGGGAGGGATCATGGAGTGGTCTGGCTTTGGGTCTGTCAGTCCTCCTTGGAGGAGGAGGACTTGGGGTCTAATCTGGATTGGCTCCCGGATTCATCTGAGTCCTCTGGTCCCTCTGTGTCCAGCACCTTGGCCCCTACTCAACCTCCGTCTGTTGGCCAGGCAGGTTCTGTTGCTTCTGGTGTCAGTGGGACTGACCAGCCTGCTGTGCAGCCCAAGACCACAGACATGTCTGTCCCTTCAGGTGGGATACCCCCCTCGGTGATCCTGGACAGTCTGAGTTTGGAACAGTCTGGGGTGTCCCAGGAAGGGGGGGTGCTGTATCTTCGGCTGACTCCCAGGGATCAGCTAGAGGTTGTCAGTTACCTAGGCTAGTGGTTGTGAGGAAGAGGGCCCTTTTGGAGTTTGAGGGGTTGAGTGGGCAGGGTTCGGCATAGTGGCCTCTCCCTCGATCCACCCAGGTTCTGGGAGGAGTTGCAGTGCACATCCGTGCTCCTCCCCAGAGACTCTTCGAGAGGGGCTTCTGCTTTGGAGGTCAGGGGCCATCCTTCTGGACTTGCACAGTCCCGGTCACCTCACAGGGTGATTTCTTCCTTTGGGCACAGCTCCAACCGTTCTGACCTGGTTGAATGGCTTCTGTCTGCTGGGACCACTGAGTCTCCCTCCTTGTTGAGATCATCTGCTCAGTCCTCCCACCTGGACAGAGGTCGTGCTCCTCCTCGGAGGTGCTTGGGCCCCGTGCCTCTGCCTACTCCTCCTCCTCCTCTCCCAGGTGTTCCCGGTCCTACTGGGCTTCTTTTTTTAATATATTTATTTTATTGGAATCTGTATTCTTGACAATCTAATGTACAGTTTCAGATATATTTCCTTTGTTTTCCACATACATCATTTAAGGGAAAGGGATATAGGGAACATACAAACAAAAAACACAAACTGTTAAGACAGGTAGACTTCCGGTATGGCTGGCTTGAGCATACGAATTGAGAGGCTCCCACTAAGCTAAACATTAAAAGGGCATACATTGAAAAAAAACTCTAATTTCATCCTTTTTCTAGGCAACAAATATCTCAGATTGAAGCCCGCATGCTACCAGATGGCTAAACAAAATTGGAACAGATTCTAAACATTTGCTGAAACGTCTGAGGGGGAACGACTGCATGTCTGATGAAGGTGAACAAAGTACTAGGCCTTCTACAGCTCCAGAATTTAAAAAATCAACCTCCTCTGGCAGAACAAAAACTTGTACAAGAAAACAACCAGAAACCACCTCAGAGGTGATACTGCAGGCAATTGCAGACTTTAGGGGAGAAGTTCGTGAGTTGATGCAAGACCTTAAGACCAAAATAAGCACATTACAAGATCATATGACCGAGGCAGACCACCAAATTTCTTTAAACACCACCCAAATCGATGATCTGGAGGAGAAAATGAAAACCATAGCAGCGGAACAGTTGGCAATCTCCATCCAACAGGAAGATGCTGAAAATCGTGGTAGGAGGAACATACAGATATTTGCCTTACCTGAAAACGAAGAAGGAAACGATTCTAGGGCCTTTGAGGATTATCTTTTGCAGTTAATGCTTGATCTGGAACCTGATTTCCACCTGTACATTGAGAGGGCTCACAGGGCACTCAGCCCAAAACCTTCACGACCAGAAGCAAGGTCCCGCTCCTTTGTTATTAGATTCCTCAGTTATCAAACAAAGAAACAATTTTACAGAAGGCTTGGCAGAAGGGCAGGGTAATGTGGGGACAACAAAGCTTATTGTTTGATAATGATTATGCCCCACCACCCAGAAACTAAGAAGAGACTATAGTTTGCTCTTCCCTATGCTCCGAGCCCAGAAGATCCATTTTCAAACCCCTTATCCAGCCAAATTAACTGTATTGCTACCATCTGGCCAACATACCTATAGTTCAGCAGCAGAAGCTGCAACAGATTTCTTGAAGAGGGGTGTAATCAACGAAAAAACAGCAGAAACAGTTAAAACGTGATTGAGGCAAGCTAACCAGATGGAACAGAAAGGACCCCCAGCATCACAACTGCAAATAACGGAGATCTTAAAGCGACTACAGCAGTTTAGGAATCCGACTCTGCCTACCTGAAAAAAGCCAAAATGTGGGGTAATTGCTTCTTGATTTGGTTTTTGGTTCTGGGGTACTCTGGAGATGATAATGGGGGCTACAGGTGAGGGGGGATGAAGGGACCGGGTGGGGGGCGTCTCTAAGAGATTCAGGCAACAATACTTTATTTAAAATGTTTCAATTATTCTGCTAATTGGCTACTGGTTGCTACTTTGAATCATTTACAGCTCCTGGATGGCGGAGAATTTTCTCAAGCTAAGGAGCTAAGGCACGGAGATCATAGCCTTCTCCTCGTGGTAATCCTGCTTTGTTCACCTGCTCCTTGAGGGGCCCATCCCCACCTCAAGGATTGCGGGTATAAGCCTGCACCAAATCATGTAAGAAGACCCAATCCAGACCGACAAGAGGCTTGATGTCACAGGGACAAAAAAGAAAGATGTTCAAACTATGACAACTGAACAAATAATAATGTTTTGATCCCTGAGACAAGCCTAGTCCTAATTTTCTTTTTTATTTATTGAAAGAATCAGAATTTCAACCTTTGAGTCATAGACTCCTTTGCAAAGGCTCCATGTCGGTAAAAAGAAAAATATACAAGCATCACTTAAATATACACATCAAAATATTCAGCACAGTTAACATGGTATAGTTACATCAGCAATGATCTTAAAGAGGTCTATGTTAATATGTTAATAAGACAGTATAAGCTTCAGAGAGTCATAATACTAGGCCCATAAAATACTTACAATGAGTTTGAATGAGCTCTAGCATGGGAGAAGAAGAAATCCCTATGCTGAGGGCTTATCCCATTGCAATGGAGGAGGAATTTACTACAGATGGTAATTGAGTTACAAGATTAAGAGAAGTTAAAGTTCAAGTTTATTGCAGGAAAACTCCACTGAGCAAGCTCATTCACAAGGAGGTCCTGTGACATAAACTCCAGATCCATAGACATAGACTCATCTCCAGAGGTACCCCAGAACCAAAAAGGGCTAGAAAGACCAAGGATCCATCTGACTGGCTTCAGTTCAGAAAAGCCAGAAAAAGCTGCACCAAAATAGTAAGAGAAGCCAAAGCTGCCTTCTATACAGCCGAGCTTGATGCCTCCTACCTTAACCCAGCCAGATTCTGGGGCACCATCAAGGGGATCCTAGGGCAGGACTCCAGTACTTCCTTGCCATCCCAAGTCACCTTAACAATGCTGTTATCACTGATAAAGGCGTGAAATCTTAGATGCATTCAATAATCATTTCACTCAGCTGGCCTAGCTTTTGACTCCTCCCCAGCAAATCTATTATGGTCACAACTTAAATTCCAGTCTATTGATGGTCAGAAGGCTGCCTCTTCATTCTCCTTCAAGCCCATTTTATTAAAACAAGTGGAAGACCTATTGCTACATCTAGACACCAAGAAAAGTGCAGGTGCAGACTCTCTGGACCCCATTTCTTAAAATTGCTCTACATGCCATTGCAGTTCCCCTAACTCATCTTTTTAATCTGTCCTTATCCACTGGTTCTGTTCCTACATTGTGGAAAACAGCACAAGTGTTTCTCCTCCTCAAATCAGGGGACCCCATGGATCTCAACAATTATAGACCTATATCCATCCTACCTGTGCTGTCTAAAATGTTAGAAAAGCTGGTGAGTATCCAACTAAGAGACTACCTCGATGCTAATAACCTACTTAACCCTCTCAATCTGGGTTTAGGACCGGACACAGTACCATTTCTGCATTAGCAAAAGTAACAAATGATTGGCAAACTGAGTTAGACAAAAAACAGCATCTGTGCTGTATTTCTAGACCTAAGTAAAGCCTTTGATACAGTGGATCATGAGCTGCTAATTCTCACTGCACTCCTTAGGCCTGGATTCAACCTCCCTTGGGTGGTTCAGATGTTACCTCACTGACAGAATACAGCAGGTGAAAGATGAAGGTGCCCTATCATCCTCAAAACCACTTCTAAGGGAGTACCGCAGGATCCATCCTTGGCCCTATCCTCTTTGCTGTCTATATCAATAACATTGATTCCAACCTCACTGTTGCCAATGTCCACCTTTTTGCTGATGACACTGTCTTGTATGTCAGTAACCCCTCACCATCAAAGGCCTGTGAGTTATTACAATCAGAATTCTCCCTGCTGCAACATCAACTACTTGAAAAGAAACTACTATTAAATGCCAAGAAGACAAAGGCTATGTTCTTTTCCACCAATATATATTCTACCACTCTCTCATCAAACATTCTTCCCCAACTATCCACCATCCTTGGAGAAAATCTGGATTATGTGGATAAATTCAAATATCTAGGGGTATGGATTGATAATAGACTTGATTACACTCAACATGTTGAGGAACTCCTTAAAAAACTCAGACAGAGGCTCGGCCTATTCTTCAGAATCAAACATTATCTAACCTTAGAGTCCAAACAAAGACTAATACAGGCATCATTTCTATTTCTCATCGATTATGCAGATTTCTTTATGGCCACTGTACTATGTCCTATTTAAGTAAATTGATACCTTGTATCACAGAGCTCTAAGATTCATCACAGATCTTCCTTCAACACTCATCACTGCTCTCTATAATGCTGTTGGCTGGACATCCTTACACCTTAGAAGGAATAAAAATGCTGCACTATGGATTTACAAAGCTCTGTCAAATAAACTTCCATCTTATATTTCTGATTGCTTTACCTGGCTACACCTAGATCATATGCCCTAAGAAGCAATAACCTTATCACCTTGAAGATACCTAAAGCCTGTACCCGGCATGGAGATCTGCAATCAGCTACTTCTTAGCATCTACCTGGAATTCTCTGCAGAAGACCCTAAAGTTGAACACCTTCATCCCTATAGCATCCTTTAAAAAGCTCTTTATAAGTCTCTTTCTGAGAGATGCAACTGCTTTCACTAAGCCTAATCCCTCTTACCCTTTACCCCTTTTTCTTTCTATCACAGTTTATATACTTTTCTAAACTTAGCTACAATATACCCTAAAATCCATTGCCATTCCCTTTCTTTTTATCCCCATTTCTACTTGCTTAAGTATCTACCCAATTACAACACAACCTGACCAATTCCACAATCCCAATACCTTACAGTCATCTGGGTCAAACCTGTCTGAATTATTTTGTTTTGTGGTCCAAAATCATTAGCTACCTTGCTTGTATATACGTTTTTTTATTATTGTAGCTGTTTATTTATATTTAAGTCTTTGTCTCTTTCTCTGTATTTGTTTATGTATGCTACAGTACCTTATTTTGATCTTGACCTATCAGGTCCATCTTGTAAATGAGCTTCACTCAATGATGTCCGCCTGAATAAATAAAGATTTTGATTGATTGATTGATTGATAAACACTTAAAGTACAAACATAGATAGGTAATAACAGTATATACATGAAATGCACATTACATGATACAGGCTGGATATACATACAAGGGTACCACATAGGGTGACCGCAGGTGGTAAACATTAATATGACACAGGGAAGCGACTTACAGGTTGCATACTGATAAATAAAACATGATGACTGGTGTGTGTGCAATACATATATTTTGGCAGCTAGAACAAACAGACTACAACTGATATGGGGGAAGGGGAGTGATTTGATAGAGTAGCAGTGGAGCGTAAGTATAGATAAAGCCAGGAGTAGAAGGGGAAGGGAAAGCAGTTAATACGACAAAGCAATTATACCTTACCAGTGGATAAATATGGCACACATGGGGAAGGAAGAGACTTAATAACAGTTGCAGCTGTCTTTTATTTTGGCTGAACTTAGCAATTTGTAGAAGTTTATTGAAACTGTGCTAGTTAGTTTCAGTACGGTTTGTAATTGGTTCCAAATGGAGGGAAGGGCATATGCAATAACACGTTTACCAAAGGAGGTCCGTGTCCTTGGTATGTCAAGCATAATAAAGTCAGATTTTCTTAACGAGTATGCACTATGTGAGATACTAATAAGGGAAGAGAGATAGCTTGGCAATTTCTGCAGGAGCAGTTTGAGTCCATAGCCCAGCATGGAGCAGGCATCTAGTAGTAAGAGATGTCCAGCCAACAGCTGCATATAAGTCACAGTGATGTGAACGGTAAGAGGAGTTGGTAATGAACCGTAACGCACGGTGATAAAGGATGTCCAGTTTACTTAGATTTGCAAGAGTGGTGGAGGAATAGATTACATCGCCATAGTCGAGTAGGGGGAGAAAAGTGGCCTGTACAAGCTTGTTTCACGTTTCAAGGGGGAAAAGGGGCCTATTTCTGTAGAAGAAACCTAACCTTGCTTTTTACCTTCTAGAGACATCTTTGACGTGGTCATTGAAAGATAATTTATTGTTGATCCAGATACCCAGATATTTAAATTTGGTTACAACTTCCAGAGGCTCGTTTAGCGTGGTGACAATGAAGTCTTGGGCAAGGGTATTGGGGGGGCCTGTGACAGCACTGCGGGAGAATATCATCGCTTTAGTCTTCTTAGCATTGAGCAGAAGCTTTGTCTTAATTAGATTATGCTCAAGTTGTGCGAAGTCCGCTTGAAGCACTCCCTTGACTTCAGATAATGATGAGCCAGAAGTATACAACACAGTATCATCCACAAAAATGTGCAGATTGGACATAGATATGTTAGCATCTAAGTCATTAATGTACAAAGAAAACAAGATAGGGCCTAAGACGGATCCTTGGGGGGACTCCTCTTGCAACTGGCAAGGCAGCAGAAAAAAAGCCTTCCGCCTTTACTTTTTGGGATCTTCCAGTTAGGTAGCTAGAGAACCACTGGGTGGTATGGTATGTGGCACCCAACTTTGCAAGGCAATTGACTAATAGTTTGTGATCAACAGTATCAAAAGCTATGCTGAGGTCCAAAAAGATTGCGCCAGTTACCTTCTTAGCATCTATAGCAGAGATCCAATCATTGGTTACTTTTGCTAGTGCAGTGATTGTGCTATGATTATCCCGGAAGCCAGATTGAGCTGGGTTAATGAGACAGAAGGTTTCCAAGTGCGATTTTAACTGAATATGGATCAGTTTTTCGAGAACTTTAGAAAGGATAGGCAATATGGAGATAGGCCTGTAGTTGTTTACATCGCATGGGTCACCAGATTTAAATAGAGGGTGGATATGTGCTGATTTCCAGCAGGACGGCACAGTAGCAGATGTAATGGAAAGATTGAAGATGTGGAGAATTGGGGCAGTGAGATGGGCATAGCCTGACCTTAGGAAAAAGGGTTCCAAGCCATCGTCCCCTGCGCTTTTTTTGGTGTCTAAGTTAAGAAGAGAATCTTCTACTTCTTTATAAGTTATCTCATGCAATTGGAAGGGGCTGGGTAAAGGACTAGATGTAGGGGGAGGGGCATGCTGGCTCACCGCAGCACCAGCATAAGGTGACAAGCCAAAAGCTAATCCAGCTGTGGCAAAGTGGGAGTTAAGTTCCTCCAGGATTAGGAACTTGTTTTCCACAATCTTGCCACTTGCAACTATCTCTGTTGGGACAGAGGGGGCCATGGGCTGTCCTTCTATAGCTTTGATAGTCTTCCATATTTTATGAGGGTTACCTTTAGCTTGTTCGAGAGTAGAAATATAATAGTTAGCTTTAGCAGAGCAAATTTTTTTCACACAGTTATTCCTGGCTGTTCTAAAGGCCTGCCAATCCGAAGATTCATTGGAATGTCTAGCTTTAGCCCAGAGCTTATCTCGAGCTATAAGGGCTGCCTTGAGATCCGAGGTGAACCAGGGGTTGGGATTGTTCCGTACCCTTACTTTGATGAAAGGGGCATGCTTATTTATTATTGTAGTGAGTTTGTCATTAAGGATGTAAGCTGCCTTGTTGACATCTTTGGTTAGGTAGAGATCTTGCCATCTGATCATGCTCAGGTCAGATAGGAAGTTTACTGCACTGAATTTGCGAAAGGATCTTTTATTATAAAGATGGGCTGCGGCGGACCTTAATTTGAGATCTTATCAAGCAACAATTCCATGATCGCTCATGTCGTTGTGAAACACTGCCGAATGAGATATTTTGTGTGGATGGGTGGTTAGTACCACATCTAGAATGGAACTGTTGGCAGTATTTAGAGTGTTGTTCCTAGTGGGTTCACTGACTAATTGCCCAAGACCTAGCTCTCGTCACAAAGGGATTTGAGGCCGTGGGATTTAGATGACAGCCAGTCCATATTTAGATCTCCTAGAAATATTGTTTCAGTTTTGCATCTACGAACATGGATTTCAAAGATTAAGGACTTCATCACCATCAGACGGGGTCTATAGCCACCTAGGATAGTGATACATTCCAGTAGGGGAGATGAAGGCTCAGCTAAACTAACTCAAATTCCTTGGCTAGAGATTTGCAACTAATATTGGTGACCGAGTACTTAGATTTGGCATAGATAACCACACCCCCGCCTCTAGACTCTCTATCTGCTCTAAATAAATTGTAGCCCTGCAGTGATATTTGTTGATCAGTGTTCATCTTTTTAACCACGACTCAGTAATTATGATAAGGTCAGGGTTAACGTGTAGCCCAGGCTTGCAGCTGTACAAGTTTTTTAGGCAGGCTTAAAATGTTGACCGTCATCATTTTGAGACCTGTGGCCTCAACAAAATCGATGGGGCGGGTAAGTTGTGGGGGCAGGGTTGCTCACATTTCCTGAGCAGAGAAGAAGCACAAGTATAACTTTCTTAGAGAATAGAAATATAATACCATACTCTTTTTTTTTTTTCATGATTACCTGAGAAAGTGTGGAAACTTGTATATCTACAGGAATTTCAACACATCGATTCATGTTAAGTAGGAGGTTAAAGGAAAAGATAGAAATTTATTAAGTTTTGAATTTTGGACCGTCAAGGAAGGGAGATAGAATAGTCATCCCACAAAATTATATTCCAAAAACATATGGCATATTCCTTCCAGTCAGACACCCCAGTATATGGCACCCAATATTCCCTTCACCATCCTTGTACTCATTATGTGTGTGACTGTCATGACCCTCATTGGGATATATATGTACTGTACATATTGTAGATATTAGTTTAACCTTCTCTTAACCAAGTTTCAACATGTGAATTCACTGTATATTATTGTGTTTTAAACATCATTTTTTTTTCTGTATGTATAACTGTCTTATAAGTATGTGATGTAATTGCTGTGTATCAACTCGAACCTTGACCTTATCAGGTCTATCTTGTAAATGAGCCTTGCTCAATGATGATCGCCTGAATAAATAAAGATTTGATTGATTGATTGATTGAAGGAAGCCTAAGCTAAAGGAGGTTTGGGCTGTGATTTTGATAATGCCCACTAGAGGTCGGTCTTGCTCTTTCTCAAGGCAAACGAGTAAGTAGAGCCATATAATTAGACCATTAGATGGGAATTTTCTCAAATAAGACAGGAAAATGCCATTAGGCATACCGTTTCCTTTATGGAATGGAATTTATTCCATTCTATTTGGGGCCATCATACTTATGCAGGGTATTTTTGTTACTCAGATACAGTATAACGCTCCAAACCCCTCTCCAGCTTCTAATGGAGGCAAGGACAGGGGGTTCCAGGGGGAAGCTCCAGTTGAGCACCTCCCAGATGGGAGTCATTTTGTATAAAGTTTTGATTAAAGTTAATAAGATAAAGTATAGTTTTTATGTACAAGTAGTTCAGTTATGTTATTTGTTTAAAGAAGTTAAAAGAATAAGGGGAGGAAGGGTTATCTTGGCTTTTCATTACAGACCCAATGTTGTTATGTTATGGAAAAGCCGAATGATAAGTCATTCAATTCATTTTGTTTTTAAAGCAGCAATTGGTTACGTCTGGGTAAAAACATACATAACAAAGGAAAACTGGATAGCCGGATACTACAAAGGGAAGGGGGAGGGATAAAAAAAAATACATGTGTTAAGTTTGTTAAGACTAAACATGTTTATTGTTGTATTGCAAATATGTAAGACAGTGGATTCTTTATGGTGACTTCTGGGCCATGGATCCTGGGAAGGGGGATGGTCTGGAAAGAACAAATCTTCTGCCACCTAGGGGAAAGGAATATACAGATAGTTAGGTTAATAAGAAATAAAGATGTCAGTTGATCCAATTAAAATTATTTCATTAAATAGTAATGGGCTCCATGACCCTATAAAAAGGTCCTGCCTTAAACAATACCTGAACAAACAGAAAGCAGACCTAATTTATCTCCAGGAAACTCATCTTTCTGAACTAGAGCACAAGAAGCTGACCTGGGGTAATAGATACAAGGTTGTGGCCTCCTCATATCCAAGGGGTAGGAAAGAGGGGCAGCAATTTTAATTCCAGCAACAACCCCTATGGAAATACAAAAAATTTGTATTAATGCTCAGGGCCGTTATGTAATTGTACAGGGCCTTTTATATAAGATTACCCTAGCTAGTGTTTACTTTCCCCTTCAGACAAGATTCCCAATCCTGAAGGGTTATTTATCTACATTGTTAGATAATCTTCAGGGCCAGTTGATCATGGGAGGCGATATCAATATGACCTTATCCCCACATTTAGATAGCTCTAATCAACAGACTCACAGTAAAAATGCTACAGTTAAAAAATTTAAAAGAACACTGGAACATTTAGGCATTATCGATGTGTGGAGATGTCTATTCCCCTCCAGCCCGGGTTATACATATTATTCACCAAGGTTTAAATCATACTCCTGCCTAGATAATTTTATGATGACATGTGAGCTTTTCACATCAGACCAGATATGACTATAGGTGTAAAATTACTATCCGATCACCACCCCTTAATTTTGAAATTAGATATGGGTCAGGAGAGAAAGAGGACCTTATGGAGATTAAATCCATTAACATTAAAAGATAAGGAATTCCAGGAGATATTTAAAACAAGAATACAACAATTCTATACAGAAAATGAGTCACAGGAAATTACTGAGGCAATAAGATGGGATGCCATGAAGGCAACGCTGAGACGAGAGATTATAGCGTACACTTCAAAGAAGAATAAAGAGAGGGAGGTGAGGCAACTTGAATTTTCAGAACAGCTGCTAAATTACCAGATGTTATACAGAGAGGGAGATACTGAATTAAATCAAAAAATTAGGGATACAAAAGCAGAATTACAAAAATTATACATAATAAAATACAACAATCAATATATTTAAGACAAACTGTCCATGGGGAGAACTAGGGGAGCTCTGAGACTGGCTCAGAAACACAGAGTTAAAAAAAACTATCTCTACCATCTTGAAACTTAGAAACCCTTATATGGGTATAACACACCATTCGGATGCTCATATAATTCAGACCTTCTCAAAGTACTACATTAATCTATATTCACCAGAAACACACCCTGAATTCTTAGAAATAACTAGTTTCCTGGATCAACTAGCTCTACCCACCCTCTCCTCCTCTCAAATTGGTAGTTTGGAAGCACCCATAACTCAACTGGAAATTCAGGAGACTATTACAAACCTGAACCCGGGAAAGTGCCCAGGACCTGATGGATTTATATCTGAGTGGTATAAGATTTTTTTTTAAGAATTGATCCCGAAATGACATACTTTATTTGCTGAGACAACCCAAGAGGGAGTTCCTCCGCCATCGTGGGACTACGCCACCATCACCCCAATACCTAAACCAAATAAAGATCACTCAGATCCGGCATCTTACAGGCCTATTTCCATTTTAAACATCGACTATAAGATTTATGCAGCCATTTGGGCATCCAGACTTGAATTTATACTACCAAAGATTATAGTACCGGATCAGTCAGGATTTATAAAGAATAGGAGCACCACAGATAATGTCCATAGGACCCTATTACTACAGGAATATGTAAAGACAAGAAAAATCACATCTGTTTTTATTAGTTTAGATGCTGAAAAGGCTTTCAACTGAGTTTATTTGCCATTTTTGTGGAGTACTCTTGAGGCCTTTCACTTTCTGAATTTATTCATCACCTTACTCACTAAACTATATAGATCCCCAAGGGCCTATGTACAAGTAAATGGGAATTTACCCTCACCGATTAAACTAAGTAGAGGCACGAGACAGGGTTGTCCTCTTTCACCCTATCTATTTGCCTTATATTTGGAACCACTTGCAACAAAGTTGAGGAATATGATTCAAGTAGAAGGGATCCCAATAGTACAACAAGTACATAAAATAAATATGTTAGCAGATGATGTATTATTAACTCTGTTATCTCCATCTCGATCAATTCCGACAGCTTGGCAAATATTGAAACAGTATGAAACACTGGCGGATTTTAAGCTAAACACTACAAAAACAGAGATCTTGGCCTTTAATTTTATTCCTACCCAACAACTGAAAAAAGAATACCCATTTAAATGGCATACTACAATAATAAAATATTTAGGAATTAACATCCCTCTTAATCCAGAGGTGCTGGAATTTTAAATTATGAACCCCTCACGAACATTATCCAATATGACCTGGAAAGATGGTCCACCTTTCTTACTCCCTTCCATCAACAGATAGAAATAGTGCGTATGAATATGCTCCCTAGACTACTTTATTTAATTCAGAACATCCTCTTCTTACCGGCAACATATTACTTTAAATCATGGGATGACTTAATCCCCACATTTATTTGGGGTAAGGGACGGCCTATGATACGGTTGTCTGTTCTTAAACTATCCCTGGCTCAGGGAGGCTTTAATCTTCTGGACTTTAAATTATACTCCAAAGCGTAATTTCTTAGGATAATCTTAATATGGTTGATGGAATCCTACTCGACCCCTTGGAAGGATATCAAATTTCACCTAAATGATCTATTTGATATAAAAAAAAATTCTTCTTTCTTCAGAGGAGAGGTCTTTATCACCCACTGCTTTAACGGGCATTATGGCTCAAATTTATAAATGTTGGAAAAGTTCAAGGCAAACTGGGCCACTCCATATTATATACTATATACTAAATTAATATCTGAAGATGATACATTTACACCCATACATATGGATTCCACATTTCAGGAATGGAGAAATTAGGCCTTACACATTTTTTCCAGTTTTTATCCCCCCAAGGGATACTCCCTTTTGAAAAATTACAGTCCCAATATAGTCATCGTAGACCAGATCTATTTAGCTATTTCCAGGTTAGGAACCATATACTTAAAAACCGAATTCTACAACCCAAGATCCAGTATCCAACACCGGAACTCCTCAAAACATTCATGGAAGCTATAAAGTGGAATTTGGGTAAGCATTTAATCGGAATAATATACAGGGAATTGAGAAATGAACAAAAGGAATCAACTAAATCCATATAACAGGAATAGAACAGAGATATCCACCTAGAAATAACTATGGAAGAGTGGAGAGGATCAGCTGTAAATGCGGTTAAGATCACTTCCTCCCCATTTTGGAGAGAATTTGCATGGAAGTGTCATTCCCGCTTTTTTTAGAGCTCCAGCAGTCCTGCTTAAATTCCTCCCAGAAGAATATGGAGTTTGTTGGCGAAAATGTGGGTACCCGAGGCCGACATTGGGACACATTTCCTGGCAGTGTCCTTATTTGATGCCCTTATGGATATCCCTACAAACAGAATTAACTAGCTTATTAGAACAAGAGGTAAAATTAACAGCTGAACAGGTATTGCTGGGGATCTTTCCAGACCATTCCCCTCCATGGGAACAAACTCTTTTACCTCCCAGTTTGTTGGCTGTCAAAAAGTCAGTAGCTCACAGGTGGATGACTAGCACCATTCCAACAGTATTAGAATGGAGATCTATCATGTCTGAAATGTATGTTACAGAATTCCTTAATGCAGAAATCCAGCGTAAAGCTCCAACATACATGATGAGATGGCAGATAAGAGTGTTATACCAGGGGTAGTAGAATCAAATTTTTGACCCTAGTATTGGTAGAATTATTATGGGAGGGATCAGGGGGGAAGGATTGAATAATGATAGAAGAGCTGACAGAAAGAATTTAATTTAAGAAGGGGGGTCTAATCAAGAGAGAGGAAATGCCTCACCCAAATATAAAGATAATAAGGAATAAATAAAACATAAGTGGTAAATAAGGTAAAATTTAGATGAAATGGAACTGGAGCTTTACCCTTTGAATGATCTTTGACTAGAACATTGTTTACTCATTAGTTATCACACTAAACATTCAACCCTTTGGGTAAATTATATAAACTGTCAATCATGTAAACTGACTGGAGATATTTGGCAATATAAGAAAATATCTGAAATGTACTCTTGACCAAGTGTAACAAAAATTTTTTAATAAAAACTGTTAAAAGGATTAATATATTACTTATTTATGTCTAACATAATGTGTCTAGTTTATAATGTTTTACAGATAATCACTTTCTAATACCTGCTGCTGAGTAGTAAAATTTATCTTTTTTCAGCCTTCACTTAACCTTCTGTAATTTTCTGTTCACTCGGCCTGTAACAATGTCCATTTAGACCATCTTTCAATATATTTGGGTATGCTATCTTGTAACTGATAGGTGATCTGCTCCATCTCTTGGATCCCCTGTATAATTACTTCCCACTCCGAAATTGTTGGAGGCTCCTCCTTCAACCACTTCTTTGTTATTGCTTTCCCTAGTGCTGCTATACAGATGTTCCACAAGTAGTAGTCTGCAGTACCCCAACCCCTTTAGGGGGTAAACCCCAGCCCAGATTACTTATAAGGATAGTTTCCTCAATTTGAAAAATGGTTTGGAGTCTATGTTGTATGTTTTGCAGGCAGGGGAGTAATTTGGGGCATTTGTAAAAGATATGAGTGTGGGTGGCCACCTGGTCTCCACATTTTCTCTAGCAATGGATTGTCTTAGTTTTGTCCCATTTTGATTGCTTGACTGGAGTCAGGAAGAACTGAACCCTCACTCTCCAAACAAATTCTTGCCATTTCAGAGCTGTGGAGGTCCAGAATATTCCCCTCCATATTTTATGCCAGTCTTCCTCTCTCAGCTCACATTCTGCCTCCTTCTTCCACTTTACTGTGATATATTTCATATTCTGGGTTTTTTGGCCTTGTAATGAACTATATATGGCTGTCGCCATCTCTTTTGTATTGGTTTTGTGTGTTAAGTCCCCTAAAGTGGGGGTTTTGAGCTGTCTTATTTATTTATTTATTAAATTTTGTTAACCAGGTAAGCCTGCTGGGCCCTGGAGATCCCTTTTTCAGGGGCGACCCGTGGGTCAACGGTCTCTACTCTAATCTGTTTGTTTATGTAGTTGCTTACTTGTAGATATCTAAAAATGTTGTAGGTGCCCCAGCCGAAAGACGCCTGACATTCCATAAATGAGGCCATTGTATTCCCTTGGAGGACCTGATATGGATACCTCAACCCATGCTGGTGGTGTGTTTTATACCAAAGGTCAATTTCACCTGGGGGAAATCCTTATTTTGCCAGAAGCAGGCATGTTTCCAAACTTCTTTTTTAGTAGTTGGGGATGTGATATATTTATCCCAAGCCTGCATTGTTACTTTCATGCTGGAAAACTAGTCATTTGTCGGTGACCTTTGTGAGGGGTTCAAAAAGAAGCTTTCAAAAAGATCTAGAGTCCCAATCTGTTTAGTTTCTGTGTCTCTCTCCAATAGGCCTCCATCTGGTCAATGCCCCCCAAAAAAAGCTCATCTGAGCTGTGCGGCCATCCAGTACTCTGTCAGGTTAGGCACTGCCCATCCACCCCAAGGTTTCCTGGCTTACAAGACAGACCACCTAATTCTCAGTTTTCTCCCAGCCCAAATGAATTCACAAATTTTTTTTGGAGTGCTTTTAGCCACTGTGTGGAAGGGTTCACTGGGACCCCTTAAAATATGAACAAAATCCTAGGTAAGAGAGTCATCTTCACTGCTTGAATTCTTTCATACATTGGTAAGGGCATTAATGACCATCTATCTATATCCATCTGCATCTGTTTACCTATGGATACATAGTTATCTAGGAAGAGGAGATCGGTGTGGTTTCTTAGTATAATCCCTAAATACTTCATTGTCTGGGTTCTCCATTTCATAGGGTATTGAGTCTGCATTGTTTCTGAGGGTGTATAGTTAAGGCATAGCACCTCCATTTTGGTGGAGTTCAGGATATGCCCTGAAAGCTCACTGTATATCTGTATCAGTTCCTGAAGTGACTGTTCTGGGTGTTTCATATGTATTAACACATCGTCGGCAAATTTTATGTCCGCCCCCCACCTCCTGCCTTAATTAAATAGCCCCTTCCCATGCCCCCTCTTGAAACCCCACCTCCTTGACCTCTCTCATTGGTTTCTCTAACAACTTACTCCCTCCCACTAACCTTCCCTCTAGCCCTATTCTTAACTCCTGCACTCACTGCACAGTCCTTGCACAGCTACCACTCTAAACCACAGGGAACCTGTCCTCCTCAGGCTCCTCTCCTTATATCACCGACCTCTTTACACCCTCCCACTCTTGTCCCTTTTGGACTGCCCCCACCTTCCTGCTACCCTGCCCCCTTTACAACTATTAGTCTCCACAGTACACTGCTTCTCCTTCTCCTCCTCCTCCTCGCTCCTCTTATTCCTCTACTTCACTTCCCCAGAGCCTGCTTCCCCTCCCATCCCCCCAGCTTCTTACTTGACCCCTCATATCACCACCCAGGGACTCTTCCTCTTCATCCCATCTTTAAACTCCGGTCCCTGCCAACCTCAAGCGACCTGTTCCTTCAACCCTGCTGGCACAGGACTTACCTCTATGCCCCCCCAACTCCTCTGTCTCTGGACCTCCACTCTCCCCCTAAGTCACGCTCACACCTGACCAGAAAAAGGAGATGCAGAACCAGTAACCTATGACTACACGTGCTCAAGCGAGTCCTCGTCCTCCTCCTGATGCTCTCCGGAAATATCCACCCAAATCCTGGCCCAGCCCCCACTAGGGTTGCCAGCCAGAACAAACCCCCAGGCACCATCTCTATTATTACACTCAATATATGCAGCCTCCTTCACAAAATTGATGCCCTACAAATGTTTACCAGCCAACATAGGCCGGACATCCTAGCAGTAGTAGAAATCTGTCTCTCCCCATCAGTCCCTGATCAGGCTATCCCCCTCCCTGGTTACAACATTTTCAGGCTTGACTGGACCTCAAAAAGGGGTGGCGGCTGCACCCTATACCTCAAAGACTCCATCCTGAGGCACCCAATCAACACTGCCCCCCTCTTGACTACGGTGCAGATTCTCCCCGTCAGAGTCCTCCTTGGTGCCCACAACAAAGCCCTCACTGTCGTTGCACTGTACATACCTCTGAAAGAGCAATGTAATGGTCTCTCAGCGGTCCTGGATTTCATCCACTCACTGCCACCTGATGCTGAATCTATACTGCTAGGAGACTTTAACATAAACTGGCCTGTTGCTGAAGCAGGAGCATTTAGGGACTCCGTTGTGGCTGCAAACCTCTCCCAGATGGTAGAGTCACCGACCAGAAAAAACTATAAAACAAGCTCCAGCACCCTCCTGGACTGGATCCTAACCAGCCATCCTACCCGGATCTCTAAAACCATTGTCCTCCCGGACATACTCAGTGACCACTCCCCAGTCAGGTACCTCTAGTCTAATAAATTCATCAAACCACCTCCTAAAACTGTCACTACTAGGGTTCTACCCTGTGGCAAATTAATTTATCTCAGAGTTCACCTCCTCCAACAAGACTGTACACCTGTCCTCTCAGCTACAAATGTGAACACAGCTCTGGACCAATTTATCAATATCTTTAGTGAAGCATGCAACATATTTGCTCCTATCAAAAGGTGGAAAGTTAAAGCACTCTGTAACCCCTGGATCACTGGAGACCTTCTTAGGCAACTACAGGAAGGAGACCACTTCTGGTCGCTCACCAGAGCCTCTGGAAAACACACTGACATCACCAACTACAAACATGCAAGAAATGACTGCACCAAAACAATTTGGGATAAGAAATCAGCCTATTTCAATGAATGCCCTCACCAACTCCTGGGGAAAGGGAAGAGATTTCTGGAAAAACAGAAAAGAAGTCACTGGGCAGCAGACAAGATGCACCCCTTCAGTTCTCAGCGTTAATGGAGATATAATGTTTGACCCCAAACTTATAGCTGACACGTTCAATAACACCTTCACTTGACCTTAGCTCAGTACTCCCTCCTGACTTTTACAATGAAATGGTCGATCTCCCCCCCCTTCTTCTACTACCTCGACTAGTCAACCCCCCCTTCTACTTTAAGCAGTTAAGATGCACCAGGTGCGTGACTATGTAACTAAAGCAATCAGCAAGTCCAGAACCAGTAGTGATTCCTTGGACCTCAAACTTCTATCCCTTACTCTTGATGAATTGCTTCATCCACTGACAAAGATTTTCAATCTCTCCTTCAGCCTTAGCCAATTCCCCAAAAAATGGAACCTAGCCACCGTAACCCCATCCATAAAAGTGCCAAAACTGCACCTGAGAACTTCCGACCCATCTCCATCCTCCCTCCTCTCTCCAAGGCCCTGGAGCAGATTGTCACTAACCAGCTGACAGATTACCTTGACAAACACAACCTGCTGAACAGGCAGCAACACGGTTTCAGAGAGAATCATAGCACCTCCGCTGCACTGCTCGAATTTACTGGCCTCATCCACCACTGCTTGGACAAAGGGCATCTAACTGGCACAACTTTCATCGACCTAACACAGGCCTTCAATACTGTCCACCACGGCCTCCTGCTTGCCCAGCTCTGAAATTTGGGTCTCTCTCCTAACTCAGTAACTTGGTTCAAAAGCTACTGTACCTAGACAACCGGTCCCAAAGAGTTAGAATTTCCAACACCCTCTCCAATCCCAGACCAGTCCACTCAGGTTTCTCACAGGGCTCCACCCTAGGCCCCCCTCCTTTTCAGCTTGTTCCTAAACTCGCTTCCTGCGTCCTGTCCTCAGCAAATCATTGTCTATGCGGATGATGCAGTCATCCTTGCCTCCCACCAGGATCCTCAACAACTGCAAAATAACCTTCAGCATGGTTTCACTTCAGTCGAAAGCTGGTTCCTAAAACACAAACTTATCCTAAACCAGAAAAAAACAAAATCCATGATCTTCAGCAGCTCTCATCACAAATTCAAACAGTTCCACCTCACCATCAAAACTGAGCAAGGAGTCACACTCGAACAAGTACAATCCTTTTAATATCTTGGCATCACCCTTGACTCCCACCTCTCCTACACTGCCCACATGAATACAGTGGCTAATGCAGCTAACATCAGGATGTGCCTGCTGTTCCGACACAGGAAACACCTAACCACTGAAGCTTTAACAGTTGCCGTCCAGAGCTCCATCATTAGCATCATCGATTATGGATCAGTTATCTATAGCTCCGCCACTGCCTCCTCCCTCAAGCGGATTTCTACCACCCTCAATAAGGCCTGCCGTCTCGCCACCGGATCTCACTGTCTCACCCATAACTGCGACCTCTACTCTCTATCGGGGTGGCTACCACTAAATAATCCCCTTAAATATCAAACCTGCATCACAGCGAAGAGAATAATGATGGGCAATGCCCCTCCAGGAGTCTGCTCTCTCTTCAATCTCAAGACCAACAACTGCAACACTAGGAAATCCAAACCACACCTGCTGCAAATCCCACACTGTCACTCTTCCCAAGGCCAAAGGTCTTTTGCTTATAGGGCACCTAGCTGAGTAAATAATCTCAATAGTGACATCACTACCCTGACAACTATGGGTGCCTTCAAGACCAAACTCTGCCAAGCTCTTCTGGCCTCTAACTCCTGCGACTGCTATTGACCAGTCCCTCCTCAGACTCCCCATTTACCCAACCTCCCAGCACTTACGCCTCCTCTGCCCAGCTTATGCTCTTATCCTGTCCTGTCCTCCTCTTGACAAAACTGCTTCTGGCTGCCGCATATTACCCCCTCTCACCACCCCACTCCTTACTCCCCCTCTTGTGTCCCTCCAGCTTTCAATGTTTTCCTTTCCCATGCCTCTCCTGACCTCTATATACCCTCTTTTCATTTGTTCATGTGTAAGAAACCTTGTATTAATCATATCAAAACCTCCTTTGTTAATGATTGCTTTATACTGATATTGTAACTCTAAGACTGTACACCCTGATGTGGAACCTTTGTAAAAGAGCCTCGGCTCAAAGGTACTTTGTAATTCTAGATTTGGATAAACAAACAAATAAAGAGCTAGTTTTTGCTCGCGCCTAGTCAGTGCCACCACTCTGATACCCATATCTTGTCTGATCCACTGTGCAAGTAGTTCAGTGTAAATTAAGAAAAGGGGGGGGAGAGCGGGCATCCCTGACTAGTTCCCTTTCCAAGGATGAATCTCTCAGAGGTCTGTCCATTAGCCTTGACATATGCTTTTGGGTCAGTGTAAAATCTCTGAATCACCCCCACCATATCCTCGGAGAAGCCAAACCCGGCAAGGGCCCCATATAAAAACTTCCAATCTACCAGATCAAATGCTTTTTCTGCATCTAGACAGGATCAAGACTGGGTCTTTTGTTTTATTTAAGTGGTCTTTTATATTTAAAGTGCATCTAATATTGTCAGCAGCTTGTCAGTTTGTAACAAACGCTGTTTGATCAGGGGCTATGATCCAGGGCAGTTCATCTTCCATTCTTTTAGCCAGAATTGAAGCAAAAAGCTTATAGTCTACATTTGATATTAGGGACAGAGGGTGAGGTCCTTGCCGGGCTTGGGGATCACAGAGATCAAAGCATATGATCATGAGGTCGGAATTGTCCCTTCCCTCTCCATTACTTCCTGGTATACTCTCTGTAGAATGGGGACCAAGGTCTCCTTAAATTTCTTATAAAATTCAACCGGGAGCCCGTCCATTCCCAGACACTTTCCTGTTTTTCCTCTTCTAATAACTGTCTCTACCTCCAGTATTTTAATTGGGGATATAATGTCTAAATTCAGTTCAGGGGTTAGTTGGAGTAGTTTCAGTTTTTTTAAGTACTCTTTAATTTGTTCTTGGGCAACTCCCACTCTGGCTTTGTAGAGTTTCTCATAAAAAGTTTTGGATGCACTTAATATTGCTTTCCCTGAGTATTTCCAATTCTTAGTTTGGGGATGAGCAATTTTAACTATCTATGTCTTAGCAGCTCGGCTCCTCAGACAATATGCTAGCATTTTTAAAGCCCGAGGGCCACCTTCATAGTATTTTTGTTTAAGAAACATTAGATTTTGTTCTACTTTCCAGTCTAATATTTTATTTAATTATTTTTTTAAGGACTCTAGTTCTTTGCCCCTTCGTCTATCTATCTTAATCTGCTGTGCTAGCTCTAGTTCCCTTATCTTGTCCTCTAGCTCCTGTTGCTTTTGGAGTCTCTGCCTTTTCTTAGCACTACTAATAGCAATTAATTTCCCCCATATCATTGCTTCAAAAATCTATCTATTCTTGAATATGGCTGGTGGGTGTGGGAATAAAAAGTATACCCCGGGACAGAGCCCTGAATGTGGCACCATACCTTGTACAGACCCAGTTTCTCTATCAGTATCTTAACCTGCTTGGCAATCTTATGAACATTTCTTATTGTCTTGGAGGTAGAGTCTCTGTGAAGATCAAGAAGAATATTTCAATCACCCCCCCAAGATCACCATACCCTCCGCCGTTTCCATAATCCCTACTAATAAATTTTTAAAAAAGGAAAATGGGGAGCCTGGGGGAGCATAGAGTGATGCCAGAGTTATGGGTTTGCCATCTAGTGTGCCACAAAGGACCACATATCTGCCTTCAGAGTATCTTTTTCTCCAGCAGCACAAATGGTGCCCCCCTCGGCACCAGAATGGCTGTTCCTCTCCTTCTCCCTCCTTACATGTCGCAGCATATACTTCACCAGAGCCACATTGTTGTAGTTTCAGATGTTCCATCACTGACAAATGGGGTTCCTCCAGCAGAACAAATTGTACTTTTGTTTGTTTTGCATGGGTCAGTATCTTTTTTCCTCTTAATAGGATTGGTTATGCCGTTTACATTGTAAGTGAGGACTTTAAGATCAGAGCTATCCATTATCTAAATAATTAGTACCCCTCACTGATCTAGGTGTAATATTGTGAGGTTTTGGCAAAACTCTCTTGATTTCAGCAGCCTTAGACACACTATGTATGGTTTCTTCTCTAACCTTAAACAACGTGCCAACTGGGCACATTAACAACACAGAATCAAATTTTAATAGAGAAAATACAGTAAGCTTCCAAGGTAGGGGGAGATACTTGGAACTCCCCTAACTTTGCGTGAGAGCATCTGCCACACTAGCCTTCTCATCCAAGTTGCAGTGTATACCCTTCCCTCTGTAGTGGGGGACACTGCAATTGCTTCAGCATGTAAGTAAAGCAGTAGAAGACATGGCCACAGCCCGCATTGCAACTCCATAACTGAGTTCACTCTCTTTGTCTCACTCCCCCCCCCCCCCGGAGATCAGATAGACAATTTAGCGGTATTATACAGATTGTACAGATATGAGTAAGTCTCTGAATCAAACTTATCTTTCTCACTCTCCCTCCCCCCAGTCTGTATCCTATGACACCTTGTGAGTCTATGAGAGTCCTGGTTTTATCAGTTCACTAAATGCTGAAGACAGCTATTGTTATATTAAATTTACTATGTCCCATCCGATGGTTTGCCAATCTTCATGGTCCCAAAAAGAAAAGGACCATCCCCTCTGATACTTCATTTAGCTTAGTCATTTAAGTATGGACCCCAGAGGTTGATGTTAGTAACCTAATCAGCAAACCTCTTGGAAATTCTGTCCGAGTTATATCGGGAGTTTCTGAAGCTGTTGTAGGTCAGGGACATGCTTTCTATCTGGGAATATGCAATTGTAACCTCCGCAGATAGGTACAATAATGAGAGGTTGCTCAACTCAGGGAACACTTTACTATACAAGGTCATCTGTAGTAGGCTGACAACTCTCTGTTGATTGACCTTCAAATTTCTCTGGTGGTTTCTTCACTCTGTCCCTCTGATCGCATTGCTCCCAGAATTTTCCTGATGTCTGCCAAAGCATGGGGAGCGGAAGCGGGTCCATCTGCCTTAACCTTCCTCCTGAAAACCTCTTGCCAGTCTGGGGTTGTTCCGAGCGCACTCTGGGGACGAGGCACTAGGGGGCATGGGTGTACTGCAATACATCACTCCTTCAAGGCCTCCATAACTTCTTCTACTGTATGATACAGTTTTGGGCCTTCCTCCCAGAAAATCTTCATGTGAGATAGAAAAGGTGTCTGGAATTTTATTTTGTTGAGACGTAACGCTTTAATTACTTTAAGGTACCTCATTCTGGCTCGTTGAATTTCTGGGGAGTACTCATTATCAAAATATAACCGTGCCCCATTATATTTAATCTCCCCTTTTTGCCATGCCATTCTTAATAAATCTTCTTTAGCCCTATATGATGAGACTTTCAAGACTATGGTACGAGGTCTAGCTGTTGAATCTTGTGGTTTGGGAATCAAGCCTGATGAGCTCTCTCAATGTCAAATTTAAAAGTTTGTGGGAAGGCAAGGACATCTATAAGGACATCTTTGATAAAATCACGCATGTTGCCCACCTCAGCCCCCTCCGGGAGGCCTGAAATGCGCATGTTCTCCCGACGAGATCTTGATTCTTAATCTAGGCACTTTTCTTGTAGGGCCTCTGTGCAATCCATCAGGGTGTTAATAGCAGCACACATATTAGGGGTTCCTTCTTCTAATGTAGCTGTACGCGTCTCATTTTCACGTAGTCTCTGCTCCACGTGGGTGAATCTGTTATGGATTTTTTCAAAGTTGATACGAATTTCCGATCTGGACCTCTGAATCTCCTGCAGGAGGGTTTCAAAACAATTGCGAGATAGTTTTCCTTCTTCCCTGCCCGTGTCTTCTGCTTCACTTTGGCGGCAGGCCGGAGAAGGGCTTCTGCTCCCCTCGGAGCTTAGAGCACAAAATCAAGAGCCATCCTCTTTGATTATTTTCTCTGTTGCTCTTGATCTAGGATGTTTGGGTCCACCTTTCTTTCCTGGAGGCATTTTTGATGTAATTTTTAGCTTTTGATGGTTTTGTGGACCTTTTCCTCCTGGGGGGATAGGGAGCTCAAGATTCAGGCTGCTAGGCGGGCCATGACATCACCGGAAGTCCCTACTGGACTTCTTACCTGGGAGCAGTTTAGGGCTTCAGCTGTGCTTTTCCCTGCCTATTTTAGAACCATGGACGAGCAGGTGTTTCACCACTCTCTAGTGCAGCCTGGCCCTGAATCTCTGGACTCGTCAGCTCCTCATCTTCCTCCTCTGAGGGAGAGTAACTCTTCGTCCACCTTTCCACAGTGACTGATCTCACTGCTTATCAGCACTTCCTTTAGAGGATGCTTGATGAGCTCCACATCTCCAACCTTAGTGAAAACGATGAAGACTGGTCAGAACGGGCTTTCTTAGGTGAGTTTGGTGTGGTCAGCCTCGCGGTTCCCACCTGGCCTGTTCCCTTCTGGGAAGAGTCGCATCGGATCTGGCAGCATTTCTTCTCCTCCATTCCAGCCCTAAGGGACCTCTGCCAGAGGTATGGTGCCTCCCTGGGGCCTCCAGGAGCCCTCCCTCACTCACCTCCCTTTGGGCATGACGGTCCTGGATACCCCATCTGGGCATAGAACCCCAGGCCATGACGACCCCTGGACTCAGACTATTTGGATTTTGATTTCTGGGGGAGGAAAACCTTCTCATTGGCATTGATTCTCCTCTGCATGGCAACTCATCAGGCCCACCATGCTACCTACAACATGTACTTGTGGTCCAGGCTAAGACAACTTCTAGCCTGTATGCCTGATTTGGAGGAAACCAGGCAAGCCATTGCCCTCTCTGCATAGGGTCTGGGAGCTAGCAAGGCACCAGGCAAGGGTGTCATATGACACCAGTGAGGTGGCTTCCAGGCTGGTGGGGACAGTGATCTGCACTAGGCAAATGGCAAGGCTTCGCCTTTCCTGGTTGTCATCCTTGGCTCAATGTAGGGTGATTTCCTCCGCTTTCTGGAGAACCTATCTTTTCTCCCATAGGGTGAGGCAGCGGCTTCAGGGGTGCCTTCCATCTCCTGCGGGGAGTTCCCCATCTCACCCAGACCCAGTCCCAGGCCTCACCTGGCCTGTATGGGTTCTCCCCTCTGATGTCTCCCCCACTGGAGGATAAGGGACTCTGTCCCTTAGGGAGGTGCTGGGCCCCCTCTGGGGGCTCGGTACTCACCCAAGTAGTGATGAATGGTGAAGACTGACACAGAGCAGATATGAAAATTATGTACCTACCGTAATTCTTGATCTTTCTTTGTATCTTCAACATTCATCTCTAAATCCCGCCCTCCTTCCTCTGGGGCCTCTGTCTCTGGGTGATCCTCCTCTCTCTGTGTCTCTCTCTTGTCATGCTCCAGCACCTCTCCTCTTCCTCCTCTCCCTTGTGGTTTGGAGAAAGAGGACTCTTGGAGACATATGGGGAGGAGTTTTTCCTTGGAGGTCTCGGGGTGTCTCCTCCTCTCTCCCCTCCCTTGCCTTTCAAGGCTCGACTCTCTGCCCTCACCCTCTCGGGGGGTCCAAGATGGGGAGATGGACTGAGGACTCCTGAGTACCCCCTCTACAGTCCCTTGTTATTTTGATGTCCCCTTGGGATGGCTCTCTTCCCCCCCCCAAAAAAAGTGTGTTGGCTTTCACACCTTTCTCTGCTGAGTTTAACAGGGGCAGGTCCCCTGGTTTTCCCTTCATATTATTTACTTCCCCTCTTGGGGATATCCTTCTTTTATTTGGTAGAAGGGTGGATGCCGCCCATCGTGTCTGGCCTGTTTAGACCTCAGTTCTTCTCCTTAAGCTCTAGTACCTGTGAGACTACTTTGGCTGTGTAGGCAGCATTCTTATGCCTCCTACTTCTCTGCAGATTGGGGGTTGTAAAATTGAGTTCCCCCTCTCAAGGTCCAGGTTCCATCTTGACTGGGGGCAGTGTCTTCCCCTCCTCCCACCTTCTTTTGCGTTTTTCTACCCTCCCTTCTCCACTCTTTCTTTCTTTTCACCTAGAGATTGGGGTCCCCTCCTCCCAATCCCTTAGGCTGTCCTCGCTCTCTTTTTGCTGTCCTCTTAGTCATTTATTTCTCATTTTAGTTATTATATCCTTTCCTTTTCTCTATCCCTTGGGCTCTCTTGCCCCACCCCTCCATCTCTTCCTATCTGTCTCTCCGGCATTTCAGAACTGGGACCAAGGCGGAGTCGATGTCAGTTAACGGCCAACTCACGAGTGCCACGTAATATGTCGGCCAAAAAAAAAAAAGCTCCCGCGGGGTCCTAGCCTCTGGCCAGATACCCAAGTAGTAATGAATGGTGAAGATACACAGAAAGATCAAGAATTACGGTAAATATGTAATTTTCATTTTCCGCTCACCATCCATCGATGATGGTGTAGATCCATCAACGATAGTACTTGCCACCTCTGTTTCATGGATGGTGCATACTGCTACAACTCTCCCATCAATGATCCTGGTGTCTTTTGTACACTCCTCTTTGATGGCAGGGTGGTTGATTCCTTCACCATCGCCTATTTCTTCCATAATACTGATTCAGTTGACTCACTCTGTCCCATCGATGATGGCTTCTTCCTATATGGCTATGGTTGACTTCCAAGCTTTGGTTCACTCCATACTGGACTTTACTCAGCAGTCCTATGGGCCCCACAGGTGTGAGGCAGTGGTCCCTGTCTCAGACCCCTTGAGACATTCATCTGTCTCCAGGATGGCTAGTCTCTCTCTGGTTTCCCCAGATCATACCCAGAAGAACGTGGATATGGAAGACCCTCTTCTCCATGATTGGGACCATGAGGACCAAGATGAAGAAATGAAGGACCAAGACTCCCCATATTCAGAGTCCTTGGCCTCCTCTATTCAGGATGACCCTACTCCAGAGTTGCCTTGCTCTCCTTCGGATGACCCCAGTTTTTCTGACATTATGGTTCACCTACAAAAGACTTTTGGCTTTCCGGAAACAGAGCAAAATGCCTCCTACAGAAAGCTAGCCAACTACTTGGGACTCCCGTCCTGTCCTTCTTTGGTCAGTCCTCCTTTAAGACACTGTTGGGAGAGCCAGCCTGGTGGCACTGAGGGTTAAGGGACGCCAGACGCCAACGACCCAGGGTCGGTAGAGATCTTGGGTGTCAGAGGGTTGGCTGGGGACAGGAGGATTTAGCGTCCCAGGGATTGCCCTCTGGGGAGGGTGGGGTAGGTTTACCATGGCTGTGCTGGCTCCTGGTGGTGACTGGAAGTCAGTGCAGGCAGGCGGTTCATTGTGGGGGTGGCATCAGACATGCAGTGTGCAGAAGCACACACAGCAGCGTCATTGATGCCTTGTACATCTGTGCTGTGGGGTGGGGAACCAAGCATTGAAATGTCCTCCGGCACGCTAAATGAATTCTGGTCTGTTGATGCCGCACCGCTCTGACTCGAGAAGCTCCTTCCGGATCTGGACCCTCTGCTTTCTGCGATGGTGGGTTAAGTAGCCCCCGTGAAGCAGCCAGTAAGAGGAATGGGGGGGTTGAGTTCAGGTACTGGGAGTGGTGCAGGGCCGGGGGTCCAGACAGATGGGGGGGAACCATAGATAAAACCCCCAGCTGAGGGGAAAAAAAATTGACACTGCTGGGAGGTCGGGATCACTAAGAAAAGAACTAGCCACTATGGCTGCCTGCCTGCACTGACTTCCAGTCACCACCAGAAGCCAGCACTAACCACTATGGTTATCAAAGGAAGTGGCAGTGAAAGTTCAAGAGAAAAGGAAAGCATTCAGGAAGTACAAGGAATCACAGAAGGAGCAGGACAGGGAACTGTATCAGTTAAAGCAAAAGGAAGCTGGGAAGGCAGTCAGAACAGCAAAGGCCCAAACCGAGGAAAAGATAGTCAACTCAGTTAAGAAGGGGGATAAAACCTTTTATAGGTACATCAGGGAGCGAAGGAAGACTAAGGAGGGCTAGTGAGGCTTAATAAAGAGGAGGGAGGGTGGGCAGAGGGTGACTGTGAAAAGGCAGAGATACTAAACAAATATTTTGCTCAGTATTTACAAAGGAAGTGGGAGGTACCTAAAACAAACAGTAGAAACACTCTGATACAGAAATTGATACCAGCCCATTTACAGAAGAAAGGGTTCTGAAAGAACTCTTAAAACTGAAGGTGGACAAAGCAATGGGGCCTGATGGGATTCATCCCAGAATTCTAAAAGAACTAAGGAATAACTAGTGACACCACTGACTACCCTTTAACAAATCATGGGAGGATGAGGTGGTACCAGGACTGGAGAAGGGCAGATGTGATTCCCTTCACAAAAGTAGGAGCAAGGCAGAAGCAGAAAACTACAGACCTGTTAGTTTAACCTCAGTGGTAGGGAAAATGATGGAATCACTTCTGAAGGAAAGAATTGTTGAGTATCTAGAGGCCAGAGGGCTCAGGACCCAAGGCAGCATGGATTCACACGGAAGGTCATGCCAGACAAATCTGATAGATTTATTTGACTGGGTGACCAAAGTAGTAGATCAGGGAGGGCTGTGGACATGGCTACCTAGACTTTAGCAAGGCATTTGAACAGTCCCACACAAAAGATTAATATACAAGTTAGCCAGCCTGGGAGTGGTCCCAAGATGACAGCCTGGGTAAAGAATTGGCTGGAGAATAGGACACAGAGAGTAATAGTAAATGGAGTCCACTCTGAAGAAAGGGGGTTACTAGTGGGGCACTTAGGGTTCAGTATAGGACGGTCCCTTCAATGTCTTTATAAGCTACATTGCAGAGGGACTGGAAGGAAAAGTATGTCTCTTTGCAGATGACACATAGATCTGCAACAGAGTTGATGCACAAGGAGGGGTGGAAAGGATGAGAAGGGACTTGGTTAGAGGAATGGTCAAATGTATGGCAGCTTAGATTCAGTGCTAAGAAGTGCAAGGTAATGCACCTGGAAACAAAAACCCAGGAAAGAGTACACAATGGGGGTGAGATACTAACAACAACAAAATGGAAAGGAACCTGGGGTAGTCATATCAGATGACCTAAAGGTGGAGCAAGCAATGTGAGAGGGCAGCAAGGAGGGCTGGGGGATACTGGGATGCATAGGAGAGGCATCATCAGTAGAAAACAGGAAGTTATTATCCTCTGTACAGACAGTTGGTGAGACCCCATCTGGAGTACTGCGTGCAGTTCTGGAAACCCAATCTCACAAGGACATAGACAGGATGGAGGCTGTCAGAGAGGGCAACTAAAATGGTGCAGGGTCTGCACGGAAGACATATGAAGAGAGACTTAAGGAGCTGAATATGTATAGCCTTGAGGAAAGGAGGAGAGGGGACATGCTAGAAACTTTCAAGTATCTCAAGGGAATCAACAAAGTCCAAGAGGGTAGCATCTTTCAAAAAAGAGGTGTGCAAGAACAAGGGGCACAATTTGAAGATAGAAGGGGCTGGCTCAGAGGTAATTTAAGGAAGTATTTTTCACAGAGAGGGTTGTGGATGCATGGACGCCTTCCGGAGGAGGTTGTGGAGTCAAAAACAGTGGAATTCAAGCATGCATGGGACAGTCATAAGGCAATTCTAGGGGGTGGGGGTAGGAAGAAGTAGGCTGCTGGTTAACTAGGATCTTCAGCTTATCCATTAGGTAGGGAAATGGGCAGACTGGGTGGGCCAAGCGGTCCTTATCTGCCGTCAAAATCTATGTTTCTATGTTTCTAGCTGGCAGCAGTTGAAGGCCATAGATCTCAGGGAGGGGGGCAGGATTGGTGTGGTCAAGCCTAGGAGGCACCCTGGGTTTAGACGGGACCTAGGTAGTGGCCTGATGTGTCTAGTTCCCATCCCCAGGGATTCCATCAGACCGCAAGTTCAGGTAGCCAGGAGGACTGCATCATCTACCAGATCCCTTGGGGGGTGGTGCTTCGCAATGCCAGGTCAATCAGGAACAAGATGGCAGTTATAGCTGACTTGGTTTCCCGGTCGACCTGGCTTACATTATAGAGACCTGGGTGGGTGCTAATGCTGGACCTATTTTTGAGGCAGCCATCCCCCCCCCCCAGATACTCTGTTGCTCACTGCCCTAGGGTGGGTCGAAGGGGCAGTGGAGTAGCCATCTGCTTTAGATCCAACCTGGGCTTCACTGTGCATCCAGTAGGATCCATTGGGTCTTTTGAATGTGTGGCCATCCCTGGGAGCCGGGTGCAGGCTGTAGGATCCTCCTAGTTTACCACCCCCCTGGTGTGGAGGGAGGATTCCTACAGGAGTTGGTATAGCTTGTGATCGATGAGACATTGGAGTCCCCTAGATGTTTAGTACTTGGGGACTTCAGTGTCTGGGCTGACAACAACTCCTCTAGGCTTGGTTCCAACCTCCTCCAGTTGATATTATCACTGGACCTGTCACAAGAAGTTTCTTCTGTCACCCATCACGTGGTCACATGTTTGACCTAGTGTTCTGTCTGGGGCTTGAGGTAACTGACCCCAAGATTGATCAGGTCACTTGGTCTGATCACTGCACAGTAGGGTTCTCATTCGGGGCTCCCCCAAGAGCCCTCCCCTTGCTGAGATGGTCAGCTACCATCCTTTAAGGGGGTTGTCCCCAGAGGGTTTTTTGGTGGTTGCTGACCTATCCAATGTAGATGCTGCATGTGCGAGTGGCATGACTGAAGCATTTGCATCCTATAATAGGGTTATGACTGCTGCACTCTGTGCACTCGTATTGGTTCATGAACGACCTGAAACCTCTCACTTGACGTTGCCTTGGTTTATATCCTTTCGGGGATGAAGATTTAAGAATCGGAAGATGGAACTCTGCTGGCGGAAGTCCAGGCTGGAAGAGGACAAACTGGCCCTGCATACTCACTATCGTAAGTACTGGGAGCAATCAACCATAAAAAGGTAGAGTTCCTGTCTAGGGCAATTGCCAGAGGGAAGAACCGACCGGCAATGCTTTTTCATACTGTTGACAGGCTATTGCATCTTGCCTATTGACAGCCGAAAAAGTTTTTTTCTGCCACTCTGTGTGAAGAGTTCACTCAGTTCTTCGCTGACAGGGTGTCCTTCATCCATCAGGGTATTCCCCCAGTGGGCCATGTTATGGCCCACAATGATCATCTTGGGCGTGATGGAGGCACTCTGCCTCTATGGGAAGAGTTTAGACCAGTGGAGGAGGCCATAGTCACTGAGGTTGCCTCTCAGCTAAAGCACACTTACTGTGAACTGGACCCTGTTTCGACACGTTTTCTTATGGGATGTGTCAGTTCAGTTGGTCCGGTGTTCGCCATGATTGTTCGGTGTTTGTTAACCAAGGGGGGGTCTTTCCAGATTCCTTGAAAGAGGCACTGGTGAGACCCCTCCTGAAGAAATCTTCGCTCATCCCAGATGTCCTGGTGAACTATGGTCCTATTTCCAACCTTCCATTTTTGGCTAAGGTTGTAGAGAAGATCGTGGTGCTGCAGCTTGAGGTGCATCTCATGACCGTTGCCATCTATGAGCAATTTCTGTCTGGGTTTCGAGCAAGGCATAGCACAGAAGAAAAAATTACTCACCTTAGTAATGTTGTTTCTTCTAATGGAGTCTTGCTATATTATAGACATTAGCAGTTTAATCCAGCTCTAGAACTGCCCCGGAATGAAATGGTTAAAACCATTCCAAAATAGAATTTTGGCACGAGAGCAGCTCTATCTGTGTCATTTCAAACTTGAACTGTCAGATTTTTAAGAGCCAAACTCACTAAGGTCTGTGTGGAAGCTGTAACCTACACTAGCCAAATGGCTACCTAAATAATAACAACCATTGATGGTCCCAACACCCAAGACTCAAGTCAGGGGACCAGAAATACTAACACCATTCTAATAATATGAAAAAGGAACATAAGTATAATAAAACACACACACGCGCACACACAAACCCCAAAGTCCCAAAGGGACAAAATGCTAACAGGACATAAGTAGTGCCCACACTAAGTTGCCCGAGACCCCACCAAGTAGAGGCTCTGAGAGGGGCAGGTTGGGGGGGAGGTCTATAATATAGCAAGACTCCATTAGAAGAAACAACATTACTAAGGTGAGTAATTTTTTCTTCAAACAACATGAAGTCTTGCTATATTATAGACATTAGCAGAATACACAGCAGTACCTCCATGGAGGAGGGGCAGAACCTACTTAGGGAATAGGCTCTGAAGAACAGCTGTGCCAAACCGAGCATCTCTCCTGGCCTGGACATCCAGGGAGTAATGCTTGGTAAAAGTGTGTACCGTTTTCCAAGTAGCAGCCTGGCAAATCTCTAATAAAGGGATATCTCTGGCAGCAGCTAGAGACGCAGCTGTACCCCTGGTAGAATGAGCCCTCAAACCAGGGAGGGGGCTCTGCCCACTTTCTGATAACAAAATTGGATACAAGAGACAATCCACCTGGCTATTGATCTCTTAGTGGCAGGTTTGCCTTTCCCAACTTCACCATAGGTAAGGAAAAGTTGGAGGGATTCGAACCTGTGACCTTTGGTACGCTCTATATAATAACTAAGAGCTCTCTTAACATCCAGGCTGTGCAACCTCCTCTCACCCAAAGAGGAGTGATCAGTGAAAAATACTGGAAGGGAGATAGATTGATTAAGATGGAAATCTGAAACCACCTTAGGCAAAAACTTCCTATTAGTCCTAAGGACTACCTTATCCCTGTGGAAAGAAATAAAGTCAGTCTCCACTGACAAGGCTTGCAATTCACTTATGCGTCTGGCAGAAGTGATAGCCACTAGAAAAACAGTTTTCCAAGTTAGGTACTTAAGCTCTGCAGAAGACAGAGGTTCAAAAGGGGGTTGCATTAACTGGGCAATGCAAACATTAAGGTCCCAAGCAGGGGCCGGTTCCCGAAAGGGAGGATTAGTATGGAGTAATCCCTTAAAAAACTTGGAAAACACAGGATGAGAGGAAAGAGGGATGACTTTCCTGCTGACAGAAAAGCAGACACAGCTGCCAAATGAACTCTCAGGGTAGCTGGTCTGAGACCCAAGGAATTAAGATGTACCATGTAATCTAACAAATGGGCAGTTCAGCAGATTCTGGGGAAATATTTTCCCAGCACACCAAATGGAAAACCTTTTCCATTTAGAACTATAAGTAGCCCTAGTGGAAGGCTTTCTGGAAACCTTTAGGATCTCAAGAACACCCTGAGAGAGTGTAAATCAGCAACTTAACTCCTCAAGAGCCAGGCCTTGAGGTTGAGGGATTTGAGGTCCGGATACCAAACCTTCCCTGGGCACAAGTCAACAGATTGTGATTCCTGGGGAGGCACAGGGAAGGTGGACTGTCAGAGACAGAAGGAGTGGGTACCAGGGCTGCCTGGCCCAATCCGGGCAATCAGAATCACCCTGCAAGGCTGAGATCTGATTTTGACTAGTACTTTGAATAGGAGAGGAAAGGGGAGGCATAGAGGAACTTCCCCTCCCAATCCAGAAGAAGGGCATCCAGGGGAACTGAGCCCAGCACTGGAGGCCTGCAACAGAACAGAGGAAGTTTGTGATTGTCTGGGGCTGCAAAAAGATCTATCTGAGGGATGCCCCACCTGGCAAAAACTATCCCCAGCACTTGAGGATCCAGGGACCATTCGTGATGGCCCTGGGAAATCCTGCTGAGGGCATCCGCTAGGACATTGTCCTTCCCTGGAAGATGAACTGCTATGAGGGAAGTGTTCAGGAAATAGGCCAGAGACCACAACTTCATTGCCTCGTGCACAAGGTCAAGACCGAGTGCCCCCCGTTTGTTGATGTACCACATTGTTGTGGTGTTGTCTGTTCTGACTTGTATCACCTTGTCATGGACAGATGCAGAAAAAGCTCAAAGAGCTAAAAAGACAGCTCTGAGTTCCAGAAAATTGATGTGGAGCAGAGATTCCTGGGGGGACCAAACTCCCTGAGTGGAAAAGTCGCCCATGTGGGCTCCCCAACCCAGAAGGGAAGCATCTGTAGTGAGAGTCAAGTCATGAGAAAGGGAAATGAAGGGGACCCCCGCTCTTAAATTGCTCTGATCCTGCCACCACTGGAGAGCTAGGATCAAGGTTAGAGTCACTGGGACCAACTTGGAAAGGGGGTCTCTTCTCTGAGACCAAAAGGTTCTCAAGTGAAACTGAATGTCTCTCATCTGAAATCTGGCTCCCTGCACAACAGCTGTGGATGCAGCCATGCCCCAGGAGCTGCAGAAAGTGTCTTGCTGGTCGAGAGACCTGCAGAGTGAAGGAAGAGGCCAGAGCCACTAAATTCCTTACCCTTTCTGGGGAAGAAAGGCTTGGCTAGCTTTGTGTCCAATTCTGCCCCTATAAAGGTGAGTACCTGGACTGGTTCCAGAACTGACTTTGGTAGGTTTAGCAGAAAACCCAGGGAGGTGAGAAGCTGCTGGGTGACCTGCAGGTGAGATTTTACCTGTTCTGGGGACTGGCCTACAATGAGCCAGTCATCTAGATAGGGAAAACAGCAATCCTCTGCCTCCTTAAGTAGGCCACTGCCACTGCTAGACACTTTGTGAATACCCTTGGAGCAGAGGTAAGGCCGAAGGGCATTGCTCTGAACTGGTAATGACCTGAGGGCAGTTCGAATCTGAGGTACTTTCGATGGGATCTTCTGATTAGGACATGGAAATAGGCATCCTTGAGGTCCAGGGAGGCTAGCCAGTCCACTGGCCTTAGGGAAGGAAAAATCATTGCCAGAGTTACCATTTTGAACTTTGGTTTCAAAAGATGCTTGTTCAGATGTCTGAGATCTAAAATGGGCCGCCATTCTCCTGTCTTTTTTGGGGTAAGGAAATATCTGGAATACAGACCCCTGCCCTGATGCAGGGGAGGAACCCTTTCTACTGCTCTGAGAGCTAACAGGGATGAGACCTCTGTTTCCAGAGCGAGGGTCTCTGAAGCACTTCAGTAGAAAAGTCTGCTTCTCAACTTGGGAAACTTTTTAGCTGGAGAACCAGACCCTGGCTTACTACTTCCAGAACCCACTTGTCTGAGGTTAAAGAAGCCCAATTCTGACTGAAGTAAGCCAGCCTGCCCCCCACTGGTACAGGAGAATCGGCCCTGGGCACCCCATCAGGGTGCCTGTTTCGCAGGAGGTTTAGGCTGGGGGGTGGGAGCAGGTCTGCCCACCCCTCGTCTGCCCCTGCCTCTGAAGAAGCCCCTCTGAGCATAGGCAGAGGAGGCCTGAGTCTGGTAGAAAGGCCTGTGAAAAGGTCTACCCCTACCTCTGGGGGCATGCCTTTGAGGAGTGGCTTGCCGCTCCTTAGCCTGGGCACTCTTGTAAGTAGTCCTATATTCATCCATCTTTTCATGTAATTCTCGTCTGCTCTCCAAACAGAGAATTTCCCACCACAGGAAAATCCATAGCCTTAGTCTGGGTATCCTGTGACAAACTAGTACACCTGAGCCAGGCCAACCTACTTAAAAGCTACAGATGTGGCCATGACCCTAGAGGAAACATCATTAACATCCACAGCAGCATGAAACTGAACCTTAGAGGCTTCAATGCCATCAGCAGCCACCTGTTCTAGTTCATTAGCCAGTTGGCCATGGGCCTGCTTGGCCAATTGCATAACAGTAGCTCATCTAGATTTCTGATACCTAGCTACATAAGCCATAAAATTTGCTTGCCTGAGTCCCAGAGAGGCTGCCATATACTGTTTTTTGCCATGGCATCAATCTTCCTGGAATCCTTGTCAGGAGGATGTGAAGCCAAGGAATATTAGCTTTATCACAGGCAGCAGCCTGAACTACCTCAACATGACTGCATTGCTGAGAAAGGAATTCTGTATCAGGGCCTGACAATGTATACCTTCTGTCCATCTTTTTATCTACAGGAGGCACAGAATTAGGAGCTTTTAACATTTTAATTGTTTGTTTCTAAAAGACTTATGTAAAGGAATAGACAATCTCCTAGACTCTGGAATATCCATCATTTCTACAAAATCAGGCTCCTCTTGCTCATCCACAGCCTCTTCTAAAGGAAGCTGGAGGGTTTCAGCAACTTTTTTATAAAACATAAAATGAGATGGGGACTCAGACAGCATAGGGGGAGATTCTAAAGGTCTGTCTGGGGAGATGTCCGGTTCAATGGGCACACCCAGACCTTCCCAGCCACATTCATACTGTCCACAATCCTCCTCCCCCTCCTCTGGTTCATAAAATTCCTCAATATCATAATCCTGAACCACTGGGACCGGACGAACTGACCTTTTACCAGATAGTGGTGGTTCGGACGGACCCTGAGACAGTGACTGGACAATTTGTATGGCTTTTGCTATCTCTGCAGCAGTTGGAGAAGGAACTTTGAACTCCAGACCTGCTGATTTTCTTGTTTCAAATGAATTTTAAACCCACTGATCGGTTCAAAACTGAACCGATAACTTACAAGTTCCACACAGACAAAACCTTCATTTACTTACGGTTACCACAGATAGAGCTTGAACCGAATGGTTTTGCGGTTAAAATAAAACTATTCTCTGTTAAATCCAACCAAGAAAACACTTTTTAAACCGAGAAATGAACCGAGCAGAAGGAGAAATCTCCGGAGCGACTGTTCACTGAGGCGGAGTAAAGAATCTGACAGTTCAAGTTTGAAATGACACAGATAGAGCTGCTCTCGTGCCAAAATTCTATTTTGGAATGGTTTTAACCATTTCACTCCGGGGCAGTTCTAGAGCTGGATCAAACTGCTAATGTCTATAATATAGCAAGACTTCATGTTGCTTGAAACAGCGTTAGTTTGGGTGCACAGTGCGCCCCAAGCTTGGTGCCTTATTCAGGAACCATAGCTGCATCCCTCCTATGGTTCAGCATGAACTAGTCCAGAAGATGATCCTCCCCATTTTCAACTACTATGATGTAGTGTATGATGCTTCTCCCAGATCCTCCCTAACCAGATTGGTCACACTGTTTAACTCCTTCTGTCGCTTTGCTCTCGATGCTCCTTCTTGCTGTCATCACTGTGACCTCTGTCATGCCTTGTCCCTTCCTCCGCTAGCCAACAGGCACCTTTCTCATTGTGCCAAACACTTCTAAATTTTGGTTAGAAGAACTCCCCTCCTGGACTTCCGGTGATGCCACCAACAACATGGAGACTTAACTATAGAGCTCTCCCTCTCACCATCCACAAAAATAGTTTCCACTCAGCCAGGACAACAGTAATACACTTGAATATGCATAAATCACATCGTGGAACTACACCTACGAGAAGATCCTGTTCCAAAAACTCAAAGTTGAAGCGAGATCAACCAGGATTGAGCCCTGCAAGTTCTGCAGCGAGCGGGAGAGAGTCGCCTATGAGTATGGCGGGAGGAGACACCGAATCTGAAATGGACACTCTTTCTAGGTCGAGATTTGAGACGCTCCCAGTCAAAATAAAGCAATTCAGGATAGAGACAAAGCTTGAATTCAGTAAACTACATTCAGACCTAAATAAGTTGGAAACCAGAGTCTCCGCTATGGAAGAACGGGTCTCGACGGCTGAGGATGACCTAATACAGCTCTCCAAAGTAATGGAGTACTTAGTACAACAAAATGAAAACATGACGCTCAAATGCCTCGACTTAAAAGCATGATCGCGAAGAGACAATCTCAGGATCTATGGCCTACCTGAATCGGCTGAGGTTGGAGAAATGCATGAATTTATAGAGGATCTACTTCGCCATGTGTTGGATCTGCCACAGGCCTTCTCATTTAGGATCAAGAGAGCACATCGGGCACTGGTGCCCAAACCTACCTCTGCTACAGCCAGGCCTTGATCGATAGTAGCCAAATTCTCCAGTTTTTGAGATAAGGAGAAGATCGTAAGAGTCACGTGGAAACAGGGCCAGGTAGAATACAATGGCGCCCGTCTGCTGTTCGATCAAGATTACCCTCCAGTGATACAGCAGCAACGACAGGCCTATGCTCCTCTGCTGAGGAAATTAAAAGATATAAATGTTAAATTCCAGACACCATACCCATCACAACTGCGAATACACTGGGAATCTGGAATAGAGATGTATCATACAGCCGAAGAGGCCCTCCAGGCCTTTAGAAAGAAAGGGCATGAAATCTCGGAGGCTTCCAGATGCAGAGAGCCACCCCTCACTCTACAGAATCCTTGGCGTCTGAATGGTTCTTAAAACTCTAATCAAGCAGGGGGAAAAAAGCAGCGAGCACTACCCTTCAGGACATTAAAAGAATGCTATATAAGCTTACGCACTCTCAAGACTCTGGGGAAACGCTGCTGGAGAAACAACCAGGCACCTGAAGAAGGGAGCCATCCGGTGCGGTTTGTGATCATTATGATGGACTCTCCTCCTGACATTCCTTTCCCAGAAGGACATGTTGGATCTATGGTGTTCGACTAGATTAATGGTTCCTTTTGTTTGTCCAAATATCTCATAAGATCCTGACTACCTAAACATAGAGAACATTATCTTGGGGCATAGCAATATGGGGGGGTGGAGGAGGGAGGGCTGGGAGGGGTTCTCGACGGGTCGCCCATTGCAAGGCGACGGATTGCTGTATATACGATAGCCGTCCTGACCCTCTACTCCTACCGGAGCTGCTGAAAGAGGTAGATTTAAATGTTAGAAGCATACTCAGAGGTCAAGATCAATGGGGAGTTTTGTAACAGGGCGGGTATCTAGCACGTTGGGCTGGCTCTACCCTGGGATAGTGGCCCAAGTTGAAGTGCAGTACTATATGGGAGTCGCTAGGGGGCCCGGTTACACAATATAACACTTGAGCTGCTGACCCCTGCAACTATCTACATGATGGACAGATCCTGTCCAAGAGGTTAATAACAGCTCTACAGAGAGCTAGTTCAGTTAATATAGGCCAACCTAATCTCCAGAGAAGAGAAGTCACGTAGCGGGTAAGGGGCACCATTAATGCACTTATTTTTCTTGGGCTAAAACTTGTAAAAGGGAATGGGAGTTGAGGCTCTGACTTGGTATAAGCATTGAACAGGCCCCAAGATAATAGCGAGGGTTTCATGTCAGCGAGGTACATTCTTCAGATAAAGGGTCTCCCACAACCTGGAATTGTGTAATGGCTAACTGCACAGGCATAATAAAATCTTTCGTATTCTCAATTGAAAAATAACAACATTGATGTTTAGGGGGGATGAAATACTAGGCAAATACTAACGGAGACAGGATATAAAGAAGCGATCTGCCCCTGGCACAAGAAGGAATGAAAGTGCACCGAGGGGGCCACTGGAGGCCTGGGTAGCGCAGGGTGATCTGTCTGGAGGGAAGTCCTCAACGATCTCTGGGGATTGTCCTCCGGGGTTGGTTCTAATTACATTGGGGGATAGGCTAGACACATGGGGTCATTTAGAAACCTAACTTACGAGTGATATCCCCTGTGCAATGCTGGGTAGGATGTATTCCTGGGTATTCATTTTGTAATAGCAGCATAAACTTAAGGGAGGTGGTTGGGGGATCCGCGGATGCACAAGGCGCTTCGCTGCCTAATACAATAATAATGTGGGTACAAATGGGTTGTTTTATCTGTGGGGACGCTCTTGGGGACTACGCCACCAATTAGAGTGGAGTGGAAAAGGGGAGGCGTTGTTAAGGTTCCACACAAATGTATGATGTTGTGGGGATTGAGGCAACAAGATAGACTTCTATGTGGAGGGTCAAAAGTGTCCACTAAGGGGAACACCCATTGCTACAACTGTGGGTCACTCAGGTATTAATACCTCCTGGTAATGCAAGAAAAAAGCTTAGACCCACTACAGGAAGTAAAATGGTAGTCCCCTCAAAGTAATAGTAATGCCCTTTGATTGGTGCTAGATCGCCATGTACACGGAGGATGGTATGGCCTTATAGAGGTGCTCCAGCCTTAGTACAAGGAGCAGGAGGGGGATACATGCCACTGAGGCCCCGTATTAGCACATGCCTGCACAGGAGGGCATGAGGGTATGATGGACAGGCCACCTGGAGGGACAACGCTTTCACTAGTGGCTTATAGTGATAAGTTATAAGAAAATATGGATCCCCATCTTGCTCCTTACTTTAGCCCTCTCACGTTAATGTTTGGTATCGGGATGAGATGAAGTGCGAGTGCCTATAAACAGTTGCAGCTGGGTGTCTCTTGCAGATTCAGGTTCTAAGACTGAACAAATCCTTTTTTTCATTCTCTTCCTTTTACCAGGGTTATAAATAATAGGATGGTTCAGGCAACCTCGACTGCAAAACCCAGAAAATTGTCTAGAGATATTTAAGCCTGTCATCAGATACCCCCAGTGGGGAGATGGAGAGCTCTTACTATGATATTATTCTTAAAAAAAAAAAAAGAAAAGAAAAGCAAGTCATTGGCTATGAGATTCATAACATGTTGAGAGGGACTCTTGGTAATCTCAAAGTAAAAATAATGTCTGGTTTGGATGGGGGGGGTGGAAGGGTGGATGGGAACATCAGATGCTTTGCAAATGCTGCTTGGCTGGGTGATGTCCTGCACATCATACATCTTGTCAGGAGGGATGTTGGTGATATTGAGGCATGTCATCTGGCAAGGACCCAATAGTTATAGGGTCCAGGAGGAACCAGCATTTGTTAGGACTCCTTTTCCTCCCATTTGAGTATTGACTGCTCGAACCTTTAGGGAACAGAACATTCTGCTCCCCTACCTTGGGAGTCACATTGTAAATAAAGTTTACTATGGGGTAAGAGCTGCTCGGTTAGCAGCACCTCATAGGTTATGTGAGTTTATATGTTGTGTTTGTGTTGACGTTTGGTTACTTGATAGGGTTATAAATAAACAGCTTTATAGGCAAATTACATTTAAATACCAAGCAAGAAGACAAGGTTTACTACAATTAATAGAGAGACCAAGGAATAGCACAAGGGAAAGCTGGGGTGGTGTATCGTGGAAAATTTCAGGAAAGTTACTGGGGATTAGAGAGTCGGACCCCACATGTTTAGAGATTTATAGGTCTCTCCACATAAATGGGGGATAGTAATGGTATTAAAATCATCTCCCACAATGTTAACGGGTTAAATAACCCAGTAGAACGATACAAAGCTATGTCTACCATTAAAAGAGAGAGGCCCTGATTTGTTCTACTATAAGAAACTCATCTTAATAGATCTGAACACCAGAAGCTAAGGAAGTTTGGTTATGATCAGGTGATAGCAGCTTCTTTTGAGAAGGGGAAAAGAAAGGGTTCTGCTATACTGGTCTCCAGAGGAACCCAATTTCAAAAGACAGCCAGCTATATGGACCCTGAGGGCCGATTGGCTATACTTCCGGGGAACCTGGAGGGTGCTCCTATCACATTGGCCTCCTTATATGCACCACCGGGCTTCACAAAGGAGGTCATCCACTCCTTACTTCACAAGATTTCTGAACATCACACAGGATTACTGTTAGTAGGTGGGGATTTGAATCAGATATGGAACCAAAAAGATGCATCTAAAGTTAAGTCCTTCCGACAGAACCCGGCTAGTAGATTAATTAGGAGACATTTAAAGGGGGCTTCCTGGGTAGATGCCTGGAGAAGTCAGAACATGAACAAAACAGAATATACTCACTACTCATACCCAGGATTGACTATATGCTGATCTCGGGAGAACACCAAGATCAGGTACTGGAATGTAGACATGTCCCATCTGTCCTTTCTGATCATGCTCAGTTGCTATTGAGACTGAATTGGAAGGTCAAAAAGGGTCAATCCCTCTGGAAATTCAACAATTACTTCCTGAACTTAAAAGAATTTACGGACATGGCTACTGCTAGACTAACTCAAATCCAACAGGATAACGAGTCCCCTGAGATACCCGACACTGTGTTTTGGGATACTATCAAGACAGTATTCAGGGGAGACTGTATTAAATTTGCTGCCTATTTCAAACGACAACAAAATCAACAACTAGAACAACTTCAAAGGCATTTGCAGGTCCTACTGGACCAAGATGCGAAGGGGATTACCTCGATACAGCCGGATATTCAAAAAGTCAAACAACAAATCCAGAGATTAATTGATATAAAGACTGAGCAGGCACTACAGCGCTTACAACAGAGGTACTACGAGACCGGACCTAGGGCTTCTCGCCTCTTAGCACACCGACTTAGACGACAGACGGTTACACAGATTAGAGATCCCAGAACGGGACATCTATTAAAATCCCCTGAAAAAATCCTATCCGGCTTTAGGGAATTTTGTACAAATTTATACAAGTCAGAACACTCTCCGGATAGAGAACAAATAAAAACTTATTTGGCTAAGTTAAAGCTACCGAAATTGACTCAGGAAATCAGAGAATCCTTAGACACCCCTATAACCTCCACAGAATTGGCAGCCGCAGTTAAGAGATTGAAAACAAAAAAAATCACCTGGTCCAGATGGCTATACCCCAGAATTCTTTAAATTCTTTGTAAAGGAGATAAATAATCTGCTGTTAAGGGCCTGTAGAATGGCACAATTAGGGGAAGCCTTGCCAGACACTTGGAACTATGCAGTTATTTTGAGTATCCCCAAACCAGGAAAAGATATTACACAATGTAGTTCTTATCGCCCTATATCTGTCTTGAACATTGATTATAAACTATATGCCTCGATTTTGGCAAAACACCTGGAGGTGATTATGCCTAGGCTAATTAACTATGACCAAACAGGTTTTATCCTGGGTAGACAAACTCAAGACAATATTAAAATATCTCTGCATGTCATGTTCCATGCTGCTCGGTCAGGGGCACCTTGCAAGATTCTGAGCCTGAATGCTGAGAAGGCCTTCGACCGGGTGGCATGGAAATTCTTGGATTTAGCCCTTAGTGAGTTCGGATTCTCAGAAGCCTTCATTAAGATCATAAATAACATTTATACCAACCCAAGAGCTTATGTAAAGATCAACGACAGAGTCTCCCACCCGATTTCTCTACAACGCGATACCAGGCAGGGCTGCCCTCTCCCCCCCCCCTTCTTTTTGCCTTGTACCTTGAACCATTAGCCCAGGCATTGAGACAGGATGAGAGGATATGGGGATGGGATCTGGGGGGGGGGAACACACAAACTTGCCCTTTATGCAGACGATCTGTTAGTCTACCTTCAGGATCCAGAAAAGTCACTAGAGCACTTGTGGGCACGCCTCACAGAATTTAGTCTCCTGGCCAGGTATAGGGTGAATACGTCTAAGACTGAGGTCTTAAAAATACATTATGAACCATCAGAACAGATTAGATGGAGGTACCCCTTCAGATGGGACCTAACCCATATCAAATACTTAGGAATTCAACTAGGATTTCAGGTGAACTGATTGTTTACACTTAAATTTTCTCCAATCTTAAAAAACATCAAACTGGAATTAGAGCAGTGGGCACCTATCCCCATCCCCCTGATACAGTGGGTGGAGGCGATAAAAATGGTAATCCTCCCTAAATTTTTATATCTGGTCCAAACAATCCCCATCAGTGTACCGGATTCCTACTTTAACTCGCTTAATAGTACAGTCTCCCGCTTTCTATGGGGTTCACATAAACCTAGGGTCTGGCTCTCAGTTCTTCAGATCCCGAAAAAAGAAGGCGGTCTGTCATTACCTAACTTTAAATTATACTACCAGGCTGCACAGCTATGGACAGTTATGTATTGGTTAGACCAATTATATTTGTCTACATGGAAAAACCTGGAACTCAGAGAAGGGGCCCTTTTGAATTTAAACAGCTCCCTTCTTAGGCAGGGGGGAGACTAAATACAGGTCAAGAAGATAATCCTTTTACAGCTCTTACATTAAACATATGGGTTGGAATTCTGACAGACAGAAAGGCTAGTAGTTGGAGGTGTCTCCTACTATCTGTTCCATACCTGGAAACCTTTTTTCCTGGCTTGTGGGATGCGGGGTTCAAGAGATGAAAAGCGAGGGGCCTACACCTAATATGGCACTTTCTGGAGGAAGTGACTAGTGTTTCTTTTGAAACACTAGTCAACAGACATGGAATCCCTTGGCAAGACAGATTCAGATATTTTAAAATTAGAAATTGTATCAGAAGCCTCATTGCAAGACCAGGCACTGGGATTTCAACACCTCCCCAGATTGCACTTATTCTCAAAAAAGTGATAGAAGGTGTACCCATCAGCGCACATATTATTTCTAATCTATATCAAGCCATGTTAGCATGGAAAGGTGACACCACTATTTCTATAAAAAAGGCGTGGGAACTTGATATGGGGAGTCAGATCCCAGAGGAAGTGTGGATATGGACCCAAACAAAAATCCACTGGGGCCTATCAGCAGTTAGCTGGCAGGAATTTTCTTGGAAAATTTTTGTCAGGTATTTTGGGACCCCAGCAATCCTGGAGAAGTTCCAGGGCAGTAACTCCTCAAATTGTTGGAGAAACTGTGGTCATTTTCCTGGCAGCATATGTACACATGATGTGGAGTTGCCCTATGCTATCCACCTTCTTTCAGGATTTACAACAGGCCTAAGGACAATAATTGACCCAGGTTTGATTCTGAATCCCTCCTGTTATTTTTTCTTAGAAGTTCCAAAGGAATTCAGAGACCCCCTTACAATTAAGTTCTTGAAAATAACATTCCTAGCAGCCCAGAAGGCCATAACTAAAAACTGGCTGACCCAAAATCCTATCACTTTAAATATGTGGCAGGAGATTATGATCAATATCTATAGGATGGAGGCATTGACAGCCTCCCTGAACAAAAGGCTACCCCAGTTTGAGATTATGTGGAGGTGTTGGATCCTATATATGGTTGGGACGAGATCTGATTTTATCCCGTAGGCTAGGTTCTACATAGAAGACTCAGGAATTTGTGAAGTATGGTGGACCCCAGTATATACATGTACAGTTTATTTCTAGTTATATAAGTTAGTTGGCAAATGAAATTAACTAGAGGCAAAGCTGGTCCCCTCTCTGTATGATAGAAGGAGAGGTGGTCTATATATGTTATAAGTTTGATGAAATCCTTGTGCATATAACACAGTTACTAAATAAATATCAGTAACATAACAGGAAAGGAAAAAAAGTAAAATAATTTATCTTCACTAAGTTTCAAGAATTGATTGCTCTGTCCTAACGAATATTATATATTAGATACTTTGGTCAGAAATCGAGTTAATGGAATTGCCTATGAAAACTCTGTAATTTATTGATGTGTTACCTGTTTGTATGTAAATTGTTTGTGTCATGTTCTACGGAACTAAAACTACAAATAAAGAAAGTTTTAAAAAAAGAACTCCCCTCCTACCTCACATGCTCACTCTCTTCTCCCTCCCCACCACTCCCTCAGATCCTCTGACACTCATACTTTGCTGGTCCCCCATTGAACTACTCTCATCGGTCAGTCAGGCTTCTTCCATCATTTCCCGCAAATCTGGAACTCCCTCCCCCCTCAAATACGGCACTCCTCCTCCTCCTCCTCCCTCACCTCTGCCTTACAAAACTTTCTCTCATCAAACTGCTCCTGCTTTAACCCTCCCCAGATGTCCTCCTACATGTATGCTCCTCTCTATGACTCACATTCCCTACTAACCCTTCTCCCCCTCTCAACTTGTCCTTGCCTACTGCAATCCCCTGGCAGGGTTCTCAGCACCCAGGAGTGACCTAGTCTTAGACAAATTTCTTCCTTACTCTCCCCTTTCTCTCCTTTCCCTTCACCCTTCCTATTCACTCTTTTCAACTTGTCCCCACCCAGTTCTGCACCCTGGCAGGGTTCACAGCATCCTGGAGGGGTTCAGCACTGGGAAACAGCTATTCCTTCCCCTTTCCCCTCCAACTTGTCCTCACCTAGTTCTGTCCCCTGGCAGGGTTCTCAGCATCCTGGAGGGGTCTAGCACTGTGAAATTACTCTTCCTTCCTTCCCCTTTCCCCTCCATCCTTTCTATCTAACTCATTCTTGCCTGACTCTACTCTCTGGCAGGGCTCTCAGCATCCTGATGCGAGGCCTAGTCTTAGGCAAGCCTCTCCCATCCCTTCTTCTACCTCCCTTCCACCCCCAACTATCTCTCCCCAACTTGTTCTTTGCCTACTCCAACCCCTTATAGAAACATAGAAACATAGAATTTGATGGCAGATAAGGACCGCTTGGCCCACCCAGTCTGCCCATTTCCCTACCTAGTGGATAAGCTGCAGATCCTAGTTAACCAGCAGCCTACTTCTTCCTACCACCACCTCCTAGAATTGCCTTATGACTGTCCCATGCATGCTTGAATTCTACCACTGTTTTTGACTCCACAACCTCCGGAAGGCCGCTCCATGCATCCACAACCCTCTGTGAAAAAATACTTCCTTAAATTACCTCTGAGCCGCCTCCATCTTCAAATTGTGCCCCCTTGTTCTTGCACACCTCTTTTTTTGAAAGATGCTACCCTCTTGGACTTTGTTGATTCCCTTGAGGTACTTGAAAGTTTCTATCATGTCCCCCCTCTCCCTCCTTTCCTCGAGGCTATACATATTAAGCTCCTTAAGTGTCTCTTCATATGTCTTCCGGTGCAGACCCTGCACCATTTTAGTTGCCCTCCTTTGGACAGCTTCCATCCTGTCTATGTCTTTGCGGAGATTGGGTCTCCAGAACTGCACGCAGTACTCCAGATGGGATCTCACCAGCTGTCTGTACAGAGGGATAATAACTTCCTGTTTTCTACTGGTGATGCCTCTCCCTATGCATCCCAGTATCCCCCAAGCCCTCCTTGCTGCCCTCTCACATTGCTTGCCCACCTTTAGGTCATCTGATATGACTACCCCCAGGTCCCTTTCCATTTTTGTTGTTGTTAGTATCTCACCCCCATTGTGTACTCTTCCCCTGGGTTTTTGTTTCCCAGGTACATTACCTTGCACTTCTTAGCATTGAATCTAAGCTGCCATACATTTGACCATTCCTCTAACCTTGCCAAGTCCCTTCTCATCCTTTCCACCCCACCTTGTGCATCAACTCTGTTGCAGATCTATGTGTCATCTGCAAAGAGACATACTTTTCCTTCCAGTCCCTCTGCAATGTTGTTTATAAAGACATTGAAGAGGACCGGTCCTAATACTGAACCCTGCGGTACCCCGCTAGTAACCCCCCTTTCTTCAGAGTGGACTCCATTTACTATTACTCTCTGTGTCCTATTCTCCAGCCAATTCTTTACCCAGGCTGTCATCTTGGGACCCACTCCAAGGCTGGCTAACTTGTATATTAATCTTTTGTGTGGGACTGTGTCAAATGCCTTGCTAAAGACCAGGTAGACCATGTCCACAGCCCCTCCTGATCTACTACTTTGGTCACCCAGTCAAAGAAATCTATCAGATTTGTCTGGCATGACCTTCCCGCTGTGAATCCATGCTGCCTTGGGTCCTGTGCCCCTCTGGCCTCTAGATACTCGACAATTCTTTCCTTCAGAAGTGATTCCATCATTTTCCCTACCACTGAGGTTAAACTAACAGGTCTGTAGTTTCCTGCTTCTGCCTTGCTCCTACTTTTGTGAAGGAGAATCACATCTGCCCTCCTCCAGTCCTCGGGTACCACCCCATCCTCCCATGATTTGTTAAAGAGGGTAGTCAGTGGTGTCACTAGTTCTACCCTTAGTTCTTTTAGAATTCTGGGATGAATCCCATCAGGCCCCATTGCTTTGTCCACCTTCAGTTTTAAGAGTTCTTTCAGAACCCTTTCTTCTGTAAATGGGCTGGTATCAACTTCTCTATCCAGAGTGTTTCTACTGTTTGTTTTAGGTACCCCTCTCCCTTTGTAAATACTGAGCAAAATATTTATTTAGTATCTCTGCCTTTTCACCGACACCCTCTGCCCACCCTCCCTCCCTTTATTAAGCTTCACTATCCCTTCCTTGGTCTTCCTTCGCTCCCTGATGTACCTATAAAAGGTTTTATCCCCCTTCTTAACTGAGTTGGCTATCTTTTCCTCAGTTTGGGCCTTTGCTGTTCTGACTGCCTTCCCAGCTTCCTTTTTGCTTTAACTGATACAGTTCTCTGTCCTGCTCCTTCTGTGATTCCTTGTACTTCCTGAATGCTTTCTTTTTTTCTTGAACCTTCACTGCCACTTCCTTTGAGAACCATAGTGGTTTCTTACATCGTTTTGTTTTGTTTATTTGCTTCACACAAAGGCTTGTTACCTCTGTGATGGCAGTTTTTTATTATTCCCCATTGTTCTTCCACCCCTCCTTCCTGCCCATTTGCTAGTGCATTCCTTAGGCACTCATCCATTTTGGCAAAGTCAGCCCTCCTAAAGTCCAGTACTTTTGCTTTTGTATGGCTTGACTCTATTGCTGTGTTTATTATGAACCATACTGTTCGATGGTCGCTAGTTCCCAGATGGCTACCCACTTCTACATCTGTGATCCTCTCTCCATCTCCATTTGAGAGAACCAGGTCTAAGACTGCTCCTTCTCAAGTGGGCTCCAATACTAGTTGTCTAAGGCATGCCCCCTGTAGGGCATCTAGAATAACCCCACTCTTCGAAGTGGCTGCTGCAACTGCACTCCAGTTAACATCTGCCATATTCAGATCACCCATCAGCAATATCTCCCTTTTTCTGCCATTCTAAGTATACTTTCTATCATTTCCTTGTCCATTTCCTCCCCCTGAGAAGGGGGTCTGTATACAACCCCTGTGCAGATTGTGGTGCCATTGCCTGTCTCCAAATTTACCCACAGTGCTTCTTCTCCTCCCTGTTTACCCTTTTGTTCTGTTGCTTTGATTCCTTCCCTTATGTAAAGAGCTCCTCCTCCTCTTTTACCCTCCCTGTCCCTCCTGTAGATAGTGTATCCTGGTATGTTTACATCCCAGTCATGGTTTTATGTGTACCATGTTTCTGTGACTGCCACGATATCCAGATGTTCCTCCTCCATCAAGGCCACTAATTCAGGAAGCTTGTTACCCAGACTATGGGCATTGGTACTCATTGCTCTCCATTTTTTGATGGCTTTACCTTCTGTTGCAGTATCCCCCACTGACCTTTCTACCTCGGTCTTTTTCTCATTTAGTATCCTGTTTTGTAGGGAGGGCTGGGATTTTCCTGCTTATCAGTGCCTCCCCTTGACTAGTTTAAAAGCTTGCCAATTAAGTATTTAAACCGATTGCTCAAAAGACTTGTTCCCTTCCTGGACAGATGCAGACCATCCTGCCAGTATAGGCTGGTGTCCCTCCAGGTGGAACCCCAGTCCCCAATGAAGCCAAACCCCTGTGCTCCACACCATTTTTTCAACCATTCATTAAACTGCATGGTGCAAAGTACCCTTGCTTCACCCATGCCATTGACAGGCAGCACCTCTGAGAAGGATACTGTGTGTGCTACTTGTCTTAGGCCCCTCCCCAACTCTACAAAGTCCTCCTGCACTGCTCTAATCTCATGATGAGCCAAGTCATTTGTCCCTAGGTGGACAATGACGTCCAGCTCAGACTCCCGTGCAGCTGTTCTCGTGATCCTGAGGATGCGCTTCCTGTCCCTCCAAGCCATGGCACCAGGCAGGCACCTTACTTCAGTTTTCCCTGCTCCCCTCAGTTCTATCCCCCTAATAACTGAGTCCCCCACAAGGAGCTGCTTCCTTTCCTTGTGGTGTCCTCTGCCTCCTTCCTGTGGGCCTCCCTTGTGACAGTTGTCCTCAGCCTCCTTAGTCTCCTCTGCGGGTGCATCCATAGGGGAGCTATGCTCCCCCAGAATGGTGTATGGATTGTGGAGTGGAACAACTGACTGGGTGTGCCTCTGTTCCACCATCCTCACTCTCCCTGAGCCCACTGTGGTCCAACTGCTGTGCTTTCTTCGCAACCTCTGAGGTAGTGGTGGTGGCTCTGGTGCTCTCTGGATGGGGGAGGTTCCCTTCCTACTGTCCAGTGTGGCCTGGGGGAAGGTTCCTTTACTACTGTCCAGTGTGGCCTGAAGACGGGCAACTTCCTCCCTCCCTCAGGGCAGACAGTTGTCTGCAAATGGGGCAGCATCTCAGCCTCCAGAAAGACTCCCAGAAGACTGCTGCCCCACAGCCATTACATTGCACTACTCCCCACATGTTTATCTACTTTTTTTTGTGTGAGTGTGATTGGTTTGTTACATAGAAATATATATATTATACAATGTGTATGCTTATATTGTCAGTGCAGTGTGCTAGAGAGGATATGACAGTGATATGCACCTTGCACTCTTGAGGAAATGATGTCAGAACCCCAGGTATAAAGGAACTATTTCCAGTGGTGGGTGGGGTGAGGGGTGGGCAGGGGTTGGGCCTAAACTGTGCCCTCATGAAACAATCAGCTAAAAGCTCTGACCCACCGCTGTGACGAATGCCTTCCTGTCAGCAAGATGCCCTACACAACAATTTGACAGAGAAAATACCCTGCTAATCAAACAGAGAAAAATCCGGACATCCAAGTTAGACACAGGTAAACCTCCCCAGCCCCAAAACAGCCTGGTGGTCTGTGCTCTGAAAGCAGTCAGCCCCAAAATAAGTCAGCTGTGCTTTAAACTCTTCCTGCACTGAAAATCTTAAGAATTGTAACAAAAGTAAAGCTAGATCCACCTCCCTCTGTTGCTTGAAAGACTGTCTTTCCTGATAATTCTAAGTTCCTTATTTCACCTTTCAGTTAGAAGTAGCCTCCACCTGCAGAATATCTGCTACAAACCAAAGACAATTGTAAGGTTCACCTCCCTCTGTTGTGAGCACAACTCGCTTCCTTGCAAATCCTATGTTCAGTATTGCAGCTTCCAGCCAGAGGTAGCTTCACCTGAAGAATATTAGCTGTTCTGATGAGTTTGCTATAAAACACTTGCTTATAATACTGTTGTTCTCAGGTCTGTAAGACTCTTCCAAAGCTATTGGCTGATAAGTAGCTATGATGTAAGCAATTCCTGACACAGTCTGGCCTGGCCTTTTAAGGCACACACAGATAAACACAAAAAACAGTTTCCACCCCCTGGGGCACTGCCTGGGTCAAATACACAGCCTGTACCTGCACTTACTTCAGGACTTATGACAAATTCTTAGCCCAGGGTTTAAACTCTTCCTGCACTGAAAATCTTAAGAACTGTAACAAAAATAAAGCTAGATCCACCTCCCTCTGTTGCTTGAAAGACTGTCTTTCCTGATAATTCTAAGTTCCTTATTTCACCTTTCAGTTAGAAGTAGCCTCCACCTGCAGAATATCTGCTACAAACCAGAGACAATTGTAAGGTTCACCTCCCTCTGTTGTGAGCACAACTCACTTTCTTGCAAATATTATGTTCAGTATTGCAGCTTCCAGCCAGAGGTAGCTTCACCTGAAGAATATTAGCTGTTAGCACTATCCAGAATAGTAATCCTCTGGTCTCTGTGTCTTGGGGAAACTTTTTGAGTAATTGCCCAGGGAACTTCGTGCCCTCATGTGTCGTCCTCTTCCGATAAGCTCTCTTCCAAAGCGACTGGGTCGGTTTGAGCAACCGCATGGTTTTGGGCCCATTGCAACACGTCATTGGGGTCATTAAAAAGAAACACTTTCCCCTTATGTGCAATGTGCAATCGAGCAGAGAAGATAATGTCATGTGGCACATGGGCTTCTCGGAGCAAGGCCCGCACCCCATCAAAGCATTTCTGCTTCTGGGGTGTAGCATAGCTCTTGCAGCAATGGGCCCTGGCGACGTGCCAAAGCCAAGAGAGTATCCCTCGTGCCACTACCACCGGTCACAAGCACATTTGCTCGGGGAGCCTCGGGGTTGTCTGGCCTGCTTCTCTGCATTACCCGGTACGCTTTTTGAAAATATTGGGTTTTCCCACTGATCTCCTCTCCGAGTTGTTGTTGGAACCAGTCCTGCAAGAAAAGCACCATATGATCCCCTTCACATTCCTCCGGCATCCCTAAAAGGCGAATATTTGAGGACCAAACCTGGTTCTCTAGGGTCTCTAAGCGAGCCTTCTAGTGGGTACTTTCCTTGATAACGGTGGCGATCACTACCATTGTGGAATCAGCCCTTTTCACTGCATCTGAAGAAGCTACCTGTACTGCTTCCATGGTGGTCTCCAATATTGCCACTCTATTAGTAAGCCCATCGAACTTATCAGACAACGTAGCCACTGAGGCTATGAGACGATTCAGCTTATGACCTGTAGTTCGCAATGTCTCTTCTCCTGAAGTCTTGACAAGTTCTTCCGATCGGGCCTGGCCAGACCTCGAGGTGGAGACTGCTGCCTGATTTCTGGACCTTACTCCTTATCCATGCATCTGATCTTTATGAGGATTCCCCATCTTGCAGTAGATAAGTTCCGGCATGGCTCTTTTAATTTGGTGCCAATAGATCCGTAAAAAAACACTTTTAGATAGAATATAAATTATTTATTCACAGAGCTCCATCAGTTAGGTGCCATCTTGCTCGGGCTCCACGGCGCCCCCCCCATGATAGAGACTTTCAAGTACCTTAGAAGAATAAACAGGGTACAGGAGGGAAGCATATTTCAAATAAGAAAGTGGATAAGGGGACATAACATGAGGCTTGGGGGAATCATAGAAGTATTTTTTCACAGAGAGGGTGGTGGATCTGTGGAACAGCCTACCAGCAGAGGAAGCGAACAGTACAGGGATTTAAAAGTGCATGGGATAAGCATAAAGTCACCCTGCTGTACAGCAGAGCGGGGGAAAGGTAGTCCAGACAACAGTGGGGATTGCCAAACCAGGGCATGAAAAATCCAAGTCAGAGGTCCAGGACACATCTAAACAGAAGCAGGACTTGAACTGCACAGCCCTGTAAAGTCTGATGGACTTGCTGTGCAGTTCCTGCTGCTGCTGTACATGCACAGTTGTCTTCTGTGGCACACTCCCCCCCTCCCCCGGAGCTCACCAACCTCTTGTCAGTCCAAACTCCTCAGCACCAGGGGTGGAGAATGCTCATTGGGAAGCTCAGTTCTCAAAGGAACATGGGGCAGGGTCCACAGCATGCAGATGGGCTCCAGAGAACATGGGGCAGGGTTGGCATACAACGGGTTGGGGAAGGGGGATTTAGGCTACCTGCCAAGCCAGTGACAGTCGCAACATATTATTTTATTTGTCCATTTTTAGTTACTCACTAATCCTCTGTTTTGCAGGCATACTCCAGGTCAAGGAAAACATATATTGCCAGTGCACTAGGATTCTGTCTCACATATACTACTGTACACTGTAGAGAATGAAAAATAAAATTATATGGTGTATTGACAGGCTTGCTTACAGACAGAAAATATTCTAAAATTATAATAATACTAAAATTTTCTGGGCTGGAAGCAAGCCTGTGACAGTACTCCATTTAATTTTAGTTTTCATTCTCTGCCTCCATCTCTCATCCTGACACTGGGTGTCCTAACGGGGACATTATTTGTTTCAGTATCGATAATTTATGCAGAAAAAGGTGCAACTTACTGATCCCTGCAAGGAACCTATCCTAAAAATATACCACCAGCCCTGGACTTACACATCCACAAAAAAATTTTCAACCGCTACAAACCAAATAAGGAAATGCCTGGGCTGACTACATGGGCCATATGGTCCTTATCTGCTGACAGGTTCTATGTTTCTATGACAAGACAGGCAGTTTAAAGAAGGGCAACAAAAAAAATAATGCAGAGACTACAAAGATTATGAGACTGGAGGAACCTCATATGTATACAATGGAGACAAGGACTCAGAGGAGGGAAAGGGATGACACGTGACATTCTAGTACCTAAAGGGAATAAATAAGGTATGGGAGGGCAGCATTTTTCAGAGGAAGAAATGCTATAGAACAAGAGGGCATGACTTAAGACTGGAAGGGGGTAGACCAAGGGCAGGCAACAATGAGAAAGTACTTGACAGAAAGGGTAGTGGAGGCATGGACCAGCCTCCCAACAGACGTAACGTGGGTAAAGTCAGTGGGGCAATTTGAAACTATAGTAACAGATAGGGGAATACCAGTGGTTCAAAAGAGGAGAACAAGCTGGAGATAAAGTCGGATCTGCAGCTTTTATAGACAAGGAAAAAGGTAAACTGCAAAAAGGAAGACTGCATGGGGCCCCCATCTGCTGCCAATTTCTATGTGGCATCCACACATGCATGCCATTTCACATAAAATAGGTAGGGTAAAAGAAATGGCATACATACAACACAAGTATATCCCACTCTATAGAATGCTGCTGCCATTGTACTGTATTTCTCCTCCCTGGTCCTCTTCCACCTGCTGAGCACTCTGGTAATTATTTGTTAAAAAAATAAACTGACACATTTGTTTTCCCACCAGTATGATCTCTCTGGGTGCTCAGATAAAAGTAAAAAATAATTGTTCCACTTTTACCCGAGCACTGAGGGAAGGACCATGCTTGTGGGAAAGCTTGGCAAATCTCCCAAGCTATCAGATTATTTTAAACAAATAAACCAGAGTGCTCAGCAGACAGGGGAACAACAAGGGAAGAGAAATACAATACAATGGCTGATAAGCACAGGTGTCTCCCAAGCGTCTATACTAGGCTCATTGCTCTTCAGCCTCTTTCTAAACAATCTCCCAAAAGTGTGCCATGATAAAATCCTATTGTATGCGGATGATGTAGTTATCTGTTCCAGCCACCCTGATTCCATCTCCCTTGAGCAAGGGCTTCAGCACAATTTCAGCCTGGTTGAACACTGGTTTACCGATGCACGGTTACTACTCAACTATAAGAAAACAAAAACTATGTTTTTCTCCCCCCACAAGCAAAGCTAAATCAACTCACCAAACCATCTGAAACATTAAAAATTAAACCCTTGAAATGGTACACACTTTCAAATACTTAGGGGTCATACTGGATAGCACTTTATTGTACACACTGCATATCGACTTGTCACAAAGACGGTATGCAATAAAATTGGACAGTTATATAATCATAGACATTGCCTCCCTCCCGAAGCACTTAAACTAGCAGTTGCCAGTTCAAGCGCTCTCTGTAATAGATTATGACCTTGTAGTCTACAGCACTGCTTCGAATTCTATCCTGAAAAGAGTTGCCACTGCCTTATGTAAGTTCTGCCGACTAGTTTTGGGAGCCCCGCAACTAACACACACGTGTGACCTATACTCACATACAGGATGGTTGAACCTTGACAATCGCATCATATACCAAACCTGTCTCCGGTCCAAGAAAGCCATACTTGGTCTTACTCCACTCTATGCTTCATCAAATAGCCCCTCCAAGGCTGACCAGAGGGTCACTCAACACCCAATACAAAGTCCCCTACTGCCGCACGACCCAAGAGCAACGCCCTTTTATGTACTGTGCGCCTAAGTGGCTAAACTCACTACCAGTTGACCTTCTATCCAAACCCACGCTTGGACCGTTCAAGAAAAAACTCCATTCACACTTATCAAGCCACATGATATGCTCTTGCCCCTAGAATTTACTAGTCCCTGGCCTCGGGCACGTAATCTTCATTACCTGCACCCTGGCCCTTCCTGTTTTTGCAAACCTCCCCCTACCCATACCCTACCACTGGATCCCTGCCTTGACCTTTCCCCCCATGACAAAGGGCTGCCTGACACAACTGAGCTCCCGGCATACAATCCCGACTCTTCCCTTCCTGACTCCTCATGTTCTACCTAATCCTTTTGCCTGGTACTATGCTTCCTTCCACAATAACATTCCCAAGATTGATTTACCACTGCTCTAAATGATACCTATAACTACCTATTTGTCTGTATCTTATCAAAGGGCCCTAATTACCTGTCTATCAGATTGTTAATGTTATGAGTTATGATTTGCCTACTGTATGTTGTTACCTACTGTATGTTGTTGACTACTTACCTTTGAAATCCTTAATTCAATTCTTAATGTATTTTTCTCCCTCCTGACGTGGAACCTTTGTAAATGAGCTGCTAGCTCAAAGGTTGTAATCTGAGACTTAAATAAAAAAAAAATAGCTGGCAGCATTTCTACTTTCACGTGGAGCATCTAGACCATACCTCTACTCCTGCTTCATTAACCAGGGACAAAGCTTTAAAAAAAAAAAAAATCAGGGACAAAGGACCAAAATCAGGGACACACGCACATCTTCAAGATTGAAATTGATGATAGAGTTCGGGAACGGACTCAGGTGGCCGGGGGTCGGCGGGGAGAGGGAGGATCGAGCGTCCCAACAGATGCTCTCCTCCCTCAGGGTGGAGTTACCAAGAAGCGCATTAAGCTCTGCATTCCTTCCATAGCGGTGGAAGCATCGGCAGAAGGAAAAGAGGAGTGGAGAAAGCGGCTCGCTTCGCTGGGCTGGGGAGCCGGGAGGGGGGGATGCGGTGCATGAGGGTTCTGCGTGGCAAGCACCTTACCACTCGGGACATACGCCCCAGCGCAAGGCATCCTGGGGAGGGGAGAAAACTGAAAACACCTCCCGCAGCCCTAGATAGTCCGGCCTGAGTCTCACTGACTACCCACAGGACAGACCCCACGCGAGGGAGAGGAGGATGGGCACTCTAGGGGCAGATCCCTAAGGTAGGTACCGGGGGACATGAGCGGATGGAAGGAGGGGGCACCGGAGGCAGTAAAGAAGGGATAAAGACGAAAAAAAAAAAAAAAAAAAAAAATTGATGATAGTCACTCAGGAAGCTGGTAGAATAAGGTGATTAATGTAAAATGCATTTTCTAAGATAGAACAAGTCTAACAATGTCGGACATTATTTTGTCCTTACAACTCCCACTGTTTACAGAAACAAATTTTAGGAGGGAAAGAGACAGTTAAATTTTGAGGCAAAATCCGGGACAGTGGAGAAGTATGCCCTAGTCCATCTAGATGCTCAGCAGCTCAGGTGACCATAAAAATGCTGCCATCACATTGTATTTCTCCTCCCTTGTCCCCTTCACCCTGCTGTGCACTGTTATGGGAGATTTGCCAAGCAGGGTCCCTGTCCCTCTACCTAGATGAGTGCCACATACCATACCAGGAAGACTTGTAGTGGCTATTACATTATCTATGGTAATGAGGTGCGGGTCACATAGTGAAATGCTATGCAAGTGATTCAGCACCTAAACGACAACAAGCAGCAGAGCTTCCAACTAAGCAAAATGTTCATTAACTATTTAACTTTGAGTTCTTATGCTTTTTGTAACAAGCAGTGATATTATTCTTGCTGCAGGGGTGCTCCACCCCCCACATGGTGCACCTAGAAGGGTGTAGAGGGCCGAGCGCCTCCCACAGAAAGAATATTACTGATTACCACAAAACATAAGAACGTTCTAACTTTGAGTGACAGCATTTTTAAAGGAAGTTTCCAATATAAGGGAGCTTACTGCTACAAAAATGTTAATTTAAAGCATAATACTTTTATCAGGGGGAAGGGATCTTAACTGGTGCCAAACCCTCAGCCAGCTGATACCTTCTAGCTTCCTGGTGCCCCTGATCCACCAACCCTGCTCCATGCTCTCTGAATTTGTGACATGTGGCCAGCCCCATACAAATCTGTTGGACTGTTTTTAAAGCTGGTTTAGTAATTATATAGAGTCTTAGAGGAAAATTAAAGCAGTTGCTTAACTAGTAGGGACCCTACTAAACCAGCTTTCAAAACAGCCCCCATCGACTTGTATGGGGCTTGCCCCCACAATCTCCCTGGACACACGTCTAATTCAAAGAGAGTGGGAATGGAGTTGGGGCAGAGCAGGGGCACCGAGAAGCTGGATGGATCAGCTGACAGAAGGTTCGGTATCAGTTACGACCCCTTCCCCCGGTAAAACTACCACCTTAAGTTAAAATTGTTGTGCCGGTGAACTCACGCTGCTTCTATAAGGTATTGGGCTATGAAGCCCAATACCTTATAGCAACCACATGGGAAATTCACTTTAAGCAGCAATATAAGCAACAATGTTCAGTGATAATATTCTGTCGGAGGGAGCTCTGCCCCCCACACCCATGGGGCATAAACACCACTCAAAGGTGAGGAGTCTATTGCCCAACACAGCAACCCTTGCTGGGGGGGGGTGTGGGGCTGGAGCCCCCCAACTAAACAAAATTAATTAATCACAACACAGCAAAATATTGGGGGAAAAAATTAAGATAAATAATCCCCATATACAGACATGCCACACTGTTCTGAAGTTCTTTGTCTGACTGACTTTATTCCCTATAGGCTGTGATGGTGCAGATGTGTGGCACGAGAGCGCTAGATGGCACTTATGTACTGTATTGTGGTGTGCTTTTCTAAAAAGCGCAAGGAAGCACAGCACACCAAAGGAACGCCTCTAGATGCCCAGGTGAAAGTCTACGAGTATGAAACAAAATAGCAGCTTTTCTACCTTCACCTGAGCATATAGATAGTTTGGGAGATTTGCCAAGCAGTGTCCCTCTATATAGATGCTCAGTCAGGTGAAAGTAGGAATGCTGCCATTTTGTTTTTCTACTTCCTTGTCCCCCCCCCACGCTGTGCACTCTGATTTTATTTTTAAAGGATAGTTTTCTATCTTTTAAAAATAAAATCAGAGTGCACAGTGTGAGGGTGGGGGATGGAGAACACGAGAGAAAAACAAAATGGCAGCATTTCTACTTGGGGTGAGGAACAAGGAAGGAGAAAGACAAAATGGCAGCATTTCTACTTGGGGTGAGGAACAAGGAAGGAGAAAGACAAAATGGCAGCATTTCTACTTTCACCCGACGAGCATCTACATAGAGGGACCCTGCTTGGCAAATCCCAAAGTATCTTATAGAAATAAAAACAGTCAGTGTACAGCAGGGGGAAGGCTGTAGCAGCATTCTGTACATGGAGCTTCTACAGACAGCTGTGAGTGGCACAACCACAAAAAAAAAAAACAGAACTTTCAACCTCAAGGGCAGCAGTGCCCAGTGTAATGTAGGTTGGTACCAAATTGCAGTATCAATATAGGGGGTACTGTGACAGGGTAGATTAGAACCCTATCCCATTTGTTGGAGAAAGTGTGTAAATGCAAGGATCTATATTCTTTACTCTTCTCTCTCCTCTGTCTGGTTGCACAGCCAAATTTTCCTGTGAGACTTCGGATCTGATCAACCTGAACAGTCTCACAATCATTTGCCTCTCACTGCCTCTCTGTTTTCTCTTGCTTTTTGTATTTCCTCCCTTGCATATCTAGATATGGTAATATAAGAATATGTGCAAACCAATATATGGAAATGAAACTGATACTGGGATCACTTTAATTTTTAGAAAATATGGCATTACTGTTGAAATGTATATATATTTATAATTTTAGATAACTGAAAAAAGCTAGAGGTTACTTGGGTGCAAATGCCTGAGCTTTTTGCAGTTGTTGTGGGAACCTCAGGAAGTTCTCAGTGTTCTAGCTGCTCCTGAAATTTACAAAGAACAGGATGCTTGCAAAGGATGGGGGTTAAAAAAACTTATAAAAACAGCTAAGCTGAGCTGCAAGGGAGATTTTTTTTACAAGAGTTTTTAGTTTGCTTCTGTATATAGTTATTTTGAACAGGTTTATTTTATTTTATGTTACTGCAACTACAAATAAACAGTTTTGTGAAATTTTACAATTGCTCCTGGGTTTCCCCTATGCTTCCTGACCTGTGCCTTGATGACAGATGGTGCCAGCCTAAGTGGGATTTAAACAGTACATACCCTAAAACAGGAGATTTGTGCATGGGTACTGGACCTAGTACCAGGGAGGCACAGAGGAAGGTATGGATTCTGCAGCTGAAGTCCCGTCTGAGACTGTACAGCCAGCACAAGTTATGGAAAAAGAACAGGCAATGACAGAACCTAAAAGCCTGATGAACTTTTTGAAATGGTGGGCTATACAACAAAAAGGGTCAGAGAAGCAGAGAGAAAAAGAAATTCAATGGTTAGAAGCACTGAGGAGAGAAGAAATGCAGCAACAGGAGCAGCAGATGAGAGAAGAGATGCAATGACAGGAGCAGCGATGGTTGGATGCCTTACAAGCTATCAAAGGCAGAGGATCCAGCACAGACCCGATGAACAACAAAATGCAAACAACTTAAAGGCCATTAAACTTACGAAGTTGTGTCCCTCAGATGATACCGAGGCCTACCTGACAACCTTTGAAAGAGTTGCCACAGCCTGCCAGTGGCCAAAGCAGCAATGGACAATCAGACTGGTACCCTACCTGACAGGGAAAGCCCAGCTTGCCTACAGCAGTATGGACATTGCACAGTCAGAAAACTATGACCTGGTGAAAAGCAAAATCCTGAAAAAGTACGACATCTCCAGAGAGACCTACAGGCAGAGATTTCAATCTCTGAGGTACAACTCGGCTGACAATCCTCGAGAAGCCTTCACCCAACTTGGAGAACTCCTGATAAAGTGGATCCAACCAGAGAGCATAAGAGTCCCACAGATCATCAACACATTTGCCATTCATCAACATCTTGTCTACGGATGTGCAGCTGTGGGTAAAGGAATACTGACCAGAGAATGGGGAAAAAGCTGTTTCTTTGGCTGAGGACTACCAACTGGCCAGACAAATGCCACAGCAGCAAAGTAACAGCCAAGCATCAGTAAGAGACTATTTTTCCCATTTAAACTCCAAGCCTACCAAGAACTCTGGTGGGAGTAACAAATCTGTGCCAAAAGACATTATCTGCTATAACTGTAATAAGCCAGGCCATTTTGTAAGAAACTGCCATAATAAAGATAGTGGCACTGGAGCAGATTTGTCCTTGGCAAACTGGGGCAAGTACCTAACAGATGTGAAGGTGGGGAATAAGACTGTAAAGGGACTCATTGATTCGGGAAGCAGACAGACCCTAGTGCATGTTAAAGTGCTGGGAAAACACTGTGCAACGGGACCAGGTATTGGTGTGATCTGCATCCATGGGGACACTTGATACTATCCCACCAACCAAATGACTCTGACCATTAAGGGTGTGTCACACCAAATGAAGGTGGGGCTAGTACCAAAGTTACCTGTACCTGTGATTATTGGAAATGACTTTCCAGGATTTATTGAATTGATCAAAGAGGAAATAAATCCTGATGTTTCAGCAGCTGTGGTAACAAGAGCTCAGGTAAAGAAAATTTCAGACAGTGGGGACACTTTTCCTTTCAGTGATTTTGATTCTGACTTGTCTGAGCACAGCTCCAAGATACAGAAATCCAGAAAAGAAAGACAGTCTGAAAAAACTGTGGCAACAAATGACTAATGGATATGAAGAGTTAAAATATGAAAATGCTGAAACTAAATTGATAACTGATTATGATTTTCTTTCAGAGCAAGCTAACAGTGTTTCTCTTCAGGGTTATTTCAAGCAGCTAGGGGTAAAACCAAAACAGGGTGGACCAATGTTTAAAAAATTTAATGGATTACTGTACAGAGTTTGGGTTAAACCTCAGACACAGGAACAGACAGAACAATTGGTTATCCCACAGAAGTATAGAACAGAATTGTTACGGATAGCACATGATAGACCTATGGCTGGTCACTCAGGGAGTGATTGCACCCTTGCCAGATTGCTGCATAGATTTTACTGGCTGTGAATTCACGATGATGTTGCTACCTATTGTAATTCCTGTGCCGAGTGTCAGAAAGTAGCCCCAGTCACTAGAAAAGACAAGGTGCCCCTGGTACCCTTCCCCTTAATAGATGTACCTTTTGAGAGAATTGCAATGGATGTGGTTGGTCCTTTAGACAAAAGTAAAAAGGTAATAGATTTATCCTGGTGGTATGCAACTATGCTACTTGATACCCAGAAGCAGTTCCAATGCGTACTGTTACAGCCCCAAAAGTTGCAGCAGAGCTAGCCAAAATTTTCAGCAGAGTGGGCATACCTAAAGAAATTATTACTTATCAGAGTAGTTATTTTGGTGCTGCACTGTTTAAGGAGCTGCACAGACTGATAGGTATCACTGCCATAGGAACTTCCCCCTATCACCCTCAGACAGATGGTCTTGTTGAGCGTTTTAACCAAACCCTAAAACGCATGTTAAAAAGATTTGTAAAAGGAGAAGGGAAAGATTGGGACCTTTACTTGCCTTACCTACTTTTTGCTTACAGAGAAGTGCCACAGGCATCAACAGGGTTTTCACCATTTGAAATGCTGTATGGTAGGCAGCCAAGAGGGCCACTGGATGTGATAAAAGAAACATGGGAAGATAACCCCATTCAGAAACATCTATATCTTCTTAAATGTGTGCCCTAAGAAAGAAACTGGCAAAATATGTTGAAATTGCCCATAGTAATCAGGAAGAGGCTCAAAACCAGCAGAAGGTGTATTATGACCATAAGGTAAAAGAAAAAGTTTTCGAGCCAGGCGAAAAGGTTTTGCTACTGTTACCCACAACAGAAAATAAACTGTTAATTAAGTGGCAAGGACCTTATAAGGTTCTTAGATGTACTGTCACTGTTAACTATGAGACTGAGACCCCTGACAAGAAAAATCCTTCTAAGATATACCATGCTAACCTCCTCAAGAAATGGGTTGAAAAAATACTAAAAGCTGCCTTGCTAGTTTTACCAGAAACTGATAAGGAAGATATTGATGTAACTTATAGACTTGATTAAACTGTAAATGCTGATGCTGTAAAGGTGAATGTTTCCTTAACCTTAGAACAAACTGTAGACATCTGTAATGTGCTAAAGCCATTTAACAGTACTTTTACCACGGTACCAGGCCGAGCAAAAGGGGTTGAGCACATAATAGTGACAAAGAATGCTCATCCTATTAGGTGAAAGTCATACAGGTTGCCAGAGAGGTTAAAAGCTGATGTTGTTAAAGAAATACAAAAAATGAAAGAACTAGGTATCATTGAGGAGTCGAGGAGTGCTTGGTCATCTCCCATGGTAACTGTAACAAAAAAGAAGGGGGTGTTAGAATATGCCTTGATTTCAGAAAACTTAATCAAGTGTCAGAATTTACCGGCCTGATGGCACTGAGGGTTGAGGCACTGGATGCCACACCTCGCGCTATGCCGGCGACCTGGGTTCAGGAACGGACTCAGGTCGCTGAGGGTCGGAGGGGGACAGGAGGATCGAGCATCCCAATGGATGCTCTCCTCCCACTGGGGTGGGAAACCAGGGGTGCTTCTAGCAGCCGATGCCCCCGAAGCTGGTGGATGCATGGGCTTTCGGGGCACCAGTAGCTCTATTGGAGTCGGGAAGGGGGGATGCTGTTCCATGCATGGCTGTCGGCGTGCATCAGTACATTGGCTAGCCTGGACATTAGTCCTAAGCTCAGGTGTCTCAGGGGAATGGGAGAAAAAAACAGGGGAAAAATTAAACACCCCTGGTCCTACGAGCGGATGACACTAGGGGATGGGATGCCGTGGGGATCACCCTGGTGGACGGAGTAGGAGGAGATATGAGGCCTCCTCTGAAAGCCGTGGGAGTCAGGCAAATTAAAAAAAAAAAAAAATCAAGTGTCAGAATTTGACAGTTATCCTATGCCCAGAATAGATGATTTGGTGGACAGACTGGGGAGTGCAAAGTATATCAGTACCCTCGATCTTACCAAGGGTTACTGGCAAATACCTTTTAGCTAAAGAATTCAGAGATAAAACTGCATTCGCCACCCCTATAGGATTCTGTCAGTTCACCACTTTGGTTTACATGGTGCACCCACTACATTCCAGTGGTACATTGATGTAATTTTATCCCCTCACACTGGTTATTGTGCTGTTTACCTGGATGATGTTGTGGTGTACAGTCCAGACTGGAAAAGTCACGTGGAACACCTATGAGCAGTTATTCAAGCTATCAAAAATGCAGGTCTGACTATTAATCCTACTAAATGTGCGTTGGGCATGTAGGAAACCAGATATTTGGGTTATGTGTTGGGAAATGGAGAAGTTAAGCCAGAGGTTTCTAAAGTAGAAGCTGTAGCTAGCAGTCCTGTACCTAAAACAAAGAAACATTTCAGGTAATTTTTAGGGCTGGCTGGTTATTATTGGAGATTTATTTATTTATTTGCTTTTGTTAACCAGGTAAGCACACTAGACAGCCAAGTGCCTATTTTCAGGTGCGACCCGGGAGATTACAAGGTGCATTACAAGGTACATACATGAACATCAGGCAAATACAAGTGGAGAATTACATTACATAGAATTAGCAGAACAGGGACTTTACAAGCATCAGATTTCATCAGGCAAATAGTAGTGAAGAGTTAATATAAAGTGACCAGAACACAGGGACATTGTAAGACAACAATACCAAAAACAGGTATTACAATACAGTATTAAACATTGCAGTCAGTAGGAAGAAGTGCAGTGTGAATTCATCGCTCCAGGCAGCAAGTTGTAAGGCTAGCAGTTAGAAGAAGGAGGAGTCACAGCTGGGATAGAGTGGGCCCAGTGCGAGAGAAAGGAGTGCACAGTTATAGTGCTCACCCTGTTTTGCCAGTGGGCCTAAATGGTCCATTTTTATATATGCTGTGAGAACAGGAGTATGAGCACAGTTGTGCTCTGCCCAAGTCATAATGTTTAGGTAGCATCTCAGTTAGTTGGGGCATCTCAGGCTGAGAGGGTTTGTCTAGTGCAGAGACAGGTGGCAGTCATTTTGAGAAAACCCCAGAGGGAGGCTTTAAAGCTCAGGTGCGAGGGAGAGGTGAGTGCTAGTTGGAAGAGATTCCAAACCCTGGCGCTGTCACTTGTGAGCTCGGTCACCCATTTGTGTGTGGGTTTTAGGTACCAGGAGGGCATGGGAGCCGCTGGATCACAGGTTGTAGGAGGGTGTAGCAAGAACAAGGGTCTCAGCAAGGTTTGGAGGGGTGGCAGTTCTGACAATATTGTCAATGAAGTTGCCCACGACATAAGAGCAGTGAGTTTCTGGTGGGAGCCACTCAAGCCGGGTGTAAAGCTCACAGCAGTGAGTGAGGAGGGGCTGAGAGCGCAAAATGGCATATGTTGTTGTATGCTGAGTCCCACTTTACTAGACTAGTTTTTGCAACGTGGGCAAAGGTCATTAGTCCGTAGCAAAGCGTGGGTAGGAGGACTCCCCTGGCTAGAGCAAGACGGGCAGCTGGAGTTAGACAGCTTTTTGCTCTGTAAGCCTGACTCAGCTTGCAGTTTGAGGCCTTGCATGTATTTAGTATGTGCAGGTTCATATCTAGCTGTGGGTCAAGGGTCACCCCCAGGTACTTGACAGAGCCTGCGACAGTCAGCGGTGACCCATCAGCCCTGGAGATCTGTAGTGAATCCGGGGCGGCTTTTAACTTGGCTGCTGAGCCAAATAGCATGGCCTGCATCTTCTGTAGGTTAATAACAAGTTCATGGTCCTGCAACCAAGTTTGGATGTGGTCGAAGTCCGAGTTTAGTTTGGTGTTAATGGTGGTGATGTCCTGGGATTTGGCCATGATGACTAGGTCATCTGCGTACAGCACTGAGGACCCTAGAGCCGGAGCCAAAGGTAGCTCATTTATGAAGAGAGAGAGAACAGGAGAGGCCCCAGGACAGAGCCCTGGGGGACTCCGCAGTTAACCTGAGCAGGCTCAGACATGACCTTGTTGAATTTGATGTACTGATGTCTGCCCGTGAGGTAATTACTGATCCATGCAAGAGCTGGGGAGGAGAAGCCAAGTGACAGGAGAGAGGAGCACAGTAATGTGTGGTCAACCCAATCAAAGGCTTTTGAGAGATCAACAAAGATGGCCCCGGTCAGTTCACCTCGGTCAGCAGCAGACTTGATCTCCAAGGTAACAACTGCTAGGGCTGTGGAGGTGCTATGCCCCTTTCTAAACCCATGTTGTGCAGGGGAGAGAAGGTTGTGGGTCTGTAGGTAGTGGGTGACCTGAGAGGCGGCTACCTTTTCCAGGAGCTTGCTGATTGCTGATAGGATTGCAATGGGACGGTAGTTCTTGAGGTCTTTTGTGCCCCCTTGCTTGGGTACAGGTATCACCTTGGCCATCTTCTAGATGTCCGGGACTATGCCTGAGGTGAGCGATGCGTTGAAGACATGGGCTATGGGCTGGGCTAGTACTGATGCCCCTAGCCTCAGCAGCTTGGGCTCCAGGCAGTCATGTCCAGCTCCAGTGTATGGGGATAGACCAGCAAGGAGCTTCTGGGCCTCCATGTCTGTTACTGCCTTGAGGTAAAAGGGCAGTAGGGGGGTTGTCCCTCTGGGTGAGGAGGCCTGGCCAGCAGGGTAGTGCGGCAGTTTGGGTAAAGCAGGCAAGTCTGTGAACTGAACGTTGAAGGCATTGGCAATAATGAGGGGGTTGTTGCAGTTAACCCCGTCAATGAGCATGTCAGTGACCTGCGCTCTCGTGGCCCTACCCACCACTTTCTTAATGCTCTGCCAGAAAGTCCTCGGATTTTTGGCTGTGGAGAGCAGGATGGACTGACAGTATTCACTTTTTGCTGAGTGAATGGCTCTCTTGCATGAGTTTCTCAGCTGCCTGTAATTCTGGAGATCTGTGCTGGACAGTGAGCTCTTGTATCTTGCCCAGCATTTATCCCTTTGCCTCATGAGAGTACACAGGCCTCCATGGAGCCATTTAGTTGCAGTGCCCCTCACTCTCCTTCTTGTGAGGGGGGCATGCCTGTCTTGAAGTGGGGTGAACGCTTTTAGAAAGTTGTCATGGGCCATTGAGGGGTCATTGGTGGCCATGACCTGAGACCAGTCAGTATGCCTCAGGTCTTCAAGGAAGTCTCCAGCATTGAGTTTGGAGTAATCCCTCATTTGAATCACCTTGTGCGGGATTTTGAGAGGGGCATTGCCCCATACGCAGAAGGTGGGAGAATGATCTGATATAGCATCAGGTAGAACGCCACAGGAGATAATTTTCTCTGTTCTGTTGCTTAGTACCCAGTCGATGAAGGAGCCCTTGTCGCCTCTGAGAGAGGGCCTGGTGGGTTCAGAGATGAGCTGGCTTAGGGCCAGTGCAGCCAACAGTGGTTCGTATTGCTGGGCACTACGACCTGCCCAGTTAAGGTTGAAGTCCCCCAGGACTAGTAACTCATTCGAGCCAACCTTTGGGCTGAGACTGTCTAGGAGGTAGGAGAGCCCAGACACACCACCCTTGGGAGGGTTGTAGGCACATATCACATGCACCTTTTTGGTGTTCCCTAGCAGGAGGAGGACATGTAGGAACTCACAGAGCTGTGATGCAGATTGCGAGTGTTCTATGACTGAGTCGTTTAAGTGCGTCTTGTAGTATATGAGTACTCCGCCCCCCCCCCGTTCTGGGGCCTGTTCAACCTAATGAGGTTGTAGCCTGGAAGGTTACAAGCTGAGTCAGATATGTATGGCTTAAGCCATGTCTCAGTGATCCCCATAATGTCTGGATTATAGTGGGCCACCCAAGCTGTTAGCTAAGTAAGGTTTGGTAGAAGGCTGCGTATGTTTAAGTGCACGAGCCTCAAGCCTTTGGCCGATAGCCAGGAGGAGGGTGATTTCAGGGAGAGACTAGCATTCATCGAGCCCATAATTTGAATAGGGGCCCCAGCCAGTTGGTACCGCCCAGGACAACCTCTCAGTGGAGGCATCCTCTCAAGCCGCCGGGGTGTCAGGCACAGAAGGGAGCAGGGGCAGTGAGGGGACTGAGTTGATTAGCAGAGGGTGAAGAGAAGCAGGGAGAAGGGAGAGTGGGCAGTAAAGAGAGGAGGTACAGGAGAGAGAGTATCTAATAGGAAACGAAAGGGCGGTTCCCTAGACAGAAGTGGTCGGAGCTAAGGCCTATTTAATTAAGGTGGGGAAGGGGGGATGGGCGAACATTTTCTTTCAAAACCCACTGAAGTCTATGGGCACAGAGCCCAGCAAAACAGTTTGAATCAGTCAAGATTGCAGGGCCAATCAGTGGCCGTGCGGAGCACAAGAGGAGATGGAAGCAACAGGCAACAGCCAATGGGAAACCCACTGAAGTCCATGGGTGCAGAGCCCAGCAAAACAGTTTGAATCAGTCAAGATTGCAGGGCCAATCAGTGGCCACATGGAGCACAAGAGGAGATGGAAGCAACAGGCAGCAGCCAATGGGAGCTTTTCAGCACTCCCAGTTCGGTCTGGGAGCTTACCAGCAAGAGGAGGGTTCCTTGGCGGTGAGCAAAGGTGGTGTGGACGGCTGGCCCAGGTAGCCCCGGCCACTCAGATGTTTCCCTGATCAGGGGCTGAGAGATCAGCAAGAGGAGGGTTCCTTGGCGGTGAGCTGTGGTGGTGTGGACAGCTGGCCCAGGTAGCCCCGGCCACTCAGATGTTGTTCCCAACTTTGCTGAATTAGCTACTCCTCTCACTGAACTCACAAAGAAATGGTACCCAAATAATGTGAAATGGACTCCAGAGTGTGATGAAGCTTTTCAAGCCATAAAGGCTGCATTATGTTCAGCACCTGTTTTAAGAAGCCCAGACTTTGAGAAACCATTTCTGCTACAAAAAGATGCATCTGAGGTAGGCCTAGGTGCTGTCCTAAGCCAAAATATAGATGGGAAAGAACATCCTAATCTGTATATAAGTAGGAAATTGCATGACAGTGAGAAAAGGTACTCCACTAACAAAAAAGAGTGTTTAGCAGCAAAGTAGTCAGTGGAGTCCCTCAAATTTTATTTGCTAGGAACTGATTTTGTTTTTGTAACTGATCACAATCCTCTCTGCTGGCTTACTCAGATGAAAGATAAAAATTCCAGAATCACACGGTGGTACCTGGCACTGCAACCATTTAAATTCTCTGTGATTCACAAATCTGGTAAAGAGAATAACAGTGCTGATTTTCTGTCAATATATGGATCAGGAATTGAGGGCTCTGATGGTTGGGGTAAAAAAAAAGTATGGGTTTGAACTGTACTTTTTGCTGTACTGTTTAAAAAATGGATGCAAATGTGCTGAATTTCTGAAAGTAGAAAATGTTAGTAGAGAATAGAAAGTTTTGGAAACCTGTTTAATAAAACAGGTTCCCTCTTAAAGAGGGGGGTATATGTGACAGGGTAGAATAGAACCCTGTCCCATTTGTTGGAGAAAGTGTGTAAATGCAAGGATCTGTATTCTTTCCATTTCTGTCTCTCTCCTCTGTCTGGTTGCACAGCCAAATTTTCCTGTGAGACTTCTGACTTGATCAACCCGAACAGTCTCGCAATCTTTTTCCTCCACTGTCTCTCTGTTTTTTCTTGCTTTCTGTTTTTCTCCCTTGCATATCTAGATCTGGCAATATAAGAATATGTGCAAATCAATATATGGAAATGAAACTGATAATGGGATCACTTTAACGTTTAGAAAATATGGTATCACTGTTGAAATATATATATATATATATATATATAATTTGAGATAACTGTAAAAGGCTAAAGGTTACTTGGGTGCAAATGCCTGAGCTTTTTGCAGTTGCTGTGGAGACCTCAGGAAGTTCTCGATGTTCTAGCAGCCCCCTGAAATTTACAAAGAACAGGATGCTTGCAAGGGATGGGGGTTGAAAAAGACTTATAAAAATAGCTAAGCTGAGCTGCAAAAGTGATTTTTTTTGCAAGAGATTTTATTTTGCTTCTGTATATAGTTATTTTGAACTGGTTTATTTTACTTTATGTTACTGCAACTACAAATAAACAGTTTTGTGGAATTTTACAACTGCTCCTGGGTTTTCCCTATGCTTCCTGACCTGTGCCTCGACGACAGGTATCAACCATTTCAACTAACCCATCCTGGGGCTTGGTCAGAACAAAGTTTGAGACTTGAGTACACAGTACCAATTAATAGTGATCACCACAAAGAAAGTGTAAGCCTGCTTGAGGCAGCCCCAGCCCACCACTGAATAACAACCAAGTTAGGTTTCCTTCTCCTTTCCAGTGATAAAGCTATTTTTGGAAAAGAAGAAATTTAACATACAAGGGAGGAAGGCAAACCATTGGGGACCACTGGCTGGCTGTTTTGGCTAATGCTGAGAGGGGAGAGTCTAGTAAGTAAGCAAAGCTAATAATCCAGACGATAGTAATACTATATACCGTCCAGTGCAGTGGTGCTGAGGGTTGAGGCACTGGACACCACACCGGTGACCCAGGTTCGGGAACGAGCCTGGGCCGTTGTGGGTGGGGAGGGAGAGGATTGAGCAATTGGAGGACAGCTGTGCTCTCCCAGGTGGGAGGGGTGCACAGACTTGGTGCTTGGTGACCTCTGGCAGAGGCCAGAGGTACAGCAAGCGTGTGGAGCAAAAAAAGACAGGGTTGAGAGTGGTGGACGTCGGCAGTAATGTCTTGACATTGGTCACACACAACTCCCTAGAAAAATGGAAAATCACCCACAGCGATGCCTGGAGATGGGCCCCGGCATCACGGGACCAGGACCAGAGAGGGGTTGCACGAGTCCAGCCAACACAAGGATGATGGATGTGAGGCTTGAGGGTAGGCCTCCCACCCCACTCCGGGGGGGGGGTAATCTGAGGATGATGGCAGGCGGACGCATGAAGGGCTCATATCCCAGAGACCTGGTGGGCATGATATGTTGGGAGTCCCTGAGGGAAGGTAGGTGCTGTGGTGGAGGGGGAAGCAGAAAGTTAAAAAAAAAAAATACTATATACCAAGTCTTAGGAGCCGATCACCACTCAACTCGCATGCCATGGCCACTTGGCCACATGGTCCACACCACCCCAGGACCCCCCCCGGCCCCATTCAATGATTCTTGCTTTCTGAAGCTAACACCAGTGTCTAGAACAGAATAAAATTACTCACCAGCAGGTCGAAGGATGGAAATGCAAAGTTAGTTTGTGATTGTGAAGCAGTAATGGCAGCACTACACTACTGGGTATGGGCCTTCCGTGCAGTTCCCCCCCACCCCAAGCATGCAGTCGGACAGTCCCCAGGCACTGACTTTGAGCACCACCATTGTCTTGAGTCAATCATTATCTTGAGTCAACCAGCAGGAGCAGGGCAGCCGCAGTTTTCATCCATGATGTAGAGTCCTCACTCTACTCTCTGCCTGCTGTAACTGAGCCCACAAAAATCATCCATTACCTTTGACCTTCCCATAACACCATGCCCCCCCCCACCATTCAGCAAAAATCATTTTTTTTTAAATTACTTTTTATACCTCCTTTGCTCTCCGAATTCCTTTTCTTCGGGAGCTCCAATGAAGGAATTGCCCCCACTCCTCCACTACCTGATCTTGCGGTCCATCCCCCATGGAGCCACGGATAATCCTCCTGGGTGGGGACAAAGTGGGGCGGAACACCCTGACAATCAGCTTTTGTCAGGAGACCCCAGGACCAGGCAGGTGGGAGCCATCAGGGGACGGCCTCGAAGCTCCGTCTACCTAGAGCTTGAAGAGTTGGTTTCCCTGTTCTTGTTGTGAATAGTGGTGCATGCCTAACAACAAAGCATCACTGCCTGATGTTGCCACTCTCTCCTCCTTAGCATTAGCTCTACGCTTGCTGAGCCGCAAGCCTCCACTACAGGCCAGTCAAGCACCGAGCAGGGACCCCCTTCCCTCCCAGGAGAAGAGGGCTGTCCTCCGGATGCTCAATGTTCTCCCTCCCCTGCTGACCCCAACAGCCCAGGCTAGTTCCTGAACCCGGGTTGCCTACATGGAGCAAGGTGTGGCATCCAGCGCCTCAACCCTCAGTGCCACCGGGCCAGCACCAAAAATGTTTTTTAATTAACATACAGTAAGAGTATGTACACCTGCTTGAACCTCATACAACTACACTGGTACCCATACTGAGCTGAGCAGTATCCACTCCAGGTCCAGACAGACCATAATAACTTTTTTGCTCGGTCGGCTCTCCTCCCTCCCAACTGAACATTTTTAAAATTTTACCAGGCAGCTCCAAGTGGAATGATGAGGATTCGGGAGACCAGGCAGAGTGAGTCATGTCGGGATTTGGCCTGTACAGTCAGTGTCAACTTGCAGCTGCACCGTGCACACGCAGCTCAAGTCGTCTTCCTGCTCCGAGATTTTCTCTCTAGTCTTGCCTGTTGAACTCTTCCATGGCATGCCACACAAGTGAGTCGAAAACACTGCGCACAAAGAATAGGACACAAATTTAGTGAGGAGGTCACTCAGGATAGCTGTTGCCGGTAAGAGAGATTGAACTATGCTGTGTTCTGGCTTTTGAGGTGCCCATGCAGACGCGCTGAATGACATCAGTCAAGAGCATCGGTGACTCCAACCAATCAGTGCACAGCCCCTCCCTTCCTTGCCTAACTGGTTCCTCCAGTAGCCAGATTGAATTGCTTGCTTTGTTCCCAAACCCCGGCATCAGCGCTGAGTCCACTGTATGCACACAAAGGGGCCCAGCCCCCCACAGACACTGTCACACTGCCTACGGCTGTCTGGTTGACCTCCTGATATATAGCGGCAGTAACGTGATTCATTCTAATACGGCAGCAATAGCAATCCAATTCCTTGCCCTCCCTTACCCAGCATCAGTACATGTGTGCTTACAGCTGGGGGGTCCACCAGGAAGTTTCCGGGTATCTGGGCAGGCCAGTACGACGCTGTCAACTGGTTCCAGTACTTTTCCCAGGATGGTCTTAATCCGAAAATTTGCATTCAAGGAGTTGGTGGGAACATCTTTGGTATTAGGGGGACAGGTGCATAATTTTTGTCTTTTTAGCATTGAGGAGTAGTTTGAGATTTATTAAGTTGTGTTGAAGTAGGTCAAAGTCACGTAACTCGAGGCGGGCGAGTTGGAGACTAGGCCTGGCAATATATAACACAGTATCATCCACAAATAGGTGTACGTTTGCTGTGCTGACATTGTTGGCTTTAACCTGTTGCTGCCTGTCAATAAGATAACAGAGAACCAATTTAGCGAGGTGTCATCTAGACCGAAATTATTTAATGTGTCCAATAGTAATTGGTAGTCAATGGTGTTGAATGCCTTGCTTAAATCTGACAAAAGGGAGCAAACATGGTGCTTAGTGTCATCTGTAACTTTTTCTAGAGTAGATACCATACTGTATTTGGGGCGAAACTCAGATTGCAGGGTGTTCAGTAGATTTTCTGCTTCTAGGTGGTCTCTGAGTTGGGCATTGACCAGCTTTTCAAGAAGCTTAGAAAGAATGGGTAGAAGCGAAATAGGTTGGTAATTATTGAGGTCACATTGGTCACCAGATTTAACAAAGGGATGACATGGGCAGTTTTCCAAATGGGAGGGATAATGCCTTGGGAAAGTGACAGATTGAACAAGTGGGTGATAGGCGAGGTCAGAGCATAGTATCCTATCTTTAGAAAGTAAGGTTCAAGTAGATCAGCTCCTGCACTCTTTTTTTATGGTCAAGAGTGAGCAAGAGATCCTCAACTTGCTTGAGCGAGATAGGGCTGAAACTAAATTGTGAAGAGCCAGGTCTAGTTTTGAGGGAAGGTGGTGAAAGAGTGCAAGCAAGTGGCTGGGATGATAGCTTGCTGACTGGAGAAGAGTCAAAAGCTAGGCCGGCTATGGCAAAATGATTAACTGGTCCAGAATATCATCACTATTTGTGTAGGTAATGTCACCTGAGACTATTTTAGTTGGGAGGGATGAAGGTGAACTATGCCCTTCGATTTCCCTAATAATATGCCAGAATTTAGCAGCAGTACTGTTTTTGGATGACTCCAAAGCAGACTGGTAGTACTTGGCCTTTTCTGCCTGAATGAGTCTGATGCACTGGTTTCTTGCTGCTCTGAAGGCAGCCCAATCGACCTCAGATTTTATCTTGCAGACTTTTTTCCATAGGTGATCTCTGTGATGTAAGATGGATTTCAACGAGTTGGAGAACCAAGGACAGGCTTTTTTCCTAGCTCTTACCTTCGTCATTGGGGCATGTTTGTTAATAACCTCCAGTACAAGGTTGAAGAAGTGGATATATGCCTCATCGACTGTTGGAGCCAGGTAAAAATCTTGCCATCTTATCCCATTCATGTTGGACAGGAAATCAGAGATATTAAATTTGCAGAAATTCCTTTTATAGGTAAAATTAGGTGGACTGGTTGTTTTTGGGGAGTGCCTCACTCAGGCAATGGCGCTGTGGTCACTAATGTCCTTATGAAATACCCTGGTGTAAGCAATTTTATGGGGCCTGTTGGTAAAGATTAGGTCCACGAGAGTGCTGTAGCCAGGATTTTTAATATTAGGGCAGGTGGCATCACAGATTAGTTGTGCAAGTCCATGTCCATCACAGAAAGTTTTCAGTGGTTCAGAGCAATGAAAATTCCAATCCAAGTTGAAGTCCCACATACAAATAAATTCAGAGTCAATGGTTCCTAGTATCCCGTGGAGGTGGGAAATTATCCCCAGTCCACCAGAAGGGGGTCTGTAGCAGCCTGAAATGTAGATTGACTCATTAACCGATAGAGACATTTTTAAGGTGAGACTTTTAAATTCCTTGGGCAGGGTTGTGGAGTCAAGGACAGAGACTGTATTTGTCTAGAACATAAATTGCAACCCCTCCACCCCTAGATATCCTATCTGTTCTGTAAACATTGTAGGATGGGATACGGATAGCTTGATTAGGTGTGGAGGCTTTCAGCCAGGACTCCAAAACTACAAGTACACCTGGGGTGGTGTGGAGTACCCAGGCTTGAATTAAATCCATTTTCTTTAGCAGGCTGCAGGTATTAATATGTATAAAGCTGAGACGTTTTAGTTGAAGTAGATCGGAGGGAGCAGGAATAGGTAGAGGTGGTCCAGGATTTAGTTCAATGTTTCCTGAACGGAGTAGTAAGAGTAGGAGAAGCTTCTTAAGCCCCATATACAAGAATCTGAGCAGTGAGTGGTGACCATGTTTGGGGAAGGGGTCCTGGAGGAGGATAGTCATGGTAGGGAGAGGAAGCGAGGTGATACTAGGCTGAACACTGCAATATGGACAGGAATAGTTAGTGGAGTGGGTGAGCCCAGGAGGGTCGTAAGGGTGTGATATGGTTCCGAGTAGCTCCTGGAGTTGGTATCCCTAGAGAAGCACAAGGGCACTGGCATATGTAATATTGGGTATATGAGAAGGCAGACTTGCTGAAACAGTAGGTGGCTGCATGGGTTGTATTCCGGACCCCAGGCCAGAAATGATCCAGGTGGGTAAGGTCCACACAGTAAACTATTAAGAGAGGGGAGAGAAGGATGCGACTTAGCAAGGAGAGATCCATACTACAGCTTGCTATGTGGTATTGCCATGGGGTGTCATGGTTGGCAGGCTCAGGACAAAAGATTACAGCAAAAAAGGCCAGAATAGTCAGCGAGGCACACAATAGAGAAGGTGTTGCTAATAGCAGTAACATATGTCCAGGGTTAGGAAAGCCCCTTTGCGGCTTGGGCTGAGAAAGGTATCCACCAATAATGTAATGGAGAGTGGGACAAGCTGTGGGATGCAAACAATCAATAATGGGCAGGTGGGAGAAAAATACAGCCCAGAGAATGAACAGCTCTGGAAAGAAGGAAACGGAGGTTAAGTTGGAGAAGAGCTGGGTACAGTAGAAGAGTGAGATGGGGAATAATGGAGTGATATGTATAGAAAAAGTTGTTTAAAAGGGGTTGGGTAACAAACTAGAAGAAAGGAGCTAGAGTGTAAGAATTAAAAAGTGTGTAAGTAGAATTAGGATGAGGTCCCTAGCAATAGGGCAGGTTACAGCAGTAATTGAGAAGAGTTAACTGGAGTGGGTGATTTAGGTTTGATCTCTTTAAGAAGGGAATGTGTGGTTTCAGGGGGCAGAAAACCAGCTGACTGTGGGATTCCAGTGGGAGGTATTCCTGGAAGGAGTCTATATAAATAAAGTGTCGGAGGTGGGGAAGGACGACAAATCATGTGAGAGCAGGCTCTGGCACAAAGGTCCCTCAGTGAGCAACTAGCTTGATTTAGAAAGCTGCTTAAAGAGGGGGAATAAAAACTAATTCTTAAATATTTAGTGACTCATCTAGGGATTGCAGGTGACCCCACAGCTCCTAGGTTTAAGGATGGAGTCAATGGCCAGGCTCACACAAAGATCCAAGAAATTGCACCAAATTTAAACTTTACAGCTGGGGGGGGGGGCACTCTGTCTGCTGAGCAGGCATACCTGTTTTCGGCCCTTGAGAAGGCAGGGAGCAGCTCCTGTGGCTATGGCCATGGGTGAAGAAATGCTCAGGGGTCTTTGGCACCATATGTAAATAAAGGGAGAAGAGATTAGCAGGAGTAAGGGAAAGGGCTGTCTGAATAGGCAGGGCAGTAGGGGAAGGGGGAGGAGAGGAGGGCTAAGGTAGGGTTTGCTGAAAAAAAGAGAGAGAGGGGGGGTGGGATCAGAAGAAGAGGAGAAGGTCAGTTAGCAATACAGAAAAGGAAAAAAGTTGAAGTTCAAGGCAAGGCAGATGCAAATTTTAGAGTTAACGGGTAAGAAAGGTGAAATCATGGGCTAAAGCAGCAGCAGCTTTTAAGCATTAATGTTCCATTTCAATATATGCAGGCTTTGGTTAACTCACTAGTTGAGGAAATTCTGTTCAGTAACACCTTGCTAATTTGCTAGCTAAGGAAATGCAGTGCATAGAGGAATAAATGCAGACTTTAGATTTTTCTATAAGCTTGAAGGTCTAATTGTTTGCCCGTAGTTTCGGGCCCTGCGCCAGAGATGATCCCCGAGTTGAAGTCATTCAATTAGTAAAGGTGTGATCCAGGGATTGCTCGATCCTTTAATTTTGCACTTTTTTGAGCAGGGCATGTTTATCACATGCTACATTAAATTTTGAGATGAATTGTCCCAGAGCAGTATCAACATTGCAGGTGGAGTAGACTTCAGTCCAGTCTAATAGATGGAGATCTGATTTCAGGAGTTCCAGGTGATCCTTAAGCAGGACCCTGCAAGTGAGAGTTCTAGTAGGGGGCTTGATAAACTTATTTGACCAACTGAACAAAACAGGAGTGGTCACTAATGGCATCTGGGAGGACCACAGTGTTGAGATGTGTGCAGGTTGATTTGATAGCACCCAGTTTAGTAAGGTACTGATACCAGTCCTGTAGTTCACTCTAGTTGGGAAATCAACAAGTTGGGTGAAGTAGACTGCAGAGACTGAGTCTTTAAATGAGTTCGCTTCAGGGGAGAGCCAATTGACATTGAAGTCTCTCAGCATGATGACTTACAAGACTCAGATTGTCCAGGCAGTTCATGAGTGAGTCAAAGCCGGGTGGCATTTGCCTATGCGGGATATAAACAGAGAGCACAGTAAGGGACCTGTTCTGAGGACTAAAGAGGACTTTAATGGCTAGGGCTTGTATGTTGTCCCCAGTGTTGGGCAGTTGCATGACAAGGCCCTGCAAGTTGTCCTGAAGGTAGATCGCACAACCGCCACCTCTCTTAGTTAGCCTGTCTTGCCGAAAGACTGTGTAGCCTGGGATCAAGATTGAAGTGTCAGGTATTTTTGGAGTGCACCAGGTTTTATCGATGGATAACACATCAGGGTTGTGCTGTGAGACCCAGACTTGTAAGCTGTCAATACTTCACCAATCCATCTTTGGAAGCTGATCACAGACTCCATACAATAGACCTGTGGAGAGTATGCTCTTACTATGTGGAGCACATGGCTGAAATTTGGGGAGAGGCTTATCAGCTGTTTGTGACATGGTGAAGCTATGCCTGGCAGACTGGCAGCAGAGCAGATGATTGGCAGGTGGATAGCACATCGACCTGTGCTGTGAGTTGGCTGGTAGGCAGCCTCATGTAGGGCTTACAGCTCATTCCACCAGACATACTGCTGCCTCGGTGGCTGCTTCCAGGGATGTCCCTATCCAGAAAATCTGCAGAGCTGCTACCTGGAAGTCAGCACACACCTTCATTTCCCACTGCTGTATCAACCTTGAGTCTCACCTGGATGTAGGTTTTGGGGCCCCGATTCTCCAGTCTCTGTTCAGCAAACAGGGGTGCATGAATTTGCCCTTTCCTCCTGGAGAATTGCTAGAAGTCTGTCGGAGTGTGGATAGTGAACCATATCCATGCCCCTAGTAAAACAGGATCTCCCAGGAATCCGTCTTCACCACTGATTCACACTAATGGGTTTTGAGCCATAGGTGCTAGGACCCTTCAGAAGCCAGACCTTTTCAAGAGGGGTGGTGCTGGGACTTCCGGTTCTGGCCTGAACTAGAGAGCAGCTCCAGCACAAACTCTCCCACAGCACCAGAAAATATTTACTTTAAAACAGCTTAATCCCTGACTACAAAAGCAACAAAATAAGTGGATTCTACCTCGCGCTATCACAGAGGGACGGACCACCCAAAAACTTCAGCGTAGCATGGCCAAACAACAAAGGAATCGTTTTCATCTACTTATGGATCGGACCACGAGGAGCGGGGCATATCAGATACCAACCAGGCTGCCAAGCAAACCAAGGTCCATAGACTTGGGAAATCCACTCCCTAGACCAAACCTGGGAAAAAAAGGGACAGGACTCCCAAATAGGGGACAGCATCTTACAGGCCATATCGGAGTTTCGAAGTGAAATGCACGACTCCATAGGGAAGCTGATGGCAGACATTGGGACTCTCCAGTCACACATGGCAGAGGCTGACCACCAAATCTCTGGAAATAACTCCCAACTGGAGTTAATAAAGGACAGCTTGTGATCCCTCCTAAAAGAGCAAATTCATATGGCAGCTAGACAGGAGGATGCGGAAAACAGAAGCCGCCACAAAAATATTCGAATATATGGCTTGCCCAAGGGGGAGGAGGGGTCCGACCCAGTGGCCTATTCAGACTATCTCCTCCACCTGATCTTAAACCTGGATCCAGAATTTGCTGTAGACATTGAGAGGGCACATTATGCCCTGGGCCCAAAACCTGTACATGTGGATGCCAGAACTCGTTCCTTTGTAATAAAACTGCAGAGCTACCAAACAAAGGAACAAATTCTGAAAAAAGCTTGGCAGATGGGCCGCACGATGCTGAGATTGCGCCGTCTTATATTAGATAATGATTATGCTCCACATACCCAGAAATGAGGAGGGAATATGCCACTTTATTTCCCCTGCTTCATGCACAGAAAATCAAATTTTGCACGCTCTACCCATTGAGACTGTCAGTGCTACTTCCTTCGGGTACAGTCTCTTATACCACAGCCCAAGAAGCAGTCACGGACCTGATTACCAGGGGCATTCTTAAAGAAAAACCAGCAGCATACATGAGACAGAAACCAACCCTGAAAACACAGCGAGAGCCAGATGAACATCTACACAATATCCCGCTCGCTGACCTGCTCGAAAAGCTTCAATATTGGAATCCCACTCTGTTCCTCTGAGAAATGATGGTAGGCTTGTACTGAGATTTTTCTAATTTCCTTCTTATCTGGGAATGCTTGTTTACCCCCCCCCCCGGCCCGGTCCTGCTAGTTTCAGGGGCTATTGGGGGGGGGTCATATAGTCCTACCTCGAGGCTCCTGATTATAATATTTGCTCCCAGGCAGCCAATATCAGAAAAATCGTAATAATCCTGACTTCATGAGCTACATTCTGGGAAACGTAACCATTTGATGGTGGGGATAACCCAGGCTGAATGGTTAGGAAAATTAATCCTTTTTCTAAAACACAGGATGCCATGGGGATGAGACAGAGCTCCCTCAAGGGCTTAGATTTTGGCCCTTCCTCTTATTCCCTTGAACTGCAGCCCCTCCAGATTTTGCTGTGTGGGGTGGGAGCTGGCAGAACCTTGGGTGGGGGGCCTGGATGGATGAGGGGATGGCTCGGTGGTGACCCTGTCTCCCTTGGGCCAGTGGTGGCTCCAAACTATTCCTTTTTTGTAAATATCATTTTTATTAATTTTCCAACATATATACATGTCTTCAGGTCATACAAGGTATATTCCATTTATACAGTTTCTTTAAAAATATCTGCTCTTACTGAATTCATATATTGGGCTAGGGTGTTAGTCCATTGCTTAAAACAGTTCAACATCAAAAGACGTTTCTCCTGTAGTGGGTGAGTTCATGTTGGTAGTTCTCTGGAGGAATAGTCTATTGTGTAATAGATCCCGTGGAGAATAAATTACTTTCAAAGCATGTTATTTGCCTGACATACGTTGATCGGTTTCAGACAGAAGGCTGGGCGGGCTATTCCCAAGAAGCTATAGCTGTAATTGTCAGGCTCACTCAGAGTATAAGTGATTTAGTCTGATATCTCACATTCTGGGTTCCAATCTATATGCAGTAGGGTCATGCCCATGTACAGATCTCTTTTACATTTCCTGCCTCCACTGTCCCTTTCCTTGGTTCCATGTGGAAAGGGTTCCACACGGCTCCCTGCATCTACGGAGCGCAGGTGGATCATCCAAAGGGTGGTATTTTAACTAATTAAGCAGGAGGGTGCTCCCATCAGGGGGCAGTTGTTTACCCTCTTTATGGGGTGAATGTGCTATCTTTTAACATGTAATATAACTGCCAGCTGGTCCATTTAGTAGTGAATATCTCTTCTTGCTAATTTAAGTTATGGGTTATCCGCTCCATGTTGTAGATTTGTTTCGTGATGTCTCACCAGTCCTGTACAGTGGGGATTTTGGTGGTCAACCACAGCTTAGTGATTGCCTTCTTTGCCACAGTAATGAGAAGAAGCAGGAGGTATCTGGTGTTGGGGCCCCTGAATGCTTTGGGGAGTATAAGAAAGAGGAACATCTCTACTGTTAATTGAAGTTGGGGGTCTAATAATTCCTGTAAGTGAATTTGTACTGTAGCTGCAGTAGGAATGATTTTAGTGCTGGGCAGGACCACATTATATGTGTGTGTGTGGATTGCCTTGGTTTCACCACATTCTGCCAGCACGCTGCTAAGTTGGTGGGGGAGTAGTGGCTAGTGACTTCCGGGGTTCTGAAAAATCTAATCAGATTTTTCCATGCATATTCACACCACTGGTGTGAGCTAGTTACCCAGGCAGAATAACTGCAGGCTCACTCCCAGTCCAGCAGTGTGAGGGGGGTAACCAGTTTCCTGGCACCACTGCGAGCAGATATTCTCCGTGAGGGATTCCCTCTGTGAATTTAAGGCCTAGTAGTATAACAATACCAAATGGTCTTGATTTGGGGTACTAGTAAATTGGATTTGTCTGTGAATTAAAGTTGGGTGCCGCTCAGGTAGCCAAGTTGCTTGAGATAGGCTTTCGATATAGAAACGTATCATAGAAACATAGACTTTGATGGCAGATAAGAACCGCTTGGCCCACTTAATCTGCCCATTTCCCTACCTACAGGATAAGCTGCAGATAGCAGTAGATGTCCTGACGGGGTAGGGGAAACCTGCTCTGGATTTCAGCAGATGACTATATGCTCCCATGTCATGATTTGTGGTATGTATTTTAGACCATAACCCTCCCAGTTCCAGAAGCCAGTGTCCAGCCTGTTTGGAGGGAAGTCACTAAGGCTGGAAATTGGGCATATAAGAGCCTGGAAGGGGGTCAACTGCTGTGTTTTCTTGATGGCTTGCCAATTTTTAAGATGGTATTTAAGCCATTGGTTTGATGGCTGTTGGCGTCTAGGATCTGCAACATGTTGGTACAGAGCCTGGAAGTAGTTATCATCGCTCATTTGGTTTCCAACCAGTGTGGGCTAGATGTCCCGTTTTGTCTAGCCATGAGGTGAGACAGGGTTGCTGCATGCTGATAGAGTTGTAGATCTGGGAGTGATAGTCCCCCCTCCTGGCGTGGTAGGGTGAGGACCTTTAGGCAGACTTGTGGCCTCTGGTTTGCCCATATAAATCTGGAGATAAGGCAGTTCCATTCTCAAAAAGTCTTTTGTGGAAGAAAATGGGAATGTTTTGAAATAGATATAATGCTCTAGGGAGACTGACCATTCTAATCAGGTCAATTCTCTGTGTTAAGCTTAAGGGTAAATCACCCATGAGGCCAAGTCACGTTTAATTGCATTGTAAAGGGTGAATAATTATTTTTATAAAAGGCAGTGGGGGATTGGGACAAGTAAATGCCCAAATATTTTAATTTTTGTAGGGTCCAACTACCAGGGATAGTGTCTTGGATGCGGGGGGAAGGGGAACAGTGGAAAGCGAGTAGCTCTGTTTTAGCCAGGTTTAACTTATACCCTGATATTTGGCTAAAGTTATCTAGGATTTGTTTTACTGTTGGGAGAAATTTCTTGGGGTTTTGAAGATATATTAGGATATCATCTGCATATAGTGCGATGCAGTGTTCACAGTCCCCACAGCTACTCCCTCAATTGTCTGGGTTTCGCGGATTTGCTGTGCTAGGGGTTCAATAAAGGCTGCAAAAAGTAGGGGGGATAGTGGGCACTCCTGCCTAGTTCCTTCACCACAGGTGAAAGTATCTGGAGTGATGTCCATCCACCTTCACACATGCCTGCGGTATGGTGTATATATTTCATAGGACTGTGATAAGGGGAAGTGGGAACCCAAATTTATGTAGTACCTGGTATAGGATTGGCCAAGTGACCCTGTCAGACACCTTTTCTGCATCTAGGCTAATGCGAACTGAGGGGGACTTAAACGTTTGCATATGATGGACTATATGTAGGGTGTGTTTTATATTATCGGTGGAGGAGCGGGACCGTACCAATCCAATTTGGTCCTTGTGTATTAGCAGAGGGAGAAGTTGGTCTATACGATGTGCTAATATATTCATAAACAGCTTATAGTCCTGATTGAGTACTAATATTGGCCTATATGAGCCAAAAAGCTTTGGGTTTTTACCTGGTTTGGGAAATACTGAAATGCTCACATATAACCAAGATGGGGAAGGGGGTCTCCCTCAAGGATTGAGTTAAACAAATTGAGAAGTCTGGGAATGATTTGTGCTTTGGTCACCTTGTAAAATTCAGTGCCATATCCATCTGGCCCTGGGGATTTAAGGGTTTTGGCACTGGCAATAACATTAATAATTTCACATTCAGTGATTGGAGCAATAAGGGACTCTCTGAGTCTCTGTGAGCTGTGGCAGGGTAATTGCTTGTAAATAGTCTGCAATTTGTTGTGTGGAAGGGGTCTGTTCTGGGGTATATAGGTTGGTGTAATATGAGGTGAAGGCACCTGCTATATCGTGAAGTTTAGTAAGAGGTTGAACCTCGTCCGGGTGTCGGATAGTAGATATTGTAGATGCCTTTTTTTTGTTTGCGGATCTGATAGGCTAACAGCTGTGAAGCTCGGGGCCCCACCTCATAGAACCTCTGCCTCAAAAATGTCAGGGCAACTTCGGTTTGTTGCTAGATCAGGCAGTCCAGATTAAAGTTTGGTCTGTTGAAGCTGAGGTAACACCGAAGTGTCGCCCTGTTTGTGGACCATCTGCAGAAAATGGAGACAGTCCTCTAGATTGGCCCATTGATCTCTCCGCTGCCTTCCCAGTTCCACAGTGTGTTTTATAATGTGACCCCAGAGGACTGATTTTACAATATCCCAATGTATTGCCGGGGCAGTATCTGCGGGGGTTGTCTGTGAGGATTTCGGTAATCTTATCTGAAATAAACTGTCGAAATTGTTTGGAACAGAGATAGTAAGGATTGAGCCTCCAGCCCATATTTTTGATTTGGAGACCCATATCCCAAGTGGACATGAGGGGTGCATGGTCTGAGATAGAAATATCTCCCAGCTGGGCATCCTGTAGGGTTCCAAAGTTTTCCACCTGTGTTTAAGTGTGGTAAATGCGTGAGTAGGTTTGGTGGACGGAGGAGTAATCGGAGTAGTTTCTAGTCAGGGGGTGTAACCGTTGCCAGATGTCGCATCATCCCACCTCCGCAATAAATCGTTTGAAGAATTTTTTGTGGCTGACAGTCTAGGGGGTCGCAGGTTAGAGGAGTCGATGATAGGGTCTACTGTGAGTTTGAAGTTGCTTGCCAGTAAAAGGGTTCCCTTAGTGTTCTGTACTATCTTGTCTAGCAACAACTTCAGCTGAGGGATGTACAGGCCTGGATGGAAGTATGCATTAGCCAGAAACCCAGGCCAAGTGTACACCCTGGGGGGGGGGAATGCTACAAGTCTTGATGGCTGAGAGGGACCTGGGGGTGGTGGTGGATGTCAAGATGAACAACTCTGAGACTTGTAGGAGGGCAGCAGCCAAGGCCAACAGGATGCTGGGATGCATCGCTAGGGGGATCACCTCCAGAAGGAGGGAAGTGATACTCCCTCTCTATAACTGCTTGGTGAGGCCGCACCTTGAGTACTGCGTGCAGTTTTGGAGGCCACACTTAAAGCGGGACATTAACCTCCTGGAGAGGGTCCAGAGGAGGGCAACCAAAATGATTTGGGGCTTGGGGGACAGGACCTATGAGGAGAGGCTCGAAGAGCTAAATATGTACACATTGGAAGAGAGAAGGGACTGGGGGGACATGATAGAGGTCTTCAGGTACATGAAGAGGGTAAATAGGGGAGGAACAGTCGGGTGCTAGGAAGGAAGGAGGAAGGGCCACTAGAGGGCATGGGTGGAAGCTGGAGGGGGAAGATCAGGGAGAAAGGAGGAGGTGCTACTCACTGAGAGGGTGGTGGAGCCATGGAATGCACTGCCTAGGGGCTAGTGGAGGCAGAGACAGTGGAGGGGTTCAAGAGGGGGTGGGACAGGTACAGGGGAAGGGTTCTGGAAGCAAAATCCAATGCAGCAAGAATATCCGGAACTGGGAAGGGAGAAGCCAGAGAAGGCGAGAGGGACAGCAAGGTCAGCACCCAGGCTGGGGACTGACCAAACGAGCAGACACGAAAGACCGTTAGGCCTATTCTGCTGGCATTTTAGTATGTTAGTATTAGCCAGAGTTACCCGTTTGTCATTAATTGCACCCTACACAATAAATAACCTTCGGATCCGCCCAGGTGGACCCCAGCTAGAATGGGGTGTGTAGAGGTATAATTATTGCTACACCTCTATGCCTGCCCCCTCCACTGGATGAGTGGAAGACCTGTTCCCTGCTGAGCCTGGTGAGTTTTGTATGTTCAGAGGCATTTAAGTGTGTCTCCTGGAGATATACTAGATCGGACTTACTCCTCTTAATATAGGCCAATGTCTCTGACCGTTTGATTGGTGAAGTTAAACCATTAATGTTCAGTGACAATAATTTCAATTTAGGTGAACACATTTCTAAGTCTCAAGAAACTGGTTGTTATGAAGCCCTCTGCCCTTCATGGGGGTATTACCCCTTTCCTGTATTTTTTTTTTTTATAATTTCTTTTTATTCAAAAGTGTTTTATAAACCACACAATGGACGATTTGATACAGGAGGATTCGTTTGAGATACAGTTTGATATCTAAAAGTATAGACATACTTGTACAGAAAGATTAACAGTGATAAGAGTCAGAAATGCTTAGACCGGTTAGATGAAAATAACGCGTCATAAATTGAAGCCCGGGGTCAGGTAAATAGTTTATAAAGGCTATGAAGCGAGGTGCAAAGCTAATTGGATCGACCAAATTAGAGGATATATTATTTAAAGGGCAAAGTCTAAGTTTAGAGTAGTAATGTGTTGGATCCACCGACTCCACTTTCTTAATAGATGGATGGAACCACCTCTCAGTTCTTGATTAAATGTCTCTGTTTTATAAATTTCTGACATTATTTGTCTCCAATTTTGTAGTGAGGGAATCTGTGTTCTCATCCAACATCTCGTGATTGCTTTTTTTGCGGCCACGAAACAAATGGGTAGTATGGTCTTCTCCAAGGGGGGAGCATGGTCCGGGTACACCCCCAAGAGGAACTGCTCGGCTGTTAGTTCAACAGGCTCAGAGAATAGGGTGGATAATTCGACTTGAAAAGTTAGCCAGAAGGGCATGAGGAGCGGGCTGGTCCAGAAAACGTGTGAGAGAGTAGCTCGGGAACAGCCACAATTTCTCCAGCACCTTCCATATGAATCTGGAAGGTATTTCATTAAAATTGAGGGGTCTCTAAAATATCTGGAGCGGCATTTCCAGGCAAATTCTCTCCAGTACGGGGATGAGGTCGATCTTATCTCTATTAGTGTTGTTTCTAACCATGTGTCGGGGGAAATTTGGAGTTGCAGTTCCTTGTTCCAAGTGATCAAAGTCAAGAGTGTAGGATTAGGAAGACCGGATCGTAGTTCAGTGTATATCCGACCAATTAGATGGCTTACTATTCTGCCCTCATTTGCCTCTATGAATATTTTCAGTAAATCAGGTATTGGAGAAGGTATTTTGGGGGGTATTATATTATTGCGTAAGAGGTGGTTTCGAACTTGAAAATAGCAGAAAAGATCAGAGGGGCCTAGAGAAAACTGGGATTGAAGCGTTACGAAAGGGATGATGCCCTCTGAGGAGAGGAATTGGTATATGTGTGAAAGGCCTAGTGCACGCCCTCTGAGAAAGGCTAGGTCCATGTGATTGGGAATAAACTTTTCATCTTGAGAGATTAATTTACAGAACTCAAATACTCGCTGAGTAGGACCCGCCTTTCTTAGCTGTTTCCATAGTTTGTAAGTTTGTGCTGTTATGGGCGTTAAGGAGGAGGGGCTTAAGGAGTTGTCATCTGTGGAGAACAATATCTTTTTTATGTTGTGTAAGTCGTTAAGTTGGAATTCCATGGTCTTCCATGGGGAAGTGTAAGAGGGCATGAGCCATGATATTAGGGTTCTTAAGAATGCCGCTTGGGCATATAGAAGAAAGTCTGGGAGGTTAAGTCCGCCTTGTTTGAGGGATAATTTAAGTATGATAGTCTAGATCTAGGCCGATTTTTTTTCCCCCAGATGAAATTCTGTATCATTTTATTCCAGGATGTGAAGTAAAATTTGGACGGAAAATAAGGAATTGTTTGGAGTAGGTAAAGAATTTGCGGGAGGACGTTGGAGCGAATAGCGAGGATTTTCTGATATAGGGAAGAACAACACATAAACCATCTATTAAGGTCTGCTTGAATCTGAAGTGTGAGAGGTTCAAAGTTAGCTAGTTCAATAACTCCAGGGTCCAAGGGGGGAGGTGGACACCCAAGTATTTTATTTTAGTTGTCCTCCACTTAAAGGGAAAGGCCTTTTTAATCTGGGTAGAAGGAAAATAGTTAAAGGTTAGTATCTCAGTTTTATTAATGTTTAATTTGAATTCTGCAAGTTTCTCAAATCTTGTAAATATATCCCAAGCAGACCGAATTGACTGTGATGGGGATAACAGAGTAAGCATAATATCGTTCGCGAATAACCCCACTTTGTATTCTGATTGAGCAATAGGGATGCCCTCTACCTGGGGAGTGTTCCGCAAGGAAGCTGCTAGGGGTTCGATGAATAGCACGAAGAGGTAGGGAGATAGGGGGCAGCCTTGTCTAGTTCTACGGGCTAGCGGAAGAGGGAGGGATAGGGAGCCATTCACCCTAAGATATGCTTTAGGAGAAACATATAGGTTTTCTATACACGCAATAAATTGCAGTGGGAAATGAAACTTTTAACTGTTTCCTACCCCTTTCCTGTATTGAGCTAAGTACCTGTATAGAGCATAGAGTAGACCTGACGAGTTTTTCCAGACAGTAATAAAGACATAACCAGAAAGTTTGACATCTAGCAACAAGAACAACAAACATAACCTAGTCTGTGAGGTAGCTAACATGGTCTCCACTACAGATAATATTGAATTAGAGCTTCCACGAATTAGGACTGAACCCTGATCCTAAGGTAAGGATAGATCCTTACTGTGAGACCTCAATTGAATGGAGGGATCTCTTGACACCTATAGTGTCTAATGGGGAAAAGGGGAATGGTAAGTGGGATGTCTATGACAAAACATAGAGTTCCCTTTCCGAGATGAAAGGGGAGTTAGTTAGGGAGCAAGTGTGACATGGGTCCAGCAGTCCTTTATCTTAGAAGGGAAAGATAATAACCATGGGGTCTGGCCCAGGCACTCAACCTCTGGCCCCCAGGATCTAACCCGAGGGGGGAAGGGGAAGAGGGAGGACCCACCTCCATCCCTCGAACAGTCTCAGAAGTGTAGAGGGGAACCAGTTAACATTGAGTGCTTTCTTCCAGTGTATTTACCTCAATTCATGTCCCTCCCCCAAAACCCACCCAGAGGTGCCCCCACTCCCCGACACCCCCCCTTAATTTTAAATTGCAGGTCCAGCGTCAATGAGGAAGGACTATACCCAGGTACTCCCTTATCCATGGTTTTGTCAGATCTGAGCTACATGGTGTCTCCCATTACTTCCCTCAGAAGCTCCCCATCATGTATTCTGTTGTCCCCCATCCCTCATCTCCCCCTCAGCGTATTGGCTGGTTGGTCAAGTCTGAGTTATGTCAACTGGGGTACCGGTAGACTCCCGATGGATCTCAGCCTGCGTACTATGGCCTACCATTTCTTGGTCATGTGGAGCTGCCCCTCTTGAGGCCCTAGGTTGATGGGATACCCATACTTCTGAATCCCCAGGCGAGTTCAGTTTACCGAAAGCTGAGAGTCCCTGGGGCGTGCCTTCCCCCCGACAGGTCAATCCTCCTCAAAGTCAGCCCCTTGAGGGAAATGAGGTGTAGTACAGCTGTTAAGGCAAGCTCGAGGAGGCAGCTCAAATGACAAGTTGGGCCAGAATTCATCTCTCCCCCCTGCCCCAACAGCTTCACCACTCATATGAGACCAGGGGGTTCCCAGTTAGGGGCTCCGCAGTGTGGGGCATCAGTAAAATACAGCACCTGATCCTAAGCCTGTGGTTCGGATATGGAAGCAGGAGCCAGCTATGTCTACCCCCCACCACCACAAGGCCTCAAGACAGTGCTCCCCTGGGGAATGGGAATTACTAATTACATTATAATACATCCCCTAGTGGGTTAAATGCATAGTTACAGTGATAAGTCCATCAGTCTATACTTGCTGCTTTTCAGCCTTCAGCGATTCTGGTCTCCCCTCTGTCTTCCTCCGAAGTCAGTTGTCTGGCTTTCAAGGTGTCGACTATCTTCTGAATTGCCTCAGCTCCCTGTTGACATCTGGCATCTCTTTGGCTGTTGCTCCAGACCTTCTGCGATAACCTGGTGGCAACTGATGTGTTCGGGCAGGGGCACTGCTGTGTGTCTTCTAGCTTTCAGCTCGGTCTCTGCTGCCATTGCCTTGCAAAGGTGAGGGGGCCCTCCTTGAAGAAAATCACTATCTTTGCAGGGTAGGGGTCCTGAATTGGATACCTGCAGCTTTAAGAGCTCTCTTGACTGGTATGTACACTTTTTGTCACATCATCACTTCGGGCACATAATAGTTTTCAAAATACAGCCTCTGACCATTAAGAAGCACTGTACCTCTCTTCCACACTGTGTGGAGTAAGGATTCCTTGTTCTGGTGGCACAGGAAGTGAATCAGGATTGTTCATGGGCAGGCTCCCAGTGCAGGCCTGGGGCCCAAGGTGCACTGGGCTCACTCTATTTTGAGCGACAGGGACTCAGGCAAGTGTAAGACCTCCCAGAGGGTTTCTTGGATAAACCTGATCATTTCTGTGCCCTCCACTCCTGCAGAAATGCCCGACAGCCTGATGTTGTTTCGGAGGTTTCTACTTTCTGCATCTTTGACTCAGTTCTGTAGGGTCTTAATGTTGTGATGCAGCTGCACGATGGCCTGCTCCGCCCCATCCACTCGCTTGTCCATGTCAGTCACCTGTGTTTTGGTGGCTTCCTGGCACTTCTCTAATTTGGTGATATCGGTGTGGAGAGCTGTGGCCGTGGATCTCATTTCCTTACAGAAATCCCGAAGTTCTGTAAGCACCTGTGCCATTTGTTGCTGCAGAATCGAGTAGGGGACCTGGTCGCAGGGTAAACTGCTGTGGTAGGAGCCCTCACTCTCTGAGCCTTCGTCCCGTGATCTCTCTCCATCCCGGAGATCCGGAGGTCTGTGTTCTGCATCTCCTCTCTTTTTGGCCATTTTGTAACCTCCAGCTGCTTCCTTGAGTAGAATCTGTACCTTAAAGCTGTTTTTAGGAGGTAATTTGTTTGATCTCAGTGAGAGCTTCTTGTCTTAGGTTGTAGACAGGGCCGGAAGTTGCTCCAAACTATTCCGATCTGAATAATTGCTTGGAATTGGACTCATACAAAGTCCCAGGACTTAAGGAACCAAGTTTTTGATCCATAGTAGTCACCTAAATGGGGGCAGTTACGAGTATATTTAAGTCAAAATTTTATTTGAGGATTTTCATCACCTGAAGGCCATGGGTGCAGGAGATCCCAACTCTCAGTATAAGGCCTGCTTTTTGAGGGACAAGAATTACTTTTGAAAGAGACTTGAATGAGAAGGGGATGAAATACTGTGGCAACTAAAAACAAGAGAGACTTCTCTAACTCCGAAACTCCCCTTCCACACCTTGTTTTCCTTTTAGTTATTAAAGGTGACATGTAGAAAGACTGATTCATATACTGTCCAGGAAGGGTTGATTGTCTGTTCCCCATGAAATAGCTCCTCCCTATGACATATTCTGGCATTGACTGGGGATAAGATGACATTCTTACATCTGCAGGAGGGCTGGCCAGGGAAACAAAACATCTCAGGTTATGCCGGTCCACACCAGGAAGGGTTTCCTTCTGGGAATCCTCTTTTTTGGGGTGATCCTCTGACCCCTCATGTGGTTCTTTATCCACCGGGGGATTGAAAGGAACCCAAACCTCACGTCGTTCCCATGTTGGGAGCAGTTTTGGGCCTCATGAAAGTGTCTATGCATAGTCACTTCACAGATGGGAGTCAACATGTTTATCGTTCAAATACTCAAGTTATCACAGTTCATTATGTTCTTATCCCTACACAGGGATCTGTTGTTATGTTTTTTTCTAGAACCAGTAGTAGTTATAGGGGTCATGTTATACATAATTGTAGAGTTTAAAAGTTGTGTCTTATTAAAGGGGTATTCAGAGGGATGTGAGGGGCTGGGTTTCATTTGGTTTATTTTTAATAAGATAATAGAAGGAATAATTGGAGACATAGTTGTGGGGGGGGGTTGATTGAGAAAGAAAAAAAAAACACATGCTCAACTGATGTATACAATATGCAATCTTTATTGGAACAGGCTGGGATCCCATCAGCGGTTCATTTCTATCTTGTCTTGTTCCTCTTTGAGGCGGCGATCTGGACAGGTGGAAGGGCTCTTCTCCTGAGGGACAAAAACAACAAAAGTTACATAAGGTATCATGGCTACTTTACCAGTAAACATCTTTTCCCAGAACATTAATAGTCTGCACAACCCAATAAAGCATTCACACTTTATCCAATATATTAAAAAACAAAATGCTGACCTTTTTATAATCCAAGAAACGCACCTTTCAGATGATGAACACAAAAAGTTAACTTGGGGAGGGAGGTATAAGGTTTTTGCATCCTCTTACTCTAGTGGTCGTCATAGGGGAGCAGCCATTCTGGTTCCTGCTTCCACTCCGTTGGAGGTAACCCAGTCCTATATGGACAACCAGGGCCGGTTTGTAATTTTTCAGGGGAAACTTCATTCCCGGGAGGTAACCCTGGTGAGTGCCTATCCTCCCCCTATGTCCAAACCATCAGTAGTCCAGTACTTGATGGCAAGGGTTATGGTCCTTCTCTGGAGGTAACTAATTTTAGGTGGGGATTTAAATATAACTATGTCAGCTCATTTGGATACCTCCAATCACTGCCAAAGATGCCAATCAGGAACCGCTAAATACCTAAAAAAATACAATGGAATATCTGGGAATAGTTGATGTTTGGTGCCGTCTATTCCCCATGAACCCAGGTTTTACCTTCTTTTCGAATAGGCACCATACTTATTCGAGACTAGACTATTTCTGGGTAACCTGCGAACATTTAGGTATGGTCCAGGACATCACTATTAACCCCATGGTCCATTCTAACCACCATCCCCATATACTTAGATTAGATCTGGGAAGGCTGAAAAAGCAATCATTATGGCATTTTAACTCAATCCTATTGAAAGATAAGCAATATGTGGAAAATATTAAGAAACATAGCCCCCTTTTTTTTTCTTTCAGAAAATACTTCTCCTGACATATTGAAGGCCCTGGTCTGGGATGCCTTCAAAGCTACGCTCTGGGGGGAAACTATAGAGTATGCCTCCAGACGATGACGGGAGTTAGAATCCAAATATAATACCCTGCTAGAGCACCTGGGTACCTACCAATTATTATACACAAAAGGGGACTGTGCAGTCCAACAAAAAATTTGGGATACAAAAGCAGAACTACAGAAATTAATGGATCTCAAGATTCAACAAGCCCTTTTATACCTAAAACAGACTAGATATGAGGGGGGGACCTAGGGGTTCTTGTATACTTGCCCACCGCCTTCAGCGACAGAAAGGCACCTCTGCAATCTTAAAGATCAGGGATCCCATCTCTGGGAGACTTTCCCACCAAAAGGCTGATATTTCCCACTCCTTTGTCAATTTTTACCAACACTTCTACCAGGGTGATGACACATCCACTCTAGAAGAAAGTGTCATTCTTGAGGAACCTCCCCTTCCACCATCTTACCAAAGTCCAAAGGGCCCAACTGGAATCCGCTATTACTCTGAAGGAAACCTCCTACTGTATTACATCTTTTGTCCCACGTTGCCCAGGACCTGACGGGTTCCCGGTGGAATGGTACAAGATATTTAAAAATGAGATCTCCACCAGATTACTCTTCATATTTAGAGAGATGGCAGAAGGTTCCCCCCTCCACCCTCCTGGTCCTATGCCACTTTAGCCATCCTTTTAAAACAAAACAATGACCCCACCAATCCCTCATCTTACCGCCTGATTTCAATCCTTAAAATGGATTACAAACTATTCACAGCCATTTGGGCTTCCAGATTGGAGAAGATGTTACCCTGCCTAATTCACAAAGATCAATCCTGTTTTATTAAGATCAGAAACACTTCGGATAATATCCGTAGAAATTTAGTATTCATTGAATACATCCAGGAATGGCAGATTCCAGTGGCAGTCATTAGCTTGGATGCAGAGAAGGCCTTCAACAGGGTGTCCTGGCCATTTTTATGGGACACCCTGTCAAGGTTTCATTTTCCAGACTCGTTCCTGAGGTGTCTGGTAAACTTAAATGACTCCCCTAAGGCATATGTGAGGGTCAATGGAGAGGTATCCTCCCCTTTCACATTATTCTGGGGCACTCAACAGGGCTGTCCCTTTTTATTTGCCCTTTACATGGAACCATTGGCACTGGCCCTCTACCAAGGTAGAGGGTATCCTACTCGGCCAACAGCAATACAATGTGGGGATGTTTGCTGACGATGTTCTTTTAACCCTTCTCTCCCCAGACAACTCCATTCCTGTGGTTTGGCAAATTCTCAGGAAATACGAGGCCATTGCAGGCTTTAAGTTAAACATTGCAAAATCAGAAGCCCTCCTCTTTAATTTTTCACCAACAAACGCTCTTTACCACCTTCTTCCCTTGAAGTGGATATCAATGAAAATTAAATATTTAGGGATATAGATCCCCTTGGATTTGGGGGTGGTGGAGATTGTTAATTATGAGCCACTTGCCATCACTATTCAAAAAGACTTAGAGAGGTGGTCATCTCTTCCACGAACATTTTTTTTCAACGGATTGAAACCATCCGCATGAATGTATTACCTCAGCTCTTATACCTTTTTCAGAATATCCCTTACTTCCCCTCACCCTTTTATTTTAAATCCTGGCCTAAATTCCTTTCCAAATTCATATGGTGTAAATAACGTCCTAGAGTCTGTTTCTCAATTCTTAAACTACCTCTTACTCAAGGTGGAGCAAATTTACCCAATCTTAAACTTTATGCCCAGGTGTCCTTTCTTTGTACCCTTATTCTCTGGCTGATCGATAGTTACTTGGCACCCTGGAAGTCTGGAGTTCATTTTAAAGGAGTAGTCCACCCAGAATTTGCAAAAAAACATATGTTATGCAGAGTGTTTTGATATGTATGTTAAGTCCTAATGTGTCCTTCCCTCTGTCTGCTATTAGGATTATTAGCTGTATGGTAGTTTTATGACCCCTGAGAATCTCCTTCACAAATAGGTTTATTGGCTTTCTTTCTCCTATGATGCACCCTGTCTCATGTGACAGTGATGTAGTCATGCCCTTAGATTTCGTATGTGCACTGCTTTAAAATCAGTTCACAACAGCACATAACTGTTCTTATCCAGGGAGCACAAATGGCAACAATTAGTTTAGCAGATACATGAGAGCAAGCTAACTGGGTTTTCTGTAAGACAACAGCTACTAAATAGCTCTAATTCACTATTTTTGTTTTCTATGTGCATCAGGTCTAGCTAGCAGGAGTGTTTTAATTTTAAAACTTTTAATTTTATCAAACTACACACAACCATAAAAGCACAGAAACTGCCCAGCTCATCAATGCTACCTATAATTAATAAAGACTCCAGCTGTTTTCTTACAGAAAGCCCACTCAGATGTCAAGTATTTGCTAAACTGTAAATGTAGGTATCAGCATTTTATTAGCAGTTAGTGCTGATTTTGCTCTGTGACAAGATTTATTTATACAAATGAAGTGTATGGTATGAAGCTGCAGCCTAGAAACTGCAAAATACTCTGAAGTTAGCTTTTCTCCTGCCTGTGGTATGGCATGAAAGCAACAAGATGACAGTGACTATTCCAGCTACACATTTGATTCCATTTTACAGTGGTTCACTGCATTACACATTTAGTGTATCACACTTTTTCAAATAATAAAACAAATATTCTCCAAACTAAATAACTCACACATACATATTTTTATACTTTATTAAAAAGACACTTCACATTTGAAACAAAAAAATAAATAAATGAATGAAAGTGATGTCACAGAGCAAAATCAGCCCTAACTCCCAGTTCCTTCTAGTAGAATGATGGTACCTACATTTATGGTTTAGCAAATACTTGAGAGCTGAGTAAGTGTTCTGTAAGAAAACAGCCACAGTCTTTACTAATTATAGCATTGATGTGCTGGGGCAATTTCTGTGCTTTTTATTGTTGTGTGTAGTTTGATGAAATAATATTTTAAAATGAAAACACTTACTACTGCTAGCTAGACCTGACATACACCGAAAACACAAATAATGAATTAGAGCTGTTTAGCAGCTGTTTTCTTACAGAAACCCCAGTTAGCTTGCTTTCAGGTATCTGCTAAACTGTAATTGTTGCCATCTGTGCTCCCTGGATAAGAACAGTTACCTGCTGTAAGAACCAATTTTAAACTGATTTTAAAGCAGTGCACATGCTAAATCTAAGGGCATGGCTACATCAGTGTCACATGAGACAGGGTGCATCATAGGAGAAAGAAAGCCAATAAACCTATTTGTGATGGAGATCCCCAGGGGTCATAAAACTACCATACAGCTAGCAGGCTAATTTAGGAAAAACTCCTAATAGCAGACAGAGGGAAAGGCACACTAGGACTCAACATACATATCAAAACACTCTGTATAACATATGTTTTTTTGCAAATTCTGGGTGGACTACTCCTTTAAATGACATGCATGATATTTCTGCTCTTCTCTTCCTCAAATAACACACCATCTTTGAAGCATTTTACACAAATAACATCTTGTTACTCTCCTGATCTGGTACAAACTAAGGAGCAAGCCAGAACTCAGGCCAATATATGATTATTGTAAAATAATTTCTAAAGACGACTTCTTTCAGCCTGCCCATATGGACCTGGCCTTCACTTACTGGCATAAATTAGGTTTATCACATTTGTTTCAGTTTTTGGATGAAAGGGGGATACTTCCTTTTGATAAACTTAAGGATCAATATGATCTCCGACCCATAGATTTTTTTCGCTACCTCCAAGTGAGGAATTATATACTTCGCCATCGAACAATATCTGCTAAACTCCCTACCCTGTGCCCACCCTTGTTAAAAATGTTTGTTCATTCCGGGGGGGGGGGGACCATGGTGGTCACCTTATAGGGAATACATATATAAGGCACTGAGAGACTTAATAGGGGACTCTACACAGTCCATACTAGATAAATGGAATAAGGACTTGGCCTCGGAGGTACAGTTTTCTGAATGGGTCTCTGTAGCTAAGCCGGCTATCAGAGTTACTTCCTTCCCCCTTTTTGTGGGAGTATTCCTGGAAAATCTGAACCAGATACTTCTGAGCCCCAGTGATACTAACTAAATATCTCCCAGCCATGTATGGACATTGTTGGAGGAAGTGTGGATGTAACTTGGCGGAACTGGGTCATATCTTATGGCACTATACCCTTTTGGTGTGGTCTTCAGCTTGAATTATCCAAATATTTAGGGGAATCTATAGAACTGACAGGGGAAATTATACTGCTTTCAATTTACCCAGACCGCTCTCCCCAATAGACCAAAACATTATTGCCAATATTTTTTTATAAAGGCCATTACCAGAAAATGGATGTCTCAGCAGATTCCTACTGTCCAGGAATAGAGGTCCATTGTGCAAGAAATTTACCAGATGTAAAGTCTCACGGCAGCTATTCAGGATCATATGCAGAAATTTAGAATTAAGTGGCAGGGATGGATTCTCTACTATTCAGGGATAGATCCAGATTTTGTCCCCTGATTGGAAGGTATAGCATTTTTAGATAACTTTTGAATAATTGTTTTGGGAAAGATATTGAGAATGGTTGGGGTACTCTGGCTGTTGACAGATAAACTCATTGCATAATGTTATTTTGTGTTTACAATGTACATTGTACTATGCATAAATGATGCATGCATGCGTGCATGAAAAGATCCAATAAATATAAATTTAAAAAAAAAGGAAGGCTGGCACTGTTGTAAGCTGTGCATACACACAACACTGCAAGTCTGGCTTGCACCGCATGACATACCTCAGCACCAGCCCTCAACCACTTCTGTTCTTCAGTTTCTTTTTTCCCCACCGTCAAGTGCACTTCAGTGACATCGCTCGCCCATTGGGAGTCAGAACTTCATGTCAGTATGACAACAGTGTTCAGTTCTTTTTTTTTTTTGTAGTTAATCTATTTTCTCCTCCTCTACTGGTGCAAGTATCCCTTTGTATGTCCCCCCCCCCAGCCCTGTCACCTGGCACCCAGGGACTTACCATTGATCCTGGTGCTTCCCCCATGGCTTACCCCTCCCTTGTCAGATTGGCAGCTTTCACTCACCATCAAATGGATCCAGTTCCAGGACAGGGCCCTGTAGCTGGAGCGGGGCCTGCGGAGGGTTGATCTGTCATCCTGCACTGCGCCCAGTCATTTTCCACCAAGGTTTCTCCCTAGAGGAACGGATGTGCAAAGCCATCCATACATACCTATGCATGCTTCCATATGTAGGACGTCACCAGCTGCCATTCCTCCATTCCCTCACGTTGCAGTCCCTGGTTGCCTGAACCCCCAGATGCCGCTAGAGGCCAGACTTATGCTGGGCACTGTGTCCCTCCTTCCCCAGAGGAGGAGAGCAGTTGATCAGATGCTCAATCCTCCTCTCCATGGCCAACCCCCAGTGACCCAGGTCCATTCCTGAACTGGGGTCACCAGTGTGGTGGCAGGTGAGGCAAAATGCCTCAGCCCTCCATGCCACCAGCCCAGCCAGTTCTTCTCAGTTTTTAGTGTTAAAGTTAGAGTTTGTTATTTTTGTGTCAGTTTAGTGATTTTACAGATTTATTCTTCTCAGTCTCACAGCCCTACTGAGTCAGCGGCCATGGAAGATTGATGGTTGGGAGTCTCCTCAGGCAAGCTGCTCCAGCAGTGGGGGGGGCCTTCCACTTTCTCCATCAGAGAATGGCTCTGACGATGGGTGGTCCTGTGCCTGGAAGGAAGGACAGTCCTCCTGGAAGCACAAAAAGAACTGTGCCTGTTCCCAACCCCAGTCAGGTTTGCTGTGCTGCTTGGCCTGGAGTTCTTCCTCTTCCTGTAGGAAGGGGAAAAAGCAGTACCACTCGAGGTTGCCCACTACAAGATCCTCAATCTCCCATAGCTGCATGCCCTCATCTGCACTATCAGCATCTCTGGGGGTCTCTGCTCATGGGAGGTCAAGGTCTCAGTCTTGCAGTCCCTCTCTGTCTCTTAGTGGAGACACTGCTGGGCAGTTCCACCACTGGGCTTCTCTTATGGAGTAGTGGGTGCAGTGTTGAGCTCATTTGACTCTGCCTGCAGAGCCAGTCCCTGGCCTTCAGGGACAGTGAAACTGGAGCCACAGGTACAGCATTTGGCTCCAGGAACAGCCCCAGGGCCCTTGCTGGTGACCTCACTGCCGATTGAAGTCCCACTGGCTGCACCCCCATTCAGTGTCACTGTGATGGGACTGGCCATGGTACCTTTGTTGGCACCTGGCTTAGGCCTCTTATCCTGTCCTGGCACTGCATTCTGGGCTGGGTAGCCTCCCAGCACTGGATTCAGTTCAGTTCGTGGTGCTGCCTTTGATACTGGCTCCACATAGAATAGGGCTGGTGTCACCAGTGTTGCCAAGACCTAATTCTGCATTAGAGGGCTTATGATCCACTTCTCTTCTCAACCCTTCCAGGGGGAAGCTGGAGGGAGACAAGTCTAACCCTGAACTCATCATTTCAGAGGGTGGTGATGAAGGGTCTTTCTAAAGCCTGGTCTCTTTGGACCCACCCAGGCCCTTTTGCTGTTCCTCAGGATGTTTTATCTTTCCAGGCCTTGATAAAGAATAAGCATTCTGCACTTGATTTTGGGCCGTCAGCAATTGACCCAGGTAAATGTCTCCAACTACAGTGGATAAACATTTCTACCATGCCGGTCAGCTTGAATCCCCCAATTCCTCCAACATTTGGGACCTTGTTGGATGCAGTATGGAACATACCTGTTTCTTTTCCTTCTGTCTATAGGCAGATAGAAAATACAGAGCCCATAAGGATAGAGCAGTGTATGTTTCTCAGCCGATACCTGATGCCATTGCTATTCTCGCTGAGAATGACAAAGCCATTCTGTCACAGGAGGTCACTGTGCAACCTGTTAACAAGGAGTCACACAAGACTGACTTTGTGGGCAAGCGAGATTTCACAGCTGCCACTCGTGGCATGTGAACTGCTAGCTACCAAGGGCACTTTTCCAAGTACAAGTATACCTTTCGGATCTTGCTTAAGTCTCTCACAAAATCCTTATCAGACTGAGACTAAACAAAAGATCCTGCAGACCATTATGCATGGTATTGAGTCTAACAGTTATCAGCTTAAAGCAGCTATGGATCCCTTCGATACTGCCTCTAGCTCTTTTGTGGTTGGCATTTGCATTAGAAGGCACTCCTGGCTTTGTACTTTTACTTTCTGTCAAGAAGTCCAACAGGTAATGAACATTCCCTTTGATGGAACTTACTTGTTTGGACAGCAAGCAGAGGTCTCTTGAGGCATCTTGGAAAACAAGAATGACTCTGAAGACTTCCAGACAAGCTCCTGCTAACCTTCAGAATGAAGAATGATGAGGTTTCTTTCAGAAACAGCAGTCCTTTTGAGAAAAAGGTAGGGAGCCCAAAACAAATCTCAGCCTCTCCAACCTCAAAACAAGGCACAGATGCTGAAAGTATCCAGTGCCACCCTCTGAAGCTCCAGCCCCAGTCCTGCCTTAGCTGTCTGAGGAAAACTTCTCCTCTCCAGTTGGGGGATGCCTGATCCAGTTTTACTGTCAGTGGGAATGCATCACAATGGACAAGTGGGTCCTCTGGACTTCACAAAAAATCCCTCCAGACTATCTAACCAGAAGGCAATCCCTCTTATCCACCCACATGTCAGAGCTTCTCATGCAGGATGCTGCAAGCCTTCTGAGCAGCAGAGCAGTGGAGGTAGTGCCCGAGTCAGAATGGAACACAGGCTTCTACTCCCACTACTTCTTAGTCCCAAAGAAATCAGGGGCATACTCCCCTTTCTCAACCTCAGAAATTTGAACAAGTTCATGGATCGAGAGAAATTCAAGATGGTTTTCTGGGATCTCTGCTTCCTTTCCTGAAGCCTCAGGATTGATTAGCCTCCCTTGATATGCAGAATGCATACCAGCACATTCTAGTACACCACAGATACCTTCAATTCATTGTGCTGGGGCAGCATTAGCAGTTTAGAATCCTGCCCTTTTGGGCTTTCCTCAGCACCTTGAGTCTTTAGGGTTTGAGGGAGGAGGTTGCCCATCTCCAGGCTGACCTGGCTAGGATTCGTGAAACCTCCTCTCCCACCCAGGGACCACCAGGGCCAATGCCACTACCTCAGAGGTTGCCAAGAAAGAGGAGAGGCTGGACCAGGGTTGGCTCAGGGAGGGAGAGAGTGGTGGAACAGAGTTGCATCCCTCCAGCTGTACCTCTCACAATTCATTTGCTCTTCTGGTGGATAGTGGTTCCTCTACGGAGGCACCTGCAGTGGAGACCAAGGAGGATGCTGGGAACCTTCACAAAGGAGACCCACAGGAGGATGGCATGAGACCCCACAGGGGAAAACAACTCCTGGTGGGACTCAATCATTAGGGGAGGAAGGGAGAGGAGGTAAGGTGCCTGCCTGGCGCACACAGCTTGGAGGGGCAGGCGAATCCTCAGGATCATGGGAGCAGCTGCATGAGGGAGGGAGCTGGATGTTATTGTCCACCTAGGGACAAATGACCTGGCTAGGAATGGGATCAGAGCAGTGCAAGAGGAGTTTGTAGAGTTGGGAAGGGGCCTTAGACAAGTAGCGCATACATAAACCTTCTCGGAGGTGCTGCCTGTCTATGGCAAGGGTGATGCTAGGGTACTCCTCACCAGGGAATTCAAAGAATGGTTGAAAAACTGGTGTGGAGCTCAGGGTTTTGGCTTCATTGGGGACTGGGGAGCCACCTGGAGGGATGCAGACCTATTCTGGTGTGATGGTCTGCATCTGTCCAGGGGGGGAACCAGGATCCTAAGCGAAGGTTTAAATGCTTCATTGGCAAACATTTAAACTAGCCAAGGGGAGGCACTGAAAGGGCAGGAAATCCAGCCTCCCCACAAACAACAGTAATTAGCGAGGTAAACACCAAGGTAGAGAAGTCATTAGGGAGCAGGCCAGAGTAAATGTGAAAAAGGCAAAGGCAGTAAGGACAGGAATGGGGCTAAAAGGGTAAGGCCATCAAAAAGTGGAGGTGATGAGTACCAATGCCCGTAGTCTGTGTAACAAGCTCCTGAACTAGTGGCCTTGATGGAAGAGGTTGCCTGGATATTGTGGCAGTCACAGAAACATGGTACCAGAGAACCATGACTGGGATGTCAACATACCAGAATACACAATCTACAGGAGGGACAGGGAGGGTAAAGAGGAGGAGGAGAGCTCTTTATGAAAGGAAGGGATCAAAGCAACAGAACTAAAGAGTAAACAGGGAGCAGATGAGACACTTTGGGTCACCCTGGAGACAGGAAATGGCACCACAATCCACATGGGGGTTGTATACAGATCCCCATCTCAGGGGGAGGGAATGGACAAGGAAATGATAGAAGGCTTCCTTAAAATGGCAGAAAAAGTGGAGATATTGTTGTTGGGGGACCTAAATATGCCAGATGTTAACTGGAGCACCTTTTCTGCAGGCACATCCAAGAGCAGGGTCATTCTTGATGCCCTACAGGGGGCATGCCTCAGACAGCTAATACTGGAACCCACTCGGGAGGGAGCAATCTTAGACCTGGTACTCTCAAATGAGGACGGAGAAAGAATCTCAGATTTAGAAGTGGGTAGCCATCTGGGAACAAGCGACCACCAAACAGTGTGGTTCACGATAAACACAGCCATACAATCAAGCCATACAAAAGCAAGAGTATTGGACTTTAGGAGGGCTGACTTTGGGAAAATGAGAGAATGGCTCAGAAAAGCACTAGCAAACAGGCAAGAAGGAGGGGTGGAGGAACAATGGAGAGTAATCAAAACAGCCATCACAGAGGCAACAAGCCTTTGTGTAAAGCAAATCAACAAAACACAACGAAGGAAAAAGCTGCTATGGTTCTCAAAAGAGGTGGCAGGGAAAGTTAAGGAGAAAAGGATAGCATTCAGGAAATATAAGGAAACACAGAAGGAGAAGGACAGAGAACTTTATCAGTTAAAGCAGAAAGAAGCTGGGAAGGCAGTCAGAATAGCAAGGCCCAAACCGAGGAAAGATAGCCAACTCTGTTAAGAAGGGGGATAAGACCTTTTATAGGTACATTAGGGAGCGAAGAAAGACCAAAGGAGGGAGACTGAGGCTTAATAAAGGGGAGGGAATGTGGGTAGAGGGTGACAATGAAAAAGCAGGGATACTGAACGAATATTTCTGCTCAGTATTCACAAAGGAAGAGGAGGGGGAGGTACCTAAACCAAACAAGAGAAACACTCTGAAGACAAGGATCGATACCAGTCCATTTACAGAAGAAAGGGTTCTGAAAGAACTAATAAAATTGAAGGTGGACAAAGCAATGGGACCTGATGGGATTCACCCAAGAATTCTAAAAGAACTAAGAGTAGAACTAATGACACCGCTGACTACTCTCTTTAACAAATCATGGGAGGATGAGGTGGTACCTGAGGACTGGAGGAGGGCAGATGTGATTCCTCTTCACAAAAGCGGGAGCAGGACAGAGGCAGAAAACTACAGACCAGTTAGTTTGACCTCAGTGGTAGGTAAAATGATGGAATCACTTCTGAAGGAAAGAATTGTTGAGTACCTAGAGGCCAGTGGGGCTGGGACCCAAGGCAGCATGGATTCACGATGGGAAGGTCATCAGATGAATCTAATAGATTTCTTTGACTGGGTGACCAGAGTAGTAGACCAGGGAGGGCTGTGGACATGGCTTACCTAGATTTTAGCAAGGCATTTGATACAGTCCACACAAAGATTAATACACAAGTTAGCCAGCCTTGGAGTGAGTCCCAAGGTGGTAGCCTGGATAAAAAATTGGCTAGACAACAGGACACAAAGGGTAGTAGTAAATGGAGTCCACAGTGAAGAAAGGAGGGTTACTAGCGGGGTACCACAGGGTTCAATACTGGGACCGGTCCTCTTTAGTGTCTTTATAAGTGACATTGCAGAGGAACTGGAAGGAAAAGTATGTCTCTTTGCAGATGACACAAAGATCTGCAACAGGGTTGATACACCAGATGGAGTGGAAAGGATAAGAAGGGGCAAGGTTGGAGGAATGGTCAAATGTATGGCAGCTCAGATTCAATGCAAAGAAGTGCAAGGTAATGCACCTGGGAAACAAAAACCCAGGGCAAGAGTACACAATGGGGGGTGAGATATTGACAACAGTAAAAATGGAAAGGGACCTGGGGTAATTATGTCAGATGACCTAAAGGTGGGTAAGCAATGTGAGAAGGCAGTAAGGAAGGCTGGGGGATATTGGGATGCATAGGAGGCATCAATAGTAGAAAACAGGAAGTTGTTATCCCTCTGTACAGACAGTTGGTGAGACCCCATCTGGAGTACTGTGTGCAGTTCTGGAGACCCCATCTCCACAAAGACATAGACATAGTGGAGGCTGTCCAGAGGAGGGCAACCAAAATGGTGCAGGGTCTGCACCAGAAGACATACGAAGAAAGACTAAAGGAGCTTAATATGTATACCCTTGAGGAAAGAAGGGAGAGAGGGGACATGATAGAAACTTTCAAGTACCTCAAGGGAATCAACAAAGTCCAAGAGGTGGCATCTTTCAGAAAAGAGATGTGTAAGAACAAGGGGCACAATTTGAAGATGGGGGACAGCTCAAAGGTAATGTGAGGAAGTATTTTTTCACAGAGAGGGTTGTGGATGCATGGAACAGCCTCCCTGAGGAGGTAGTGGAGTCAAGAACAGTGTGGGAATTCAAGAATGCATGGGACAGACATAAGGCAGTCCTAGTGGGGGGTAGGATGAAGTAAGCTGTTGGTTAATTAGGATCTGCAGCTTATCTGTTAGGTAGGAAAATGGGCAGACTAGGTGGGCCAAGCGGTCCTTATCTGCTGTCACATTCTATGTTTCTGTGTTTACAAAGTGCTGTGCCATTCTCATGGGCACCTGAGAAAATTAGGACTCCAAGTTTACCCTTATCTGGATGACTGACTGATAGCCACTTTGTCCAAGTAGGAGATGGAACAAGCAGTAGCCGCAGCTTCTTGCCTCCATGGTGGTTTTCCCGAACTTAGAGAAGAGTCAGCCCCAATCTTCACCGCAGCTACTGTTCATATGAGCTGTTCTGGATATGACCAAGGCCTGTGCCTTCCTTCCAGAAAGCAGAAGGCAGGCAATCCTGCAGATGACACACTATATAATGGAGCACAAATCTGAGAAAGCCCACTTCATGCAAGACATGCTGGGTCTAATAGGCTCCTCAGTGTTCATAGCATCCCTGGCATGGTTGCACATAAGAATGACTCGGGGGATGCTCAGTGCGCAGTGGTCATAAGCATCAAATCCTCAGACCTACCCCAGTTAGGTAACCAAGCCCTTGGTGCAGTCTCTCATATGGTGGTCAGTGGAGCCCTTCTCCCAGCTAGAGCTTCAGGTGACTCTCACAACGGAAGCCTCCCTCTTGGGGTGGGGCACCCACTATCAGGGTCTCCAAACAAGATGTCTGGGACCCCTCAGAGACTCATCTCCACATCAATGCATTACACAGAAGCATAGAATTTGATGGCACATAAGGACTGCTTGGCCCATCCAGTCTGCCCATTTGTGTTGGAAATGAGAGCTGTGTTGTATGGCCTGTGAGCTCTTGGGGATCTTGTCAGCTACAAAACAGTCCTCCAGATGGACAAGTCCATGATGTACTAAATGAACAAGCAAGGAGGAGCACACACTTACCTTCTCTGCAGGGAAGTGATGATTGTGGGAATGGTGCCTGGAATGGGATCCTGCTCCAAGCAGTTTACCCACTGGGAGTGCCAAACTCTGTGGCAGACAAGCTCAGCTAAACAGAGGCCTATCCTCATGAGTGGTCACAAGCTCCTGATTGCTATTCAATGAGTGGGAAACCCCAGTTGTGGACTTTCTTGCATCCCCACTCAGTGCCAAACTGCCTCAATTCTGCTCCAGAAATGCAGGACCTGGCATTTTCTTTCAGGATGCATTCAGACTACAATAGCAAAATCTTTTTCTTTATGCACTTCCTCCAGTCCCTCTAGTGCAGAAGGTACTGCTCAAACTGGAGAGGCATGGGGCAAGATGATTCTGATTGCCCACTGTTGGCCTTGACAGATATGGTTTCCTCTGTTGAACAGACTATCAGTCAGCACACTAAAGATTCTCCACTCAGGATGACCTTACTGATTCAGGGTCCCCTGGTCCATCCCATCCTGTGCTCCCTTCACCTACAGGCCTGGCTTCTGAAGTAATAGAAGTGAACAGGTACAAGGTATCTCAGAGGGTCTCTGAAATACTTTTGGCTGTCCATAAACCTTCCACCAGGAATAGGCCATATGGTGAGGCCCATTATTGTGTTGTTTCGTTCCAGCAAAAGGGGCACTACTTGTTCTATGCAATTTTATGTAGACAATAACCTGACAGACCTTGTGTTAAAAGTTCTTCACAAGAAACCCTGCAGTTTTGTGCCATGGCAATCCAAAGTTACCTGGCTATCAACCAATTTTGACACCATAAAGAATTTTTGGCTATAATTTCAACAATATTTGCCTAATCTTGGCTCAAGATGATTGAAATATATCCAAAAATGTACTGAAATGATTAATGAAAGCATCATGCAACTTATTATGATATATGGTGGAAAATGTTTTTAAAATGCACAAACAATCCTTGCATTTTATCTTGAATTATGCATGAAATTGTGTACAGAGCCCAGAAGTCTTGCCCACCTGATCCATATTATACACCAAATTTTTCCTCATTGATCATGCAAACAGATAATGTGCAATAAACAGCCATATCTCTATTCTGGTAACATTGGTGGGGCAAAACATTACCCAACCCCCTAATTTATGTATCATCAGCAATACTCATGGTTGATTATAGCTATAAATATGTTCCATTTTAACTCCATGCAAAGTATTTGGATGATAAATGCATGATATTTTAAATTAATTTCTTCCTAAATATTCACAGTAGCATGTGTTTTCATGGCAAACAACATATTTTCCTTAGTGGCATCATAGTGAAAAAAAATAGCACAAAGTCTTTACACAACCATCTTACTGGGAGGTTTTGATGTCTGAAATGATAAATTTAATTTCAAACAAAAAGAAGACAAGGTAGGAACACAATAAAAGGTGCTTGTCCCTAGCAACAACACTTAATATTTATGGGATATTGCAAGCACATCAATGACATTACCAACCATGCAGATTTTCAGGAAGTGATATTAATTCAGTCACTGTAAGATGAGCCTTTTTTATGACTTCAGTGTCTCTGAAACCTTTTTTTTTTTTTTTACTTTTCAGCATCTAATGTGCAAATATTGGAAACTTAACCTAATAGTTAACCCAGTATTGAGCCAGCCACATGCAGCACATAAAAAGTGACAGCAGTAAAGCTTGGATGCTTTGGATTTGACTACTCAACACATGTATTCATGCAGAACCAATATGGCCACACTCAAGGATGGTGACGAAGATCAGAAAAGCCCTTGTCAATCATCTAAGATTCACAAGAAATCCATTTTTGAAATACTTTTGGCTGCCCATAAACCTTCCACTATGAATAATAAATTAAGCCATTGATTAATGGCAACATTAAACCCCAATGAAAGTATTGCTGAACCTGATCCAGGTTATGTAAGGGGAGGAAGAGTGGGATATCTAATCATACTGGGAGATCCCTTGGAAGAAACAATATTACTGCAGTAAGTAATTTTTTCTTAAAACCCCAGCAATCTCCCAGTATGATTAGACATATGCAGACTACCAAGCAGTACCTTGGGAGGAGGGTACAGAACCTACTTAGGAAAAAGGTTCTGCAATACTGCAGTGCCAAACCTCGTATCACTTCTGGACTGGATGTCCAGGCAATAGTGCTTTCTGAAGGTCTGGATTGTACTCCAGGTAGCTGCTTTACATATTTCCAGCAAGGGGATGTCTCTTGCAGTTGCCATAGAAGCAGCAGTTCCACAAGTGGTGTGTGCCCTGAAACCCTGTGGTGGCTGTTTCTCAGCCTTACTGTAACAGAACTGGATGCAGGATACTATCTATGTGCAACTGATCTCTTTGAGGTAGGCCTGCCTTTTCCAACCTCACCATAGGTGATAAACAGCTGTGAGCTTAGTACAACTGATATAGCAACTGAGGGACCTCTTTACATCCAGACTATGAAGTTTCAATTCCCCTGAACTGGAACTGACTATGAAAAATACAGGAAGAGTGATGGATTGGTTCAAGTGAAACTCAGATACCACCTTGGGAAGAAATTTCCTGTTGGTTCTGAGGACCACCTTGTCCTCATGGAAGGTGACGTAATTAGGATGAGTGCAGAGAGCTCTTCTTGCTGAAGTAATTGCCACCAGCAAGATGGTTTTCCAGGTGACATATTTCAAATCAGCCATAGCCATTGGCTCAAAGGGAGGTTCCATGAGTTTGGCTATAAACAAATTCAGTTCCCGAGGAGGGACTGGTTTCCTAATAGGGGGTACAGATGTGCCAAGCCTTTGAAAACATTTTAATAACAGGATGTGAAGCTATTGACATCTGAGCACCTGTAGACAAATCAGCAGAGACTACTGCTAAATTAACCTTGAGGTTTGCAGGCCTCAGACCTGTAGGTGCACCAAGTAGTCCAGCAATATAAGTAATATAAGTAATCCTGCATTAAGAGGACTGATATGTTTAGACTTGCACTAGATGGAAAATCTCTTAGATTTTGAAGTATAAGATTTTCTGGTTGAAGTTTTCCTGGAAACATTCAGGACCCTAAGGACCTCTTACGACAGTTTAAATTCATAAAATTTTAGCTCCTGAAGAACCAGGCCTTCAAGTGAAGGGTGTTGAGGTTTGGGAATACTACCTGACTCTGTCAGAAGATTGTATCTCTGGGGAGCCAGATGGGTTGCCTGGTGGCCAGGGTGAGTAGTAGAGGGTACCATGGCTGCCTGGTCCAGTCTGCAACAACCAGAATCATGGTTGCAGACTGACTCCTGAGTTTGAGAAGTACTCTCAACACAGTGGAAATGGTAGAAAAACATACAGGAATTGCCCTGTCCAGTTCAGGACTATTGCCTCCATGGGCATTGTGCCCAATGAGGGAGGCCTGCAGCAATAAAGAGGAAACTGATGGTTTTCTTTTTAGGCAAATGGATCTATTTCTGGAGTGCACCAATATCTGAAAACTGTGTCCAACACTTGCTTGTTTAAAGCCCATTTGTGATGTTCGTGACTGATTCTGCTGAGTGAATCTGTTGTTGTCGTCTGTCCTGACCTGGACTGACTGACCCCTCAATTGAGGCGTGAAGGTCTTTAGAGCAAGAAGGACTGCTCTCAACTTTAAGAGACTGATTACCAACTTGGATTCCTGAGGAAACCAAGTCCCACTGATCGTGAGGTCGCCCGTGTGTGCACCCCACCCTAGGAGGGAAGCATCTGTAGTTAGACCCACCATGTGGTGCTGTTGCTGAAAACGGATGCCTTGCCTGAGGTTACCCCTTTCTTTCTGCCACTGCAGGACCAGGAACAGAGTTCTTGTTACTGGCACAAGCTTTGACAGAAGGTCCTTTCTTTGGGACCAATGGGATCTCAAGTGGTACTGGATGTCCCTCATCTGAAACCTGGCACCTGATACTACTACGGTACTTGATGCCATGTGTCCAAGTAAATAATAAATAACAATATACTAATAATAATATATAATAATAATTTTATTTTTAAGGCGCCTTTGAAAAAGCCAAGGTGCCGTACAAGATAAAATCAAGCAGCTCAAATAAATAAACAATCATTAAAATTTGACAATACCATAAATAAAATGGCATAAGATTATCAGTCACCATAAGCCTGGTGCCACAAATGAGTTTTTAAGGCTGATTTAAAGCCCTCCACAGTTGTGCACTCCCGTAGCCGATGAGGTAGAGAATTCCATAATGTGGGGGCCACAAACATAAAAGATCTGGCGCCCGAAAAATTCAGTCGTACCTTAGGAATCTCTAACAACTCCTCGCTGGCTGAGATTAGTGATCGCCCAGGGCAATAGGGAATCAAGAGCTCTTTCAGGTAGTCCATGCCCAGTCTGTGTAGGGCTTTAAAAGTCAGCAAACCAACTTTAAAGGTGATCCGCCACTGAACTGGCAGCCAGTGCAGTTCACGCAGCACCGGCGTAATATGACAGGACTGAGAGGATCCTGTCAAAAGCTGGGCTGCCGCGTTCTGCACCAGCTGCAGGCGGTGGATTTCTACCTCAGAAAGCCCTAGGTATAGGGAATTGTAGTAATCTAAGCGTGAGGACTCAAAGGCATGAACCAAGATGGGAAGGTCACTGGACGTTACCAGATGTTTAATCCTGGAGATATTCCTTAGATGGTAAAAGGAAGATTTGATGACAGCTGACACCTGCGAATGCAGGGTCAACCCTTTGTCAAAAATAACCCCCAGGTTTCGCACCTGGTTAGAAGTCTGGAGGGGGACACCCCCGAGAACAAGTCCAGAGGGTGATGCACTCCCCAAACCTCCTGTCCAACGACCAGGTTCCACAACCATCACCTCAATCTTACCAGAGTTCAACTTCAGCCAGCTCAAATCCATCCACTCCTGGATTTCTCTGAGACAGTTATTAAAGATCAAGAGAGCTCTATCCTGGTTGGTTGCAAAAGAAAGGTAGAGCTGGGTATCATTGGCATAACAATAAAATCTCAGCCCATACCTTCTTACAATGTCTCTGAGGGGTAGCATATACACTGTGAACAACATGGGCAACAGAACCGAACCCTGAGGAGCCCCACAAGACAGAGAAACTGGATCTGATGAAAATACTCCAGATACCACTCTCTGAGTTCTTCCAGTGAGGAAAGATGTAAACCATCTGAGGGCAGTCCCTGTTATTCCACAGATGTACCTCAGGCGGCTAAGTAACAGCCCATGGTCCACGGTGTCAAACACTGATGATAGATCCAGAAGAACCAAGATGGAACGGTTCTTCTGATCTCTAGCCATCAGGAGATCATTGAGCACCTGAACCAGTGCTGTCTCGGTGCTATGTCTCTTTCAAAAACCAGACTGGAGGGGCTCGTAGATGTCATGGATGGTCAAGTGGTCTTCCAGTTGTGCTGCCACTACTTTCTCAATAAGCTTCCTTAAAAAGGGAAGGTTAGAGATAGGTCTGTAGTTAGCGTGGCAGTTTGGGTCCAAAGTAGCTTTCTTCAAGAGAGGTATCACTACTGCCTCCTTCAGAGAGTTAGGAAACTCCCCAGATTCCAAGGAGCACCAAACTATCCTCACTAGGACTGGACCAATAACATCAAGACAACCCAAAATCAGGGAAGTTGGTCCAGGGTCTAAACTACAGCATGTAGAGTGTACACCCTGGATGATCCACATAACACCCACGAAGTCGAGGTGGCTGAAGGTACTCCAGCAAAACCGAGGAATAGTGACCTCATGCTGATCACAAGCAATACCCAGAGAATGTGCTGGCAGGAGCTCCACCCCTGATGTCGGCCACCTTATCAGCAAAGAAACGAGCAAGTTCATCGCACTCTATTTGTAAAAACACTTTCCGAACCTGAAGACGGGCTGGGTTGCACAGTCTGTCCACAGTTCGGAAGAGCTGAGCTGGTCGGTTCTGAGCTGCCACAATCTCCCTGGACAGGAACTCTGCCTTCTTACAGGTGATTGTGGATTGATAGACTTGATAATGGTCTATCAATCTAAGATGGTTGGCATCAAGGGTGGATTTCCGCCAGCGACACTCTAGCCTTTGTCCTAGTCGCCGCATCTTCCTCAAAACCCCATCAAACCATGGGGATCGAGGGTGAAGGGAAAGAGGACGAACTCAGACTGGAGCAATGACATCCAGGGCACCCGAGACGGCCGTATTATAGGCCAACACGAGGGTGTCTGGATCATTACTTTCCACAGAGAGGGACGATAGGTCGAGTACCGCAGATAGGCTCTGAGAACTTATATCTCTTAAAGGGTGGTACCTGACCATCTCCATAGGGGGAGGCCTACGGGGGGGGGTGCTAAAACTAAACCCCACAGTGTAATAATCAGACCACTCAACTGGTTCCACTCCCAAATTGGAGGCCTCAATCCCTAGGAGGAAAACCAGGTCAAGAGAGTGTCCATACTTATGAGTAGCAGTGGTAACCACCTGTGTAAGGCCCATAGATGTCATTAACTGAAGGAAGTGCTGTCCAAATTGTGAGAGTTCATCGTCGACCCAGACGTTAAAGTCGTCCAGAACCATCAGTCTGGGCGACTCCAACGTCATGTCGACGACAAAGTCTGCAACTTCCTGAAGGAATCGCTTCTCATCACCAGGTGGACGATAGATGAGGGCAATCTGACAACCTACACCTGCTACTATGGTACACTCAAATGACTCTGCTTCCTCAACTAGTACACTCGTGAAGTTCAGTTCTGTCTTGAAACACACAGCAACCCCCCCACCCCTGCGATCCAATCTTGGGCGGTGTATCACCGAATACCTGGCTGGAACTAAAGCCTCCAAAATGGGGCCAGAATTTTCATCCAGCCAGGTCTCAGTGATGCAGGCCAGGTCCACTGTTTCAACAAGATCTGCAATAATTGCAGTCTTGTTTTTAATGGACCTAAACACCGATCGAGTTGGACGAACCTCTCGGGCCGCCTGAACCATCTGCCTACTACAATCAGTAGTGCCCCTGGGTATGGAATTCAGACACGAAGCCCCCCTCTCTGGGTTCCATTTCACCCCAGGGCATCTCCCGGAACCTACTACCCCAATGTGATGGCACCCCTCATTCGCTCTCCACTGTTCGCACCCCCCTCCTCCGACTCCTACGTGTGATACCCAGAGCCCTACACCATTGGAAGGGAGCAAACTGGAGAGGAGGAGGAAAAAAAGGATGGAGGGCACAAAGAGTAGAGGGCGAATAGTGCACGACTGCAGGGGCTAACATCCCAGGCATTTAATAGCTCAAGCACTAGAATAAATAAACCAAACGAATAATTATAATACAGAAATCCCCAAAACAACTATCTAAATAATAAAATAATTAACAGCTATTACACACCCCAAACCCAACATATAACAATTTAAAATTAAAAACTTAAACCTAACAACCTAAACTTTAAATCATTCAGTCTGAAAATAATAAATAACCAAGTCTCACAAGAGACACAAGTTAAAACATAAACCATACAGCTCTCAAGGTTCTCTCACTACCCAGGGAGCTAAAAGTAAATGTGTATTCAGAAATTATTTATACATAAAAACCAACAAAACATTAAATAAAACAAATTTCAAATAATAAAATAATTAGAAATATCCAAGCCCTCTCACTGCTTGGAAAAGAAATATAAGCACTCTCACTGCTTACAAAGTCAAGAAATAAAATCCAAGTCACTAGAAATAAGCAGGAATAAAAATGTCTGACCGTGTTTAGAGTTTATTGGACACAGGTAGCCATCCACAGAACTATTCCTTCCATGCCAGAATCCACATAAGGAGTCCCGGAAATCCACTTCAACCAGGCACAAGAGAACCCTATGTGCTGGGATTGAGTCAAAAATAATTACTGTAATAAAAGGAGCCACCAGCCAGGATCCACTTTTCAGTAAATCCCCTGGGGAACCACAGAGGACTCTAAGCCCACCAGCCAACTCCCCAGCCAGTCCACAGCTCAGAAACCCCCAAACCACAGCAACATTTGATCCCTGACTCCCCAACACAAATTAAGGGAACCTCTGTACCACAGCAAATTAAAATCATCACGTTTCTGAACTGCAGCTTGATCCTCCAAAAAAATCTAAACAGGAACTCCACCTACGAGTCAATGCTCCAATTCCAATTCTTTATCCCTGTTTTCTTTAAAAGGGAAAATACATCCAACCAGCAGAACAGGAAACATCTTCTCTACTAATCTCTGACTCCAGAAAATACATGCATCCGAGAAGAGAAACAAAAAACTTCCCCGACTCCACAGTCTGCCAAACTGCGGTCGGGAAGCGGTCAGTTAAATGCCTAGAGCTCCCCTGAAAAAAAGGGGGGGGGGAGAAATAGCGTAAAAAGAAAAATCAAAGTGGAGTCCTCTTGCACAGCTCGGAGGTACTCCAATACAACTACAACACTAGAACAGCAAAAGTCCTTCCCGCGACTCACGGCTTCCCAACTCTGCAGCCATTCACTCTATAATCGGCAGTACAAACACCGAAAAGCCAAATACTCTGTTACACAGTGCTTGATCAAACCGTAAAATGTCTCTCACCCTAGTCTAACTCACTTCTTCGACCCTGAACTAATTTATGCATACACAGAAAAAAAAACAATCAAAAACGAACAAAAATAAATAAAATACATATAAATGAACAGAGCTATTGCTCAGGCTGGTTCAGCTCAACCGCCATCTTAGATTGTCATAAACAGATCAAGTAAAGCTAGGGAACTGCCTTGCAGTCCTGGGCTGACCTAAGACAAAAGAGTTTGCTAGGGTTAGTAAATTTGTTACCCTCTCCTGAGGGAGGAATGCCCTGTCCTGGACAGTATCCAGTTCTGTTCCAATGAATTCCAGTAACTGAACTGGTTACATCTGAGACTTTTGAATATTGATAAGGAAGTCAAAAGATTCTAGAGCGCTATAAGTGACTGTGATGGAGTCCTTTACCTGTTGACATGATTCCCCTATGACTAGCTAGTCATCCAGGTAAAAGAATACTATGATTCTTTGCCTCCTGAGATAGGCTGCCACCACTGCCAGACATCTTGTGAAAACTCTTGGGGCAGCGGTGAGCCCAAAGGGGAGTGCTGAGAACTAGTAATGCCCTGAGGGCAGAGTGAACCTTATGTATTTTCTGTGGCAAGGTCTGATTGGGATGTGAAAGTAGGCATCTTTCAGATCCAGAGATGCCAGTCAATTTCCTTAGTTTAGCTGTGGACACACCAGAGGGTGTGGATAGAATGAGGAGTGATCTGCAGAAGCTTGAGGACTGGTCAAGAGATTGGCAGTTGGGATTTAATGCTAAATAGTGCAAGATAATGCACATGGGGCACAAAAACCCAGGAATAACATATCAACTTGGGGGGGGGGAATAGAATGCTCCAAGCAGGAAAGGGACCTAGGAATTATAATCTCTGATGACCTCAAGGTAGGTAGGAAGTGCAATGAGGCAGCAGGAAAAGCAAACAGGATGCTGGGATGTATAGGCAGGGGAATCACCAGCAGGAATAGGGAGGTCATAATGCCACTATACAGGACATTAGTGAGGCTGCACCTTGAGTACAGTGTACAGTTCTGGAGGCCTTACCTACGCAAGGACATACTGTAGATAGGGTGAAGGCGATTCAGAGGAGGGCAACCAGGATGGTGTAGGGATTACACATCACAGGCCCTACAAGGATAGGCTGAAGAAATTAAATATGCACTCCCTGGAGGAGAGGAGCGAGAGGGGGAATATAATTGAGATATTTAAGTGCCTCACATGGAAGCATAAGGTGCAGGAAAATACAATTTTTCAAAGAAAGAGATGCTGAAGAACGAGAAGACATAGGATGAAACTGGAGGGAGGGACATTCAGGGGCAGTGTGAGGAGGTACTTCTTCACAGAGAGGTTGGGGGACAAAAGGAACAGCTTGCCGGAGGAAGTAATGGGGTCAGAAATGATTACAGGATTTAAGAACGCATGGGATAGGCATAAGGGGATATTGGTAGTTGGGGAAGGGGTACAACCTGGTTCCAGAAAGCTTGAAGAAGCAAAGATTCTTGCTTAATGAGCAGACTGGGTGGGCTGAAGTCCCTTATCGCCAATAACATCTATGTAGTTTATTTGTTAGAGTACTCTATTTCATTGTGACTCTTGGTGTTTTACAAAAACTAATAAAATAATTAATTCAAACTCTGTATGGGGAGGCACAGATTTGGCCACTAGTAAATGGGCATTTAGGGCCTGCACTGTATTTGAGAAAAGGTGTGCATCAGGGTTGCCCCTTGAGCCCTTTATTATATGTTTTTAGTCTAGATACTTTATTAAGAACTATTGAAGACGATAAACAAATGACAGAATTTTCCAACAAGATATACATAAAAATGTAAAAACTAAATATAATAAATTAAAAGATAGGAAAAGCTTTGCTAAATAATAAGATCTTCAGATCCCTCTTGAAGGCATCCACCAAGGGGGCCTCTCTAACTGACCATGGTAGTGAATTCCACTGGGTAGGTGCAGCAGCTAAAAAAGCCAGAGTGCCGGATGACTGCAAACGAACCATGGGAATCACTAGGAGGCCCTCACTGGATGACCGGAGAAGGCAAGAAAGGCGGTAGGGCTATAAGAGGTCTTGCAGGTAACCAGGCCCAGACCCTGAAGGGCTTTGTAGGTCGGCAAACCGACCTTGAAGGTGATCTGCCACCTAATAGGGACCCAGTGCAGAGAGCGCAGCACAGGCATAATATGACAGGACCTGGGAAAGTCAGCCAGTAGCCAGGGTGCTGCATTCTGCACCAGCTGTAGGCAGCGAGGATCAACCCCCAGTAGGCCTAGGTAAAGGGCATTGCAGTAATCAAGATGTGACATCACAAAGGCATGAACTAGTGATGGCGGGTCACCTGAGAGAATCAAGGGTTTAATCCTGGAGATGTTTCTTAGATGGTAAAATCCACTTTGGATCACGGCCGACACCTGAGATTCAAGTGTCAGGCTGCTATCCAAAAAAACACCAAGATTTTTTACCCTAGATGCGGTGAGAAGCTGAGAGTCTCCAAGCCTAAGTCCTGAGACTTGACCAGCATGCACACCAATCTTTGGGTGACCAGGCCCAATCACCGGAACCTCTGTCTTATCTGGATTTAACCTCAACCAGTTGATGCTCATCCAGTCTTGGATCTCAGCAAGGATTGAAAACTGAGACCGCATTCAGTTGTTCAGGTGCAAAAGACAGGTACATAGAAACACAGAAGTTGACGGCAGATAAGGACCACAAGGCCCATCCAGTCTGCCTATTTTTTCTATGTTATGAATGTGCCATAGGCCTTTACTCTGTCAATGGCCTATCTATTCGTACTCATCTGTAGTGCTCCCTTATGCCTATTCCATGCCTGTTTGAAGTCCTGCACTGTATTCATGTCCACCACTTCCTGAGGTAGGTCCTTCCATGCATCCACCACCTTTTCTGTGAAAAAGAACTTCCTCACATTACCCCTTAATTGGCCTCCCTCTAATCTCATGCTGTGTCCTCTTGTCCTGCTATTTTTCTTATATTGAAACATGTTGGACTCTCACCTTGTTAATGCCGTTAAAATGTTTGAATGTTTCGATCATATCACCTCTCTCCCTCCTTTGCTCTAAGATACAGCTGGCTATCATCAACGTAGCAATGAAAACTCAGTCTGTACCATCTTATAATGTCCCCAAGCGGTGACATATACACCATGAACGACATGGGAGACTAAATGGAACCCTGCAGGACTCTACACGACAGGGGCAGTGGTTGGGAGGAGAAAGCCCTCAAAACCACCCTCTGCATCCTGCCAGTGAGGAAAGAATCAAACCAGTTGAGGACCACACTAGATAGTCCACAATGAACCCACAGACAATCCGAAAGCACCCCATGGTGCACGGTGTCAAAAGCAGCTGAAAGATCAAGCAGAACGAGAACAGTTTGCGCTCCTATATCCCTCGCTACCAGGAGATCTTTAAGCACACAAACCAGGGCAGTCTCAGTACTGTGCCTTTTCCTGAATTTCAACTGGAGAGGGTCATAGATGTCGTGATCAAACAGACAAGCCTCCAGCTGTACAGCCACTACCTTCTCAAATTTTATTTATTTATGTATTTCTAGGAAGTACCTTTGAGCCAAAGGCTGTTTTACAGAGGTTCCATGTTGTAGTAGTACATGGGCATAACATCATTTACAATGGTTAAGTACATAAGCAGATACAAGGAGGTTCCATGCCTAGAAAGACATGAGTACATTAGGTTACATAATTACAATAACAGATTACATAAGTAAAAATATACAGACACATCATTTAAAGCAGGCTAGGTTGACAGGTAGTTAAGTGAACAACTTGAGAATCTACAGAATATAGAGCGAATCAGGTAGGGAACAGAGGATGATATAGTCTGTTAAATAGCTAACTAATACTAAATACAAGGAGGTGAGAACTTGATGGGCAGCAGTTATTTTGTCTTAAGTGCTAAAGAGTGTAGTCATAAAGGAGGGCTAGGCTCACTGGGGAAGGGGGGAGTGCTGAGGCTGGGACCTAGAGCCTCCTAGGGGAGTGTTAGTTAGCAAGAAGAGAGGAGAAGGCAAGGGTGCAGGTTACAATGAGGGTAGCAGGGAAGAGTGTGGGGGAGTTCAGGTCTCACAGTCACAGTTCCTGTTTGTGGTGAGGGCCACTCGGACTTTATCTTTAAAGGGGACTGTTTTGTCCTCTTTTGTGATGCCTAGTTCAAGCGCATTAAGCCAAAGTGGTGCCTGGTATTCATAGGACTGTTGGCCTTGTGTGGTTCTATGGAAAGGGACGCAGAGGGCTGAATTGTTTGTACTCCTAGTGCATCTGATGGAATCAGATCGGCTAAGGAGGCTTTGCAGGCCTGGGGTGGTAAGTCCTAGCATAGACTTCTTGGCGAGCATGCATACTTGATACTGGAGGTGACTGTCAAGATTGAGCCATTTTGTTTGAGTGTACAACTCGCAGGTGTGAGTGAGATGGGGTACACCTAGGACTAAACAACACGCTTTGTTTAGTGTTGTTTTGATAAGTTTCAAAGCAGTTTGGGAGGCAGCCCCATATACTGCTAGACCATAGTCTATCACTGAGAGGACTAAGCTATTTACAGCAATTCTGAGTACCTCAGAAGTCAGGCCTTTTCGGTGTCTGTACAGTAATCCTAGTTTTGCATTTGACGACTTTGCAACTGCATCTATGTGTTGGTTAAACAAGAGGGTGCGGTCCAGTGTCAATCCTAGGTATTTAAATGTATGAACCATCTCCAGGGAAGTGTTCTGATTGTTATGAATGCAAAGTTGGTGAGTGCGGTGTTTGTTATGTGATGATGCAAATAACATAGTCTTAGTTTTTTTATAATTGAGGAGCAGTTTTGATTGAAGGAACCAGTGCTCAGCCGCAGTGAAATTAGCCTGCATTTGCTTTTCCAGAATGTAGTGGTCAGAATTACATGAATATAGGACTGCATCATCTGCACACAGTAGTAGCTGGTTGTTTACTGATTGAGGGAGGTTGTTTAAGAATAGGCTGAATAATAGAGGGCCAAGGATAGAGCCTTGAGGAATGCCTGTGTTAACACTAAGGGCGTCGGAGAAGGTGTCCAGGATTTTCACTTTTTGGACCCTCCCAGAGTGGTAGCTTCTGAACCATACTACTGTTGCAGGGGAGAGGCCGGTATTAGAGAGCTGATCCAGGAGCAGATTGTGATTGATGGTGTCGAAGGCTTTGGTGAGATTAATATATGTTGCCCCCACCAAGAGCCCTCTGTCTAGTGCATTTATTCTATGGATAAAGCTGGTAAACTCCACTAGGGGGGTTGTGGGACTGTGTTGTTTTCGAAATCCATGTTGTTGCTGACATTGTAAATGATACTTCTCTAGATATTCCATCAGTTGGTCGCTTACGATTTGCTCCAGGGCCTTGGAGAGTGGAGGAAGGATAGATATTGAGTGGTAATTTGTAGAGTTGGCCCTGTCACCACTTTTGCAAACATGGGTAACCACAGTCACCTTCCAGATCCGTGGGAGTTCACCTGATACCAAGAAGAGATTTAAGATTTTGGTGAGGGGTTTGAGAGTTATGTCCAGGGTGAGCCTAACTAGTTTTAGGTCAAGTTGATCAGAGCTAGTTCTGGAATTACCTAGCGCTTTTAGGATGTACTTTTTTGCTTCCATAAAGGTGATGGCTCTGAAGTAGAAAGGCAGATGGGAGTTTGATTGGGTCCCCGGGTTTCATTCGGTGCAAGTATCTGATTGGTGTTGAAGAAAGCTAGGGGGCAACACTCCACTGAGGTCAGTAAAAGCTTTGTTGAAGACATTTGCTATGCTACTGTGATCCTACATAGGTTGGCCCTCGATGTTCACGAAGGTGGGGGGAATTTTACTAGGTTTACCAGTTAGGGACTTGATGTTCTCCCAGAACCGTCTACTGTCACCCCATGAGTTTGTCAGCTCATTTTTAAAGTGAGTGTTTTTGGCCTTGTGAATAGCCCAGGTGCATTTATTCCATGCAGCTCTATAGTTCTGGTAGTCTGTCTGGGTACTGGAGTCTCTTGCTTTGTACCACAAGTCGTCTCTATTTTTCATGAGGGCTAGTAGCTGTGCCGTGATCCAGGGGCTGTCATAATCATGGATCCTTCTTTTGGTGTAGGGGCATAGACATTGCACACTTCATTGAATTTGCTTATAAAGCATTCTAGGGCAGTGCTGACATCTGTTTTGTGGTCAGTATAGCTCCAATCTTGGAGGCTGAGGTGTGCTCTTAGAGCTCCCAACTTGCCTTTCTTCAGAAGTCTAGTAGTAATAGCCCTGGCTGGTGCCTTTGGGGCCTTATTTGACCATTTACAGATTACTGGGGAGTGGTCACTGAGGGAGTTGGGGAGAACCATGATGGAGGATATTCTTTCTGGCCGATTTGTGACCACCCAGTTGATTACTGACCCTGTGCCTGTTCTGCTGTTATACCCAGTGGGGGAGTCTACTAATTGCACAAGGCTGAGAGTGGCTAATGAGTCCTTGTAATGTACAGCTTCAGTGGAGGACCAGTTGATATTAAAATCTTCAACCATTATCAGCTCTGTGTTTGGTCCCCCTTCAAAGAGGTAGTTGATGACAGAATTGAAACCATTCGCTTGTTCCTTGGGAGGGATATAGAAACATAGAATTTGACGGCAGATAAGGACCACTTGGCCCACCCAGTCTGCCCATTTCCCTGCCTACTGGATAAGCTGCAGATCCTAGTTAACCAGCAGCCTACTTCTTCCTACCCCCATCCCTAGAATTGCCTTATGACTGTCCCATGTATGCTTGAATTCCACCACTGTTTTGACTCCGACCTCCTCCAGGAAGGCTGTTCCATGCATCCACAACCCTCTCTGTGAAAAATACTTCCCTTAAATTACCTCTGAGCCGCCCCCTCTATCTTCAAATTGTGCCCCTTGTTCTTTTTACCTCTATTTTTGAAAGATGCTACCCTCTTGGACTTTGTTGATTCCCTTGAGGTACTTGAAAGTTTCATCATGTCCCCTCTCCTCCTTTCCTCGAGGCTATACATATTAAGCTCCTTTAGTCTCTCTTCATATGTCTTCCAGTGCAGACCCTGCACCATTTTAGTTGCCCTCCTCTGGACAGCTTCCATCCTGTCTATGTCTTTGCGAAGACTGGGTCTCCAGAACTGCACACAGTACTCCAGATGGGGTCTGACCAGCTGTCTGTACAGAGGGATAATAACTTCTTGTTTTCTACTGGTGATGTCTCTCCGATGCATCCCAATATCCCCCAAGCCCTCATTGCTGCTCTCTCACATTGCTTGCCCACCTTTAGGTCATCTGATATGACTACCCCCAGGTCCCTTTCCATTTTTGTTGTTGTTAGTATCTCACCCCCCATTGTGTACTTTTCCCTGGGTTTTTATTTCCCAGGTGCATTACCTGCACTTCTTAGCACTGAATCTAAGCTGCCATACATTTGACCATTCCTCTAACCTTGCCAAGTCCTTTTCATCCTTTCCACCCCACCTTGTGTATCAACTCTGTTGCAGATCTTTGTGTCATCTGCAAAGAGACATACTTTCTTCCAGTCCCTCTGCAATGTCGCTTATAAAGACATTGAAGAGGACTGGTCCTATCTGAACCTGCGGTGCCCACTAGTAACCCCCTTTCATCAGAGTGGATTCCATTTACTATTACTCTCTGTGTCCTATTTTCCAGCCAATTTTTACCCAGGCTGTCATCTTGGGACCCACTCCCAGGCTAGCTAACTTGTATATTAATCTTTTGTGTGGGACTGTGTCAAATGCCTTGTTAAAGTCTAGGTAGGCCATGTCCACAGCCCCTCCCTGATCTACTACTTTGGTCACCCAGTCAAAGAAATCTATCAGATTTGTCTGGCATGACCTTCCTGCTGTAAATCCATGCTGCCTTGGGTCCTGTGCCCCTCTGGCCTCTAGATACTCGACAATTCTTTCCTTCAGAAGTGATTCCATCATTTTCCCTACCACTGAGGTTAAACTAACAGGTCTGTAGTTTACTGCTTCTGCCTTGCTCCCACTTTTGTGAAGGGGAATCACATCTGCCCTCCTCCAGTCCTCGGGTACCACCCCATCCTCCCATGATTTGTTAAACAGGGTAGTCAGTGGTGTCACTAATTCTACCCTTAGTTCTTTTAGAATTCTGGGATGAATCCCATCAGGGCCCATTGCTTTGTCCACCTTCAGTTTTAAGAGTTCTTTCAGAACCCTTTCTTCTGTAAATGGGCTGGTATCAACTTCTGTAGCCAGTGTGTTTCTACTGTTTGTTCTAGGTACCCCCTCCTTTGTAAATACTGAGCAAAAATATTTGTTTAGTATCTCTGCCTTTTCACAGTCTCCTCTGCCCACCCTCCCCTTTATTAAGCCTCACTATCCCTCCCTTGGTCTTCCTTCGGCTCCTGATGTATAGGCCGAGATTATTGTTAAGGTTTTATCGTTCTTGCCAAGTATTACTTTTATGGTCATCAGTTGAGCCCCACATTTGAAACATAGACTTTGACGGCAGATAAGGACCACTTGGTCCACCCAGTCTGCCCATTTCCCTACCTATTGGATAAGCTGCAGATTCTAGTTAATCAACAGCCTACTTCCTGCAACCCCCCACTACAATTGCCTTATGTCTATCCCATGCATGTTTGAATTCACCCACTGTTTTAGACCCAACAACCTCCCCAGGAAGGCAGTTCCATGCATCCACCACTCTCTCTGTGAAAAAAAATTTCCTCATTACCCTGAGCCGTCCCCTCTATCTTTAAATTGTGCCCCTTGTTCTTACACATCTCTTTTTCTGAAAGATGCTACCCTCCTGGACTTTGTTGATTCCCTTGAGGTACTTTAAAGTTTCTATCATGTCCCCCCGTCCCTCCATTCATCAAGGGTATACATATTAAGCTCTTTCAGTCTCTCTTCATATGGTTTCTGATGCAGACCCTGCACCATTTTAGTTGCCCTCCTCCGGACTGCTTCCATCCTGTCTATGTCCTTGTGTAGATGGGGTCTCCGAAACTGCACACAGTATTCCAGATGGGGTCTCACCAACTGTCTGTACAGAGGGATAACCACTTCCTTTTTTTTACTTGTGATGCCCCTTCCTATGCATCCCAGTATCCCCCTGGTTCTCCTTACTGACTTCTCACATTGCTTACCCACCTTTAGGTCATTTGATATGACTACCCTCAAGTCCCTTTCCATTTTTGTCATTGTTAGTACCTCCCCTGCTATTGTGTACTCTTCTTCTGGGTTTTGGTTTCCCAGGTGCATTACTTTGCACTTCTTTGCATTGAATCTAAGTTGCCATATGTCTGACCATTCCTCCAACCTTGCCAAGTCCCTTCTCATCCTTTCTACCCCTTGTGTATCAACTCGGTTACAGATCTTTGTGTCATCTGCAAAGAGGCATACCTTTCCCTCCAGACCCTCTGCAGTGTCACCTATAAAGATGTTAAAGAGAACTGGACCCAGTACTGAGCCCTGGGGTACTCCACTAGTAGCCCCCCTTTCTTCGAAATGTGTTCCATTCACTATTACCTTCTGTGTCCTGTTGTGCAGCCAGTTTGCTACCCAGGCTACCACCCTGGAACCCACTCCCAGGCTGGCTAACTTGATTATTAATCTTTTGTGCAGGACTGTGTCAAATGCCTTGCTAAAGTCTAAGTAGGCCATACCCACAGCCCCTCCCTGGTCTATTACTTTGGTCACCCAGTCAAAGAAATCAATTAGGTTCATCTGACATGACCTTCCTGCTGTAAATCCATGCTGCCTTGGGTCCCGTGCCCCGCTGGCCTGTAGGTACTCAACAATTCTTTCTTTCAGAAGTGATTCCATCATTTTCCCTACCACTGAGGTCAAACTTACAGGTCTGTAGTTTTCTGCTTCTGCCTTGCTCCCACTTTTGTGAAGGGGAATCACATCTGCCCTCCTCCAGTCCTCAGGTATCACCCCATCCTCCCATGATTTGTTAAAAAGTGTGGTCAGTAAGCGACGGAGGTGCAAGTGGAGATGATGAAAGATAGATAATTCAAAGGGAGAGTGTTGGGAGATGTAGAAGGCTAGAAGGTGATGTCGGAAGTTTGAGGGTAAAAGGGGGAAGGAAGAAGGGGATTATCCTTAAAATAAGGTTGGGGACACACATATATTTTAAGGTATTAGTTGCTGTGCATATGTTACGATAAATAATGTTTATAATGTTATAGATGGTTCGTTTGAAAGTTTAGATAATGGGTAAGAAATACCTAGAAACAAATGCTGTCCTCTATATTAAGTAGGATTCCCAGGAAGAAAAGAGGTTTTTAAGATGGAGACGGAGAAGAAGAACTTAATCTAAAACTGGGACAATAACATGGGCCACTCTGTGATGAACCATAGTGTTTTTTTACTCCGCTTTGTTTTCTTTATTTGTTTCACACAAAGGCTTGTTGCCTCTATGATGGCAATTTTGATTTTTCTCCATTGTTCTTCCACCCCTCCTTTTTGGCCATTTGCTAGTGCATTTCTCAGGTATTCACCAACTAAGAGCTTAGGGCTTGATAGTGTGTAGCCATAATATTAGCTTTTTTTTTTCTCTCTCCTACTTCAAGAGACAGTATGTTAGAATATGGCGAATATTATACCGGTTAACTTATAGAAGGATAGAAATTTAAAGGAGTAAAAATGAACAGAATTTCATTATTGTAAAGATACTCTTAAAAGTATTACATTGGAACAGATGTACTAATTATATGTGAATTCAATAAACTTGATGAAGTTAAAAAAAAAAAAAGTGTGGTCAGTGGAGCCACTAGGTTCTCCCTTAGTTCTTTCAGGATTCTGGGGTGAATCCCATCAGGCCCCATTGCTTTGTCCACCTTGAGTTTTAGGAGTTCTTTCAAGACTCTTTCTTCTGTAAATGGACTGGTGTCAACCCCCTACCCAGAGTGCTTCTATTGTCTGGTTTAGGTAACTCCTCCTCATCTTCTTTTGTGAATATTGAGCAAAGGTATTCATTCAGTATCTCTACCTTTTCACTGTCTCCCTCTGCCCACCTCCCCTCTCCTTTATTAATCTTCACTATTCCTCCCTTAACCTTTCTATGCTCCCTAATGTACCTATAAAAGGTTTTATCCCGCTTCTTAACTGAGTTGGCTATTTTTTTCCTTGGTTTGGGCCTTTGCTATTCTGACTGCCCTCCCCACTTCTTTCTGCTTTAATTGATACAGTTCCCTGTCGTGCTCCTTCTGTGATTCCTTATACTTTTTGAACCCAGTCTTTTTCTTCTTAACCTTCCCTGCCACCTTTTTTGAGAACCATAGTGTTTTTTACTCCGCTTTGTTTTTTTTATTTGTTTCACACAAAGGCTTGTTGCCTCTATGATGTCAGTTTTGATTTTTCTTCCATTGTTCTTCAACCCCTCCTTTTTGGCCATTTGCTAGTGCATTTCTCAGGTATTCACCCATTTTGCCAAAGCCAGCCCTTCTAAAGTCAATTATACTTGTTTTTGTATGGCTTGTCTCCATGGTTGTGCTTATCGTGAAGCACACTGTGCAGTGGTCGCTTGTTCCCAGATGTCTACTGACTTCTAAATTTGTGATCCTCTCTCCATTTGAGAGTACCAGGTCTAGTATTGCTCCCTCCCGAGTGGGTTCCAACACCAGCTGTCTAAGGCCTGCCCCCTACAGGGCATCGAGAATGACCCTGCTCTTGGATGTGGCTGCAGTACATGTCATCCAATTAACATCTGGCATATTCAAGTCCCCCCATCAACAGTATCTCCCCTTTTTCAGCCATTTTGAGAATGTCCTCTATCATTTTCTTGTCCATTTCCTCCCCTTGAGACAGAGGTCTGTATATAACCCCTGTGCGGATTGTGATGCCATTCCCTGTCTCCAAGGTGACCCAAAGTGCCTCTTGTCCTCCCCCTTTACTTTTTAGTCCTGTAGCTTTGATCCCTTCCCTTACGTATAGAACTACTCCACCTCCTCTTTTACCCTCCCTGTTCCTTCTGTAGATTGTGTACCCCAGTATGTTGACATCCCAGTCATGGTTCTCCGTGTACCATGTTTCCGTGACTGCCACAATATCCAATTGTTCATCTTCCATCAGGGCAACTAGCTTAGGAAGCTTGTTTCCCAGACTACGGGCATTGGTACTCATTGCCCTCCATTTAATGTTGGCTTTTTCCTTTTTTCCCCCCATCCCTGTTCTTATTGCCCTTGTCTATTTTTCTATTTACCCCTGTTCTGCCCTCTGTTGAGCTCTGTACCTCAGTGTTTACCTTACTACCTGCCATGTTTTGTGGCGGGAGGCTTGAAATTTCCTGCCTCTTATCAGCACCTCCCCCCTTGGCTAGTTTAAAAGCTTGCCAAGGAAGCATTTAAACCTGTCACTTAGGAGCTTGGTTCCCTTCGCAGACAGATGCAGACCATCATGCCAGTATAGACCTTCATCTCTCCAGGTGTACCCCCAGTCTCCAGTGAAACCAAAGCCCTGTGCTCTGCACCAGTTTTGCAACCATTCATTAAACTGCATGGTGTGCAGTACCCTAGCATCTCCCCTGCCATGGACTGGCAGCACCTCTGAGAAGGTAACTGTGTTTGCTACCTGTCTGAGGCCCCTCTCCAACTCCACAAATTCATCCTGCACTGCACTGATTCCATGCCTAGCTAGGTCATTTGTCCCAAGGTGGACAATGATATCTAGTTCCCTCTCCTGTGATGCTGCTTCTGCAATCCTGAGGATTCGCTTCTTGTCCCTCCAAGCCATGGCACCAGGCAGGCACCTTACTGCCCTCTCCTCTCCCTTTCCCAGTTCTACCCTCCTAACAATTGAGTCCCCTATCAGAAGCTGTTTCCTTCCCCTGTGGTGTCCCTTGCCACTCTTTTGTGGGTCTACCTTGTGGATGTCCTCAGCATTCTTCTTGGTCTCCACTGAGGTCATCATAGAGGAATCTTGCTCTGCCAGACTGGCGTATGATTTGTGTAGAGGTACAACTAGGGGGCTTCGCCTCTGCTCTACCACCCGCACCCTCCCAGAACCCACAATGGTCTAACTGCTCTTCATACTTGGCAACCTCTGAGGCAGTGGTTGTGGTGCTCTTTGGGTGGGGGAGGCCTTCTTAGTCCTTGCCAGTTCAGCCAGGAGGTGGGCAACCTCCTCCCTCAGAGCTGACAGTTGCCTGCAAATAGGACAGCACTCCCCACATGTCCCTCTCCCTTATAATATACAATATGTAATATATATCATTTTTTTTTTTTGTGTGGTGTGTACTTACCCTTTATGCACTGTGCTGGGTTATTAAACTAAATAAATATGTAATTTATTGACTTTTGTTACAAACCTGTAACACAAATAGGTTTTACAGCAGTGTTTATTGAATGGTGCTGTTTCTTTTAGTTTTAAAAACCTTTGCATATGACCTTTAAATGTATTTGTTTTAAACTATGGCATGACTGCTTCAACTAAGAATGGAAGAGCTAACATGGGTCAGCTTTGAAAGTTTTTTTTTTTTTTAGAAATTGCAGTAAAATGCATTATACCTTGAAAGAAATGTGTACTTCTGTGCTGAAAAGTCTGTAAAATTAGTCCATTTTGGAAAGATTTTAAAACATTTTCTTCAAAGTTTTTTTTACTTTGGGTGTCTTGTGGCTATGCTAATTAGGCTGATCATGGGTTGCCTCAGAGATATTTGGTGTCATATGGGTTAAGCATTTGGCCCTGAATGTGGTCTTTAACATATATAATACAACCACCTCCTCTTTTATCAAGTCTGTCTAGTCTGAATGCAGCACGCCCAGTGAGTTGTATAGCAGAGTCTGGCACACTAGGTGATAGCCAAGTCTCTACTATCTCAAGAATGTTGGGCTGGTGCTGCTGGACCCAGACTTGGAGAGTGCCAATTTTTGCTAGCAGGCTGTAGATATTTATTGATGCTATTGTTAGACCATTCTGTTTCATATGAACTGTTGCAGTGTATGTCATCGGGCCTGGGTTGGGATGAATATTACCTGAGATCAGTAGGAGCAGCCATGTGATCATTATAGCTTGCCATTTTAGATATGTTAGGGCCTGTGATTGTGTAATGCGATGTGATTTTTTTGGCATGGTACATGGGTAGGTTAGGGGTACATCACTACCAGGTGGAGGGAGGGGACAGCCAGCCTGTTCACTGCTCATATAAACCCATGTAGTAGGGGGTATGATGTACCGTGTTACTGACAGCTGCGCATTTGTGGTTTTTGTATTATCCAGGTGGTGATATTGTGGCACTACAGTCTGGAGGTGGAGAATTAATGTTCTCCTCATATTCTGCAATGCGTCCTTGATGGAGTCATATTTTTATATTGGCAAGCATTTTGTGTGGTCCTGTCCCGTAGAGGGGGCCAGTACTGGAACTGATAGAAATAGAAAGAGGGTTCTAAGGAGGAACATATTGTGGGCTACAGCAGGGAAAGAATTCCCTAGGTGTGCTTACAGATCGTGGGAGAGGGTTTGCGTTTAACTCCTGTAGGTAGATTGGGGCTAGAAGCAAGTGGTTGGAGGTGAGAGTGGATGGCAGGCTTATCTAGTTTTTAAGGAGGGAGAGAGAAAGAGAGAGAGAGAGAGAGAGAGAGACCACTGAGGAAGGAGCATTGTGATGACAAAATCTGGGAAACAGAGTGTGTGATGTGCCAGATAGGCTAGGAGCTCGTAGTGGCAGCTGCATATAACCTGCTAATAGTGGAGTAGACACAGAAAATGTCACTGCTACCAGAGATATAGCCCTCTAGTGGCGAGAGGATATAATCTGCTAATGGAAAAGTCAACAACAACAAAAAAAGTATCAAAATTCACTTCTAATATCAACTCAGAACTTAAAATGACTGTAAGGATTAAACAAATTATTAAACCCTGGCACATAAATTCAACTAGAGAGACAGTGGGAGATACAGTAGTTAGAGATGTGTTCAGCAGGAGATAGTGTGGGCCACTTGGAAATCAGCTTTCATTGGTACCAAATCCAAAAGTCAGGGCTACTACCTTGCAGTATCAGCTGAGTTGTAGCTCATGGAGGATTTCTGAACCACTGTTTAGGTTCAAGAAATTGAGGGATTCCGGGCCTAGTCAAGGCTCGCTGGATCCCTTGTAGTATCAACTGAGCTGTAGCTCATGGAGGATTTCTGAACCACTGTTTAGGTTCAAGAAATTGAGGGGTTCCTGGCCTAGTCAAGGCTCGCTGGATACCCTAAAAAGGGTAGGTTAGAGACAGGTCTGTAGTTTGCCAGGCAGTCCAGGTTCAGCGAAGATTTCTTCAAGAGAGGCCTCTCAAGGAAAATCCATGGCCTTTAACTGTGTGTCTTGGGTAAGACTGGCTGTTCTAAGCCAGGCAAACCACCTCAGAGACACTGATAGGGCCAACAACCTGGATGTAGTGTCATTTGCATCCACAGCCATGTGAAACTGATATTTCGTGGATCCAGGGCTGTCCTGGTAGTGCCAGCCAAATCATGTGCCGCATCACTTGGGATTCTGTCTGTTATTGGTGGCACAGAGTTCCAAAGGGCGTTCTGATATTGTACAGCATTTGCCATATAATGGCAATAATGTAATGGGTTGCATACTAAGGAATATCAAAAGTAGGAAACCGGAGGTCCTGATACCACTATACACCAGTCTCATTAGACCAAATATGGAGTATTGTGCCACTTTCTGGGCTCCTCAAACTATTGGGGGGCCAAAGATCAATTGAGGGTATACAAAGGAAATTTACAAAAAGGATTAGAAATCAAAAGGACTTGGATTACTCGGATAGATTACTTAACCTAGAATTATTTTCTATGAATTATAGGCAATTAAGAGGAGATTTATGTTTGACCTACAAAGCAATGCACAATGATGCCTTATTCAAAACAATTGGTTTAACTAAACAAATACTAGCAATACAAGATCTCACAAGTACAAAATAAAAGCAGGTACTAACACGACTGGAAAGCGAAATGCCTGGTTTACACAGCGAATAGCCAGTGCTTGGAATAGTCTGCCATCTGAAATTGTGATGACTGAAACAATGTTAAATTTCAAAACCAGATTAGACAGTCATATGGGAAATCAGAAATATCATTTCCACCAGTAATTTCTGGTGGCGAGTTCAAAATAGGCTTGCCTCTAGAACTCGTATCCCTTCTATGATGTAAGCTGCCTGTATGAGTAGAAGGGAAGAGGCCAAATACCCTTTCTTTCCCATGGTATCAATTTTCCTTGAATCTTTATTTATTTATTTACGAGATTTACCAGGAAGGCATACTGAGCAACATACTTGATTCCAGATGCGACCTGGGGGCCGAGACCCAATACATAACATAAGAGTTTTTCATACATAGTACAGTATTAGAATACAGAAAACTTACTCCTGGCAAACGTATGGCAGGAAGTTTACAGACAGGGATAGATTTACAGTTTCAAATGCGACTAGACTACAACATTACTGTAGTAAACTGTTAGATTAACAGGAGCAGCTGGAGGAGAAATGTGCCTTGAGTAGTAGGTTGCGGTGACAAGGATTTTGTGCGTGTCTTATGGGGGCAGATAAGTCGTTCCAGATCTGTGGGATTCTGTAGTTAAAAGTTGCTTGGCCTTTGGTTGTGTGCATAAATGGGACGTGGAGTAGTCTAGGGTCCGTGCTTCTGAGGGAGTACACAGGTGGAGGTTGTTGGGAGAGGGTAGAAGCCAGGTAGGGAGGGAGGGAGGGAGGAGGGACCAATATCTGGCAGTGAACCTAGCGCAGTTAATTAATCTATGATCATGGAGGGACGGCAGGGTTAGGGAGCTGTATAAGGTGCAGTGGTGTGTGGAGTGTGGGCAGTCGAGGATGAAATGACAGGAGGAGTGGAACAGGGTGTCTAGGCTGGCCAGGGCAGACACGGGAGCGATAGTGTATACTATGTCACCATACTCGAGTACAGGAAGTATCATTTTTTGGACAATGGCATGCCTCATTTGTGTGGGGAGGCAGTTTTTGTTTCGGTATAGTGCACCCAGTTTGGGGAGCAGCCTCTTATGTAGGGAGTCAATGTGAGAGGTAAAATCTAGGTGCTGGTCTAACCAGATGCCTAGATATCTATAGCTAGTGCATTGTTCCAGGGGTGACCCATCCAGGGTTTTGAAAGGGGGGCAGGGGGTTTGGCGGGAGAGTCTTTGTTGGAAGCCAAACATTAGCGACACTTTTTTTTAGGGTTTAGAAATAACTGGTTTGTCCTAAACCAGTTCTGGATGGCAGAGAAATCCTCCTGTAGGAGAGATGCCACTCTGCATGTTGAGGGACCTGAGGCATACAAGACTGTCATTCGCATACATTTGGATGGAAGAATGGGAGCATGCAGAAGGGAGGTCATTTAGAAAAATGGAGAAGAGTAGAGGTCCTAGGACTGATCCTTGGGGGACACCAGTTGTGACTGGTAGGGGGTTGGAGGTGTGTGAAGCAAGTCTGACCGCTTGTTTCCTGCCCACTAGGTAATCATGGAACCAGTCACTGGCTGGGTTTGAGAGCCCTGCGTCAGTAAGTTTGGAGAGGAGTAGAGAATAAGAGACAGTATCGAAGGCCTTAGCTAGGTCAATAAAGATGGCCAAGGTGATGTGTCCTTTGTCGATACCAGTGAGAATGTCACCCATGACCTGTAGTAGGGAGGTGATGGTTGAGTGGGATTTGCAGAAGACGGATTGGAATAGTGTGAAGAAGGAGGAGACATCCAGGTACGGAGTCAGTTGGGACAGGACAAGTCGCTCCTGTAGTTTGGCCATGATAGGGAGTAGGGAGATGGGTCTATAATTGCCTGGGGAGGAGGGGTCACCACCTTTTGGCAGGGGTATGACAGTGGCCATTTTTCATGCCATTGGTAACTTGCCCAGCAAGAAAGAGAGGTTGAAAAGGGTGGCAAGAGGAGTGGCTATGGCAGGGGCTGACAGAATTAGCATCTTGGCATCCAGGGATGTAGGGCATTTGCCTTTGTTAGGGTTCAGGGCCCGTAGGGAGCGGATGACTTCTGCTGGGGATACTGGATGGAATGAGAACGGCAGGACTGGGGGGCCGTGTGAGGGGGGGCAGTGGGGGGGCTGGGGGGTGCGTGTACTGGAGGGAGGATGAGAAGAGAGAGGGACTTCAGCTTTATCACAGATAGCAGCCTGTACCACACCATACAAATACTCAGCAGCAGACCTGTCAACCTCATACTTTTTCCTCAGCTTAGCCTTTTTGCCCACCCCAGGGACAGAGGGTGGTGTTTGTAGAATTTTTTGTGAGGCTTTCTTAAGAGAATTGTGGATAGGGAGGAACAATCTCCTAGTGGGAACCAGACCCATCATATCTAAAAAATTCTTCCTCCTCATCCTCTTCTATAGACTCTTGAGATGTGAGACCTATAGTATCAGCCATTTGTCTTACAAAAGAAAAATGGGGACTTCCGGTGACGTCACCTAGCTGATCGCCGCATAGCTTGAGAGCTCCGCTCACCCACCTTAAACAAATTCCAGATCCTAGAAGCCTGTAAATCGAGATCATACCTACAATAACTTGTATGCAAAGAGGAAATGTCTACGAGGAATAAAACAAAAGAAACGGCTGCCAGCACACGCCGAAAGCAGGAAAACAGTCTACTTTGTGCTGGCAGACCTCATCTACTTTGGCGAGACCCACAGCAACCTCCTCGGAGAAGCAGGCCCCAGATAAGCAGGCAGTCTATATTCTCCCAGAGGAGGAGAGAGAGCCAGAATACTCAATTGCCTTGAAACAATTGATCGGGCAACTGAATAAAATAGGAAATACACTATCCAAACTCAAATCCCTGGTGTCTGAAAATAAAAAAGACATACAGGCAGTGGCGAATAGAACTGCAATGCTGGAGGAGACTACCACTGACCTCATGCACACGGTTGAGCAACACAACTCGATGCTCTTAGATCTGCATCGCAGAGAGGCTGAACTATTTAATAGAATGGAGGACTTAGAAAATCGCAAACGCTGGAATAACGTGCAGTTGCATGGTTTACCTGAAAAATCCAAAATGGGAGACATGATCATTTTCATGGAAGGGTTGCTGAAATACTCCGTATACCATCAGATGTGCAGCTAAATTTGATCCAGGCACACAGATCTCTAGTGGCTCCCCCCAGGGACAGCAACACCAGGCCACGGTCTATTATAATGGCATTCCTGGACTTTCGAGTAAAATAGCAAGTCCTAAAAGCAGCCCGGGGCAAAAAGGAACTATTTTTTTGGGGGGGATAAACGCTTATTTCTGGAACATGATTATACCCCAGGCACAGTGCAGAAAAGACGCAGGGTCCTAACGGTACAAAGGCAGCTACATGAAAAAGGCCTGAAGGCATTCCTGGAATATCCTGCGCATTTGCGTGTGCTCACACAAGAAGGCACAAAAAGATTTTCAGAACTGGAGGACGCTAAGGATTTCCTAACGACCTTAGCTCCAGAAACAAATGATATGATACCTTTTATTGGACCAACATGGATGTTACAGAAAAGAACAAAGTACTCTAGCTTTTGAACCTACCTGGTCCTTCTTCAGAAGCTTTATGGCAGTTATTTTGAAAATCCCATACTATTAACACCAGATTAGGGTATTTCCAGCGAGGAAACAGCAGTGGGATTCCCAGGGAAGGAGCTGCAAAGGGTGGAATGGCAGAAACCTAGAGACCTACTCTCCAAAGGAAAGAGGGCCAAAGCAATCTGGAAGTCACTTCAAGATACTGCCACCATGAAAAACTTGCAACTTATGAGTGAGACATCTGCTTTTAACCCACGTTGATGATCAGCAAAAGCTGGAATTGGTAGAAGGCGATCTCGGTTGGAATAAGCTCTCCACTCCCCCCCCTTTTTTTTTCTTTCTTGGGGGAAGTGAGACACGGTACCTTTAACAACTCTCATGAGACTAGGGTATCTGGAAATATATACTCGAATATCCAGACCTGAAATAAAGGACTGTCAAAAACTGAAAAAGTGGACATATCCCCCCCTTGTCTCTCGCTCTCTTTTCCCCTCCATCCCTTCCCTCTCTTCCTTTTCCGTATATCTTCCCTCCCTCATGTTTTTCTCCT